>JBCFYV010009882.1:80488405-81799476 GCA_039000515.1 Timema cristinae
AAGCCCTTAAAAGCTCAATTTGTACCGAATGATAGCCTGTCAGACATGTAGCCTATTTCATAAGTATAGAAGATTATAGAGTTGGTATCTTGCATACCCTTAGATGAACCAGAACTCATTGACGTGGTAAAAATGTTTTGATTACTCTCTATTCTAAGAATCATTAAGGTATCTGGACGTAATTATATTATTAAAACACGGATCTTCAAAACTTATCTTGGAGGTGATGTACCTCCTCGTAGATTCATTTAAAACCATCCTGCTCAGAATCGTTTTCCTGAACTCTGGTAGCATGTCAACGTCCTCTGTTTCCGCACTATAAGTAAGAACCCAGCACTACCAACGTATGACTAACCAAACAGCTTGCTTGTCTCGTTGATTAAGCTTTTGTACGACTGCTACTGGCGAGACTGAAACATCATATTCAGAAGTGTGGGATCATGATGGACAAGCAGTTTGACTTTAGGCCTGCCATGTGTCATCACATAAGATTGTTCGTCTTTTTGATCAGGTCATGAGGAACTTTAACATAAACAGGGCAACTGTTGCAGTAATCCTAGACATGGTAAAATTATCTGACCTTGTCTACAAACGCTTTTTGGACTTTCATCTTGTGAATGTGGGGAATGCCAGGCCTCCACCGTGGTTCGGATTCCACGTTAAACTGTAGGTCCTTCATTTCATCTCACAATCACCCTACCATTACACATTAGCGTAAGTACGTATAACCCGAATGGGTAGTAAGACGCGGTGCTAATAATAATAATAATAATAATAATAATAATAATAATAATAATAATAATAATAATAATAATTTGGACTTTCCACTCTACCAAGCTAAGCTATTTCAATTTTACCTATCCCGCTCTACCGAATTCAACGTATCCAGGCTGAAGTGCTTCAATAATCAATATCGGGTCTTCACTTCCTATGTAAACGACATTCTAAAGGGCCCTGACATCAGTTTAGTAATATGCGAGGATGAAATGGCCATTTTATCACTGTGTACTGCAGTACTGATACTTTGACAGACACTTGCAGCTCTTTGAGGGATATTTTAGTCCATGACATACTAGTGGAAAAGAGTATAGCGATGTTCTTAACGGGTAAAATCAACTAATACCAGCTGGGTTTGCTCCAGCTGTACGGAGATAAAAATAGTTTGGGTTGACAACACTTAGTACCGTTGGTTTACGCTGGGCAATAAACAAACCTGGATACGTCACCTAACTTACATACTTTTTCTAAAGCAAAAGAGAGACTTAATTTTCTAGACCTTATTTTAAACAAATGAATCACCCCTTTTTAAACAGACCCGACAACGTATAAGTAACTACTCAGGCCAACTCATGTATGTCCGTGTCCCACCTGGGGCTACCTGGTGGACTAGCAAATGGAGATTATGCAGGTATCTTATAGCTGGTATTTGAAAATCATTGTTGATGCCTCATTGTACTTTTACAATGAGATGTTATACTGAAATATCAAGTATCAAGGGCAACTTAAAGAAGCTTGCGCATTCCTTCTATCTTTCTAAAACTAAGTATCGGGATCATCCATTCCTCTCATACAAGGGCTTGGAAACTGTAGGATCAATCTGTAAGGGTCCCACCAAAGTCTCAAATTTCCCACTCGAATGAGCGATACATTAATCGCCAGTGGTTCATGGGATATTCGCATCCATTTCTCCGTGGAGTAGTCTGTTGTACTGTACATACCACTAAAACCATAGTAGTTTACAACAGGCTGTTTGTGGATCATTTGATTTACATACTTAACTGTTCTTTTTCAGGTATATTTCACGAACCGCAACAAGTTTTATTTCTAATATAGTGTTACAATCCTTGGGTGAGCTAAAGTGTCAGCAAATTATATAAGTTTAATAGTTTCCTTAAAAGATTAATAAAACATGCCCATGGAACAAAAAATAGGGGGGGTTCTTTGAATAGTATTTTAATCAATAGTTGCTTTGATTTATATTTTTTTATTAGAAAGTTTTGCTTTATGTAATTATTAATCAATATTACTGTGCTAGTTTTTTAAATAAACTAAACATGTTGATTTAAAAACTATATGAAAAATTAATTTATTTGAAAACAGGTAGACTAACATTTTTACTATATGTTAATATGAAGAGTATTATTTTTTTCAGAAAGCTCCTAATAAAAAGATAGATATAGTTGATTAATGGATTAATTTTTGAAATGTATTTTAGATATCAGTATTAATCATTTTAAGACTCAAAATAATTTAATACCACATAATTCAATATTGTAATATTGATAAATTAACTTATTGATTTTCCATATTAATTAGTTTCTATACAATAATTGTAAGAAATTGATAATTTTGATAATCACGAGGAAAACCCTGAGAGCTAGAAGTCTTGCCTTGCCTGATTATACTATGGCCATACATTAAAAGCTACACCATAGTGGGACAAAACCAGGTAAACGAGAAACCTCTCACAGAAAGTGGAGGGTACTTTTTCATGATAAATGTAAATTATATTAATGAAATAGCACTCATTGTATTATGATAACAGAATATATCTTATTATAAGAAATAATTTATCTAATACAATTATTGTTTAGTCAGTATTTGAATTATCTTTTTAGAGCATGTTGACGGAAGATAGTGCAGTGACCACAAATGGTACTAGTACCTGTACAAATAAGAAAAATCCACCAGTCCTTAACATGAGTCTGCAGTTCCTTATAAGTGAGGAAAGTGGAACGGGAAAGTTAGTAATATCAATTAAGGTAAGTTTTATTATTACTAACTTAGAACAACCAAATGACTCAAAGATATTTTAAATCTTCCACCGATCAAAATTAAATAAACTTTACGCATTGATAAAAGATGAACACCGACACATATTCGCATTCAAACATATTAGTTAGGTTGGATATTGTAATGTTCCTACGGGCTCTAAAAAAGTATTAATAATGAGATTTCAAACCAAAGATAAAAATATTTAATTTCAATCAATTTACAAGATAGAAAATAACCTATTAATTTTAATAATATTGAGATGTAATGTGAAATAAAAAGGAGCATAGAGTGCAACAGATATGTCATGACCAACATTTCCTATTAAGATGAGTTTTATAAGGATAAGGATACGTTAATTGTTTTAATTAATAGAATTATAAATCGATTGATATAGGTCTACATATAGCAATTTTACTGTGGGCCTAAAGATGATATTAAATATAAATTTTGTAACATACGTTACATACAAAGAATGGTACTTTCACTTCTGGAGAGACCTGACCCATAAGGTTCGCTTCTACACACCCATTGGACTGAGATGAATGCTTATATAAGACGGCATCTCTTGACTGATGACGGTATCGTGCACACGCCGTGGACGTCTCAAGACTCCCTTAGAAGGTAGATGCTTCGAGACCCAAGAAGAAGGTTCACCTTCTAGAACCTACTGGACGAGAGCCAGGTGTTCCACTGGTTCTACGCATGCGCAATATTCCCATCCCTTTTCCTATCTCAGCCGTCCTTGTATATTCCTCTCTATCCTTCTCTGGGATCATGGGACGTAAAGTCCTGTACAGTTGTCTTTTGGTCTCTATGCCTGTTTGTACATTATCACTCCGCATTATACAGGTTTAAATCGCAAATAAATGAACACAATGATATGTGGATATACTAAACGACGTTACTTACTTGGTGATTTCAAAGCTATTTTATGAAGTGGGTTGCATCTTAACTTGAAGCACTCAAGCATGAAATCTGTGGCCTCGTATGGCAGTTCTTACCCCCTCCGTGAAGATCCTTCCCCTCTTTCGCAGATTAGCCTGGCTACCGTGTCAGGAGTGTGTAAATTCCACTCGCCACTCGGGAAGACCGACAAGTCACCTTTCAGTGAAGTTTCAAATACAATCATTTCTCGTGCTGATGACTAAGTGAACTAATGCACTAGACCAGTGGTTTACAACCTGGGATTCGCGACCGCATTCGGGATCGTGGCATATATCGGGTGGGGTCGAATTGCTTGAGATTATAGCGTTATGTTTACTTATTAAATTGATTATTATTATTATTATTATTATTATTATTATTATTATTATTATTATTATTACTATAGGAAGGCGCAAAATTCAAATACAGTAGAAATGTAAGTGGTTAAAATGACAAAAACTGTTTGGTTACTAACAAGGTTCCTTTTGGTTAACTAACTCAGACAATTGCTTGTTGAATTAGTTTGCTGTAGGAGTCTTGTGTTTATACGAGTGGCGTTACTATCATAGCTTTCTAAATATCCAGTGGGCTCGTTGATTCTCTTTTGAGACATCTTAGTCGCATTCATATAAATAATATGCCTCTATAAATAAGTGGTTTATAAGAATGAAATCAAACACGTGGGCTTAACGTCGGGCTCGTTTGGTTTAACTGATGAGGACAGGATTCATATTTTGACTGAGGGCTCTGGTAACTTCTGCAGTAGAAATGGTATTATGGGCACTTTCTGGGACATATAAGGTTTTATTTATTTTAAATGTTAAACAGTTTAATAAACATTTGGTAAATATTATCAGAGAATTAATGTGTCTGGCACTTATACACGACTCCAAAACAAGGTGGTTTGGGGGGCCTCAATCTCTCCTGTTTATATTTTGAGGGGGCTTAAACTATATTAATCCTTCCCAATATTTTTCACGTATATTCGCAAAGCATTAATGGAATTATTTTAAAATACTGTTTTATTAACAAACATAGATCATACCATGTTCATTGTTGGAAATTAATATTATGTCAATTACTTTAATGCACCAACAAAAATAAAAAATACTTATAAAATCTGTCACTACCAGCGTGGTAATTTTAAGTAATAATTAAATATTTAAAAATCATGTTATATAATTATAAATTGAAAAGGGTCAGAAGCGGGGCCCCATTTATTTTGAAAGACTTTACAAAGCTTTACACTATAATCTGCAAACCATAGAGGTGAACCAATGAAAATGAGAGTGGACAAGAAAGGAAAAGATTAAGAGAACCGGAAAACCCAAATGTGGACAATGGTGTACTGAAGTGGTTCAAATAAGCGCGAGACAATAAAGTCCCAGTGACCGGCCCTCTTCTTAGAGCAAAGGCTAAACATTTCGCATCTGAATAAGGAAAAACAGACTTCAACGCGAGTGCAGTGTGGCCAGATGGATTCAAACAACTAAATGGAATTTCCTTCATAGCTGTATGTAGTTAAAGTGGTGCTGTTGATGTGCGTTCTGCCGATAATTGGAAGGAAGACTTGAAAGAAATGATCCAGGACATAGAACTGAAAAACATTTTTAACGATGATGAAATGGGACTTTTTTACAAGTGTACTCCTGACCAAACTCTTGCATTTAAAGGTTAACGATGCAGTGGCGAAAAGTTTAATAAAGATCGAACAACACTGTTAGTGGATGCAAATATGGATGATTCTGAAAAGCTGCCGTTGTTAATGATAGGAAAATCTGCTAACCCACGTTGCTTCAAAAATGTAAAAGCGAAGCCAGTGGAATACAAAGCAAATATAAAAGCATAGATGACAGGTGATCTGTTTGAAAAATGGCTTTTAAAAATCAACAAACATTTTGGCAAACAAAATCGGACAATCCTTTTATTAATTGACAATTGAACTGCTCTTATCAGAGTTCCTCTTTTGGAAAATGTAAAGGTTATTTTTTTCCCCACCAAATATGGCATCGGTTATTCAACTTATGAACCAGGGAATAATTAAGAACCTAAAATATTTCTACAGACGATTGTTGGTTGAAAAAATTCTTGCTGGAAATTTGTCTACTCAGAAAATTTCGCTTGACGTTCTTCAAGCCTCAAGAATGTGTAAGCAAGCGTGGGACCAGGTAAAAGTTGAGACCATTAAGAACTGTTTTAAAAAAACTGGCTTTATCAAGAAAGAAAATGATGGAGAAACGGTGACTGAAGCTGCGCCAGCTATTTACAACTGGGAGGAAGCTATTCCTTATCCTGCTATCTTCTATGTGGACTTCGTCAGCGTGGATGAAGATTTGACAGTGTGTGTGTGGTGAAGTTACTGATGCAGACATCGTCACTGAAGTTCTCAACAATAACATCCAGGCTGAGGATGGAGCATCTGGTGATGAAGAGGACAACTCTTCAGCAGTTCATGAAAGGCCTATCTCAAGTGTGGCAGAAGCCGTGGACCATATCCAAGAGCTCGAGAGTTTTGTTGAAAGTCGCAACGATTTAAGTGCTTCAATTTTCCGGTTAATAAATAAATTAGAATCATACACTATAACTGAAATACTTAAATCAGGAAAACAGATTAAAATCTCTGACTTTTTAAAGAAATTTAGAACAGATTATGCCCAAATGCGTTAAATAAAATTTATGAGCTTGGTTGAAAACTTAACTGTGTTTCTTTTCAATTCCTTTTAGGAAACTTATTTAATTCGAATCTTTTCCTGGTCCCTTCAATTTCGAATTATCCAGGTTCTACTGTATTCCACATATTATTGGGTTCTGTGTTTATCATCAAATTAACATTATTTTTACTAAATTTTATAGAAGTTTAAGAAGTTTCATTTTATCATCTTATAAAAGGGATATATGTATATTTGTTTATTCACGTGAAGGAAAACGAAAGTGACTTGTGTTGAGTGGTGTGAGTATTGGGTATTATGTTTGGTTTCTAACGTATAGCACCTCATGAATCGTATCCCACACAGTGTATTCCTGCAGTGTTCTAATCAAATGCTGTACCAAACCCTTGCCACAGAATAAATTTGCCTTTAAAAAATATCACTATATAATTCTATTTTGTTGTATTGAAAACTTTCTACTTAAACACCATGTTTATTTTCTATTATGGCATCACACCGACTTGTACTAGTCTTGGATAGCCACTATTTGGGTGATGTCACTTTATGTGGTCATAAACTAGTTATGTCACTTTTCTGTTGGCTTGAAGTGTATGCATGTTTGTGAAACGTACATTTGTTAATTTAAATAAACTCAGGAAATATATTCTAAAATGAGTATAATAATAATAATATAACATCGGATCCGGGCATCAGACCAGTTTAAAACCTTCATAAATCACCCAATCTAAAGTGCCTGCCCTCTCCACCGGGATTTTATGGCATACATTAGCTTTATAAGAAAACATATTTTAAATATGAATTTATTCTGTGCAAGTATAAACATACACTCATTGCCTTACCTTATGTTACATATTAAATTAAATGTATGTCCACTTCAAAATGCAATAAGCTAGATATGATTGTTTGTATTGTGCAGAGCGTCTGTGGTCTACCTGAGAAGGAATATTCAGGGTATCTGGAGCCATACTTAGTGGTGCAAGTAATGAAATCAACTTGGCCATTGCATCGCAGGGCTGGTGCTCCACTCTTTTACTTGCGGACTCGAACTATTAGACATACCCACAACCCACAATTCCACCAGACCTTTGTTCTAGACGCTGCCAAGACACACATCAAGGTAAATAAGACATTAATTGATAAAATCAACTTGTGATCTAGTCGTGTGCTGGGAGTAGGGGTGGCCTGTGGAAAAGTGAAGATTTGTGGGTGGAGGCAAGGAGAATTTTTAGTGATATCCCAGAGAATGTTTTAGAGATGACTGACTATTCAAAGGGTTATTTTCATTATAAAATATGAACACAAAACGCGAAATGATGCAAACCGTAATCGTAATATTAAGTTTTTTTTTATGAAGTCATGATGTGATGTTTAACTTTTATAGCTCCTAAATCTTGTCGTCCACTGGGGTGCACCATGCCGCTGAGAATAAATTCCCTTTGTCTGCTTCTTATAGAATCAAATGGTGCAACGTACACTACAGTGCGGCGCGCCACGCCACACGGAAACTACTTGTGGAATTTCCTTGCCAGACGTCTTAAATTTTCTAGAGCAGAAATTTTTCCCTTTGGTGCGCTGCTCCTGTGTGTAAGGTGTAGACAGAAGGGACTGTGGGAGAAATCATTTTCGTGTCATTACGACACCACTAAAATCCATTAGTTTAATGCCAGCAAACCTCGTACTACAACACGTGTTCATTTGTGTTTTGAATTGTGAGCGTTTTGAATTTTGTCTTCTATTCTCACTTAAGTAAAATGCCAATTTAGACTAAGGTATAATTCAACAGGATCACCATCGAACAGCATGCGTACATTTTGGTTTATCTTATAGATTTAATCGATTAAAACTAGAGGAGAAAAAGGGTTAACGAAAGGCAAATTTCAGCCATATGAAAATCATTGCCATATGACCACCATTTTTTCCCTCACTTTTCAACACTCAAATGAAATCGATCCCGTTATAATCAAGCAAAAAATATAGGTTTTGAGTAATCCAAATGAAAGTTAGCTACTTTCTGGAGGAAGGCGCATATAATGTTCCACACTGCGGCTCGGCGCTCCTTAGTGGGTGACAAGCTTTATACATCTCCTGTGACTCCACAAGGCGTATCCTTCAAGGCAATTTTAGTTGTTCGGGTGTGTATTTTAAGAAGTATTTAGAAAGAAGTCTGACATGATATTACCTTAATTTCATTTGTGAAATAAAGACTAATATTTTAATAATACTATTTTCAATACAAAAAGCAATAAAAGTTAAAGTAGAATAATATCAATCTTTATAAAATAAGACGAATTTTAATAGGGCTTAGACATATATGATTTCCACGTATTGTAACTAGAGTGATTGATAAGTTAAAATAAACGCCGTATTATTCCCTAGCCTATTTTAACTTTGCAAGTATAAAAAACTAATTTTAATTTTACTATCTCTAAATAACTATTATTTTGAATTTTTTTTTCTTAGGATTGGTGCATGAAGATGACTGTCTATGATCAAGACAGATTCGCTAACCATACGGAGCTGTGTGTACTAAATCTACCCTTAAGGGACATAAAACTTTTGAATTCAAACCCCAATCCAATAGAGTTGTCGTACAACCTTATGCAATCAGAAAAGGTATGTGTTCACAATATTATTTATTTGTTGCAGAAGCGTAACATTTTATCTTGGTTAGCGAGTTTTCTAATGTTTTGAATATATATTTTTTTAATTTAATAAGTACAGTACATAGTAAGGCATAAGGTATATTAGGGCTTTGGTGTATCGAGTCCTACAATTATTATTTTTTGCACCGCGTCCAACTACCAGTTCGGGTTATATTCATATTTAACCATTACGCTAGTGTGTTAGGGATGAGGAAGGTTGAAATTAGAGGAAGTGTGCCAGCATTTACGTAGAGGGAGAGTTGAAAACCATTTAGGGAAAACAAGCCTCAGTACACCCGGCCGGAATTCGAATCCTGATTTTACTGTCATCGGCAGTTAAGTCTATTACGAGAGTAGCACATTAGACCATGCGCCCACCGAAGCGGGCTATATTAGAGTTACCTCTAAATTTGATGAATTATTAAACAGACAAAATATGTATTTTGAAACTTGTAAATATTGAAATTCAAAACTCTCTTATATAGGCTTAGGCATTAGTTTGTTTCATACGAACTTCCGGTTTAACTTATCTCAATTATTAATGCTAGAAACAATATGGCGGATCCCATTAGAGTGTTGTCCATTCGCTTGCGATATTAATGCGGACAAAATATGTTTTATGTTTTAATCTTATAAATATATATTACTAGCCCGCTTCCCCATAAAAATATATTGTAAAGAATTCTGTAAAACAAAGCTTCAAATCATCCATCATGTCAATATAAAAACCAAACTTTTTTTTTTACTATTTTTTTAAATATAGTCCTACCCTCACTGTATAGCCCCCTCCCTCTTTTTATCCTCCCTCCTATTTTCATCTTATTCCTCTTTCCTCACCCCTACCCCCCCGCCCCCTTCCCCAACCCCACTTTCCTTCAACAACTTTTTTTTTTCAACGACTATATAATATACTTTCGACATTTTTATGAGGAATAAATTGAATTTTCAAAATAAATATAGCCTATGTTACTCGCTGATAATGTAGCTTTATATTTGTGAAAGAATTTTTTAAATTGGTCCAGTAGTTTTTGAGTTTATCTATTACAAAAAAAAAAAAAAATCAAATCTTTCCTCTTTATAATATTATAGTATAGAAAAAGTCGAGTAAGCTTACTGTATATATATTCCATTTTGAACATGTTTTCTATGTATTTGCAAGTGCATCCACGATTTTGTTTAAGAACATTTACTTTAATTAACTTTGTTTTGTTCATTTGAAAGTCAAGTCAAAAACATACCCAAATAGATTGACTTAAATAATATTTCATATCCAAGAACAGGCTAGCGAAATTGAAAGATGTACAGTACACTGGATATCATCGCTGAGGTAACTGAATGATTACTATCGGGACCTACCTCCGTGGCGTAGTTAGCTAACGCGCTAGTTTCGTGTTAAGCTAGACTGCCGAGGATGAGGATATCAAGGTTCGAATCTCACTCGGGTGAACTGGAGTGGTTTTCCTAAAATGATTTTTTACTCTCCCTCCACGCAAATGCGGATTCACTTCCTCTATATTCAACCTTCCCAATTCCTAACCCATTAGAATAATTAGTACTTAATTGTATAACCTGAACGGTTAGTAAGACAGGGTGCTAAGTATTATTATTTTTACTATTAGGAAACAGCATTGTCACTATCTTGTTTTTGTGTGGTCAGTTTCTCCTTAAATATAAGACAAGTTTTGCAACGCTGGTTAATCGATGTTGCGAGTATTTTCTTTAAACACGGTTACACCACCTTCAGACATAGCTGAGAGCGAGGAGATTTGGCAACAGTTAACTGAGAGAAAACGAATATAAAGCTTTTCTCCATAATACCTGCAGTTCCCTCAGCAATAATATTGGGTGTAGTAAAAAGCTTTGTAGCAAATAAGCAGTGTCACATGCATTAGTAGGCCTAAAGGAATTGAAGGATCAACTCGACAAATATATGGAAAAAAACGAAGAAAGATTGAGAACAAGAAAAATGAAAGGATGAAGTTATTAAACTAAAACGTAAACTTGTACTTTCTAAATATGACCAAGATCAACACTTAAGACATTCTATCAAAGTATTTTAATTTCGCTAAAAACACTTCTTTGGTGTTGAGTGTTTTCTGCGCTTATGACTCTACTACAAGCAATTATTAAGTAAATATGTTCGAAAAAATGTGCGTTAGTTAGAACAGAGATATGTGAGTCACAAATTAATTGTTAGGTAAAACTATTAAAAACACAGCCAAGCGTTTTGGCTTTATACTTTTATTGGTAATAAACATAGTGACTAAGTGTGTCCTTTTAGTTACTGTTATCAGATACCTAAATATGCCTAGATGAATTGACTATTTTATATTCTAAAAAACCATTTGCTCTTGTTTTCAACTATTACCAGACGTAGCACTGGATACTGGCATTTTTCTTCATTGAGGGAGCATGACTTATATATTTTACAACTATTAATTTTATTATTCTTAGTGTTAGATATTATATATTTATCCGGTAACTATTCTTATTCGTTTAGTTCATTTCCATGTTTATTAGAAACTAGGAATGTATGTTAATGTACACACGTTCAACTGGAATTTCAAGACCGCAGGTAAAGTCGCTAAATATATTAATTATTATTTTAATTTATATTTTCAAATAATATTTTAAAAGAATGAACTATTCCAAATGCAACATACTTTCGTCACAGTGTTCCATTCCACCTGGTGATCTTTACCAATCCCTCCCTTCGACAACCTCTTCAACCCCTTTACCAGCAGCTATTTTTCATCATAAATAACTTTCTACTTATAACATTTTCTTGAATGTCACTCACTTACATTCTTAGTTATTGTTAAGCCTATTCTAGGGATACAAAACATTATCTTCTCTGTGTATTTGTGCTATCCCACTCTCAAAATACTGACACGTTTTAATTATTAGCTTAGTACACCTGAGTAGCTATTTTTTTTAGCACCGCGTCTTACTAACTGTTCAGGCTATATGCATATGTACTAATTACGCTAATGAGTTAAGGACTAGGAAGTTTATATGCAGATGATGTGTGTACCCACATTTGTGGGGAGAGAGTGGAAAACCATTTAGAAAAAAAGCCACCTTCAATACACCCGAACGGGATTCGAAAAACCATGCTCCTGTCAACGGCAACCAGTCTATTGCGAGAGTGACACCTTAGACCATGTGGCCACCGAAGTCGGTTTGAGTAGCTATTGATTTGTCAGAAATTATATAAGCATGAAATGATGTGGAGCAAAAAATTATATTACAATAAAGTATTATCTGCCTCCCAATGTTTTTACTCAGCATAACTTGAAAATATTGTTTAAATAAACAATATAAAGCTGTTATTATCTGTAGTGTACAGACCACCTTGAGTATGATTGATAGTTTACTTCGGTTGAGACTCCTTTACTTGAGAACATAAATAAAAATAAGACCATATAAATGTCATGGGTGATTTTTACCTGGACTTACTTTATAGCAACTAATTAATACTTACTTTTTCTTCTTACTGCATCCCACTTAGATGAGACACAACATTACCACCTCACAAACATTTTTTTTATTGTTTATATATTTATTTCAGACTTTAACAAAGGGATACCAAGTGAACCAATATAGTTTCCCAGAACTTCGCATTATGATATTATTTATCTGATTCAATGTATTTGGCTAAAATCAAAACAAAAGGCTCTCAAATTAAGCGATATCAAATCTTTTGATACATCAACTCTTAATATTTAAGCTGAATCCAGCTTCAAGTGTCTGTTTGAAATTTAAATAAATATTAATGGCAAATTAAATTATATTTTACAATATTATTCTTAACTTTTACTATATATATATATATAATATATATATATACTATGTATATATATATATATATATATATACTATATGCATTGATATACATTAATCGTGTTAGTAGTAACAATATGGTATGGTTTCTTTCTCTCTTACAGAGAAAAAATTAATGGTTCCACAGAATTTTATTAATGCATTTGTGTTTTAAGATTTACTATAAGCAAAATTATTTAATTTATTTGCTATTTGGTTAAACATGTTGCATATTTCATTTTGTTTAGCTCTGAATTCAGAATATATGTAGTTCACAATTCTATATTTGTTATTATGTAGGAATTTGGTGAGCTCCTGATTGGAATTTGCTACCTTCCAACCGCCCAGAGACTTTCCTTCAGCATTATCAAAGCTATTAACTTGAAATTTCTAGAAATTACTGAAAGTATTGATACATTTTGTAAGTACATCGCACTTAATATGCTCACAATATATTTTTCCAGCAACATAGGCTAGTAATTATTTATGGGGAGGTAAGTATTACAGTTCATTATCTAGTTTAATCATTTAGTTTAACATGTATAAAGTATTATTATGTATTTAATACAACATTGATCAAGATAATGATTATTTAAATTTTTCTATATATCATTCGCACTAGTCCAAGATTAAATATATTTCGCGTTGCTTTTTAAGCTTATTTTTATTCAAATATAAAAAAAAATTAACTTTGATAACTTACTCTGAAAGAATACTGAGGAAGTAAATTTGCTAGAATTGGGAAAACTCTCATTTACATTTATGACAATGTGTGTTGCCTAACCCTCAAGTCTCATTTCAAGATTAATATGCTTTTATTTAAAATTTAGATGCCAGGCCACTCTATTACATTATTTCCATAAATGAGGGGGTCGGGGAGAAAACATGATAGCCCTCTCAGATTTAGATGGAATGTATTCTCTATTTAAACGTCTATAAAATCCTGAAATCTAGCAATAAAATTAAATAAAATATTCGTTGATATTATCTACGATCTATGTCTTGACTGATTATTAAAAAAAACTTGTAGCTCAAGAGGTAAGATACCAGAAATCACTGCTAATACATGTTTTTATAAAATGAGGTTTATCATATATTTGCTCCAACCCTCTCAAATATCAACTCACTGCAATCTTAAGTTGAGGATATCAGAGCAAAAAATAGCCTTGTTAATAACTTCTTTTTCATTGCCTAGATCCATACGTACGTGTTATCCAGTTGAATGGCACATCTGCTCGTGCAGTAAAAAAGAAAAAAACCGCTTATAAACATGCAACTGAAAGTCCAAATTTTAATGAAACTCTAACCTTTGACTTAGCACCGAGTCAATTAGAGACAGCTACGTTTCTGGTGACTGTATCCAACAAAAACATGGAAGAAGCACAACCTGGATGTAAGAAAATTAAAGATACGTGTCTTGGCAAGTTGGCATTGGGAAGACATGTTAGACGAATTGCAGTAAAGGAACATTGGATAGTCGTAGCGGAGAACCCTAGAAGAGTGATTTCTGTGTGGCATACCCTTAAATAAATCATGTTAAAGACAGCATATTCTTATTAATCTTCGAATTAATGCAATACAAGATTTTTAAGCAAAACATAAATTATCTACGTTTTACCCCAAAAGTGTATTGTGTGTTATGTACTTATTATAAATAAAGTACTTACACTTGAAGGCCAAACCGAAATAATATATTTTATGTTAAAATTAATTTGATATTACTTATTCAAGTATTTTATTAGCATTGGTCTATTCATTTACTATAAATCAATAATGTTTCGCCTTTTTGGTATGGTTACTAAATTTTTAATTCAATAGCTTTTTTATTAATATAATCTTCGTAAATTTATTTAATAGAACTAAATATATATCCTTATTAATTTAATAATAAGTTAATTTTTTAAACAATAGACATTCAAAACATAGTTAAATAAAAATAAATGTACATAATTTTATACTTAATCAATTTGCAAATCACCTATTGGATTAAAGCACTGAAGTTAAAGAGTTTGGAAAAGTAAACATTAGATTAAAATGTATTTAATGATTTGCAATTTTTTTTAAGACAACAGAAGAGCTCATACTCCAATACATAATATATGTTTTCCAGATAATTACAGAACTAGTACACATACAGTTATCTGTTAATAATTCAGATAGATGTACGCAATACTTGGGCTTACAATGATTTGAACAAAGAAACGTTTAAGTGAGTTACTGTACTAATCTTCACCTCCGAAATATAGACTTGGATCCTATCCTGCTCAGATACAAAAGCAGCTGGCATAGAAGAATTATCTTCTTGCCAGGACCTTTAGATCTAAATTATGGTATACCTGCACGTGGCTATGGATACCTCTAGAGTACCTCCAGTGGGAGGTAGAAAAGATAAGTTAAACTATACCCTGTTTGTTGTAGGAAGGGTATCTTAAAGGTCTTTTTCTCTGTTATAATTCTAATATATAGTAGGATTTTGGTAGGAGAACGTGCCTTCCAGACGTTCTTTATCACCATAGACAGGGTATAGATATACCCCAATCACGCACTTTATCCATGGAGATTGTTAACACCGTCCATCGATTATACGAACATCCTTTATCTGAAATATGATTCATTATTAAGTACAATAGGTATTTTGTATATTTACAATGATATACTTAATTTGTCGATCCTCTTTTTCAGAAACTATAATTTTTGACATTGTTAGCATTCATCTTTATTTTATAGCACAGATATTCCAATGAGAGATCGAAATATTTTGTTCTAAAGCCCCAATTATAGCTGTTCCCAATTAGTTCAAGTTAACAATAACCTAATGGCTAATGAATTTTAAAAACAACTTCATTCTAAATATTCCACATTATCCAGTGACAAATGCACATCACTGTAGAATATTAGGCCTAAGTAGGCCTACACCAAGCAACATAATAATAATAATAATAATAATAATAATAATAATAGTATGTATCTAGACTTCTTTTTTTTAGCTCAACGTCTTACTCCCCTTCGGGTTGTACGTATATGTAATAATTACGCTTATGATTTTTTAGGGATGAGGAAGGTTATATTCATAGGAAGTGTACCCGCATCTGCGTGGAGAGACAGTGGGAAATCACTATGGTAAAACCACCCTCAGTACACCAGACCGAGATTCAAACCTCGATTTCCCCGTCATTGGCAGTATAGTCTACTGCTAGGGTAGAACCTTAGACCATGTGGCCACAAAAGTGGGTATGTACCATGAAGGTAAGACTGCTACCTTTCAATGTAAACAAACTGTACATAATTAAAGGTAATAACAGAATAAGTCATTAAATTAAATTAAAGTGATTCGAATTCTCAACTCGTCTCTAAGAGGGCCTCCCAAAAATGTATGTATTGTTTGTAAGCACGTTCACCACTGGATTCTCATATCTATTAATCGAGTTCCATTCTAAGGCTGGGTTTATACGCATGCATAGCACATAAATAGTAGTAAATAGAGAATAGCGTAGTGGACAATTCATAAGAAAACTATAACGTTTTATAATGAAACGTAGTGAATAAAGACTTAATTAAATTGTCTTTTATTCATATATACTGTAACGTGGGGCGCACGTGACCTGGGAGGGTCACAGGCCGTTCACACGTGAACGTGTGAACCACAAGTTCTTTTAGAGATTTTGGGGTATGCTGCTGACCAAACACAAATGAAAATGCCCACGGAATATTCAATGTTTTGATTATTAAAATTACTACATACATACACACACTGATTAACTATATATCTAAATTAATTATAACTAAACAAGTCCTTAAGTAAATAAAAAGAGCCTTAATCAAGTCTGTAAATTAATAAACTAATAGAACACATAGAGATGTAAGTAAATTGAATAAAATATTAACAACTATAAAACACTTAATAACTATTCAAATATTTAAAAACAGTCAAAAAAATGTTTATTAACACAGTAGTCCACAATAACAACACATGTCACTTGTCCCACACACGATATACGGCGGTGACCCGCTATACACAAACGCCGGACTCGCTGACCCACCCGCAGACGCGCCGACCTGCCCGCTGGTCACTCTGGCTCACACACTTGACACGCCGGTCCACACAATGTACACACCGGTCCACACACTCGCACTGGGGACTCCCGGACTCATTAGTCGAGAACCAAGAACTGAGTACCCACGGCTATCACCGAGTGTGTATATATAAGTGTGGTGCCAGCTAGGGGTCTGGAATCCTCCACTTCTAGAATTAAAAAGGCCAGAATAAAAAGGATCCAGACCACTCCAGACGTGTCTCCGTCCTCCCCTGCACCCCCTCCCCCCCTCCCCCCGTCCCCTCTAATCCCCCAGTCAAGTGAGAAGGTCGCTGCCTACCTGCCAGACAGAGAGAACAAGGAGCGCAGCCAGGGTAAACAATGATAGCGCGCCAGTCCCACTGTCAAACACTAATCTTGTTACACTACTTTTACCAGTTACCACATATAGACACATTACACCAACAACTGGTGAAAGATGGACCCGGATACGAGATGAACCAGAATGGTACAGGGTTAGATCATTGGCACGCAAAGCCAAAGCTACCGGGTTATTCGCTACCCAGGTTGTCATTTTTCACTTAATTTAATATAAATATTGGTGTTCTACCTGCATATCTTGCAGTATTACCATCCAGATGATGGCCCCATATTCATGAATTTATCTTCTCAAAGAACATGCTAGCAAATGGACAAAAGTATAAAAAGCAATAGTTGAAATTTTAAAATGAATTTCAAATATCACCACTAAATAGCACTAGTAGCCTATGATGATGTGACTGAAGAGGGAGTGGACCCCAATATATTGCATGAATACTTTCGTTCGATCTCATCTGTTGGTGGGGAAGAGAGGGAAAGGTAAAAGAAGAAGATTAGTCATCTTCAGATAAACATATACTACGATTGGAAACCACTAGCGACCCTGGTGGAAAGATAATTATTAACAATTTAAAAACCACCGTTTTAATTCACTAGGCTGGCAACTTCTTGGCACATACATTCAATGCCTATACACAATAGCATGGACGCGCCTGGTTTAAAAGTAACAATATTATTTTAATTGAATCTACCATGGTGTATTTTATAAATAGAGCCCAGATTTGTATGCACAATCAAATAGTAAAATATGTATGCAAATATGCACAAAAAGTGTAAAAGATATTTACCGTCATATGCAAAAACAAATGAACAAAAATCAAATAAGCTATTTGTTTTGTTGAAAAATCTTGCCTTGTTCAGTTGTTACAGTATATAAGGAAAGTCGTACTGAGATTTTCTTCTGTGAAGCTCCTTCGTCTGTCACTGAAGAATGTTTTATACAATGAAAATGTCCTTTCGAGTTTCGACATCGCATGATGTCATAGGTGCATGTGAAAAACACCACAATTCTTCTTCTGGTAATCCCTCTTGTATTTGAGTTTTTTCCCCAGACAACTTTTTACTAATTTGACAGACTGTTTTATACCCAGGATTATTATTTAATACCTGACCAAACTGATCGAATGCAATTTTATCAACACCGTGAGTTTCTGAAGACAATAGTACTGAAATTTGATCCAGCATAGAAGGTGAAAACCTCAAGGAATTACTTCGAGCCTCCAACTGTATAACTTCAGGTATGGTAATTTAGAGAAGCAGTTATGGATGTGCCGGATCTTTACCTTGATACCATCTTAATAACATACACACATGCACGCTAGTTTTGTTTTATTTTATACCCAATTGACTGCAAAGATTTTATTAATTAAATAATTAGTAACTAGCTGATGACAGAAAGTGAACAAGTACGACAGTTACAAGTAGCCTAAAATAAACGTTTTCACCTTAAAAATTTAAAATATGCATTCAAAATCATTTACCTCAAGAATATGCATTTATATGCACTATCGAACATAAGCCAAATGGTAAGCATATTAATGTGTGACAACGTATATAATTTCCACATAATTTTAGATATGTAAAATAAGAACATGCATCTTGCATACAAATCTGGGTTCTATGTATAAAATAGCACCATAATGTGCCTGTTACCCTGCAGGGTAAACGAAGGATACATCATTTAAACTCTTAAAGGTTTTCCGTATCCCTTGGATACGCACACATCAAATTAAGGTTAATGGACATAAAATGGCTGCGAAACACACAGCACTCTTACACAAGAGGATGATCCGATTGTGTTTTACTTTTCATGATTTGTTCCAGGACTCAACAACCACAGCATCCAATAAAATGAAAATTTCTGGTGAACGTTCCCCTTTTAAATGATAATCTACAAATTACCAGCGTTTACGAGATAAAAATTACATCAAACTAAACTGTATTTTTACAATAAATTTATAATCAGTTCTTAAATATGATGGCCATGCTTAAAAAAAAGCTAGGGCTCAAAATAATCACCTCACTTGAGGATTATTTGCTGCTATGTGAGAAATGGAAATTTAATTTCATGAAAACGAAACATCGGAATGACTGTTACAAAATATAAAGTGCCGAATTAAAACAATAAAATCCAAATAAATATTTTACTTGACTAAATAATCCATAACTTGAGACAAAAACCTTTTCTAGTCAAAGTGGAAAGAAAATCCACTCAAGGTTGGTCCTCATTGTGATAACAGCCCCCTTCCCTTTACACGCTATTCATCACGTCTTATTTCATAGAAAACATCTAACTTAAGTAGGTAATAACTAATAAAGCTAAATAACGTATAGCCCGAATGGGTAGTAAGACGTGGTGCTAAAAAGAAACCCTCAAATTAGACGTCGCATCGTGACACGGTTTTATGTATTCTACTTTAGTAAGCTTTGGAATTGATACCACTGTAAATGAACCTTGGAATGTATAGCAAAATACCTTTCCCGGCAAAATTGGTAGGGTCTCGCTCGCTCATAGAAGTTCTCGTTTGCTGATATAATCAAGTGGTTCAGCAAGTGCAAGTTAAATAGCTAAAATAAATTAATAATAAATAATACCTAACTGAATATTATATGAATTTGCTATAGGTATTTAAAAAAATGCAATCGAATTGAATAACATTTACATGAAAATGAAAATAAATATTAAACTGATCTCAATTTCGCTGTTGTCAAGTGAAGAATGCATAAAATCGCCCTCCGATACTTTTTCTGGTTATAGTGTAATCTTGTATCTAATATCTCGGTTAATCGGTCGTGAGACTCAGGGATGGCTTAAGGGCCGGGTGAACAAGGGCGGCTGCCCTGGGCGTCAACTTGAGGGGGTGCCAAACAGAGCACCAACATAACCTAACATAGCTTAGGAAAGATATGAAAATAAATCCCAAACTACAACCCTAACGTAACCTGGGCGTAATAGTGAAGATGCTAAGCATAACACTCACTATATTTTGATACTAACATGAAATTTTACATATGGGTATAGTTTTTTTTTTGTCAATAATATTGAATACTATCCCTCTTCCCCGTAAAAAAATATTGTAAATAATCCTGTAAAACAAAGCTTCAAATCATCCATCATGTCAATATAAACACAAAACTTTTTTTTACTTATTTAAAAAAAAAATACAGTCCTACCATCACTGTATAGCCCCCTCCCTCTTTTTATCCTCCCTCCTATTTTCATCTCATTCCTCTATAATTTTGTTTGCTCTAGGCGCGAAAGGAATTATGTATACACCAATCAAACAAATTGTTAAAATCAAATTAATTTTTCAGCTTCCTCCACTTTCATTTACTCCCCTCGTTTCCCCAAATTTTATTTTAATCTTTTTTTTTGCGTTCCTCGTCACTACATCTATTTCTCTTTCCTCACCCTACCCCCCCTCCCCCGCCCCCTTCACCAACCCCACTTTCCTTTCAACAACTTTTTTTCCCAACGACTATATAATATACTATCGACATTTTTATGAGGAATAAATTAAATCTTCAAAATAAAATATAGCCTATGTTACTCGCTGATAATGTAGATTTATATTGGGGAAAGAATTTTTAAAATCGGTCCAGTAGTTTTTGAGTTCATCCATTACAAACAAAAAAACAAAAAAACAAAAAATCAAATCTTTCCTCTTTTTAATATTAGTATAGATAATGTCCTTCTTTAAAAGTTAATTTACATCCTCCATCTTAAAAAAATGGTACCCTAAAACGGTATTTAGCAATTATTTTTTTAAATTAAAGAGGTGAACATTGTCTACAAAACAGGTTCTAATAGTTTTCTTTGTAATCCTAACCATTTTCATAGTGAAACGGTTGTATTACTGTATGATGGCAATTTATGGAGATCCACTTCAGATTATTTTCGTGTCACATCTAGGCTACGTTAGGTTTGGAGTTTCTAGGTTTGGCATGGGCGTAGGGAAAATTTAATTTGGGGAAGAGAGAAGGTGTTACCGTATGTTTATGTCATCATTTAAATCGACTTATCTTATCTTAAATCCTGTAGAGCATCACGTTGCCCTTAACCTTAGCAGTAGGTAGGGGGGCCCCACCAAAGATCCTGGCCACGGGCCCCCCTTCAGGATGTGGGGGTCATGTTTGGAGTAGTGATCCTTCGGTGAATTTTTGGAAATTGCACGTCTCTAAAAGCTATTCTAATAAGTGCCCACCAGATGTTTTTATAAATTAGATTCCTTAGAATCTATTTTAAGGGGTGCTCACCTAGAATGTTTTTGAAATTTGGAATACCCTAAAAGCTCTTTGGAATGGTCCTCGCCTGTTTTTTTTTCTATTATGCCCAGGCTACGTTAGGCTTAGAGTTATTAGTTTTGGGGACAATCGCCATTTTATCCTATTATCCCCCGTTATATAAGGGGGTGCCAAAAGACAATCCCACCCGGGTACAAAATTTAACTTGAGCCGTGCGGGTGACCTGGTGGTCTAAGGCTAAGGTGTCGGATTTCTGTGGTGGGGTCTGGGGTTCAATCCTCGGTCCCGGCACAAATTTATCTGATTACCAAAACCTTCCTTCACCTCTGACAAGACATCTTGTGAATGTGGGGAATGTCAGGTCTCCACCGTGGTTCGGATTCCACGTTAAACTGTAGGTCCTTCATTTCATCTCACAATCACCCTACCATTACACATTAGCGTAAGTGCGTATAACCCGAATGGGTAGTAAGACGCGGTGCTAATAATAATAATAATTATTTTAAAAATAGTGAACTAGACTTATATATATATCAATACGATTTGTACGCTAAAACCAATAGAAAACCATTGCACTCAAATTATAGGTGGTTTAATCAACTAAATTATGGTAAACTTAGGGTATAGTTTAAGAGTCATACCTTACTTAAGTTTGTTTATGTATATGTGAAACAACTACTTCAAGGAGTCCATTAACTTCAAGAGGGTTCCAACAATTTCCAGGGTGGGTCCAGACCCCCACCTTTCTAGGCTCATGCCTAAAGGATAACACAATAATTGTACCATCTTGCAAGAGAGGTGAAACATTAAATTATAAGCCCCCTTTTTTAATCGGTCAAGTAGCTTTGAACAGTAATTAAATTCAACTGATATATATACCAAAGCTTGTGGCAAACATGCACATCAACATTTATTATTTATTTATTTTGTGTATTTAACGTGCACTATCTGAACTTATTATATCAGTACAAGATAATTTCTATGAGTGTGAGAAAAAGGTTTTACCGATTTTGCCGGAAAAGTTATTTTCACATATCTTACAGGGTTCTTTTATTTGTCACAAGCTATATGAGACCGACGGCTTTACTGCCTTTCCGAAGGAAGTTGTACTACGGATTTTCATCGCTAAAAAACAATTTTGTTGACCGTGGTTGGGTTTGAACCCAAAAACATACGGTCCTGAGGAGTGCAATTTACCCCCAAATCCCCAAGGTCAACATCATTAGTTAATTTGGTCATATAACTCATGTTTTATTTTAAAATATCCTATTGCCCATTTTTGGTGTCCTTAAGATATTAAATACATTTGTACAACAATGGTTATTAACGCGAGTAATTTTAATAAGAAAATAAATAGGTATTTTAAAATGGTTAGTTGCAGATAAAATTAGTAATAATAATAATTATTAGCATGAGCCAATATTCAACAGATAATATTTAAATATAAATAGGTTTTAAATATATTATCATTAGGGGTTTTAACGTGTTCTTTCAAAAACTGGATTGTTTCAGCTCGCATCTATGTAAATAACTTTGTACATTCAATGGCCAAGATGATTTAATAATAATGGTTTTGGGTATGACCTGAGAATGAAACCTAGCCCCTTTACTCAGCAGTCAGAATCCCTACAAATAACCACAGAAACATGCATGTGCACGTTGTCCTTTTTAACCATTCCACGGGTATATATTTTAATTAGTTTGTTTTTAACGTTACTTTCCCGGACATAAACCTGTCTGGATTATTAATACCTATAATATTATCATTATGACCAATTTATAACCAATAATAAAATCTCTCAGAGGCGATAAAACAACGTTGTGGAGTAGCATCTTAGCTCTTTCGCCATGGCAAGAGCTTTTTATTCAGATATTGTTTGACGTGCGTCTGCAAGTGAAAGTTGAAGAGTGAATCGCTACGTTCTTATAGTAGTACGTAAGTATTTTTTCTGTGAATAGGTTATTTCATGACCGGCTGACCCAAATCAAGCTCAACACTACCTTTCTCCTCCGTGGTTGCAACCGCCACTAAGTTAGTAAGCGATCCACATCGGTTCAAGAAGCAACCTAACGTATTAACTCGTATGTTTACATTAATTTTATCGTGTAGTAACGCCAGAGTAGTGAACTTATTCGCGATTGTTTTCGACGGTGTTAAGTGTTGAAGTGTTACAAAAGTGAGAGCAGCATGTTTGATTAATTATAGACTTGTAACTCGCTAGTGAATTGTTAGCTTTTACTAGAATGAGAGGCATCCTAGATTTCAGTGATTAGAAATTTTAAATTCTTCTTTTTTTTAACATAATATAATCCCTTGAATATAAATATGTATATTTTCTTATGTGTGTGTGTCTTTCCACACCCTCCAAAAGCTCCTAGATGACCTAGAAATCTGAAACTTTGCCCACTTATAGTATAGACCACGGGCTACTTAATGGATCCATATTTTCGATTTTCAATTAGTATTTTGATTTTTTAAATTTTTCATAATAATAATATGATTAATTTAGCTCACTCTCACTTTATTAACTCTTATGTAATAACTGACAGAAATATACTTTAAAAAAAGCCTTAACTTCTATAATCGTATCATTAAAGGTTAGGTTTTGTTAGGTTGGTTAGTAATTTAATAAACTTGTCATAAACAGGCTTAAAACAAATTATTACATAAGCGTTAGTTTCACTTTTTGCAGTTAGGTCTACACACATATATAAACAATATTTTAGGAATTTGGGTTACGCGTAGAGGAAAATAAATATTATTTCATAATCTCAATCAGGATAAAGTGCGTGCCTTTTAATATAGGCCTACAGCAAAGCATTATTTTACTAATGCGGTAATTTCACTTGAATTGATTAATCAAACTATTTGTCCATCACTTGAAAACATCACGCAACAAATGATATGCCTTTGATACATTTTACAAGCTAGATATTAAATCTACTTAGTGCACAAATTAAATAATCTTGTCGTCTGAGCTATAGCAATTTTTTTAGCACCACGTATTATTAACTGTTCAAGTAATACGCATGTATGGTAATCACTCTAATGGGGTAGAGATTAGGAAGGAAGTATTTTAGAGGTAATCTACCCACATTCGCGTGGAAGGAGAGTGGGAAAACATTTAGTAAAAACCACCTTCAATGGACCCGACTGGGATTCGAACCCTGATCTTCCCGTCATCAGCAGGCCAGTCTAATACGAAAGTTATGCCTTAGATCATTCTGTCACTGAAAGGTATCCGCATTTAATTACGCTACTAGGATAGGGACGAGGAAGATAGAATTTATGCAAAATATACTTATATTCGCTTGTAGTGAGAGTGGTAAAACATGTAAGAAAAACTACTCTCTATAAACTCGGGCTTCCCCGTGACTGTCAAACCAGACGAGATGATCTTGACAATTTGTCCGCATGCCCACTGATGTGGGTGCGATATTGTGATGCCTGAGGACGTTTATCCACTGCTTTAAATACTTGGCCTACTCCCTCAAGAGGATCTCCAGGAGTGTATTCTTAGAGTCCCAGTTAGACCATTTTGTTGAAAATGTAACTGGTGGTTTACTCGAGTTTCAATTCGAGGTTTACTGTTAGCTAGGTGACTTGGTGGTCTAGGGGTAAGGTGTCAGACTTCTGTGTTGGGGGTCCGAGGTTCAATCCTCGATCCCGGCACAGATTTATCGGATTGCCAAACCCTTCCTATACCTCTGACAAGACTTGTATTAATCACAACTTGTGAATGTGGGGAATGCCAGGCCTCCACCGTGGTTCGGATTCCACGTTAAACTGTAGGTCCTCTACTTCGTTTCAAATCACCCTACCATTACACATTAGTGTAAGTGCGTATAACCCGAACGGGTAATAGGTCACGGTGTTAATAATAGTAATAATAATAACTCTAGCTACAGTCAGTAATTGCCATGCACTAGATGCAATGTATTATGAAGTAACGAATTAAATATGTGTGGATATTAACATATTGTATTTCTTTGTGCATTAACGACGTTACCTACTTGGATGAGTCCTAAGCTATTTTATTAAGCAGGTTTCATTTTAACTTGACGCACATTAGCACTCCATGCACTCTCTCACTGAGACGCCATTGTACGAAATAGAAAGAGAGAGGAGAAAATGAGTAGTTCACCCTACCAACCCAATTGTTTAAATGCTTCTAACACTTTCCCTCATCCGCTGATGAGAATACCATATCACTACTATTTGCGCCGAGACAGAATTTACTTGCATTTCAAAATTACCTTTTCCTTGATTTCCTATTCGACGTCACAGGTAATGGCGTCTACAACCGATCATCATATGAACTATGTCTATTCAAGCAGTATTTTTTTAGCACCACATATTACTACCCGTTCAGGTTATACACTTATGTGCTAGTGACACTAATGATTTTAGGGATTATCAAGGTTATATTTAGAGGTAGTGTACCCGCATTTGTATGGGTGGAGAGTTTAAACCATTATGTAAAAAACCACAGTCGGTACACCCGACCGAGATTCAAACCTTGATCTCCCCATCATCGGCAGTTTAGTTTACTGCGAGAGTAGCGCCTTAGACCATGTGGCCACCAAAGTGGGTCGAGCAGTATTTAATTGTAAAATACACTCCGAATGGCATTTGTTCTAAAGCTTTTATATTTGCCCACGTCTTACTACCCGCCCGTGCAATTAACTTTTAACTACACTAATGAGGTGAGTATGAGGAAGGTAGAATGTAAAGGTACTGTATCCGCATTTGAGGGACCGTGAGGAGGGAAACCCTTTAGAAAAATCTACTCTCGGTATATTCAGTTTCAAACCCGACCTTCTCCATCAACGGCAAACATAGACGAGACCAGTCTGACGTTTAGACTGCGTGGCCACCGATAAGGGTTCAATCAAAATTAATCTTATCTTAGTAACGAACATAATTTAGGTCTATGCCTAGTAATAGGTAGGCAGCTTAGGTTGACATAAATGTCAATATTAAGAACTCACTGCATAGATGGGCACGAGTAAAAGGGCGTAAATCTTGTCTTGTTTAGTATGCTAGTGATGTGGAGGTCCAAGATCGAATTCTAGCCAGTTCTATTAAGATGGGGTGTTAGTGAGGGTGAGTTTAGGACAATATTTTTGAAGTTTATATGGCATAAACATTTTTTGCCCAAATAAATCAAATATTTCTTCTGTAGAAACATAAGAGTTTAGTTTTCTGCATATGCTAATCTCAACAGCTATTCTTGAATATCTGTCAAAGGTGTTCCGGAATGTTGTAACATTTTCTAATTATTTAAAATGTTTGTCCCCAAATTCCACTATGTTCATGACAGATGTTCAAGAACTGTTGAGATTAGCATGTGCAGAAAACTAAACTCTATGTTTCTATAGAAGAAATAATTGATTTATTTTGGCCTAAAAATGTTTATACTATAAAAACTGAAAAGTTAATTCACTAGACTCGCGCTCACTAGCACCCCACTTTATGGTGTTTTTTCGTAAATGTTTTCTAACTCTTTCTACAAACAAGTTTAGGGACATTTCCTCTACATGATCTCTTTCTCATTTCTATTCACCTTATTAGTTTAAATATGAAGATAGCACGGGAAAACGAAAGAAAATTTCTTCCTATTATCTCGTTCTAATCCCTACACTAGTATAACTATGCGAATACCACGGGTAAAAAACTAGTGAGAGTTTTTTCCCCTAAAATCCAATGCTTGCTTGCTTGCTTGGTTTGTAGTTTTCTTTCTCCTAAAACCCAGGGAGATCAGGGCTCGAATCCCGGACGAGTGTATTGAGAGTGGTTTTCCCTCAAATGTTTTCCAATCGCAAATGCGGGTACACTTTCTTTAAATTCAACCATACTCGTCCCTAACACACTAGCGTAATTAGTACATATGCGTACAGTCCTAACAATTAACAAGAAATGGTACTGAAAAAAAGAGTTAAAATAACTGGCGTTCTTCCTGCTAGATCCTTTCTTTCTAATGTACTGACAAAGTAGTCTTGAAAATTTTAGAGCCCTATATCCTACTAGACGTATGATCAGCACATCAAACGATACGGAAGACGGTTGAACCTAAGAATATACCAATAATCCCATGGCCCCAATATGGAGCTACTGCCTTTGTGGCGCATTTATTCTTTCATGTAAGTTTAATAATTTATCATTTATTTTAATTATAAATTAATCAAATTCATGTTATATTTCAGATATATATCTATGTTTTATCCATGGTTGTGTTCTAATATATTATTAATATAATTGATGAAATAAAACACACAAAAATTACCAGTATGAATATTATTTTGGTTGAAATATAAGTTCCTTGTGATTAATGAAAAATATTATAAGACATGTGCCTAATTATTTCAAATTGCGATCAATGAAATACATTCAACTTTCTTTAAGGTTAAAAAATGAGTGGCTTTGTCACTTTGAAATTTTTTGAGTGTATTATAGCTTGCTTATATTATAATATCAATAAACCTATGCATGTTTAAGTGGGAAGTCTTACTTACTTTTAAGTTAATTATACTAATTTACGACGCAATTGTTAAGGTGGCTTGGAAGGGGACCAAGAAAGGGTAATTTTTTTCACTTTTTATGGCAAAACTTTTTTTGGCTAAAATAAATCAAATATTGCTCCAGTACAAACAAAGAGTTTAATTTTCTTCACATGGTGATTGAATATAGGTCATGAGTATTAGATGAGAAACTTTTTAAATGTAGAGAAAAGTTATCATTAAATTCCAGGACACTCTTGACAGATATTTAAGAAATTTCGAGATCAACATGAAAAGAAAATTAAATTCTATGTTTGTACTGGAGCAATATTTTATTTATTTTGGCCAAAAAAAGTTTTGCTATAAGATCTGAAAAAACAATGGCTTTCTCTTCCATCCCCTTCCAAACCACCTTAAGCTTATGGACTCTTAAAATCCCTGCAGAAAATAACATCTAATCAAGCATAACACTAAAGTTTTTAGTTTAAAACCTTTCTACATATTAGGTATAATGATTGTTCTTGGGTTTTAAACTATTTCACAAAGTTAGTGAGAATTTTTTATTTGTAGCGTTTAGCTAATAAGTCAGTAAATTAGAGTATAGAACCATTCATAATTGGGCGTATTACGAGTTTGTAAACGAATCAACTACTTACCATTAGCAGAAGTCACTAATGTGCGAGTATTTATTTATCTTAGAGATGGTGTAGAATATAAACATTGCTAGATCTGAACACTGTGTGAGAGGAAACATACTAGCCAGTTTACAGTTAAAAAAAATTAGCTATGTACCAATTAACAATAGGAATGATATAAAAGAATTAATCTTATAGGCCAAATTAACAAGTTTCCTTACCCGCTTAGGTGACTGCATGATCTAAGGCAGTGTGGTCTAACTGGCAGCACGCAGGCCGAATGCCCTCCCTGAAAACATGGCTTTCACGATATTCTGGAGTAAAATTAAACGGAAAGCTTCGGTGGCAGATGTGAAAAACTATTGATTCAAATATAAATATATATTTAAAACGATCATGATTGCATAATAAAAGTATAAAAAATGCCTAGTTGTTTAATGAAAGTCTATCTGCGTGCATATTTCATAACACAGGTTTGGGAGGGTAAATAATATTTTATTTGACCGAAAATTTGAAAGATTCGACTGACCAAAAATCCAATTATTTACATAAAAGTATTGAAAATAAATGTTTATTAGTGGACAAGTGTGGACCTATATTAAGTTTATGGAATTAATAAATATAACTTTGGCCTGCAGTACAAACTGATGGTCAGATTTGGTCCTCTATCCTGGTCTAAGTCATCACACCCACAATGGAATAGATTGTCGATGGTGAGGAGATCGGAGTTCTCAAACCCCGGTAGGGTGTACTGAGGGTGGTTTTCCCTAAATGGTTTCCCCTCTACTTCTATGCAAATGCAGGTACACTTCCTCTAAATTCAATCGTTCTCATTCCTAACTCATTAGCATAATAATAGTATGTATATGTATAACCCAAACGGGTAGTGGGAGGTGGTGACAAAAAAAAAGATTCCTTGGTCATTTTTGCATTACTCTAAATGTATATTTTGATTTTTCTTAGTAAAAAATTTCATTACAAAATATTACATTACAAAAACAGTACAATGGAAAAAATGCCCACTTAAGCAGATTATTGGGGGTAGGTTGGGACATGATCAGCTATATTGAAACGAATGTATGTGTCTAATTGTGAAAAGAATATAATTTTTGTATATGTTACCGACAACAATTGCCCTAGGGAAGTGACATAATAGATTCGCTTCATTTTTAAATCAATTATAATGAAAACTTCAACTTAGAGAAATTTATAAAACATAATTTGTTACTTTAGCTATGTTATGGAGTACTGCAGCAGTATTATTGTATTTAATTGTCTTAAAATAATTTTATATAAACCTTTAGTCTCCATTTTTTGTTTGTTTTAGATGCAAAATTATTTTTATTTGTCTTGTAGGCCTATTTGATTTATAGAAAACACATTAAAGTATTTAGAGTAAAATTAAATATTAAAATTTTAATTCCCAAAATACTTTACTTGAAAAATTTAAATAGAATAACAACTCTTGAAGAAGCCATTGTTTGAAACCTTAAATTAGTCAAATGGTGATATTTATAGTTCCGATAACTGATAATAAATCTGATGAGTATATTCATATGAATCTTGTTTTGGTGTTCAGGTGCTGATTCGCTCATCATTCCAGAGGAGCTTCCTTCCATTTTATCTCTAATATATGCCAACATTCCACCTATTAAAAAAGGTTAGAAATAGTTGACACCAATATGAAGTTAAAACCAAAACAATAAAAAATGTATTTACCATTACCATTTCATAATATAAGAAGCCATTAGCTAGATAAACTGGACAAATATATGTATTTGCTGGCTTTGATTGGTGATAATACATAATTTGTAATCATGGAAGGGTAAGAAGGTAAGTTTAGATATTTTTTTTAACAAAAAGGAATCAACCTTGATAATATGTGAGTATAATAATATCTTTATTGTCATTAGGGCCATACCCAAGCCTTTTTTTTTTTAGTGGGGGGATTTATACTTGAGGTGATTCGATGGGCAGTCTCCTATCAAAAGATGGCAAGGATATTTTTTTAGAATATAATCCCTCTTGAAGTGATTACATTTTTTAAAAACGTAATTGGGGTTGAAGGTGATATGAATTTTATAAGACTACAATAAGCTACTCGCCTAGGCATTGAAGAGAAATAAAAAAATGCCTTAGTAATAACTTATTTAGAAGAGCTTAATGAAAAGGATTGAGCTTGCCTCCTCCCTCGGTAAAGACTCGATTGCCATGGATATCATCGGTTAAAAGTGGCACATACATAGTATGTAAGCGGTTTAAATAACTGTAATTGTAACTGCTAGACTCTTACCCACTCATATGCCAATTTCCCTGTATTATTCTTTTCCAAGTCATAATAATTGTGCTAGTCAAAAATACCGTATTGTTTGCCATGGTCTAGCTAATATTATGAAGAAGAGGAGACTGAAGTTCTTAAAAGAGTCATCTAACCTCATATTAGCCCTATCCAATGGTTTAGTAGATATTATATTAATAAACCATTTTTGTGCATACAACAGGACAGTCTTTGTGATGGCAGGCACTCTCAACCATAAACATAAAAGATTCTCCTTCCATTTTAAAACTGGATTGAAACTAATTAATTTTAAAATAATTTGAACGTATGGTTTAACTATCTTGTAATATTGTGCTCATTGTATGGGAAATGATTCTAACTATAGACCCATGTAAGTAAAAAAAAATTGTGTGGTTTATGCTTGATTTGTTACTCAATCATGTGACTCAAATGAGTATTTGACTTCGTTTAGAGTATTTTCTTAAGAATTTGTAATTAAAATTGTTGGGCAGAGTAGTGATCGAAATACATAATATGTATAAAATATTGCTAACACAATCTATAGCACGACCGGTACAGCATTTGGCTGGAACATGCCTAACGGTTTATTATTTGAAAAGGCCTTTTAAGAATAAATTCATAAGACATCTGTCGGCGTTATAGTGAACTACAAATGTAAACAAACATGACCGTTTTGAGGGTAACAATCAAGCACGTAAACCCAATTCAATTCGTTGACACACTTCTCGTGTTTGGCTCCAGGAAGGGGTTTTGTCAAGTTTTCAGCTACCATATCCTCAGAGAATAGATATTCCAGACTTAGTGGGTGATCTTGGAGAGCTTGACGAATAAAATGAAACTTCATGTCTATATATTTCGATCTTGAGTGGAAGACGGGGCTATATGCCAATTTTCCAGCTGATTAATTATCATTGAAGATAATGATGTTCGACAACTTCTTTAAACTAAGTTCTCACACAAAGGTCATCAGGAAGATTAATTCCTTCACAGCTTTGGTGAGACTAATATACTCTTCCTCTGTTGAAGATAAAGCAACGGTTATTTGCTTTCGTGAGCACCATGATACCACCACTCCGGACAAGGGGAAAGTTTAACCTGTATAAGACTTTCTGCCAGTGTCACAGTTTCCCCAGTCGGCGTCTGAGAAACCGGAAATGCCGTCATCATCCCTGGCGTAGACCAACCTCTTGTCAACAGTTCCTTGCAGATATCTTAGCACACGCTTGGCAGCTTTCAAGTGAGTTGAGGAGTGACAATTATTATATTGACCCAGCATGTTTACTGCGTAAGCGATGTCGGGATGGGTACCGATAGCGATGTACATGAGGGCTCCAATCAACTCTCTGAATGGATCTTGCTTTGTTTCTTCTAAGGTAGTGGAGGAAGAATTAAACTTGACCCCGGTTGATATCGGTGTCCTCACTGATTTACAGTCATCCATCCCGAACTTATGTAAAACATCCCTGATGTAGCCACTCTAACATAACGCGATTTTGTCCTTGGATTGGTTCACATCAATTCCTAATCGATTATATATAGCTCCAAGGTCCCTTACGTCAAATTTGTTTGACAGCTCACCTTTAATGTCTCTGGTTCACTCTGGGTTTCCCGAAGCGATCACGATGTCATCAACATAGATAATCACGTAGACTGGGTGTTTACTTCGACTATAGACGTACACACTTGGGTCAAAGTTTGTGGGCTGCATCACGATGGATTCTAAGGTTGCGCTTAATTTAGCGTGCCACTATCAACCAGCTTGACGGAGCCCGTAAATGGCCTTCCGAAGTTTGCAGACTTTGTTATCGGATTTCAGTTTATGAAGCATGCCTTTTGATTTCTCAACAATGCTGTCATCATTTTCATTCCTAGTCATCTTTTGTAGTGCCTCAACAAGCAATTCTGACTGTTCTACGAATGTTAGTGTGTCGATGTCGCTATTCAGATAGGCCGTTGTAATGTCGACCTGTGTGACTTGTAAGTTGAGTTTGGCTGACAATGCCATGAGCAACCGAAATGATTCGATCCTGGCAACCGGAGCAAAAATGTCCACAAAATCGATTCCTGGTCTTTGGACGAAGCTTCTTGCGATCACCCTGACCTTCCTTCAAAGTAACGTTCCATCAGGATTATACTTGTTTCAGAGAACCACCCTACAGTCGATCACGCTGCCATTGGTCGGTCTATCAACGATTTCCCAAGTGTCGTTGGTGACCAAGCATATGATCTAGGAATAGTTTGCATCGATCCGTTCCTCGCGATCTGGCCCCTTCATGGCACTGTCGATGTGAATCTCTGAGGCATTCATTGCAACTGGGGCATTATGAAACGATCTATCTTCCCTGTTACTTTAAACGTTGATATGCTCTATAGTTTGTTGAGATAATGCAGTGTTTGAATGCCCAGTATCTTTACTGTATGGTGGATATTTGTTAAGAGCAAGGTTCTGATCGGTCCAGTTGGCCGCGGGCTGGTATATTTTAGTGGGGCGACCCCTTCTTCCAGTACGCATTCACTTTGGTCTGCCGGGTCCTTGCTCCACCCAGCATGTCGTATTCGGTGCCTGCGGCACCTTGATGAGCTTGTTACTTTCCAATGTCGAGCATGGGGTCATCATTCACCTAAAATCCATTAAATGATTCATCGTCTTCCAGAGCGTTCGGACTGATCTCGATGTTCTTGTGCGAGGACTCTTCTTCATTGAACCCTCCCCTTCGTGTTGACAGGATATCTCTTCTTCTTGAATAAAGTCTGCAGATGTGCGTCGGAGCCCAGGCTCGGAGCAGAATCTTACGTCCCTGGAGACACGGATCTTTCATTCACTCGGTAGCCATACCCGGTAGGCTTTGGAACAGTCAGAGTAACTGACGAAGACCCCTTTCTTGCCTTTTGGCTTGAACTTTCCTTTATTGGGAGACTTGTCGAGGATGATGGATTTCTCCCAGAATATACGAAGATGTGAAATATTCAGCCGTCTTCCCAACCATCTTTCGTATGGAGTTCCTTCCGACAACTCTTTTGTTGTTCATAGATTTATGACGTGATTGGCTGTCGCTATGGCTTCGGCCCAAAAGGACAGTTGCATTCCGGACTCGAGTAGCATGTACCGAGCAGCCTCGACTAGGGTGCGGTTGTTTCTTTCCACAACACTGTTCTGTTGTGCGGAGTTGTTAGACGTCGTTGGATGCCTGCACGTTTGAGGATGGAATCCATTTTATCGTTGCAATATTCTTTGCCATTATCCGATTGAAGAGCTTAGATCTTATGCCCTGTTTGATTTTCGGCTAGATTCTTGAACTCAATGAACTTCTCAGGGACCTCCCCCCTGTGACATAAGAAGTAGACCATCAACTGTAGTCGTCTATGAAGATTACAAACTAACGTGCGCCACCTTGAGATGCTTCCCTCATCGGCCCGCAGACGTCGGAACGGATTAACTCCATAAGATCTTTTGAGGTTACCTCTCGTTTGGGGAAGGGAATTGATGTTATTTTTCCTTCTAAACATATATGACAGTTTTTTATTTTAAGTCAGATGAGTAATTGAATTTCAAACCGACCACACAATGGTTCTTGAGCAGATTGACCATGTCCCTCGAATGCAAATGACCAAGTCGAGTGTGCCAAACTTCTAATTCTTTTGATCCTGTGACCATGCACGCTTGCTGATCGCTTTCACACAAGTAGAATAAGTCACCAATTCTATTCGCAACAACTTTAATGTCACCGTTTATCCCTTTTATGGTCGCGCGATATTTCTCTGTTGTCAACAATTTTTGCCACAGAAATGAGGTTCGTTTGGAGTTCAGGTACGTATAATGTGTCTTTCAATGTGATAGAGTCTGTCACACTGTTCGGGGTGGTGATTTGCACGTCACCTTTTGCTTTTAATTGCGTGGCACTGTCATCGAAAAGTTTAAGATTCCCGTGAATTTTCTTCGCGCTCGTGAATGCATGTTCATTGTTGCATAAGTGAGATGTGCAACCACTATCAATGCATCAAAGGTTGTTTATGTTACTGGATTTTGTAATTTCTTTGTCGACAAAAAACAACGAACCTCGTCACCTTTATTTGCCGTTTGGTCGCTCAACTTCTTTTTGCAAAAGCCGCATTTGTAGTTTAGTTGTGATTTTTCTTTACGTTTCTGTTCGGATCCAGCACCACTGCTCGTGCCACCTTTCGGTCGGTTTACGAACTGTTTTCCTGACTTGACAAACATGGCGGCACTTCCGTTTTCCTGAGCACGCGTTTTATGTTCTTACAAGACTTTCACTTTCAATGTCTCAACGTCTGGTAAATTGTCACGGGATTCGATTGCACATTGAAAGTTGTAACTGCTGGGGAGACTATAAAGCAGCATGATTATCAACAGGTCGCCGTTATGTCCACTTCCATTGCTTGCAACTTATCCACAGCGTCAAAAAATCCAGCTAGATGTTCAGTCACATCGTCGCCATCTTGCATCTTGTTTTGCGTGAGACGTTTGAGCAATGTTACCTTGCAAGCGGGTCCCTTTGATGCGTAGATTTATTCTAGTTTGATCCACGCATTGCGTGAAGCAGCGCATTACCGAATATTTAATTCAGGTGGATTGATGGACAGGATCAAATCAGTTTTTGCCTTCCGATCGGCCCCTGGCCAAGCTTTCTGTGAGGCTTGCGCGGCAACAAGCACAGCGTTTTCGCCAATCACTTTAGTTTGTGGTATTTCTACTTACACATGTCCCCATGTATCATTTCTTATCAACAAGGCTTCGGCTTGTATTTTCCATGTATCATAGTTGTCTCGTGACAACATCTCGAGTCGTGTTAAATGCGTAGCGTTTGCGTGCGCCATTTTGTTAGGCTAACGAATTGTACTTCTTCTGTACTTTTTTGATTTATAACTTTTCTTTTAATCAAAGTTTTGTTTCGTTTCCGATCACCTAACTCACGAAATCTGGGCAGAATAGTGATCAAAATACACAATATGTATAAACTATTGCTAACACAATATATAGCACGACCAGTACAGCGCTTGGCTGGAACATGACTAACGGTTTATTGTTTGAAAACGCTTTAAAGACTAAATTCATAAGACATCTGTTGGCGTTATAGTGAACTACAAATGTAAACAAACATGAACGTTTTGAGGGTAACAATTAAACGCCAACAAAAATCTATTAATATTTTTAGTCCAGATAGAAGGGAAAGGTAGTAATATTCTTGTACTAGCAACCCTCTTATCCCCTCTGTTCCTCTACAACTGCCCAATACCCCTCACTCCTGTCACAATCAGCAGCAGTAGTATTTGTCAGATAGTTGAGACTAGCTTCTTCTTGAAGTTAATAGCGGTATCCCTGGTGTATGGTAGGAGAGGGGGGGGGGGAAGATATTAGAGAACTGATGACAGCAATCAAAAATTAAATTTGCTACAAAGTATAGCTAGCCTTGAAAGGAGAAGGGGAAGTGAAAGGGAAGAATAATATTTTTTACGTGCAAAAAGCATTTATGTTAGCAAGTTGTTTTTAAACTTAAACACAGCTCCTTCTGGTGTAGTTTTTGACGTTCTTTCAGCCCAAACTTTGTAATGGGGTACAGGTTCAACATAATATTAATTATATTGGACGTGACTAGACCTAGAAAGTTATCATAAAGTGTTTAGTAAAATTTATCAAGGCTATGAAGCATTTATTCGGACTTTTAAAATAGATAGTTTAAATTGTCCTAAAATATTTTTAATGTAATAAAACTATTACCAAATGTTTCAATAAATTATATTATAATTATACAATAGAATCAATGTAAATTACCTCTCAAATCATCATTGAAAAATCAATATTTTACCTTATGGTCCACATAAACATGGTCAAGATTGGTTGAATTTCTTGAAAAAAAAAACTTGTTTATTATCATCTTTCAACCATTCACGGTACAGATATAGCAATATTTGATGACATTATTATTTCAAAATCTGATTACCAAACCCTTCCTTCACCTCTGACAAGACATCTTGTGAATGTGGGGAATGCCAGGCCTCCACCGTGGTTCGGATTCTACGTTAAACTGTAGGTCCTTCATTTTATCTCACAATCACCCTACCATTACACATTAGCGTAAGTGCGTATAACCCGAATGGGTAGTAAGACGCGGTGCTAATAATAATATTTCAAAATAATGTCTCTGTGGATCAAAACTAACTGGCTGAAGGATATAAAAAAATGTAAAATCTTAAAAAAAATCAATTTTATCTTAACTCAATATACATATAGTAATTAATTCGCTCATTAATGATTTATAGTTACCTTTTCCCTAAGGAAATGTTTAGGCCTATATAATTTTATTTCAAACTATTACTATTAAATTATGATGCACACGTTCTTCCTTTATCATCATTAATATAGATTGATATTGTTCATTCGTAGCATAAATTCAAGAGTGTTCTATGGTTTATTAAGAAGTTAAATACCTACCATGTTTGTATATAAAATGGCACAAAGCTTTAAACTTTAAACACGTCCTAATAAAATAATAGCAATAGGCCTGGATATTATATTTTCAGTTTAAGGATCCTGTGTCAATAAAATATACCTTAGAGTTTTCAAAGCATAAATATTAATATCAAAAATATATCTTCAGTATAAAACACAAGCTTATAAAATCTGAAATTAATATCACTCTTTCAAAAATGAGTCAGGGCCATATAAAATGACAATATGTTGTTTTTTTTTGTTTACTACACTACGAATGAGTTACTCTTTTAAGTATACCAATCCAATACTCATTCATCTCTCTCCCCGTTTAAACTTTAGCCAAAATTAAAGTTAATCTAGAAGCTTACTCAATCTAAATCAATTTGAATCATAGAAATATTTATTTATAACCTCACATGACAGAATATATACTTAAAACCTATGCAATAGATAAAAATGTATATAGCATTTGTTTATGAAACCTTTCCTGAATAAATTATTTAATGAAAATAAAAACTCTCACTTATTTCAGGAACTGACTCCAGAGTGGGTGTAGGATTTCGTTTAGGACCTCATGCTGATTTCCAAGTGTTGTTAGAGCTGGGTCCTCAGAAGGAGACCTTACCATTAGGCCCTAATGATGATTCCAAGAAGAGGCGGCAAATCAAACCCATTCTCAATGCCAACCAATACATTCCTGACACTGTGCCAGACACGTCAGCAGGAAAATGGTTGACTTCATGGAAGTCTGGCCTGATCAACAACCTGTCTTTGGTAAGAAGCAATTAGGCCTACTAAATTTAAAACTGTCTCATTGTGTTTGCTTTAAACTTAGTCAAAAGTCCCGATCAACATTTCTTTGTTCATGTTATGATTAAATAATTTTCTTAATAAAGAGGTTGATTGAATTTTAATTTTCGGAAGTTTAATTAACAGTAGCTATAAGCTATCGGTTGTCAGCCGTTATAGATTGCTCTATTTTAGTATATATATATATATATATATATATATATATTGATTAAAGGTATATTCTTGTTAACTGTTGCACCAAACTCATTAAAAAAAATAGTCACTCTTGAAAGGATATTAGGAACAAATGTTTGTTCGAATAGAGATGAATCTACTGTAAGAATTGTTTATCCCAGAAACTATGCTGTGATTACAAATATACATCTTAAAATGAAAGCAATGTAAATAACAGTAACGTAACATAGTGATTGTTTTAAATTTAATGTGTGAAATAATTGGTGTATATTTTATTTATATTTGGTTTGTTTATTGAAAAAAAAGCCTTTCTCATGTCTAATGGGAGTGTCCAAACATAGGGCTGCAGGTTACTCCTGATAATACCTACTTTAAGATTCAATTGTTACAAGAAATACATCTCCATCTGATAGTGTATTAAGAAAACACACATAGGCCATCTATCTTCATTTTTTTGAGGCTATGAATGGTTAACATCCTTCAACTAGTCAATCTTTATATAGAAAAAATTAAATACAAATAGGTTTTGAAGAATTTTTTTACAGAGGCAATAGGCCTAGTGAGCCTGAAAGAAATAGTTAGATCTGTCCCCTCAAAATCTAACTAACAACAAACTTTAGCGTCACACTTTAGATAGTTGCAAGGGGTTTGTTTATGTCCATCGAGAATAATAAAGAGATTCCTGGGTTAAAGATAATAGACAATGCCTCAATTTTCTACTGCAGTTTATATATTTCACTTTATTGCAGCTTATAAGATAATGTAGTGTAATCGATCAAGATAAGCCTTCAGATTAAACGGAGTGTAAAAATAGTACGCGATATAAAAAATCCCTTACGTAATCAAAGTGACATATCGTTTTAATTATTATGGAATAAAAATGCAGGCTTTCAAATTTGTAAAGTAATCACGAAAAATCATTAGGTAGAGTAGACGTATTTATTTTATTGGGCATATAGTACTAGATATTCAATTTACATAATACTACCATGTTTTTATTAAATTTTATGTTATTTTCTTTAAAAAAGTTATTAGTTTTGAATGAAGGATTATAAAAGATTGTCAACTTTTACTCGCCTCAGAAAATTCTGATAGTAACTTAATAAAAAATTAAAGAAACTGTGAAATATAATTATTTTTTTAAAGGATAGAATATATTCAAAGAACCATGTACATTAGTCAATATTTTGGTTTAGAGCTTATTTTTTCTATGTTGGCACGTGTTGCCAGTTATTTAAATTTACGATACATTTACTTATTTTTCATACAAAAGCTACTACTACCATATACAAGATTACATTTTAATCCATTGATAAGTACCTCCAAAGCTTATATTAAATTACCAACTTATTGTGTTGTTATCTATATATTTTGATTTTAAGTATTAAAATACTTGAAGAAGTAACATGCAAAAGCTCACCAGTCACAAATTAAAAAAAAAAACCAAGCTAGTAATGTCTTCTAAATATCCATGTAAACTGCCACACTTATGAGTATTCTGAATCAAGCAAAACCCATAACTCTCCTTTAAATAGTATTACTAAAACTAGTTTTGTTTTTTTCACCTTTGGAATAAATATATCTAATGCAGAAAATATTTGATAGTTACTCTTTCTTTACACTCCATTTAGCAATAATGAGTGAAATTTATAAGAATGTGATATATTTATATGTGCATGACATAATATTCAAAGCATGGGTTGTATACAATAAAATCAAGCAAACTATAATAGTGTTTTATTAGTTTGGAAAAAAATATTTAACAGTATTTATTTAATATGTTGTATTTTAATTTTGTTTCAAAACTATACTTCTTAATTTCAGAAATCAAACACAATTCCAACGGAAGAGGAACAAACTCATCAGGAAATGGAAGTTGTTTCTCATCTGAGACAACTATATAGTAAAACTGAGCCTTCCAAAATATGAATGTTTCTGCACCTACCTACCTATAAAGTGAAATACAGTATTGTTTATAATTCCCAATTCCTGTAAGAAAGATACATTTATTTGGTAGTTTATTATCAATCATTAAAATAAAAATTACTTAATAAGTACACATTAACCAACCATTTTATAAAGAGTTCTAATTGTTATTTACTTGATTTCATGAAACAATATATAACATGTACTGTAATTTTTGGACATGTGTTATTTCTCTTTAAATGTGAAGTGTAAAAAACAATGATTATAATCAACGTTAATGACAAAAACAGTTATCATGCTTACTATAATATTAAAATAGCTCAACTCAAATCAACTTTTTAACACACTTAACAATTAAAAACGTGTTTTTTATAATTTTTGAAATGACTAATTTTTAAAATGACTAGGAAAATATAATCTATATAATTCCATCGTGAATGGTAGACAATCTAAGTTTAAATTTAGAATGTGTGGGACAGTAGATATATTTCATTTATATAACCATCATATTATGGGCAAGTGTCTGATTTAGTTTTCACACTTAAATTAACTTAACTTAATAAATGTCAAAGAAAGAAATTTCACGTTACTTTATGTAAAGTGTATTCCTTACAACCAATCATATTACACTTCACATGTCCTTCTCTGCATAATTTTATTGAAATAAACATAATCTTTAATTCCATCTTGGAGAGTGAATATTTGAAAATACACCCCTATCCATTTTAGAAAGACGGGAATAGAAAATTATTTTTGCCTTTATATTACCTTATGCATAAATCTTATTCCATTTTTGTAGTATCTTTATTTTGTCAATTTGTTGTTCATACACCATGATATACCTAAGAGCAATTTGAGTCTAAGTTTAATCAATAAGCTACACTCGTCATATTTTGTAAAAGAGTTTTCAAGACACATTATATAAAATTTGCAATGGTCACATGCTCTAATACTTCACGTTTGTGTTGGATTTGACTATCGGTGATGAGTTCGGATTTCGAATGCCAGTAGGATGTACTGAGGGTGGCTTTAGACAATGTAATTAATAATTTTATTTCTACTACTCTTATTTGAGATTATAATTTTTTGGTAAGGCAATTACAAATAAAGTTTTACTATATTTTTGTGAAAAATGGTTCATATATATATATAATATATATATATATATATATATATATATATATATATATATATATATATATATATATATATATATATTTATTTAAATATTATACTGCAGAATTAGTTCATTTCAGTGCTGTATTACAACTTTGGGAATATTATTATATAAGTAAAACTTTTACCGACATAGGCGCTGACTGTTGGGGTGCTTTGCATTGCTCAGCACCCCAATATTTCAGCTATTTTAAAACCTTAAATATAACGGTGATAGTTCTATCTTGGATATAGGGTTGCGCTTCGAACAGGGTTTTACAGCATAGCAAATGGCAGGTGCTTCCATCTGATATGCAAGCAAGCGTAATTAAGCTGGTAGCACTCTCAACTCGTGAATAGACAACCTGGCATTTGTCAACATGTTTTCATTATAGTATGGTTAGTCGCAGTATTTGTATCGTATCTATTATGTTTGTGTTGTGCAAGTTTGTTTTATTTTATTACATTTATTTTAAATTTATTTTACTAAACATACATCGAGACTAACAAATTACACCTACATTTCGGCAATTTTTTTAATACGGAGTTTAAAATTGGCAAACGTTATACCAATCATTACTTTTTTTTTATAGAGCACCCCCAATGTTTTTAACATGGTTACAGTTTTGGTACTAGTGAATTATAAATTAACACAGTTCATTGCATTGGGAATATTTTTCACTGTAATATAAATTTAATTAATAATATTTATTTTTATATATAATTCATTATATGCTGAATAAAATTTTATCAACCCAGGAAGACATTTTAAAATAAATTTACAAATTTTTTAAAATATTATATTAACTTTTAACACTTTTTATTTAAAATTAACAGCCAATTTAATACTTTTTAAAAATACACATTATGTTAACAATATTGTTTGTATAAATTGACTCCCTATATAAAAACATTTTTTATATAAACATATCTGAGTTAAAAGTGAAACCATGGCCGTCGATGAGGTGGAAGGGAGGAGGAGGGGGGAAAATGCATAGAGGCCCAGCGTTGGTCTTTTTTTTTTAGTGGAATAAAGTAGCTTTACGTAAACATACAAGAATTGTCGTACTAATTAAGAGTTTGAGTTATTAAACCTAGTTGAGATTAATGTAAACGTGGAGCAAATTTAATGTCAGTCAGTTAAGATTTCTCACCGTCAGGATGAGAAGGCAATGCGAGATAGGTCCGGTAGCTTCGGTTGGTGAACGGCGAGTCATTCCTAGGCAGTTAGGCTCTACCATTCCTCTCCTTGCTTTATTTATTTGAACTCACCTGGGTCCCGGCTCTCTAGCGTATGTTGTTATTCTATCATATTGTCTACTCTAGTGTCTGTATGCCACGGCAAGAGTAGAAGAAGCTATCTCTTTCATTATCGACTATTCAACATTAATGAAGATTGTACTCATGAGTGGCAAATTCACTGATAACTGATAAGTAAGTATTCTTGGAATATTTTCATAGATAGAATGAATGACTGTCAGTTCGGTGAGTGGCGCTCCGCTATGGACGTTCATCTTTAATTGCCGTATTTGGGTGTTAGGCTTTTATTGCTTTTTATTCATGCTAAATTATATACCTTTATGCGTAGTCGGATTTAAAAAAAATGTAGTTGTGTTGTTGTTTATAATTTTGTCTTCCTCAATACGCCAGACCTTGTTGTTTTTCTATCTTTGATATTTTAAATAAAGACCTATTATCCTATAGATTGCTAAGGACCATGATACCTAGCAACGTTATCACCGAATCCGTTTCTACAGATCAACTCCTGTATTTTTTCTAAATTACAAGGGGACTGTAGGAATGGGACTGGGTGGAAGGGTGGGGGGTTGGTATGGGTCCCCGAAGACTTATCTGCATAGGGGCCCGGAAATCCTGTCAACGGCCCTGAGGGAAACAAATCAATACATAATTGGTACATTCAATGCGAATTAATAAGATAATATTATTCGCCCTCACATCCTTTCTCCTCAATATGTTTGTGTTTAATCTATGTGTTTAAATATTAAACGAAATTAAAAAGTTAAAAAATTTGCTAATTGTTTAGAAATGTTGATTACTATTCTCAATTTTTCTTTTACGTTTTAGTCCCGTAAAATCCAAATTAGAGGGTGGCTAAAAAGCAAACGCTAATCTGATTAACTCTTGAGTGATTGAATTAATAATGGACAATATGTGTTGAACTTGATAATACTATTTACTGTATTTTAAATGTAATGCTTATGTTTTGTTGTATACAATAGATATCTTATTGGCACTGATTATATAAGTCCTATGTCTAAGATGAATGAATATATTCAAAGTTATCCGTTTTGTGTATGTATAGCGGACAATCCATACTTATTAGTGACAGAATTTTGTTTAATAATATATTTTATAAACATGTGTTGTGATATAATAATGTTTATAACCATACAGGAAAGAAATTTGTAGATTATATCCTTATATTAATCTATTTTGGTCACGAAACGGTTAAAAATTTAGTATTTCATGTTTTAGAAATGAACTATTTGTTGTTTTTGAAAGTAGTTTATTTATCTTTTATGTTTTAGTAAGGGCATTTTTCCAATAAACTATATGAACCATAGGGTATTTTTGTATATAACGTTTTGATGAAGTTTTTAGTGGTGAACTTTAAGCATGGGTAGGTATACTGGTAATGTATTTGCATCATTTGATATGTGTTAATTTTGATTCGTCTACGTATAATCCATTCTCATGTATTGATTTGTATTGTTAAATATAGTCTGCCTAACTACAATAAAATATAATTTGAAACACTCTGTTTAAGTCCGTACCAAATTGGGTTGTGTTCTGGAGGTTCAAGACCCTATCCTTACCCCCCAGTAGGTATTATTAATTATGTGTTTTGGATTATATCCTCATTTCTAAGGCGTGTAGCTTATTTGAGTCTGATTAATTTTATGAAACGTGCAACCTAAATCGTATTCATAAAACTTTGAATTAATTCAAGAAGGATTTATCAATTTTCTTTCATTTAAAAAAATCTTATTTATTTTGAATGGTGTTGATTTGGTATTAGTGTTGATATAACTAGAATTTACGTGCAACATTTAAATAAATGTTTTAAGGTAGAAAAATAGCATTAAAATACCTTAAAATTATAATTAGAAATTGGTAGTTTTAGATGATTTTCTATTCACAAAAATAGTTAGAATATATTATTTTAAAAATTGCAACAAGAGTACTGTTTTAAAGCCTAGTAAGAACATTTTTCATGTAATTAAATGTCCTAGGTTCAATTTAAGTGTCTAGGTAATGTTTTAATGAAATTAAGTCTTTTATTTCATTGAATACCATGCAGTGTGTATTTGTGCACACCAGTTGTTTCAAATTACATGTTCCATAGTTTTAACATAACAATGATTCGAAACACTCCCAAAATAAATATTAAAAACACTGTTATTATCATAGAATGATCATTTCCTCTTTTTTTCTGGAACAATAGTTTTTCACTACCTACAAAGTTTAGCATTCATATAGGGCCTACTTGCAATGCACTTTATAGGTAAATTTTCAAGCGTTGATAGAATAACAAAAATTACAAGTTTTTATTTATTTAAGAAAATACTTGATCTCGGTAATATTATCTTACTAGAAATACTGAAATAATATTTTTTAAACATAACTTTGTAAACCGTACGTTAAAATACGGTACTAAAGTGCGTTTTTAGTTTTAAAAATAATTTTTTAATTAATCTTTAATCAAATAATAAATAGTAACAATAACTAACTAATAATTATTGTTTATAAAATTAAATGTGAATTTTAAGATCCTCTGCTAAAACGTGTACGTAAGTTGGGCACCAAGCGGTAGAGTTTGAAATCCATATTTCTTGTTTATCAGTTAGTTGGGTTTTTTTTTGCACCACGAGCTGTACGACAATGTACTTATTACACTCATGTGCTAGGGATGAGAAAGGTTGGATTCAGAGGAATTGCACCTGCATTTTCGTGGAGGCAAAGTCGAAAACCATTTAAAAAGACTCACTGCACCCGATCGGGATTGAACCCCGATCTCTCCATTATCAGCAGCCAGTCTATTGTTAGAGTAACGCCTTGAACAATGGTATACCAACTTTAAAATAAAGACAAAAGTTAATACCAAAGAAAATTGACGCCCTTATGCGCTCCCCCCTCCCCCAAATTTGGTGCCCTGGCCGTGGGCCCAATGTAATCATTTATAAATTCAGAACTGCATCAAATCAGCAATAGGCAGAATATATTGTCTTTCTTGCAATTCTACTGAAATATTCATCAGTTTTTCAAGTGCATCATATTACACATGGACAGTTTGAGCTCGTTTAGTTAAACTTTCCCAAATATTTAAATATTTCAGTAGAATTTTGTGTTGGTTCACGGACTTAATTCTTAAAATAAACTATTACTACCTCGTACAAGTTCCAAACAGAGTTAACTCTTCGAAAACGGCGATACATCTGCCTCACATCTAGTAATAAAACAATTCTACCTAGTGAACTCCAAGTGTTGGTGCAACAGCTACAATTATTTTGTGTTCTTAAATGACTGGCTAAATAATACATATAATGTTTTTATGAATGCTTCGAAATTATTTAGTATACAATATTGTTAATGGTGTCGATGGTTGCTAGTTCCAATCCATGATTCAAACATTGTCAAATTAAAATGCTAGTAAACTTCTCATAAAGCATTGTTATCACTCCTGATCCCCCACCTAACATGCCCTTAGAACCATTATATTATGCATAAGAAATTGTGTATATATATTATATATATATATATATATATATATATATATATATATATATATATATATATATATATACACACACACAAATATTCTTCAATAAGGGGGACCTGGTGGTCTAGGGGTAAGGTGTCAGACTTCTGTGCTGGGGATCCGGGGTTCAATTCTCAGTCCAGGCACAGATTTATCTGATTGCCTGATCCTTCCTTCGCCTCTAACAAGACTTATATCAATCACAACTTGTGAATGTGTGGAATGCCACACCACCACCATGTTTCGGATCCCACGTTAGGATGAAGGTCTTCCATTTCATCTCACAATCACCCTGCCAATACACATTAGCGTAAGTGCGTATAGACCGAAAGGGTAGTAAGACGTGGTGCTAATAATAATAATAATAATAATAATAATAATAATAATAATAATAATAATAATAATAATAATATTCAATAAGTCCATGTGATTGAAGACACAATAGGAGCTAATTTGTTCTATTGTTTGTTCTATTTAATATTTAATTTTATTAAGCTCGTGAATAATATTAATTTATTGTAGTTCTTATGTAGTACCAAACTAGTAATTGTAGACATTTGATTTAAATATGAGGACTCATCAATAATATTAGTGATAATTTCTTCTTTTCATTTACTATTTAGGCTAAAACTCCCTTTCTGAATGACTGTGCTACATGGTCACTTAATTTGTGTTGTGCTATAATGAGATTGAGATGTGTTGTCAATATCCAAACTGTTGTTTTTTTCAGTTCCAATATAGAAGTATAATCAGAATATGAAGTATCATTTTTAATCTAGTATTAAGCTATATCAAAGATTTAAATTTCTTGAAAATTAATAAAATACTATATAGTTTGTGTTTCCATATTCTGTTATTAGGCTTTAAATAATATTTTCATTTGTACTTTGTAATAAGCTTTATCTATATCGTATGTAAAGTCACACGCTACGTGAACACTCAATTCCCGCAAGGATTTCAGACTCACAGGCACAGAGAATGCACCAACTATTAAGATTTGTTTGAAAAAAAGAGTAGCCTCGTACGTCAAACCACCATTTATATTAAATTGGCTGCCACTCAGATACAATAAAATAGTAGAAGGGTTGGAGTAGGTAGAGAAAAGGTTTATTAAAGCTATGGAAAATGGTAGGTAGATGTACTAAAACAGATATAATAGCTCGTGTACTCAACTCCTTTCCATGTTGGGAGTGGTCTGAAATACCTCGACTGTGTGATTACTCTAGTGAGTCTGGTATCTATACTACGTATTGCGAGGCTTTATTTCAACCGGGCTTGGTGCTAAATTATCCTTCTAAAACACCAGGGTGAAACCCCTGTTATTGTTTCTATCATAACTACAATATTAAAATTGCATACACTCGCTTTTCTTTATTAATACTAGCACTTAATGATTTCAAAGTTTTATCACAAAAACTAAGAAGTTGCCAGACCCGTATGTTTGTGTTCTTGATGAAGTTGAAGAATAAATATACGACACTGGCGCCGAGCGTGAAGCTGTGGATTTTGCCAAACTTTAATACGGTTTTGTATCATCTGTCAAATGAATCACAGATCAATTGAAATTGTCCAGAATAAAAAATGAATCTCGTATAGTAGTTACCATTAAGTTACTGTACTTGGTATAGAATGATCTGAAAATGTTGCAGAAAAAGGTGGGGGGTCGATAAATGAAATTATTTTTCTGAATGAATAACATTTTATCACCTAATAAATAACTTTATGTGTTCAAAGTATGGTGAGTTGCACTCAAGGTTTTATATGCTGGGAATTCTAACCTATAATTTGAGTTATTCGTGGATTTGAAACATGTAGACCTAATACATCAATTTAATTATACTATTATTATTAGCACCGCGTCTTACTACCCGTTCGGGTTATACGCACTTACGCTAATGTGATTGTGAGATGAAATGAAGGACCTACAGTTTAACGTGGAATCCGAACCACGGTGGCGACCTGGCATTCCACACATTCACAAGATGTCTTGTCAGAGGTGTAGCAAGGGTTTGGATTTAATTATACTAAACACTTAACTTATAAACATAATAGATATTATATGATCGTTTATTGGTATTTAAACGTCGGAATTGTCAGCAAAAAGGTATTGACACATATTAACATATAGCTACAACTAGATAACTCAGGTTAAACAAATATTATTTACCATATATAGCCTAAATCACAATGATAAACATCAAATAGGCCTATCATAAGCTTTTTTAAATCAAATTTTAAGCATAAAATAATTTGCATTTACGAGTCCTAAAATACTACCAAAGTAGACTATTAGGCTAAAAGAACATTTTTAGTATTCTCATATATAATACATTTCTATTTTAACAGGCAGAATCTTATCTGACAGCTAGAAAAGCTACTAGATATAGTTTAACTTTGTCATGGCCCTGACACAGACTCCATAAGCTCCGCATCCTTATAGTCCTTAATAGTCCTTAGAAATGTAAATCGCGTCTAAAAAGCCCTTATCCATAATTATGTGACCATGCCAACCAATGAGAAAGCTAGAAACAACGTCCAATAAAACACTCCGAAAGGAAATTTTCTAGAGCTAGGCGCAAGCAGACGTCTAAGCATAATAATATTATAACAGAAGTAACTACTCAACATTCTTTTATAATTTGTTCAAGATATTTCTGAAATAGCTCAGTCCATACAATTATTTTATAATTTTGTACTTGTTTCCATAGCAATGGATCCTTTGGCTGACATTGGTGCTTTTAATTTGATAGCGTATAACCCGAACGGGTAGTAAGACGCGGTGCTAGATAATAATAAATAATTTTATTTTGATGTGCGCACACTTTTATTTTGGTGTGATCGGTATTCCTTAGCAGTCCGTATTGACTAGTCCTTTGAAAGTTAAAGTTGAGACAACTTCTACAGAGTGGTAAGGACTAAGGAATTAAGGATATAGACTCTGTAGATAGTGCAATCTATTCATGTGGAGTTGATATCTTATGGAGTAATAAGCACCTTACGGATATCAAGTCTGTAGATAGGCCTTAAGACATCAAGTAATGTGATCTATCAGCCATCCCTTTTGATAATATCAATAGTTATGAATTATAATAACAATATGGTAAGTTGTTAAATTTATCGCTGTAGACAGCAAAAAAGGCTATTTCTATTGGATCATTGCTTAACCAACTTGATTAATATTTTACTTAATTAAAATGTAGCATTAAGATTTTAAACCACGTGGCCATGTATCTGGACTTTAGATTATGGTGAGTTGGCTAAATGGACCTATTAGGGGTTGTACATTGTACAATAGATTAGTGTTTATAAAAAAATTATGGTTTAGTGAAACAAATGTTTATTATGTCAATTGTGCTTGTGTGAATGGTGTAGCAGACGTAATAAACCCGGATATCGCGTATCTAATAAACATCCCCAAGAAAAACCTAGAAGGAAGGATCAAGAGAGTATTGCAAGTTTTGTAAAATGTAAATTATGTTATCAGGAAAAACTTATAGTCATAAATAGTGATAGTATTTCCCCTAGTGTTGTTTATAGTAATAAACCTTGCAGTAGTGGCGAGTCTACGAAAAAACGAAACATCTATGAAAATCAACAATTAAACCAAGACCTCCCAGAATTACACTCCATTACCTCTTACTATCAAGATGTAAAATTAAATGTTGGTATCAGTAATCCTACTGGTATCATTGAACAATTAATAACAATATGTAATGCACACAAGGAGATGGGAGAAAACTAATTTTTTTTATAAGGTAATCACCATAAAAATACTATGATTAAAAATATGTTTGAATTTGAATTTTACAAACTTTGTAGTAGGTAATAATCCTTATTCCCTTTAGCCTCTATAAAAAATTCAATATTTTATTTTGAGCGCTATGGTTTTCGGGATTTTTTTTTTTAAATGTTATGTTCTGGGGAAATATTGAATCTCTGAACATATTCTGCACCCCTGCATTCATTTAGAGTTTAGTTTTATTTTGTAAAGTCTTATGGGTTCAAAAAATGTGTGGAATGAGAAAGAGTAATTATCATTATGGTTAAAACCTGCACCAGTGCTCCTATGGTCTAATGCATCACTCTTGTGTTGGAATGCATTGCCGGTGACAGGGATGTCAGGTTTTGAATCTTGGCTGGTTGTACTGAAAGTTGGTTATCCTAAATGATCTCCCCATTACCTCCACTCAAATGCATTTACATTTCCTCTGAAACTCTACCGTTTGATCAATCCTGCTTCATTAGCATATTTAACTTATTCTTAGAACCTGACCAGCTAAGCTATGAAGATACAGAGGAAAAAACACATGGTTTAAAGTGAATAAGTTATTGTATTCGGCTCACAATTTTGACAATTCTTGTATATACAGTACGGTATCTAATAAACCAATAATCAAAATACTGGCATGTCAAGTAGGCCTATATCTATATACCTATTTGTTTAATATGATTACATATCCTATTAATGCTGTTAGGAAAAGTTATTGTTGTTGTAAAGGCAGCACTTTTGATAACTGTGCTAGGTGTCCCAGGCTCCATACCTGGCACGGTCGAAGATTTGCTATTGGTAAATTGTCAGATGGGGGACTGAATGTTGTGTTGTCTTGGTATTAAGCTAGTTTGTAAGTCATGTGTTGATATGGTTAGATAGTTTAAAAATTGCACCTAAAATAAACATAATAAAAATAATTATCTGGAGCTGATTTTATCAATGGATTTGGTCACAGTTTAAAGCAAACACTGGTGTACTTATTCTTAACAACTTTTCTCATCCTTTAAGATCTAATTTTTATTTAAATTAGGCTAAGTACTAGTAAGTTGGTGATGGCCAAAACACAGGCACCAGATGTAGAACGTAAATATAAATATAGCCCTAATGAGCCTACCACCAATGTGTCCTCCTGATAACAATCGAAAATGTGAACTGGTGTCCTCTTGGAAAGGATAAACACAGCTGTTTGAATCACACCTAAGAAGTCTGTCTACCAGTTGAGAGATATTATTGTTATGTTTTTGATATAGACCTAAATGGTTTTTGGTGATTTGATAGTAATCGTTATCAAACATAAAACAAAAGTTATAAACATCTTATTATACAGGGTAATTCAAAAGTCATGCAACCCAAAGAAAAAACTTATATTTTGTGCCATATAATATATACATCTAATGTAAACCAAACAATAAACCATAAGGAAATCACAATGTGTTGAAAGTGTGATCAATCCTCCTTGCAATGCACCTCTCAATGTTGATTTGCAGTTCAGCCAAGGTTTGAGGGTTGTTTGCATACACTGTCTGTTTTAAGTTTCCCCACAGAAAAAAATCAGGTTAGGTCTGGGAAATGAGGTGGCCACAAACTCTTAGAAATCATACGATCAACAAAAAACTCAGCCAGCACTGTCATGGTCACAAGTTCTTGGAACCATTCATGGTATTGCAATCTTTTCACTTTTGTCTGCTTCCTTGAGTTCTTGGATTGTGTGAATTTTGTAAGACACAAGTTTCAGCCGCCTCGTACACCTCTGTGTTGTTCCTTAGTTCAATCCAGTCTGCTGTGATAATCTTCTTAGGGACTTCCTGGGTGACCATTCTAAGCACTGTCTAATCTCATACAAATTTTGATCAGTCAGACTTGAGGGCTGTCCAGAACGCTTCTTGTCACTCATGCTGCCTCTTTCATGAAAACGATGTACAATTCGGCATATTATTGATTTATTCGGCACGCATGATTCTGGAAAACTAGGTACAAATGATTGTTGGCATTGCATATACGAATTGGCCTTAAACTAATGTTCCAAAATGAAAACTCGCTCTACTTGTGAAACACTCATCTTACACTTTCAAGTGCTGTAACTCAACTGGCTAGACCTAATGTATGTCTCAAGGCCACACGGCCTGCACATCACCCGACTAACATTAGTGTCGCTATATATAAAAACAAGTAGTTCATTTTACTTGTTCTTCTATGAGAAATATTATTGGAAAAACAGGGTTGCACGACTTGGATCACCCTGTACTATAATCAAAATCTAATAAGGTATGGATGAGTTAAGTGATTGTTGTACACATTTACATCTATAGAGGAGGTTATGAAAAAGAAAAACTTGTTTAATTTGACATACTTACCAACCTATTCATTGCAGGTGATTTTGTGGGTTGTTTATTAAAGTCTTGTTTATAAACTTGATAAGCCTATAATATAAAAATTTTCACTCAGTCTCAGTAAGACCTGCTCTGCAATTTAAGTGTGGAATGGCCTATAGTCAGAAAAAATTAAAAAATGTTGCTTGAAAAGCCTGGAAAAAGTCAGAAAATGTTATGATAGAAGTTTTGTAATCACACTGTAAAAATTCTAATTCATTCTAATTTCTCTTTTTTTCCCTTCTTTATCTGACAAATATTGATCACTCTTTATTATGTTTTGCCTTGAGTACATTCTTGTACCTTTTTAGATTAACAAAATAAGGTAATAAGTTTTTGAAAATAGACATGTGCCCACATAGGTCGAAGCTTGAAAATTTTGGGAAAGGGCTATTTTATGATCTAGTTGTGTGGTAACACTTGCTTTAAAGTCATGCCTCACTACTGGCAGATCCTCTTTCCCTTAGCCCTCAAATATATTAAAGTGATATTGGAATATAGGTGTTAAGTAAAAAAACCAATAGATTTGTGAACAGTAGACCTTGGTTGGCCCTCTCTATGTTTTTATTGTTTCTGAAGTCTTTGCATTTCTCTTTGGAACTCAAATTGAAATATCTCCTATAATTTCTTCTTGGATTTCGTGTTGATTTGACCTTGGTGATCAAATTAGACAGAAAACAAATTAATACCACACTTTAGTCAATAGTAAATTAAATTCATTGAGAATAACCATGGTACATGTGGTTAAAAACTTAATTCTCGCATTATATATCAAGATTTAAAAAAATACACCTTAGGTAGGCAATTGATGGCTTAAAATTTTAAATTCATATTCCTTGAGATGAGTTATTAAACAAAAATCCTTTTGGGCGGCTGCCAACATCAACTATGCATCCGGGAATTACTATTTTTGTTATGTTTTAGAAGTGATTGGAGATGTTTTTAACAAAATGGGCACAGTCAAGTTATTACAACATACACCTTGTGCTATTTATTTAATTTTATTGAGCAATACATAGTTCTAGTTTCTGATGAAATGGTTACTTATAAGTTTGTTAGGAGTGAAAAAACACGGGTGGTCAATCTAAGGCATCACAAAAAACTGAATTGCCAGTGATGAGCTTAAATCTCAAATCTCAGCTGGGTGCTTGTGTGTTTTTCCAATGTGGTCCATCACTTTGGTTTTACAATCTCATAATGTCTCTAAAATGGTGAGAGTTCTTTTAATCTACCCTCATCAGTCATCACTACCCCTTAGATTAAGACGTTAATAACCATACTTTATTTTAATGCCGTGTCTTACTACCTGTTCGGGCTAGATACACACTTAGGCCTACTAATTATGTTCATGTGCTACGGATGAGTAATATTAAATTAGAGAAAGTGTATCCACATTTGTGTGGAGGAAGAGTGGAAAACTATTTAGGGAAAACTACCCGCATTACACCCGACCAAGATTAAAACATTGCCCTTCCTGTCATTGGCAGTCCACTCTATGGTGAAAGTGACGCCTAATACCATATGGCCACCGAAGCAGGTAACCATAATGTTAAAAAAAAGTAGTAAAAAACCTGCGGCAAAGGGAGGAAACTTAATATTTATCTTTGACTTTGCCAATCAACATAGTATATCTAATAATAATTGCCTAATTTAAAAAAAACTACTCATCTCACTATATAATAAAATCAGTCTTTTTCAATTTTTATGTAATTATCTATTTTCTTCTGTATCTAAGTGAATATGGTTCAAACGGCCTTCCTTCTAACTTTTAAATGGGGGCCTACTCATTTCATGCTCATCTGAGTGTATTTTAATATTCAGCAATATTTAAGCTATAATACCTGTCAACTCATAAATTTCCTGTTATATCAATGTATAATGTTATTTTAGCATTTCAATATCGGCTGGGTGGAATTTAACTTGGGACTTGGCTTTGTGCACTGAGCCATCTTGATTTGTCTTTATATTCATCCACTTATTTTAAAATGGGGTGTAATTTTGTTAACATATATGACTTCCCTGATCAATAAATAAACTAGTGTGTAGAACTGCTGCTGGAAGTAAACATTTGTGTGAAGAAATGTGTGTTAATCTTATGTTCTCATAATAGCATTAGCAAAAAATAAACAAAATAAGAATAATTATTCTTGAAAATATTTAAATATGTTCGTTAATTATGTTGTTATATTTATCTGCAGGAAGACCAAAATGTTGCCAAATAAAATTTTTATCCTTTAACAAAATAATGATACGTGGGTATTCAATCCCTCTGCAATGGACAAACATCGGCTCTCAGCTAACTGAAAGACTTGAATGTCAACCTTCTTTCTAAGTGACTAATCATAAACCATCCATGGGTGGCAGTTCTATTTTTTTTAAATGTTTACACGGAATTATCAGCTTGAAATATATATACTCTTTGGGCACATTTGAAATTAAACCATGTTTCAAAGATTTCTATTATGTTTGTTTTTACTTGTCAAAGTAATAAATATTTCTTGTCTTCTTAGTTTAGATAGCAAGGAAGTTGATAACAAAGGAAGCCACTGTAAATAGAAACTGATTTGACTTACAGTCAACAAAACAAGTTTGTGTTAAGTATGAAAACACACCCTTTGTTTTCTGGCCAGTGGCCATACACTGTGATGAATGGGGTTCTGCCTCAACTAAATAACTTATTCCACAAAATAAGACATTAAAACAAAGGCCTTATGAAAGTTAATCAAGTTACTATTAAAAGTGCAAGGATTTGTTTCTTACTATCCTTTTCTTAAATGAAGTAAATCCAGCTATTAAGTTATTATTTAAATGTAAGCCTCAAACATTTTTCAGAGACTATTAAACCACAAGTTGTTAGTAGTTTAAATTTATCTAAATTTCTTAACAATATTTCAGAATAATTGGAAATGTTAATTTTTATTTGCATTTGTCATGCATAAGGTAATAGGCCCTCTACAAATATTGTGAAAATTTCCATACATCAAACCGTGCTAGTAATCTGCATTGGCGTTCAGTTACTAGTAGACAGCAAAGGTCAAAGCAACATGGAATGAGACAATATAATAATTAATACTGATATTCTGGCAGATCATGTAAGGGCAATACTGATGGACTGATGGCCGGACTGACTAAAATACTGATGCGATCCGAATTTTCAGTCCATCAGTCTTGTGAGTGGTGGGAGAAATTGGAAGTAATACCGACCTTGTGCACGCGCTCGTCAGTATTTCCTTCAGTCTCAGTGGCAAACATAGACTGCCCACACCTTTTTCTTGTCATCCATGTTGTTGCACGTTGCATGAAGGAGCTGAGACTAATAAAAATGATACTAAGACTGACCATGTACTGTCTCATTGTAAATAATGATGCATACTGACAGTCAGACTGATCATGTAAGGGCCCTATAAAGCCGAATTTCATTAATTAGATAAGTGTTTATTGCATTATTAGCAACGTTTATTTATACACATAATTTAGGACACAAAATATCATTTGCAGCAGTTCAATGCTTATTTGACCATATTACTCTATAGCTGATGATTAGTGCTAAGTTCTTACTTGCAGTAATCTAAAACAAGAAACTTGAAGGTTTATAAAATGTCAGATCACAACTATTGTAGGTTGGTATACAATGCATCACAATACACGATTCATCGGCTACCATGGTGCATTGTCTACCTGATGTATCATTCACCACGATGTATTGTCCACCACAATATATTGTCCATCCCACTGCATAGTGTACTGTGATACATCATTATTTATAACACATCATAGTAGACAATTTACTGTGGTGGATGATACACAGCGGTGGATGATATATAATATATGAAAAGACTTTACCACATACATAATCATAATATTGATGTTTTGGTGTTAATATTAAACTGTTTTTTCAGGATATCAATTTATCACTAGGCCCTATATGTGATAACCAGGGAGTCGAAACAGAATAGGAACTGTAACCGATAATCAAAACTAACATTTATTTTTAAGGAATCAGAATCGCAACCCTAAAAACACTATTCTGAAGAACCAGAACTGGAATTGGAACCGTTAAATAATTTTAGGTCCATAAAGGTTCTAAAAGGTTCTTAAAGGTTCCTAGTTTTACAGAACTCTATATAATTTTGAAATGTTACTCACTTTTTCTTCTTTCCTAAGCTTAGTTTGATTTTAAAATGTTGTGTTTCCCCCTTTCTCAGTAAGCTCTGAAAGGGCTTGATATTTTAGTCTACTACTTTGTTTGAAACCTCTTTTCTAAGATGATTAGAAAAGAGTTAATGAGCCCTTAGCAATACACACCAATGTTAGATTACAGAGAAATGCCGTGACTCACATTGTTTGCTGTTTTCTCACTTTAATGTTTAAGCTAGAGGTTTAAAAAGCTGTATTTAGCTTTGATAGAAGGTAGATAAAATACCATATTCCTCAGAAGTTGAAATACAGAAATCAAGAAATCATCTCTTTTGGACTTGCAGTCTAAGGCTATTGTACTTAGTACTTCCTGGAAGTGATATTTGATGGTCTGGTGGTTGGTTGAACAGCTTATAATAGTGGGCAAAGGGAGATGGAGTGTGGCAAAATGCAAACTTTAAATTCTTTCACTCAAGTTTAAATTAGGAAGTAACTCAGTGAATGTGTTCCTTGTGTATATTGCGGAGGTGATTATTCTTGTTTGTTATTAAGTGGTTTGAATAGTATTATTGATGGGGTACGTTAGAGAAAACTCAGTTCAGAAGTTTTTTTGACTTAGATTGACGGTGACAGATCAAGATGCAAATTAGAAGGATGAACTATTGTTATTAAGGCACGTTATAATATTTTTTTAAAATCTAGAGTGTTAATTCCAAAGTGGTTCTCTTTTCTCCTGCTACGCAAACATGGATACACTTCCTCTAAATATAAAAATATAACCTCATTCATTAAAAAAACATTATCGAATCTAGTACATTGACATAACACAAATTGATAGAAACTGTGCTAAACAACTTAAAAGAAAATATAAAGAACTGGAACACTATCAGGAACCAAAAAGAACCAGATCCTTTATTGTGGTAAAACTGGAACCAGAACCAGAACCTTTAAAATTTTTGTTTAGAGAACAAGAACCTGAACCAAAACCGATATAAATTTCGGTTCGACTCCCTGGTGGTAACTGGTAAAATTGTCAATCACTTGGACTAGCAACAACCTTTAACTACATCAACTTCAAAGTGAAGCATGGGGATGCATGCACTGGTGTGGCAAGCTGTGACCTTCATTTATCAGTACAACCAGTGGCATCATTCTGTGTAGACCAGTGGCTGTGTTACGTTTATTTGATTGCGTGCATGGGTGCATTTGCGATTTTATTATGGACCACAAACTCTGGTAGAGAGCGAACATCAAATTCTGCATCTTACTCGGAAAATCTGGAACGGAGACCTTCCAAATAATGTAGCAGTCTTGCCACAATGAAGTTACGAGCTGTCTGGTGTGTTTTGAGTGGCACTCATTATTCGGAAGCTGAAAGATGATGAGAGGTCAGGGTGACCTTCCATTAGAACAAACCTGGAGATTGTGGGCAAAGTTAGGCGACTTGTGCATGAGGATCACCGGATGACTAATAAGGACATTTCTGACATTGTGAATGTATCATACAGATCAGTGCGGACAATCCTCGCATCCATTTTTAACATGCACTGCATTACCGCCAAATTTGTACTTAGAATTCTGACCCTGAACAGAAGAAGCGCAGTGCCCAAGTCTGTTAGGAACTCTGTCAACACGCCTTGGATGACCCAACCTTCATGTTGAGGATCATCACTGGAGATGAGAGTTGGCTCTACGGTTACAATCTGGAGACCAAACAACAATATTCACAGTGGAAGAGCTCCAGATCTCCAAGACCGAATTTCCGGGTTTTGCTCGTGGAAGGTCACCCTGACCTCTCTTTGTCTTTCAGTGATGTTCTGCCTGTTCTGAAACATGTGTGCCCATCAAAACACACTGGATGGCCTATAGATGCATTGCCGTAAGCCTGCTGCATCACTTGGAATGTCTCCTCTCACTCTGTTTTCCTATTACAGAACTAGTCTTAAAACTTTTTGATACACCCTTGTATTTTATACAGGGTGTATTGTCTACCATGGTATATTATCTACCACAATATATCATCTACAATAATAAATCATTTGTAGTGTGTATTGTTTACTGTGATATATTGTCTATTACAATATATCATCTACCATGATTTATAGTCTACCATCGTATATCATCTACCATGATACATCTAATACAGTATATCATGTACCACAGTATATCTTAAAAGATGCTGCATTGTGCTGGATGATACATCACGGTGGATGATATAAAATGTACCGTAAAGCATCGTCTACCACAATGGAAAAATACGTGCTTGATCCCAACCTACAATAGTTGTGATCTGGTGTCTTAGGGAGCTTCTAAAGTTTCTTCTTTTATATTACTGCAAATAAGAACTTAAGGTCACCAATAATCAGCTATAAAATAATAGTCATCTAATTGTTGGAACACTGCAATTGCTATTTCATGACCTAAATTCTGTGATTCTAAATTATATCCTGAAAATGTGGCAAATACTGTTATTAATATAACTCTGCGATGTATCGCCCTACCCATGATACATCTTCCCACTTGGTGCTGCATTGTACTGTCTACCAATAAGTGAATACCAATGCAGATTAAAAACACAATTTAATTTATTTATTGATTGCAAGTTTTCACAATATTAGTATTACCCTATACGCATGAAGATTGTAAATAAATACTTAAAATTTCAATCTGAATTATTCAAAAATATTGTTAAAAAATTTAAACTAATAACAAATGAAGATAGTCAAACATATTATTGAGCTCTATGAGTTATCAGGCTGTGACATTCACCCCACCATTGTTTGAAATTGATTTGCAAGTTGGCAGGTCGAGTAGAGGTAAGCTTATTTCATGACCTCATTGCTGTATCATGGTCTACTCTGTTTCTGAATAATCACTTGCTCAGCAACAGGATAGCTATGCAGACATGAGGCTTTGGACACGGATACATTAAACAATTGGTGAACTGGTGGTCTAGGGGTAAGGTGTCGGACTTCTGTGCTGGGGATCCGGGATTCAATCCTTGGTCCCGGCACAGATTTATCTGATTGCCAAACCCTTCCTTCACCTCTGACAAGGCGTATATTAATCACAACTTGTGAATGTGTGGAATGCCAGGCCTCCACTGTGGTTTGGATTCCATGTTAAACTGTGGGTCCTCCATTTCATCTCACAATCACCCTACCATTACACATTAGTGTAAGTGTGTGTAACCCGAACGGGTAGTAAGACTCGGTGCTGCTGCTCATGATGATGATATTAAACAATCCTCTACTTTGGCATGGGGGCAAAGAATACTGTGTCAGTCATTTGGTTTATTTTAAACAATTATGGCAAGCATTTCTCAAGTGGAAAGCTGTGTCCAGTTGTGGACAAGTTTTGTTAATATCTTGGAGGACTATTGGTGCATCCAAACATTTTCTTTGGGAGGGGCATAAAATTTCATAATGCTAATATGCCTGTACCTTTTTCTGATTAGGAATTTTAGAACTACTTTTGATTTTCTTAGTGATATACCTTTTAAACATAGATCATCTTGATCTTAAAATCTAGCCTATGCATTTAGCACATTTGCATGGCTCTATATTATTATTACTATTGTTTTTATTATCATTATTATTATCACCACATCTCACCACCCGTTCGGGCTATACACACGATAATGTGTAATGATTTTAACGTGGAATTCGAACCACGGTGGAGGCCTGGCATTCCACACATTCACAATTTTGATTAATACACGTCTTGTCAGAGGTGAAGGAAGGGTTTGGTAATGAGATAAATCTGTGCTGGGAGCGAAGATTGAACCCCAGACCCCCAGCACAGAAGTTTGACACCTTACCCCTAGACCGCCAGACCTAAACCTAGACCTGTTATATATTATTCTTTTACTCAACAGTTTTAATCTTTTTATCAAAATTATTTTTGATCTGGGGGAGAGAGGGGAAATAACTCCACTTGGCCCACTCCAGAGGGTGCTACTATAAAAGACTATATAAAAACAAAGATAAAAAAAATCATAAAATATCCATTTCATAAGAAAATGGTTGTGAATGAGATTTTCAAATTCATTCACAACTAAATTCTAAATAAATCAATTTTAAAATGAACTCATCTCTCAAAGCTAGACTTTAAATAAATGCAGATAAAAAAAAAAGTTGTGTCTTTCATGTGTGTTGTGCTAGCTAACCGTTTAACATTCTATTCATTATATAGCAATATATTCATAAATCTAGGTGTTCTTAAAACATTCATACTTTTGAGTGCAAAAAACCCTCTAAATACCCTACCATCGTGTGATTATGTCTTTTCTTCGACAATCTTAATAAATTATCGAGCTAACTCAAAAATCCAAGAGCAATTCTTACTTTTATTCCAGATTGATAAGCTATTTTTTTTTTACAAAATTTATATCTTGCTCTTTCAAAATTAAATTAATCGACTCACCATAAATTATGATTAATAATGTTATTAATAATAAATATATCCATACCTAAACTAGATTAAGGCTCAATATATAACAGTTGGCAGACTTTAATCAAGCTTAATTTTTTCCGAAATAATTTTTCATGTTTATTATTATTATTATTATTATTATTATTATAATAGCTATTTTGGTAATATAAGTTTAACAAGGATTTCTTCACACAAATACCTATTCCAAGATATCAATTCTAGACATCAGTTTCCAGATTGATCAGAGGTCGTGACTGGCAACTGTTAACAAAATAATCCCTCCCACCCCAATTAAAAAAAATATCTCCTCCGTCTCGGCCCCACCACACCAAACATAACCATGAAAACACACACAAAAAGGATACCGATTTAACTCAGATAATATAGCTTGATGTCAAAATCTTAAATAACTCAGGCCTAATGTTTTCCATGGTATCAATCCAAATGCATTCACCAAATTCAATTAGACAGAAATTACCTTGTCATGTAAATAACAAGTTAAAGTCCACCATTTGCGGCTATAATACTAGTGGACACTATTTGGGATTTTTATTATGTGTTGGTTATTTTAGAAAAGTTGGGATGAATACCATTCAAAGTGGGTAAATTTCAAGATTCATAAATACAGTAGCCCCATGGCTTCTTTGTTGCTGACTGACAGCTCACAGCTGACTCCTGACAGTCTACATTTAGGTATATACCTAAATTTTGACTGTCAGAAGTGACAGCTGCTAAACACATGTTTTTGCAGATCATATGGTTCGGCGTAGGGATACATAATTTGGTCTGGTAACTTTTCAAAGCCGTGAGTTGTCATTCAGCACCAAAGAAGCCATGGGGCTACTGTACTAAGGCTATAGCTATATTTGTTACCAGGATGCTAGAGCACTTTTACTTGTTATATATTAGCGTGGCCACATTACACGACTACTTTCTAGCTATAGTGACTTATTTGCTAAAGTAAGCAACTTTGGGCTACCCATATAAATAAAATTTCTCAACACACTGTCATCCTAGTTGCAAGTATGACCATGTCTTAAAATTAGTTGTTTGAATTAAAATCCTGAATGGTATCCATTCTGATTTGATTGCAGAATTAACAAACAACATTTAATAAAATTCTGAATGGTTACGATCCCGAGGACATATTTTTCATCTCCCCACTTACACTTACTAATGTTTTGATATCATATCGTAAAGGGAATAGGGTTAGGTCTTGAGTTTAATACCAACAAGTTAGAATTATGCATAGGACTATCTTGTATGTGTATTAATTCACATATTAAAAATAATCATAGACCTATTTTACTTGTTTATTTCCATTGTATTTAATATTCATTCTTACCTACTTTTAAAAATCTTTCTCTTTGGTAAAAAATAAAACCAAAGTCTTGACTAGTTTTTTTAAATAATTTTATGGTGGAAAATTTATTCTAAGGTTTCATCTTCCTATTTGAGTTGGTTTTCTCAGATTTTTTTAAGGTATCTTAAAGTGGATTTGATGAAAATGTATTACATTCATTTTTATTTATTAGCCTTTAATATGCATCAATTGGCACACAGACTAAATGTCAGTCTAGTATAGTCAGGTTTGACAGTAATAGGGAGGTGTGTGTTTGAATCTCGGCTGGGTATTTATTCCTAAATTGTTTCACACTCCCTACAAACAAATGCAGGTACATTTCCTTTATATTCTAATTTCCTCATCACTATTCCATTGGTATTATTAAATGTGAATAACCTGGATCGGTAGTTAAATTTGGTGCAAAATATAAACAACAGAGTAATATATGTTGAAAGATGGGACTAGCCAAATTTTCAGTTTTTAGTTTAGTTTACTCCTTTGAGAAATTTAATTAAACAATGTTAAGTTAACGCTACTGTAAGGTCTACATGCATTATTGACTAATTAATGAACTTATTCACTTTATTGGTAATGATGGTGCTTATAACAGGTTGAATTAAAAACATCATAAAAAACTCTTTTCATAAGATTTATGCACCTATTAAATATGATTGTTGTTTATTGATGTGTTCATTTGTGTGACAAAATATGAAAGTCTTAAAGTTTTTCCTCATATTTGTCTGAAAAAAATTATTTGTTTTGGAAAGAGGGAGGTTGATTTTTCAAATTGATTGAGTTTCAAGAACTTTTAAGGTGTAGAGGTTTAGGTTAGGTTGACATCTAATTTGTGTGAAGGTTTTTCTTTTTAAAAACATTTATTAAATGAATGAAGTATATGCTGTTTCAATGCCAAACACCTGACTGTCCGGTGTGATATGTTGACTGCACTGCACCATTGAACAGTGTGTTGTAGCTTATTTAACTACAAGTTGGGTTTGACAGTTGAGTTTTTAGATGGCATGAAGGACAGAGAGTTATGGGCATTTGAGGCAAGTGGTGAATTAAAGTGTGTTCAGTAAACTCCTATAAGTTCTCATTTCAATGACTATATTCCCGTCATAAAAATGGTTTCAATTGTTCATCTAGTTGTAGCATGTAAAAGCTCCAGTTTTACATGTAAACATAAAATAACATAAACACTGGATTTATGTTGCCGGGAAACACCAATGCTCCAGGCAAGCTGCCCCAGTTGACCAGGCTGGCACCACCAGCAAATCTACGTCTTACTCTCAAGTCACGCTTTCAAGAAAAGGCAGATAATTTTCTTTGAGTGCCACACCAGCAAAGAGCGCTAGTGGTCACTCAGCGCAGTTTCACAACTTAAACCCCCTTCCCCCCTTAGATGTCCAGGTGCTAACCTGGCCTCAAGTTCAGGTCTGTAACTATATAAGTGTCATCCCTCACGTCACATAATACATTTTATTGTATCAATTCGATGAAAGAAGAACTTGGACGTAAACCGACATCGCCGAAGTATCTACAAGTCACTACGATGTGTCAGGCATCGGTCTCACCGCCCCATCACAGAAGGAGCCTCTTCTGAGACTTTAAGTATCTACAATTTAGACTCTGGATTAGATTCTAAACTCCATTTTTGCTATGTCCATAAGACATAGTTTTTCCAGTCAGAATGTCTTGACTTTGTTTGCTACGCCCATAAATCTTAGTTGTAAATGTTACTCACAACTCCTTTTTTTCTATGTCCATCAAACATAGTCTTATTTGTCAGAATGGCTGACTTTGTCTACGTCCATCAGACATAAGTCTTTATGTAAGGATGTCTGACTTTATTCTCAATGCCCATAATATATAGTTTTGAATGTTAGTCTTGACACTCTTTTTATATGTCCATAAGACATAGAGTTGTTCGTCTAAGTTATGACATTTTTTCCTGTGCACATATGGTGTAGGTTAGAATGAAGGGTTTAATGCTCTACTTATCATGGACCATACATCTTAAATTACTATCTCAGTGTGTCTGACTTCTTTGTCGAAGTCTTTAAGACATAGTTTTATATATTAGGGAATAATAATTACTCCCTAAATGATTTGTCCATAATTAGGATCTCTTTATAACGGAAATAAGGTTATCTAACATTTTCTTTTATGACTTAGTTAGGTCAATGACGGATAGCAGTCACTATTGTCTCTTTGTAGTGTATCTATTTAGGGTGCGCATCCTGTGGGAGCACTATTAGTTGGTAGTCATGGCCCGCGGGAATAGTGTTTTGTCTCCAACCCTTGTAGGAGTCGTTTGTATCAAGTTATACTAATATTGTATATTGATAGTACTTATAATTGTGTGCCATAGTAATGGGTGGCAGTATAATTATACTAGTATGTTAACTGAGTAGGTGCCTGATTGCTCGCCATATACTATTTGTAAAATGCTGGTTCCTCTCTAAGGAAATTAACCTTAGGTTCTCGTAACTCTCTAGGGAGCTAACACAAGCTAACTAGCTTATTTGTATATCCATCCTTGTAATAACTTTATAAAATTAGAATTAAATACCCCTTGTTTTCATTCACTATAATTTCACTATTATTCATAAATAGACCTATCTGGTATTAGTCTGGTATTAGCTAGGCTGGATTATCTTCATGTATTGTGACTTAACCATATATTATTATTTTGCCTATCTTTGAGTATCAATATGTTGAGGCAGACTTTCCTTCGTAGGAGAATGAGTCTTGATCCTCATTTTAAGAGTTACTAAACTATTCTATTATATATACTTTCTTACTTCAGTTAGTGCCTTTCACCAAGGTGTTTATTTATATTCCAGCATATCGTGAGGTTAATTGAATAAAGCTATTTTTAATAACAATGGACTGTTTGATCAATAATGTATTTAAATATATATGTAATTCTAATAACAATGGACTGTTTGATCAATAATGTATTTAAATATATATGTAATTATATTTCTCTTGTTTACATTTAATTAAACTGATTTGTTAAACTTATATATTTCTCTTATGTCTCATCCCCCCCAAAACTTCCTTATTTAACTTTGTGTGTAATTGTTATCATCACTTCTTACACTTGATAAGAGAAGCAAGGATTCATAATATTTTGTAGATCTTTCATAAGCAGGTCTCTGGTAGCTGTGACATGCTTTATTTTACAATATTTTAGCAAAGAATAATAGCACCAATAAATAATAAATAGTTATAAGCCAGGGATCTGGTAGCTGTGACACTCTTAATTTTACAATATATTAGCAAATAATAATAGTACCAATTATTAATAAATAGTTATGATATACATATATAATTAACTAGCATTTTGTTCTCGTATCTTTTCATACCTATGTTTGGTCAGGAGACAGTTAGTTTTACTGCTATTGGACTCTAGCTCCTAGTGTGGCATATTTCAACATCTAGGCCTAACATGTCAAACAGAGATGCGACCATATCATTCTATGAACATGGCTCGACCAAATGGAGCATTCTAAATTGATGTTAAGGTTAGGCAGAAGGGAAAGTTGAAGACAACTTTTGCGTGATTGCAGATAACTCATTTGAAACAAAAAGATTGTGTGTCAAATCCACCTTAAACAGTTGTGAATGTGTCCAAAATTTGTATACACACACTTTTAGAAAAAGGACTAGTAATATGGTTCACAGAAACTCTTTATTTGGGAGAAATGGGCTCTAAATGGGCTGTTTTTGCAGGAACAGGAGTGCAGTTCCAAACTTTCGGAGCAACTATGGACCACGTGTGAGATAAGAGCATGTAGTACAGACTGGAGTCTGGCTGGCGATGCTGGCCTTCTTGATCATCTGAAAAAGTTCTCACAGGTGATAATACTCCCAACTCCACTCTTCTTGTAGCATTCTTACCATCCCTTCCACTCATACAAGTATAAATTGTCTATATACGACAATAGAAAGTCAAAAGCCACATGTTCTGAGACAAAGTAATCATTTTAATGTTATTTCAAATTTTAGAATTATTATAAAATGCTGAAAATATTCTAGTTATAGAATTTTTATTGTTTTTCAGAAAACTTTATAAAATACTAATATTTTTATGTTTTCTGGCATCCTAAGTTTTATGCTTATGAATGAGCATGTTTATAAGCAATTAAAATGTCGCTACACTTTGAGTCCCATTTGGTTTAAATCTTCACTTTAGCTCCTAAACTGAAATTTGAATACATTATTTGAAGTTAGCTGTGATGGTAGATTAACACTCTAGACTCAAACTTGTATTTTTATGGCCAGAGCAGGACAACATTGGGCTTTCTGCAACAATAAATTATTCAAGTATAACCTACTTATCCTGGTACTTCTCTTTACACCCCGGTTTTGTAAATATGGAAACATTCAATTAGGTTACATTTTAAATGTTCACTTCTATTAGTTAGTTTTTACATTTTTTATACTATAAGAAATATGCTTTGTGTTTATGTATTTGTCTTATATATAGAGCCCTGAATTCATGGTTTAAATATAATTCATCCACACTATGACTATTAATAGAAATATCAACTGCTCATCTATCACTTCTGTGAAATAACTAAAATTGTCATTGGGGTTTTAAAAACCATTATTTGACTAGTTTAATTATGTTAGTAACAAAATTTAAAATCTCGTAACATACTTATTTGAACATGTCACCTATACTATGATGACCTATTGTGTATTCTAAATTCTGACTTTTGTTTGAAGAAAGAACACATCATTTAAACAAAAGTATTTTTTTCTAAAGCAGAATGTAAAACACATTTGTTTGTGTGTCATTAGAGTCTTTCAGATCAAACACACACTACAGAAGCAGTTGTTGAAACCCTCTTGGATGAAATAAAATCTACAGTTATTCGACTCAACAATGTGACAAATACATTTTTATCATTGACTAACACACAATTTATGGAGAATCGTGTTTATGATGATGATGATAAGAAATCTCCTCTAGAAAATGGAAACTCTGACAAGGTAAATAAGTGTCAATAAGAATGTCTGCTACACTATCAGCTAGGTATATGCAATTTCCCTCAATTTAGTGTTACTTTTACTATATATTTTGCAAAGATTTGCTAGTAGCCATTGCTTAGGTCTATATTTAGAATGGTATTCTTTTCTAAAATATTCAAACATAAAATCCTCTTTGAGTGAATCTTTTCATCATTCTATGTGATTGGCATTAAGCAAGAAAGGATTAGAAATCCAGCATTACTATTGGATGGCTTAGTTGTATCTTGTTTGTTTGTGTATACTTTAGGGCTCTGCAACTACTTGGATTTTGAGCTTTGAGCCAAGCTCGTCATTAAAGCTCAGGCTCGAGATCGAAAATTTTGTAGACTATTTATTTTTGAGATTCCTTTTTATGTACATACAAATAAAATTTTAAAATGCAATTGTAAGTATAGTCAGTTTCACTTACAAATAATTCAGTAACTTATAAATTAGTAAAATTACTATCAACTTTCTCAATAATAATAATGTAATAGGGCTCTAAAACTACTTTTAACTGCTAAAATGATTCAATATTGCCGTCCTTTTTGAATTACCTTCGATTGAAGTTGCATTGCTATGACAACCCAATAAAAATACAAATGACCAAATAAATCACTAAATAGTTGAATAGTAATTATTTTTACTATTTTCAAATAGTCCCTTTCAAAAATTATAATTTCATTTAAATTAAAAATTTAACATTGGGAACTATATAATTATATATTGATTGTTTTCAAACTTAAGGTATTTAAAACTTGTATTAATACGTTCACCTACAAAACTAGCATTAATTCGTGGGTTCAAACCTAACTGGAGTTAATGATTATTTTTTTTGTGCGTCCTTATCACAACTTCCTTTGGAGGGTAAGTAAGGCTGTCGGTCCCATTTCGATTGTAGCATGTAAAATAACCCTAAAAGGTATGTGAAAATACCTTCCCTGGCAAAATTGGTAGGCCCTTTCACTCTTGCTCATAGAGTTTCTCGTGTGCCGATATAATCAATTGGTTCAGAAAGTGCATGTTAAATACCTCAAATAAACTTAAAAAAAAATTCATCTAATGGTCAAAGTGTTACTCTCTGGTTGGATTTGAATGCCAGTGACGAGAATAAAACCTAAACAGGTACTATGAAATGGGGCTACTTAGTCCAAATTTTCACTTATCCAAACAAGCTTTGTTTCCAATTAATTTGAATTAACAAGGTTCTAGTGTAGTTTTTTTTTCATTATAAAAAAAAATCATCTTCAGAAGATATAAACAAGTCTACTGGGTCACTAAAGTCAGGAAAAAGTTACTAATAGCAAAAAAAAAAGGTCACAAAAGTCCCTGAAAGTCGCAAATTTTCTATATTTTGGTCATAAAGTCACGAAAATATTTTTTTGTATTTCCTGGACATTGTAACAACACAAACACGTCAAATGTCAAGCTGCCCATGATGCCACGCACTAGCCGCAAGTTGCCTGATTTTTTTTACCGTGATGATACCAAGGACAAAGTTAACGTTCACCATCTAGTTAAAATTTAATTTTGTGTGTGAGTGCATTATGCCTGTATGCATTATATAATGTTCGGCCATTTACCGAATGAATTTTGTGGCATAAAAGGTCACCAAAAATTCACTAATTTTTGTTTCTCTAACTCGGTAGACACCTTGCATGTCCTTATTTGTGTTGAGACCTCTTATTCCAATATTGTTTGGGTTTTATTTTTTGTGGAACTATGCTCTCATAAAATAAGGTTTTAATTCTTTGTCCTGAGGGTTTGTACTTTTTGCATTTTGTTTATGCAAAACAGAAGTGTTTGTGTGAACATGTAAGATTATGTTTTGAAGGTAATATAACATAAGCATCATCATTATCAACTTTCCAGCCTGTGGCTGGGTCAGTTTAGTAAAGTACCTCTATGCTTCCACCATTCTTCCTCCTTTAATCTCTTCCATTCTTCTCCTCTCAATTGCACACTTTCTGTTATATGCTCTTTTCATCTCTTTCTTGGCTTCTCTTGCTGTCTTTTTCCTACATACTTTGTTTCCATAATTTTATTTGTCATCCTCTCCGTCTCCATCCACATTACATGCCCATACCATCTCAGTCTTGCTTCCTCTACTATCTCATGACTCCCTGTACCCCCACTTTTTCCCGGATAACTTCATTCCTAATCTTATGTCTCCTCGTGACAGCTAAGCTCCTCACAAACTTCATTCCCATGGCCTCCACTTTCCTAGTCTCTCTTACATTCACTGTCCATGTTTTGGCTGCATGTGTGACATTGGATACACCTACGCCCTGTACAATACTTCCTTACACTTCAAGGACACGCCTCCTTACCATAGCATAGTATGGTTCTGAAAATAGTTTTTATATCACACAATCTCTGCAGCTAAATTGGCTGGTAGTTGATAACCTAAACTTTCTCAAGTGAAATAATTCCTTTTTAATATTTATATATGTAAATTTGTAAAAAATTTGTTAAATCCATCTCATCAACTTTGAGACATAACTGAGAAAGCTATTTTATTTTCATATAGGGTGGTTGAATCAAATTTGAATAAAGCACATTTAGGTTATTTTTACTAGGTTCAAACTAAAGAAGAACAGGGAGCAGATGTTATTGCTCGTATGAAAGCCTCGGTAACTTTGGGCATGTCAGTGCTGGACACGATGTTTGATGCAGTTGATGTGTCAGACAGTGACAGTGAGGAGGAAAGTTCCACTAGGTCAGTATTGATTAGCACATATTATAGTCTATTTGCTTTTATTATAAAATTTAAATTATTGACTTTTACAAAATTATTATTTAAAAAATGTTTCAGACCCAATTACACATTATTTAGTATGAAGGATAGGTCGGTCATAATTATTCAAAATATACTTTTGGCGTCTTACTATGAAAATATTTAAAATTTATTCAATGCAAAATACATAAATTTTTCTTAAAGGATTTCCTAAGAAGCCACCTATTCTTTGCTATTAGTTTATGAATTTATATAAATTTAAAGATACACATATACAAGGCTTATTTCCAATCAAAAAAGTGTCTATTGTTTAAAGTGCTATGTGTTGTAGATTATTGTAATGTATACTAGAAAATTGTAAAATACTAGCTTCAACTGTTTGTCATTTCCTGAGAGTGTGTTGTTTTATCAAATTTATTTGAATTAAAGGTTGAAATATCTCTTTGGTAATAGGTGATAAATATTGATAGAAAACCAATCCCTATTATTTTCAACATTACATATTCATAGTGAACCATATTGGATAGCTTTTAACATCACAAACCATTATTGATGCACTCTATGTTTTCAATCTTTTAATATATATGTAAAAGTACACCACCTACACCCTCACTTTTCCCTTAGTATTTATGTAAAGTTTCAGCTTTCAGAGTTTATTAATTTGTAGCTGGCCCCACCAGCACTACCACAGTCAAAGGCATGAGGCTTACACTGGATTAAAAAAACTAAAAACAAACACCTAATATGAACTTTGGAAAGTATCTTTGAGTAACTATACCAATTTTTTCAAATTTTATATTCCTTGGTTTAAGAGCTACTGTCCCAGTGATTAGAGCGCTTAAGACGTCAGGCTTGCGATCTGTGTAAGATAAGACAACTAAAGCTAGTCTAAGTACATAGGACCATGACAAGTTTCTGATTTTCATGTTTCTTTCTTTTGGAGTTTCCCCAAATATGCATTCTTATGGTCACTGGATTTTAAATTAAAAAGAAATACAATCAATCTCTTGATTAAAGAATATTCCTGAGGGGCACATAGGTTTCTCTTAGTACATATGTAAAGTTTAAAATTTTACAGATTTCTTTACTTAGAAGCTACCTACACCTACTCTAATGTTGTTAAAGTCATCCAGCTTGCAACATGGAAGAGTTTGAAAAAAGACAAATTCCCAATGTTTACACACTAAGGTTTACATAAGTAAATAAGCCATGTCCATTTCTGACTTCCATATATCTTGTTTTATGAGCTAGTTGACCCAGTTTTCTAATGGTCTAAGTAAGATATCAAGCTCTCAAAAGTAAAAAAAAGCACTGCAGGTAGAATACTCTCTAGTTTCTTAAAATAAGTATATTCTAAGTTTCATTTATCTAGATTAATTGGCCTTACTGGGTGATCAAGCAATTTAAGGAGTTACTCTTTTGACTACAGATAGAATTTAAAAATAATCATGCTCGACGTATACACCTTTAGTTTTCTCCAACTAGTTAATGTTACCTGGTATTGAAGTTACAGCGTTTTTGAACCAATATACCTTTTATTTGTTTGATTATTTCCTTTGTTTCACTGGAGTTTGATTCCTTTTAGTTAAAGAAGTAATCTGTTCATATATATCACTATTAATGTACATCTACTAATATATAAAATTGAAAGGTTTTCTTTCATTTTATTGGTCGCTCAATCATATCCAAACCACTATAACGATTGTGCTGAAATTTCTCATAAATATAACTTAGATGCCTGGTTAACATATAGGCTATATTTTTTCGCTTAAAGTACAATAAAATTGATGGTCTTTCAAATATTCAGCTTAAACCTCGCAATCAATTCTTGTATTCTCCTATTTAGTATTGAATTAATTTATTTTTTGTCTTTGATTTCCAAATCAACTGCAAATCCAAAGAGTGAAATTCAAAGCTCCAAATCCAAGTATTCGCAAAGCCTTAGTATGTAAACACATAAAATTTTACCTAAAGACTGCTAAGCTACCAATATAAAGCTTACCAGCCAGCTACAATTAAATGTATCACTCACTATTCTTCACGGATGATATTTAAATAGCACTTTAAATAAAATAAATACTAATGAGACTTTTTTTTTCTATAGCTTGGGTCACACAGTATTCCAACCTCGTGATCCTTACATGTCTCGGCCTCTACCTTGCCTCATAGGATCAAAGGAGTTCATTGAAGATGATAGGGTGGGTCTTGGAGAACTGCTTAGTGAAGAAGAAACTTCTGAGAAACATGGCATCCACTCAAGCAGTAGTGAAGCGACCAGTGACATAGAACAAGATTTTCTTGATGGTAACAAACAGCGAGAGGTAAAATAATGCCCAGTAAATGTATTACTATTATTTTTTTTCCATTTGCATTGCATTTGTTCTTCCACTTTTAAAATATAACAATCAAAATATAGTGCTTACTATTTATATACTTGTATCATTTAATACAGTTCAATACTAATCACCAATTTATACTAAATCTCATGACCAATTAAAATATGTGTATAAAATTATAGGTATTTGTATCAAGTGAAAGTGAAAACTCTGAACCTAAAAGTGAAAAGCACCAAGCCCTTCGTCTTGATATTGAAGTGACCTCCGTGGCTTAGAAGATGATATATTTGGACAAGACTGCTCACCAGAAGCTGAGCTGGATTTAGAATTTCCTCATATTGCAAAGGTACTTTTCAACGTTCTTGTAATCTGTATATAACTGTTTAAAGAAGAAAATTTAAAAATGTATGACACTCAATGACACTTGGTTCAAAATCTATGCGTTTGTTTATTATTTATGTAAATTAAATATGTTGCTCAGCGGTTGAAGCAAGAAAGGGTGGCTTGTGGACTTATGGGAAAATACTTGTGTTCTAACAGTCAGCCAAAATTTAGCTTTAATTTAATTTGTTGGCGACATGAAACCTTCATTTAATGAGTGAGTGAGCTCAATGTTGTTTCTTTGCTAATTGTCACTCAGTACATTGGTTAAGTAGCTATCAATTGAATTCAATTAATTGGTAATGTGGATCTTATAAAGATGTTTATCTTAATAACCTCAAGATTGAAAAAAATTCATTTAAGTTCATATAGGCTAGCAGTAAGTGTTTTATTTAATATATTTTCTGAACTAATTGGCAATTTATCATTAAAATAATGTAAATGCTTTTGAAGATTGAAACACACTGCAATATTTCAATAAATTTACAAACAATTTTTTAGGTGTTCTATACCATGCCAGTTACAATTGCATCAATCATATGTATGTTTGTAGTTAGTTTTGAGAAACAGACACATATTTTGATGCTACTATTATCTTTAATAATGAGTAAATAATTTTTTTTTTTAAATTAAGATTTTTGCTCTTAAAATTATAAAATTAGTCTATTTCAATATACATAAACAGATTTCTGTTATTTTTTATTCTATTCTTATTGATTTTTTATAGGAAGGTGCTACTAAGAACTTTGCAGCTGAGTTGGCAAGCAAGCTAGGTGAAATGTCTTCTGTTAAAATCCAAGAGAAAATGGCGAGTACTATTAAGAAACCCTCAAATAGATCTATTGGTAAGAGATTCTGTATTTTCAAATAGTATTTATTAATAATTTTTCAAGTTTTTAAACAACCTAAACAATATCGCTTCATAACCATTAATATATATTTTTTTTTAAATATCAAAATATTGTTAATTTCTTATGGAAACTGTACAGGATTTTTTTTTTTTTAAGTAATTTTACAAATTAGGCTTGTATTTATTTTTCAAATTTATTATTTTGGTCCAAAGATAGCCCTATCATTCCTTCCAATAAAAACATAAAAATCAATCTGATGATAAGATTAGAAACCCGCCTCGGTGGCGTAGTTGGCTAACGCGCTAGACGTGTAGAGCTCGACTGCTGAGGACGGGGAGATCGAGGTTCGAATCTCGGTCGGGTGAACTGGGGGTTGTTTTTCCTAAATGGTTTTCCACTCTTCCTCCACGCAAATTCGGGTTCACTTCCTTTAATTCGACCTTCCCAATTCCTAATCCATTAGCGTAATTAGTATTTAAAGCGTATAACCCGAATGGGTAGTAAGACACGGTGCTAATATTTGATAAGATTAGAAGCAAATGGCAATTTGATCAAAAGGGAATCAATTTTTTTTTAGATTCAATGAAGTTAAATGTAGGGATGGATATCAAAAATATTTTAAATTGCTTCGAGAAAAAATACAAAAAGCACATATTCGGTTGCAGTTATGGTTCTGAACAATCAAATTAAATTTCATAATTTTGCATAATTTTTAAAATGGGGAAAAATATCTACACACTAAAATTTTATCTCAATTTATTTTTAAATTGGAATTCTAACAAATAAAACTAAATAGTATTGTGTCCATCATCCCGAAAAATCTGTGACATAATTTTTTCACACTAGCTTCATGTACATCTAAAGGCCTAACTATTTTTTTTCTAAAGTTTGGGATTCTGCACAGGCCTAGTAATTAACACTATATTTTATAATTATTTTCTAACTAATAATTACTATCCATCATATGATCTAAATCACCTTCCATCTTATTTCACAACAAAACTATACACATTAAATTCCATCATAAGGGGTCATCTTGTTTTAAAATTATCACACAATTCTCAGCTCATCTTGTGAAACCAAGCAATTTAGTACATTTAAGGCAAGCATTACTAAACTGGAATTTGGTATAATCTTAGTCATTACCACTTGTTACAAACTGTAATCTCGGGAACACCAGTCTATTTTGGTTGTTAATATAATTTTCAATTCCTTAAAGAAAGCTCGACAAAGGTGCTTCATCATAAGTAATTTTTTTATCTGCATTATTATAATCAATTGGCGAGTAGGAACCCTTTAGATTTAGATTATGCTCTGACCTCACCAGCTGCCTCCATCTTATCCAGCCCTGTGCTACCCTCTTCTATGTGTTTGTTTACACTCACAGCTCCTTCATTTCTTTCCTCAGTTTGTCCCACCATCTGGTTCTTGGTAAACCTAGAAGTCTCCGGCCATCTGGTATTCTTTCCAGTAAAGCTCTTGGTCTCCATTCTTGCCCCATACTAGCGACATGTCTCACCCATCTCATCCGATTTCCTTTCATATTTTGAACAATATTGGGTTGTTGTATCAGATCATACAGTTTATCAATTTTTTCTTCTGTATCCTTCCTCCTCTCTTATATGCCTACAAACCTTTCTCATTAACTTTCTTTATATATTTTTATCCCTACCTTTCTCTCTTTGTTGTGGTCCATGTTTCGGGGACACGTTATTTGATTTGAATATGTTTTTCAGGCTGTGATAACACTTTGCCTTAGCTATTAAGCATTCATTTATCTTATTTTCTTCATTGTTGATGATTGTAAATGCACATAAATATATTGCCATGTTTGTTATTAATTATTATTATTAGCGTCATCATAGCAAAATCCCCAACAATATAAGGGTAGCATTACCTTGATCACCCATGAAGTGGGGAAGTTAGGGCTCCAATCTTTTCTAGACACACTTGATGCGATTATTCACTTACAATTTTAACTGTGGTTTTCTTATACTCTCCTTATGCATATGCATGACTATTTTCTCGATCTATTTTTGTCTTTATCCATTAGGTTAAATCGAGCCTCCTTCTCCCCCCTCATTGCTTTTCTCTCTATTGTGTATCTAACATTAATGCTCTCTTTTTATCTATTTCATTTTTCTTCATCGCTATTGTTAATCTTTAAGTGTGTTTGTGTGTGTATATACATATATGTATCAATGTGTATAAATAATACTAGCTCTACTCTGCTAACCACAAAGTTAGATCCAGGTTGATCATATATATTATGCTGTGACTAATATATTATTATATTTAAAAGTTGGGAGATTAAATTAATAGTTTTCTGATCGTTAAAACTATTTACACCTACTAAAAACATTATAATAACCAGGGCACAGATTTTGATGATCTAAAAATGATCAAAATATATCCTATAAAATGACCTAAACATTCTAAAAAATAACTTCAGATTTTCAAAAAATGACCTAAAAATATGAACAAAAAGTTATAAATGCACACAATTAAATCAAATGCGTGATTTGCAAATTTAAAATAAATATTACCATTGCAGTGAGATCTTTAGCAACTGAACTCTTGCTCTGCTGACTATAATATTGATTTACAAATATCTGCTTAAGAAGTAATGGCCACCCACTTCCAATACAATCATATCTAGTCTAGTTGCAGTGTCTCACCAGGAATGTGTATTTTCCAACCTTACAATAATTGAAATTATATACCTATACAGGCTGTATGGTATACACTTTCAACCATAAGAGCAAAGAGAATACAAAGTTCATGGCCCAAATTATCCTCCCATTCTGACAACTCTGTGTTGGAAAAATATATGCATTTATAAATCATGGTATCAATAGTATTTAAAATACACTCATTCAACAAGAATGTCTTAAAATTACTCAAAAATTCTTATAAATGCCTAAAACTTACTCTAAAGTAAAATTATGAAAACAAAGAAAATATGACCTAGTATTACATAATGACAAAATGACCTTAAAAATATAAATTTATGCAACAAAGGGTTCATGAACATAGTTTATGTAATAATGAGCATTTTATGTGATAAAAAAAGTTATGTCATCAAAATCAGGGCCCTGATAATAACATACAATTAGTCTATCTAAACTTTCTTTAAGTTATTTGGAATAGAGCACTAATTTAAATCATGGTTAAAATTAGGAGGTATAGCCAGTACATTTTCCTCAATGATTCCAGAGTTGAAATTTAAGTTAGAATACTAAGGAAAACTCACATTTTAAGGACAAGCATTCAATGCTACATACAGCTTCATCAGGTCAAGAGAGCAGAGTCATTAGACCAATGATCTTGAAAGTCAAACTTAGGTTCTAACCAAGAACATCAATCCACTTTCTTGACCTAATGGATCTGTCTGATAGCAAATGCGTGTCCTTAAAAATGTGTGTTTTTTAGTGTTCTAACTAAACAATTTCTACTCCAGCATTAGGCAAGTGTGCTAACTATCCATCCTAATTCTAAACTTATTTTATGGATTTTTATATGTTTTTTTTCCAAATGACTGTTTTGTGAATATGTTTTAATGTCTTTTTACTTTAACTTTATTTCTGTTTAGATGATTTATTTACTGTTGGCATGGAATCTGAAGATGAAGAAGATTCCCTGTTTGGGAAAACACATGGAAAGTTCTCTTCTGGGAATGACCTTTTTGATCATTTGGATGGCGAAATAGGTAAAATACACAAACCACATGGGGATTAAAGTGCAATAAGCATAAGCCATTACTATTATTCTGCATGTTTGTAGGGATTCAATTGTATTTTAACTTTTGTTTATTCAATCGCATAATATGTCTAGGTTTCTTGTGCTAGGGCTTTCCAAATTACATAGTAACAAATATTATATATTTCCAAAGTTAAAGAAAACGTGGCTTAAAACACATTTTTAGACGCTTACAAATATGTTTTTATATCCAGCTTTAAACTAACATAGTTTAACACCTTTGTATCAAAAGTTTAATAGAATGCCAAGGTTATCTTAAATAGCCTAATATTTTTTGCCAAAGGATACATTTTATCCCACAACAACATTTCCGCTTCTCTTTATAGAAACTTTATTTGCTTTTTGGTTGGTGTCTATCAGGCTACATCTAAATAGATTCATATTTTCTCTCTAGTTCTTTTGAATTTTAAAACTATTGTTATTATTTTGGAAAGGATATTTGTTTTTCATAAATTGTGAGCATTCATTTGTAATCCTTGAAAGTTTCAGGTAATTGAATTTTACTGATAATTTATTAATGTCATACACTATAAATATTTATAAGTTTATTTATTCAAGACAATAATATGCATTTTTGTGCTCTATAATAAAAAGCACAGTCCCAGGATCCTCAAAAGAACTATTTGAACCATTTGTAATAAATGGCATAGTCTAATGTTTAACACTTGTCAATAATTTCTCAACCAAATAGCCAAAGCTATTATTTGGGCTTTTAGTGAATATTACTCCATATAAATAGTGGTTAGAGCATTGGCGTACTAAATCAAAGGTCCCGGCTTTGATTCCCGTGTCCAGGTGTCATTTTTCAATATTCATAATAATTTATCAGTCTTAATGTTTAAATTACACCACCAATTTGACTATTGTAATTCTTTACATTTTGAAATAATACAGACTTTGTAAAGTTGTAAAAAGCTAAAAATTATAACTATCTGTCTTTGTTCAAAAAGTTTTCCAAAAGCAACTACACTATTTTGGTTTCAGTTCTTAGTAATAACACATGGCCACAGACAAGGTTTACATCAGGCACTCACCCTTACGGTAATATCACTGCGCTCCTTGAGCCTGGTTGACTCCTTTGGAACTGGGGAGTATAAGTAGTAGTTCACACTGATAACAGCACACCCAAGTGAAACAACTAATTTTCAAATTGTTTATTATAAAGGGGTAGTGGTCTGAATACAATAGTTCAGTTACCAGCAATCTCGCCATTCCCCCTCCTTTAACTCATCTTCTTACCCCCTTTCATTGAACAAACCTTTTCAGACAAGTAATAACTTGACGATATTTTAAGATTACTTAACACTAGATAATTTGCAAAAATGTTTTTGAAGAAAATAGAAAAGACCATTGAATTCTAGGTTTCTTTGTAATTCTAGGTCTGAATAAGATCGTTTGGAGGGTTGGTCTATAGGAAGGAGTGGGGCTGCTATCTGAACTTAGCTCTGTGAGGTTTATTGAATCTACATATATATTTTTGTGTGTTATTTAGAAAACCATCTTTAAAGTGAACTGTTTATAAAAATGCCTGCTTAGTAGTGAAGTTGTCACTTGGGACTGCATGTAGCAATCACCGTGCTGAAGGACTCAAGCTCTTCCAATGAGTGCAGCCACTTTAAACTGCAGGCTGTAGATCTGGTATATACTTTGTCAGTGCACATGGCACATATTAAGCTGGGTCTTGGATTTTCTTTAGTTACTACAATTTTATTTTAGTTTTGTTATCTCTGTTATTGTGTGCATCTTTATTAACTGTTTATAATAATTTTGCAGCAGGTGTTATTGCTACAAAGAGTCAAGTTTTGATTCCAGAAAATAAGAAAAATTCCATTTTAAATAATAATGCATCACCAACATCTGTAAATTCAGGTTCATCTTCTATGAAAAAAATTATTCCCAGGTAAGCAATTATGATCATTAAAGCTGTTAATATTTTTTAATTTACAAGAGTATATTTGCTATGATTGATTGTTAACCAACAAGACGTTAATAAAGTTATGAGGACAAAATAGCTTTGTCTTGGAAACAAATATTCACGTTTTAAAAAGAAACATATAACTGTTTTACCATAGAATAACAGATTATTTCATAGATAAGTTAATATAAACCTTATTAAGTTACAAATAATATAATCAGATAGCCTTCTAATAAAGTATGTCACATGTTCTCTTGAGCTCAAAAAATTTGTCTTAGTCTTCTAGTAAATTCGACTTGTGTGCCCAGGTTAAAAAAAAAAAGGTGCATCTTTTGTTTGTCTATACTTGAGACTACAGCCGAAAGGGTTTGATGAACTTCGTTCAAACCTGATATTTAGATGTCATATAATTAATTATATTTCATGTCAAAATCGGTGTCTGAAGGCTTCTATTTTATAAATATGATTGTATGTTGGTGTTTTGTGTAAATCATTTGATGATTTTTAAAATGCGAAAAAATGGCTATAACATTATTATTCAAAATATATTTGATTATAAACGTAGTATATTAGTTTTTCTTATAAACACTTATTTAAGTCTAGTTAACTAATAATCGATTTTTGAAAGTATAAAAGACGCTAGGAGAGAAACTGTATACAATTGGGGCTACCATTTATTTAACTAACATTGAAAATAATTATGTAAACAGCCCTAAATCTGAGCCAAATATAAACCTCATATAGTTTTAAAATATTTTACTGTGTGGTATTTAATAAATGGTTTTTCATATGGACATAAATGCCATAAAGAAATAAAGAGTAATGCAGTAGCTTACTCAACTCATTTGTGAACTGCACTACTTAACGTTTTAAATAAATTTGTTTAGAAGACTGGATCTTTTGCAGTCTCTATAATTCACACTATTGAATGTCACCCAAATCACCCCGCATCCTGGCATCCTGGATGCTAACTATTGTTTGGACATTTTATTCCTATTTAATATTCATTGTGTATGTTAAATCATTGGAAGCGACAACAAAATCATAGTTAAAAAAATTCATAAAAAAACACCATTGTGTCAACCCGCAATTGAGCCATACTGACCAATCGGCTGTCATAATGTTGTCGAAGATAGTTCCAACTTCTATGTATATAGTGTCATACAATCAGCAAAACGAACCCTCTGGTCATTAATCTCAATTTTCTAGACTGGAACTGGTACTTTTTCACTCAAGTAGCACCTCGTTTGTCCTCACAAGGCTGAATTGACCCCGTTCCAAAGCTGTTGCTTCACAGAAAATCTAGAAGTTATGGGGATTGTACTCGTTACCTCTGGATGTGTACCCAGGAACTTTGACCACTAGACCATATAGATATATGTTTTTTGGTTAATTTTTTTTTATTTGTGTAAATGAATTAGCTTTACCATCCAATTTTAATTCTTCCTTATAAATACATTGCAAACTTAATGTCTATATGTATATTTACTAGATAATAAATTACTAAATTGGCTCATTTAAAAGTTAAACAATATGTTACAGTTCTTTTAAAATCTTGAAATAATTTTAAAGTATATTTTTTTTTTAGTGACAGCCTTACATAGATCAGGTTTTGAACCTGAAATTTGTACTTGTCATGCCACTGCTCTAGTTCCCCAGTTGAAGTTTTATATTTATTAAGGTGTCATAAACTAGGACAAGTCTTTCAAGTGATAGCTCACTTTGTTTGGTATTGTTTCATTCAACCAAATGTTTCAGGCTATAATCCTAGTTGCTTATCAAAATATATAAATATTTTGAAATACAATTAATTTATGTTTCTTATATTTTCAGGAGTGAAAATTCAGCAGATCCTATCACCATAAGCAAGACATACAGCAAAGAAATATCTGGGAATGCTACTAGTATACCTAGCAAAATTGCTCAAGATAGTGGTTTATTTTCTGATGATGATATTTTTGGAGATTCTCTTAATGGTATTTCCTTTAGCTTGTATTTATTAAAACTAGTTTGCTAGAGGTTTAACATCAGGTAGGGGTGTGCGAAGTCCACATTTTTAAATTCAAAGTGAACTCTAATCGAGTATTTGAAATATTCAAGAAGCCGAATCAAGTTCAAATATTTTTTGCTAATTTTTTATGAGTGAAATAAATTCTATACTATGGTTATTTATAAATAATTTTATGCAACAAAATGACTTTAAAGTGTTTTATCATACAATTGTTAGCAATTTTCTAGTTCTAATAGGATAAATTAATTTATAGAAATCTAGTCAATTACTTAAGCTTCTTTTTTCATATGAATATTAATTTTATAATCTATCTAACAGCTCAGAATGTTAGTAACTGACTATTGAGTATTTAGCAATCACTATTTGGATTGGCAAAGCTTTGTTATTGTCGAAGCCGGAATTTTTTTCCGGGCAAATTTGAAGCTGAAATTTGTTTCAAAACAAGTCAATGTTCGAAGTTTTTTTTATACCCCTAATATCCAGTAAATACAAATACATTTGCAACAAATCAAATTAACAAAATTCTCAAACGAACAGTTAATGCTAGCTAGTGATAGAAATACATATTTTTAAGATTAAAAAGCTTATAGTAAATTTGTAATTTGATGTTTAAACATATTTTTGTGATTTTACAGTTAAGGAGGCTAAACCACTTAAAATATATATTTTTACATGTACTATCTAAAAAAAAAAAAAAACCTTTTAAAATATGGTGATGGCAGTAATAGTAGACTTTTGTTTAAAAGTAGGGAACTAATCGGTAGAATCAATGTAGTTGAAATCACTAAAATATTATTATAATCTTAAACATAAATATAGCTAAATACATTGAACCCACTTTTAAACAAATACTTTGCTTGCCTAAGATACCATATTTAAAATTTTACATTGCCTCTCCAATTTGAATTATAATCGTAAGTCATTTTTAACAGAAACTCTTTATGAGACAAGGTTAAAAAGGTCGTAATACCACTAAGTACTAGGTTCAATCGCCTCATTATTATTATCAGTAGCAGTAGCAACAGCAGTAGCACCGCCGCCGCGTCTTACTACCCGTTCGGGCTATACGCACTTACGCTAATGTGTAATGGTAGGGTGATTATGAGATGAAATGGAGGACCTACAGTTTAACGTGGAATCCGAACCACGGTGAAGGCCTGGCATTCCCCACATAATGACCTTATTAATTGGTTGCTTGTCTGGGTATTCAATCCTTTCTTACTCTTCTCCTTGATGAGTCTTCAGACTTGTTTTGAGGGAAAGACAATATTTAATAAAATACTACAAATAAATTTAACTCATTTCTATGTATAAACATTAGAAATAATCCATTTTTACATTGACAAATTTAATTGGAAGATGTCTCCGATAATTTTTAATTCATTATTTTGCTTCATTGTTGTCAGACACACATAGTTACATATTGGTCTTAGAAAGAAGAATTGCACAAATATATTGAAATTTTTGCCATTTTCTCTTGATTCAGCATAACAAATTTACTTTTTTACTACTAGAACTCTGGCCTCTACCTATGAAAAGGATCCATCTTAGGATTGCTAGAAAGAAATATTTAATAGAACTTGTGTTTCTACATTTTAATGGGTCAGGCTAAGTGTTAAAACACACATAACAATTTCATTTCTAACTTTATTATATTACAAAAACAACTTCTCTTTTGGTCTTTGGTAGAATGTAAAAGTTTTGGTTGGAGCTGCGGATGCGATATGTGGGACAACACGTGATAAGATGAAGTGGAAGGAGAACCAACTATTGTACGTCAAAGTGAAAGACACAGTGGAGGAGAAGAAAAAAGCATTCATAAAGATTTTAAGTAATACAAATGAGGGGACATATAAAGAGAATAGGTATAATAAGAGACGAACGAAGCATATTGTACAGGAAGCCAGTAAGGATCGCGTGCATAAATGAACAGAGTTTCTGGAAAGGGAAGTAGAGGTAGTAAGAAGGTGACATATAGCTAAGTAAGAAACAGGGAGACAGAGGAAAGACAAGAAGTTAAAATGATCTATGAAAAATTAAGACTAATGAAAACAGGAGAAGAAGAAAATGAGCTAAGGCGGGGATATTTTGAGAAGATGCTTAACTCAGAAGAGGAGGAAGGTGAGAATGAAATGGAGGAGCATGAATAATTAGCAAAAGAAGAAGAAGTTGGACCTATATGGAAAGAGGGTAAGGATGCATTATAGAGAATGAAACGGGGAAAAGGACTATGTGTTGACAAACTAACTATGGAAATGATAAGAGGTGCAGAAGAACCGGGAATACACCGGTTGTACAAGATTATTTGAGTTATATGGAAGGAGAACAGTATACCATAGGACTGGAAGATGGAAATTATAGTACCATTTTTTAAGAAAAAGGTCAAGAAGAGTTGTACAAATTACAGGGGAATTACTTCTGATGTGTCACATAAAATATATGAGAAGATACTGGAAAAGAAATAAGAACAAAAATTGAAGGAAGGTGGAGAGAGGAAAAAGAAAAAACACTGATTAGGGAACAGAGGTATATTATATAAAGACTTGATCTTTGCTATACAACAACTTATGGAAAGTAGTTATGAATTTGGGATATTGTTGGTAATGATATTTATGGATTTGGAGAATGCATATGGTAGTGTGAATAGAAATAAAAGTCTGGAAATTGCTGGGGGAGAAGGGTGGGGGGAGGGGGGGTTGGATTGGAAATAAGAGTTGTAATGAGCGTAAAGAGTATTTATGAGGATACCATAAGACAGAGAAGGGGTGGCAAAAGTGGTTTCAAATAAAAAATGGAGTAAAGTAAGGGAGTGCTTTCTCACCACTACTCTTTGTAGTGGTAATAGAAATGGCCATGAAAAAAGTGATAAGGAAACTCTGCGAAGAAAGGATGAAATCCATTATGTTTGCTAATGACTTGCTGGTATGGAGATAGAAGGAAGAGGAAGTACAGGAACAGCTACAGGAATGGAATGAGGAAATGAAAGAATGATAAATGTAATTTAGTATGGTGAATAGTGAAGTGATGTTAATGACAAGGAAGAGGATAAGGCCTAGTATACTTTTAATCCATTTTTACATATTGAAACTCCCTAATGAATTTTAGGACTTATTCTCCACCTTTAGCCCCAGTTTTTGTGTTGCCGCTTCTGAACCTATGTTGCTTCTTGTGTGCGGGCCACCGCAGGCTGCAAACATAGGTTCACCCCAAAATCTGTGGCCCTCATCTTGGAGGGATTCTTCAAATAATATCACTGACGCCCGTTTGCCTTGCAATTAGTTTTCATTTCCACAATAATACAATTTCAGGATGTCCAGTGCTCTGACCCCATGCTATGTTCAACCTTGACTGACCCACAATCATAACAGAGGTGCCGAAGAGTGACCTTCTCGCCCCATGCTCCATATTAAAGCTTTAATCCCACACCTTGTTCACACCTACACGGTTAGTCCACAAACCAACACTGGTATTGCAAAGAACAGCAACATGAACTGTGCTGTGACTGACACTCGATTGGGGATAGAATCTTGACACCATTCAATCTTGACTGACCCCCTATCATAATCAAGATTCTGAAGAACGACCTTCTCGCTGTATGATCCATATACAATTCTTCGACCCCACACCTCTCCCTTTAGTTCACACCCACGCGGTCAGTCTGGAAACCTACACTGGTTGCGCAAAGAGTAGCACTATAAACTGCTCTGTTATTGGTGCTCAACAAAGTAGGATAAAATAGTGTATTGACACTAAGTGTTACATTATATAGAAGAAACGTGTACATTGATTTTAAGAGACAAAGAACGTGGAGACTATGAAACTGAAGTTTGTGAAGAGAATGTTAGCTGTCATGAGGAGATACGGTATTTGAAATGAAGTTATATGGTGAAGAGATGGGACACAAGGAGTACATAAGATAGTAGAGGAAGCAAGGTTGAGATGGTAGAGTGATGTCATGTAATGAGGGTGGTAAAGGAAATACTAACAAAGAAAATTATGGAGATGAAGTATACAGGATAAAGACCACAAAGAAGACCAAGAAAGGGATGGGAGGAGCTTGAACAGAAAATATGCAAGTGAGGGGGGAAAAAAAATTGGTGTAAGTAAAGAGGAAGGTGGAGGCCTGGCCACAGTCTGAAAACTGTTGATGATTAGTGCTTTAACTTAAAAAGATTATTGATACTAAATTCTTAGACATTGATTTATGATAAATAAAAGATTGTAGTTCCCTAAATAAAAAGTGTGATTTTGGTATTAAAATTTCGCAAATAAAAGGTATTTTTGGCTATTAATGATTAATAAATCTAATCAAACTTAAGAGGTATAATGATATCAGTAGACAAACTATGGTCAAATTTCAAATTCTGAGAGATCTTAAATATTTTCCTTTGGTCACAATTTGATTTTTATAAGCATAGTTGGATCAAAATCCATATTTTACTTCTCTACCTCTGGTCTTTGGTGAGGCAAACATTTTTTTTTTGGGCTGAAACTTTGATTTATTAATGAACATTAAGAATAAAGCTATAATATCATAGTTGGAGTATTTTTTCTCTCAATTTCAGGAATAGAACTGTTTATTTTGCTAGTAAGTTTAAAATTTTATAATCTAGATATTGCTAATTATCATAGAAATCAACAGAATTTCCCATTATTTGAATTTAAAATGCCAACTAATCAATTTCAAGAACTAATTCAATTTTGTTTTATTTCATGACAATAGTAAATTCCAAAATGCTACAGTGAACTTTAATGTTATTTCTATATTAATTTTAATTTTATAAATAAAAGGTTGTGAAAACATTTAATATAACGTCAATGTCCCTATTAATACTACATGAAGGCTCACACATTCAGTCATTTGAAAGTTTAGACAATATTTATCTTGCTTTTATAGATAATTGTAATAGCATCTTATGGGATTTCACCCGGTTCGAATCCTTCAAACATATATATTATTAAAAGATCAATTAACTGAAAAAAAAAATCCTATCCATTGTGTAGTTTTCAATGCCCTAATACACATAAATTCAAATGAATGAAATAAAGTGCAGTAAGCAAAATAATATATGCAATCAAACAATTATGATAAAGTTAAAGAGATATAGAGAACAAATAAAAGTTAAAACATAAACACTTGTGTATTTCCATGCTTTAATTGCATCTTCAACAGGAAGTATCAATAGTAAGACTAAACAGGAAGTTATCATCGGTGATGTCACTTTGTTGTGAATTATGAAAATTTCTTTGGGGTTAAATATATGGTTCTGTGAATGGCAAATCTTGCTTTTGTTACAACGGATTGAAAACGGGTCTAGTTAGTGAATTTTTAATTTGGGTGGTTTTCTAAACTTTGTGATCTATTAATGTGTCAGTTTTCATATTTCTTAACTGGTTCAGCGCATTAGGTTCAGTTAAATGATTTTAACACTTTAATGGTGTAACGCTCCTCAAAGTGGAGCTATGGGCTAAAACTTTTTCTGGGTTTTTAGTTTTGTCTAGCTGGTAAATTAGGTTACCAAATACAAAGGTGAAACAGCCTTCGATGGGATACATAGATTTAATTTTCTTGCTAGAGAAAGCGGCAATTTTTGAAAGATTTTTTGTTGCAAGTTTGGGAGTCATGTTGGGTTTGAATGAAAGCTGTGTCATTTTCCAATTTGGATTTAGGGTGTACCAGAAGAGTTCTTAGTGATAGTGGCTGTTTATGTATAAGGACTGGTGGTTTTTTAAGGATGTTGGTCAAATATGTAGTATCATCAAAATGTTACACATTTTTTAAGAGAGTATAAAAGTAAAAAAAAAAAATCTCATGTGTTTTCAGCAAAGGAAACAGAAAAGGAGGATCTTTTTAAAGCACCGGCTAGTAAAATTGGTGGGAACATATCAAAATCTACACAACGAAAGGTGATTGTTTTTAATTATTAATTTATTTAACTTGCTTGAAATGCATATGGTAACAATATATGTTCCCTCCCTGTGGCGCAGGATGTGGGGTACGGGGGATAAATTTGACCCCCCTCCCCTTAAAAAAATAATTGGGGGGTAAAAATGATAATTTTTACCCCCCCCCCCCCCTTCTCCAAATAATGTGGGAAATCTTATGTAGTGTAAATATATTGTTGGGGCAAGATACAAAGTTCACATTAAGCTAACATAATAAAAATAAAATATGCTTGGAGCATATTCTGAAGAGATTTTGAAAACTCTGATAGTAATACAAGCTATTACATCAGCTACTGCAGAAATAAGTTTTTCCATACTTATACGAATAAAAAACTATCATCGCTCCACAATGAGGCAGCATAGACTAAATCACCTTGGTTTGCTTAATGCTTACCCTGAGAGGCTCAACAAGATTGAATTGGCAAAACTATTTAGTAGTTTTTATAGCTATTATCAAATATAGGGCAAAGGTGTATGGAAACCTACTTTAATTTTCAGTCTTTCATAATTTTTAGTTGGTATGCATCAGATATAATTGTTCTCAATTTGTTTTGTGTTTATTAACTCTAATGTTTGGCATGACTAAAACAAATGAGAAAAGTGCACAATGGAACTGTTAAAATATACAGGTATCCCTCGTTATACATAATCTCACTTTACACAGTTTCGCTGTAACACGATTAAAAAAAATGCATGGCTGGCTGTAATTTTGTTGTCACCCTTAGGTGGAGTGACCTTGTGCGCACAGATTTCAGCGCGTACAATGATCTTTACTGTATAGTTTGGGGTAAAAAAGTAATAAGGTACTGAACAGCTTGGATAAATGGTGTAGGAAAGTAAGACTCGGCATGGTGCTGGCAAAGACAACCTACATGCTGCTCAGGGGTGTGCTTAAAAGATAAACAATTAGAAGTATCAAAATGGTTAGATAACTGGGGGTGATGATTGACGAGACGCGTAGCTTCCTAGCTCACATGTACAATGTATGCGGGAGAGCCTTGCGTGATATGAATGGGATAGTCAGTATAGGGCAGCGTAAGTTCCATCTGCCCTTAAAACTGATTAGACTATACCATCAGGCATTGCTTGTGTCCATAGTGGGATATGGAGCAGGAGTGTAGGCACAACAACTGAGAGGTGACAGAGTTTAAAGGAAACTCAGAAGCCTTCAAAGGAAAATTCTCATGAGAATTTCTGGAGCCTACAAAACTGTACCAACAAACGCGTTGTGTGTCACCCTAGGTATTTGGCCCCTAGACTTATAGGTACAAAAGAGGGCTGCTGGATATTGGCTTGGAAAAGGAAAGTTAGACAAAGTAATAGAATTAACAACTAACGGTGTAAGTACCAAGGATGATATAAGAGAGACTCCCCTGCAGGAGTGGCAAGCAGACTGGGAAGAGTGTACCACAGGTAGAACAACATTCCAGTTATTTCCGAATGTACAAGAAAGACTGAGAATTAAGCATCTTCAACCTTCTCATGAACTTGTCCACTACATCACAGGCCATGATGGCCCATATCGAGCGTCCTTCTTTAGAATGAACTTGAGTGAAACCAGTCTTGCGGAGGAGAGGTGACACTGGAACACGTGACCTTGGAATGTATATTTACAGAAAGTCTAAAGAGCGGAACTACTAATGCCTATACAAGCCAATGCCATATAACATACATTGAGGGATGTGGACCGTTGGAGCTACCTCGATAATATAGTGGACTGAGTATCAAAAGCAGAAAGAGACAGACATATGGACGAACTAAAAGAAATAAGACAAAGACAGAACCAAGACTTGAGACAAATCAGATAGGAAGAAGTGACGAGTGAAGACGAGGGAGACGGAGAAGAGGCATAAACATCAGACATAGACGAGACATTACCAAAATGGTGAAACAAAATACAGAAAGTGTAATAAAAGGGAGGGTGGACTAGATTTTGATGGACTCTGGATATATCTAGAGCTCTAGCCAAGGAAAGGCGTCTCAGGGATACCAGTGATGAATATCGCTGATGAACCAGGGACGCCTGGAATACCGGCTAGGGGAGAAGGAAAATAAGTGGATACAGATGAGGCGTTGGGAGTTGTTCCTTACTTGAAAAGCCCTGCTTGCTTGGAAACAAGCGTGATGCTGGGCTGGAGCTATCGAGCACTCCAGGGATATCGACTGGCCATGGTAGGAAGGGACCAGAGAAGAAAAGAAAATGGAACTCCCTACAAGGAAAAAAGATAAACTGATTGTGTAGACGACAGCACTAGTTATAAGTTAGGTTAAGTTAGATTTAAGTCCAAAGCAGGTATTTCAAAAGGAAAAAATGTATATAGTCAAAATAACTTCAATAAGGAAAGAGGAACATGTATAGTTATAAGTTATCATAAATTAAATAACGGTATTGATATATAGTAGACAGAGCTGCTAACAGGCACAGGTCGAGGTAAATTGGTAATGATCAATAACAGGACAAGTAGTTTTAGTAGTAGTATGTTTATATTCTAGAAAATTTATGTGTAAATTTTCTAGATTAACTATATAGAAGGCATATTGTAATATGAGCAGAGCAGAAAAAGTCCTAATTTATACTAAAATAAGATATCAGGACAAATGTATAAGGAAATTGAAAAAAAAAGTTTGGTGTTAGGAGGGTGGTATTGACAAAATTGGATATGCATGGGCGGAAGTTAAACATTCCTGTATGAAGGGAGTTTGGAAAAAAAAAACATTTGGCCCTAAGTTTCTGATTCACATGATTTTGATCCTAAACACAAGTTTTCCAATTCAAGACATGGCATCGTTAACATAGCAAGATGTAGGATTTGAAGACCTAGACCAGGCAAATGTAAATGAATGGCTCCAATCCCACTCACCCAAACTCACCATTGAAGATATTCTATAAATGAAAAACGGCATAAAGGATAAAAAGGAAGAGCTCTATGTATGATCCTAACATGGATAGAAGCGCCGAAGTTACCAGAGATATTGAGTTCTTTGGCTTGCTACAAAGAACTCTATAGAGAGAAGATGAATGCTGCTCTTCAGCTGAGTCTTGACCATTTTATCAATAAAGTTGAAAATTGTCAGTTTAAAGACCAAGGGCTGTCAAGAGAGCAGGGTCTTACTGTCCTAGAGCCGTAAAGAGAGCAATAGCTTACCGTCCAAGGACCATCAAGAGATTACAGTTCCAGTGACTTCAAGAGATCAAGGACTTATCGTCCAAGGACCATTTAGAAAGCAAGAGCTTATCATTCCAGAGCCTTCAAGAGAGCAAGAAATTACCGTCCACGGGCCGTCAAGGGAGCAAGAGATTACTGTCCAAGGGCCGTCAAGGGAGCAAGAGTTCACCGTTCCAGAGCCTTCGAGAGATCAAAAGCTTACGGTCCAAGGGCCGTCAAGAGAGCAAGAGCTTACTGTCTCAGGGCCATCAAGAAAGTAAGAGAGTAATAAACCAGATTTGGCAGATCCAGTTAATTTATCATGCAATTAAAGATTAACAGTAAGTGTACCTGTAGCATTGGATTAATTTAATAGTTTGATTAAAAATTGCATTTGTTTACAAATTTCAGGAGATTGAAGATTGAAAATAGGTGTAGGTTACTTATAGTATTTGACTAGTTAGATAAATGAATAAAAATTGCATTCATTTACAAGTTTTAGGTTTTTATTTCTTTTTTTCCTTTGGAGTAATCCCTATCAAACCCATGTTAAAATCAATTCCCTTGACGCATTTTTGTGATACACTTCATCAGAACCAATCACTCTCGCAGTGCAAGTGACAGCTGTATTACATTTTTATGGTCTTTTAATCTCAAAAATGTTATCCCCCTATAAAATCACATTATTATGTTTACCCCCTCCCCAAATAAAAACATACTGCGCCACTGTACACTCCATTTACCTCACTCGATAGCAAACCTGCTTCAATGATTTGAACATTTGATTCAAAAATAAACAATCACTTTATTTGAAGTGAAATGTTTGGACAGCTCTCATTAATTGAATGTTGAATGAATGAATAAAAGTGTGGGGTGTAAACAAATAAGGAACCAGTTCATTGTAAGTGCAGTACTTCAGCACTGAATCTATTTGACTCAATCACTTTTCTTTAGATTACAAAGTTAAAATCAAAAATCAAAGGTATGTTATTAAAAAACATACAAAGTTTTTAAAATTCATAATAATTATGTTTATTAAATTTTTCTAATTTATAAAAGACATACAATAAAAAAATATAGAAAACATTTGAAAATGACAAAATTTGCCCCAAAATGGTTCTTTTTGATGTCCGGCACCTTAGCTCAGTCAATAGCATGTCTGGCTACTAAACTAAGGGTTCCAGGTTTGATTTCTGAAATGGCCAAAACATTTATCATGGGTGAAATGAGGGTTTGCTCTTACACATTGATGAATTAATGACCAGCGGCTGGATGTCTTTCTTTTCTAGATTTAAGTTAGATTATAAGCCATGTGCCGATCTAAACAGTTGGGTCAGAAAGTGCATATTAAATACCTCCAATAAATGAAATAATCGTTTTTCTTGCCACCCATTTTCTTCATTATAATAAAAAGTTTCAACAAAATTCTTCATTTTGAAGAAATTTAAATATTTAAATAATGTTTATTTTCCTCTTTACAAATACCATCAAACCTCTTCATCAACTTTATTCTGTTCCATATTTATTTCTAACCAATACTATAAACCTAGAAATAGGCCTACTTTTCAACTCACACTTCATAGATATAATTGATTGAAAAATCCCACATATTCACTAACTAGGTTCACTTTTTTTACACCCCTTTCATATTTAGCAATGATCTCTTGTTTTACTTTGATGCTTACAAAATATTTTTTTCTTTAGCGTTAATATTTTAAGGGGCCTATATAGATTATTTGTCTTAAACATTAGCTAAAGTCACTGACACACACAAGAAATTTTACACTCCTAAAGTATCCAATACTATTTTTACAAGCATTAAAGTGTTGCTGGTTGGTTGAGTACTGTTCTTCATATGGTCAAAGTTTGCGCCGACTTTTAGGTAAAGTCACTAAACAATATGTTGAAGGTGAATTATTTTATTTTTTAATTTTATTTTTAAATGAGAGTGATTTAAAGTGAGCTTACTTGGTATCTTTGAAGTGATACATTTTTGGACTGAATTTCCTGTGTGTTTTTTTTTAACTTAGATTTTACCAGGGGCAGTGTCTATATTGGGTCCATACAACCCAAACCCATTTAATGGTAATCTAGCATATGCTAAACACCCACCGTCTACTTCTGAGATTAAGCACAGTAAGGTGGCCAAGGTCCCTAGTTTGGAAACTAATGGAACAAACTCTCTTGATAAAAATTTTGGTTTGGACCCATCTTCAAGTGACAACCAAAGCTTAATCACTAGGTAAGACCACAATCAGAATTGATTTTATTATAAGTACTATAAATTTAAGTATTGCACTCCAAAACATATTAACTAATGCAACTACTAATATTAATCTATCCAACACCTTAGCTCAGTTTGTAACATGTTTCTCTACTGAGATAAGGGTCCCAGGTTCGATTCCTGACGTGGCCGAAAATAGTTATTGTTTGTGAAATGGTGGCCTACCCTTTCACAGTGATAAATTAATGGCTGGAGACTGGAGGTTGTGCCTGTCCTAATCTTAAGTTAGATTATAAGGCATATAAACCTACAACAGGCCTAGCAAGCCGGTAATGGAAAATATATGGCTTGAATAAAAAACGGACCCAGGCTATGGGTTGGAAACAGTAATGGATGTAAAAAAAACTAATATAATCTAAATAAACTTTGTTCATAACGATCGGAATAAATAATATATTTAAAGATATTTGTTTTAAATATATATCTTGAAATCCATGAGACAATTATTCATGAAAACTGGTTTAATATAATAAAAATCTTTTTCAGTTTTAATATCTTTTATTATAGACCTATAACAGGCGAGCACTTAAATATACATAAAAAGGTGGGCATATAGCATAATTACACATGAAAGCAATAATTATAACTACAAAATGAATTACCATGTAGACACTAAGTTGATACAGGGAAGGTTATTGATTAAATCAGATAAATGCTACAACACAGCCACTTTCTAACTCCACTGCCTAAAAATGAAGATATTTACTCAAAACTCTTAAAACATGTGAAAAATAATAGGATTCAACATTGCAGAAACTTTACACCAAAGAGCATAAATGATTTAATATACACTTACTGAAACACATTAAGGAAAAAAATAAGATCTTTATTCATCATAGAGTATAACAATCATTTTCTCAAACCTAATTAAAAGCATTTATTAGCTAATGTCTCAGAAACTTGTTTTTTTTTTTTAATAAATTTAAAATAAAGTTTTTTTAATACTACTAAAACTTTGAAACGATAAATTAATATGAATGTCAAAGTGTTGCGAAGATTAATCAAAATTTAAAGTTTCTACTTAATATAAATTATTACCCTCAAGGTTATTTTAATGTGAAAATAAGAATTGCCATTTTGTTTGTAATGTTAGATATGAGATTTAATCAAAATCGTTTTACTATACTTTGAGAAAATCGATTGTTTCTCTTTTCATGTAAACTAAACTAATTTTAAGGTTGGGTGGATGATTTCAAAAAACCCTCTGAGTAACTTTATGAAAGCCCTAGCTATACATTAAGTTTGAGTTCAATCGGTAAAATGGTTTTGGCTTTAGTTCCATTAACAGACAGACAAATGTCATTACAAAAATACAGAAAACTGGGTTCACAAGATCATGAAATATCAACATCCATCAAATCTCAAGTTATTTGGTTTCTTAGTTATGATCACAATACTTTCTCTAATCAAACACATTATCTCAGTGGATAGCGTGTCTTTCTACAAAGTTAAGGGCCCCTGGTTTGGTTCTCAGCATAGCCAAAAAATTATCACTGGGGAAATGTGGGTTTATCCTTTCACAGTGATGAATTAACAGCCGGGGACTGGATGTTTTGCCTGTCCTAGTCTTAAGTTAGATTATAAGGCATATGAAGCTACGACAGGCCTTGCCTGTTGAAAGTTGAAATTGTATGGCTTGAATAAAAAACTGACCCAGCCCATTTGCTGGAAACAGTAATGGATGTGTGAGAAAGTAAAATATCGAAGTTATAAAAATCAACCAAGAAGAAAGGGGTTATAAAACACATGTTGTAAGATTGTTTTTTCCTACAGGATACACAATTTAAATTGAAAAGAATTAAGGTTGAACAATAAATAGATTTATTAAATAAAAAACAGAAATAACAAAAATTAAGGTTTACAATAATATTATAGGTTGTACTTTGAAGTTTGATGCAAACAATTTGATTTTGCGAAATGTGGAGTTTTGACTGTAGCTACAAGGGCTGAGCAGGCGGAAGTTTTCTAAAGGAGAAGACAGTTAAACAGTTATTAACAATGGGTATCAAACAAGATACACATATAAATTATGATCAGTCTGCTTGATTGAGTCTTAAGATAATATCCTTTAAACATTTTGGATAATGATAAGCAACAGTAAGCTCTTTTGATAACAATGGTCTATGGCTAATAAACAGGCGTCAACAAAACAGTACTATGGCTGGTCTCTTTCCCCTTTGGTACTGCCAGAGTATTCAATAGTACACAAAATTCTAATAGTAATTACACTAAGAGCAACCAAAACAACAATAGAAGCTAAACAGCAGGCAAAAGAAAAAGGGTATTATTTGCGCGGACACCACTATGACTCTAGTGCAGCTCCCCGTTTTGAACACCGAGGCTAATACAGCACAAGAAGCGTGAGTACTTGGCCAAGCTAAGATATCGTTTTCCATTAGCTCAACTGTGATATGGAAAACAAGACAGACAGCCTGTTTGTAGCCATTTATAAATTATACAGATGCACACGTCGTCATGAGAAACATTGGCGCTCAAAATAGATTGATGGAACTTGTGGAAGTTTTGCAAGTCTATGGCTAAGACATTACTACTTTCTAAGCCCAAGGCTCATAAAGTAAAGACTGTATCATAAGGACACAGGGACATAGTAACTAGAACTGATACACTAAGTCAAAAGGGGAGACTTCCCCTTCAGACTCCAGGACACGATATTTAATCAATTAACTGAAACACTTCCATCTTGAAGTCAACAAGGCTTGAAATGAATAAACTCTCCATTCGACATGAAATTAAATTAACAAAAATATGCTTCGACATAAAATATATAAAAAAAGGTCTACATTGTCTAGTTCTCTAAACAAAACTAAACCCTAAGTCATAAGGACTTGTCGACGTTAGTTCATAATACTTAAATACTCCTGGCTTAACGTCCTGGCCAGGGTTGCGGTGGATCTGATGACCCATACACCATGATCGTCCCTCTTCTTCGTTACGTGACGGTGTAGAAGTTCCTCCTTCGACGCTGGTTTGTAGTAGAACGGGTATAATGTGAACCCGGGCGTGGCCCTATATATAGTCCCAAATCTGATACGAATGGAACAAAGCAAAAAGGGTGATAAACTCAGGAATATAGACAAGGAGAAGGACAAATGGAGGCAAGGTGAAAGGTAAACAAAGGAGGGAGAACAGCTTGCGGGGTGAGGGGAAAGTAAGGTTCGTCGAAACGCCGACAGCAGCGGGTCGCAGGATTGAGTCCATTCTAAACTTCTTGGCGCATCAGGAGTAGAAGTGTAAGCACGTGTTGAAACCGCCATGCTCTTGTTTTCTTGAATGTTTTCTCCTAACAGGATGGCAAGAGAATCCAAGAACATCTTAATACGGTGAGTAGATACTAAAGCATATTTTATTTAAATATATCTGGTATGATTATATTGTTCAGGCTCAGCTTTTATTTTTATGAGAATTTTTGATATAGACGTCCTTTACTATATTTTCTTGTAGACGGCATGGCAAGTGTATGTAAACTTATCCAACATAATCCAATGGCAAAGGGTATGTGTTAAAGTATTTTATTCATAAATATGATAATATTAATCCTCTTCTTTGATATCTGCTACAGTATTTATCAAAAGACAATTTTTTGAACAACCACGTGTTTCAATTTAGGGAGATATGCAATTTTATTTGACTGCATCTCGTCAGAGAAAATAAATTTTGAGGTAGATTACTTTTTTTAATATGTTAATATTTTTTCTTTCTTTCGTAAATTATTAAAATATTTATATTAAATTTTAGCTGTCCAATCTGTCTGATTGACATGCTACAATGTTAATGAATAATGTATAGGTAAAGGTCATAATTGTGAAATAATTCCTTTAATATTAGTAATAATAAATGTTTTCCTTCACCTTTTTTTTCCCTTCACCCTGTTTTTCCTTTTTTCACTTTTTTCACTTTATTGAAGTGCTAGCCAACAGTCGAGACCTCTAACATACTAGCACTTAAGAAAGAGAAGAACGTATGGTGTGCAAATAAAAAATAATGAATACTTCATGTTTTTAAGCGGGGACATACAATAAACAAGTTTAAAATCAAAAACGTAGCAAGGTGGAAAGCAAGAAAAAAATTTTGATTCAGTCTTAATTATTATTGAATTTATTATTATTATTATTATTATTATTATTATTATTACAATAAACAAATAAATATTAATTGATGTTACAGATGTTCTTTAAATAACTCTCAAATTTGGGAAATCTTCAGTTAACGCTTCATATATAATAGTCTATAAGGCTGGATTTGTAATAACTACTGACATAAAATATCTTAGAATTTCTAGAAGCACAAGAGAGCACAATAATGACCACGTGTTTGAGGGCAAATATTCAATAAAGCTTACCATTAAAATATTTAAAGTAAAAAGTGCATCCCACTAGAGTCTTTGCCAGAGAATAGTTTGGAGCCCTAAAAGTTTTAAAATTCTATAATGATCATTTTAAAAACGGTTGAAAAAGAATCTATTAAATTAAGCAGTATCAAATTTTCTTTGGACACTTTCAAATCTTAAGGAGTTTGTTAAGTTGATGAAACTCCACTCCATACTAACATATTATAATTTGGATTTGACTAAAGCAAAATAAAAACTTAAAATACAGTTAACTTTAGAGACTTGTGAGTATTTAATTAAGTTAATTAATTTAAGAGAGTGAGAAACTATATTATCTACAGGATAGTGAAAAAAGAGCTTATAGTCTCATAAACAGCTAGGTCATTATATAAAGACAGAGTTCAATAGTATCATAACAAGATTATAAGTATAAAAAAATATGGGTGGTTTTCCAGGTGATATCTACAGCCTTAATTTTGGATTCATTATCAAAATGTGAGTACAATAAATGAAATTTTGTAAACGTTGTACCCAACTATTGCCCACATTTTGGCAGACATGGAAATTAGTACTTGCAAGACATCTAAGCTTCTGCGCCCACGTGATGTCATCTGTTTCCTCGCACTTGTTTAGCCGCCATTATTTAACAAATGTTGAGCATTCTCACCACTCACTAGGTTGTAGCGCTATCAGCAGGGCTTTTATGCATGGTGCATGCACCAGTAAAAACAGTACCAACCTTGCGTGTTCTGAATAAAAATATGTTTATCCTACAGATAGCTATCTGACAGATAAATTCAGTTCATAAGATGCGTATAACATTAAAGTGGCTGAAAACTTTTATCTGGTAGATAACTTTAACCTCCCAATATCAATATTTATCCGTTAGTCATAAGACCGGCCCTTAGTCCAATGTTAGTTATTGTAACTCTCCTATCAAACCTTTCTTAATGATTATTTTTTCCAGGCCTTTAAAACTTTCAAACATAGGAATATAGTTTGTTCATGAATACTCCTATTTTATTTAATGAAGCATCCTACTTTTTCAGTGAATAGCACGTGTGGAATAGACTAACTCTTAAAAACAATCAACAATTTTTCTCAGTTTGTATTAAATATATTTATTATTGTATACATTTCCATTTACCATCATTCTCAAATGGTTTAGAAATACGAGTTTTATTTAGTAAATTTACAATAATGGCCCGAAAATAAACAGCACTTGTTTCCCAGAAACAGCCTTAATATAAAAGTAACTCTGGATATAATTGCACTCTTAGATAATAAGTATCAAATTTTATACCTTTAAGATGTGCATATAGTAATATATATATTTACCAATAACCACAACGAATGGTGCGATATGCCGCTTTAGATAGAAGAACCTTGAATCTGAGTATCTTTTTCATGTCAACACAAAGATGGCTGCCAAAACCTTCAAGATTAGTTTATTCATTGCATTCTACTGGCATATATTTTTACTACTATAGCCGAAAAAGTTGATTTTTTTTTTACCTTATAAAAATTTAGTTGTAGTATGTTGATTGAAGCTGCTATTCTTTGATGAGATATTTTAGGAGTGTTTACTACATTCGGAAGTGATAAGCTTGCAGACCATATGAAAAATATTATACTGTAAATATTTGTTTTTCCCTACAAGTGATCTCATTTTAACTGTACATACAGGTACCATTTTTGTTTTTGCTTTTCAAGTGATTCAATATGAAGTTATCTCATTTTAAGTATAAATATTGTTTACTCCCCTTCCATTGGTTTAGTAAAACTGATTTGATTTTAACTATAAATATTGTTTTTCCTTTGTAAGTGATTTACATAAAGTGATTTTATTTTAACTGTATATTTTTCACTCTGAAAGTGGTTGAGAATTTAGGGTGCGGCTTATATTCAGTTGCAACCTATTTTTGGGTCAATACAGTAATGGTATTTCAACATACCCATTTATTTTGCTAAAATTTATATAGAAAATAATTTAAGAGGAATTTTTGGCTTAAAATTAGGAATGGGACTCTCCACTTTTTAATGATTTTTCATATTCACGCAGTTGAGAAAATATCAGTGCCAAGATTTTTTTTATTCATTAATTTTTTATTGAAATTTGCTTCAGACCCTCTCTTTAATACCTATTGTTTATTGGTGGGTCATCCCCAACATAATTAAAGCACTAATTTAAAAGAGAAAGCCCAGACCATTTAACACTAACTCATTATGTTAATGTTATTATGATATCTTTAAAATCAAAAATATTAACATGAAATACTCTTTATATCCTATATTATTATATCTCCTATTATATAATATATCTCTATAAGGAAGACTTATTTTCACTTTTACAATTACCTTCTTCCAAATATAAGACGATCATATATAGTGTGTTTGGAGTAAAAGAAGATGTAGGCCATGTAAGACATGGCCAAATGTTGTAGATGAATTTGTGAAAAAGAAAAACATTAGGAGTTAAGATAAAAAGAGTATGTATGACTCGGGTGTATGGATGTTGTAGAAGCAAAGGGAGTATTCAAGGATAGGGAAGTGTGGAGAAACTAATGAGGGCTAGATTAAGTACTAAGCTGTTATTTTGATCTAAATGCAATTTTTTACCTAACTCATAAGGGAATGGCGTGATTAAGTTTGTATTATATTAATGATTATATCCACGATTAGGATTTGAAAATAGTGAATTCAACCCATCTCTCCTTTACAAAATATATTGTTTTTCTCCATTTCTAAATTTTTTACATCCATTACTGTTTCCAGCCTATGGCTTGGGTCAGTTTTTTATTCAAGTCATAAATATTTCCATTACCGACTGGCTAGGCCTGTCGTAGCTTCATATGCCTTAAGACTAGGGCAGGCACATCATCATGCTCTCGGCTCTTAATTTAACAATGTGAAAGGGTAAATCCATATTTTAATCAATGATAAAATTTCAGCCATGCCAGGAATCAAATACAGGACCCTTAGTTCAGCAGGCTGTTAATTTATCACTGTGAAAGGGTAAATCCATATTTTAATCAATGATAAATTTTCAGACATGCCAGGAATCAAATACAGGACCCTTAGCTCAGCAAGCAGACATGCTACCTACTGAGCGAAGGTGTAAGACTCAATTTCTTAATAGACTATATCATTGATTTTTAAAGCTTATATTTATTGATAAATCAATTTAGTTCCAACGTTATATTTAAAAAAATTAAACCTGGGCACACAAATTGAGCCAAGGATATTTGCCCGAGTGCACATTTTTTTAAGGTCAAAGGTTTGGTTCAGTTGTCCAAATGTTATTGTTTAATATATGGGTACATATGTACACTCTCTTCACCATGAAGCTAGAAGTCTTACCTTGATCTATTACAGTACGGCCCTGTCTTATAAGCTACTCCAAAGAGTATACTCATCAAGGTAAACATTTTACTTTTCATGGTAATTGATGTGTACTTGTGTGTGCTCTTAAATAAACCTTGTGTCTAAACACAATAACTATAAATTATGTGTAAAGTTCACGGACTACTTTTAATATCCAATTAATTGCACAGTACATTTTACTATGAAGTATCTAAATCATTAACGTTTTTCCAAAGATGATGTAAAAACCTAATTAATATCTTCTCTTTTTAATTACTAGGGAATTCTCCTATGAATCATCTTTGCTAGACAATAAAGATGAGGCTTTGTTTAAAACCTCTGTATCTAAAACACATGAAGCAAATGTGGGTATCAAATCATCAGATCTCTTTAAAGAAGATGGAGTTGATGACAAACTATTTATCAAACCAAAATCATCACCTCCACATGTTAGAGGGTAAGACCTTATTTTACTAATTATTTGTCTTTCCTAACAGAAAAAACTTAGTTGAATTTAAATTATTGTTATAATAGGGTATAATCTCATCAACTAATGACCATAGCCTTACAACCTCAACAGTGAAAAGGTTAAAATACCATATCAACAAAATTACATCAAACCAAATCTTGAGCATTAAAAAATAAATCATTGACACATAATAAACAAATAAAATAAATTATTATTATTAGCACCGTATCTTATTACCATTTTGGGTATACACATTTACACTAATGTGTAATGGTAGGGTGATTGTGAGATGAAATGGAGGCCCTACAGTTTAATGTGGAATCTGAACCACGGTGGAGGCCTGGCAATACACGTCTTGTCAGAGGTGAAGGAAGGGTTTGGTAAACAGATAAATCTGTGCCGGGATCGAGGATTGAACCCTGGATCCCCAGCACAGAAATCCGACACCTTACCCTAGACTGCCAGGTCACCTACTTAAATACAAAATTAAACAACTAGCTAAAATGCATTTCTAATGAGACTATACAATCAAACTTTTTTAATGCTCTCCCAAGAATGAACCATTAATCTATTAAGACAAAATGGAACTCAAATATAAACACACTATACTATCAAGCTTAGCCACTGACATAAAAAAAACTGGGAACTATGCTGAAATTTCAAGCTCTGGTAAAATCTTGCTTCTATGCTAAGAATTTTAAAATATCATTAACTTTTAAACCCTAGGTTAGTCCTCAACTTTTAATTTTTTGTGTGCATAATTTAGTACGCATACAAAAATTAACTTTCCTAAATTAACACCACTTAGCTTATGATTTTCACATTGAAATGTAGAGTGGTTATTGCACATATTTATCCTTGCAACCTGATATCAAAATTTTGTGTCACCATTGTGAGGTGTAGAATGTTCATATGTGGAAAATAATTACACATTGACACATTTATACTCTACTAGTAGCCATGTTTATATTAGAAGACTACTGGTAGCTGAACACACATCACAAATGAAAACTTTGTTTATTGTGCTTTAGTTGAAAAACTTAATGAAAAGGGTAGAGTATAATCTACATTCTGCTGCCTCTATTTTCTGCTCTTTGAAAGTTACATCCCAAGTAAATAAGAGCTTTTAAATTTCCTCTCAATGCTACCATTTTAATTCGTAATCCATAAATGTAGATAGGCTAGATAGTTAATAATTTAATAATTAGAGCCTGGATTTACATGCAAAATGCATGTTCTTTTTTTTACATATCTAAAGGTATGCAGAAATTATATACTTTGTCTCACCTTAATATACCATTTGGCTAGTGTTTGAAAGTGCATATAAATGCATATTCTGGGGGAGAATGATTTTGCATGCATATTTTCAATTTTTAGGGGGAAAATGCATATTTTACTCGTAACTGTCATACTTGCCCCTTTCTGTCATCGGCTAATTAATTAATTATTTAATTAAATCTCTGCAGTTAATTGGGTGTAATGTGTCTGTCTTCTGAAGGTGGTACATCCATAACTGCTTCTCTAAATTACCTGAAATTGTGATACAATTGGAGGCTTGAAGTAATTCCTTGAGGTTCTCACCTTCTCTGCGGGATTACATTTCAGTAGCATTGTTTTTTTGAAATTCTCAGTGTTGCTAAAATTGCCTTCAATCAGTTTGGTCAGGTATTAAATAAAAATACTGGTTACAAAACAGTCTGTCAAATTAGCAAAAAGTTGTCTGGTGAAAAAACTGATTATAAGAGGGATTCACTGAAGAAGAATTGTGGTGTTTTTCACACGCACCTATGCTCTCTTGTGAGGCCGAAAGGACACTTTCATTGCATAAAACATTCTTCAGTGAATGATGAAGGAACTTCACAGAAGAAAATCTCAGTATAACTTTCCTTATATACTTTAACAACCATGAATAAGGCAAGATTTTCCACAAAATAAATAGTTTATTTGATTTTGTTTAATGTTTTTTGCATATTATGGTGCATATTTTTTACATGTTTGTGCATATTTGCACGCATATTTTACTATTTGATTTGCATAAAAATCCGGGCTCTAGTAATAAGACTCAATATGCATATTTAAAAAAAAATGCATGTACCCAAATAATGGACTTTCTTTTCCCTCTATCTATACATTAGTTTAAAAGCTATTCGTAATGTTTTTTTCTGTTTTTGTTAAGTGCTCCCCTTAGGAGCTAGCCGGGGTTGATAAATTTTTCCTGAGTAATAAAAATCCTTAGCACAACTTCCTTCTGTGAAGGGAAAGTAAAGCTTCTTGTCCCATGTTAATTGTGGCATACAAAAGAACCCTGGACGGTATGTGAAAATACCTGTCCCGGCAAAATTAGCACTTCCTTTTCCTCTCGCTAATAGAAATTATAGTGTACTCATACAATCAATTGGTTCAGAAAGTGCATGTTAGATTTCTAAAATAATAATAAATATATATATATATATATATATATATATAGATTCTATAGTTAAATTAAGTGCCTTTGATGAACCATCAACTACTCAAAATTTTTACTTTTCAAAATGGATCTTATGATGTAAAATAAGATTAAAACTAGACCTTTTTAGTTCTTTAACTATAAACAAATGTAGTAAAAGCCTTGTTTATGTCAAGTGAATGATAATTAACCGAATCAACACAAGGACTTAGTCGTTTACTTGTAAAACCCCTTCCTTACTTTAAAGTTGTAATTATAGCCAAAACGTTATTACTATAACATTCCACAAAAGTGATTTTTCAGTGATTTTCCACAAAATAGTATATTTTCTCTATGATACAAATAATGTAATCATCCAAGCATACAAAACTTTTGGATTAATTGGATCTAAGTATTTCTTAATTTTTTGTTTAGTTATTTTTTATTTTCAAACTTGTTTTTGAATTCTAACTGCTCTCCTGCAAAGTACCTCAATCATTGCAAGGCAGCACTATAGAAAAAATGGAAATAAAAGTAAAACAAAATAACAATTCTGTTATTATTTATATGTAGACATACTACAATCTTTCGAGTCAATCATTTTTGTAACTAGTTTCATATTTCTGCCCATATTGAAAGTCTTAGACTTGTTTTATAACTTAACTCTTAATTAGTTATTGTAATTGTCTTTTTTTAAGCACTTGAAATGTTGGTTTAATTAGAACCTTTGGATCTGCTTATTTAGTGGAATATTAATCACTCCTAACTTGATATTAAATTATTAACTGGTACATTCGAATAGAAAACCAAAATTATGTTGTCTTTGTTGAGAACTTAACTATTTTTAATTGATTCAAAATTGTTTGTTTATAGGCTATCAGAACCTATCCTGAACATCTTTAAAGAATCAGCCATACAAAAACCTTTATCTTTATTTGAAGATTCTGACTCTGGAGAGGAGGAGCTGCTTTTCTCTTCCACTAGTTCGAAATCACACAGATCTCAATGTAGTGGAGACCTATCATCAACAATCACAGATAGAAAACTTCCTCAAAGAAAAGATGTACACAATGATAATTCTCTCTTTGGAAAAAATCATATAGATGATCTAGATTTTGATATTTTTGATGAACCATCAAGTCAAAGTGGTTTTAACACATTTGAAAAAATTCACAACTCTAGTATAGAAAACTACAAAAATATATCGTCTAATGTGATCACAAATAAAGATGTATCATCAGCATTGATGAACCAAAGTGGAGATAATTTTGATCAGACTAATGATTCAACAAATATATTTTATAGCGATAAACCGTTGGATATTGGGGTTAATATAAGCACTTCTCTTTCAAAACAAAGTTTGGTTTCAAATGTATTGCCAAATTCCTCGAAAGCTAAACCTTACCAAAACATATTTTCAGAGATAGATTTATTTGCTGATGAATTAGATAAAGATTTCAACATATTTTCTGCATCACCGAAAAATTCTGAATCATCACCTTTCCCCATGGATAAAAATAAACCTTCACCAGAAAATTCTGAATCATCACCTTTCCGCATGGATAAAAATAAACCATCACCAGAAAATTCTGAATCGTCACTTTTCCACATGGATAAAAATGAACCATCTTTGATTGTTGACTTAGAAAAATCTTTATCAGATCAAGGGCCTGAAGCACTAGCAAATAATATCAAAACCTATGATATTAATAAACCGGTTGTTGCTCAAAAACCAAAAATAACTTCTTATACTGAGACTGTCTCCAAGTCCAAAGAAAAAATTAGCAAATCTCCACCATCCTTAGACTCTGTATATCCTTTAAACAAAACAGGATCAACTTTGAAGGAGGATAGCACCACTGAAACTCATCCACAATCCATAATACATGCAGAAAATACCATCAAAGATGATGGTTTGTATATGTCTAACAATTCATTACATCCTAATAACAATGATGATTTGTTTGGTGCAGATATGCAAGAAACAAAACAAGATATGCCTTCCTTATTGCATTCTAATTTAGAAAATAAATTATTTTTTGTCACAAAACCAAAACCTCCAAAATCATTGAATATTCGTAAAACAACTGGATTACTTTCTGGAGAATGTTTTACTAATAGTGAAGTGATTTCTTCTGAAAAACTTTCAAAAAGTGAACATAATTCCCCTGAATCAATTAAAAGTCCAGGTAATTTTTTTTTAATTCTCATGTAGACTTAGACATATTTTAGAGGTATTGCATAGTATGCTTATTATTCATTACCAATATAAAAATCTTAAGTTTATAAAATTTAGTAAAGTGTGTTAGGAAGCGTAGACCAAATATTACCATAACAAAGTAAAGTTATCTTTAATTAATTTGAAGCACAAATAATACTTCTGTTTTGCAATTTTCATCTTCAGAACTATTATCCTGTGGTGTCATTAAATATTTGAGGGGTGAACTATTGTACTATATTTAATATTGCTTTAAATAATGTTTTATTAAAAAAGGTTCGGACTATATACTGTTAATAGTTGTTTATAAAAGCATTCATTGCCCATAAGTAAAAGGCTCTAAAATGAAATTCAAAGTTTACTTTCTAAAATAAACATGGTCGTGTTTATACATTTATATTAAGGGGACTCTAGCATCAAAACATGTATGGTAAAAACATATTTTTTACCCAACAAAACTGATTCTAATTCTGTTTCAAATTTAAGAAATATTTTTTTTTTTTTTTTTTTTTTTCATTACCTTTAAGAGTGGTTTTATAAATTAGATGTATCAAATTTTCCTAACATATTAACCGCATGCATTAGATTTTTAATATTTCACTTAACATTTGATTTTTAATGTTTGTCTTAATAACTTGATAAACATGTAATTAATTCAATATGATTGCTTATTACTTTCTAAGCTATTGAATATTTACTACTACACCTAAAAATTACATTTTTACACAACCCATTGTTTTTATTTATTTTTTATTTTAAAGTGCTAAGGTTTCAAATATATTTCAAATTAATGGTAGATTATTTATGAACCATTAGATATTTGATTTTTGCCACTAGGAGGTTGGGTTTTAAAAATAGCTTGATGCACATCTTGTGATGTTCATATTTTTAAAACATCATTTTGCATAAGACATTTTCCATGGATATGCCAAATATGAAATTCTCGACTACAAATAATTGTAGCAGTCATTCTAATTAACCACAGTTTCATCTCATTTTAAAACCCAAATGATGTCTTCTCACCTTCATTTCCAACATTCTGACACTATCACTAAATAAGAGTATATGTTTCACTAAGATTACAGGTCCTGGAAAGATAAAGAAGTTCGCACTGTCTTATTGTAGCCAATTTTATCCAATTTTCTTTGTTGGTGAAGTTGTCAATTGGCATATCTTGCTGTACATACTGAGAGTGTTTTTTTTCCTAAATGACTTCTTACTCTTCTTCCAAGTAAAAGAGGTTACGTTTAATCAAAGTTTCTCCTTTCAACACCATTAAAATGTGAAAAGACATGCTGGATAATAGGGCCTATGATGTGGTGCAAAAATAATATATATTATAATTAATTGTGTTTTTGCTTTCTAATATTCATCCAGGCTATTCTCATAGTTACATAAATCAGAAAGAAATGAAGGTATAATATGGAGGAAGTATATCCACATTTGTGAAAATTCTGGTAGAGTTCCTCTATTCTGCTTTGATGTGCATGTGGTAAAATAAGAAGAGAGACTTTTATGGTTAAAAAAATATTTTCTTTTTTGTATATCTACTTGTTAAGTGTAAAATTGGTTATGTGGTTCATTGGCTCTCTCTATAATTATTATTATTATTATTATGTATTTCCAATGAACATGGCTGAGCTATCCACATTTAACTACACAAGATGGCTAGGAATGAGGAAGAGGCATTTAGAGGTAACATATCAGAATTAGTCTAGAGGGCGAGTAGAAAATCATTTAATTAAAATTATTTGATACATGGCTGGGATTCACACCCCGGCCACCCATCACAGGTGAACAAAAATATATTAGATTTATTTTTAGTCCACGTGTCCACCTAACTTCTAGGCGCTATATTACATGCATAATTGTTTTCAGTCTGTTTGTCATGAGTTTATAGTTTTTTAAATACATGTATGCTTATTGAGCTTTATGTATCTATTTTAGATAATAAGGGCATAGCTTTTCTGTGATTTATGTTATATATACTTTCCTTTTAAGAACCGTTCCAAAACCCACATCAGTGTCCGGTGGTTCTTCCTATAGAGTTTTGGTAGAGAACTGAAATTCTTAGAGCAATTAAAGGGACCACTCCAAATAAACAGTAAAGTCTGTAAATTTTAAATTTTGTAACGGAATTCTGAAAATGGAGTAGAAGCTATTGTTAAAAAATACTTTTAAAATGAGCTAGAAAATTATAATTTGCCAAACATGTAAAGAAAAACTTAAAGACAACAAAATTAATCTTAGAATCTAAAATTTCTCAGTGTGATTTCAAAAAATATTTTGAGAGGATGGGGGTCAAAAATGTACAAAAATACAACTAATCAATGTATTAAAAAAGTAAAATTTGGCAGAAAAGTAAATAAAGACGTAACTATAACAGTCTAACGATTTTAATTGGGTTTCCAGAGGGAAAAGGGGATGAGAAGTGTATTAAAAATCACTTTTAGGTGTGGTAGAACATTTAATTTAGCAAGCAAGTAGAAGGACTCCTCCAGATTAAAAATTAAAACATAACAAATTGATTAGAGAAATGATGGGGGTTAGTGTCAACATTTTAAAAACTAATACAAAAACTACATATCTCTGGTAGATAATTAAAACTTGCTAGTGCGTCTAGGGACTATTCCAAATAAGCATAAACAGCTTAACATTTTAAATTTCAAATTAGAATTCTGGAAGAAGTATAAAGCACCGGTTTGAGAATATAGAAAATGAAATTGACCAGGGATGTAGAAGGAACATTATAAATAACAAAATTATTATTGACTATTTTAATTGATGCTTGTAAACGAGAGTTTTTTTCAATTACCAAAAATATAGGAATAAACTACTTATTGGTTTGGTGGAATATTACAATTGGATATGCCTGTGTAACGACCACCCAAACTGCAATGAACAACATTCTTAGATGTAAAAATGAAGGACTAGAAAACGGAGCTCTCCTTGAAATTTCCAAAACTAGCGAAAAAGTTAACCCTCTATTACCTTACAGTATAATTTCGAATAATCTTAATTATCAGTAGTAGTACAGTCCCTACCTATACTGAAGTTCCACAAAAATGTTCATTCAGATTTATTTAAGCAATACAGCCACCTAGTATACACATCAGAAAACCAGAAAAACCTGGGTAGACATTACCATAGTCTGGAATCGTTCTTATTGATGCCATCTTTCAAAATTACTACTCTTAATTGTGTAGCTTAGCATATAATAATAATAACAATAATAACAGTAAATACCATTCAACAACCAGTTTACTCAGTTTCCGACCTTGACATTCCACTGGTCATCTGTACCATATTCTCTTAGTTGGGTTCTTCTCACACACACACCCCCTTCCCCTTTTTAGCTGGACATAATTTCACAAACCACATCCCCAACAAGAAGAGAGAATAGTAAACAAAGAATCATTCATCAGACACATAATACAATACAAAGAAATAAACCTTTTTAAAGAAGCTCTAAATTGCGAGCCCATAAATCTGTTGATCCAGATCCATTTCAAGTGACTATCAGCTCAGAAATCCGAATACCTTCCTATCCCTATTTAGATTAAAAATAATTCACTGAAAATATTGAAGCTAATCAGGAATTGTCACAGGCTCAGGAGCACTCGGATGTAGTGAGTGAATTTGCTGTAATAGAATTCTGGAGTCTTCCTTTCAACCAAAAAAATAAATTCCTTTTTTCAGCTTTGTTCATTTTTACTAACATAATATTCACACTGTACACAAACTAAAGATAAAGGTAACTTTACTTCCATTACTAAGCTATAATACTTTTTTTACTTTCACGCTATATTACAGGTAGAGAAAGTATTGTGATCGTCAAAAAAAAAATCTAACTCAAGATTTTGATGAATTTGATGATGATTTTGATGATTTTGACGAATCCACATAAGTGGTTTTTGACTTTGTCTGTCTGTCTCTCCAACTAGAGCCTAAACTAGTTTACCGATCGGGCTAAAACTTGGTATCTAGCGTTTTCATAGGTTGCACCGAGGGGTTTTTGGAATTGGATATCTAACACTAAAATTAAGGGTAGTTTACTGAAGGGCAAAAAGAGAAAAGGTCGATTTTTTTTAAATCAGCTCTACCGATTTTGATTAAATTTCATTTCTAAAACCCACCTCGGTGGCGTAGTTGGCTAACACGCTAGACGTGTAGAGCTCGATTGCTAAGGACGGGGAGATCGAGGTTCGAATCTTGGTCGAGTGAACTGAGGGTGCTTTTTCCTAAATGGTTTTCCACTCTCCTTCCACGCAAATGCGGGTTCACTTCCTATAATTTGACCTTCCCAATTCCTAATCCATTAGCGTAATTAGTACTTAAAGCATATAACCCGAACGGGTAGTAAGACACGGTGCTATTATTATTAATATTATTATTAATTTCTAAACATTTATAAATATTCCAAACAAAAAGTCTTTAAGGGCTCTGGTCTGATGCATAATTTTTTTTTATAATATCTCCTAAACTATTTGAGAAATGAAATTACTTATTGTTACAAATATTTAGGTCTCTTTATAATAAAAATGTTTTATAAGAAGCATATTTTTATAAAACCAATAACTTTCAAGCTCTACATAAATATAAAAATATTTTCTAACATTTCGAACATAAAAGGTAAAAGTATTGCGACCGCATAAGAAAATCTAACCTGAATTGTTGATGGATGTCGACGTCTCATGACCCTCCAAACCCTAAAAAGTGGTCTTTGCAATTAAGTCTGTCCGTGTGTCTGTTTAAACTTGAAATTAAGAGTTAATTTAAGAAAGGGCAAAAAGAGAAAAAAATCGATTTTCTCAAAATCGACTAATGAATTTGATTAAAATTCGTATATAGGTGTTGATTAAGATTATATATAAACTGGCTATTTTCATTTTACCGTGAAAATAGGGTACTTTACAGAAGCAGAAACTTCCGTATCCCCGCAACTATTTGAGATACTAAATAACTTATAATTGCAAAGTTGTAGTACTATTAAAAATAAAAAAAAATTTATATGAAATATATTTTCATAAAACCAACAGTTTCTGAGATATTGGCAAATATATTAAAACAATTTTGTGAGCTTTGGTTGTAAAGAGATACTTCTTAAAAGTTTTAACGCAATAATTCTCCAATGCCATAGAGTAATTAAATATAAGTAAGTCTCTAAAAGTTTTTTGTTTTTCCTTAAACTTCTTAGAAGAAATGTTTGTACAACATTGATCTATACCCATTTTAGACTAAATAGTCAATATTTACATTTTTTATTGGTCAAAATTTATAAATAAGGAATTTAATAGCAATGTGATGGCATGAAGATGTGAAACACCTAATAAAATTTCTAGAATTTTAACTGGAAGTTGAAATTTTAAAACGAAGTGGTGACCCTTGTGGGCCCAATATTGATCTTTTTGATCGGTCCAAACATTCAAATTAGGACTAATTATTTAAAAACAAAATTTTAAATTTAAAACTTGGTGGAAAAAAAAGATTTACATAAGTAAAGTGCAATTTATGCTTGGGTTTGCTGGTTTATATTATTTCGTTTCACATATATTATGAATTTTGAGGAAATATCTCCATTTTCAAACACTAAAGCAAGAAAGTCCTTGCGGAGTTTCGTACCATTTATTTTTATCTTTACTTTGCTGGTGTTCCTCTGAAAATCAAACAAAACACAAAACATTACATTTTATGCACATGGGCTGTGTTAATTGAGTAAGATTTATTGCTGTAAAAGATAAAATGTTTTTTGCATTTGGGACGCCCAAAAATGTAGAGACCTTGGGCAAACTGCCCTATCTGTCCCCTCCCTCCTAACCTTCCTCGCAGCCTGTATATTTTTTAGGTAAACAGTTATATCTTTACCATTAGTTTGACAGATAAAAACTTTACTAATCGAATATTTGGTTTGTGTTCTTTGACATGACAATCTTACATTATTTTCTTTATAGATTCTAACATTTTTAATGAGCATTCATTATATCATTTAAATAAAATAAAAAATTTCACTTTGTTCTAAGACCTTAAGTTAACTTAAGAAAAGTCAATGTGTTTTTCAATGTTTTAATTGTTCTAAATGTCACATGTTAAGTTTGAAACTCGTTCTTTTTATGATATTTTTAAATTTTATATCCCAATTACCACAAAATCTTGGAATGAAGAATTTATTCCAGAGTAATATGTAAATAAACACTAATTCTACTTTTATATACTGTAGAGCATAGTTTCTTCAACACAATTAAAAATAATTACAAATTTATATTGTTTATTAGTATAACTACTTTTGGGGAGGGGGATGACTCAATAGTGGCAGGCAGAGAAAATTTACAAATATTAAATGCGTCCAGAAGTTCTCCAGAGCTAATTTTTATGGTAATTAAAGTCAGGGTTTAAATACATTGATTACTTTACAATAATTGTTTGGTATTTAAGAACTTATTTAGTGTGTCCATCCTTCAAGTCAAAAATTTACACTAAGCATTAAAATTAAGCACTTACAGGCATGCCAGATGTCGGTATAACCGAATGATTTGAGTTTCACGGGATGATTGAGATTTTAAGGATTATTTCCCTTTTAAATTAATTTTCGTCTTCCTCTGTATTTATTTCACTCTCGAATTATATTTTTGAATTTTATAGATTAAAAAAAATCAAATAGCTTCTAAATCTAAAAACATTTGATTAATACTTTAGTAATGAGGCGAGGATCATTCTAAATATATTTTAGGTGCATCACAAATTTAAAAAAACAAACAGTGGAGATGTCTTCAAATGGATTCTAGAAAAGTATAATTTAAAAAAAAACATTCTAGTACCATTCCATTAGGTTAGTCATCAAATTATCAGGGTACCCTGGGACTGTTAAGGCTGGGAAAGGGGAGAGGGGGTCAAATCCCTCCCGTAAAATCTCTTTTTGGTTAATTGCCCTCCCCCTACATACACAAGGTTCTGTTGTCACTGACCCAACATGGATAATTTTAGAGATTTCATATTTCTTTAATAAACTTAAAAGGTTTAAAAATTGGTATTTGGAGAAAAGGTTAATTCACCCTGTTTCAAAGTTCTACATTTTTCATATAGTTATTTCCAACTTGACCAAATATATTGAATACTTTGACTCTTATATATAATTGCAAACTGTTTGATGATTCGTAGGTGGACCACACCACCCCTTATCCTATTCCGCCCTATCATTATTATTTCTTTTGCGACTCATTTGTGACATGTTTTCAGAACTACCATTCAAACAGTTTGAAGTTTAAAGGTGTTTTTTTTTTAATCCTAATCTCAAAGACATGCTCACTTTCACAGTTCTCCTCACATTCACTAATCTTTCCTACTTCCTTTGTTCATGTTTTGTCATAGTCTACAGAGCTTTGTTGCTTGAATAGTGAACTCAGTTGCAAACAATTTAAAAAAATTAATTCAAACATTAGAATACTTATATACTTGAATTTGCTTCTTGTTTAAATCGTAAATAGGGTAGTATTAATTTCTTATTATTAACTTTTTGTGGGGGATTGAACCCCAAAAGCTCTCCACTCCCTTTGGTTACATGCTTACTGAGCTATCAGCTGAATAAATATATGTTGGAACTAAAATACATTATACAATGATTTTGTTTTCTTTGTTTTAGAACTCACCCACCTTAAAACTAAATCTTTAAGGCCTAGTCCCAGCATCCATAACCAAAATAAGAGGGCTATTAACCCGGTGAGGTTTTGGTGAGAACTAATCCACCTACAGAGAAGACCAAACAGACTGAAGCTGCTGTAAATTTTGATAAGCCAGCTAGAATAGACAGTATACTCCACAGTGCTGGCAAGGTATTTAGAACATTCTGAGAATTATAATGACTAGTACATATGCTCCAATTATTACATAATGCCTTTTGATTTTAATAAGATGTAGGCATTTTACTAAACTGACCTGGCCACAGGCTTGTAACAGTTGATGATATTGATGATGATTTTAATTATAGACTTATAAATTGTAAAAATCGTGTCCTAGTTACATATATATGGTTATTTTAGCTATTATTTGTTGCTAAAGAATATGTTGGTTGAATATTTCTATATCATAAAGCAACCTAATATATTATTAGGCACTATTATTTAGAATCAAACAAAATTACTTATGAAAGTACCTATCATTAATTGGGAAGAAATTGTGACTGAAGGTGTAAGATTGTATCATTTGTATTTTTAAGTATATCTGTTCATTAAAGATCAAAATTATTAATCGTGGTTTTTAAAGTTTGAGTCTTCCAGGTTGGGACACCTTAACTTATGAATGAAACAATATTATTATAAATATCATTGAGGACTAAGCTTGATCAAAATGTAAACAAATTGATATATTTATTTTACAAAACCTTGCCCTACTTCATTGGCTCTCAAACTTGATTTGCAAAACTTTCCAAAGGATTCACAAAATTGTTCAGGGGTTTGCAAGTTTAAATCCGATTTTAAACCAGATAAATATTTAACAATGAGGAGGCCCAATGACTAAATGACTATAAAATAATACAAATTAATAAAATAAGGAAATAAAACAAATAATTGAGTGAAGAGAGTCTACCTAGGGAAAAGGAAAAAATGTGGGAAGATTCCAATACATATATGTGACATTTTCCTTTCTTTTGGCATTTATAGAAGAAGTCTCAAACACATTGAATCGCAATCAAATTTTTTTTATTCTTTTATATTTTGGCATTATTGCATCAATCAAAATATATTGTAAAAATAAAAGAAAAACACAAACCAACTTCATTTTGTATTAGCAAAAACTGTGAAAACACTGTGGTAAACCGTTGTTGGGGTAAAATAAAACTTCTCACATCTTTTTATTTAATAATGCAATCTAGCTCTTTATATGAAAAATAAATATAAAGTAAATGAAATATATATTTTAGCAATACTATTTAAAGTAATCATAATAATACAATATTAGAAATATTAAAATATGAAAGAATAATTAAATCGAATTAGCTTCTAAAAGAAATGGGAATTATCTCAAAATTGAGTAGCCTAGTGTTTTTAAAAATTTCTAAATAATCTCCCGGCACAGATTTATCTTATTACCAAACCCTTCCTTCACCTCTGACAAGACGTGTATTAATCACAAATTGTGAATGTTTGGAATGCCAGGCCTCCACCGTGGTTCAGATCCCTCGTTAAACTGTAGGTCCTCCATTTCATCTCACAATCACCCTACCCTTACACATTAGCGTAAGTGTGTATAACCCGAACGGGTAGTAATACGTGGTGATAATAATAATAATAATAATAATCTAAATAATCTTCCACATGATGGTTTTCAATATATTTGTTCAGTGTCATCTTAAAGTCCCCCATTTACTTCTGCTGATATACAAAGTACACAATTCCCTTGTCCCTCATTTTCTCAACTTCTTCTCCATTGCATACACTAGATCATATGACACTTCTTGCCCTACAAAATAATTGTTTTCTCATCTTTTAAAACATAACTACCCGTGATTACCTTGATTACTCCTATTGATCCAAATATTTATATATGTTTATCAAAAAGGTTTTTCACTAAGGCCACGCAACTTTATGGTGAAGTGTTGCTCAGGTAACTAACTTCTGATGGCCAATCTAATTTCAACAAATTAATCCCAATTCTCCTTTAAATTGTTGGAGCTCTCCTCCAGTACCAAATCACTACCACATGATGCAACACATTTGGGAAAAAACATGGACTATATCAGCCCTAAATTCTCCTGGCAAGCTTATGATATGCCTGGAATAGCAAACTTTTATCCATGGAAAATTTTGGCATTACTATTGATTTTTGAAGTCAAAATGCCCCATCCCCACTTATGTGAACATAAGCAAAACTTTTTCTGTCTCCTCGGATTTATGAATAATAAAGCCAGCTCCAGCCTATTAAGATAATTATCCAATTAGCTATACCTCATTAGAAAACGATTTAACTCTAAAGAAGAATATACTTTGGATTGTTTCTTCTAATTTATCAATATTCACTTACAAAAACACTTGTTATATATACCTACCATGTGGTTGATATAATATTTGCTAGCACAATCTAAGTTACCATGCTCAACCTATAGCCATGCTGCTATAGTCCAGTCTTTGTTTCACTTTCTTCTGGTGAAAAAGAGGACTGATGTACACAGGAAATTACGTAAATATGTGTTTTGTTGTGTTTTAATTGTGAACTTTGAGGCCTACAATCTTCTGGTAAGTGTGTAGGCCCTTCTTTCCTCCTTTTTATGTTTAATTTCTTATAATAAAAACAATTATGCAGCTGCCTAGAAAGTTTAAATCCCTCAACAGTGAGATTTTTATTTTTGTGAAGTCTAGTTTGCATTTATGGGGTTTAAATAATTGTTATTTGCCTTTTGTTAAATTTCAGGATCGAGCTAAAATTCCAATTAAGAGAAGACCTCAAAGCAGACAAGCCAGGCAAGAAGCATTGAGAAAAGATCCATCAGAGGACTATGTTTTTGATGACTCTACATTGACATTTCCAAAGAATTCAGATAGTTCTACACTAGAAGTTGTTGTAGAGGATTTTACTGATTCTATTAAGAAGAAAAATGATTTTGAAGCAACACAAGTTTCATTAATGCCACTTGATAATACAAGTAATGAAGTCACAATAAATAATAAGGTTGTTGAAGGTATTCCAGAAAATTTAGTAACTTCCCCGGGAACTTTAGTTCTTAATAGTAACACCAATCCCCTTTCACCATCTACTGATGAAGAAGACTTTTTTGGAGTGCCACAATACTTGCCTTCAGAATATGGAAGTAATAAAGATCTAATTGCAGATAGTAACAAAGACCTGTTTGGGGATGCACCAATGCTGTCCCCATTGGATTTCAGTGAAAGAAAAACATTGTTTACCAAAGATGTTACATACGCTGAATCGTCAAAAATTGAAATTAACAAAGAAACTCCTAATTTATTTTATAAAAATGAAATTTCATCATCACAGCTATCATTATCAAAAAATAATATTATAAAGGATAATTTTATAGATGACACTAAAAGTAATATAGTCACTGGTTTGGAAAGGGAAATTAAAAAATATGATGATGATGATGCTGATGATGATGATGCAAATGTAAGTACATTCCAATCTCAAGAAAACCTTGATCATTTTGAAATAAACACTCCTGAAGAAAATTCTACAGAAAAGTTTCAAACTTTTCAAAGTGAAGTAGACATCCAAACTAGTTCTCAAAACAACTACACAATTTCTGCAAAAAACAGTTCACACAATAAAACATCCCCTTTAGATGAAAGTAAGGATTTATTACCTATTCAAAATAAAAAATTGTCCGATAATTTATTTTCTGGTAATACCAACGCCCTCTCAACAGTCAAATCTAAAACAAATGTTCAAGATGCTAGTCCTGAAGAAGACTTGTTCTTTTCTGATAACCCATATAAACCTTTTACAAATAGTTTTGACTCTCCTATGATAAGTGAAGCCCAAATTTCAACTTTTGGTTCATATAAACTTTCAGAAAATGAGAGTTATTTTCCCTCTTCAGAGAGAAAAAGTTCTTGGTCAGATAATAAATTAATTGATGATGTTAATGATCCTAATGTTTTTTCTTCAGAGAGTACCAAAACCAAACCTAGAACTTCCCCAACTATTGTAAAAGGATTGATCCCTGCACAACATGGAATAGATTCATTGATGGAAATTCATAGTGGTTCTAAACTTAATGAATGTATAGACCATGACATCACAAAGTCCATAGTAAACTCGACAATCAGTTCATTTGGAAGAGAATCAAGTACTAGTTTATTTGGAGATGATACTCCAGAATCAGATGATTTATTTTCTTCTTTCACCATACCCAAGAAGAAATCTGGTGAAATTCAAACAAAAGAGAAGAACAAGCTATCTATTTTTGATGAGTATGACGGAGAAGATATTTTTTCCTCTCCTTCACAGTTTGAATCATTGGCAGTTGTTTCAGCTAAACATTCTGGAAACTCATCGTTTCTACTGGATGTTAAATCAGGTACTACTACTGTATACTTTATTTACTTGATTAAGTTTGAATGCCATACAAAAGTGAAATTGCATTTGCTACAAATCATATTTTAACTTTCTTATACCCAAGATATAAAGCTACTTTAATGAGCATAGATGCCCAATTAATTCATCTAAACATATATCTTGGGTTTTTACAAATTTGGAAAAATTACAACTGAACACAGGAATCAAACATGGTGAATCATTTATAACATATATTTTCTTTTAACTTTTGTGGCAATGAGTTGAACAGTTTAGGTGATAAATATCCCTGCCTCACTCTTCTTCCTATCTCTATGCTGTTGGTCTTAATCATTCATTTGGAGGGATTTGAAAAAAAGTTCTGATACTTTACTAATATCAATATTTACCTTTTGATACTAGTACTTTTTATCGGATCAGTATCGAAAGAAACAACTTTTTTGTTATCTTCACTCATGCTTGGATTAAATGTTTATTATGGCTAAAGAAGGGTACAAAATAGACTGAAAAAAATATTACTAATCCAAATTAGCTATTAAATAACTTCCCATGAGCTAAATTTTCATAGACATTTAGAAAGCTGGTATGGTAAAATCTTTTATAATATACATTATACAATAATACTATCTATCATACCTTCTAAGCTACAACACATAACATAGACATGATGGGCCTAAATATACCATAATATGGTTAGATCATTATAATTATCAGTGTTTAAATACTTTTAATGAGTACAGTATCGATACTTTTCTTTCGATACCACATCCCCACATTCTGTCTTATATTCATCCAGTTGATGCTGATCTTCTTGAATATTCAACTTTTTTCACCTCATTTTATCGAATGCCTTTTGCCAGTAGGTGAACCAAGGTTAAACTTCTTCCAGCATCCTTTTCTGAATCCAAATTGGTCTTCTTCCATCACACTTTGTATTTTCTATTCCAGTAGCCTATTGAGTGCTCTTGGCACAATCTTTCCCACATGATAAATGAGGCTGATGATCCTGTTGTCACTGAATTTTTTGGCTTGTTTATCTTTCTTTGGGGTCACTATAGTTTGGTCTAGAAAGTCCTTGGATCATTCTCTTGTTTTGTAGGTCTTATTGTAAGTTTTGTTAGAGCCATTAATTCGTTGTTTCTCAGTTTCTTCAACAAGTCGGCCTGGCTGTCATCATCTCCAACAGCTGTCCTTTGTATGTCCTTGATGGCTCTCTCCACTTCACTCTTTAAAATGCTGATTCCTTTTTTGTCTTCCTCTACCTTGTCTTCTGCTTCAATCGCCAGATATTTTTTGTCAACTTTCCTTGTAAAATTTGTTTCTATATCTTTCTCCCAAATTCTAAGAACTTCTTTATGATCCGTCACCATCTGACGTCTCCTATTCCTGTTATTAGCACACCATTGTTTTCATTCTCTTCCAGTTTATTGCCCTCTGGTACATGAGGTCATGCCTTTTTTCTTTTCTTTTTTAAATAATCTCATGACATATCTTCTCTATAGTATTTCCTTGCTTTGTCTGTTTCTCTCCTTAACTCATTGTTTAGTCTAATATATTCTTATTTGTTGACGTTTCCCCATTTCCATCTTTCTTAGATTTTCTGAAGCATTTTTATTATTCAGGTCTTTTGTGTTGTGTACCATCTACATCACACCTATGGTTATTATTATAAATGTGTCCCAGTAGATGGCACCTCGCATTCTGCTGATGTCACAGACAAGAAGTGCCAGAGGTGGAGTGAAGGTTGAGCATGAGTCAGTGAAGTCTTGTATGGTACGGTACTTGCCACGAGCTGTTTAAAGTGAAAACTGTCAAATGCAGAACAATTATTGTTTAGTGCCAAGTGTTTCTAACCATAGGAGATAGGTTTGTTCTATTGTATCCGCCCGATCCATAGTGTACAATATTTAAATTAATAATAATTAATATATATAGATGTTTCCCCCCCCTTTTATTTCCCCAGGGGGATTGTTCTTATTCATGAAAATAATGAATATTAGTTTCCAAGTGCTGAACTCCAAGGCAGAATATTTTTCTGTCAGCTGGTATGGGCTCATTAGCATGATGTGTGGTATAACATTATGTATCAGTAAAGAAAAATGGTACACCAGTCCTCTTCACTTTTACAACATTGTTATTCAGCACCTACAAAACAATATTCTTAAATTTGGTTCTTTTATTTTTCTCACCATGTCACACTATAGCTTCTTACTTTTTCTAAGTCCTACAAAATATAGCTTTATTATACATTTTCTTAATTGTCTCTTAGTAAAAATATCTTCTTTTTTTCATTATCTTAGTTTATTATTTCACTTCTTTTGGCTATGTTTTTAGACACGGCAAAACCCAGCTTGACACACAAAAAATCTCAAAGCAAGACAGTGAGAATTCAACCTCTCTCTCGGGTGACTAAAACTGAGTCCGATGATAAATTTGAAGATCCTTTGATGGCGATGAAGAAATGAAGTAATTGAAGTACAACGAATGACTAGTGTGGACTGTTGCTACTTCATTGTGACAGCTATATATTAACATTTAAGATTATAAAAGTGTTCAAACTAAGTGCCCTTGTTAAACTTTCACTATAAAATGAAAATAATTATTTAATACAAAACCTTCCTGTTCCAAGTTTAAATATACATCAGTTATACTTTCAAAACTTATTAATCATTCATAAATATTAAAAAAAACTATTTTCTAGTAAATAAAACATCAGTTTTGTTGTTAACAATCTAAGCTTTATAAACATACACAATGTAATTAAACATTCAAAAGTATTAGTCTGGTGGTGCTTACCCAATGTTAATTTTGTTAATTACTACAAAATGGTTTTAATTGATAGTATAATAATTTAGTCTGATTGCAGATTTTATTAGAAATAATAAACAAATTTGCAAGAGTATATATAGTGCATGAATTAAAATGTATATATCCTAATGGATATATTGTACAGTAATAGAAAAGTTTTGTGTCCCTGTCGATACTAAATAGTTTAGGAAGCCTGGTTTATAATATAAACAAAAGTGTTAAAATATTCAAGTTTATAGCTAAAGTTTTTCACTGTTGAAATGTGTGTGTGTATTTCTATTTTCCATTTTTTGCCTTTTTATTTAATAGCGATGTATTTTCTGTGATATTTATTCAAGAGTATTTACTCAAGGGCATAGAAAGCAAATTTCTCAAGAGGAGTTCTGTTAGAAAATGTCTTTAACCAATAAAAATTTATTTACATGCTTAGGGGCTTCCCCAAGGAGAGGACCGGACCCGCCCTCACCGACTTCTCCCTTTCTATGCCCTTGCATTTACTTTTCATTAACTTAACTCTTAACTCTTTTGATGAATTATTTTTCATCCGGCTTTACTGAAACTGTCACATTAAACATTTTATGTTATTAAATGTATTTATTTAAAATTTGTTATATTAAATAAAACTCCATTTACAAGAGAGTTTTATACTTATAACTGGTATATATATTTACATATTGTATACCACTATCTATAATGTATATTGCAGCTAGCTTTAAAACATTCCACAATGTTGATACATCATATGTTATGTTTATAAAGTGTTCCATATATTCAAGATAAGTTGGTTATTTAATCTCATAAAAGAATCAAACTGTAATTGAAAGACTTGTATGCCTATAATTTTGTGAATTTAATTTTAGTGATATTATTCAAATACATCTTTTTTCTTTTGGTTTTACAAATATAAAACCATAGTTACTCAATGTTAATAAATAAACATGACAGTGTAACTATAATGCACCTTTCTTTTAGTAATGTATTATGTATATTTGTTTGATACCTGCTTAGGTGGTCTCATAGTATAAGGTGTCATTCTCGTGTTATACTAGACTGCGGATGACCAGGAACTTGGGAGTTGAACCCTGAGCAGGTATACTGAGGGTGATTTTTTGCTTCTTGATCATCTATTTGTTTGAGTACTAACAGAAATCGTATCCAAGATTATTATTGCTATTCAAATGCCAGAAAAAGTGTCTCAAAAGCTGAAAATACCATGGTGATTAGCCTCACTATTCTTTATTTACTTCATATTTTGTCATGGACATTGCTATCTTATTTATTTTAATTTTTCAGAATGGTTACACCTAAATATAAACATCTTCTATACCTGCCCAATGTTTTTTGTATTGTACTAGCAATGTAAGCCTTATTTAATCTATCTCCATACATAACTATTATTATATGATCATTATCATTCTTTTAAATGCCATTGAGTTTTTTTTCTCTGCTCGTTTGGCTTGTATGCACTCATAGTTATTATTATTGGCATAATCTAAGAGATAAGGAATTTTTTGTAAAGAAATTGAGGGGATAGGTATACCACACTGAAATCACAAGTAGAAAATCACTTTCCAATGCAACCTGCCAAGATTTGAATTATGGCCATCCTTGACACATAGCTAGTAAAATATTATTTTTATTAAATATTACTGCCATTTTACATAAGCTTAGTCATTTTTTCTATCATATTTCGACTTTGTTTATAACACTGCCTGTTCATGTTGTATTGTTTTGAAAGTGCTATAAATTGTAATACTAATTTATGTTTCTCAACTGTTTTAAAAAATATAGAATAAATAATATTATTTCACTTATTTTAAACTAGCTACTATAAAATGTCTGTAAACAAGATAAATTAAAAAATTTAACTCATACCAGTGGTAACAGTAACTATTCCAAAATAATAGTATTACAGTCCAGCGCACATACTTGGGACAGTTTTCACATTCTAAACTAAAAAAATTACACATCAAAACTAAAAATTAGATAATAAACATCTACAAATACTAGTCTTTATTATTGTTACTTTTTGTAACACTAACTAAATATATTTTATCTTTAATTTTTTTTAGTTAAAAAATAAATGCTCCCTGTCCCAAGTTAGGATACCTCCCCCATAACTTGGACCACTATTTGTTTTAGCTTCTGCGCCATGTTAGAATGGCTATTACCTTATTTGGGACATTAATGAACTTTTTTTAAATATATCATATTATAATGCAAAACAGCCTTTATTGAAATTTAGATTGAATTTGAAAATATAAGGAATTAAAAAATAACTTATGTTTTTACGAAATAAAAATGTATCTGCCTCTGAATTCAGACACTGGTTTCAATACTCTTTAATTCGTTGAGATGGAACACTAGCATCAACATCCTCTACACTAGGAACAATGAACCCTTCTCGAGACCTCATTAAGTTTTGAATGTAACTAATTCTCTAGTAAGAGCTGTCATTGTTCTTGCTTATTATTCTGTCAATAAACAATATTTGGACTGGTTTTTCTTCCCAGATTATAAATAAATTCAAAAAGAACAAAGTCATTCACTTCAATACATGTTGTTGGCTGAATTTTCTTACTATTACTCACTTCCACTTCATTAATGTCTGCATACACTTGCTGTTCATTTACCTTTACAGTTGTATCACGTTCTGGTTGAACATCATCGTCAAACAAAACTAAAAAATCTTCTTTGCCAACTGATGACAAACTGTCATGGAGTGACATGACATAGCTTTCGTAAGTACTATCGTGTTCGTTCTTCTTACTTATTTTCTTTCCCCTCTGCTTTTCAGGCACTGGTTCAGGATTGTCTGGATCGTCACCATTATTTTCTTTCTCAAAAGCCTTCTTATTTCCACAAGTTTTATCTGTCACTTTCTTCTGTTTTTGTTTTCCTCCTCATTTTTGGCCAGTTTCACTCTCCTTCTTTCTAAGTTCTTCAATCACATTTTCTCAGCCAGACTTTTGCCATGTGTGACATATCTTCTTTCTCCTTGGTTTGACTTTATAGTTTCTTTGTCACAGTTGCTCTTGAGATATTCTTCGAATGATGAAGTGCTGCTGAAGTGGAGCCACCTTCTACTCGAGAAACTTGTGGCAGGTAGTCTAGCACTTTGTTTTTATTGAGAGGTGCAATTCCACTCTTTTGGAACCCTGCTAACAAGTTTTCAGCTGCATGATCCCAGATTCCATCTTAGGTCTTCTTCAGTAGTCTATAAAACTGATATTTCCTTATAGACCCCTTGAACTTCATCTTCAATTCTGTCAGCGGTTTTCGCTATGCTATTTTCAATGGACTGAATAAAGCCAAGTCCAGATGCTGACACATATGTGTGCTCTTTGGAGGCAAGATTACGAATCGAATATTATTCTCACATCACTTGCAAAATATTGACAGAAAGATGGCTGGCAAGGTTGTCACTGATTAGAGCTTTGCGACAATCACCTAGTTAGTTTCTTTAAATATGATAAAGCTATAGAGTGGAACCAATCTTCAAAAATGTTGCTCTCAAACCAACTTTATTTTGATTGATTATACCTTGTTCCTGCAGGTCCGCCTTCTGTTCAGCTCTAGTAGAGATTGTCTGCTTTATACACAAAATATGGCGGCAGAGTAACGCCACTCGCTGTACCAGCAAACATGACAGAAAAGTTTGATTTAGAGAACTCAATGATTTGTTTATGCTGTTTGCAGCTTCTCCTTACTGCTTCCTGGGCTATCTTGCATGCTCGTCTCGTTGTAGTTAGGAGATCTTCTCACAGAACATACTTCAACTATTCATAAAGTTCTTGGAAGAATGATTCTATCATTTCTGAAGACACAGCAGCTCTTTTGATGTTATGGCATATGCAAGTTTTTAACTCGACACTTTATCTTTTAAAAAAGCCTGTGGTCCATTTGTTCCCTGGCATGTTGTTCTTGAAGTGGAATTCAACTACACCCGTAGTATCTAGGAATCATTTAACAACACATCTTACATCAAACGTTGTTAGTGGAATACCCCACTCAGCTGATAACGCTAAACATTCAGCCAATTGTTTTTCTTCCTATTCATTGAAAACTGAAGGCCAGCCAAACCGCTTTTGTTGAACATTTTTAAATTTTCTCTGAATTGACGATTTTGGAATGCCAAACTTCGTCTCGGCTTTTCGGTAAAACATCCCTTTACAATCAGCTTCAATCCCGCAATTAAGGTTTTTCATCATCAAAACAACAATAACTCTTCCTGGTGGGATTCGTTTTTGAAAAACTCCCCTTCACTCTGAAAAATAACCATTAAAGCTGTAGGCCTAACCTAAAAAATTACATAATCGGAACTGGTATCCTAACTTGGGACAGTGATCCAAGTTATGGACCCTTTGACATAAAAAAAGACTTAACAAACATTAGCGAACATAATAGGCTTAAGATACCAGGAATCGCCAAACTCCAAAAATTAATCAGAGAGCAAGGGTAACTAAACTTATTTTTAGATTTTTTTTTTTTAATAACAAATTTCAAATTTAAACTCGAAACAATTAAAATAGTCTTAATCTCAATCAATAACTTATCTACAACATCCTTACATCTAAAACCTTTACTTTCAGATCATTACAAACAAGTGTCAGGTTAGCCAACCCTGAAAAAACGAAAGTCCCTAAATGTCTCAAGTTTGGGCACTTGACTGTATGATTATTATTTTTTGTAACATGAATGAAACTTCATTTATGCAAGAAGAAAAACAAACTTAAAGCAGATATTTTCTTTGGTTTTGCTTAACAATATAGTCTAATTTTAAAATAATAACATAGGAAGTATCTACATTGTTTATTTATAGTGTTTTTTATAATATGTTTACACTGAGAGGTAGTATTAACTTTATCTATTCCACTGTGATGCAGCTTGTAAGATAGGGTATCATAATGTATCAAATAAAAGTTAGCCTTCTTTACAGAGTAAGTAGACTGTATAAAATATTGCAAAATTATTTATTCCATTGGCAATCCCTTCAATAACAAACATTTTAGTTTTAAAATATGTCATCACATTGTTCATTAACAAAAGAAATATGAAGCATTTTGGTTAAGCCTCATGGTTATTAAATGCATCCTAAAAATATATTGATGTAAACTACTGATCCCTCTGTAAATTATGTTTTAAAATTACATATATTCTAACTTAGATTTAACAAAAAATATATATATATATTGTTTACTGCAGTATATTATTCTAGATTTACTAACTAATGGTAGCAAAACATTCTTATATTGTATTTTAGTTTATTTACCAAGTCTCATATCTATTAATGCTTGTTAAGAAAGGAAGACCAAATGATTAAGTGATATTCATTGGATCTTGGCTAGTGCCTAAGAAAAAATGTATGTGTTATTTCATTCCATCAAACAAATGTAAGATATTTGTAAAGTTAATACATAAATCTGTTTTAGGAAATATCACATTAAATCTCCAACTATTAATTTGCTTGATAAATCGAGAGACAAACATATTAGTAACAAATATACAGCGCTCAACAAAAATGTCACCTATAATATACTTTTCAAAGGATCCTTGGATATGTTTTATCTGAATTCTGGATGAGATATCATCATGAACAAAGTTTAGTCAACTCTTAATTTTGTGTGTGTGTTATTTAATTTGTGTATTGTCAATTGTTAAAAACATACATTATTTGTTATTTGAAGTTGATCATTATATTGGTCATATTATTAATAAAGATATGCAGTATTTTTGTATCCCTAAAATGTTATATAAATAACAAAAATAAAATGCTTGTTTATGTCAAAGCTAATATGTGCATAATTAAGCCAATTAATCCATAGTCATTTAATTTATTATTCAAGAAGTTTTGCTACTGAAGACCTTCACAAATTTAATACCAAAAACTATTTCACAGAGTTTTTAATAAGGTGGCTTCAAGCGTATATTTCAATTCTTATTGAAAAAAGAAAAATTTTGAGAAGGAAATAAAGAATAACTTTGTATTACAGTGTGATACAACTAGGGCTTAAATCAAAATTTTAACTATTTTCTAACTGGGTCGATTTGATGTCTCTCCACCACTTTGGGAGAATAACTAGCCTAGAGTAAAGACGAGTTACTTCTAACAAAACTCTTTAATTATTCCTCTACATTCAACCCATTTGACTGCCACAGTTCTATTATTGAGACATCAGGGAAATATTTTTTATGACGGATTTTAATATTGTTAGAAGGCAACACTGTTAATCGTTTAGCCGGCTGTTTCATGTTGGTTTGAAAACAAAGTTGGAATATGGTTTAGAAAATTCAGTTTTGCTACTAATATGGTTTCTAAGAAAGGGTGAGTAAATACTTTTATATTTAATGATCTAGTTGTTTGTCATATCACAATACTATATACAAGGATAATGTAAAATTGTATTACAATTGAAATTATTCAATGTTTTTACTTTTAATAAGCTCAAAAATGCTTGTTAAATATGGATGCACCAATTTTGGAAAATTGGGACCAAATGGCAATATGAAATTTTTGTTCATTTTTTTTCATGTTTAGAAGAACAAGTGGGATTACTCATAGCGAATATTTATATAAACCCTTCAGATAACCCATTGTTAACAGACAGAGACTAATTTTGACCATTTCAATGTGAAGCTACTAAAATGTGTCTAAGACCAGAGTAACAAATGATATTGGGTGACCTGGTGGTCTAGGGGTAAGGTGTCAGACTTCTGTGCTGGCGGCCGGGGTTCAATCCTCGGTCCCGGCACAGATTTATCTGATTTCCAAACCCTTCCTTCACCTCTGACAAGACATCTTGTGAATGTGGGGAATGCCAGGCCACCACCGTGGTTCGGATTCCACGTTAAACTGTAGGTCCTTCATTTCAGCTCACAATCACCCTACCATTACACATTAGCATAAGTGCGTATAACCCGAACGGGTAGTAAGACGCGGTGCTAATAATAATAATAATAATAATAATAATAATAATATAACAAATTATATTAACGGAGAAATTGCTACTGAAGAGGTAACTATTCTTTTAGTTTACACAGTGTATCAACATGTATTTATTTGTAATAATAAATCTGATTACAGGTTTATTAATTACAAATACAATAAAAAAAATTAATCTCCCACGATGGGGTACATCCCACAGTGAAATCAAAACGTTATGGTCAAACTGACTATAGGTGTATTGAGGTGATCACCACCGGCTATTATCAGCTATAATTCTTTTCATAGTTTCATGGGGGAAGTTGATAGCTTGAATGAAAGTGTATGCAAGCTAAGGATACATTTCTAAATGAAAAAGCGTTACTATCAGCTCTTTGCTTTTCCGATAAATGTGTCTATTAAGAACACCTGGCTGATGTATAGACAAATGCCACTTTACAAGCAGCAACCATTGGATCTTCTCAAGTTCACTGGACAAGTTACTAATTGCTATTTTCAGAAGTATTCAGTTGACAAGACACACACTTGGGTGGCCGCCTGGTCTAATGCGCTACACGGTAAACTAGACTGCCAAATACAAGGAGATTGGGGTTCGATCCCGGTCAGGTGCACTGAGGGTGGTTTTACCTAAATGGTTTTCCATTCTCCCTCCACACAAATGCAGGTGCACTTCCCTTAAATTAATTAAACCTTCATAATCCCTAGCATATTAGTGCAACTAGTATATACACATATAACCCAACCGCTAAAAAAAAAGTTGACAAGAGGGATCTGGATTATGTCGGGTATAACAAGCTAAAGCACTTGATTTCACCTTAAGGAAAACAAGGAAGATGTGGCCAATGAAAAAAAAAAAAAACTCCCAAGAAATATTTCAAATGTAGCATTCCTGTACGTGCCAATTATGTTGCGCAATTTCACTTGGAATTAAATTTTTTACTTGTGTGTATTAATTGAATATTTAGGTTTTTCAAAAATGGTGAAACAAATGAGGAATTATAGTTCCTTAATATAAACTAATAGTTTTACCACAATATTATAACGTAGCCATTAAATGTAGGTACAATTTACTTGTTATTTTATATCAAATTAAGCATTGGAAAATAAAACAAAATATAATATATATTGGAATTTGATAAAATTATCTTTGTTACTCATGTACCCTTACAGTCCTACTGTTTCGTTAATGTAATATTAGCTAATTACTTTGAATTAAAAATTTAGAAAAATATTTTTCACATGGCTTAGGCACCTAGAGTAGTATCATCAGCACGTAAATAAGAGTTGGAAAGAAGAAAAAAGTTGGGATCAAATGGGCTAAGACATCTGAAATGGGTATTTAAAATAGAGATCATATTTGAAAGAGAGGAAAAATCAATCTTAATTTTTCAATTTCTTATTCTTTTATACTAAAGCTTAGTAGAGGTGCAGAAAAAATAATAATTTAGAACCGTCCTGAGTGTCCACTTCATTATGTAAACGCTTAATTTTTCTGTGGAAGTGTGTTAAACATTCTTTCCAACCAACACCACACCAGCATGCCATTTAGGTAACGAGTTATGTTCACTTTTCAGTGTCCTATTGAGAGAAGGACCAGATTGCTGTGCCTGAAAATTTGCTAGAGACTATTCAATTTAGTATTATGCCTTAAAATTTGGATTTGAATGGCCTATTTTTTTTTTTACTCTGGGTTTAAATATTAACAAGTAATGGTTGCAATTAACCATATGACCCAGTGGTGCTTAGAGGTGATTTGAGATCCATCCATCAAAGGACTGGAAATTGGGATTGTTTAAAATTCTGATTTGAAATAAATGGACTGACATGGTCATTGGAATTGCAACATCTTTAGGGGGTTAGAATTTCTGAAGTAGGGGCCCATATCAATCTGACTTTGTTTTAATTTTGCTTCGAGTTTCATTGCTTAATATACTTTACTATAAATGGTAATGGAACCTAATAAATAAGTTCTTATGATTTGGTAAAGATATATAGAAAAACTGTACAAGGAAAAATGACCAGAGAACCTGGAGATAGAAGCAGAAGACAAGGTAGAGGAAGGAGTGAAGGAAATTAGGTCAAGGATCACCATGTCCAAGGAAGCTTTCAACAAGAAGAGTTTACTGCTGACCAGCAAGTTTATTTTGAAACTGAGGAAGAAACTGTTAAAATGCTACCTTTGGAGTATGGAGCAGAAGCTTTAACTCTTGGGAAGATGTAAAAGAAATACTTTGAGAGCTTTGAAATGTGGTAATGGAGAGGACTTGAAAAGAATGACTGGACATAGAGAGTGACAAATTAAGAAATCCTTAGAAGAGTGGGTGAGAAGAGAACCATTTTAGATGTGATTCTTCAATAAAAAACAAACTGAGTCTGACACAATCTTAGGAAGGAGGATTCAAATATTGTACGACTTGAAAGTAAGAAGACAATTCTGGGAGCTGAAGGAGGAGGCAGAGGACAGGGTGCATTGGCGGCCTAAGTTCACTGACAAAAGGAATTGACTTGTCGTAAGATAGAACACTTAATAATAATAATAATAATAATGTTTATCCATCTTCAACATGCTTTTCCTTAACTTTTTGGACTTCCCTACTCTCGCCCATGTTACATCATGTGTACAGTACATTTAACCTGAGCCACCCAACCCCACCAACTGTGTTATGTAACTTTTGACAACAAGAATGAATGTCATTATTTCATAGGAGAGGCTTTTGTGACAGTAAAATTGGGACCAAGATTTAACACAAATCAAAATCGAAAGTTATCTATAATTAGTATGTTTATTAATGGTGAAAACATTAAGACTAACATTTTTTTAACATTATAACATAAATTATAACATCTTTGTTATATAACACTGTATTGTACCCTCCCCCCCCCCCCCCCCCTAAGTAGACAAATGTCCCCTTCCAACAGCATTACATGGTTTATGTATGATCCTATAGGTTGGTGGAAGGCATTTGAAACTCGAAAGCTCATTGCGGCACTTATAAAAGTAATCCACCTATTCCTATCTTGAGCTATTTCTACCCAGTCTATCTCATTACACCCTATTTCTTTCAGGTCCATTATAATGCTATTTTCCCATCTGAGTTTAGGTCTTCTCGATGGTTTCTTCCCATTGGGTTTGCCAGTCAATACCCTGAACAAGGTTCCAGATTCTTCCATTCATGCCGAATATCCTGTCCACCGTAATCTATGGGTCTTGATTAGCCTAGCAATGTATTTTGATGAGTACAGGATGTGTAACTCATCATTATGTAACCTCCTTCATTTCCCAGTATCTTCATCCCTTTTTGAACCAAATATATTCCTAATCCCCTTGTTTCTGAACACCCTAAATATCGTTTCTTCATGAAAGGTAATAGACTATGTTCCACAACCATATAGAACAACCAGTAAAACTATTGTTTTTCAAAAGACATGACAAACTTTTGAGTGTTTCTTGATGGGATCTTTTTTATGGTGAGAGCTCATCACACCCACACCAAAACCTCAAACTGGAGGACCATGCTATCGGCTGTCCATGACTGCTTAACTATTCAACATATTTGCAGGTTCCTTCGTATATGAAGGCCATATTCTCTACCTGCAACCTAAGAACGCGCTATACCGTGTATGATAAGAACCCACAAAACAGAACTTATATTATAAATCATAAATATATATTAAAAATGAGTTATAAATAATAAAATAATCTAGTGAAAATAAGGATGTTTTAAAAATATAAACTAATTAAGTTTAGTCACTGAACCAGTAAACACTTTGATTGTTTCTTAATTTATATACAAAATACAAGAACACTGTCGAGATTTTACTGGAGATGTCCAATTACCCCTCTGCAAAACTCGTTGGGTTGAATGTCATGAAGCTTTTTTAAGATTAAAGGATGTAATGCCTGCATTAATTTAATTTTTTAGAGGAAGCAATAGAGCTGATGACTGGTGAAACTCTTGTCAAGGCCAAGGGCCTTTACCACTCGATAATGAACTTCCAGTTTATTCTTGCTTTGGATGCCATTGTTCATGTGATTAAATTCACCTTACCCCTGTCAAGACAGCTTCAAAGCCCAAAGTTAGACATCGGTCACGCTTAGGATATGGCAAAATACACAGTAGGAGCAATCCAAAATTGCAGAATTTAGAAGAGCTTTAATGGTACTTTTCAAAAGGCTGCTAAATTTTTATAGACTAATAGTATATAAATAAAAATACCAAGGATAAATTCAAATACAAACTCAAAGATGTAAAATATCTTGCACAAACCCAGAAGCATACTACAGGATCGGATGGTATCACCCATTCATTGATTGCCTTGTTCAAGAATTAAAAGATAAATTGAAAGTGAGAACACGCTAGTCATAAATATTAGAGGTCTCATATCAGAATTCTCAGACGGATTAAACCATGAAAAAGTTAATGACAGCTGACAAATTCTATGTTTCAGACTTGCCTGAAAGTCTCACTGAGTTTGAAGGTGAATTCAATAAATGGCATTTGTAGTGCCGCAACAATGAATGTAAGACACAGTCAGCTATTGAGACACTAATGGCTTCCACATCAAGTTTGTACCCTGATGTGAAGACTCTTCTAATGTTGTACCTCACAGTGCCTGTTACAACATGTACAGGGGAACGATCATTCTCGACTCTCAGAAGAATAAAATCCTATCTTCAATCCACTCAAAAGAAACTTAGGGCCGGTATTATGACTCGTGGATAAATATTTATATCCGGTGGATAAGTTAAAAGTGCGTCTTATGACTGCCAGATAGCATTTATCTGCCAGATAAAATGTATTTATCCATCAGATTTTTATCGGGAGGTTTAAGTACCTGATAACTTTTATATGGGAGTTAATTGTTGTTGGCATAGTGCCGCGTTGTTTTTAATAAGGTTTCTCCAATCAGAATCTGTTTTTAGGTTAAAATCTTGGTTCACGTGTTTAGTAAGCATGAGCCCGGGCTCTAACTATACAAATTTAGAACATTTAATTCACTTTTATATAAATTAACAGGCTATTTGAAGAGTTATATCTATACAAGAACAAATTATCAAAATGTGAGTACAATAAATGAAATTTTGTAAACGCTGTACCCAACTAATGGCCACATTTTGGCAGACACCGAAATTAGTACTTGCAACACAACCTAGCTACTGCGCCCACGTGACGCCATCTGTTTACTCGCACTCATTTAGCCACCATTATTAAACAAATGTTGAGCGTTGTCACCACTCGCTAGGTTTTAGCAGAACTTATAGGCATGCGCACACCAGTAAAAACAGTACCAACCTTGCATCTTCTGAATAAAAATATATTTATCCTACAGATAGCTATCGGGCAGATAAATACAGTTCATAATACGCGTAAAACATTAAAGTGACTGATATTTTTTTATCTGGTAGATAACTTAAATGTCCCAATAGCAATATTTATCCGGTAGTCATAAGAGAGGGCCTTAATGGTTTGGCTGCACTTATCATTCATAGAAACATTACTGTGAATCACATTCGAGCTGTGAATAAGTTCGCGAACAAACACTCAAGGAGAATAAAAATGTTTTTTTATTTAGCTTTAAATTCATTTCGCACTTTTTGACACGTGTGTATTGGCCTCAAGAGAAATGTTGATTTTAGAACAATGAAAAATTTAATATAATAGACTACTAACATTTATGTTTATAAAGTGAAAATTATCTTCAAATATTCTGTCAAGCTTTTCATAAGTTTTTTATCTTATATATTTACATGTAAATAAAACCTCATGAACATTAATCAAAACGTGATATTTATTTTGCATCTTATTGCTAGGTTGTGGGAAAGCAGCGGTGGGCACTGGGTACTGGGAAAGGCAATTGGCAAGAAGGACGCGTGTTAAGGCCCTGCCTACCCTCTCTGGCGGTGTTGTAATGTAACTGACTTGCCCCTGAAAAGTATGTGAGAGCATTGACAATAATATTATTCTAATTTTATAAACGTATCTTATTTCATTTAAATTATATAGTATATTAAATGGCGCTTAAAGCACTCCTTCTTCTAAGAAGGCAAAAGCCACTGATCAGTGACGTCACGCACGTGACACCAGCCAAGTCAGGTTGACAATTTAAAATAATAACTTCCTCTTCTCGAAGGTTCGAATAGAGATTTTAAAATGTAACTTGAGTCAGTTTCCGGCTCTCGGACCTTCTAGTAAAACCAAGATGTTTTTGTCTTGTATTTTGTTTTTCTAAACTAAACCTTCTCGAAGCTTCCATGAGCAATGGATATATACGAAGGATGGTGCAATGTAAGGACAGGACTCACTTGGGCACTTGGCGTCTTGGTGTCCAGTACCGCTCACTACTCAGTCACTAGCATAGCTTCTGTCCGCGATCCCTACAATAGGCCGCGTATATATTTCAACGACATGATCTATTTTCTCCTTAAATAAACTGAGATTCAGAAATAAAAAACATGTCAAAATAATAATTGTGTATTAATTATACAATATTTATCTTTAATTGGCGCTCGATCACGGGGCTATAAATACCAATCAACTCACAACATCAAAAAAAAAACCGGACCGATTTAATTAGTGCTCGACCACGGGGCAATTACCAGCTAATTAAACGGTGTAACTTCAATTGACGCTCAACGCGACGAACCAGAACTTCTCAATTGGCGCCCATCGCGGTGCGGTAAAATTCCAGAACACCACAATTGGCGCACAACGTAGGGACCTGTAATTCTAGAACATTTCAGTGTGTTGAGCTTTCAGCTCTCAAAATAGGCGTTGCTAAAGTTATACAAACTGGTGGATTCCAGCCATTAGGTTGGCAGAATTACTGGTTTGTTTAAACAATTGGGAGACTGGCGACCGCGACCGGTAATCAGTAAAGGCAGCAAGCAAACTTTTTCCAAGAACTGATAGAGATAAGAAGTGTAGTGCTGGACTGTAAAGTGTGTAGGCGACCAAGTTGTACTAAACGTGGGGAGATATAACGTCAAGATACAATCACACTCTCGAGCAGAATAATTATCTTATCCATTCCAGCCAGCTAGACGTCCATTAACCTGTAGTGCCACTTTTAAATTTTGAACCTTTTTGATGCCAAAGTTTTGTACTAGTTTTGTACCGTTTTGTACCACAAAGAAAAAGTTTTGTACCTATACCCGTTTTGACCACTATACAACAGAGGCGGTCGGGTATCGAATACTTACTTACTTACTTACTTTATGGCATAGGGAACACAAAAGTTCATTAACTTTAATGGTTTTAAATATATTTTACTTATCATCGGCTTCATGTCGTGGTCAATATTACTAAAGTGCTATGACTGAGCAATGAGTGCGTAAATTAATCAGCTCTAGTAACTTTTCTAGTTCGATTCCCTGTTAGGTTGAAATTACTTAGTCTAGCGTGATACGAACTCGGCCAAGGCACAAGAGATTTTTAACATACAATAAGTGTGTTACAGAGTGTTAGTAACACTTACTTTCAGCTACCCGCCTCGGTGGCGTAGTTGGCTAACCCGCATGTCGTGTTGAGCTCAACTGCTGAGGACGGGGAGATCGAGGTTCGAATCTCGGTCGGGTGAACTGAGGGTGGTTTCCCCTAAATAGTTTTCCACTCTCCCTACACGCAAATGCGGGTTCACTTCCTTTAATTCAACCTTCCCAATTCCTAATCCATTAGCGTAATTAGTACTTGAAGCGTATAACCCGAATGGGTAGTAAGATGCGGTGCTAAATATTATTATTATTATTATTATTACTTTCAGCTAAAAGATTTTTTTTAAAAAAAGTACTTGAAATATCAGAATAATCGCTACATTGTTATATATAAATATTTATTTGTATCTTAATTTTGATATTATTTCTACAGTAAATAAAATAGTATCGCTACTCATCCATTGTACTTAAATTAGTAGATACAGATAGCCCAAGCGCCAGTAATATGCATACCATTAAAAAAACGTACCCTTTACGACAAGCAGTTAAATAATCAATTATATCTTTGAGTTTCTTTGTGCGGCCTTTCTTCATAAACTTGTTATTCACAAGGATATAAAATAATATTTTGTAAATACTTCTCCACCTCAAAATGTATACAATCCATTGGATTTTGTTCGAAAGCAAAAAGGTCACATATTGTTAATTATATAAAAAGTAATCACCGTGGGTACTTATTGTTCGGGATTCGATACATTTCTTCCGAAACGAGCGCACAAACTGCGAGAATGCAACAGATTCAAATTAAAAGAAATCACATTTAACAAGCTAATAATATAAAATTAACATTTTCACACCTTTACTACCAAAAACTTCGTTCATTAACTTTTTGAAAAATAACTTATTCCAAAGTCCAATGAGAGTCAAATCCTAGACCGTAAAATAAAAACTAGTATATAAAATTATACTGAGAACGTCTCCAAATTACATTTAGACCAAATTTTATTCAAAATAACTATGTTTGATATGAGCAGGAATGTTTATTTTTATTTATTATAATAGTGGATTAAAAATTCAATCTACAGTAGTTTTCATATACTTTGAATATTAACACTTATTATTACAACGTGTAGTGCTCAAGAATGAGAAAACCCAAGAAAGAATATAAGATAAGAGTGAAGAATTTTACATGTTTTACTGCCTCAGTTAAATAAGGGCTAATGTCATAAAACTTTGTGTATGGAGAAGCATGTGGTTTTTTCTTTGAAAATAATGTATCACTAGTGTAATACTCTCATTGATGTAAGTAGGGACCAACTATATTTATCCACACAGCAGGAAGACTTTGTGAGTATTTTAGTTACTGAATATATTAAGATGTTTATATTTAATTACACAAATTTTCATAATTGGACATTGGCCCTTCTTATCCTAACGCACATGGTATTAATGTTTTTTTGACTCAAGAAGGTCACAGAGATTAGTTTAACCCAGTGGTTCCCAACCTGAGGGCGATCGCCCCCAAGTGGGCGATTTGGATTATCAGGGGGCGATAAATAAGTGGAGGGCGATTTGGGGTCGATGAGTATTCAAAGGGGGGAAAATTAAAATAGTACTGTACAGTAGAAGTTGCCGGGTAGCACGAGTCACTGGCTATTCTCAGCCGGCGAGTTCACAGCACTCACCCCTCTCCACAGTGCCCATCTGTTGTTGCTCAGCGCGGCCGACTGGTGACTCCACCCCCTCCCCCTCCTGCCATCACAACACATTTGCCATTGACCTACATTCGTCTTCAGTCTTCACTAGCCTTTGTGTGCTTCACCATCAGTTTTTGTGCATGTCTTTTCTGTTTTTGTGCGTTTGTTTTGAAGTATAAAAGTTCATGCACAATGGATTCAAAAAAGAAGAAGTGTCGTCAATACTCATCTGAGTATTTAAAATTCGGTTTTATCGCGTCACCACAAAATGTGCAATTTCCACATTGTCTTCTGTATGATAAAACATTTACTAGTAATGAAGCCATGAAGCCTTCGCAAATTAAAGATCATTTATCAAGCGTACACAGTGATAAAGTGAGTAAATAACTTAGTTATTTTCAAAACCTCAAAGCTAAATCTGATAAATGGCCTAATGTGAGTGAATTATTTAAAAACCGAGCAACCGATCTTGACAAAGGTCTTCTTGCTTCTTACGGGGTGTCTTTATTGATCGCTAAATGTGGTAAATCTCACACAGTTGGCAAAACTCTTGCTTTACCGGCTACCAAAAAAATTATTGATATCATACTAGGAGAGGGCCCTAGTAATAAGATAAGTCTATCGGTTCCTTTGAGCAACAATACTGTTTCCAGTTGAATTGACAAAATGGCCACGGACGTTGAATCTAAACTCATCAATTTGTTGAAAAAAAGTAAATTTGGATTGCAGATTGATGAATCAACTGTGATTGATAACAAAGCAATTTTATTAGCTTATGTGAGGTTTATCAATGAACAAAAGGAAATTACCAAGGAAATGTTGTTTGCTAGAACTTTGATCACTGATACGAAGGGATCGTCGATATTTAAAGTGGTGCAAGATTATTTTGAGAAAAAAGAGAGTCCCCTAACAAACGTGAGCACTTGTGCAACAGACGGTGCTCCTGCCATGTCAGGTCGTCATGCTGGGTTTCTATTCCACCTTAAGAAAGAAGTGCCTGAGGTCATCATTATTCACTGTGTCATTCATCGTCAACACTTAGCTGCGAAAAAATTAAGTGGTGTCCTGCATGAAACCCTACAACTGGTTATTACTGGTGTAAGCAAGATCAAAGCTAATTCCCTCAATGACCATCTGTTCAGACAACTTTGCCATGAAAATGATGAGGAATTCGAACGCTTGCTTCTACATACAGCCGTGAGGTGGCTTTCCAAAGGAAACTGTTTGTGCCGTTTCTTCGAATTATTTGACACGGTTACTGAGTTTCTCGACACGTCTGATCCTGTTTAAAGTGAGAATTTGAAGCAACGCAAGTTGGAACCTGCGTACCTTACAGATAATTTTGAAAAAATGAACGAAGTCAATATAAGGCTTCAAGGAAACAAGATGAACCTTATCAAGGCCAAAGGATTTATTTCATCATTTATCGCCAAGTTTGATATTCACAAGGTAAATATTGGCAGTAAAGAGCTGATTCAGTTTCCGACCCTTAAAAAGTGTGTTCAGTGTCAGATAACGAGACTCCTGAACTCCCAGAAGAAAAAATCCTAATTTTTACTAATCACCTTGACCAGATAAAAATTTGAAATGGAATCAAGATTTGAAGATTTGACCAAGTTACAAATTCCGGATTGGAATCTAGATCCATTCTCATTTGAAGCTGTGAATAAGCTTGATAACTCTTTGCAGACAGAGTTTCTAGATCTGAAGTATGACTGTGAGGTGAAAATCATTTTCAAGCAGAGCAGTTATGAGTTAGTATGGGTGAAGCTTATCGACACTTATCCACAACTGTGGGGAAAAACTGAACCACTTCTCATCTCGTTCCCATCAGCATATTTAGTTGAAAAGGGATTTAGTTCTGTTGTCCAGCTCCTCACAAAACAGAGAAATAAGTTGGACATTTGCCTCAAAGGAGACTTGCGCCTGAACTTGACGAACATAGAGCCGGATATTCAATCTTTAACTGAAATCTACCAAGCACAAGGCAGCCATTGAAAAGGTAAAATAACCCAATAACAAAGTTTTCAAACTTTCATATATTTTTTCAAATTTTAACTGTCAACTTTCTTAATTCTTCCAGATTCCAATTTAAAAATGAAAACATGTACTCGTTTTTTAAATGACTGTCGGTGACCTGGTGGTCTAGGGGTAAGGTGTCAGACTTCTGTGCTGGTGGCCGGAGTTCAATCCTCGGTCCCAGCACAGATTTATCTGATTTCCAAACCCTTCCTTCACCTCTGACAAGACATCTTGTGAATGTGGGGAATACCAGGCCTCCACCGTGGTTCGGATTCCACGTTAAACTGTAGGTCCTTCATTTCATCTCACAATCACCCTACCATTACACATTAGCGTAAGTGCGTATAACCCGAACGGGTAGTAAGACGTGGTGCTAATAATAATTTAAATGACTGTCAATGATCTTAGTTAATTATTTCACTTCTTTGTTCTTAAAAAAAAATCTGTAAAAAATGTACTTTTTAATTTTTTTTTTTTTTTCTATTTTATTTAAGAGTGACCGGATAAAACTGCTTCGGTTGTTTTTATATACGGTAATAAAATTGTTTAAAATAATAAAACTGCTTTATTATTTACACTTTACTATAAATTAAAATTAGGCATACAATGAAAATGGAAAGGGGGCGATAGGTGTTAGTCAACCTCCAGAAAGGGGAGATGGGCCACAAAAGGTTGGGAACCACTGGTTTAATTCTCCACTGCCGCCTGCATTCCGATACAGCAGGTTAGCCAACGCTTGCAAAACGATACTAGCTTGTAATGGGTAATGATCATACTAACGGCACCTATTATCAGCTAAGACAACTAGTCGCAGAAGGAAAAGTTGTATTTAAAACCATGTATTTTGACTAGAGTGTCGACTTGGGAGCCGTTAGAGCTCAATATCGTCGTGATTATTGAAGCTAACCCAAATTAAAAAATATGTCTAAAAATAAAAATAAATTATTCATTAAATAATATGTTATAAACAAACACTCTAGCTTAATTGTACAAAGAAAATAAATAAATCCATTAATAATTTTTGTTTTCCCATATAAAATGCATTGAAATGGAAACATTTTAATGAAAATATTTCAATAACTATTTTTAGCATGGTTTGAACATTCCATAAGAATTATGTAAGATGCCCAGATATGTTACTAAAATAAATTAAAAACAACAATGTTGTATTATTAAATATATTTTTTTTAAATTTTTTGTGTTTAGAACCGTGCATTTATGGGTAGGCACAGCCTTAAGGAAAAATATGCCTAATAGCGCACGCAAATGTTTCTCCATTCAATATATATTTTAACATTACTAAATTCGTGCTTGCTGTGTAGTATTGTTTTATGGATGACTAATAAAATAATATTGCACGTAGCATACTGTAAACGACCTATATGACAAAAAGTAATGAAAATAAATTTAGTTATTTATTATTTAATTATGTCTAATTTTAATTTTTAGCTATCAACCACACCAGAAGCCTTAAGAGGCTGGTCAACACTTGTTTACCCATCGAAACATGGTAATACTAAATAAAAGATTGTGACAAAACCGTTCTATGGATTTGAAATCGGTTTTCACCAATGAAAAGGTATTTATATTATCTAGAAAAAAGACTCTGTTAAACATTTACTAATCATACTAATTAAATTATACAATGAAAAGTATCACATTTTCAGCCTCACACAATTTTGCTTATAATGACTTCATTAAGTGATATATTAAAAATTGAATTTTACTATATAAAGCAGAACTATTTTTACTTAAATTTTCTTATATTAGAATTTTTATTTATTGTTCTATTAGTTTTTTTATATATTTTTAAAATGAATAATTACTTTAATTAGATTAATATGGATGTAAGTATTAATATTGGAAAAAGAAGAAATCACAAGGCTAGATAATATTTTTCTCCTGATTTTAGTTATTTTTTTTATAATTTATTAGTTTAATACTGAGCTTTAAAAACATTATTTTAAGAATTAAAATTTTAAACAGTTTGGTAGCCGTATTGTAACGCTGTTTGTTGTCAAACAAGGAACTATGTGTACCTGCTGGCAACTGTCCACTAGTCCACTATCTTTCATCTACAGCGTTGCCACGATCGTTTTCAAAGAGAAGAAGAGAAAAATCAATTCTTCCAACATTTTGAATCGTTAAAATTGTGTTTCAAATGTATAAAATCAAACATAGGAATCAATGTATCTGCCTGAGTGTGGTTGGCGTTCAATCTGAACCACCGGTACATTTTAAATTAAATTTTTTATCATTACTGTAAAGTTTTTTTTTTGAAGTATTTATTTAAATTATTAACTTTCTTCTATGCACTATGTCTTAGCACACGTTCGGGCTATCCACAAGAACATCACAAACGCGAAATTAAATTACTCTGTATTGAAAGAATGGGAAATAAAAGCCAACTTCTTTTAAGTGCTCTGCGAAAGAAGCGGCGTAAAATTATTTTAGAACATTTAAAGAGAAGTTAAGTTAAAATACTACTTTAGAATATATAAAAAATAAGCTAAATTAAAATATTATTTTTGGACACAATATATTGTCATTACTTTGTTTTGGCAGTGAGGTTTATTATAGCTAGGGGGCGGATTTTGCCCTAAATGCCTTTTTAAATCCTATGCTTTTAAAAGTAGGCTTTTGAGGTATAAGTTTATTTTCGGGAATTGCTAAGACAATGTGATAACTTTTATTGTGCCTATAAATGCCTATTTCGGTGTTTAGTGCCGATTTTACAAATGGAAGCCTTAAAGTGCCCTTTTTTATATCTTCCTATTCCTCACACCTCTTTTTTTTTCTAAATACTTGCGGATGCCCCCCCCCCCCCTCCTACCCTCCTTAAGTCACTCCACGTGGATACTCGTGTTACGTAGAAGACACATGTGTCCAGTGGTATAATAGGTTCAGTTGGGTCAGACTGGCGACAAAGATTTTCTTCTAACTCACAGCAATGTCAGTACATTCAGTGTTACTCTGACCGCTGTGGCAGATATGTTGCAAATGTTGTTTTTGGAAAACTAGACTCTACGGGTCCTGGGGAACCTCACTTGGTTGTTTCAAAGATGCTTGAGGCAACCAACAGCTCGACAATTGCCATAGTTGTTCGTGATGCTTTGCGTAAGTATATAACTTAATTTCACAAGATATAATGTGTTAATTTAATGATTTGCGGTGTTATTCATGTAGAAATAAGAATTATAAATGGTTAATTTGTATATATTAGGTGTCCTGTGACCATCAGAAAACAACAATGAAAGGTTTTCGGTGCTGCTGACAGACAGTGCGGCCTACATTTTGAAAGCATCTGCAAACTTAAAAGTATTTTACACCAAGCTAATTCACGTGACTTGTCTGGCGCATGCTGTTCATAGGGTTGCAGAAACTATTAGATCACATTTTACAAATGTTAACGCTATTATTTCTACAGTCAAGAAAGTGTTTTGAAGGCTCCATCACGAATCTTCTCATTTAAGGCCGCCCTGCCCAACACATCCTTGCCACAATAGCCAGTGTTAACGGGTTAGGGTACATTACTTCATGCTGCGTTGTACTACACAGATCACGTGGGTGACATTCAAAAGATATTATACAATACACTATATTTAGGTGTGTTCACTAATTAAAATTGCAGTGAGAGCTTACCACTAGTTTTATTAATTTCACCTGTCCATCCACATTATGGAAACATATTTTAAATTTAATGGTTATACTTGTAGAACACAATATATTATTGAAAGAATGGTGAGTTTCGATATATCAACCGTTTTGCTTGTAGGTAGTCCAAACATTTGACAAGGAACAAGCTGTCGCCATTACAGAAGCGAATGCTTCCATCTCCTGCTCAAGTGTCATTGCGGATCTGGCATACGTAAAAAGCAATTTTGGAAATCTTCTTGGAACAATCACAGTTTTAGAAGAGAGGGGATTTTCCTCTTGTGAAAGCTGTGAAGATAATGCGGGGAATAGAAGAAAACCTGAATCAGGTTTCTGGCTAAGCTGGCACAGCCATCGTCAACAAATTAAACAGAGTATTGCAGTGAAACCCTGGGTGGAAAGTGATGGCAAGTATTGCGGACTTCTTAGAAGGACAAACTACATCACTCCCAGAAGTCAAACTTAGCTCAGCAGAGATAGCTTGTCTGAAGTTTTGCCTGATGACTTCATGTGAAGTCGAGAGAAATTTTTCACAGTATAAAAACATTTTTGTCAGACAACAGAACAAAATTTACACCTGAAAATCTTGAGAAGTATTTGGTAATTAACTTTAATGATAATTAATTTGTGTTTATGGAAAGAAAGTGTATGCTAAATTTTAAGAATTAATAATAAAAATGTTGAGTATTTTGGTGCATTTTTTCATTACTATGCCTATTTATGTGCTTATTTTTTAGTGCCTATTTATTACCTTTTTTTTACTTTATAATGCCAATTTATGTGCCTATTTTTGAGGTTTTTATTGCCTGTTTTCCTGCCTTTTTAAAATTTTTAGTGCCTAGAAATCCGCCCCCTAATTATAGCTAATTGATAAAAATTATTATACCTAATTGTAGAATGCCCACACTGGACGTCACGTGGCCTAGAATCTTAGTCTTACTTTGACTATATTTTCGGTTACGAAGAGATCAAGGTTCAAATCCTAGCGCACTATGGACAGTTTTATTTGTAAATATTTATCACCCTCTTTCAAGCAGATACTGGTACGTTTCCTTTGGAACTTTGCCTCCAATCCATTGTGTTGTTAAAGCAAGTATTTAGTTACATGGGTAGTCTACATGGATGGTCGAGTAGTTTAAGTCGTTTGACTCGCAACATATCGAGCTCTTCTTAACTGAGCTTGAACTTGTAATACCAACTGGGTGAATTGGATATATCTTACTGATAAAAAATTAAACAACCACTGTATTCAACTCACTTGTTTGAAAAAGTTTTCATAATTAGCACGGCCTGGATTTTGATGACCCAAAAGTCTAAAAATAATCTATAGAATCACATTAAAAGTTTCACTGATTGCCAAATAATCAGATCGGTTGATGATTGTATCGGTAGAGATGTCTTCTGAGTGCGCGACCAAGCTTTATGCATTATTGGCTGTAATAAGTATAAAACAATGCTGATCAGGAACACTACCACAAAACTTTTTTGCTTTGGCGACTAGTGTCGGCAACGGATGTTGGGCCAATTTCTGGTACTCATCTCGTATCTCTATAACTGTAGGAGACGCCTGACCAAATCCGTGATAAAACTTGAAATCTTCTCGGGTATTGATCATATAAAGGCCATATAACGATGTGACGCGACTTTAAGCCACATAAACTAGTTGGTTTTGCTGCGATTTATCATATTGGTACACGATTTGATCGAACGTACCTCCTTGTGATTTGTGAATCGTGATCGCACACGCTGGCACTATTGGGAACTGTATTCGGCGACATTTGATCTTCGGACCGAGTGGTATGTTGGCACTGCGCGTTGTTATTGGTGTCCATTTGAAGTCGAGAACGTCACGTTTGCAGATTACATGTGGTTTAGCTTTGAGTCGACATCGCTGGCTTATCATCTCGAGCGGGAATTCAATCCATAGTCTGAGTCGCTGTTTGTGTGTGTCCACTGTCCACAGACATTGACGGTTCGTCCTGTGCCTCTAACTCTTCATAATGCTCGTCTTCACTGAGCAGCTCTATATTCTTTAAGACAACAATCGCGCCATTCACTATGCCATCCTCAACGTCAATGTTAGTTGTAATCATGTAAGGGTAACCCACTGCAAGCGGGATTTTATAAGGCAGTCCACCCAACTCAACGACACTCATTTTGTGGCTTTTCGACGCGTATAGGCCGACATTATATATTTTTTGATAATTTTTTTATTCTAACACCTTATTATATTCACTGTCACACCTTTAAACTAATGTTTTATATACAATCGATATATTTTGACGACAGCTGACGATTAAAACTCAAACGAACATCGTAGCTTCTCCGAGTCAAAAGTTATACTAATTGCAAATCTCGATACGCAGCAAAATAACCTCAAAATGGCAGCGCTTCCCCCTCCAACGCACGCGATGCGTCACTGTTCTCGCTTATTCGCTTATTGTAATGAATTCTTTGATCCTCTAGCTATCCAGTGGTATAACTTAATTTAGGATGTAGAGGATAGATTCGAAACTACAACGCCAAACTGTATTTTTGATAAAAAAAATTTATTCTAACACCTTATTATATTCACTGTCACTACTTTAAGGGGGAACTCCACCAAATATCTAAAATACTTGTACTACTAACCTCCTTAAATCTGATGGTAGTTATTATTTAATAGATTTGTAAATTTTTCTCCTATTAAAATAAAGGTTGTTTGTTACAACAAAAGTTATTTGGTTTCTGTAAATCCAACCATTAAAAAGATATAAAATATTGAACTTCAACGTTTTAAAATAGTTTTTATGATTTTTCTTCCATGATTATGCCCAAAATACCTTTTCAAAAATTGTATGTCTCTGTTTTCAAAAAGAGTGTCTCTTTGGCTATTTCCTGAATAATTTAGATTTGTTTAAAAAAATATTAAAATGTGTATTTTAATTAATAATTTGAACAAGAGTCGTATTTAAAAAAACTATATTTATTAATTAAAAATAAACTTAAGAAAATATGTAAACAATTATTATTTTACCCCCTGCATAGTTGATGAATACCTTTTCACCTGAACAGTTTTCTGAACCAGCACATCAAGTGTTGTATTTTTTAAAAGAGAATATCATTGTTTTTAAATTAGAGTCCACCGGCCGGTTGCTGTGTGTGTCTCGCGAAGCCATTTCCTCCACCGCTCAACGACCCGCTAGCTCCCCTCACAGTTCCATGAGGGTGTGTTGCAACTGACGTCCCAAACTGGTTTTCAAATAGACATTCTTCAGTGAGAATAGTTTTAATATTTTTGTTTGTTTTTTTACTATAAAAATGCAATACATTTTAAGTAATATTATTTTATTTATTTAGTCCATGTGTGATTTTTTTTTTGTGTTGATATATTTGTGATAGTTTCAAACAAATTTATCAAGTTTCACTAAGTAAACTAGTTTGAGATTTCTCTGCTATGGGTCCGGGGTTCAATCCTTCACCTCTGACAAGACGTGTATTAATCACAACTTGTGAATGTGTGGAGTACCAGGCCTCCAAAGTGGTTCGGATCCCATGTTAAACTGTAGGTCCTCCATTTGATCTCACAATCACCCTACCATTGCACATTAGCGTAAGTAGGTATAACCGAACGGGTGCTAATAATAATAATATAATTAAAACAGTGCCCATGGGGAACAAAAAACCACCACCCTATAAAGTACAAAACCCCAATCAAATAAATGAAATAGCTATTCCTCGATAAGTGTTAGAATTTAAATTGTATCTATATCGAATATGAAACAGGTATTTAGATTAGCTAACAATGTATACATCTTCACTCCTAATAGTTTAATAATAGTAATAATAAACACATATTTTCTCATTTATAACTTTTCATTAAAAATATTAATAGTTTATTTAATGCAACGTAAGAACTAAAACTATTAAGTTCGTAAGAAAATGTTTTTATAAATCACAACACTAATAAATATTTTAAAGAGATATTTTATCGAACAATTATTCAATATATTTGAATCGTTGGGTGCGCGAGGTAAGTTTCAGGATCATGTTTGGTTTGCTCGTAGCTGGAAGTTCTGGGTTCAAATCTCAGCCACGTGGACCGAGGGCTGTTCTTCCCTAAGTGTTTATCCACACTTCCTTCACGCAAATGCGGATACGCTTACTTTAATATATATTTTCCTTAGCTCTATTCTGTTATTATAATTAAAATGTGTATAACAGATGGATAGTAGCAGGGTCGGATTAATGATAGTAATTTGTTTGGTACTAAATGTATTAATTTGATTATTTGAATTTTTATTGCGTGGGTAAGGAACGGGTCCAACTACTAGTTTTATTTATTTGTTGTATTTAATGTGCGCTTTCTAAACCAAATGACTATATAAGCACACGAGAATTTATATGAGTGAGAACAAAAGGGCCTAACAATTTTGCCGGGAAAGGTATTTCCACAAATCTTACAGGGTTATCTTACATACCACAATCAACATGGGACCAATGGCTTTACTTTCCCTCCAAAAGAAGTTATGCTATGAATTGGTATCACTCGAAAGAAATCCTTTGAGCCCGGTGAGGTTTTAACCCACGAACACCGGATCTTGAGGCGAGCACTTTACTCCAAGACCAGTTAAGTCGACCAAACTGCTAGCATTATTATATGATTGAATGCTAACTTATAAAGATAGCACCACAAACACAAAATCAAATATTGTTCGAGAATAGGAATAAAAATCTCAACTAAAATCATTCATGGCGGCACTAGTGAGCACGTTAACTAAATGCAAGTCTCATTTAGTCTAGCCTACTGGCAACGGGGAGGTCGGGGTTCAATTCGCAGCCGGTCATTCTCGAAATATTTTTTCTAAATGTTATTCTTTTATTTCTATATGCAAGTACAGGTACATTTCCCCTATATTCTACCCTCATCACCCATACCCTATTAACGGGAGTAAATTTGTATAGTTCGAACGGTTAGTAAGGCAATGCGCTAAAAACTAAAGTCGAAGAACGTCGAGCAGGACCTTATCTAGGGTTCTGTGCTCATTATAGGAGCCGGGGAAAACCTTACTAAAATGCCAAATAGCTATTTGTGCTTACTTTTATGCATTGTTTTAATCTGAATATTGTTTTTCTCATTAAAAAAACTTAACACGAATCAACAAATTGAGGAGCTTTGAGCGTAAAATCACCACTCCTCTTTTGATTAGAAAAGATGTCAAATATATAATGTCAATAGATATATTGTATTTGTTTATTTCTAAGAGAATTTTAAATATTTTATTCCTATAAACTCATTAGGTAAATAAAAATATTTATGGTTATTTAAAAAAGTAAACTAAAGATTAGAGCTAATGTTAAAGGGTGTTAAATTAGTGAAGAACATTTTTTAAATAACGGCTGTTTACATAAGCTACGGAATTTTTTTAAATAGTATATTGGCTTAGTGTTAACATTTATGACTAATTCCCCTTTTAATTTATTGTTTTACAAACTTGTGTGCATTTTATGTATTTGAAATATCAATTTTGTGTTGACAACTACAAATATGTTTTATGTTACATACTGTTTTTGGTTTGACAAATGCTGTACATTTTTATTAATTTATTTTAAACAAATATTATTTAAGCAAATTATTTTTTTCGTCACTACATGAACGTCATTGTTCAACGCTCGATTTATTTATCTGACCATAACATAATAACTGTCCAGATAGCTAGACATTCTTTTGTGACTAAATATTATATTGTGTTTACTGGGGAGGGGGCTAGAGAAGAGACTTATTTCAAATAATGGTTTAGGGTGAAATCATCTCACATGTATAATTTACTAGCAGACTGATCCATTCTTTGTACTATATCAAACTATTCAAATTAGGACGTTCAACATCCGGCTGCTAGCATTTATATAATTCCTCCTTGCACAATACCAAGCTAACTATGGCAATCATAATTTAAATTTTACGCTCAGCGTTCACTTATAAATTTTAAATTTTAACACTTCTTATTTTCTGGAGTAGCCCTTCTACCTTTTCCCCAAATTTCAATTTTCTACCAAAGTTAAAACGTCTTTCTTATTTTGACTCCCCCCTCCAAGTCCTGGAGCCCAATTTTGAAATTCCTCATTTTGTAAATTTTCCTTGTTAAATGAGGTGGTCCTTCTAAAGATCTTAAAAATTTCAGTTTTTCATCCTATCTCGAACGGGCTTAGATTTTTCTGAACACACACCTAAACTCACTTTTGTTTTTTAAATATTACTAGCATGAAGTACAGCTTTGCCCGGAAAAATAGTTTAGGGTAGCTAAAAAAATTAAAAAGGGTAAAAATTAACTCAAATGAATTTTTAAGGGTTATGTAATAAGTTAAAAATAAGGTTTAAGTATATAAAAGCGGTACTAAGGGAAAAGTGATGGATAGACAGACGGACAGACAGACGGCATGGCGGAAATCAGGTTTTTGGTTTCAGGGGGTCATGAAACGTTGACATTTATCGAAATTTCGAGTTAGATTTTTTTGACAATTACAATACTAGTAGATATAGATCGTTCTTTGTATTTATTTTTGTTATTTTTAAACAGTAAATAAGGTAGTTTTAATTCAATATTTATCTGGCTTTGGCCTTGCGTACAATATATGGAGTCTAGTATGAATTTGCTTTTTTTCATTAGGAAATTCAGGGGTTATTTAAATGTGTAGAGCAATTATCCCTTTTTAAATTTAAATCGTAAACCTGGTTTTAAAAGGTATCTTATGCACTTGACACATCTTTAATGCTTTTTATTCTAACAATCACATAATTAATGTATTTATTAAACTAGTATTGAGTCTTGGGGGAGACCAAATCCCAGTTTTCCCTCTATTGGATGTGCCACTGACCTATATATACATATATTGGGTTATATATATACACGAGTATATAATATCCAAGGAAGAAAAAACAGAGAAATTCTGCACTAGTCTTTTTTCGGTGGTATAGCTTCAATTTGAGGAAACACTCAAATTTTTTATGTTAATAGGCTGCCATTTATAAATTATCAGAACTACACTATATCTATTAAAATAACTGATTTTTTTTTTTTTTTGCTTAGAAACATTTTTGACAGTATTTTATTTTGTGATAAATTAATGGAAAACTATCACTTTATAAACATTTTCACGTAAATTAAAATGTATAGTACTACAAAATCTTACATACTTTATCATTTAGTAACCAACCAAGAGTTGGTTTACTTCCATTGTATATTACAATTAGGAAACAAATTTTCATAATTGGTCGCCAGTGGCCCATAAGGGAATGTCTGTGCGGTGCAGTGTACCATTTATTTATTTTTTCAAACCTTTAAACACTTTAAGCAAGATTGATCCTGCTAATTTTAAAGTATGGTGTTGCGAGTAAAGACATGCCTACTTTGATGAGTTTTGTTTAAATCTTTATATTAATTGTATAAAGCCGAAAATGACCGAACTCGATTGAGTATATACATTAATTTGGACAACCTTCGCTTATAAATTGTGGGCAGGAGGAAGATCACAAACCAAACATGTTTGTGTCCTTGTATATGTGTGCGTGTGTTCAAATATCATACACACACACAAGTACGATTCTAGAATTGTTATTTTTAATTGTTTAACTTTTTAGAAATTCAAACCATTCTATTCTCAATGAATAGTTCTTTATTTTAAAAAAGAAGTTGGGCTATATTAGGTTTTATTGGGTTTGTTGTGGTGTGAGTAAAGATATTATGTAAGTTATCTGATTAAACAAATCATTCTAACATATTAATTAGTGCCTAGACTGTTACTTTACAAAAAAAAAAAAAACGTCCACGCCTAGCAATAATATTATATTTTATAAATCAATTTTTTTAAGGAATTAAAACAATATACATTAGTTAACAAAATTCAAAATAAGACTTTCATGCAATCATGTTAGTAAAATTCGGTTCTTACAAAAGAATGTTTTAAATTAAAATTGAATGTGTATTTATTAAAATATTCAATAACATTAGTTTGATCTAGTCCTATGTTAGTGTGTTTAATTCCATTTCCAATCTATTTACATTTTTATTTAAAGTAATTAATCATATTTTAAATATTAAAGGAAAGTAGACTAACTACTTTAAAAAAATTAGACAATTGCTTTGTATTCAAAATATTTTTTTAAGCGGGTATTTTTAGTAAAAACCCATGTGGTTTTTTTTTTGGGCTGGATAGAATTGTAACAACCCTCCCTGTCTTAGCTAACTCTACTTGCTTTAATTATATGCAATTGTAACAAAAAGCTATTGCATCCATATTATTTACCTTTACATTTTTATCTTTATTGTTAACTTATATTGTTGACGTGACTCTATATGAAATATATTTAATTTTATTATAAGACCACTTTTTCAATTACATTTCTACATACCGTTGTTTGATACTTGTAAACAATAGGAAACCCCAAAAACAACATTACTCAATCATTTAAGGAAATCTTATATTGTTGTTATTATTATTATTATTATTATTATTATTATTATTATTATTATTAGCACCGCGTCTTACTACCCGTTCGGGTTATACGCACTTACGCTAATGTGTTATGGTAGGATGATTGTGAGATGAAATGAAGGCCCTACAGTTTAACGTGGAATCCGAACCACGGTGGTGGCCTGGTATCTTATATTGTTATATTTCATTTCAACATTAGTTAATCACTAACTTCTAATAATTAATTTAAGTAATTTTAAAGATTAGACACTTTACAAAGATTTTTGTTTATTAATAAATAAAGAAATGTTTAGTTTGTCATTGGTTTTATTTATAGTTCTTTCCCTAACGCTAAATGAATGGACTTTGTAAATACAATGGGAATTAAACACACATGGTAATGTATTAACTTTTTCACAATTGTTTTGTAAAGTATTGTAAAATTTTACTTAATATAATTTATATTTTTATTGTCTTTATGTTGAGTATACTATAATTTTGATCGTAAGAAGAGTAAATGACTGTCACAAACGGTAGTAAAACTACATTGATTTATTCATAGCTCAAGTAATGTGATTTACATCTTTAACTTTCAATATATATTATAAATAGGCCTACCTTTAAAATAATAATTAAGTTATTTGACCACCATTTTTTGTTATGTATTTATTTGTATTTTCTAAACCTGTTCTTCCTAAAAGAATTAGAGTATACCTGGCCAAACGCCTTGGGGATGGTTTTCACCTTTATAGTTATCATATTTCTTTTATTTACATCCTTGTCAGAAGAATGTTTGTGCATTTCCAATAAATAATCCTTCTTAATTTTAAATTATTATAAGCAAAATCCTTGCATATAATGTTTATGTAAAAATAAATTGTTTTTATCCAAAGTAGTTTTAATTTGGTCTATTATGAATTATTATTAAAACAATTAAAAGATTTACCCGCATTTTAATTTATTGGAACTTTTATTTTAACGATTAAATTTCAATTAGAATTATTTATTGTATTAATTAATGCATAATATCAAGGTTTTAGGCCTACACCTTAATTAGAAATACAAATCTAATATACTATTATTGATAAATAATAATATACTATATTATACATGTGTACACACTGAAATAATGTTGAATGAAAACTACTACAGCTATGTATAATTTTGAGATAGAACCCAAACCCGGCCTTCCAAACATTAGCCGAGAAAAAAAGAAGAAACCAACCCTCTACTTTCTTTGTCTCGGAATCTATTTTTGGAAAGAATTTATACCTGCCAGTCAGTCAACCCTACAGGCGACGAGATGTCTGGCTGTACACAAGAGAGTTAACCAAGGGGGAAATTGAATTGAAGTTCTCTACAAGCACGAAGCGTAGCGGATTTGAAACAAAATAAAAGGTATGGGGGTTCCCTCTTAAACTAATGTTGTATATACAATTGATAGATTTTGACGACAGCTGACGATTAAAACTTAAACGAATATCGTAGCTTCTCCGAGTCAAAAGTTATACTAATTGCAAATCTCGATACGCAGCAAAATAACCTCAAAATGGCGGCGCTTCCCCCTTCACCGCACGCGATGCGTCACTGTTCTCGCGTATCGTAATGCATTCTTTGATTCTTTAGCTATCCAGTGGTATAATTTAATTTTGGATGTAGAGGATAGATTCGAAACTACAACGCCAAACTGTATCCCCCGATTTTGTTATCATTAGGTTTTTTGGATTGCCCCCGTATGGTAGCAAATTTAAATACGTATTCACGTCAAAAAGAGCATCATATTCCACAAAAGACCATACATGAAATGATAGAAGCTGTTTCAGAAACATTTTGAGAATAGAAAACCATCTCGGTCCCACAAAGAACCTATCAACCAACTCCCCATTTCACATAGCTCGATTTAAAAACTAAATATTTTCTTAAACTCTGAAAATATTGGTCTTATAAAAATATATTTCAGGTAAATGTTTTTACTTTTAGTACTGGAACTGTTAATTGAAGTTATTTCTTATCTCAATGATTTGCGGAGATATGATCAAAATTGGAGATAAATGATTATGTTAAGCAACCTTTATGTGTATCATTTTTACGTAAAAATTAAATGTGTAATTTTTTTTAAATATTAAGCAATTCATTGATACGAATTTTAATCAAAATTGCTATAGCTGAGTGCGAGAAAACTGATTATTTCTCTTTTCGCCCTTAAGAGAACTACTCTTAATTTTAGTGTTGGATATATAATTCCAAATATTACTCTGGGGAACATTAGTAAACCCTAGATACCTAGTTTTAGCCCAATTGGTAAATTAGTTTCGGCTCTAGTCACTAAAGTTATTAAAATCTTTATATTAAGGACTAGGGTGATGAAGAAAATTTAGAAGAAGTGCACCACATTCAAATTAAGAGAGCACAGAAACACGCATTGTGTCTAAATATATTTTACCCTTTTGATTGATACGTACCACTTTTGCTCAACTCTGTATCCCTTTTTAAATGAACACTCACCCCTTTTGCTCAATTCTTTTCTCCTTTTGGTCAATACGTACCCATTTTGTTCAACTCTGTAGCCTTTTTAATTGAACACGCACCCCTTTTGCTCAATTCTGTTTCCCTTTTGGTCGTTACCAGTGGCGGCTCGTGTATAGGCACTGCGGAACTGCAGCACCTCCTAGTTCCACTTGATATTATCGATAACATTTAATATGAGTCCTTTTTTATTTAATTCTTTATTTATTTTTGGATTACAATATATATTCCTTAAGCTTAATGTCAGTACTTCAGTAGCAATCCCCCAGTTTATGAAAAAGATACAAAAATCTTTGTATGGAACTATGCGCTTCACAGGGACAGCGACGTGGTGTTTGACTGTTGTGAGCATGCGCACATAGGAGGGGGTGGGGAGTAAGGCGGGACTGCCAGGTAGAGAGAGCACTGTTGCTCTCGCAGTGCCGGCTCTGGCGTGATGGTGGAAGGAAATTTTTTTACTCAGCATGTGTTGTTCTTAAAAACCGTGTACCATATTCTTGAATGTGATAAAGTGTAGAAGAGAGTAGAATTAGATTATTATTCTGCCTCCAGCTATTCTATTGGAGTCATTTTTTTTTTCGGTTCTTTTATTTAACAGAAAGACTAAATGCGCTTGGAGTACTTTCAATGGAGAAAATTTTTCTCAATTGTCCTCCAGAGATCAAGGAGAAAATTATTGATATTTTTGCGCAAATTAAAACAAGAAGAATGGATTTCATATTTAAATGAATAGATCAAGCTTAAACTGTAACCATTTAAGTTTAAGTAAGTAAAAACTGTTGTTTTTTTGTTAAGATTTTATCAAGTTCCTGAATAAATTTTCTTTTTATTTGTGTTTTTTTCCTTTTACACAATTTTAAAAACAAAGGCTAAAAATTTTCTGTAGCAGCACCCCCACTAATTTTAGCTACGAGCTGTCACTGGTCGTTACATACCCCTTTTTTTCAAATATCTACCCCTTTTTAATCTAACAAACACGCTTCGGTGGCCGCATGGCCTAAGGGGTTACTCTCACAGTTTACTAGACTGCTGATGATGGGAAGATCGAGGCTCAAATCTCGGTCATGTTTACCAGGGTTGGTTTTGCCAAAATTGTTTTCCACTCTTCCTCTATGCAAATGTAAGCTCGTTTCCAATAATTATAACTTCCCTAACCCCTATAAATAATTATTTTTGTGAATACTCACCCCAATTGATCAGCTATATACCCTTCCCAGGGAACATGAAAACACTCTAAATATTAATATAAAAAGGGGGTTGCGGTAAGTGGGTGGAGGGTATGGGGACGGAGCTATACCTAATGGTGAAAGTTCTACCATCTATCGTCTGAGGAGGAAGTTGGGGGATGACGTCACACGGGAAAACCATGATTGCACAATACTTAACAGTGAATGTTCCACCAAAACTATCGTGACGTCATCACGGGAGGTCAATAACCTGGGTATGGGAAGAGGGTGGAGAAAGGGTTGAGGGAAAGTGAGGGTGGAGGGGGTAAGAGAGAGGATATGGGAAGGGAGCTATAAATAGAGGTCCCAAGAAGCACCCTAGCTACTGCAACCACTTATGTAAGCCAAGCGGTTAGTAATACTCTTTACTAATAAAAAAGTTTCAATTGCTTAGGGTTTGGCTTGAGAGGGGCTCAGACTTGTCCTAAAGCAATTTTTTACATGTGCACAGCGTCTTATTACTCATTCGGGCTATCCTCATATTTATTTTGTTGGGATAGGGATAAGGAAGGTAGAATTTAGAGAACATGTATTGCTATTTGCCTAAAGGGAGAGGGTATAAACATTTAAAAAAGAAAATCTATAAGCCCATCTGTAATTCTATACCCGACCTCCCAGTCGTGGGAAAATCAGACCAGACTTTATTGATGACCTTGCCTTTATGACCACCAGTGGTGGTATTCATGTTCTAAATATAATTTTGAGAAAATTAACACAACACCTACTATTGATTGTAGTTTTATCGTTAACATTGTATTAATGTTTGTAGGAAATTCGTTGTTTTCTGAGACTTACATTTAATAATTAAAGAACAAATATTTTTCAAACCTTGAACATTATTTTGATGATTATAACAACCACTTTAGTATTTTTATTGGAGTTTCCCTAACAAAGCCCTAATCTTTCAATAAATGTGTGAAACTTATTTATATACATTAGCAATGTAAATATTGTTATATATCCCTAACAAAGTATTATTATTATTATTATTATTATTATTATTATTATCACCGCGTCCTACTACCCGTTTGGGTTATACGCACTTAAGCTAATGTGTAATGGTAGGGTGATTGGGAGAGAAATGGAGGACCTACAGTTTAACGTGGGATCCGAACCCCGGTGGAGGCCTGGCATTCCCCACATTCACAAGTTGTGATTAATACACGACTTGTCATAGCTGAAGTAAGGGTTTGGTAATCATATAAATCCTAACAAAGTAGTTTTTATAGCCATGAACTCTTATTTTCATATAGCACGGTATTTTTACCGTAAAAAGTAAAATGCTAAACATAATTCAAACGTGGTAGGCGCAGCCAAGTCCCATGGTGAATTCCCTTTAGGTATTCTTTACTAATGTATCTATTTGTAAAGATGAATGATAGGACTGAGCTAAATTCATGATAATTTAGAATTTCCGTCGAGCATTCTTTACTTTCTTTAATGGGAAAAGTCTTGTAACCATGAATGTTTTCGACCTCAAGATGATGTTGGATATTGACGATTTCTGTCAAGTCTGTAGCCAGAGGGTAGGTTTGGATGTTCAAACCACCCTACTCTCCGAAAATTCATAATAAAAAATTAATACTGCCTTATTTACGGTTCAGACAAATGAACATTCAAGTATTTTATTTATTCTAATGTTTAGGTATATTTTTTTTACAAATAGGTTGTGATTTTGTTGATTATTCAGGCAACAAAGCAGTGTAGTCTAATAGCAAAATATTGGGAAAGGAGATGGAAAGTATTAGTGAATGTGGGGAGAACTGTGGAAGCGGGTGGTTCTTAAGATTAGGAAACAAAACCTTTTTTAACCGGACACTGTTCGAGTGGTAATTCGAGAACACGTTGCAATTGAATCGGCAAAGAAACAAGAATTAGAATATGGGATAAGATATGGGGAGGGGGATCTCCAGATAACAACCCTCAAATAGATTGCAGCTAGATATGAGTCAAATCTTCCATACATTTGGTCAAGTTGGAAATGCCTTTAAATAAAAAATGTACAATTCTCAAATATGAGCAGGGGTGACTTAACCTTTTTTCCAAGTACACATTTTGATACCTCTAACTTTATTAGAGAAGGACGAAATCATCTTTAAAAATGTTTGTTCAGTGTCTGCAGAACCTTATGTGTGTAAGGGGGGTGGGGAGGAGAGCAATTAACCAAAGATAGATTTTGAGGGACTTGTACCCCATCCCCAGCCTAAAAAGTTCAGGCCTTCCCCTGGAAAACTCTTCACAGTTGGATTACTTTTAGCTATTGGAGTATTACTCGATTTAAAAAAAAATCATACTCGTCTAGAATCATTTAGAAGTGGTCTTACCTCATATTTAAAAAAACAAAACAATAAGAAGCCTCTAGATATATTTATAACGGCCATCAATTGATTTTTTTTTAGATATTAGCTAAACGCCTTCGAATTTAGAAGATATTTAGAATTTTTAAAATCGTGTGAAGCTCTCTATGTACATTTTCAAACCTGGAGGGAGGATGCGCTATCTAAGTTTCTAAATATTTAATAAATGTAAAGGACCTAGTGTATTAAATCCCTGCCCTTAATTACCATAAATATTAGCCCCAGATAGCTTCTAGAGACATTAAATAAACGTACGTTTGCTTTACCTGTGGACGTTAGGGAGCCATGTCTCCCTAATCCACCCTAAAATATATACCTGGCTACGTCTTTGTTTTGTGTATCCCAAAAATTCAAAAAAATTGAGCTTGAAATTCTCTCTGCCCCAATGTTTTTCATTCTTTAATGGGAGCCACAGCCTTAACGGTTTGATGGATTTAATTTATACTTGATAGTTAGATTTTGGATGTTCTAGCTCAAATCATGATTTTTATTTTAGCCTTAAATTACTGAAAACTGATATTTGAAAACTAGAAATATTCTGAAAATAGCTCAAAGGTTTATTTTTCAAAATTGATATATAGGGAGTGGTGTACTGTACATGCAGGGGCTCCAGAACAGGGGGGGGACGGGTCTTGAGCCCTCTTCTTTCTATCTTGGGGGTCTGAGACTAGCTTAAGACCCCCTCCCCCCAATATTTTCCAAGTAAAGTCAAAACCCATACATAAAATATACAAACGTTACCTTTAGCTTTGTAATTTTAAGTAATAAAAACATACATTTATAATTGATTTATTAGAAAAATTAGCTTTGCAGTTTTTTCGCACACGAAAAAAAAACTATTTCACAAAAATATTGTAACTAACATAATACCTGATTGTGATTGCCTTAAATATAAACCATGCCAGAATAGTTAAAGCACAAGGGTTTTACTTATAGACCTTTTTGAAACAGATAAGAACAAATTGAAAAAATTCACAATTTAATTGTGAGTCTAAATTGGACACGAGGCGGTTTTTCAACTACAATTCAAGTTTTATTTTTTCTATAATTTTACCGACCCTAGTGAGATTAAAAGTCTGGACATCAATAAAATTAATAATATTTCTTGTTGTCATTTGAATAAAAATTGTGTTATTTTCAAACCTAGATCCTACTTTAAAGGTTGTTGTCATTTTAAATTTTATTTTGTATGCGTGGCTCGTAAGAAAAATACTAAATATTTAATCATCACTAGTTTAAAGATTCATTAAGTTGCTTTTGACAATATGAGTCTTGACAGGGTTGATACGTACAATTAGTCTAGCGTGACGGTAGCAGGCTTACATTGTATGCTTGAACAATGGCGTATTTCATACGATATAAATATAACAAAGGCGTAGTAGAGGGTAAATATGGGGTTCAAACCCCCCACATCTCTCAGAAATTTTCTGACGTTTTAACGTTGATCGCAAAAGAACGTTTAAAGAAGCCTGTTTGTGAAACTATATATCTTAATTAATTCTGGAATCCGATCTTCAGAGATAGTAGTTTATCATCTAAAAGCATCACATTTTCAACCATATGGTGGGACTAGACCACTTCAAATAGCTTCTAGAGGCATATAATTTTGATATTTTAAAAAATCAGACGAGAAACCCTCTAAATTGATTTTGTAGGCATCAAAGTTTCTTGAGTAGGACCACTAGATATTTTGTAGGTACCCTAATTTAAGAAAATATCTGAGCTAGCACTACTTAAAATAGCTTTTAGAGGCATCTAAATCTCAAACATTTGCTGGAGAACTATTCTAAATAGTCTCTAGGATTATCTGAATTTTGAAAAAATCGGGGAATTCTTTTCTAAATTTATTTTAAAATAGTATAATTTTCAAAAATAATCCACTTTAGAGGACCACTGCTACGTACCGGATCATCCAATTTTAAAACATTAACTGGGAGGGATTTTAAAAAAAAATACCTTGATACCCTTAGACAAATAGAGTTCCACCCCCACTTTTTAAAATCCTTTTCTTATCTCTCAGAAATCTTAACAATATGTGAAAAGCTTATAATTTGTAATTCTCTCAAAATTAAATTTCTCTAATTCCATGAGACTAAGTAAGACTGCTACTTTTCAGGGTAAAAGGATACATTATAAAATGTCATTTAAGTTTTGAATTTTTTTTTTTCAATAATTTGTTAGATACGAAATAGAAAGTATTACCAAGTGTAAACTACTAGTTTTAATTAATGTAATTTATTGATGATATTTGTGCCAAGAATTTAATAGAAGGTAATGAAAATTATGAGATTTTGTGTGTATAACTTTTATTATAAAATACCGCGAAAGTACATATTTTTTGATTTGGGAAACCAGGGGAAGTAAATTAATTTTAAAGTGTAGACCTTATTAGCGCTGTTTTAAAGTATGTGAAATCAAAGAAACTAAAAATATCTTTTAGAGCCACCCAATTTTCAAAATTGTGTCAGGAGAAAACCACTTTAAATAACATCTACAGGCAATACATTTTCAAAAGATTTCCAGGTGAACACATTAAATACTATTAGTAAAACTCCAAATTTAAAAAAAAAAAATCTTCTTAGTGAGAAACACTCCAAATAACTTTATGAAAATATAATTTTCGTAAATTTGTCCAAGTGTGGACCACTCTATGTAAGTTCTAAGGGCATCCAAATTTCGAAGAATCTCTGGAGGAGTGCTTCCGATGCCCCTTTTGGCTTGGGGGCCCTTACGTTAAAAACACCTATTTTGTGCTAAATGCCCTTATTACACAAATAAGGTTCTAGTATCACTACCTATAAAATAAAAATATAGAAGATGCCTACCCATCATTTTTAATTGTTTACCGAAAAAAAGTTACCATGTTCTTATCCACCCAAGTTCCTATGTTGTTACTATATATAATGACACAGAAAGACCAACAAAAATGTACAGCCCATGAAAAACAAACCTCCTTCAAATAACTTTAAAAGTCATCCAGGGAGCCCACCCCTTATTTTCAAAGAGCTTCCGGATCCCCTGTTTCCTTACGGTATGTACTTGTTTTTTGAAATAAAATGTATTTAAGTGTAATTTACTAACAACTGATTTTTGAAAATTTAAAATATTTCTTAAATGGCTCTAACAATTGATTATGTTCAAAATGGATATCTTGAGTTTGTTCTACATGTTTCACATTTAACTATAAGGTTAGGGAAACGTTGCCTTTTCTAGGTTATGGAGGGAATCCTTACTTGCGTGAGGTCCACTAAAATCAATAATTGGTCAAGCGATAAGCATTACCGACTATACAAGTCTTACGTCTCAAAACTGGCCTCAACAGAACCACAAAAATTCAAAATACTAGGTAAGCAATTAGCACGGCTGACCCTCAAAAACTATTGGTTCAATATGAGCCTGAACATACAGGCTAAAATTTACCAGAGATTACACACGGGTATTTGTGGTAGCATTGCACTAAGTTCACCAGGATTAGGGGATAGCCAAGTAGTAAGTCATCCTTCTTATTACATCATGAGTATGACCCAAATACTGATGAATGCTGACTTTGTACTGAAGTACTGCAACAAACTTGTTATATGAACACCATAGTTCCCTAATGTTTGAGTGCATTCTGGTGTTTCATTGTCGTTACAAATAGTCTTAGTTTGTGATGTCAAATTAAATCAAATAGTATTTGTAATACGATACTTTAACCAGTGTGTGTGTGCCTTTAAGAGTGTCTGACCTCGTGGGAATAGTGATGTAACTTGGCACAGGAAGCGATTGGAGAGGTAGGTGGAAGGTCACGGACACAGTTTGTCTATCTAGCTAGGATACTTCAGCAAGTCATAGAAGTAGTGCTCATACGACCGTGAAGATTAGCTGCTAAGTAAGACACTGAATATTTGCGAAGGTAAGTCAAATATTACTTTAAATGTCTCACTAAAAATATGTTTGAAAAATACAAATATTTAACTTAAAACTCAACTATTGTGAGTGTATACCGTAAATAGTTTTATTTAAAACACTCCATTTATAAGGGGATTTATTTTAAAAAAGAAGATAATTAGGTTGTGAATGAGTAAATGAATAACAGTTTTTCTGGAACAAGGATGAAAATCCATTACCCATAGTCAGAGAAGTAACTAGGGTTGGTGGCATCCAGGCAAATAAAAAATGACGCCTCTTGAAAATTGTTGATTTTTTTAAATTCGGCTGAATTATAATATATATACTCAAACCGCTTTTAAAAATAAAACAAAATACACTTTATTGTTATAAAAATGAAAATTATATTGCGGCTGTTATCTATACTAATATTATAAAGAGGAAAGATTTGATTTGTTTTTTTTTTGTTTATAATGGATAAACTCAAAAACTACTAGACCGATTTTAAAAATTCTTTCACCAATATAAAGCTACATTATCAGCGAGTAACATAGGCTATATTTTATTTTGAAAATTTAATTTATTCCTCATAAAAATGTCGATAGTATATTATATAGTCGTTGGAAAAAAAAGTTGTTGAAGGGAAAGTGGGGTTGGTGAAGGGGGCGGGGGGGGGGGTAAGGGTGAGGAAAGAGAAATAGATGTAGTAACGAGGAACGCAAAAAAAAAAAGACTAAAATAAAATTTGGGGAAACAAGGGGAGTAAATGAAAGTGTAGTAAGCTGAAAAATTAATTTGATTTTAAGAATTTGTTTGATTGGTGTATACATAATTCCTTTCACGCCTAGAGCAAACAAAATTATAGAGGAATAAGATGAAAATAGGAGGGAGGATAAAAAGAGGGAGGGGGCTATACAGTGATGGTAGGACTGTATTTAAAAAAATTAGTAAAAAAAAGTTTTGTTTTTATATTGACATGATGGATGATTTGAAGCTTTGTTTTACAGAATTCTTTACAATTTTTTTTTACGGGGAAGGGGGCTAGTTGTTAATACATTTGGTTCTCAGAACAAGTGCTCCACCTGCTTCACCCTAGTCACGCCACTGCTCATAGTGCAGGTGATGTATAGGTGCGGGTCTGTGATAATCACCTTAATCATGTGCACAACCCTGAGAAGTTTGTGTGGGGAGAGCCTGCACCAAGTAGACTACATTAAAAAATAATATACATCTGTAGAAGTTAAATCTCGATCAATAATTTGATGTGCACTTAATCTTCTCTGTGTTATTAAAATAAATAAATGGTACGGAACCCCGCATGGACTTCCTCGCTTCATTGTCTAAAAATGGAGATATTTACTCAAAATCCGTAGTACATGTGAAAATAAACAATATACACTAGAATATTCTAGCACAAATTTCGCTATACTCACGTAAAACATATTTGACTCCCAGTTTTAAATTTTACAATTTTATTTTTAGACCATTAAAGTACTCATTTTTATATTTGGACCAATAAAAAAAAGTTCAATATTGGCTCCACAAGGGTCAACACTTCGTATTAAAATTACGACTTCCGGTTAAAATTTCTGAAATTTTATTAGACGTTACACATCTTTAGGTCATCGAATTGCTATTAAATTCCTAATCTATAAATTTTGACCAATTTAAAATGCTAATATTTTCTATTTAGTCTAAAATGATTGAGATAGATTATTGCTGTACAGACATTTCCCCTAAGAGGTTAAACGAAAAAGAACATTAACTTTTTGAGAGACTTACTAATATTGAATTACTTTGTGGAATTAGAGAATTATTGCTTTAAAATATAAATAGTATCTCTGTACAACTAAAGCTCAAAAAATTGTAATAATATATATGCCAATATCTCGGAAACAATTGGTTTTATGCAAATATATTTCAAATAAAAGTTTTTATTTTTAATAGTGCTACAATTTTGCAATGATAAGCTATTTAGTAGCTCAAATAATTGCCGATATATGGAAATTTACGCTTATGTAAAGTAGCCTAGAGGCTAAAAGTTGTTTTTATGGGAAAATGAAAATAGCCATTTTGTTTATAATTTTAATAAACGCATAGATACTAAATTTAATAAAAATGGTTAAGAGCCGATTTTGAGAAAAAGGTTCTTTTCTCTCTTCGCCCTTTAGTAAACTACTCTTAATTTTAGAGTTAGACAGACACACAGACAGGCGGCATTGCAAAAACCACTTTTTAGGGTTCGGAGATTCAAAAACAGTCAACACCCATCAACATCTTTGTTTAGATCTTTTTGACGGTCGCAATACTATTCATTAAGTGTTCGAATCCAAAAAAGTTGTTTTAGAATTTCCGTCTGTCAGTCTGTCTGTACTTTGGACTAGATCCTAAACTATACAACCAATCTGGATAAAACTTTGTACCTAGAGTTTTCATAGGGCTGTTCTGAGGGATTTTTGGAATTGGATATCTAACCCTAAAATTAAGGGTAGTTTACTGACGGGCAAAAAGAGAAAAAGACAATGTCCTAAAAATCGGCTCTAATGATTTTTATTGAATTTAATTTCAAAACATTTATAAAAAAATATTCCAAACAAAATGGCTACTCTCAATATTTCGTCAAAATGACTTTAAGAGTTTCTGTCTGATTCGTAGATTCTAATTTTTAATTTTATCTTCGTAAGTCTTTGAGATATGAAATTACTTATCATTGCATACATGTATACCTATTATTAATAAACATATTTTACTTGAAATATATTTTTATAAAACCAATAGTTTTCAAGCTACACGCAAATATATATATTTATTTTTTAATTTTTCCAACACTTTAAGGTAAAGTATTGCCCGTCAAAAAAATCTAACCTGAGATATTGATGGATTTTGACGTTTCATGATCCCCCGAACCATAAAAAGTTGTTTTTACAAAGCCGTCTGTCTGTGTGTCTGTCTAACCCTAAAATTAAGAGCAGTTTACTAAAGGGTGAAAAGAGAATAATTCAATTCTCTCAAAATCGGCTAAAACGATTTTGATTAAAATTCATATCTAGGCGTTGATTAAAATTATAAACAAAAGGGTGGTTTTCATTTTCCCATGAAAATGAATTTTAGGGTTCTTTACATAGGCAAATATTTCTAGATCGCCGCAACTATTTGAGATACTAAATAAATTATCATTGTAAAATTTTAGTACTATCAAAAATAAAAAACTTTTTCTTGAAATATATTTTTATAAAACCAATAGTTTCTGAGATATTGGCAAATATATTAATACAATTTTGTGAGCTTTGGTTGTAAAGAAATACTAAAGTTTAAATCAATAATTTTCTAATGCCATAGGGTAAGCAAATAAGTAAGTCTTTCAAGAAGTTGATGTTTTTCCTTTAACCTCTTAGGGCAAATATTTGTAGAGCACAGGGGTGAGTCCAGGATTTTCGTGAGGGGGTGGGGGAGGGGAGCAGGATCAGGTCAGTGAGGGGGGAGGGGAGGGGGAAGCACCTAAAAAAATTGATATATAGATACCTCAAAATTTTTAGAGTAAATCTTTAAATCATTTTTTAGTGTAACGCTAAACTTGAGAATAATCCTCTAATGAAGGTTATAGCTCGAAATTTGCAATTAGTATTGAAATTTATTAAAAGCAAATAATAAGATTATCAACAAATAGTGATTATTAAGAGGGAAATAAGTTTAAACATTGTTATAATTATTTGTCATCTGGTGGTCTAAGGGCAAGGTGACAAACTTCTCTGCTCGGGATCCGGGTTCAATCCTTGGCCCCGGCAAATTAAATTTGGGAAATTTCATTAATGCTTACTTTTACTATTTTAATACTTAATGTAATTGTCTTAAGTATTTATAATAATTACCGTATATTAATAATTTAATAATGTTAACAATAACAATTTAAAAAAAATTAAATCTTGTTAGTGAGATAGTATTACGTGACAATAAAACTAGTAGGGACTTTGACATTGATTTAATTGGTTTAATTTCTTGAAAGGGGGCACGCGCCCTAACCCCTTACTGGTTCCACCCCTGGTATAGCAATGATCTAGATCTCTCATTTTAGACTCATTAGTCAATAATTACATATTTTATTGGTCAAAATTTATAAAAGAGAAATGTAATAGAAATGCGATAACCATAGGATGTTCATCCCTAATAAAATGCTGAAAATTTTAAGCGGAAGTCAAAATTTTAACACGAAGTGTTCACCCTTGGGGATCCAATATCGATATTTTTATTGGTCCATGTATACAAATGAAGACGTTAATTCTTTAAAAATAGAATTATAAAATTTAAAACCGTGAGTAGAAAAATGGTTTACGTAAGTATAGCGCAGTTCTCGGGTTCGCTAATGTAAATTATACTAAGAATTTTGAGTAAATATCTCAATTTTTATACAATAGAGCGAGAAAGTCCGTACGGAATTCCGTACCATTTATTTCTTGGGGTCTTAAATGTATATGTTCAAACAAATGATGATATTTCAAAATCTAATCAAACATGACTCAAAACTGTAATTTTATGTTACAATAAAATAAGTTATCATACAATATTGAAGAAATTCGTTATGGTATATGAAAATAGTATATATATGTATATATATATATATACATATATATACTATTATATATTATATACTATTATATATATATATATATATAGTTTATTTGTAAATAAGCAAAGCTGTACAAAATTGGACGGATTTACTATTTGGTACACATTTATCTATGCAACTCTAAATTATATATAGTTTTTATATTTACACATTATTTTAGTACCAGGCATTTTTCTACCCCTCGGACTATAATGGATGAATGCGGATTCACGCAATTATTTTCCCTTGTAACGAAACAAGCTGAAATATAAAACAACGAACGTCGTCTGATGCTAAATTTTTGAGATGGTGACACCATCCAGGCTAGTTAACGTAAGAGAAAATGAAAATATGTATTATTTTGCCCCAGACTGGATGCACAGTGCAAAGAACATTAAGTGCTAACACGATGGGACAGCACATTTTTGTCTTATAATGTGTGGATATCTCTTGATTGCTTGTTTACAAATGGAGTGGGCGCACACTGCATGGAACATGATCAAACAAAACAATAACACACGAAAACACACGTTTAGGCCTACACAAATCAGCTTTCTTCCTCGCTCACATTTTTCATGGAACAAAAGGAGCGGATCATTTTGTAGTGCACGTGCGTGCGTCTGTCACCATCATGTATATTATAAACCTCCTTGGCAAAATAGACTGTCAAGATGTAGCGTGGAGTGTGTTGGTTAAATTAGAGGCTAGTTGGTTGTTGACGTTAGTTTTGCTAGATTTTTTTTGTAGTATCAACATGTCTGTTCTAAAGCGGAAGGGAAAGGATTTAGGCCTACTTACTGCCGAGCAAGACGTAAAAAAACTTATAGTATTTGTGTAGGCGAGAGCTGAATTTGTACAGTTTTAATTTTAAAGAATACCAAAACAACAACGCTATTTACTCATCACTTTACTCCATCTTGACTAAAAGAAAAAGCATGAGAGAAGAATTTATTTGATATTGTTTTGTTCCATCATGTTCTAGGATCAAAACTACCTTCACACAAATTGGTTTCATGGCACAAAACTTCTTTTTCCGTCGTGATTTAACAAATAATGTTCAATGCAGTGTACAATACATCCAGCCTCATAACTGCCCACCATGCTTATATGTTCTGCCGATGACGGTGAGATTAGGGTTCAAAACCCAGTTTGGTGTACCGAGGGTGGTTTTCACTAAAATTGCTCTCCACTCCAGATAGAGTTATGTAAACCTTGATCTCTTCGTCAACGACAAACCAAACGATCCTCCACTTGTGAAAATATTAGTACATAATTATCACAGGGATTCTATCATGCCTATAAAAAGAATATTCCCGGATTAAGCAGCCAAATTATGGGTTATGGTAGCCAAGGTCAATAAATTCATGGGGGTGGGGGTTGGTGGGCACATCCCCCAATTTTCAAAAGTTAGAAAAAATTCTAAATGATAAACAGTTCTAGAAGCTATCTGAAGTGTTGTTTATGGCAACATAACCCCCTAATTGCCAAAGGCTGGGGTCCATTCTAGATATTAAACACCTCTAGAAGCTATCTGAAGTGTTTTCTTTTCAACAGAACACCATAACTGCCGAAGGCTAGGATTTTTTTTAAATATTAAACACCTCTAGAAGCTATCTGAAGTGTCTTTTCTTGTGTGGCAACATAGTCCCCTAACTGCCGTAGGCTTGGAAAAATTCTAAATATTAAAAACCTCTAGAAGCTACATGAAATGTTTTCTATGGCACCCTAACCCCCTAACCACCAAAGGCTAGGAAAATTTCTAGATATTAAACACCTCTAGAAGCTATATTAAGTGTTTATTTTATGGCAACATAACCCCTTAACTGCTATAGGATAGGAAAAATTCAGAATATAAAACACCTCCAGAAGCTATTTGAAGTGTTTTTATGGCACCATAACCCCCTAACTGCCGAAGGCTAGGCAAATTTCTGGATATTAAACACCTCTAGAAGCTATCTGAAGTGTTTTTATGGGAACATAATACCCTAACTTCTGAAGGTTAGGAAAATATCCAAACATTTAACCCCTCTATAAGCTATCTGAAGTGAAGGCTAGGAAAATTTATGAATATTAAACACCTCTAGAAACTACCTGAAGTATTTTTTATGGCAACATAACACCCTAACTGTCGTAGGCTAGGAAAAATTCTAAATATTAAACACTTCTAGAAGATATCTAAAGTGTTTATGGCAACAAAACATCATAGCTGTCGAAGACTAGAAAAAAATATAAATATTAAACACCTCTAGAAGCTCTCTGAAGTGCTTTTTATGGAAACACAGCCCCCTAATTTGTACTTGTATCTCAATTTTGATATTGTTTAAATTTTTAAGGGGGTGTCTGAACCTCCAAAATCCCCCCTGGCTATGGCCTTGGGGGTAGGGGATTTAAAACTAGATCAAAATGTCCTATGGAGGGATGTTCGATTCATGGGCCTTGAATCGATTCTATGGATCGATCTAGATCAAGAGGCGTAGTATTGATTCAGGCAAAAGATCGAGTGCATTGAATCGATCTTCCAAATATCGATCTAACGATTCATGTAAATAAAGTTTGCTCTATCTGACTACACTAACCAAAAATGGCGCACCTAGAAGTTTACACCATGGGGAAGGGTGGTCGGGGTGGGCGGCGTCAAAATGTATCTTTAGGAGGGGGGCAGCAAAAATGTATCGAGGGAGGAGTTGGGGAGGTGTCAAAATTGTATCAAGGGGAGGGGTGAGGGAGGCGTCAAAATGTGCCTAGGGTGGGGGTGGCGTCAAAATGTATCGAACGGAGGGGTGGAGAGGCGTCAAAAATGTATCGAAGCGAGAGATGGGGCATCAAAATGTATTGAGGGGGAGGGGGGTTGAGGCAGCAAAAATGTATGTCTTATTAAATGCCTCTGGAAGTTAATCATATTATTTTTGTGGTAACCACAAAGGGCAGTGACTTAAGATTCGGATGGACATCTCGTGGTTTGGCAAAGCTCTACTCCAAGTAGTACCATGTGCTAACACCTCACCGGAGCTGCGCTGCTGTAGCTAGGGCAGTAACAACACCAACCCCTCTCTCCCTCTAATACTCACCCTACCCATTTCGGAGTGTCATTACTCCAGGCCGCCACCACCACCCCTAATCCTTTTAATTTTGTTGCTTACTACAAAACCAAAGAAAAGCTATCATGATGACGTCCATTTACAAAATTTTGGCATCAAAAAAAGTTCAAAAATCAAAAGTGGTACTACAGGTTAATGGACGTGGTTTAACCTGAAGGAGAAATAAATGTTGGAAGGGAAGGGGGAGTAGCATGGCTTACATAAAAAAAAAGATGAAAAGATAGTTGATGCCAAAGAGGGTTTGGGGAGGAGAGGGAGAGGCGCTTCCGAGGACAGAGCATTCTACCAGGCAGCTACTGAACTTTTTCAACAGTTCAGACATGATTTAATTTGAAAATATCAAATTTTGTGCCCGTTATTGTATTGTAAATATTTGTCGTGTATGATAGAACATTATCTTATTCTCTATAATAATAGTATAACTTCAAAACTATATTATTGTATTTCATGTTTTATTTAATTTAATTTTAATTGAAATTACGTCTTATTGTAAGAAAGTAAATATTAACTTGTAACTTTTTTATTACTATAGTTCATTTTAAATTTACAAGTTTAATGCAATGCAAAAAACCGCATGTTGTTACTATGCATATTTTTTAAGCAATAGCGGGCACAACTTTATCGTTCTTATATAGTAGGTGTCCATCCGAATCTTAAATAATGTGTGTAGACTTAAATACAATGTACAATTTGTTTCTGTTCTGTTTCCACTTTGTAAACTTAGGGGCGCTTGTGTGTACTGGTAGGATTACTAAAATAATTGATTCACATTGAAGTGCACTTTAAATGTTTTACTCGAAGAGAAGAATCAGTGGTGTTGGAAAACCATATTTATGTAAGGGGAAGGAGGCGGTTAGTAAAATTATGTATTTTTTAAAAAGGTTTTTGCCCTCCAACTTAAAAGGTAGATTGGGGATCCAGGATCTTCCAGAAGATTCTTAAAACAAATCAGGCTATATATTGGAGACAAACCAGAACCTTAACCACTAGACCCCTAAAAGGAACGCACTTATTTTCTTTCCTCAGTCACAGAGAATTAATCTTTCAGAAACTGTGAAATCAGTATGCATTATTTGTTTGAATTAATTGTTCGAGAACTAGTGATTGTACTAAAACTAAACACACTTGTTGGCATCCATCTTGAGGAAACCTCACAACTTTTTTTGGGAGTGTGTGTCTCAAAACTTGGGAATCACTAGCTTGGTGGAAATGCAGATTGTAGATGTAAGCATTCTATAACTACTAAAACTCCATGGGGCAAATTAATATTTTACGAAATACTTTCAAACTATTGACTTGTTGGTCAACATGTCACCATACATATATTACAGAATAAAAACGTGATGTGGTCATTTACAGAACATAGACGTAAAAAGATCAGCTAACTAAAGACAAATAATAACTAATCTGGAGCCCAAGATTTCAAGACTTGGTTTAGAAATTTTCCTAGAACTAATAGTCAACAAAAACATTTCCAAAGCCAACAAAATTAAATTTTCCTGAATCGATTCGAAGTTTTGATTTCTTTCGATCCGATCTTTTTGAAATCGCTAGAAAAAGAATTGATACGTAAATTAGATCGAGGCCTTTGAATCGATCAAAAAAATCGATTAATCGAGGGCAAAGAATCGAACATCCCTCCTTTGGAGATTAGATCCTTTAAGAAGAAACAGAAACAAACTGTAAAAAAAACTTATTTTTTTACATCAATAGTGAAATAACACTTGGTATAAAAGTTGTTCAACACTAAATTATCTTTAATATTATTCTTCATTTGTTCCGATATTTTGCTTAGTTTAGATAGAATCTGGTATGAAACATCCAATGAGAATTGAAAAGACCCTTTATTATTTAGCTAAAAGCTTTAAATAAACTTAAAAATATTAAGTCGAAATAATTAGTTCAAAAGTTATGCACCAATAAATTTCCTCTGAGTTGACATTTTAACAATAACTATAAGTTGAGTTATTCACAGTCAAATATGTTGGTCAGCCATTCGTGCTGTCATTGATAGGTCAAATTATTGTCTACAGGATAGAGGCCATCATTTTGAACAAAATAAATTAAATATTTGATCTAATACTTAACCCTTAGTTTTGTTCAGTATTTTACTATAAGCTCGAAAAGGAAGCGAAAAGAAGATATTCACCAAATAACATTATGAGTTAGTTTTACGATCCCCTACCATTTCCCAAAGTTTGATTGTTTAATCTGGGAACATCCTGTATTTCTTTAATAAATTCCGTGATAGTTGGCCAACACTTTTATCTGTTCATCAAGTGTCCGAACAGAAAAAACAACATCATTGAATTAAATATATTTTTAGATGGGATCGTAAATAATGTTAATTTATTTCGAACTATTATAGCCATTCATTAAAATTCATGCCACTAGCCTATCAAGGAAATATATTAAGTTTGGGAAACATGAAATAAAGTATTAATGTGCTTAGTGGATTATAAGAGAAGACAAATTTTAGTTTCGAAATTAAGAATAACTAAAATGGTGACCTGTCGGTCTAGGGGTAAGGTGTCAGATTTCTGTATTAGGGGTCCGGGGCTCAATCCTTGGTCCCGGCACAGATTTATCTGATTGCCAAACCCTTCCTTCAGCTCTGACAAAACGTGTATTAATCACAACTTGTGAATGTGTGGAGTGCCAGGCCTCCACCGTGGTTCGGATCCCACGTTAAACTGTAGGTCCTCCTTTTCATCTCACAATCACCTTACCATTACACATTATCATGAGTGCGTACAACCCGAATGGGTAGTAAGACGCGATGCTAATAATAATAATAGTTTTGCATAGTAAAATTTACAAACACCTATTCTTAATAATAAAGGAAAATAGGCTGAAGCGTTTATACACAAGGAAATTCACATCTCAGGAAGACAAAACCAATTTTAACAGCATCTGGTTACCCTCGGAGAGTTGAACTTTTCATTAAATCAGTTTATTTTATATCCTCTACAAACAAAATGTAATCATAATATTGGTTAAGGCATTTTTAAAAACAAATCGATATCTTGTGTTAACTACGTTGGAAATGTATCCTAAGGAATGTGATATCAAGAACAGTACCGATTTGTAAATCAGGGTTTAAAAAATCATTATAAAAATGTATGGCCAGGCATTATTGTTTGAGGTGAGATAAGATTATAACTGTCACGTGAGCTTTAAGGTCTGCTTAGTTCTCTCCCTCCAAACATATGACTGACGTGTACTTTTATAAAGTCAGACATGTAGAAGACTGTTAAGGTATATCTTCAAACAAAGATTAGGAAATGGTAGAAACAAGAGATGGAAAGTAGAAAATTGGGCGTGAAATTTCCCAAGCTAGAATGTGGAGAAGGGGTTCCATAAAACTTTTAGAACCAGTCGTCTAAGGACACCAATGTTCAAAAAACTCCTTGGAGAGGCTTACCCGGACAACAATAGCCTTCAGTGTTTAAGGGTGTTTGAAACCTGAATCTCCCTGCAACTATCCAAAAAATGCATAACTATTATTTTTCTCAGAATAAACCACTTTACTGTCAGATATGATCAAATTTGTTTCCAGTTTACTTTGTAAATTTATTTAACTCATCATACTTTTCTGAGCATTTGAATGGCAGAGCTCTGGAAAACGATAGACTTAGTTGGCTCTGCAAATATATAATTCCTATTTTTAGTTCTGACAAACGTGTGAGAATAACTATAAAACTCGAGCACTGATCAGCATAAACGATGATCGTTTTAAAAAACCGGGTGGCTATAAGTCAGGTGACCAAGTTGACACACATTGGGGTGAGGGTGTTTCTTTGGATTTAAGAACTAGATATAATGTTAGTTTAAATGGTCGCTACGATCGTACCTGCTTGGTCACCTCAAATATGGTAGATACACGCAAAAATGTATTAAGCGAGGTGGAGTATAAAAACAGCGACTCTACTAGATGCTGACAAAGATATTTTATAAACCCAACCGCTATAAATTTGAAATCTATTTAAACTCTTAACACAATAAGGTAAAAAGTAAATACAATAAAATAAACTGCCAATTAAAAATGTAGTTTTCATGTGTAGTAGTGGCAAATAATTAATAGTTTAGACTGAATTCAGGTGAATGTATTGAAATATTTACACTTTCACCTATATTTACATACTTACTTATTCTATGGCATTAGGAACTCGAAAGTTCATTACCGCACTCATAAAAGTACACCACCTATCCCTAACTTGAGCTAATTCTATTCAGCCTATCTTATTACAGCCTATCTCTCTCAGGTCTATCCTAATGTTATCCTTCCATCTGCGTCTAGGTCTTCCCAGTGGCCTTTTCCGATTGGGTTTACCAATCAATAACCTGAACGTGGTTCTAGATTCTCCCATTGGCGCTGCATGACCTGCCCACCGTAACCTTCTAGTTTTTATCACCCCATCAATGTCTGGTGATGAGTACAATATATGTGTCTCATCATTATGTAGCCTTCTCCCCTCCCCACTATCCTCCTCCATTTTTGGACCTGATATCTTCCTAAGCACCTTGTTTTCCAACACCCTAAATTTATTTTCGTCATTTAAGATAAGAGGCCATATTTCGCACCCATAGCGAACAACTGAAATAGCAACAACAACAATACTTTTACCGATAACAAGATATATAAAAAAAACACTTACAGCTAATAGGTTTGGAAAATGCTCTAAATTTAATTTTATCAATTAAAACAGTTTTTAAAAGAAATTTAAAAAACAATAAATAGTAAAAATGCTTTTTGAAATTTAATTTAACCACCAATTAGAATTTTAGTTGCGTCTTACTGACCTTCAAGGCTACCCGCATTTATCTACACTAAGGGGTATGGATACACAAGCTGTAATTTAAAGGAACTGTACATGCATTTGTGTGTAGTGATAGTGTTTAAAGTACTGTAAAGTAAACTGACCGGGATTAATACCGTGACCTCCCCATCAACGGCGAACCAGACTGAATGACCTTGACGTTTAGCCCACGTGACCAATGATGCGGATAGACAGTTAACAACCAAGGTAATTAGTGAGCTTTGTAACTAAAACCAAATCTAACGTAGTATAGTCCGTTTATGTTTTACCAGTAAGCCCTTGCGAAACTTTCGCACATTCAAACCCCACCCCCACCCCCTAAGACAATAATTTAGTCTTTTGTTGGGTTGTTGAAATTAAATACTCAGCGAAGTGTATACACAAAATAGCAAAGAGAGTTTATTTTCGGTAATTGATACAAAAATATTGTTAGATTTTTCTTTTAGCTTAAATTTTAAACAAACAATGTGTTTTAACATAAACCGAGTATGCTGTGTCAAAAGTCGGTAAAAAAAATCCTATCCACTGATACCTTATTCATCGCTGTAGGCTTTTTAGTAGTTGAGAAAAAGGGATGTTGACAACAGAAATAATATATAGGATCACTACTAGTCGTTGTATCGAATTTGCCTATTTAGTGATTTCCAAGATATTTTGTAAAGCGAGTTGTATTTTTCCTTGAAGCACCTACGTACTTTAAGCATTATCACATTTACACACCAATATGAAAATATATAGAGAGGGATTACAATTAGTAAATCACCGTTCAAGGCCTCTAATTTACCTGCTGATGACACTCTCCCTCTTCCACTGACTATACACACTATCTCTACTATTTGTGCCTGAACAGCATTGACTTGCATTTCAAAATTACCTTTTCCTTCTTTACAATTATAGATAGATATATGCTTCACGGAATATTTTAATCTATATTCTGGCAAGAAAATAGTTAAAGGTCATTTTCTTGAATAAACTAAATAATCCGAGTTGTTTACAGTTTCAAAAAAAAAAAGTTTACAAAACACTCACAAATAAATGAAACTGTGACGAAATAAGAATATTCTTGGATTATATTTAAGAATGTCTTGGTTTTTTTTTTCAATGTTATAACTTTAAAACTCGCCAAATAATTCGTTAAAACACTAACGTAAGAAATTCCATCTTCGCTTACGGTGACGTCTAAGGTAGGCAACACCCTAAAGTCAACTTTCTTTTCTGTCCAAATTGCAGAATTTGTAGGAAACCCAAAAACACTCCAACTGTTTTATGATTTCTGTGAGAATATTCAAATAAATACCTATTATTAAATACCTCAACCACTTTCGGTAACACTGTCATAATAGCATCTATACATTCAACGACTAACGTAAATAATACTTATTATTATTATTAATATTATTATTAGCACCGCGTCTTACTACCCGTTCGGGTTATACGCACTTACGCTAATGTGTAATGGTAGGTTGATTGTGAGATGAAATGGAGGACCTACAGTTTAACGTGGTATCCGAACCACGGTGGAGGCCTGGCATTCCCCAGATTCACAAGATGTCTTGTCAGAGGTGAAGGAGGGAAATAATACTTAATCAAGGCATTAGGAACTCAAAAGTTAATTGACAAACTTACAAAAGTACACCACCTATCTCTATCATGAGCTAATTCTATTCAGTCCACCTCACTACACACTCTCTCTTTCAGGTATATTATAATGTTATTTTCCCATCTGCGTCAAGGTCTTCCCAATGGTCTCGTAACATTGGGTTTTCCATTCAGTATCCTGAACAAGGCTCTAGAATCTAGATCGTCATTCACTCACCATCATCTTCATCTCTTTATGGCCCAAAAACTTTCTTAAGAAGGCTTCTTTGTTTTCTAAAACTCTAAATTTATTCTAGACATCTAACATGATTTGACAATGAAACTTACTAAGATTACTTTTTAGCACCTTATCTTACCACCTGTTACTATATTACTTTAATGGGATCGGGATGAGTAAGGAAACATTTTAAAGGTAATATATACCCGCATTTGCGTGGAGGGAGACTGAGAAACCATTTAGGAAATTTACCCTCATTAGACACAACCGGGATTCGAACCCTGATATCTCCATAATCAGCAGGCTAGCCTAACACGAGAATGACCCTTCCATTCAGCCACTGAAACGGGTAAATATGTGTTGAATATTCCATTATGTACAGCTCATATGAACGTCTAGTTATATTAGTGAATTTCAGTCCTATACATTAATTACTTTACCTTAACAATGATATTTGAAAAGCCTAACATTGCAAGTTTGACCCCTTTTAACACTGTAGTGATTTGAAGTTATCGGACTACTATTTATAGCTCATAATCATACACTTATTAAAAGTGTGTAATAAAACTTAAATGATCGAATAATATTAAGGTCAGAGACTAATTTTCGTATATATGAGTCTTGTTTTTTTTATTCGTGGGTAAGTCTTAGAAAAAGGAGACTAACTCAAATAAATGCGACAGCATAAAATTTTATATATAAGATACAATTTGATACTGATATATGTAAAGAATTTGGTACTGTCACATTTCTTCAACTAGTATTTTTTTTTAGACCTACCCAAGAACTAAAAAACAAAACTTTTCAAGTATTAGTCTCATATTTTTATTTTTTCAATGTTTCAGCATCTCTCAAAATTTTGAAACTTTGGGTTTACATTGAAGATTTCTGTGTTTAATTGATCCCAATATCTTTTAACATAAAAATCATCGTTCTATTTTCTCCTAACTCCTGCCCCCATCCCCCTCCATCATTTCAAGTTCTAGGACCTGGGGTGCGTCACCTTAAGAAAACTATAATTATTGGTGTTTTGGTATTTTTATTTAAAAAAATTCTGCCCGACAAGCTTTAAGCGTTATCAAAAGTAAAAATCTTCTTAAAAAGTTTATTATTTTCTTCGTGAACCTTGGGGTATAAAAATATATTATTGTAGTGTGAAAGGGGCTAAGGAAGTAATAGGACTCCAGGAGGCGTTGCCAAGGTAGTTGACTTGGAAACCTCTTATCAAAAGAAAATGGATATAAAGGGAAAACAAACATATCTATATGTATATGATAGGGCTGGTCCTAAGCAATTTGGGGTTTATTCCGAATTGTTAAATGTGGGCCTAGTAGAGTTTTTTTTAATAAAATATTAGAGTAGTCCAATAGCGTGACAAGTTAGACGGTATGAACCAGATTAAAAAAAATTAAAAAAATAGGGTAGCTATGTTTTATATGATCCTGAAAATAAAGCAAACGTGTGAGCTCAAAGTGCTTATTTAAAAAAAGACTATAGATTGACGTATTATTTTGGAAAAAAATAAATTATTCATAGATGATGCATACCCTATAGCTTTATATATCATTAATTATATAATTTTAAAAGTTTTATTAAATTTTAATAATTCTACTTTTTTGTTGGGAAATCTTCTATTATGCTGTTTATTATTATTATGTGTCCTTTCTTACTACAGGTTCCTTTTGTCAATGAACTAAGACTGTCAATGCACCGTGTCCTCTACCTCCTTCTCCTCCTTCAGCTTCCGGAATTTTCCTTCAAGTAACCGAATATTGGAATCCTCCTTCTTCCTTAGCTCCTCTTTCCCTCAAGCTTTCCTTCTACGACGTCGTGCAGAATACATTTTCTCCTAAGGAAGTATTAATTTTATTTGTACCGAAGATTCACATACATAATGGTTCTCTTCCCACCCATTAATTTTAAATTTTCCTAATTTGTCATCCTGTCTGTCCATCTGATATTTTCAATTCTTCCATCATGTGTCACAGTAGACCTTAAATATGTCTTTATTAGCTTAAATTTGGAAGATTGTCCTTCCCTGAAGCTACAGTTACTGACATATTAGTCAATCAATAATTGCAAGGCTACCTCACTATTTAGTAAAAAATTCTACAAGCTCCTAGTGGCGTATGAATTCCAATACCTTAAATGGTGTCGCGATACCTTGTGGAATCAGCTGAGTTAATGTTGATAGCTCAGAGGCATATTCTGCTCCATCCATGTCACATCAATTTTAATCCTTTAAAAAGTTATCTAGGTTGTAACATGCATCTTGAAGTGTTTTTTGTTTTAATTATTTCATGTTTTAATTTCCAGTTTGAAGCATTGAACAAAAATCCAAAATCATCTTCATGTTTTTAAGCTTATCATATTTTTCTTTGGGATCAAAAGGATCTTGTTCAATTCTCTACCGAAAAGCCTAAAAGTATTATTAATCCATGCATCTTAATCATCTGGATAGACAATAATCTAAAACAGTTTTGATTACCATTATTTTTTTTAAATCTCTACATGTTAATATTTTGTTCTAAGGCTTGGTCTCAACAAGATCTCTCGGGGTTGACGAGAATGGCAGAACTACCAACTATCCCTCAGTTCTTTGCGGGCAGGCATGTGTTTGTCACGGGTGCTTCAGGCTTCATGGGGAAGGTGCTTGTGGAAAAACTTCTTAGATCGTGCCCTGACATAGCCAAGATATATATGCTAATGAGAGCCAAGAGAGGCAAAAGTCCACTGGATCGTCTTCAAACGATCACTAATATGGAGGTAAGAATTTTCATTTAATAAATATAAACATAAAACTAAAATGGGAAAAATTTAGCTTCTTCTCTCAAGAAAATCTCAACTAAATATTGAAACCTAACAAAAATATTATAAAATGTTTAAAACTAATCACGGGTCACCTTTAGTTTTATAGCGGTACTATATGTAAATTTAACCAGATATGGTATCGAATCCAAACTCTGTTTGCTTACGTCACTCAGCCAGAAATACATTTAAAATTAGTATTATTAAAATAGATTTGTAATAGTTTTACTACAAAATTGATATTGATATGAAAACTAAGGTTTGAAATAGTGGTATGTGTTTATTTTTTATTTAGTTGTGTTATACTTTTCAGGTATTCAAATCCAATATTTCCTGAGAGAAGTTATAAATTTACTCGGCGCAAATTTACTTACTGGAATTTTATATTTTTAACTATATATAATAGTACTATTAACAACGCTTATTCTTTTGCATAAATAACCCAAACACAGGTTATCATATGAATACTCATTTCAGCCTTGAAATGTTGATAAAACCTGGCCATTTCCCCTCCCTCCGTTTCAATTGAAAATAAACGGAGTTTGTGGTATTAATTATAGCGGTACTTATATAAATTGCGGTAGTCATAGCAATTAAGGGGAATCATGCGCGTTATAAATTGATCATAGTCCAACTCGATTTCCAAATGAGTAAATATTATACAGTGACATCCTCCAAGAACCCTCTTCCCTCCGAAAACACAGAAATATATCTGCATTGGTCACAACTAGTCTAGACTCCTCAGAAGTAAGATCTATGTCACACCTCAATTCAAATACATCTGCGCGATGAGAAATAGGTACTTGAGCCACTTTTATACAATTCGATCTTGAAAACCTCGAGAACGTCGTGTGACGGGGCAGCATGAGTCGTGTTCACAGGCGAACTAGGGTTTCAATCCACAGTTTCACTAGCACAGTTGTCATTAATGAAACTTTATTATTTGATAGCTTGGAACTGTAACTGAACTGAAACTGTGGGCTTATTATAATTATACCCCAGCTGGGGACATTACTTATATTTTCACTAATTATTTTGAAAGCCATTGTGCGGATGGCCTACCTTGTGAAAAATGAGAAATGCTATCAACGCCAATAACAAGAAAAGTGTTTGTTCACTGAAATATGTGGATTTTTGAGTTCCCCTCAGCCTTTGGTTAGCGTTGTTGCCATATTTGTCAAGTTTGTGCTGATATGAGAAGTGGAGCAGGGTAGTTTATTTCATTGTATATTTACGAACCTGAATGATCCTTTTAAAATTAAAAAAAATATGTTATATTAGAAAACCAATTTAAAATAATAATCGGCTAAGAAACACACTCGGGATTTCTTAAACAGCGATTACATTAAATATTATTCAACCTTTATCAATGGGCACGCAAACTAAATGTCATGCTCACTTAGTCTGGTTTGACAGTGGCAGGGAGGTCAGGGCTCAAATGCTGGACAAGTGTGCCGAAGATATATTTCCCATAATGGCTTAACACTCTCACTTCAAGTAAATGCAGATACATTTTCGCTAAATTATTCCTTACAAATATATACACCATTAATACAAATTTGGATAACTGAGATGGTTAGTAGGACTGTGCAAAAAAAAGTTCTAATAATATCAACATTATTTTACATAATTTATTTATTTATGATGTTCACAAACAATTTATAAGTGACTAGCCCCCTTCCCCATAAAAAAATATTGTAAAGAATCCTGTAAAACAAAGCTTCAAATCATCCATCATGTCAATATAAAAACCAAACTTTTTTACTTTAAAAAAAAAAAAATACAGTCCTACCATCACTGTATAATCCCCTCCCTCTTTTTATCTTCCCTCCTATTTTCATCTCATCCCTCTATAATTTTGTTTGCTCTAGGCGCGAAAGGAATTATGTATACACCAATCAAACAAATTGTTAAAATCAAATTAATTTTTCAGCTTCCTCCACTTTCATTTACTCCCATAGATTCCCCAAATTTTATTTTAATCTTTTTTTTGTGTGTGTGTGTTCCTCGTCACTACATCTATTTCTCTTTCCTCACCCCTGCCCCCCCCCCCCCCTTTCACCAACCCCACTTTCCCTTCAACAACTTTTTTTTTCCAACGTCTATATAATATACTATCGACATTTTTATGAGGAATAAATTAAATTTTCAAAATAAAATATAGCGTATGTTACTCGCTGATAATGTAGCTTTATATTGGTGAGAGAATTTCTAAAATCGGTCCAGTAGTTTTTGAGTTTATCCATTGCAAACAAAAAAACCAAAAATCAAATCTTTCCTCTTTACAGTATTAGTATAGATTATTGGAACCAAATAGAGGTATAACGGCCCTCAGTTAGATCCCAATCCCTCGTGGTCTAATATTATTATTGTTATTATCAGCAATGGCATATCATGAGAAAAATCTTATGCTTCACGCCAATAGTTGTAGAAGGATTTGTGGCCGAAGACCTTCAAAAAACGGTGGTTTGGGGGTCAAGGTATTCTATCTTGGGAAACATTTGAAGTTTGGTGCATCTCTGACAATGGTTCACAAATCATTATGAACCCCTATTAACACCGTGCTAATTTATAAATTTCACGCACAACCTTCTCCTATACCCTCTCTTCTTTGAACTATCGAAATATATATTTGAATTTGTTCCCTTTACAGCCTTCTACATAGTTTGACTTCATAAGATTATACTAAAAAAACATACCAAAAAACACAAAATGTGAAAGTATCTACAATATCAATCACTCCAACCTAATATTAATATATTTTACTGTAAATGATCTTCTGATTCCTACTCTCTTAGACTAAGTTTTTAGTTTATTTTCTGTTTTCCGTCGCGTCTTACTACGCGTCCGGGCCACTCGTGGTGGAGCAGAGGTGGGTATGGGGATATTAACCTTCCCCGTTTCCTCGTGGAAAGAATTTTCTCCCCCAAACGTAAATTTTACCCCCGCTAAGTGTATTTTCCTCCCTTTTGATATTCTAGAATCTCACAAATTTCCGGGAGAGGAGCACCCCAAATAACTTTTTTTGCACCAAATTTTCAAAAATTGTATGTGGGAAGACCACTACATATAGCTTGTAGGAAAGTTTAAGTAAAAAAAATAAAATCTCCTACAAGGACCACACCAAATAGTTTATAGGGACATACCATTATCTGAAATTTGACGGAATAGAGTCCCAGGAACCCTCTTTGGTATGGGAGTCCAAGCCTCTTAAAATTTCCTTTTAATTGCGTTACCCCCTCCCCCCTTTTCTTCCTTTTGGTTCCGCCACCATAGGTCCATCTATACACTAATGAGGTAGACATGATGGTAGAATGTATAGGAAATATACTCGAATTGGCGAGAAGGAAGATTGGGAAACTAGTTATTCATTTATATAATATCTCACTCTTGGTACACCCGCTTGGACTTCAAACCCCGACTTCTCTGTTTTCTGCAAAACAATTTAATAGACCTAGACGATTAGGTCACGTGATCATCGTTTCAGGTAGGTCATTTGTGATCCTTGTACAAAAGCAGGGCTAGAAGGGCACTAGATTTTACAAAAATAATAACAATTATCTTAACGATGTTGCCTACTTGGAGATTTCGAAGTTATTTTGCAAAGCGTGTTGCATCTTAACTTGACGCACCCAAGCAGTGTAAGCACTACCACACTTAGACGCTCATGTACAAAATAGAAAGAGAGGGAAGAAAATGAGAATTTCACAAAAAAGGGGCTCTTGTCTATGTGCTGATAACCCTTTCCTTCTTCCTCTGACAAGTTTACACACTCAATGTTCCTGGACTTCAGTGCTCCTTGAAAACATTGACTTTCTTTTTAATTTTACCTTACTCTTGTTTCCTATTATAGATGGACATATATTGCTACCAGGGCTGCTTTACCCATAAGGCCAACTAGGAACAGTACCTAGGGGCTACGAACCTTTTTATACCTACAACATTTCTCTTGAAAAAACACAAAATTAAAAAACAAGAAAAAAGAGCCAATTTTAATTTAAAATATCTATTTAGATATTTGAATGACAAAAACAATAATTTAATTTGTCGCGTTTTTCAAAGATATAACTGATACAATCACAGTTGTGAAGGTCTATCTAGTAGATACTTTCAGTTTAATGTTTAAATGTTCACTTTGCGACATTTTGTATGTGCAAATTTAGAAATTATATCGTCGAATTTAAACTATCGCTTAACATAATTTTCAATTGAAAGTAATGAAAGTGACGACAATCATTGTTGCCCCATTGTTGATCCAAGATAATGTTTGATCAATTTCATTTCTGAGAAGCTTATTTCTCCTTCCACACTTGTTCCGAAAATGGAGAGAGAGATTCTGAATGCTATGTTAACATTCGGGAAACTTATTATGAGCTTATCATCGATTTGTGCAAGGATCATAGCTACTAGAGATTTTTTATCCTCATACATTCTTGAAGATAGTATTATTATTATTATTATTATTAGCACCGCGTCTTACTACCCGTTCGGGTTATACGCACTTACGCTAATGTGTAATGGTAGGGTGATTGTGAGATGAAATGAAGGACCTACAGTTTAACGTGGAATCCGAACCACGGTGGCAGCCTGGCATTCCACACATTCACAAGATGTCTTGTCAGAGGTGTAGGAAGGGTTTTGAAAATAGTAAGAACTCTTATAAAAAATCTTTCTTCGAGATCTGATGAGTACGTATTAACTAGTTCCTTTGCTTTATGAATTACTTCATCTCTGGTCATGGATCTGTCCAGTAGGAGATTAAACCTTTCGCAAATAATTGTATAAATTTCGCGTCTTTTTGTAATCTCAGCTATGAGTTTGTCGATTATAGGATAAAAGGATTGGGCATGGAATTTTTCAGTGTCACTCAGACTTAAACTTGAATCAGTATTATTCAAAACTTCGTCTGCAAAGATAGATCTTGATTGTTTAGGTTGCGCACATTCCTTGTAGTTGGATTATATAAGTTTTCTTGCCATGGTCTCAAATACATAAAATTTATTTCGAATTATTTGAAAATGTGCTAACTGACTATCATATAATTTTACAATAGTACACAATTCAATGCGAGGTTCCTGTAGAGCTTTGTTGACAATGTTAATATTTTGCAGTAAATCTTTCCAAATTACACACATCAATGCTGTCTCAAAATGATCAACCCTTTTCATGAACAGCTACGGGTGGTTGACGTTCACTTTCAGCTATATCAGACAATGCTTGACGAATTTCAGAGTAGTTGACAAACAGAGCGTTAGTAGAATCATTTCGTGCAGACCATGTAGTACCTGATAAGGAACCCATTCGGAAAGACTGTTGGTTTCTATAAATCTACTTTGGACACCAGAATATATGCCACTCATACTGCTAGCATTGTCATAAGACTGTGACCTACAGTTTGCAATATCAATTCCATGAAGTTCGAGAAGATTTTGCACAATACCAAATAAGTATTTGCCATCATGCTGTTCAATTGGAATACATTTAATAACTCTCTCAATAACATTTCCATCTTTGTGTACATAGTGAATTATAAATGTCAACTGATCAACATGAGTTAAATCAGGAGTTGAGTCAATACTGAGTCCATAATATTTAGCTTCTTTGATTTCAGATATTATCTGGCTTGTATCTTGGGAGCCCAATATGTTAATGAATTTCTCCCTCACATATACCAGCAGAAAGGTAAGAAACATTGCCTTTTCCCGGATTCCCATATCTTCGAATATGCTCCTTTAGAAATGAATCAAATTCAGCCAGAAGATCTATGAAACTAACATAATTTCCATTATTAAGGCAGTTATTTAATTGAGTGTCCCCACGAAAAGCTAAACCTCGTTCAGAAATAAATTTTATTACAGCTAAAATTCATTTTAGAACCTCAACCTAGTATGTACATAACTTTTCCTTCTCCTTTTGCAGTTCTGCACCAATTCTACTGGCTTTTTGGCATTGTAACATAGATGAGAGAGCGTTTAGATGATCTTTTGATTGTTCATGGATTTTTATCCTCGTAGTTGCATTTTTACAGTCATCAAATCCCGTTTGAAATGTATTAAGCAGTACATTGTCACTGAAAAGCTTGCATACATGACAATAGGTTTTGCCAGTTGTTGGAGAATATATTTGCCAGTCTCTCTTAACTATTTCCCCATTTGTTAATCTTCTTATAAAATATTCTTTCTGCGCGTATCGTACCTTATCTACAGAACTTCTACCCTTTAAAAATAAATTAGATTCTATATTTTGTTTTGAGCTATGTTTTGCAAAGTGGTGTGTCAGGTCTGAAGTAATCTCCCATTCTGCTGGATCGTTTGTTTTCAGAGACACTACTCGTGAAGTTACATTGGGTGTCTTGATGCTTGTCTTCTCTAGGTGTCTGAGATACAACCATTTTTGATGTTTCATTAGATGACTTGATGCTTGCATCTTCTGTAGGAGGCTGACTTACAAACGCCAGTTTTTTTATTTGAATCTTGTTTAGCATCAATGACGTCATATGTGGTAAATTTTGTCCCTGTTATCTACTGATTCTGAATTTTTTTACAGATAGGTGATACTATCATTACCTTTTCTTGTTGCTGGTACTACACATTTTAAAGTTGATCCCGTAATATTCGTTATCACTTCTATTTTCTTTCGTTTCTCGGATCCAGACTCGTGTTTTCTCTTATATCCGTTAGACTTGTTTTCAGCTAAAAATTAAAGATATTTATAAATTAAAAATAATATCAATATCATAACAGCGTAAAGTGAGCAGCCCCTCTAAAAAGATTGCAAGTGGCATTTGACAAATGAATCACGAACGTGGCAAAAATATCTAATAATAACTTTAATACCAAAAATATATAATTTTTCACAACATTAATACATCGCACCTGCAAAGGTTAGAAATCAGCCAAGAGATGAAGACATGAATTACCAGGTCATAAGTAATGTTATTACACTGAAACATAACTTAATTGTGTGTCGTCAGGTGGAACGTTTTTAGAGGAAGTCCTACATTATTATTTGATTTAATGTGGTGAAGCTGGGCGAATATACAGAAATGTAAATACCAGTAGATTCTATATACGTGTTAACACTTTATAACATACAAACAACGTGAGATACTTACACACAAAACGTACTGCTGGTGTTGTAAACAAACATATATTTTCAAGTACACAATTATTATTGTTAAAACACTTCAAACCAAACTTGCTGTATAAACCTATACACTTATAGCATACTGTCGGTTAAGTAAGATAGCATAAAACTAGCTTCCTCTGTGCAGTGACTTATGACTGCCGACTGGTAAAGTAGATAAATACGTATGCGCCAAAGCTCCAGAAAGTCCAGATATGTCCGCAAATTGGAGGGGGTTCTTGTGAGTCTGTTGATTGCATGGTTCTCACATCGTATAGTTCAATTTCAAAAACATTGTCTCCAGTGAATTAAAAGAAAAAATTATGCCGTGTAAAAGTAAAAAATATATTTCAGTATCAGTTCACGAATTTTTAGTCTATATTGTAAATATCGTACACACAGGTCCCTATAAATAAAAGTTCCTAGGGACTACGAAGGTCTTAAAACGGCCCTGCTTGCTACCACAGACTTTTTTTTAATCTACATCCTGGCAGGAAGATTCCTACAATACATTTTTATGACCAAGACCAATAGCCTAAGTTTTAGAGGATTAAAAAAACACGTCTACAAAAACTACTTAAAGATAAAAATAATAATAATGTGACACTTTATGGCTATTGTTAGAATTGTTTAAGAATTTGGGGTTTTTGTTTCAACATTATATCATTTAAACTCGCTGAGTAAAATGTAAATTCACTAACATGGTAGATCCTATATTGACCAGCCATGACGTCACAGGTGGGACACGTCCTTAAGACTCGCTTCTGTGGCCGCATAGGAAGCGTCACTATCGCACTATACTAGACTGCCGATAACAGAGAGATCAAGGTTAAGGGCCAGTTTCATAGTCAAATTTAGTACGCCTCAAGTGCGGCGCTACACTAAATACAAGACGACACCTACCTTAACTCAAATGGAATGGGGCATTCTCTCATAGGAAACTGGTCAGGTGCAAGGTTACTATATAGAGGTTGCCTCGTTCGCTCGCGCATCGATTTGCGCACAACGTCACTCGTAGCCCGTTTGCCGCTACAGTCCGCATAGTAGGTAGGCTATTTATTGTGTATTGTACTACCAGTTTATATGCGTGATGTTCGGTGTTTTCATGAAATAGTCTCGTAGTTATCAGTAATTTTCACAAATATTATATAGTTAATGTTTGGTTATTAATTCGTATTTGAGTCGTGTACATGTGTGCACCAGCGAGTGTGTATTTTTCTATGGCATGAGTTTTATTATTTTTCAAATGGTTTTAATGAAATTTATAAATATTACGAGCTATGCATGGTGGGGTGCGGGAAGGTATCTAGTTTGGAAATAAAATAACTTTCTTTTGAAAACTCAAACCATTTATTTACTAACCATATTGGACTTCTATGCTGGCGGCCGGGATTCAATCCTCGGTCCCGGCAAATATTTATCTGATAACCAAACTCTTCCTTCACCTCTGACAAGACATCTTGTGAATGTGGGGAATGCCAGGTCTCCACCGTGGTTCGGATTCCACGTTAAACTGTAGGTCCTTCATTTCATCTCACAATCACCCTACCATTACACATTAGCGTAAGTGCGTATAACCCGAATGGGTAGTAAGACGTGGTGCTAATAATAATAATACTAACCATATTAAATATAGCTCAGTCTTGGATTATGAAAATGGATATTCAATTTGTTTTAAAAATAATCTCTTCAAGGTATCTACTTTTTTTTTCTATACACTGTTGTAGTCGTTGAACAAAACTGTTCATTACTTTTTTTTAAATTGCTGATGCGAAACAAAACTTTCTTTCAGCCTCAATTTGAACAATATAAGGCTTCACCAAGATGGTGCCATGGTATATATTGCAAGACAAAGAATAGCAGTTCTGCGTGAAATGCTTGTGAGTCGCTTAATCTCCTGGATTGGTAATGTGCAATGGCCTGCGATATTCCTGGAGCTGTCATATTATGACTTTATCTTGTGGGGATAACTTAATGAAAGAGAGTACTCATGGCGCATCACGATGATTGTAAAATCTGAGGTTATAAATAAAGAGGAAATGGGAGGTTTTATACCAGAAATTTTACAAAAAGTAATGAACATCATTGTTCAACAACTACAACAATATATTTTTTTTAAACCTGTAAACACCTCCAAGACATTGTTTAAATAAATGGTACTGAACTCAAAACTCGTAATATATAGGAAACGAAATAATATACACTAGCAAATCCAAGAATATATTGCCCTATACCCATTTAAAACATTTTTTGAGTCCCGGTTTTAAATGTTATAGTTTTATTTTTAAAGAACTTATGTCCTCATTTGTATATTTGGACCGATAAAAAGATCAGTATTGGGTCCATAAGGGTCAACACTTTGTATTAAAACTTCAACTTCCGGTTAAAATTCTCAACATTTTATTAAGTGTTGCACATCTTCATGTCATCGCATTGCTATTAAATTCCTCATTTATAAATTTTGACAAATAAAAAATGTAAATATTGAATATTGAGTCCAAAATAGAGAAAGACCATTGTTGACAAACATTTCTCCTAAGAGGTTAAAGAAAAAATAACAAACATTTTGAGAAACTTACTTATATTTAATTATTCTATGGTATTGGAGAATTATTGCGTTAAAACTTAAGTAGTATCTCTTTACAACTAAAGCTCACAAAATTAATATATTTGCCAATATCTCAGAAACTGTTGGTTTTATAAAAATATATTTCATATAAAAGTTTTTTTATTTTTAATAGTACTGCAATTTTGCATTGAAAAGTTATTTAGTATTTCAAATACTTGCGGGGATACAGAAATTTCAGCTTCTGTAAAGTATCCTAAAAGTCCTTTTCATGGAAAAATGAAAATATCCCGTTTATTTATAATCTTAATCAAAGCCTAGATACTAATTTTAATCAAAATCGCTTTTTTTCTCTTTTTTTTTTTTTTGTCTTTTATTAAATTACTCTTAATTTTAAGTTTAAACAGATACAAATACCAACTTTTTAGAGTTCGGGGGGTCATGAGACATTTCAACATTTCAGGTTAGTTTTTTTTAAGGTCGCAATACTTTACCTTTTGTGTTTGAAAAGTTAAAAAATATAAATATTTGCGTATAGCTTGAAAGTTATTGGTTTTATAAAATTATACTTTGAATAAAATATCTGTAATATAAATAAATCTACATATTTGTAATGATAAATAATTTAATATCTCAAATAGTTCCAGAGATATGATAAAACAATAATAATTTATGCATCAGACCAGAGCCCTTAAAGTCAGTTTATCGAAATATTTAGAGAAGCCATTTTGTTTGGAATATTTATAAATAAAATTAATTCAGTTTTAAATTATCTTTGTCAATTATCTTAATTCTTTCAAACTCGCTATGCAATATACTACCGTTACTCTATAAGAGCAATATAAATTTGCGTAAAACTTTGATCTGTAAGTAAAAATGAACATTCTATATTTCATCGTATTTAATAATAATGTGAACAAAATACAAAATTTACGAAAACAGAAAAGCGCACTAGGAAAACTGTGTGTAGAAGTACGTATATTATTATATAATTACAAATTAATAATAGGCAGTAAATAAGTAAGAATTGTAGATGTTGTTAGTGCCTTGTCTAAGCGCCGGGCTACACGTGACGTCACAGCAGTGAGATGTGGTGTCTACATTAGTGCTTACGGGAACGAGGCAACCTCTATATATTTTCCGTTCACGATAGTTTTTACCTGGATGACAGTTCGAAAATCATATGTTTAGGTTTTGGGTTGCCAACACTTGTAAAAGACCACAGTTTTGTTATAAATGTAAAGATCTTTAATTACCTGTTATATATTACATTTAAAATAACGTAAACTTAAGTTTTCTAATACTATTTCAATTTTTTTAAATAATTTCTTTTTATCCAACTCGAAACAATATTTTAAACATTATTGAAAGTACTTATTTTTCGTTTTGGAACGTTACTGATTTTGTATAATATAGTGCACACATCAATATATTTTAATACAGGCATCGTATTTACTTGGAAAAGAGAAAATGGTAGTCATTTTTTTACATACAATAAATGAATTTATGATTATTTTATCTTATTTTGAAATATTTAACTGAATAAAATATTTTCATCAACTGCGTGTCTGCATCATTGTAAAAAACTTGTTTACCGTTATGTTCAATAATACGGTTTAGCTTCGTCAGCCGCCATTTTGAAGCTATGTTCGTTAGAAGTTATTTTGAAAGTGGTGTTAATATTTTTTAAGGGGAATAAAACTATAAATAAACTTTGTGTCCGACCTCAAATAAATATATAAATAATATTGGCCTAAATTACTGTGGTTAACTATCACGTTAATATATTACCATCTGTTTTCATTACAGTCATCCAAAGTGATAGATGTCAGCTGTTGGCGTAGTGATATATTAGGGACTACTTCTAGTAACATTTCGAGCTGTCATCCAGGTAAACTTAGCTCGTGAATGACTTATAGTAACCTTGGGTCAGGTGTACTGAGGGGGGTTTTTACTCAATTGTTTTCCACTCTACCGCCACACAAATGTGAATACACTTCCTCTAAATTCAACCTTACTCATCCCTAACATATTAGCGTAATTAGTATATATGCGTGTATCCCGAACGGGTGGTGCTAAAAAAATATTAACTTACGTGTTTATATATTCTCTTTTAATAATATAATACTTAGTAAATACATTTAAATACAAATAAACACAATAGATTTTTTGGAATATATAATTACTTATTTCATTTGTTTGCTGGGTACTGAGGTCGATTCCTAGCCCTATAGGAATAAAAGCCTATAACTTTAAGTTTAATGATTTAAAAAAAAAGTGTTATTAGCTCACTTTCGACGATGCTTATTATGAATTGTTGCAGTTCTGATCAAAGTAAAAGTGATATTTCCCATCAAGTAGACTGTGGACCTAAAGGTTATTTAGGCTGGGGTGCTTGGAAAATTTGTGGGGACATTGTATAACCACCCTCTACCCTGGACAGAAAGTGTCGCGAAGTAGTGAAGAAAATTATTCGAATATGTTCAGTGGCTGCACATACACCAATGGTTTCCAACCGGGAGGGTGTTCCCCTGTGAGGGCGTGTAACAATTTGGAAACAACTCTAAAAATTGAAGAATTTTTAATTTAAATCCCTTTCCCAAAATAATTAAGCTGATTATTTCTTGCGACATTGGCAACACTGCCAACCAGTTGTAATAAATGTGCTGATCAAACAAAAGTGTACACGTACGTGTTTATTTTAAAGCTCGCAAGCCTCGGATTCGCTCCGTCATAAGCCAGACGTTCCCAAATTTTTTTCATCAAAGGAGCCCTTGCACCATAAAAATACATACAGAAGCCCTCATGGCATTTTACACTAATATTATGTTCAATACATTGGAGAGTGGGTGGGCCATGTCCCCCAAAATATAACTTTTCACACAAAAATGTGGTCTAACAAGTTAAGGATTGAAATAAGTGGGAGGGAGGGGGGGGTGGAGCCTAATCAACAAAAATAATTAATAAATATATAGTTAAAAATAAATATATTTGTTACTGTAAAAGTCCGAAGACCGGTAAATCTTAGAATTTACCGATATCTGTTGGTAAAAGTCCAAAATATCTTAGAAAAGGTTTATATTTTGAGTTTTAACCATCTCTAAAGTGATGTGGGAGAGAGGATCCCCAGTTCTAATTTTGACCAGCACTCAAAAGTAAACCAATAACCTAGTCTAACCTAACCTAACCAAGCCTAATCCAACCTTTACGTCAGGTTGTATTAGGCTTGGTTAGTTTGGCTTAGGCTTGGTTATTGGTCTTCGGACATTTTCAGTAACATATTCAACCAGAATGTTAGAAAGTATGTCAAACGACCTGAGGGAGAGAGTAAATTCTATTTTTAGAGTTCTTAAACACCAATCAGCTTATTTCTATCAATGTATCCTCCCACACTCTTTCATTTTCTATATGTCTTTTAATTAAAGTATTTATTGGATGGACTGAATTGTCTACTAATATAATATGTAAGTGTGAGCTCAAATTAAATAATGATGTTGAATGTTCCCTGTATAGTATGTATTGGACAATAACGTATTTTATATAGGCCTACTATTAATATTTAGCACCACGTCTTACTACCCGTTCGGGTTATACGCTCTAAATACTAATTACGCTAATGGATTAGGAATTTTGAAGGTTGAATTAGAGGAAGTGTACCCACATTTGCGTGGAGGGAGAGTGGAAAACCATTTAAGAAAAACCACCCCCAGTTCACCCGACCGAGATTCGAACCTCGATCTCCCCGTCCTCAGCAGTCGAGCTCAACACGACAAGCGCGTTAGCCAAATACGCCACCGAGGCGGGTATATAGGCCTACTAATATTAATACAAAACAACAAGCAAAACTATGAAAACGGGTCACTTTATTATAATATGCAATTTTTCTTTGTATTTTGACATTGGAATCTTTATTCTAGTTTTTATAAGTGCAAATAACATGTCAATGAATTAAAATGATTAACGAAAACAAGTTTTTATTTTCAATAGGCTTTCATGTTTGAAAGCTTTGCATATCTTTTGACTGGTTCCTAAACAATTTTACCTAATCTCAGCTTTATAGCTCATTGATAAGTACTAAAAATATTATTTACATATATACATACAGATTTAGTTGCAAACACCGTTATAATTTTACTAGTATATATTTTGTATTCAGACACACAGATGATTTATGATGAATTTGTAATTATAATGTATCTAACGGGTGAAGCAGAAGCCTCGGAGCAGGTTCTGGCTTGTTGGATGAGAACAAATAATAAGAAACAAGCCTGAAATCTTCGGGTGGTATAGAAAACGATTTATTGAGGTTTAATTAAAACATTATATGTACTAACAGGGTCAAGGCAAAATAGAAAATTGCATAGGGTCAGAATGCACCGTAGCAGAGAAGAATGTGGAAGATTAAGGAGGAAATGAAGGTAGATAGGAAAAAGTATTTATAAGAGTAGGTGTATTCGTAGAATTGACCTAATGTCTCCTGAAGTGGTTATTGGTTCCTTTTGACTCCTTTCTTCCTGAACTCGCAGAGCTTCTCCATCTTCAATTGGTTAAATTACCAATATTTATATATACCTTATAAATGGGGACAAAGGATGCTTAACTCTTATGACGTTTCCTTAAAACTAGGGAGCGTTAAAATGCTACTTGTGAGCAAGGTTAGTGGAGAATTTGCGAGCAACCAAACATCGCTATCAACAAAAAAATTTATAAGAATAATTAAATGAAAATGTTGTACTCCTAGTTTGGTTTGTTGGACTACTTCCTAATTTAATTATTAGTTTTTTCCATACTCAATTCTTGTTTCTTGTAAGGAATTACTTAATAACCACTTTGTATTTGCTTAATGTTGGCAGCTATTTGACCGACTGAAACAGGAGCAACCCCATGCGTTAGAGAAGCTGGTGGTGGTGACTGGCGATGCCATTAAACCGGGGCTAGGACTTTCGGCAGATGACCGTCGAATTCTTGAAGAACGTGTTTCTATCATTTTCCATGTTGCAGCTAGTGTGCGCTTTGACGATTCTATCACATACGCTGTCAATATGAACGTTCGAGGGACTCAAGAAGTAGCTGAATTAGCTCTGAAAATGAAAAACCTTGTCGTAAGTTTTAATATATAAATATATATGATTAGTTAAGCTATTTAATTCGTCTAATCTAACAATAATACCGAATAGTAGCGTCTTACACTTGTTATCTTAAGTTTTCAGAATGAAAAAATAGAGTTAGGCTTGATAATCGATCACTTAACCCTTCCATTGTGTGCTAGTGCTCTTCTTCTAAAACTACACTCCTCATTATTGTCCCTTAGCTTAGGACATTAAATACCTTGATGTGAACACAATAGTTATTGTGTGCAGGTAAAAAGAATATATACTGACATTTTATATCATATTACATTGCCAAATAAATTAAGTTTTTTTTTTATATAATTCATAATGTGGATTAACATTCGTTCATGTAATTTATTTCTATCAGAAATATATTTGAATCTAGATCTTTGCATTCGAGCTTCATAATTAGCAAACACTAAGCAATTGAAACTCGATCTTGATTTCTTACTTCCATCAGTAGGCTAGGCCATATTAAATAATTTTTCTTGTTTTGTGTGTTTGCGTATTAAAAAATAATTGGTTTGATCCTAATTTCAACATGTATATTTTTTTCCTGTTATTTAAGGATTCCAATGGGTGGTGTTCAAGTAATCAATCTTATTTTATTTGCAGATCTAATTTTGAGTAACTAAATACACTAACACAAATAATTTGGCAAATAATTTAACTAGTAGTACAATTTAAACATGTTGCAAAGAAAAAATTTAGTTCACAACGAAATACATTAGTGACAACAAATTTAGCCACGGTGGAACATTTTTACAATGTTAATTTTGAACAAATTAATATGATTGTATTTTATATGCCTACCTCGAACAAATTAATATGATTGTATTTTATAGGCCTATCTTCCTACCACGATTCATCTATAACTAACCACGCGACCAAAAACAACTATCACCATGGTTTGGGTCTTATGATTTATTACTAACACTAACCCCCTTCCCCGTAAAAAAATATTGTAAAGAATCCTGTAAAACAAAGCTTCAAATCATCCATCATGTCAATATAAAAACAAAACTTTTTTTTTAATATAGTCCTACCATCACTGTATAGCCCCTCCCTCTTTTTATCCTCCCTCCTATTTTCATCTTATTCCTCTTTCCTCACCCCTACCCCCTGCCTCCATCACCAACCCCACTTTCCCTTCAACAACTTTTTTTTTCCAACGACTATATAATATACTATCAACATTTTTATGAGGAATAAATTTAATTTTCAAAATAAAATATAGCCTATGTTACTCGCTGATAATGTAGCTTTATATTGGTGAAAGAATTTTTAAAATCGGTCTAGTAGTTTTTGAGTTTATCCATTACAAACAAAAAAACAAAAAATCAAATCTTTTCTCTTTGTAATATTAGTATAGATAAAAATCGTCAACTTCATAGTGAGATTACTTCTCCATCTGGTAACAACCATTTATTAAAAAGTGGCGAAACTGAATTAGCCCCAAAAGCCAAGATAAAAGACCGAAAAGTTTGACTTTAAAAATAGCGACTCTTCACCTAGGGCTAGCAAGGCTACAACGCTATCACTGCAACAGAAGCGACATGCCCCATATCTCACTAAACTGGACATTGCAAAGATATGGGGAGCCTTAAAGATTCTTGGAAATGTATTGACACTTTATTTATTTTTTAAATAACTTTTTAGAGATTCAGAGGTTTATTTATAGTAAAATATATATATAGTTTTGCTATTTATTACATGGGACTGAGCCCCAGAATCACCAATTGGTTAGATGCCCTGCATATTAAGAGTTTTTTTTTTAAATATTGTATAATTTCTCAATTTACGTTTAGATGAGGCATATATTTCACTATTGATTATTTGTATTTAGTTTAACGGTCAGAATAACAATAAACTATATTTATAACAACAAAGAAAATATTATGTATATTTGATTTTAAAACATCTAATTAGATCTATAAATTCGATCAACGAAAAAGTTCTTAATATACATATTTATTCTTAATATATATATAATCAAGCATAGTGAAATTGGGGAAAAAATATTACTATTCTGTGATATATAAAACTAGCAGAGGGTTGATATATATTTATAATATGACTATTCAATACTAATATAACCCACTTTGGTGGCCGTATGGTCTAAGGCGCTACTTTCACAATATACTAGACTACCAAAGACGGGGAGATCGGGACTCAATTTCGGTCGGGTGTACTGAGGGTTGTTTTTCACTAAATGGTTTGCCATTCTCCCTCCACACTTCCTCTAGATATAGCCTTCATAATCACTAACCCTTTAGTGTAATTAGTACGTAGTCGTACATCCCGAACGGGTATTAGCATGCAGTGCTAATAAAAATACTAATATATTTTTATTTTGAATGTAAACTATAATCTTGTTCTATTCTACGCTTAAATATTACTGAGCAAAGTGGGTTGTTTTTCAGGTTCTTTTACACGTTTCCACGACGTACTGCAACACAGACCGTAAAGTTATCGATGAGGTCATCTACCCTCCCCATGGGGATTGGAAGAAAAAGTATTGAAATGGTGGAAAATATTGATGAGGCTGTTTTACGTCTTATCACCCCCAAGTGAGTGCACTGACAAACCCTAAGTATTATGGTGCAGCTTTACTAACTAGTAATAGAAACTATTCTTTAAAATGACGTTCTAAGACACCTTTAGAAATATGGTGCATCTCAGTGATTGTCACATTTGTTTTAAAACATTTTATTTATGAAAAAAGTAAAGATATATGGCCTATTTAAAATATATCCCATATTATTAAATACAATCCTATAAAATACCCTCAAATTTTTTCTTTGGATCAGCTTTTAATTTCAGCTATTTTCAGAAATTATCCATAAATTCCTTAATTATTAATTTATAATCTCTATTTTCACGTCCCCCCAACAAAAACTTTGTTTAAATTGTGTGGGCCATTGAAGCCGACTATAATAATGTTAGTGAACCATGTGTTAATTAACGCAAACCACACATTTATAACTGTATATATTAGATAAACTTCACTACGTAGCATCAAGGTTCTTACACGATATTCTAATAGGTAGTTTTATAATTAGTGTACCAGTTTGACGTGTACTTGAAGCGCATCAAGCATACACCAATAAACAGCACAAATTATGATTATGACTGTCCTAAAGCTATTGTTAAAGATTTATTGAACTGTAAGTAAGTAGGTAATTTAAGAAAGAATCCTAGATAATACCAAAATATGAAGCTATAGAGTATATTTATTTCTTTTTGGGTTTTCACTAGTGCAATTTATTTCAGAACAAAATATTTATATTCTGTAAAACTATTTTTAGCTCGAACGCTTTTATTTCAGACTTATTGTTGAAAAACTTTGGATGGCGTCTTCCAAATTTAAACTCCTAGTAGTGTATATTTCAATGCTCGAGAGAGATTAACTCATGATATATAACTTGAGAAATGCTACAGTAAAGTACATTTTCACTTTCTTTAATAATTTAAAACAACTTTCTTCACTGCAATATATTATCATCAGGATTATCGAAGTATATTACATTTGACTCCATAATAAGACGTTTTATTCAGGTATATTTAATTTCATCGTCATTTTCCTTGTTATTTAAGATAGTTGAACAACTACAGATTTAAGAAATGTGTCTTTAAAATCTAGTGTTTGTTCTGCTTGACATTTTTCCGAAATAAGTTTGATGCTTCCAAAAGATGAGAACCGCATGTTATCAGGCAAAAACTTATGCATAGCACTAATTATTTTATATCAGCTTAATTGCCAATGTGGCACTCAAAGAACTAATGTGTCTACGAATGCGTAGTCAAAAGCATCAGTAGCAACATTTGAATATCAATTTTCTTTTTAACATCTATATTGTTTGTATTTTTCTTCACCAGAGCTCGTAGTACATTGTCCTGTATATCGTATCCTTCAAATATAATTATATTATATTTGTTTTAGTTTTTTAAATAAACAAACTAGACTAGTAAAATGGTCTAGGAATATGATTGCAGTATTTCAATAAAATGCCAGATTATAAATTGTGCATGTAATAATTCACTACCATGCTACTTTTTAGGGTATCTATAAGTGATCCTCATTAATTCTTTCTGGAGCTTCGCAAATTGTGTAATATTTCAAAACATGTACATTTACGTCTTCAGTCTTGTCGCTCCATTGAGCCCCTGAGAAGGAATATGGAAAGTAGGTAATTATTTGTCAAACCAAAGTAATCCAACTTCGGTTACTATTTGACTCTAAAATAACTTATAAGGAGTGTTCGAAACTCAACGCCCAAACTGCACCTATAGTTTGTTCGAACTACAAGTAATATAACATCCCTATAAACTTACATCCGACAAACTATGAAAATATCATGAAATTGTGTTCAAAGTTTCGGTGTAGAACGCCAGGAGAGCAAAGCCGGGCAAGCATGTGTGTACAACAAGTTGCATAGGAATTAGACGCGTGGCACTGAACATGTAATAATGGCAAGCGCTTTTTTTGTATGTATGACCGTTAATGATGACCCTCAAAACGTATTCCCAATTCTAGATGGACTGGTGTGCTGTTTACTATTAATATTGTGGATGTTCTACTGACGTGCTTCAAGATGTCGAGGTATGCAATGCCACGTGCCCAGCTCTTAAGCAACTTGTTGTACACGTATGCTTGCCCTGCTTTGCTCTCACAGCGAAACTTTGAACACAATTTAATGGTATTAACATAGTTTTCCGGATGTAAGTAGATAGGGATTTTGTATTAATTTTGGTCAAGCAAACTATATGTGGAGTTTGGGCGTTGAGTTTCCGAACACTCTGTATAGTTCTTATAGGTAACCATGAAAAATTAAATTACTTTTAACACTGGGTTTGGCTACAAACAGATTTTTCAATGAGGTTCAGAGAAGGATCAGTATAAAAAAAGCGAGAAATCAGAGGATGGGATTACGACAACTCTTTGATTGTATTTGTTAATATTTGCCTGAAAAAGAATTATATAAATTGAACATCTAGTTTGAAATTTTAATGGTAATGACAAAAGACGCTCTTCAAATTGTCAAGATGCATTAAGGAATCTCGAAACCAGCTAAGCTGGGCCACTTTTTAACATAAAATGGACTGTGTGAGCTACTTGTTAGTTATGTGAAACAGCAGACATTAAATCAACTGAAACGGAAAAATAAACTCGAATATTTATATCACTAACTATTTATAATAGAGTCCCGTTTGCCAAAATGTATGACTTTTTTGCAAATGTTTTTATGTACAGAAAACATGTATTTATTTTTGCGCACTTATGTTGGACCACTAAAGGACTGAATTTACAATTGATCTCAAAACTTCTAGATAATATACATCCAATTTCAAACCAATAAAATTATCAGAGCCACGGAATGGTAAATCGTGTTCAGGCAAAAAAACAATTGTTTCACCAATGCTAAGAATGACATTCATGGATCCTTCCAAGCGCCACGGGTCCAAGAACGGTTATGTTTTATTAAATTTCTTTGCTTCCTTTATTGAAACATTTTAGAAATTATAGTTGATCGCACAAAATGTATTGTAAGGGCTCATTATATAGTATCAAAAATTCATAGCATAGCGTTTATCACCAAAGTCTCACAGAAGTGACTACTCATTATGTCAGCCGAAAACATGGGGCAAAGCATAAATAAATAAATATTCTTCAATGGAAAATAAATTAGACACACTCACTTTTTAGTGTGTTTAGTAGAACATACAATATTTAAGCAATGATTTAAAAAGTAAATTATTCTAAGTGCCTAATATGTGTTTTGCCCCATTTTGAAAATATTGTTATCCTTCCTCAATATGTCTTGTTTCTGTAGTGTTGTTTTTAAGTTTGTCACATTCAATGCCTTTTCAACAATAATTGATACGAAGGAATTGAACGTGAACAATAACAACAAATGTGTTTAAAATACAAATATATTTAAACACCTATACATCCCGAGTGTGTAAGGACATTTTTACTAGTGTTATTTCCCGCATACTAGCAAAGGTATGATAGAGCCCAAAGTAAAATATAATATTTTTACTACAAATCTTGATTTTTCAGCAACGTCTTACTACCCATCCGATTTATACAAATTTTGGTTGTGATTGAGATACAGAATGAATTGAAAACTTAAGATGGAATGTATCCACAATTTTGTGTAGAGAAAGGTATAATTATTTAGCTAATAACACTCTCAATACACCCAGCTTTATTTTTTGATAATTTTTCTTCTCATAAATAAATTGGAAATCCTTTATTTTATAGCTATTTTTGAAGTTATATGTATAGAATATAATAGTGAATCATATAATTAATTCATAATTAGCTTACATAATTATGTATGCCGGATATATTCTATAAAGGAGGCTTTATAATTTGTATTACTAAGTAAAACAAATGTATGGGTTAAACAGCCACAATAAACGGGCTACGTGTTGAAGTAAATAACTTCTAGATAAATTGGCAGTCCAAATGATAGAACAAAGACGTTATTAATTACCTTAGGCGTGTAAATAACATTTTATTTTCTCAGACAATAGAAAAAAAACGTGAAATAAATATAGTAAGCCAAATCAGTTTGACATTGTAAAACACATTATAAACCTATACAACTCCAACCCTGGCCCTTATTGCTTGCCTTCCCCCCCCCCTAACCCCCACAGACTCCCTACCTTAACCAAAAATAGACACACCACTGACGATACTTTCTCTAATTCTTATAGTAAAATATAAGGTATGGCATTAGGCCATTCTCTAGCTTGGGCCTTGCTCGAAGTTGTGATTATCATTGCAATGCAGTAATATGTATTGCCTTTTTCAGAGGTGCCCAACATAAGTCCTGCGAATGGATTTGCTACGACCCATGTTTTTATGTTGGATTGAAAATACTACTTATGTATTACATCTTAAGATTCTCCATAAGTATCAAATTAACCATAACGACCAATTACTTATAACCAGCTGGTCTAGTCCATCCAAACTCTTTTATGCAAACCCCAACTTCTCTTTTCGTTTTGCTGTAAATGCAATGGCTACATTTCATAAACCACTAGAAATCTCATTCCCATAATTGGATAAGGGTTAAACCCAAGAGCTTTATCTCCTAGTATAATTTAGCGGTTTTTTTGTTGTTGTTTTTTCAAATGCCTGTTTATAAGTTATCATGCTGCTATAAAACGAGAAAAGCAGATACAGAGTGTTGGGATTTTAATGAAAAGTGGAATGAGGATAATTTTTGTAATGTTAATACACACATCGAGAAACATTGTGGAAACATAGTGTCTTAGCAGTAGGAAATACTCAGCTTTATTAAAATTGGCAAGGAAATATTTGTATGCATTTGGTAGTACCTATATGTGTGAACAAACGTTCTCAAGAATGAAATAATAAAGTCTAAGTAGCGCTACTGAATTGTAGCACCTTTTTATCTTCCAGGAACAAAAGGAGGCATACAATTATATATATATCTATATGTATATATAAGTTGCCTAAGAAAATGGCAAAAATACAGAGTGAGCGGACAGGATAATGATATTAAAATACATTATACAGTAATATATTCTCCCACGCCTCAATGCCACCCAGTCAGTATCCTTGCAAAAAAGAAACGGGTTTTCCAGAAAGACAATGGTTGATATTTAATAGAAGAGAGAATAGTGACGTAGTTTGATTAATTGATTAATAAGTCTTAAGTAGTAACAGAATTTGTCGAGGTTATACAAAGATAAATAAATTTATGTGTGTGTATATATATATATATATACAAAGATAAATAAATTTATGTGTGTGTGTGTATATATATATATATATATATATATATATATATATATATATATATATATATATATATATATATATATATATATGATGACTTGAAAAATATTTAACAATTATGAATATCAAAAACTTAACATATTAAATTATAAATATTATTTAGCGAAAGACTCGAATATTCATATATCTTAGGGACGGCTCCTGTCACGTCTCCAATAATAATAAAAAAGACAAACACAAACTTTTGTCTCGCTAAGGATAAGGGATTATTTACAAAACTTTATATTAATATTTCCAACCCCAAGATACCTTTAATGAATGCAAAAATTATTTATTTAATAATACTCTTAGCCAGAAAGGCTTAAAAAAGGTTAAACACTTAAATAAATATAATTAATCAGTCAATATAATTTAAGGTGATATCAAATATTAGTTCACATCAGTGATGAAAATTAATAATTCTTTGGTTATAAGGACCTTGCATTTAGTCACGCCCATTTTAAATCATTTGGACTTAGAAATATTGATGTCCCATACTAATTACTTACTTTTTTAATACTAAAAGTTAAGGACTTGATATTCACAAACTAATAAAAAGTAAAATACATTATTTACTTCCATAACAAATACTCTAGATCAGTTGGTATACATTTATAGATAATCAATGACTTTAATTTATTTAGCCGACTATGCAATAAAATATAAACGTCAAATTATTCAAGTTAATTTCAAGTTAATTATTGTAAAATACTTATTTCAAATAGAAAACCATTAGTTAATTATACTACAAAAAAAGATTACTTCAAATTATTCAGGATAATTTTCAAGACGAAAGAATATACATTCCTTAGTTCAATTAGCAAACCAAATAATTGATAAAGATAAATACATCAAATTATTCAAGATAGTTTCCAAGACAAAATATTGTAAACTAATTATTTCAAATATAAAACCATTTAGTATATTATACCAGAAAGATTAATACTTTAAAAATCATGCAGGATAACTTCTAAGATAAAAGATTCTAAATTATTTATTTTACTATCTTGAATCGGAAGAACTACAATTTTAAATAAACCTATGCTTGTTTCCAGACAAAATATGGAACAATACAAATATTTTCAAGACAAGCATGATTATTATTTTAATTTGAAAAGTGAATTATTAGGCCGAAAAGGAATTTAGAGTTTAGGTTGCCTAAACAATAATTTTAGATTCTTACATTTTAACAAGATGATAAAGCGTCCTATACCAATATATCGCCAAGAGTAAAGCTTCCTTTGCTCTCCTGTTGGAATTCATTTGGTATATTTCCTCAGAGAGGGAAAAGGTAGGGGTTACATACAAGACAGAAACCAGAAACAAGAGGGGGTAGTCGGCGGAAGGATAATATGTGACGAGACGGTGGTAGAAAAACCTAGAACAGGCATTTAGGCGACGTGGAACTTTTTCAGCGTCGGAAACTTCCTACGTCATTCATAGCGGCTCCAGTGACAACTTAGTGTTGGCCTGGTCAGTTAACTCGCGCATTTGGTCGTGATCATATGTATATAATCACGGGTTGCTGGACGTGAGAGATATTTTGGAATAAACACAGTGGAATGGCACATGGTGAGTCTAGGATATCATCACACTATGTAGATAAACTTAATATTTGATTGTATTATATTATTTATATTATTAAGATGTTGTAGCTAAGGATAACGCTACAGCATCATGGACGAGTATCTGCATGCAGTACTACAATTCTGTGTATCCACACTTATTGCAGATAGCAACATACTGTTGCTTCAAATGAAAGCTCAGAATTCCCAATAAATTGGTGAGTTCGTGTATATAGTACGAACATTATTAAATCAACATTATATTATATATTTTACAGTTATCATTTTTTAAGTGTCAAAAATAGTTGGGAGGAGGTGGATGTATCCGAACTACCAGAAGAGAGATGTGTCACCCGACCCGTTTAAAATTTAAGTTGAGCACCTCTGGCCTATTCAATCTATCTCCTGGCACTAAATGACTTGTTACTTGCAATGATACGTTGTGAACAAAGTGTACTCTACTGTTAAACCTATCTGAGTGCACCAATAACTTTTTTTATAAATTAAATCAATTATAAGACATGCATTAAAATAAGGGCAGTTACTATAGAGTTAACATGCTAGGTGAGGTCAATCAATAGGTTTATAATTGAGAGACAAACTTATAAAACATTTAATATCACATTTATATTTATTTATCGACATGATCTCCACTCTATGGCATTGGGAACGCAAAATCTCATTACCGCACTCACAAAATTACGCCCCCTATCCCTATCTTGTGCTAATTCTATCCACTCTAGCTCATTACACCCTATCTCTCTCATATACATATCCAAATGCTATCCTCCCATCTACGTCTGGGTCTTCCCAGTGATCTTTTCCCATTGGGTTTGCCATTCAATACCTTGAACGCGGTTCTAGATACTCCAATTCGTGTTGCATGACCTGTTCACTATAATTTGCGAGATTTTACTACCCTAACAATGTCTGGCGATGAGTACAGGGTATACAGCAGATTATTATGTAGCCTCTTCCACTCCACACTATCGTAATCCCTTTTCGGGCCTAATATCTTCCTAAGCACCTTGTTTTCAAACACCCAAAATTTCTTTTCGTGGTTTAAGGTGAGAGGCCAGGTTTTGCACCCATAGAGAACAGCCAGTAAAATTATGGTTTTGTAGATCCCCGCCATTATTGATACACTAATCCTATTGCTTTACCAGTGTCTCTAAACCCGCAGCATAGAACTCTTTGGTCGGTTGTCCCAGACATATTCACAACTCATCTCCAACTTATTCGTCATCAGCAAAATGTTTGCCGTGAAGGTGTTTCTTTAGCTGACCAAATAGGTAAGAATTGCTAAGGACTAGGTCGAGGCTGTGAGTAAGTCGGTTTTTCAAGGCGTTGCCACAGTAGTTCTTGAATGTTTTCCTTTGTTAATCTAGCTGTAGTCCTATGAGATAATGATGGAACAGTAGGATTCAGTGGGATTGAACGTTTTTTGTGAATTTCAACCCGATTTTTTGACAGAACTTCTCAATACGATGCAGCTTTCACATTTTCACCTCGTTTCTGGTAATAGGCCAACAGTTTTCCCCAAAAATTCCATAACACTATAAGCACAAACTTCCCTACTGATGGCGTGACTTTAAATTTGGTTCAAGGTGAAGTGGAATGTTTCCATTACAATGAAGCGTTCTTTGAATTGGGTTGGTAGTGATCCACTAATGATTCGTCCTATAGCGTCTGCTACCTGCCTATACTGCCGTCAAATTGTATTACACTGACAACTAGTGACATATTTAGAAACTTCTTAACTATATTTACAGCTAGATCACATACATTTGACCTATGTAATGACTAACCTTTGAATCAATGAGCATATTTTAAAAAAATAGTGCAGACTACAATAATTTTAAAATGTCCATTTCTACATCTTCTCATATACGAGTATATTTATGGTTAAATTTGTAATGTAAGAAAACAACTAAACATACATTTATGATAGCTTTTTTTTACATACCGAATCAACCACTTTTATAAGAAATTCACTAATAAGGCTTTCTAGGAATAAAACTAAATCCTTCAGACATAGGCCTTTAATATAAAATAACAATGAAAGTTTCAAATAAAAAAAAATTGTAGAGAAGAATACCGTATATAATAAAAAAGACAAATTCTGATCGTATTTGCTTTTTTATTGTTGGTGTATTTGATACAAGGAAATATTTCTGCAGATAAAATACGAAGAAAAAATCTAGTGAAAATCAAACATCTGACTAGAAGTCAAACCTAGACTTCCCTGTCCACAGTGTTCAAAAGCAATGCGAGCCTTACGTATAAGATGGGTTATCCCAGATAACGGTCTACCCAAAATTTGTGAGGCTGCATACATATTTATTTTTAAAATATCAGCTATGTTCTGTTCCATATTCATGTATTTAATATGTTTTGTCATTTTAGGATACTGGGTGGTCTTCCAAATACATACACGTATACTAAATCCTTAGCAGAGCATCTTATCGAGGATTACAGCGAGAGAATACCAGCCGTTATATTTAGACCTTCAATAGGTAAGGTGATAGTGAATAACACAATTTTTGGAAGCATTTTTGCAGAGAATTGAACAAATACATTTTTTTACTGTGGGCATTTTTAAAATAATTGTTCGTGTAATACAATTTGCATTTGCATGTTGTGTAAAATGATGTAGTTTGGCGATCAGAGAGAATTTATATTGCTGTTATCAGATTTCTTGTGCCCCCACCATGGATTTACTATTTTATTTCAGAAATATATGTTATCTCAAAAAGTATTTATTGAGTCTTATCAAAATTGATTGAAACAATTATTCCCCATATGTGACTTTTCACTAAGGTTTTTTCATAACATATCCACGTTATTGCACACAAATCTCTTCTAAAATACTTTTTATATCCCTACTCCTTAGAACTGGAAGGACGGAACTGATCAGTTGAACCGGTAAGTCTCCTTTAAAATAAAGTAGGTCATATATATATATATATATATATATATATATATATATATTTGCAGGACATCTATATTCCATGACTTTTAAACAAATTTTGTGACAAAGGGTCCCCGAAAATATTAGACATTTATTAAGAATTTAAATAAAGTTACCAGCCCCCTTGAACTAGAAGGATGGTTGTTTCTTACATCTCAAAACTCATGACAATGTTTTTTTTTATTCTTCCTGTTTATTATTAGTGTGTATTGCAAATACCTCCATCAATTGTATTTATTGCTCTCCAGCCTTTATTCATTTCACAATTTTCAATCAATATTTTTGGACATATCCAAAGAAAGATATACAAGCCCTTGCATATTGGGGGTTGTAAAGCTTATAGATCAAAAACCCAGTGCGTGCAGTGCAAGAAGATTGTGTGCGGCCCAAATACAGGAGACATCCATTATACTTGCGCTAAATGCTTTGACAGAAATGGTGGTTTTGTATAAATTAAGAATCGTAAACAGAATTATTAGTACCAAGTTATATATTTTAAAAGTATTAAACTAGGGGTTACACGTGTCCACCATAAAGGATTCGCCATCTTGGATTTTTCAAGTTTTTAACACTGATTCAGCTGTAGGTGTTAATATTGTGTCGTAAATAGGGTATATTACAATATTTAGTTCAGTTATGTCCAAATTATGGCCCCATTCAAAATTATTTGCGGCCCACGGAACTTTTGATGAACCAACATATAATACGGCCAGATTCTTATTTTTATAGACTTAACTCCCCATAAATCGATTCCAAAAGATTGTTAAATTTGCGCACCAAATATATGAAATGTTTGGCAGCACATAATTGTGTGAACAGTTTTTTTCTCTCATGGACAGAAACAAACGCCCAAAAGATCACGGCTTACAGACATGCATTTGTCATAAATTTTGATCGTGGCACTAACAGATAATCTTAATTGATTAAATAGCTGTGCTATATTTAATCACGGTTCATGGTTATAGCCGCATTTAAGTGTCATATTCTTTGAATTAAAAATTGACCCCTCGACACGGGAATCGAATCCAGACTATTGGCTTAGTACGCCAATGCTCTAGCTACTGAACTATCCTGGAATAATTCTGTGCCAAAGGTCATTCTCCATTCATATTTTAAGGCAGAGTCTGTGATAGACTTGCGGAAATCGACAGCTACAAATGTTTGAACATTTACAATAACGAGCTAGGATTGCGCAGTTACTAAACGACGAAAGCTTAAAATAAAATTTTAGTTTTTTTCTCGACCTGAGTGAGTAGGTGGCACGCGCCCAATTTTAAGCAACCACATACATTCAATGGGTAAGTTGATATGCAAACAGAACTGGACATATATTACAAAATTATTTTAAACTATCAAGACCATCACCTAACTTAACGGCTGTATTTTCAACTTTTGCTATTTGAAGACGGCCAAGGCCTGAAATTGAATAGAACTTTGGGCTTTGGTTATTTTAAAACGTCCAATCTTAGAATTGAGCAAAAAATCCTTCCATTAGCCATTTTCGCGCTTTATGTCCAGTATATATTAATAAGTATACAGTTCCAATATCCATGGAGCTTATTACACTCACTTGCGTATTTGAAACGCACCCGACAGCAGTTTCAGCCCCCTTAAAAGGGCTTGCACTCTAAGCATAATTAAAAGTCGGATTACACTCTTTGTTCTCCTATTAGGGGCTTTTTTTTTAAATGAAATTAATTAGTGGTACACACCATACGGTACGGAACAATTTGTAAGATGGTCCCCTCCAAACTTAGTATTATTTCCAGGATACACGGTATGAGTCAACTCGATGAAGGCGACCAATACATTTTTCTGGTCTAGACTTGGGGGTGTAATATTTTGTGGAGACTTTTTCATACATCATTGGTATTTGTCCTGAGCATTGAGGTTATCATGAAGACTTTTTAACTTGACGATCCTGGTGACTGATTTGTTTCCCCGTTGGTCAAATTGTAGTCTATCTTTTATCGTCTTGTCTGATCGCTTTTCGTTAAGGGTTTTGCCCACATGTGACGTCACTACAATTAAGAATAGGATATCCTATGTTTTTGTATTTACCTTTTATTTGGCGAGTTTTAAATATATAGCATTGAAAACAAAAACCGTAGTTCTTAAATTTTTATAAAAAGTCTTACATTGTCACAATATTGTTTTTTTTTATCTTAAAGTAGTATTTTATAAACGAATTTTATTTTAAAATCGTTCATAGCTAAGGTGATTCAGTTTATTCACTAAAATGGCCTATCTAGTTTGAAAATGTCCATAGAATCATATGTCAATCTATAAGGGGTAGAAATAAAAAATATATTTTAAATGCAAGTCAATGTTGCTCAGGCGCTTATAGTATAGTGAGTGTGTATAGTCGTCAGTGGAAGAGGGGAAGAGTTATAAGCATATAAAAAAGAGGCACCGCAGGGTGTAATGGTTATTTTCTTCCTTCTTTTTCTATTTCGTAAATTTGCGTCTATGCTTGAGTCGTTGAGTGCGTCAAGTTTAAATTCAAAATAGCTTTGAAATCATCAGGCAGTCAACGTCATTAACATAATACTGTGTGATGTTATAGCGGCTTACCACCCCTGTAGCAAGATACCTTCTCGATGAGGCTCAAGTTCAATATGATAATTTTTTCAGCCATATTGAGAATTCAACCTGTCACTCTTAAATCATTAAGCAGACCTTCAATCAACTGGGTTAGGATATCAAAACTAGATTATTTTGTGAAATAATTTAAAATATGTTTTCCTTTGAATAATAAAATTACTGATATTTTGGTACAGTAGGCCTACATACAAACGTTTTGATCTTATTTATGATAGCCAAAACTTTCAGCAAGTTGACACAATTATGACATTTTTCTTAAAGATTATATTATAAAATAACTTACATTGTTCAAATGCCTCCCGGCCTTCTATGTGTGTAAAAGAGAAAAGAATATCCGAAAATGTCCCTCTCTCGTTTACGCATTGGTGTATAAATGACAGCTATGAAAGTTTGTCTAACATTGGTTGTCGAGTTAAAAGTATAGAGTTCAGCTTACCAGCCAGTAAAAACTTGGAACAACTCTATTTATTTATTAATACTTGTATAGAATGTAGGAATGTCAGCCTCCACCGTGGTTCAGATTCCACGTTAAACTGTAGGTCCTTCATTTCATCTCACAATCACCCTACCATTACACATTAGCGTAAGTGCGTATAAGCCGAATGGGTAGTAAGACGCGGTGCTAATAATAAAAATAATAATAATACTTGTATAAACTAATAATTTAATGAATAATAAAAAGGTATAGCCATATCGCCTAGTAGCAACATAACAACCATGACAAGTATTTCCAAAGTCAACGATATAAACATACACTTTATTATATCACTATATCATAAATGCCATCTCAGTTGGCTTACGATCACGCTAGCTTTAAGGTACCAAGTATAGAAAATATTTCAGTCAAACATGTGAATACTTTTCTTGAGAAACAGTAAATAAGACAAAAAATCATAACTACAATAGTACATGAGTTATCACAACATTTACATAATAGGATAATACATTTTCTAACTAAAAAATATATTTTTTATAATATAACACATGGCTATTGATTAAAATTATATTAGTAAAATAATGAAAGTTGGATCGATTTTGTATATTTTTAGGGTAGGTATAAAATATAAAAGATAAAATTAGTTTCAAGTTGCTTACTATCCAAAGTTGGTCTTATTTTCACCCTAATTTTTCAGTTTTGATCAATAATCTACAATTTTACATAACCTTAATAGTTTATAACCTTTTTATTTTAATATTTATAAGTCCATCTTTCAGAATATCATAAACAATTTTCTTTGATAACATTGTTGTATTTTTAAGTGATCTCAACTTTGGACGAACCAATAAAGGGTTGGATTGATAACTTTAATGGTCCTGTGGGCTTAATGGTCGCTGGAGGAAAGGGCATTGTCCATTGTTTTCTTGCTGATGAAGACATTACATCAGACTACGTTCCTGTTGATATTGCAATTAAGTCTATGATCACAGCAGCTTGGCACAGAGGATCTCAAAGGTAAGCATTCCTTTTTAGCGATATTTTAAAATTACTAGTGGTTCCTGCCCACATATTGCTTTAAGAATAAACGAAAATTTTGAATTTGCTTTAAATAGAATCGTAAATAAGCAATTTATTATTAAAAAATAAAGTTACCTTTCCGAATAGAAACTGTTTATTTTTCTTAACATGTAGTCATATGACTACATTGCTCAAGATTATAATGTAGGAATGAGAGTTAAGAATGAAAAAAGAATGTTAAAAAAAATGTTTGTCTATGATATTTCTACTAACGGTTAACTATGGGTGAACACGAGTCCTCAAGTTAGGTGAGATGTATTTGTAGCTTTATTTATACATTCGAATTAGTATTGTTGGTGATGTTCCAAAAAATTATTTTAAAAAGTAGTATGAACCTAATATTTACCCCTCTAATTTATCATTCTAATTTTTCTTTCTATAATTTTATCCATTATTTATAATATATGTTTGGTACTATTTTAAATTTGGTACTGTAAGTAGTGTGGTTATATCTTATTAACAGCTAATCTTCATTGTATCCTAAATTGGAGTGCAGGCCTAATCATGACCAAGAAACATGAATTTCAAGGCTAATCTCATAGCTTACAACAATACCTGGAATTAACTCATTCACCTAGACCCAGTGGTATTCAACCATAATTGTTTGCGTATCCCCAGATATAATTTCTCCTTAACTTTTTACTCCCAAAGCTGTTTTGTGAATAATGTAGGTTAAGCTATACATATTCTTTTATCTACATCTAGGAGAGAGAGAAAAGGATTGTGCGCATGTCATTACGTCCCGGTATATTGTGGCTAGCCCTAAATTTGACCCTGATTATTCAGTGTTTATCAATAAATAATATTAATACCTATCTGTTTAAATTTTACATAACTTTTAAGATGTCTTCACGTACCCCCGCCAGTACGTGTACCCCAGGTTTAATATCACTTATCCATGCCAGTACAGCTTCAAGCACACATAATATTTCCTAAATACCTCCAGAAAACTTTTTTTTTATTATTTCAATTAACTAAATGTATGTTTACTCTGGATAAATGATTAATCTAAAATCTTTGCAGAAATAATGAAAAGTAACCGTAGCCGTTGCCTCAGGACCCGATGTTCAAGTTCAAACCCAAACTGGGGCGATGGATTTTTATTGAGTGGTAAAAACCGTAGCACAATTTCTTTCGAAGAAGAAATAAAACCGTCGGTCCCATGTCGATTGTAGCATGTAAAAGAACCCTAAGAGCTATGTGAACGTAACTATGGGGTCTTTTGCTCTCTCCCATAGAAATTTTCCTGTGCTGATATAATCAGTCGGTTCAGTAAGTGCACGTTTTATTTTTTACATCTATTATTGTTTCCAGCATATGGTCTCAAGCCCTATATTTTCCACTACCAGCTGGCTAGGCCTGTCATTCATAGCTTCATATACCTTATAAACTAACTTAAGACTAGGACAAGCACAACATCCAGTTCACGGCCGTTAATTTATCAATGTAAAAGTGTCAACACACATTTCACCAATGATAAATTCGAAAGTGAACGTTAAATACCTCAAATAATTATAAAAACGTGTTGGTTTGTAAAAACCTATTATATATTAAATGTGACAAAAACTAATCCAAAGGATTAAGAATATAAAAGTTCCTCTCAAACTAGATATGTTCTGATTAAGCTTAATTTGAAATAACTAACACAATAAATTACAGAGACAAACTATATTATATGGATGTGGGGTAGCAGAGCAACATTTTGTGTCTAGTCAAATTATTCTTAAGTTGTACTTGCTGTTTACAGGGGGGGAAACCATCATATTTACCATGATACATCATACATGCTGTATTTTCACTTCGATAAAATGCTTACTTTAGAAAGAGAATAGTTTCGATAACTAAATTTTTATTCGAAAAATAATATAAATAGAGTTAATATACTATGGCTATAGGGTAAAGAACTATCATATTTATATTGTTGGAGCAATACAATTGCAGTGCTTTTTTAAGAGCTTACCGGGGTTTTATTACTCATAAAATATACAACCCATTATTATTTTCTCACATACAACAATTGGCAAATATATTTCTAATTAAAATTCACATATGAATAATTATTATTCAAGAATCTATTGGAAGGCACTTCCAACAGGGAAATAACCGCCTCCTTCAAACAATAAATCCCAGCTTTTATAGCTTAATCACACTAGTAACATATATTTTTCATAATGGGAAATTTGGTGAATTTTTTTAAAATTAAAACTAAATGTTTAAAATTAAATTATAGGGGCGTTACTCCCTTTGGAAAAACTTATGAAGAATATTTTATTTTAAATCAAACAACTTTCCAGAGAGAGATTTTATCAAGATTTTGAAACAAAAAGCATTTATATTTTCATCTAGACTGTTGGTTTGCTTAGGATACAAGTAGTTTGATTCTACATTTGTTTGAAATCCTTTATACCTTTATCAAATTGACGAACCTATCATTATTTGTAATGTTTTAGGTAACTACTGTATTTTACTAACCATGCTGTTTAAGAAAAATTGCCCTGTTTTATTACCCAGTTTAGCTATAGCCATCTCAAATGCTAATTAATTTATTTAAATGTATGCATAACAAAATGTATTAATTTATATAAACTTCAATATATATTTTATTGGAAACTATATTACGGAGATTTTACTTGACTGACCATATACATTGGAATCTATAGGTTTTACATATTTATAGAAATACCTTTGACTTCTGACAATTTTGAAATAAACCTCCAATACTATTGTCAAAACTAGTATAATAAAAAAAAAGTGTTTTGGAAATTTATTTTAATTTACTTATTTACTCTATGTCATTGGGAGCTCGAAAGCTTATTGCCGCTCCCACAAAAGTACACCACCTATCCCTATCAGGAGCTAATTCTATTCAGTCCAACTCACTACACACTCTCTCTTTCAGGTATATTATAATGTTATTTTCCCATCTGCGTCAAGGTCTTCCCAATGGTCTCTTACCATAAGGTTTACCAGTCAGTACCCTGATCAAGGTTCTATATTCTCCCATTCGCACTGCATGTCCTGCCCACCGTAATCTATGAGACTTGATTATTCTAACAATGGTTTATGATTAGTACATGGCATACAGCTCACCATTATATAACCTCCTACACTACCCAGTATCCTCATTCATTTTTGGACCAAATATCTTCCTAAGCACCTTGTTTTCGAACATCCTACATTTGTTTTCGTCATGTAAGGTAAGAGACCATGTTTCACAACCATAGAGAACAGCCAGTAAAATTATTGCTTTGTATAAAATATACTAATTTACACTAAAACTAGTTTAACCAAAATTACCTGTCACAAAAATGTGTATAGATTATTTTTCATGTCAGTAAAAGAGTGTGCATAAAACACAAATTATATAAAGAGGTAGTTAAATACAGGGTTAAACTAGGCGGTACCATCTATCGTTGACTATAATTGTATCATTATTTCCAAGGCGGCCTAAATACATTGGAGTGCGCTGTATAATTATCTATATTCTATACTAACAAATCTGTTATGCAATATCTCTGCGCAGGTCACCATCACAAAAAGTAGAAGTGTACAACTGTTCAACCACCGAGGTGAGGGCCCTGTCCTTGGGTGAACTGCTAAGTAGAGCCTATTCTTTTGCTTTGGAAATCCCCGTAGATAAACCCCTATGGTATCCTTCAGGGTTTGTTACAAAATACAACAGTGTCTTTCAAATTGGTGTCATATTCCTACATCTTCTGCCAGCCATAATCTTCGACACCGTCTTGAAAATTGATGGTCAGAAACCCTTGTAAGTATTAGTCAGAATATTTATTAGAATCTCAAACTTTAATGTCCTGACCAATTACACTAAGGCATTTATCATAATCGTTGTGATATGTCCACTAAGTTGTTATGGACATTTTGTAGCTCTGAATCAGTTTTAAGGGTGAATTGTGAGCAGTGGCGGCAGAACCTTATTTTTTTAAGTAGGAGCAAGCTAAAATGAAAAAAAAAATTAATAATAATAAGGACTTGCCTTAACCTAACTCATCTTTACACACTACCTGATAACTATTTGAAAATTGGATGTTCCTAAAAGATAACAAATTGGAGTGGTCCTTACATGGAATCTTTTTGAAAATTGAGTGCCTTTAGAAATTGTTTTCAGTTTGATCAAAGTCCTTTAGCTCCTTATTCAAGAATATCAGAAAGTATGAAATACGTATAGAGAGTGACTAATTTATTCCCCCTTGAGCCCAATTATCAGTTTTGCTGTCACTAATTTTGAATGGTGCTTTCCACAATTTTTGGAAATTAGACTCTTTTTAAAGCTATTTAGAGTAGTCCCCCCAAAGATTTTTTTTCCAAACTTTGATGCTCCTAGAATTTATTTTAAGGTATCCTCCTTCGATAAATTTTTGAAATTTAAATGCCTCTATAAACTATTTCAAACAGTCCTTATCCAGTTTTTAAATTCAGATTTCCTAAAAGATTTTTAAGGGGGTCTTCCCCCAGAGATTTTTTTAAATTTGTGTGCTTCCAAAAGCCTGAATTTTTCTCAAAAATTGGAATCCTCTAGAAGCTATTTGAAGTGGTTTTTCGCCCGGCATTATTTTGAAAATTGTATCTTCTTGGAAGCTATTTAGAATGATCCTCTTCTGGAAATTTAAAGAAAATTATAGATGCCTCTAAAATCTATTTGAAGTGGTCTTATCCGGCAAATGTTTGGAAATTTAATGATTCTAAAAGTCACCCGGAGATTAATTTAAGGCCATTTTTCGGCTTCATATTCGATAATATCAGAGGATTTTAAATAAATCTGGTGTAAGGTTGGGGGAGGGGGGGGGGAATTACCTCCAGGGGGAGTCAATACCTCCCCTGCTCCCTGAATCCACTGCCACTGACTATCAGGGGTTTTACTAACATGATTTATAATTGTGTTATTTCCATAGGCTCACCACACTAATAAGGGTGCACTTACTTTATTCTACCCTCTTCAACCCTAACCCTTAGTAAAAGTATTTTATAATTTGTGTATCAAACGTATTGATTAAAAAAATAGTCCATTATGGCCAAAAGTCTTAAAGAAGTAGCAATCCAATTGTGGTAATTCCTTGATAAACATTAATAATATAATAAGACACTCATATTACCCAGAACGATAGGACTCCTACCTTGACTAATTACAATATGGTAATATCTTATCAACTATACCACAAAACGTGAATTAATCACAACTTGTGAATGTGTGAAATGCCAGGCCTCCACCGTGGTTCGGATCCCACGTTAAACTGTAGGTCCTCCATTTCATCTCACAATCACCCTACCATTACACATTAGCGTAAGAGCCTACAACCCGAACAGGTAGTAAGACGTGGTACTAATAATAGTAGTAGTAGTAATAGTAGTAGTAATAATAATAATAATAATAATAGTCTTTCATGATAAATGGAGGGTACATTAGTTCAGTTACATTTATTTAATAAGCTGGTTTAATAAAAATGTGTTCTAGACAGAGGTTCAAATATTGTACCTTTGGTTTGGCCTATTCCCGTTCTATTGATTATTTATTATATTTATGTTAATATGCTTAACTAAGACACACTTGACATGCTCTCTTCTCTAGCTTAACAGATATGATAACGTTCTAACCATGGATATAAAACCGAACTTATGAAAAATTCTGATATTTTGATATTTGTTCATTTCGTTTATTACTTTTAAATAAGTTTCTGCGATATCTTAAATAAATTAGTTAAATAGTGAATGATAAAGTGATCTGCTCACGGACTTTGCGACCAACTAGAAACAGGCATCTTCTAGTATATTTCAATTGGTCTTAAGATTTGAATTCTCTTGCACGAAGAACATTAACTTAATCCTTTAAAATTCTTTAATTATTTCAAAATTATTACTAATTATTAATCTAGTTACTAAGCCAGAGTAAAAATGCTATAGTTACAACTAAACTTATTCAAAATGATCAGAGAAATGGAGTCTCACTTTTAATTCGCTTCAGCTCACTTTGCAGTGTTTGTTACTATTTTCATAAAAAAAAAGTGTTAAATAATGTGTTTTTAACATTATATAAAACCTTAGAATGTTAAATGCAAAAACATGACTTCATATTTGTGAGAGCCAAATATTTACTTATAAAACCATGTTTAGAATTATATTTTATTGTATTTATATAATTTTTGTTAATAGGTTAATAAATATTCATCGTCGGATCTATGTTGCAAATCTTGCACTTAAGTACTTCATGTTAAACCAATGGCGATTTTTGAACAGAAGATTCATGAGTTTGAGCACATTTCTTCATCAAAGTGATGTGGAGGCCTTTAGCATTGACATAGTGACTCCTGATCTTACAGACTACTTCAGGAATTGTTTGATAGGTGGGAAAAAATATCTATTTAAAGAAGATTTGTCTAATATCCCAAAAGCCAGGAAGAACATCTACAGGTGAGTTTATCTTATATATTCTATGGTACTAGGAACTCTAAAGTGCATTGTCGTTCTTACAAAAGTACTTACGTCACCTATACCTATCTTGAGCTGATCCTATCCAGTCCACCATCCCCTCCATCGTCTTTATCTACCTAGGGGTCTTGTTTCTTAAAGTTTTCCTAATAAAATTGTGTATACACAACACACCTCACCTCAACTCGGCCTGCGAACCTTGATTATCTTTAATATGTTTGGGGATGCACACAAACCATCAAGTTATTCATTATGTAACTTTCTCCATTCTTCAGTTTTTTCATTCCTCTTAGAATCAAATATATTTCTCATTACTTTATAAGGTTAACTTAGCTGGCCATCAATAATTCTCCTCTTAAACGTATATGCTGAGATAAAAACCATTTAAGAATCCAGTAAACATAAATAGGTAAGCCCAAACGGTAAGGGCTCTATGATATAAAACAAATAATAACAATAATTTTTTTTTTAATAAATTTTAAACGGGTGGTTTAAGTGATGGTGGAAACTTTCGAGTTAAATTTATTTAATATAATTTCCACCTATACTATAACACACAAAGGCCACAAAACTGTCATAGCCGATAAGTTTGTCTATTTTATTCCACTTCACCAATAGCATCTGCTTGTTGACATTTTTATTAAAAAGCAACGTCCTATTTGATTCAAAGTTTTCTTAACTCTATAAAAAAAGTTTGAGCTTTAGAATTTGTTGGAAAATTTGGCCATTCATAATACCTTTGAAAATATGTATACAGCCATTCGAACGATTTTTTTTTTTAAGGTTTGCCACCTCTGGCTATAAGCACTCTAACCATTGATAGAGACGCAACATTATAATATTAACATTTTAAAAGTTTTTAGATCTTTACCACTGAAATGTTAGATAAAAAAAAATCAAAATACATACTTCATTTCATGTGCTACCCAATTTGGATTTTGGGCCAGTTTTCAGTTTATATTTATGATAGTACATATCTTTTCATTTGTGCTTGAATTCATAAAGGGGTGAAAATATTTAAAACTGTAACTTAACATAAACTATCAAAAGTGCGTGTCAAAGTGTTTATTTATAGAGGTGATAACGCAAGAGGCACACAAGGATTCTTGATAATACTCTTCCACTTCAGACTATATTTTCATTTGAAATATAAGACAGGGAATAAATATCAACATTCTCTCTTAATAATAACATACAGTGACCTGGCGGTCTAGGGGTAAGGTGTCAGACTTCTGTGCTGGGGTCCGGGGTTCAATCCTCGGTCCCGGTACAAATTTATCTGATTACCAAACCATTCCTTCACCTCTGACAAGACATTTTGTGAATGTGGGTAATGCCAGGCCTCCACCGTGGTTCGGATTCCACGTTAAACTGTAGGTCTTCCATTTCATCTCACAATCACCCTACCATTACACATTAGCGTAAGTGCGTACAACTCGAACGGGTAGTAAGACGCGGTGCTAATAATAATAATAATAATAATAACGTACACAATAATAACTATTCGAAAGTGGGTCATTTTTCTAAAATAAAGGCATCTTTATGGTTTTGTGTGCATCACAATACAAATTAACAAAATCAATTTATCGATGTAATTTTCTCTTGGTGACAATTTTTATTCTAATTATTTAATATGGAAGTCTTATATTTATAGGTTTCAATGACATTTTACATACATATGTACAGTACATACATACATACCTAATCACACCATTCCATTACAGGGTAGGCAATAAACTGTAATATAGCTAAAAAAACAACTCTGTACTTAATCCATCCTCACAAACTTTTTCCACACTTCCTTATCCTTCCATAATTCCTTCGCTTCAACAACATCAATACACCGAGTCATACATTCTCTTTTATTCTTAAAACTCTGAATGTTTCTGTTTTTCACATTCGTCTACAACATTTAACCCTGTCTTAAATGGCCTACCCCTTCCTCTTGATTCACACACTCGCCCATCATATTTGTTTCGTCACTCGATCCACACTCATTCCAGCAACATTCCCAAACTAACGTAAGATACTTCTTTCACAACGACCTATTGGATTCCCTTTCAAACCTCACTCTTTCAGCACCCTTTCATTATTGACTCTGCTCATACGAGTTTTTCCATAAACATTTCTTAGATATCTCATCCCAACCGCATTCACCTTGCTCTTGTGTTTCTCATGATAAACCCACGTTTCCCAAGAAGTTATAAAATTTAGCAACCAACCAAATAATGAATAAAAATCAAGAATATATTTGTAGATATATATAGTGTCTTAATGACTATTTAGGCAAGATGGAAAGCTTAGGGACACTATGTGCGCTCAAGCAATGTCCTTAAAATATTTACTTTTTGTTTTTGTAGTGAGTCATTGCCTAATTAGCTAATTAACTACAGTTTGTTATTATATGTAGTTTGTTATACTTTTTATCATAAAATTATTAAATTTGTATGCAGTATATTGAGTAGATATTGATTAATAATTAAAGCTTGTAACCCACATTGAATCTTTATTAATTTTTATCTGATTTTGTTCTAGGTTGTATGTGTTGGACCGCATCGTGCGTGTATTATTCTTCATTTTAATAACATTATATGTGGTGATTCCCTTTTGGAACGCTGCCTTGCGGCAGTGGCTTAAGTTTCAAGACACACTTTTTTCCAGTTGAAGTAAAACAAGCTGCAATTTATTGAGGTTTTCACTAAAAAAATTCCAATTAAAACTATTATCATGATTGATTTCACCATTCTATCTTTTTATAGATTCAGGATGGATTTAGATATAAGCTATATTTTTATTGTTATATTTGTTTAGGATGCCCATGGAAGTTAGCCAACCATTCTCCCATTTAGATTAGAAATAAAAGTTCAATGTTATACTTAACATTATTACAGTTGTATTTAGTTTCATACATGAGGTCACCCTAAAGGTCTTGTGTTGCAACACATGTTTTCAACATTTAAACTCAGATCATATGCTATGTTTTGCAAATAAGTACGTTCAAGCTGATAAAAAGTTTAGACTTTTAAACAGTATAAATTAAATAAATGGTATGCATCTCCGCACGGACTTTCTCGCTCTATTGTTTAAAAATTGAAATATTTACTCAAAACTAGTAAAATATGTGAATCAAAATAATATATACTAGTAAACCCAAGAATAAATTGCACTATCCTTATGTAAAACATTTTTTGAGTCGCGATTTTAAATTTTATAATTTTATATTTAAAGAATTAATGTCTTCAATTGTATGTTTAGACCGATTAAAAAAAGATCAATATTGCGTCCACAAAGGTCAACACTTTGTATTAAAAATTCGACTTCCGGTTAAAATATACATTTTATTAGGTGTTGCACATATTCATGTCATCGCATTGCTATTAAATTCCTCGTTTATAAATTTTGACCAATAAAAAATGTATATATTGACTATTGAGTTTAAAATGGAGATATATCATTATTGTACAAACATTTCTCCTAAGAGGTTTAAGGAAAAATAACATAAACTTTTAGAGACTTACTTATATTTAATTACTCTATAGCATTGGATAATTATTGCGTTAAAACTTAAGTAGTATCTTTTTACAACTAAAGCTCAAAAAAATTGAATTAATATATTTGCCATTATCTAAGAAACTGTTGATTCTATAAAAATATATTCCATATAAAAGTTTTTTTTATTTTTAATAGTACTACAATTTTGCAATGATAAGTTATTTAGTATCTCAAATAGTTGCGGAGATACGTAAATTTCAGCTTCTGTAAAGTACACTAAGAGTCATTTTCACGGGAAAATGAAAATAATCAGTTTATTTATAATTTTAATCAACGCCTAGATACGAATTTTAATCAAAAGCATTAGAGCTGAATTTGAGAAAGTTATTTTTTCTCTTTTTGCCCTTAACTAAACTACTCTTAATTTTAAGTTTAAACAGACACACAGACAGACAGCATTGCAAAGAGAACTTTTTAGGGTTTTGGGGTCATGAGACGTCGACATCTTTACCTTTAGTGTTCGAAAAGTAATATATATACATATATATATATATATGCATATAGCTTGAAAGTTATTGGTTTTTATAAAAATATGCTTCAATTAAAATATTCGTATTATAAATAGATCTACATATTTGTAATGATAAGTAATTTCATTTCTCAAATAGTTTCGGAGATATGATACAAAATGAGAATTTACACATCAGACCGGAGCCCTTAAAGTCGTTTTGACGAAATATCAATAGTAACCATTTTGTTTGGAATATTTATAAATGTTTAGAAATGAAATTTAATCAAAATCGTTAGAGCCGATTTTGAGAAAATCGACTTTTTCTCTTTTTAGCCTTCAGTAAACTACCCTTAATGTTAGGGTTAGATATCCAATTCCAAAAAACCCTCGGGGCAACCCTATTAAAACCCTAGATACCAAGCCTTAGCCCAATCGGTAAAATTTTTTCGGCTCTAGTTGGAGGTACAGACAAACAGACAGACGGAGATTCAAAAAACACTTTTTGGGATTCGGGAGGTCATGAAACGAGATTCATCCAAATCTCGAGTTCAATTTTTTTGACGATCACAATAATTTCTCTACCTGTAAGATAACGAGAAAGTAAATATTGGATTACAAAACAATTTGTGAATAAGAATCAGTTTAAATTTAATAACGTGGTTTAATCACTAAACTTTCGTTTCACCTATGAACACATTATGTAAAATATTTATATTAAATTTAAATAGTGACTAAATCCACTATCCAAGGTCATTAATGTGCACGAATTTCATTTAGCAGTAAATATGTTAGAATTCTTGGTAGGTAATGTCAGTGGAAGTGATATTAAACTAAATATTAATCACGTCAGTTAGGTTTGTGTGTGCTATATTTATAAAAACAGAGTAAAACAAGATTTATTAACAAATAATTGGTCGAATTAGTTTTTTTAACCGACTATTTTTATCTATTTTGTGAGGATGAATTAAAGTTCTATCAAATTTATTTTTACAGTATAACTTTTTGCGTAAAGTATACCAAAGTATTAGCTTAGTGTGGAGAATCTAGCTTAGAGCTATATATTGAACCCTAATACTAAACTAAAGTTTTTTTTAAATAATATTCTTTGTCATATTTGGTTGAACTTAAATATAAATTAACTTTAATAAGCTTTTTAAGATACACTTAAGGAAGAAAACATATTTTATAAAAATACGCCTGAATAATCTTGAAATTAACTCACCTTGTAGATAATATCCTTCAATTCTGTTAAAAATTATAAAATAAAGCTAAACCATTTATAATTTATTTACTTGTCTCCAATAAATTGTGTTTTACTTTGGCAATCAATAAAAAGTACCCTTTAAATAATAATATAATTGGCACTACATGTTTTATTTAGTGCAATTTATACTTACAAAATTATAGTTTAAAGATCCCTTTAGAATGTACACATTATAATATACTGTACATTTAAAATAGCTGATAAAATACAAATAAAAAACAAGTTAGAAAATTTGTACGAGAATGATCTAAGTAATTTCCTCAATTTGCTTACCTTTTAGCAGATTATTACTGACTAGCCCCCTTCCCCGTAAAAAAATATTGTAAAGAATCCTGTAAAACAAAGCTTCAAATCATGTCAATATAAAACAATTTTTTTTTACTTTTTTTTTTTTGAAAATACAGTTCTACTATCACTGTATAGCCCCCTCCCTCTCTTTATCCTCCCTCCTATTTTCATCTTATTCCTCTATAATTTTGTTTGCTCTAGGCGCGAAAGGAATTGTGTACACACCAATCAAACAAATTGTTAAAATAAAATTAATTTTTCAGCTTCCTCCACTTTCATTTACTCCCCTCATTTCCCCAAATTTTATTTTAATATATTTTTTTTACTCCCTGATAATGTAGCTTTATATTGGTGAAAGAATTTTTAAAATCGGTCCAGTAGTTTTTGAGTTTATCCATTACAAACAAAAAAACAAAAAATCAAATCTTTCCTCTTTATAATATTAGTATAGATTTCAAAATTAAGGTAAAAAATATAAATTGAATCTTCTATTTTCCAAATTATGCATCGTAAACTGGGGTAGTATTAAACTTTGAGGGCAACATTGATGTAATTATCCAAAAACGATTTGATTTTATCTTATAATATATATTTTTTATTTATCACTTATATAGACTTGCATATAATTATTATAGTCCAAGGGTATTCTATTTTGTTTAGTGTTTAGTTTTGTTTTTATCAGTAGCGTATCGTGACCAAAATTCTTAGGCAAGCATGGAAGGGGTGACCTCAAGCTTAAAAGGGGAGGTCCCGTTTTTTTTAATGCTTCAAGAAGCTATTTGTAGGTGTTTCTTTATGATAGGTGTGGCTATAGGCGTCCTTCTGTTCTGTGATTTACAGTGACTGTGACGTTTTCAGTATCTCCTTTTTACCCCAGCACACTACCTTCCGACATAAGTGATAGCGAGATAATCCGCCAACAGTTAACCGAGAGAGACAGTGAAGAGTAAGCTTTTCTCCATGAGACCTGCATTTACCTCAGAGGAGCTATTGCATGTAGCATAATCCTTTCACTGTATTAAAGTTTACTAGTGTTATTCAAAGCAACGTTTAATTGGTGGTTAGGTTTATTTAGTTTTTGAAAGCTTTCAGAAACCCTTTTCATTAGAACAAATTGTTAAATAGTGTTGTGTTATGGTTTCTACTAGGGAGTGTTTTGTTGGAAGTCCTTCGTATTGGAGTCAAATTGTAAGGTGTTTATTTATTTTTTATTTATTTTAAACTCCAAGTTGTCAAATCCAAATTGAGAGGATACTTTATACCCTTACATGGAGTCCTGGGTTGGAATCCGGTTTTAATGCTATTTATATGTGAAAAACTTGTTATTTTGTAGAAACTTATTTTGATTAATTTATCCTGAATAATTATGTTTGCACACACGGTACGGCAGCTTAAGCTGGATGACTTAACGCAACGCGGAATTAATTTGAAAATTGGCACTGATTTAGCGTGGACCGCTTCTCAGTAAGGTTGTGGATGGAAAAAAAAAAAAGATCATAGATTAAACTTTCATGGACCGTTCTGTAGTAAGGTTGTCAAAATGAAGAAAGGAGCCTTTTTTGAGTATATGTTTCGAAATAAATTTTTCTAGTAGCTTCTATTTTTCTGTGGGTTGCACCATAGTTCTAGAAGGGAGGGAGAGAGAAAGAAGGATGTTTTCGAAGTGGTTATATATCAAGTGTTTGCAATATGGGTGTGGGGATATTAAACATAATAAAATACAAGATGACGACACAAAGTCGTTGTAAACAACAAAAAAATAAAATAAATCATCACCCAAGTGTGTGAGAAGATTTTCTAACACATGTGAATGCATTTAGGTTGATGTTCTGAAACATTTCATTTATTTGAAACATGTTAAAAGTGGTAACTTTTGATTAAAGTTGTTATTATTTAATTAAAATCTATTTCATAACAATAGCTAATTTGTAATCTGAAATTGAAAAATGACACCTGGACACGGGAATCGAACCCGAGACCTTTGGCTAAATAGGCCAATGCTCTAACTACTGAACTATCCGGGAATCATTTTGTGATCCGGGTCATTCTTCACTCATATTTTAAGGCAGATTCTATGATGGACGTGCGGAGATCGTCGGCTACAAATGTGTGATTTTATTAAGATCACAAGCTATCAGATAACGCAGCCACCCTCGACTCGGTAGTTGGCTTATTGCTGCCAATTGTACAGTTATAATAAATAATAAGCCAACTACCGAGTCAAAGTTGGCTGCGTTATCTGATAGCTCATGATCTTAATAAAATCACACATTTGTAGCCGACGATTTCCGCACGTCCATCATAGAATCTGCCTTAAAATATGAGTGAAGAATGATCCTGGTCACGGGACGATTCCTGGATAGTTCAATAGTTAGAGCATTGGCGTATTGAGCCAAAGGTCCTGGGTTCGATTCCCGTGTCTAGGTGTCATATTTCAATTTTCAGAATATGATATCCAGTTAGAGTAATCCCTACTAATATAATAAATAATAGATTTGGCTGTTTGATTCTTAATTTGTAGTAGTTTTTACATTTAATTTTTGGGAAGAACCATTTTCGGTCTCTTGATTAACAGATTTAAAAAAAAAAACTTTGTTAGGGGCCTTATTTATAATTTTCACTGTTGTAAAAACAACTGTATTTTATTTTTAAAGTGTATTTAAGTTTTACTAATAAATGATAAAACTCCATTAAATTTTGTATTATTTTATATACATAATCAAAATATTTGATAATGTATCTGATTGATTAGGGTGGCTGGAGTTCCTTACAGAACAACTTCATGGATAGTTTGTCATAAGGTAGTTAATGTTGTAGGCTATTAAAATAAATGTGCTAAAATTATTTGTAGATGGATGATTATGATAAAGGAATCCTCTCTGAAAACATTTTATATCTCCCTACTATACTCAAATTTACGTGTAATGGTCACCAAGTGGTCAAACGGTGTGGAGCCCCTTTCCGTCCTCCAGGACAAAGGCAGGCATACAAAATTATAAAACAAGGGGAGAATAAATGTAGAGGGAGCAGATAGGACGCTCAAAAGTTATATTTATATAATATATACACTCATGTTACCACCGAACCCACTCGGCATTATTGCACTACCAACAATAAAAGGGATTAAAGAATATTTCCAGGAAGGTGAGAATATTTAGTTAAATAAGATTACAAGTCAACATCTCAAGAGTTAAGTAGATTAGTGAAAGATTTATTGATAAACAATATATATGTTTATCTATAGACAATATATATATGATCCATAGAAAACATTTTAGTTATTTACCTTGCAATATTATTAATTTTATTTATAAGTCAGAATGACAGAAATCTTAATATATAACATACTTTCCTTAGTAAGAAATCTGAATATTTAACATACTATTTCTCATGAAAGGACTCTGAATATTTACTATAATTTCCATAAGTTGAACAGACACTTAATATTTAATATAAGTTGGAAGGACTTGACGGTGCCATTTAACTCCGATTCTCTGAGAACTTCATCACACTTTCAGATACAATTGTTAGCTTTATCTTTCCAGAATTTTATGGAAAGTTTCTATTTTATATTAAAACATCTTATTTCTTTGCATCGTCAATCAATTGTAGTTCAATTATTATTCAGTCAAGAGGCGAAATAAATCAAATCACAGTGTGTTGTTATTTATTTATGATTTCTTTTCACTTTAAGTTTTTTTTTATATTGACATAAATTTTCAGGTCTTCCCTCTTGAGGACAAAACACCTACCCGTTGCAGGATTTTTGGAGCACATACGTAGCGAGTCAGAAAATAACATCGATTTTCTTTTAATGGATCGCTGGCTGACATCGGGATCATTAAAAAAAACTCTAAAATCCTCCGTCACAATACCTCTAATAATATCATCAGTGAAAAAGATTTTTCTAAAAGCACTGAGTCATGTACAGAAGTTTCGGTACATACATCAAATTGGCCCGCCACTTTCTCCAAATTAATTGAAATTTATACAGTCCTTTGTGCTACATTTGTGCTCATATGTGCCCGAAGCTCAGCGTTGGTGCTATTAAATTACTCAAATTATAACGATTTTAATGTGGTGGGCCAACTTGATTTCAAGCTGGCCCGCCATATTTTTTAAAACATGCTATCTTGATTTTGATTACGGCAGTTATTTGTGCTCTATTTGTGCTAATATTTACCCAAAGTTCAGCTTTTGTGCTATTAAATTACGCCCGTGGTAACGATTTTAATGTGGCGGGCCAGCTTGATGTTCAAGTTGGCCTGCCATATTTTAAAAATCCAAATTTTCTCCCGCCATTCGTTAGTGCTCCGTTTTTGCTCATATGTGCCCAAAATTCAGCTTTTGTGCTATTAAATTACGCCCGTGGCAACGATTTTAATGTGGCGGGCCAGCTTGATGTTCAAGTTGGCCCGCCACATTTTCGAAATTAAAATTTGTTTATTCCATTCGTTAGTGCTCCGTTTGTGTTCATATGTGCCCGAAATTCAGATTTTGTTCCATCAAACTACGCTTGTTACAACTGCTGGTCATTGGTGCGAGGCGGAGTCAGGCGGGGTGGATCGCTTGGTACCATACCGAGGGAAAGAGAGCTTGTACCTCCGGGTACGTTGGAGCGAAGCGGGAAGGCTAACTTGAGATCAAGCTAGCCCGCCATATATTGAAAAACACAACATAACAAAATTCGATTTACATCACTCCATTGTGCTCTGTTTGTGCTCCTATATGCCAAAAAAAAAACATTTGTGCTCTAAAATTAGGCAATCTAGAGAACATTTAATGTGGTGGGCCAACTTAAGTTTTCTACAGGCTAGGCCTACGGTATAGGGAAGACTAGAGTTCAAGCTGATTCACCACATTAAAAAACATCAATGTTACAAAATTATGTTTTACCATTTGTTTGTGTTACGTTTTTGCTCGTATGTGCATGAATATAAACTTTTTTGCTGTGAAACCAGGCCTTTTAAATGACATTTAATGTGGCAGGCAACATTTTGAGAAACATAACATATTTAAATTCTATTTACGTCACTCCAATGTGCTCTATTTGCACTCATATGGGTTGGGATCCGAACCATGGTGGAGGCCTGGCATTCCACACATTCACAAGTTGTGATTAATACACGTCTTGCCAGAGGTGAAGGAAGGGTTTGGCAATCAGCTATATCTGTGCCGGGACCAAGGATTGAACCCCAGACTCCCAGCACAGAAGTGTGACACCTTACCCCTAGACCACCAGGTCACCCAGTGTGTTATAACATAGTGTTGTTGATCGATATTTGTATACATTTACTGAATTTAGACATTGCTTGACATAATAAGATGGCAACAAGACTGAAATAATAATCAAAATTAATCATAATATAATATGAGAGTGTCACTTTTATTATCGAGTTGAGTAATTATAGAATATTATTTGTAAATTAACGAACACTCTTGAAACTGTTTTTCTCTATTTCAAATTCTTGTCTTGTTTTTCTGATTATCTTTTTAGACTGATATGCTAAATAAAAGCAGGCGAACTTTAGAGTGTTCTATATAACCTACTAATGTTAATAAGAACTGAGCTAGTGAGTGTAATGGATAATCAAATATAATTAACATTATTCTTAAAATTATTAGATGGTCAACAAGCAGTCAAATAAGAACATAAATGAAGATCATATTGATTGACATTCAATGGTGTAGCTAATAATATAAAGAAGGACGGACTGAAATTATAGATACAATCGACTTTCTTTTTATCCCTTTCATTAGCTCCAACTGATGATTAAGTGAATCTTATATATACTTGAACATCAAGCTGGCCCGCCACATTAAAATCGTTGCCATGGGCGTAATTTAATAGCACAAAAGCTGAATTTTGGGCACATATTAGCACAAATTGAGCACTAACGAATGGCATTAGAAAATTTGGATTTCGAAAATGTGGCGGGCCATCTTGAACATCAAACTGGCCCGCCACGTTAAAATCAATGCCACGGGTTTAATTTAATAGCACGAAAGCTGAACTTTGTGTACATATTAGCACAAATAGAGCACAAAGAACTGGCGTAATCAAAATCAAGATAACATGTTTTAAAAAATGTGGCGTGCCAGCTTGAAATCAAGTTGGCCCGCCACATTAAAATCATTATAATTTGAGTAATTTAATAGCACAAACGCTGAGCATCGGGCACATATGAGCACTAACGTAGTACAAAGGACTGTATAAATTTCAATTCATTTAGAGAAAGTGGCGGGCCAACTTGATGTACGTGTTTCGGTAAGTTTTGGATGACGTTCCACTTCCACCCACACTAATAATTACAAGATGGGTAACATAGATCGATGCTGCTGTGTATTACGTTGACAATGTTGGAATTGTGAAGAAAGTTATTAATAAATTTGACTCTAAAGAAACGCAAAGAATTGAAGAAACACAGGGTATTCTGATAAAAAAAAAGTGTGTTGGAGACTATTTGATTTCTATTCAATTTATATTGGTTTGAATTTCAACCGCAATCTCTAAACTAGAAGCGATCGCTATGAGTAAACTTAGAAAACTAAAAAGGTCTGATTGAAACACTATTTTGTTTCTAGATGAGCCCTTAACCAAAGAGAAATATACATGTATGTTAAATCCTCAAATATTTAACTCCATGGAAAAAATAAAGAGTGTGCGGTGATCAATCTCAATAGCAGTAAGGGTATGAATTGGGTGAGGTATAAAAAAACAAGAAAGTCAGTCAGATAGTTTTGACGATATAAGATGTCTGCTCGAGCTCATACAATTTCTTGCTGGAATACACATCAATAGTCGTGCACAATACCAAGAGTATAATATCCCATTTCACAGTCATCGTGCATTCCTAAGTGTAAATGGACCATACTATGCATCAAAAGACCAAGTGACACTTTCATGTGACCAATAAATAAAATCAATGTTTTACAAACCACTGTATATTTATTTCCATGTTATTTTCATGTAATATGTAACTAATAGTAAAAATTGTATTTTAAATAATGTATTCTTCTCACTAGATGAAAACTTTTTATTTTAAAAACAACTCTTTTTTTTTACTAAATTGTCTCTGAATCAATTTTTTTTTTTTAAACTACAAAGGAAGATGAAATTTGTATCAACAGACCAACCCCTAAATATGTGATTGGTCTGTTGATGCAAATATCAAAGTACAATGTCCATAGAAGCTATTTGGAGTGGACCTCTACAGGCAATTTTTTATTTTTAAATTGAATGCCCTTGGAAGCTATTTAGAGTGGTTCTCACTTGGATTTTTTCTTCTTTTTTTAATTAGTCACGCTCAGATCTTATTTAGAGTATGACTTTTGAAGGTTTTTTAAAAGTTGAATGTCCTTAGAAGCTATATAGATTGGTTATCACTTTGAATATTTGTATAGATGGGTTTTGAATATACGTGAGGAATATTGGGTGGGCTTATGATAGTCCCAGGCCCCCTTTCCCCCAAAATAAAAAAGAGGGTTTCAGCACTCACGGTCCTGGCAGTTTCATAGCTCTAGTTTAGTTTGCTTAGTAAATATTCTTAATGCCTACTTTATTTATACTAGACACAATTTGTACCTGTCTTTTCATTACTGCTAGTTCTGATTCATTACATTTCCATGCATTTTAATAACTGTATCTTAAAACCAAGACAATAACTTCTTTTTTAAATGTCTTATTTCCAATTAAGGTTAAGTATAAACAAAGATAAATATGTCAGAACTACAAAATGGCTTGTGTTATAGCTGACAGTTAAAGAAGATCCCATGAGAGCGGGTATCTGAAAAAAAAAATCAATCTAGGTGCTCATTTCTGTTATATGTTTCTACAAAAACAGGGTTTGGTCAGTCATTGGTCTATTAGTTAGTAATATTGTATATACACTGTTTGGCATTTCTTTTGTTACTATCTATTTTACTCTCTGGAGGTTTTATATTTTTATTTCAGGCTTTATTACTTTTTACCCGATTAATGTATGTAAAGTTAATACTAGGCTAGAAGATTTTAGACCAAATTTATTTATTTATTTGATCTTAACTCTAGCAATTTTGTAAAACAATATTTATTTTAGTCCAAATGGAAACCTGTTTAGGACAGATTGCTTTTGGGTGAAATAAATTCAAATACAAATTATTTTATGTGTTGTTAATTTTAAGCCATGACTTTATAGACTGACTTTTCTAATTTGAGGTATAAATGAAATTATTTTATATCATTTGACATTTAGTAAAATAACTATGATAACTTTTTAATCTTCCAAAGGTCAAATTGCTTTAGACCAGGTGTCTTTAGCCAATTTGTCATATGATCAAGTTAATTTGAGAACAAATTAGTTCAAGCCAACTTGGTTTAGGGCAACCGATTTAATGACGATTGGTACATCCCCTTTTTATCTTTTAAATATACTAGTGGTTAATCTCCAGGCTATTATGTTAGCTAGGTGAGCTTTAATTTGTGTCCAAAGAATAATTTGTTACTTTGGCTGCATCTCAAATAATCCAATAATCTCTAAATGAACCAAATAGGTTGCAAGTGTAGATGGTAGGAACCTACCTCAAAATTATATATTAATAGATGTGAAAACGATCTGCTTCAGTAGTCGAAAGGTCTAAGGGGTCATTCTTGCAATAAACTGGACTAATGATGGGGGATCCGGGTTCGAATCCTGTTCAGGCATATTGAAAGGATTTTCCTAAATGGTTTTCTACTTTCCTTCCATACAAATGTGAATATACTTCTTCTAAATTAGACCTTACTCATTGCTAACACATTTAGTGTAGTTCAGGAATGGCGAAACATTTTGACCAGTTTGCCACAGGACCATTGGAATTTTGAACTGGTTTAGTATGCCACCTCTTACTTGTATTTATTAATGAGTATTTAAAAATGAAATAATATTGAATATTATCAAATGTAATGTATAAATCACATCAAATTGTAAATATTTTAGTAATAGCTTAACTTAAAGGAAGAATTCAATAAATTTTCAAATGATTGTCTTAGTTAGACAGTATCAATTTCTATAACTCAAAGTAAAGACATTGAAAGTAACACCTAAGTGATAAAAAGACAAATTTATATACATTCTTAAATCAAAACATAAATAATCTTTTCCAGATTAGTTTGAAACCTGTTGAATTTTGATAGCCATGATATTATTTATTTACGATTCATAACATGTCCACAACAGAACAAAAGGTGCACTTAATTATGACCACAAACGACTTCACACAGTTTGGAAAAGGTTATATTTTATATATAATTTTTGTGGGTGTGTGTGTTGGAATGTCACACCAATATATTCACATGCTCGAGTGCCACAGTGTAGTTAGTAATATGCCTATAACCCCAATATATACCCCAAAAAATGGTTCGGAACTCCGCACAAACTTTCTCACTCGTTTGTTTAAAAATGGAGATATTTACACAAAACTCATAATATATATGAAATAAAATAATATACACTAGCAAACCCAAGCATAAATTGCACTATACTTACATAAAATATTTTTTGAGTCCCGGTTTTAAATTTTATAATATTATGTTTAAAGAATGCCCTCATTTGTATGTTTGGACCAATAAAAATGATTGATTTTGGGTCCACAAGGGTCAACACTTTATATTCAAATTTTGACTTCTGGTTAAAATTTTAACATTTTATTAGGTGTTGCACATCTTCAGGTCATTGCATTGTTATTCAATTCCTCATTTATAAATTTTGACCAATAAAAAATGTAAATATTGACTATTGAGTCTAAAATGAAGGAGATAGATCATTGTTGTATAAACATTTCTCCTAAGAGGCTAAAGGAAAAATAACAAACTTCTTGAGACGCTTACTTACATCTAACTACTCTATAGTATTATAGACTTATTGCGTTAAAACTTGAGTAGTATCTCTTTTACAACTAAAGCTCACAAAATTGTATTAATATTTTCCAATATCCTAGAAAATATTGGTTTTATAAAAATATATTTCAAATAAAAGTTTATTTTTATTTTTAATATTACTATAATTTTGCAATGATAAGTTATTTATTATCTAAAATAGTTGCGGAGATTCGAAAATTTCCGCTTCTGTAAAGTACTCTAAAATTCATTTTCATAGGAAAATGGAAATAGCCATTTTATTTATGATCTTAAACAACACCTATATACAAATTTTAATCAAAATTGTTGGCACTTTTTGAGAAAATCGATTTTTTCCCCTTTTAACTTTTTATTAATCTACTCTTAATTTTAGGTTTAAACAGACACACAGACAGACAGCATTGCAAAAAAAACATCTTTTAGTGCTCGGGGGGGTAATGAGACGTCCACATCTATCATCATTTCAGATTGGATCTTTTTCACGGTCGTGTTCGAAAAGTTAAAATATGTATAGTTGTTTATAGCTTGAAATCTATTATTTTTATAAAAATATGTTTCAAATAAAAGATTTGTACTATAAATAGACCTACATATTTGCAATCTTAAGTAATTTCATATCTCAAAAGTATTAAGGAGATATGATGAAAAATATTGAGAGTATCCATCTTGTTTAGAATATTTATAAATGTTCATAAATGAAACTTAATCAAAATCTTAATAGCCGACTTTGAGTAAATCGATTTTCCTTATTTTGCCTTTGCCCTTCAGTAAACTACCCTTAATTTTAGGATTGGCTATCCAATTCCAAAAACTCCTCGGAGCAACCCTATGCAAACTTTAGATACCAAGATTTAGCCCGATCGGTAAACTGTTTAGGCTCTAGTCCGAGGTACAGACGGAAATTCAAAAAATACTTATTTGGATTCTCGTGAGGGGGGGGGGGGGGGGGGGGGTCGGATCATGAAACACCAACATTTATCAAAATCTTGAATTCGATTTTTTTGTCGATCACAATACTTTCTCTAATTGTAAAAGAGCTAGAAAGTAAATAGACTGATTATGTAGCTCAAGGTCATTTTCCTGTATTGAAAATAACCATGCGTTTTAATATATATTATATAAAAAATCTTTACATTCAAAAAAACTGTGTTCAATAACATGAGCAATTTTAAACTTGTAATTTAAAATTTGAAAGTTAATTTGATAGTGAAATAAAAAATAAGAGGTTTTACTCAACTTTGAGTGAATAGGTTTTAACTTTAAATTGTTTCATCTATCACATGTAAATAAATGGATTATAAAAATAATTCATTACTGTTAAGAAATTCCTGAATTAATAAACTTTTTTCTTAATTACCTTCAATTTATCAATATAGTGAACCTGAAGCAATTGGTTTAATATATTTATGAAAACATGTTTTTACTGGAAATTTTATTACTAATTAAATACCAACTGAGTTACCAAGTCTTGTGAAAATCTCTTTTTATATTTATTTGTAAATTTTTGATAAATTTATATCTCTATGTTTAACAATATCTTGACCAGAGAAGCACAATATTTCGAAAAACAATTCATTTTTGACTTTATACTTCTGTAAAAGCATTGGGAATATACCTTGTTAAGAAATTAAACTTGAATTATTTTAAACTAAATTAACTTAAATTTAACAAACACAACTAAGCCTAGCAAACATATTATTTCCCTATTGCAAATGCCAGTTGAATCTTGTTGAAGTTCAACCAAGAACTTCCTCTTCTGAAAGTGGTCTATCTTGTATTTGAGGGAATAATAATGTTCAATTGGTTTGATATATTAATTTACTAGTATTTACTAGTGTGAATAGTGAACAGCAATATCTAATCAGATTGATATATCAATTATTAGCACAGCAGTGGCTGGTGATGTAAAAACTAGGATGTTAACAAATTAAAAATTGTAATGAAGAACATTTTTCAAATACATACATATTTAGGTAGTCTTAAGGTGGGACGGAAGGGTAAGTGAGAAAGAGCCAATGATTTTTCAGTTTTAATGGCAATACATATGTTTGGTCAAAATATATAAAATATTGCTCCAGTAGAAACATAAGAGTTTAATTTTCTTCACATGTTGATATCAACACTTCCTGAATATTTGCCATCTGGTGTTATCTAATTAACTTTTTAAATTAAGAGAAAAAGTTATTATACTCCAGAACAACCTTGATAGATAGTCCAGAAATGTTGTGCTCATCATGTGAAGAAAATCAAATTCTCTGTTTGTAATGGAGCAATATTTTATTTATTTTGGCCAAAAGAATGTTTTGCCATAAAAGCTGCCAAAACACTGTTTTTTTTTTCCCAAGTCTACTTTCATTCCACCATAATACATCAAGACAATACCAACATAAATATATGGATCCATATAAAGTTAAATTAAATCAACATATCACATACAAATGTATACAAAAAGTAACTGTTTGGATCTACTTACCAAAGCCAGAATGAGACAATTTATCCTATTCACTTTAAAATGTCTAACATTGTCTATGATTTGAGGATTAAAGTCTTTAATATAATTAGAAAGGAAAGTCTTTATTAATAGAAAGTATAACCAGTGCAGTGTTTCTGTTTCTACTCTTTGTATTTGTGAGAAATGTTTTAGTTTTTTTTTAAGTCAAGAAACACCTCGCGGTTAGTATGTCAATATGCATTGTCCATCTATGTATACAAGGCTTATCTTTAAAGAGAAGTCTTTCCTTGGTGTATTACATAGACAATGCCGTAGTCAGGGGGGAGGTTTAGGGGATCAACTACCCCCCCTCCCCCCACGCAATTTTATGAACAAAATATATATGACTTTATTTATGGTTCAAACAATATCAAAATTAAGGTACAAGTACAAATTAGGGGCTGTGTTACCATCAAAAGCACTTCAGAGTGTTTCTATAGATGTTTAATATCTTTAATTTTTCCTGGCAAGTGCATTTAGGGGGTTATGTTGCCATAAAAAACACTTCAGAGAGCTCTTAGAGGTGTTTAATATTTTGAACTTTTTCTAGTCTTCAGCAGTTATGATGTTATGTTGCCATAAAAAAACACTTCAAATAGCTTCTATAGGTGTTTAATATATATAATATTTCCTTACCTTCAACAGTTAGGAGGCTGTGCTACTATAAAAAAAACACTTTAGAGAGCTAGAGGTTTTATATATATATTATTCCTAGCTTCATGCAGTTAGCGGGTTCTGTTACCATAAAAAACACTTCAGAGAGCTTCTAGAGCTGTTTAATATCTATAGTTTGCCCTAGCCTTCAGCAGTTAGGCGGTTATGTTGCCATAAAAAACACTTCAGTTAGCTTCTAAAGGTGTTTAATACTTATAATTTTTTCTAGCCTCCGGCAATTGGGGGGTGTACCGACCAACCCCCTCCCCCTTAAATTATTGGCTGGCTATGGCCTTGCACATAGATTTAGATGGACTAATTAAATATTTAAATCTATGATATTAATAATTCAAATCAAAATATTTGGTGTTTACGTGATATATGTACTTTGATAATTCCAGCTATAACCAGGTAATCTATTTGAACATGAGTAAAACAGGTAGAATGTGTTGTTTTGTACCATTTTATAAACCTTCTAATTCCAGTTGATAGTACAACTCTTTAAAATTGCAATTTGCAAAAAGAAACTTGGTAGTTTTTTCCTTTTTCAATATAACCTAAATTATGGTAATTTAAACCAGGCATGACAATTATATTGCTTGGTTTAACAAAGCTAAATGTTATTTTATGCATAATATCAGTGGTACACCCAGAAACATAGTTTATCTAAGTTATTTTTCTAATATAGAAAATAAGGTGTACTTTTAATGTGTAAATGGTACCCTTTTTGCTGATTAAGTCATAATCCTGATCTTAAATTTAGCTTATGTATTTTACACATCTTCAGGGCTCTATATAAAAATTATATTCTATATTTGTTAATTGTCAAGTTTATATTGCAAATATTTGTGCTGTCATCTCCCCTTGTATCCCTCCCTATGCTTCTGGGTGTGCCACTGCATAATAAAACAATATCTATTTCATCTTACTGAAGGTTGTTAATTGATCTTCTTAATCTTAACATACAAATCCTAATTTAACTTTGCTTAAACAAATGTATCCAAACCAAACTTGTTCTAACAACATTTTATTTGGCCTTAACAAAGCATTTAATTTCTTCAGCTTCCTTTACTAAGTGTATTTTATTAATAGACTTAATTGCTTAAGCATACACTAATAGTTGAGTTCCTGACATACATAATAACCTTCGTCAAAAATGAGCAAAAGAAAAAGTTTTCCTAATGATTGATTGATTGATTGACATTGACATTGACTTCAGCATGAAAAAATTATTTTTAATAGAGAAAATTCTAAATACTCTAATCTCTAAAGTACTTCTTTTAATATAAATGTGATTTGATAGGGAGAGGATACAAACAAATATTATCAAAAATTTTTAAGGACTTGCCTACCAGTGTTGTCACAACAGGTCAAGATGGCATTGCCCATGAAAGTGAATTTACATTTTATTCAGCGAATATTAGAGATATAACATCAAAACAAAAACCTTATATTCTTAAATAATTCTAAAAATAGTACAAAAGTGTCACAAAAATATTATTTATATCTCTTTTTTTTATATAAACTTATTTGTTTCTATAAATCTACAACTTAGGCTACTTGGCTTGGTCACGAAAAACGCCTTTAGGAGGAGTCTTCCTGTCAGGATGTAGATTTAAAAAGTATGTGGTAGCATATGTCTATCTAGAATAGGAAATAATAAAAAGGCATTTTATAAAGAACGCAAATATTTTCTAGGAGTAAATAGTATAGTGACTGTGTAAACTCATCCGAGGAAATGGGGAAGTGCTATAAGTAGATAATCAAGAGGCCTCGCAGGGTGAACTGCTCATTTTATTATCTCGCTTTCTATTAAGTACTTTGGTGTCTAAGTGTGATAGTGCTTATACTGCTAAGGTGTCAAGTTAAGATGCAACCCGCTTTGCAAGAAAGCTTTGAAATCTCCAATTAGGCAACGTTAAGACGTGGCAGGTGACAAATTCTATTGGAAACAAAAGGGTAGATGTGTGAGATGATACATACTTTTTGAGACAGTTAATGTTTGGTAAACAAATAAAAATTCCCTTAAATTATTTTGGACTAGCGACAATTTAAAATATAACTAAAAGGATCAAACAACTAAAAAGTTCATGTTAAGATACATATATTGCTAGTACTATAAGCTAACATTTGAATCACACAATCATGACTTATTTCACATTTATTATAGGTATCTAAAATCATGATTAAAATTATTACTTTAACAAATATAATAATACTTATTACATTCTAGTTAAATTTAATAAAGAGATAAGCAGCGAGTGGCGATTTAAAAAGGGATTGTTTATTAGCTGGCCCTCTCCAAGTAGAAAATATATATATATATATATATATATATATATATATATATATATATATATATATATATATATATATATATAAATATATATATATATATATATATATATATATATATATATATATATCCTAAAAACGGCATCTCTTCTTAAATTTAAAACACTTCCTTATCCTAAAAACATCACACCTACGAAGTCCAATTATTTGATACATATAAATTAGAACGCTGTTCAATAATTACATGCCAATAGTAGACCCTTTTGAATATTAACCACCTGGTAGCAATTTTATACATGTGTAAGTTAAATTTATTACACTATTCCTACACATGTGGATTGATATAAAAAAAAACTAATTCAGTCTTTATTAATAAAGTATTGTTCAACTTAAACTGTAGAGTTTGGTTAAAATTTAATGAATTGTTATTTGAATATTACTATAATATTAAAAGATATGGTAAATTCTCGTTCACAAAACACAAAATAGTTATTTAATTGTTGCGTCACCCATTTTTATCAACCCAAAGAAACTTTTGGCTGGTTCAAACAAAGAATATCGAAGTCCTTCCACATCACGAATAGAGAGCTGGTCACTTTCATTGAGGTAATGCAGGGTGGTTGAGTGACAAGTGTTTGACTGAGAAGTATTAGGGACATGAGAAGTACTGGTGGTGCACTGTAGCACTGGAATATTATTCACATAAACTCGATAGCCGTTGGTATCATGTTCATCCACGTAGTAAATCTGAGTAAATAAAACAAATTCTAGAGGACAAGAAAGAAAAAATTGCGCCAAATAGCTATATTAAATTAAACATTGAAAGGAGGATAGAATGGTAAGGACACACCAGAAAACTAGGCCTCAAAGTTCACAATTAAAACACATAATTATGTAATTTTCATGGTACATCAGTCCCCTCCTTCAGCAGATCACAGATTGGACTATGACAGTGTGGCAAAGGTTATCATGGTCACTTGTATACTGTTATCTTTCTTGATTTACAAAAAAAAAGTTTAGTTTTGGGTTCTGCAGTTGCCTGTTCAAACTTGTGTCTTTACTCTTAGTAGATGGATAGAATGATGTATTTATAATATATTTAATTCATCAATTATTAAATTAAGTCATATATTATCTGTTTATATTGTATATGTATATAAAAATAATTATTGACTGGTGTGATTAAGCCTACTTGGAAGAAAACTAGAGAAGGTTATCTAAGATTGTGACCAGGGGGGTGCCTGGATTTGGTAATATATTGGTGAGCAAGTTCCCACCTACGAAGCTGGGAAGCATTGCAACTATTGGGGAGGGCTCGTATAGCTCTAGTATTATAGCAAGAGTCAAAATCTGAATTATGTGTTTGGGCATGAAGTGCTACTGGTTTGTCAGGTTTGTGCTTGGTATCAAAACAATGACCATTCATTGTTTGAGTGTTTATGTGGTGAGCCAATGTATTCAGCAATGCAGTAGTTGCATTGTAGCTGGTATATACAATTTTCTGCAGAGCAGTGCTCTTTGGTGGGATATTGCATTTGTTTGATTCTGTTGTTGAATGAGGTGGAAGGTTGGTGAATTTCGCAGGTACTGCATCCTGGTTTCTTGCAATGATAGGGACCTTTGGCCTGATTTTGTTTATTGTTGTTTGTGGCTGGGTCAGATAATATGGTGTGAACCAGAATGTTGCGGAGATTAGGGGGCGTTTGAATGTGATTCTTGGAGCACTGTTGAGAAGATTTTGGGTGAGAGGTTATGAGATTAGGATATTGTAGTGTGTGTTCAGTATAAATCTGAGTTTTTTCTTGTATTTCATAATACTGGCTGGTGAGCGGTATGTATTTGGAAAATGGTTTTTTGATAGGCTCTTGATTAGATAGGGCTCTATTTATTTTACTGTTGACTATGTGTTTAGGGTATCCTCGGTCTGTGAAAGCCTTGAAGAGTTGTTGACATTGCTTGTTAGGTCTTCTTCCTCAGAATCTATATGTTAATCTCTGGTAGTTAGGCTATAGTGTAGAGAGTGTTTTATGCGTCTAGGATGGTTGGTTTGGAAATGGAGGTAGGGTGGTATGGTTATTTTACCTGTTCAGGTACTGTAATAAATAATAATAATAAACTGTAATAAATTAAGTTATTACAGAGCCTGAACAGGTTAAATAACTATAGCACTTCAGATTCACCTGGAATATTTCACAAAACCATGCCATATTCTTGGATCTGGAACTAAATTTTCATGAGGGAAACATAAACACCACAGTCCACACCAGTTTTCAGTTCAATAGTTTCAACAGTTTCCTAGTAAGTGTGTATGCTTTGCCCTTCTATCCTCCTTTCACGGTTTAATTTAAATTATAGAGGACAAATGATAGTTTATTTAAACAACAAATACACTTAATTGATATGAAATTAGACTAATTTTTTTACTAGCCATGTTCAAATTATTTGATAAAAACTACTACATATAATAAGACGTTACTCAACATTAGATGTTTGAATAAGATAAAGTAATACAATACATTCTAGCTGGTCATTTTTATTTAATGATGACTTAAACAAAGCTTATGATTGTGTAAGTCATGGTTTACCTATTATAAAATTAACGATCATGCTTAAGCAAGGTTTTTGGTTGATTATATTATGGTGTAGTCAATCTAAATGGTCTTTGTGGCAAAAAATAAAATAGTATTTATAGTATAACCTCGTTATTTCCGAAATAATGTGAAACAAAGCTTGTTTGTATTTGCGAAAATTTGGATTAATTGGTAGAATATGGTGAGGGAGTATTTTCATGAATATTAAATTACAATTTAATGAGTTTAATCTAATTTAACTTATGTATACAACACATAATAATATGTACTGTAATTATTTACAGTTACAGGAAAATACATTGTGTTGACTACAACATGTAAATAGTAAGCTTTTATTATCACTGTTTCTTACAATCATTCTCTTTTAGCTCTGAGTTGATTAACCAATAAAATATATTTTTACTTGGTGTGTGTCCCCACCACTTCCCCTATTTTCCTCCCCACCCGTTTTCCAAAAATTGTGTTTGTATTATCCAGAATTTTGGACTACCATGATTTGGTCTAACGGGATTCTATTGTATATTGTTTAATGCCACAAGAATCACAGATATAGATGGTTTACTACTAACTATAAATTCTTTAAATAATAATAAATACGAGTAAAATTTAGCAGAGAATATATTTTTATTTTACTGTGTAACCTATTAAAATAATATGATGTTGCATAATGAAGCATAAATATTAATCTAAGTCACACTTTTACCGTGGAATTTTCATAGGAAAAGTATCTAACAGATAAAAAGTGGACTAGATCTACTTTCACACATTCATTATATTCATATAATCTGTAAGTGTCACGTTTTATAGCTATTATCAATACCTTTAATGCAACTAATTGTAAAGTAAAGAGTTATCAATGCTGTTCACAAAAAAAAATTTAAACTTTAAATTACTCTTGCTTTAAAAATTGGACTGTATCTTGATGTCAAATATTTATATATCACTCACCTGAGCATAAATGTAGTAAACTCCACTTGTTCGGATAGTAACAGTGCCTCCTTGTTGCAGAGTAAAGTGACGGTTCATACCAAGTTGCTTCATCCATGTAGACGCCGCCCAATCAGTGAAAATACCATCAGGATGACGTAATCGGCCATTACCTAAATGTGCACATTCAATACATAACTGTTCCATAAAATAATGCATTATTTCAATCATGGAATGTTTGGAAGTGAATAAAATAACAAAATACAGGTTTGGAACAGGATTTTTTTTTAAATGTGTATGCTAACATATACTGAAGACAAAGTTTCTTAAATTCAACTTGACCACAGCAAAATTACTATCCTAAGACTTTTACACAACCCTAAGTTAATTCTTTGAATAACTCGGAGTTCATTTTGGATTGACATATTTAAATATCTTAGGGATGTTAGATTTTCTGTAAATGCAGTTAAATAGAACTAATTAAGAGTAGAAAAAGAGAGAATATGTTTCATGCTTGCATTGGTGTACATGCCAAGGCATGTGCAGCATAGTTGCAAGGGCAATCCCTTTCGCCACACAAAAAAAAAAGAGGAAAAGTTGGAGGGACAAAAGAACTAAGTACCTAATTTTTTTTAGAAACCATGTTGATGGATATTCCAAGGGTTAATGTATAAGAGCTTGTTTCTAGGGCGGCCAACGGATGACATTGTAATCTATAATGATTGTTTTTCAAATAATAATCCTAATAAATTAAATATTTATACTTTCTTGTTTTTAATTTATTGTAACTATTAAAAAACCACTACAAACATATATTTAGAGGAGATGGGGTAGGGGGTGGATCTCACACCCTTTGTTTTCCATTTGGTACCCCCATTAGACCCACCCTGTGCACACTTATGGGGACAAGTGGACTGTTAATCCTCATCTGGTTTGGTTTGCTGGTGATGATGGGGAGGAATGGTTTAAAATCCCGGCTGGGTGTAGTGAGATGTTATTTCCCCCAAATTGTTTCTCACTTTTCCACACAACTAAGGGTATATTTACTCTAAATTCTACCTTTCTTGTCCCTATACCTCTAATGTAAATAAATATACTATCAATAATAATAGCCTGAATGTATGGTAGGACGTGGTGGAAAATATCAACTAAATAACTCTCTGGCCTTAAGTAACTCGAAACCCTCGGGGGTACCCAAGAGGGGGAGGGGGGGCTTGAGGGGGCCCGATGACCCCTAGCGTAGTTCGGGGATGCCCCGAGATCCACACAGATCTGAAGATAAAATAAAGGGGGGGGGGGGGATATGACTACTTAAACTATTATATATATATAAGTGGTGATTTCCATGACATTAGGCCTATGTGTCGGTTAAGTCAACTTTAATTTAGAACTATTTATTTTTATTTTGTTGAATTATCACACTTATAATAGTAAAATTATAAATGCTAAAGTTGACAAATAACAATTAAAAAAGCTTCTAGGTGTATATAATGGTTAAAAAAAATTGCCTCCGGCTGTTGGGGCTATCTCCCCTTTAACCCCCCCCCCCCCCCCTACTTCACAATCTTGTGTATGCTACTGAGTTCATGACCGCCATATTTTAAGCTCCACATTCAATCCTATTCGGAGACGTTTGCTTAATTCCTAAGCTAACATCCAACCTCCTTCAAGTCAATTTTCATATTATTCTCTCATTAACGTCTTAGCCTACCAAGGAGTCTTGTTTCTTCAGTTTTCCCAAATAAAAGGTTGTATACATCCTTTTCATCGCCTGTATGTGCCACTTGACCAGCCCTTATCCTACACCTCTTTATTAGTACTCTTAATATATTCGGTTATACATAAACACCTTCTTCAATATGCAACTTTCTACATTATCCTGTTCTTAGTGAAATATATGATGCAGTCTTTATAAATATTGAGAAAGGAAAGAAATTTTATGTTCAAACGAGATTATAAAGGAAGGTAATTTCTTCTAACTCTTGAGTGAGCATTGATACATGCATACTTATGTGTGTGTCATAATAACTGGTGCTTCCTTCTTTATACCTCCTGATAAACGTAGTATTGTAAATGTTTTGTAAATAAACTTGTAATACCACCTGCTTGATACACAAATCAAGTATTCTATTCATTTATATGTCCCAATTCTTAGTAAATAAAAAATCAAATTTTTATTAAATAAATTATCAAATTAGTTAACTTTTACTTATTGTTTAGATCCCCATCTACTTTCTATTAACAGTAACCCCATTTCTACACACGGGGGCACTTCTTACACCTTCCTACTCAATCACTGATAAAACAGATCTTTAGCAAGCAAATAGCTAAATAAATAGCTTTTACACATATTCTATTATTATACCTTCCCTTATACTACTCCTTTCCCCCAACCCCTACTATTGACACCGGTGTAAACGGGGGCTGACACATTGTCTCCCATAGCGTCAGAAGGGTCCACGAGAGGTGTTGGCACAGTATTAGAAGACGGAAATAGAGTAATTGAGTTTACTTGTTGAGAGAAAATTGCTATATTAAGTGAATTCCCATTGCTAAGGAATATTTAAAGCTTAACAACATTAGCAAATTTTTGGGACTTACAACAAGCCTTTCAATGAAATTCATTCATAGGCATGATATTAATGGAGAGTAAATAAATAATCTAACAAACACTGTTTCTGTGTGTTTAAAATATAATGATGTTTTGAAAATGACTATACTCAAAATAATGTTACCAGTATACCAACCATCATAGTATGGATGATCGGTGGAATATCTGGAAGTATCACCATGGTAATGTGCCACCACAAGCTGACGGGTTCGAGTTGGTCGAGAAGTGGTCTGCTCATCAAGTGTTTCCAGAGCTGGGTTGATCCTTTCTGTCTTCAACCTTCTCTGACGATTCTTACCACCAGAATGTACTACTGTAACTGGACTGGATTTTTGTTCCTGCAAAAGAGTAACATCAACAGTAAAATATTATAAGATCCCATTAAGATTCGGATGGACTTCTCGAGATTTTGCAAATCTTTCTTCCAAGTAGTTCCATGTATTATCACCTCACCAGAGATGTGCTGTTGTAGTTGTGGCAGTCCACACACCGACCCTCCCCCCCCCCCTCTATACTACACCCCTTTCAGAGTGTCCTTACATTCTGCAGCCCCCCTCAGCCTCCCCCCTCACATAATTCTTTCAACATTTACAGTCAATTGTGACATTACTGTAGAAATATATAAAAATATATTTTCTTCCCTATATTTAAAAAAATATAGCCATTTCTTTTTGTTTTTTCAGTGGCATATATTTTACGGTCACTACTTACGCTAATTATTTAAATACATGGTATAAGAAGGTTAGAATTAAAATAAGTGCACCACAATTTGTTTGTACAGAAGATAGAAAACCCAAAGTGAAAACCACACTTTGTTCTAGGTGATAGCCTATTAAAAAAAATTGGAAATATCTTTAAAAAAATTAATGAGTTAGAAAAAGGTGGCCAAAGTTGGTAAAAAATTGCAATTTTTTACACTATATTTCTATTAAATACAATTTATGTACTGTACGCCTACTTCAATTTACAAATAGGCCCTACTGTTAACTTTTTTTTTAACACCATACTAATAAGAATATTGTATTCTCTGATCTAAAATAAAAACAGAATTAAATAAAACTCGCTAAACCATGTTTCTATTTAAAATCATTAATTTATTATTATAATATGATTATAACCAATTCAAAACCAAGTCTTTTCTTTTTTATTGCTACATTCAGAACACAGGTTATTAACGGCTTAATCTGATTGCGTATAGATGAGGAAGGTAGCTAAGAGGAAGTGAACCCACATTTGCATGGAGTAAAGATGGGAAAATCAGAGTAATAAATGACTTGTGGAAAACCGTTAAAGGTTTATGTGTATGTGTATATATATATATACACACATTTAACGGAAAAACCATCTTCAGTTCACGCAGATGAGATTTGAATCTCGACCTCCCCATCAATGGCGATCAAACCAACGGAAAGCAATGGTTGTGGGTAACTAAACTTTGTAAACTAATATTTACTTTGTCTCAACACCTCGGACTGAAAATATTATGATCGTCAAAAATTCTAAATTGAGATTTTGATAAATGTCGACATTTCATAGCCCCCTGAAACAAAAAAAAAAAGTCGTTTTCACAATGCCGTCTCTTTGACCGTTTGTACCAGAACCAAAACTATTTTACCGTTTGGGTTAAAATTTGTATCTGGGGTTTTCATAAGGCCCCCCCTCTCCCCAGAGGGGTTTTTGGAATTAAATATCTAACCCTAAATGTAAGTCTAGTTTATTGAAAGGCTAAAAGAGAATGGATCTATTTTCTCAAAATTGCTCTAAAGAATGAGATTAAATTTAATATTTAAACACTGTTTATCATTATAAACAAGATGGACATTTTCAAATTTTCATAATTTCCCCACAACTATTTGAGGCTTGTAATAACTTATCACTTTAAAGTTGTAGTATTATTATTATTTGTAAAACCAATAAATTTTGAGCTATAAACAAATATATATATATATATATATATATATATATGTGTGTGTGTGTGTGTGTGTTTTAATCAGGAGTGTAGTGGAGCGGGGGAACGCCGTTCTGGCACCGCTTTTCGTGGAAAAATATTCAAAATATTTTTTTTAGTAAAGTTTTATACTTTGCCATTCCTATTTAACTAATTGATTTTATATCAATATTATAATAAAACTTTTTTCATACTATTAATCAATAAATTCTAATGAAATTTACAGTGCTCTATGAGAATTCCTGGAATTTTAGATGAAATGCATTAAGTAAGTTTCTGCCTTAGTAATCATTAAAAGATGCTCCAAATAGCTTCTAGAGGCACTGATGTTTGTGCAAGCCTTTCGCCCATTGCGATTGGGGGTCCCAAAACCCCACTTCAACTTTGGGATTGCTACGACCTTGCGTTTCGGTACTGCTAAATTTACAATTACACCGCTGTTTTTAATACAGGTTTTTGAAAATGAATTTGATTCTTATGCTCTTTGGTGGACAAAGATGTTTCTCTTTTCTCAATTTTTCTGTAACAGTGGTCCTAGTTCCTGATCCCATAGAGTCAGGGCCGGCCAGAGGTAAATTTCGCGCCTGGGCGATATTGCTTTTTGGCGCCTCTCTACGTAATCGGTGGATAATATAGTCCATTCACATTAGGAGTGTAGGTAATTGACAGCTAGCGAAAGTTGACAGATCAAATCTCATATATCCACTTTCCAAACCATATTATCTGCATTACCATAAAAAGTTGATTTATTGTCACTTTTGGCAGTCAAAACTTTCACAAAAACAATTTTATTTTTAATTTAGTTTTTCTTTTGGCAGTTCTTAAATCTTCTGCTAGCTGCCAACGATCACATTTCTCAAAGTGATTGTACTCTCGGAAAATATTAAAATAATCCCCAAACCTAACAACTCCAAACCTAACGTAGCCTGGGCGTGATAAGAAAATATCCCCCAAACCTAACGTAGCCTGGGCGTGATAGGAAAATAAATGAAGGGGTAACTCCACAAATGTTAAACATACGCTAAACGTTTCACTTAGAGATTGCACAAAATCTGTTAGGATTACAAATAAAACTATAAGAACCTGTTTTGTAGACAATGTCATCCTCTATTTTTTATTATAATTTTAACAAACACTTTGACATTATGAATGGTTTACGTTATAAACGGAAAAAAAAGCTTTAGGGCACCATTATTTGAAGCTAGCAAATGTAAAATTACTTTTTAAGAGTGGCACTAGATTATATTTTACTCACCACAAAATTATACTAATGTGTAAAATTTCATGTTAGTTTCAAAAATTGAACGTTTGTTAAGCTTAGCAACCCTACTATCACACCCAGGTTACGTTAGGTTTGGAGGTTTGGGGACTATTTTCATATCACGCCCAGGCTACGTTAGGTTTGAAGTTGTTAGGTTTGGGAATTATTTTCATTTTATGCCCAGGTTATGTTAGGTTTGAAGTTGTTAGGGTTGGGGACTATTTTCATATTACGCTCAGGCTATATTAGGTTCAAAGTTGTTAGGTTTGGGGATTATTTTCATATCACGCCCAGGCTATGTTATGTTGAAGTTGTTAGGTTTGAGGATTATTTTAATATCCCACCCAGGCTACGTTAGGTCATGTTAGCTCAGTTTGGCGCCCCCTCAACCTGGCGCCCCGGGCAGCCGCCCGGTTCGCACGGCCCTTAAGCCACCCCTGCATGGAGTGTATATTATTTCATTACTAAAAACTCATTAGGATTTGTGAAAATGTCTGTTTCAAGATAAAAGTGAGAGATAGTCTGTGTGGTGCACCGTACAATTTATTTTTTATTACTAAAATACAAAATTGCCTTTACCTCTCTGTGAGTAGATTTGGGACCTATAATCTCTAAGATTATTATTATTATTATTATTATTACTAGTGATATTATTAGTATAATTATTGTTATTATTATTACTAGTATTATTATTACTATTAGTATTATTAGTATTATTAGTATTATTAGTATTATTATTATTATTATTATTATTATTATTATTATTATTATTATTATTATTATTATTATTATTATTATTATTATTATTATTATTATTGAAGTTTACCATATCGGCATGACTAGAGGTCGTGTAACATAGTTAAAATCATTCTACTCATGTTAATGTGTACAACAAGATCCATAATTTCTGAACCCCTTTTTTTAACAACCTGTATATTGGTGTGTGGGGGGGAGGTGGGGTTTGTATTTGTGTGGTTGTGGGTGTGTTTGTGTTTGTGTGTGTGTGTGTGTGTGTGTGTGTGTGTGATTTCTCTAAAATAAAGATGTCTTAAATTAAAATAATTCGATGAATATTTTCAGGGTATAGAAATAATAGCTATGACACACATGCCCACTCTTCCTGTGTAAACTCCTGGATGCGCCAATGAATCTTAATATCTTCAAAATTAATTCTGCTATAAGTGGGAAAAAGTCTTGTTCGTCTATAAAACATGAATAAAACTATTTAGAGAAATCCTTTTCACCTCTTTTTTTTACAAAACCAACATTATACAAATAGGTTTTATCTAACCAAGGAAACACTGTTTATGCAAATTATTTATAAGGTAAACATAATCAAGTTTAAGCTATAAAATTTAACATAGATCATACAAATACATCATAGAAAACATTTTCAATAGCTCAGGTTTGGCGGTGACAGACAATTAGGGTCAAGGGTTTTACCTGAACAGGATATAAATGGGTTGAGGGAAAAGGGAGTAGCGGGGTTTGCATAAAAAAAGATTGCAAATGGTTTGGGAGGAGAGGGAGACAGAAAGGTGCTTCTGAAGACAGAGCAATCTACCAGGAAGCTACTGAACTCTTTCAACAGCTTAAACATGATTTAATTTGAAAATATAAAATTTTGTTAAAATTATTGTATTATAAATATTTGTCATGTATGATAGAGCATTATCTTATTCTCTATAATAGTATGATAACTTAAAAACTATATTCTTGTATTTCATGTTTTATTTAATTTTAATTTAATTGAAATTATGTTTGATTGTAAAAACGTAAATATTAACTTGTAACTTTTTTATTAATATAGTTCATTTAAAATTTACAAGTTTAATATAATACAAAAAAACACATTTTGTTACTATGCATATTTTCTAAGCAATAGAGTAAACAACTTTGTCGTTCTTATATAGTAGGTATCCATCTGAATCTCAAACATAATAATTTCACCACCTCGAAAGAATTTCACCCTCCCTGGAATAAGTTTGACCCTTCTAGATATATTTCAAAACATCTGATATTATCGAATAATATCAAATTCGAAATGACTTCTAGATGCATTCAATTTTGAAAAATTTGCTAGAGAAGATCACTTCAAATAGCTTCAGGAGACATCATAATGTCTGAAAAAATCAGGCGAGTTGCATTCTAAAAAGCTTCTAAGGCCATCTGAATTTCAAAAATTTGCTGGTATAAGACCACTTCAGATATATTCTAGAGGCATCTAGTTTTCAAAAACATTAAGAGGGCATTCCAAATAGCTTTTATTAAGATCCATTTTTCTAAATATCACCAGGCGAAGACCACCATTTTTCAGAAAAATTCAGGCAAGTAGCAATCTTAATAGCTTGAAGAAATTCTCAAATAAAACAAAAATCTAGGTGATTACTAATTAAAATAGATTTTAGAGGTGTTCAAATATCAAAAACATATTGAAGTAGAACAACTCTAAACAGCTTCTATAAGCATATAAATTTGGACCACTCTAAATAACTTTTAAAAGAGTCTAATTTCCAAAAATAAGGAAAGAAGCACTTCAAATTAGTTACATCTAAATCGGTGAGTAAGGCTTAGTGATGGGATTCATTCCCTCTCCTGGAATAAATTAGCCCCTCTCTATATGTATTACACACCTTATGATATTCTAGAATATGAAGTTAACTTACACCAGAATACAAATAGATTCTAAATGTATATAATTTTTTTTTTAAAAAGTCATATTACAACAACTTCAAATAGCTTCTAAGAGCGTCCAATTTTCAAACTTATCCAGGTGAGAATCATTTCAAATCACATTTAAATATTATAACCTTAAAAAAATGTTTTAGAAGACTACTTTTAATAGCTTCTAAATACATCTATTTGTCAGAAAAAATTAAGGTTAGGATCACTCTAAATAACTTTGAGGGGTATCCAAATTCTAAAAAAAAAAATTAGGATGAACCATTTTAAATAAGCTTCTAGAAGAATCCATATTTTATATAAAATTCAACGTTAGGACTAATCAAAATATCTTCTAGAGGCATCCAATTTTTAAAAAATTGGGCGGGGAGGTCTTCTTTTTTTCCTCCCCCCCCCATCCCATCCCATCCTACCCCTCTAAATAAATAAGATTTCGCTGCTACTGAGTATATCAAGGTAATATTAAACTCTTCTTGCTATTATTAAGCCACCAACCAATAGGCTTAAACTTATCCATGCATCGCTCTAATTTTTTTTAATTTCCATATTCCACTATATGTGAACTAGATATATGATCAAATTGTTTTTTTCTAATAAAACCAGTTTATTAAAGAAGTGTTAATTTGTGGTGTACACCATGGTGTCTACTCAACTGGACCAATGAAATTCCCAACATTTTCCCTGATTTCTTCAGATCATTTCATGAAATTCCGGACTAAAAGGTATGTCACACCTTCATCCTATACCCCCCTGCCCCAGCTCTCCCCCCCCCCCCCCCCCCCCACATCAAATAAGTTGTTTTATTATTCTTTTATGAAATTAAAATAAATAGTTTTTTATTTGTATTAACAAAGTATACTAAGAATTAGAAAATTATAACATATATTACACAGCTACAAAAAAATTTAGATCACATTGTAATTTGCTTAGAAAATAGCAAATAAAATCCACAGTCATTTTTAAGTAAGTAGGTATGATGTGTGTGTTCTTTAAAATAAATCTGTAAGTAACAACCGATTTGGTCGGGCCAACAAGTTAGATTGTCCGTAGCCTGCTCTCTTTCCCTTCCCTGCCTGCTCCATCACTATCGCACCTGACTAGCTGCAAGATGGCTGTCAAAATAGATAATTGGTGCAGAGTATTTGAAATAAATCAGTGCTCAGACATTTTTATTCTAATGTGGATAGATTTTGTTCTTCTTGGATTGTTTTATGATTCTTATATTTCATATTTTGACTAAAACAATATTTTCCCAGATTTTTTAAATGAAATTCCCAGTTTCCCTCTACTACTTTAAATTGCTGGCTGATTCCCGTTTTCCCGGATGGTAGACACCCTGTACATGGACCATTTAGTCAAGCTTGCTGGTGACAGGAGGTCGAGGTTTAAGTCGTTATCAAGTGGACTAAAGGTACTTCTTCCTAAATGATTTCCCACTATCCCTTCCTGCAAATGGGGGTATATTTCCTCCAAATTCCAATTTAACCATCCCTACCCCATCACAGTAATTAAATGAGGACACCGTTGGTGGATAGTGAGGTGTGTGAAGGAAAATTAAATGGATTATACATTGAATATCTGTGCAACTCTTTCTTTTTACTAGCTCTGATTGTCAAGAATCTTACCTACTTGCTTAGCCTATGGCATCAGGAAGTTGAAAGCTCATTGCCACACTTACAAAGTACACCACTAAAATATTTTGAGTTAGTTCTATCCAGTCCACCTCATTACACCCTATCTCTTTCAAGTCCAATCTAATGCTATCCTCTCATCTGTGTGTAGATCTTCCCAATGACATTCTGCATTTAAATTAGATTTATATTACAAGTTTACATTTTATTAACTATACTTTAAAGCCACAAACATGCTAATGTAAAATTCATTATTATTTTCCAAATAATATATAAAATGTACCAAACCTGGTATTTTGTCTTGTGCTGAGCAATAGGAATATATGGTATTATTAAAGGCACACCAGAACCACTTGAATCAGTCTGCATGACACGAGACTGTCTTGTGAGAAGGGGAATGTCTGTTGGAGAAAGATATTTCTTCAGAGGAGCTTTGGAGGACCACACTGTATTCACTCTGCAAGAAGAACACAGAATAATATTAGCAAAAAATAAAAACATTATAAATATGAGTTTTTAAACAAGTATAAGGATACTCAAAATAATTACTATATTTTCCACATAATGTATTAACAGGATTGTAACTAGGAATTTATTTGATGGACTTTGAACTTAGGTGTGTCTTAGTTTTTTCACCCAAAAGAATATTTCAAAAAAAAATGTTTAGCATTAATTTGCTCTTGAAACAATGTAGTGATTTTTGAAGCATTTATTGAGATTGTTGCCGCTAGGAATTTTTAATACACCAAAAAAAATACTAGCCCAAGTATTGAGGATAAGTATGAATATATATTTTAACAATACTTTAGGGGAGAGTATTTGAGGCTTCTAAAACAACCCAACTTTTCTCAAGTACTGTCCAAGAATATAGTGAACATTGTTTTTTAGCTAGAATGTTTTAACACAAGGGATAACTAGCAACTAAATATATGGAGTAGAAATAAAGTTGTAGTAAAAACATTCCAACTGTCTAGATCAAGAATGGGCAAAACAAAATGTTAAGTCTCATGTTTCACGTAGAAAACTACACCCAGTAAACCTGGCCAAAATTCAAACCTCAAGTTCATTGTGTTTGCCAATCCAGTCTATTGTGAGCCTGACTCCTCAAGCTACTCTACCCCTAGTTATTATTATTATTATCATTATCATCATCATTATTATTTATTATTATTATTAACCAGATTCATGAGTAAAATTGTTGTCAAGAGTGCCGGTGCTAAAATTTACTTTTTAAGAATATACTTAGAGAAAATTGCATTGTAATTGAAAGCATTCATGTAAATAATGTATCATAATTTTGTCAATAATTACTAGTTAATTACAGTATATTTCCCACATGTCCCTTGAATTTAGTAAGAAAATATTTATTGTATTTTTCATTTATTTAAGGTATTTAACATGTACTTACTGAACAGACCGATTATATCAACACATGACTTATAAATTAACTTAAATCTAGAACAGACAATATCCAGCCCCGGGCCGTTAATTCGTCACTGTGAAAGGGGAAACCCTCATTTCACCAATGATAATTTTTTCAGTCATGCCAGAAATCAAACTCAGGACCCTTAGCTCAGTAGACAGACAAGCTACCGATTGAGCTTTGGTGTCTGACTTATTTCTTGTAAATTAATGGCTTTAGGACGAGAAGATTCTCTTTCCTACATTATTTCTACTGTTCGTGAGATAGCGGCAGGACTGCACATGTGATAAGAGTTGGGACAAACAAAATTGTCTTTAAAAGAGCTTTAATGATATATTCTCACATCTATTTCCCCTCCAGCCAAATCTCAAGATATGTTTCTGATCTAAAGTACCACTAGTTTGTGATAGTGTGTCAAAACGACTTAATCACAGCAGTGGTAAGAAGGAAGGTCCCAGTAGAAACAGGCAAAAGGCAATCTGGCACATGTATCAAAAGTCGTTTCTTTGTTCAAATAATGTACTCACTAGGTACTACAATAACATATGCATTTCATAATAATATAGTTACATTAAATGGGGGGCCTGTTAGGTAAATGGCTCTTGAGGACAGGATCCAGGGCCTCCACACATGCAGGTTCCATTAAATCCAGGATCTGTGGTCTCAGTACGCCACTGTTACCCTCCTCCTCCTCCTCGAGGTGTTTGTGAGGTACTGGTTGAACCCACACTATCTGGACAATATCTTTGACCGTACGGGATCATCGAGTGTTGAGGTGGAGTGAATTCTGGAGGGTATATTGTGATCTGAAGAGAGCCGTCCCTTGATGCTGCCATAGCTTACATTCAGTATTTTGTCAGGACTGTGTATAGGAAGTTGGCACGATATACCGTTTTCTGTTTGAGTTCAGCTGGAAGGTCTGGATATAAATCCATAGTGTTGATATCCTGTTTAAAGCTCGAAGACTTTGGCTTTGAGGCCCAAGTATACTTCAGCGATTCTGCTAAATAAATATGGGAACTTTGTGGCATCCAGGGTCAGCAGTGTTCTCTGGGCGTCGTTGGGAGGTAGGTTCTGGCATTAGTGCCGGTGGGGCTGAAGGCAGTGTTCCGGAGTTTGTTGAGGTGTGACTCAGGGTTAATCACTTGCACCAACTGTTGGAGCTTCTGGGTGAACCTTTCTTCTATATTTTGGAACCTGAAAGCCATGGTGTGTATCAACTCATCGATGAGGAGTGCCCGGTCTTAGTTCTGAGCAGCCATTACTTTCACTAGTATATGTAGAAGGTGATCCGTGTGTTGTTGTTCCGGTAGTTGAAGTGTAGGCGTAACTGGGTACTCATTCCTCGATGTTCACGTAGGATGACCCCAGGTGTATTTTTGGGTGGAACGTTGGGTGTGACCCATTAGGTGTTGAGAGGACGGGTGGAGCTGGGCAGAGCTTGGTGAAGAGGGGAATGGAATGAAGATGAAGGGGAAGGCCTACTGAAGAGTCGCGGTAAGTGGTGCGGAGCTGGAGTAGGGGAAAGGGGAAATAGAATGTGAGTCGCGATGAGTGGTGTCACGCTGGAGTAGAGGGAAGAGGAATAAGAGCTTGGAGTGGAGCTGGAGTAGGGAGAAGTGGGAATAGGAGGCTCGGTGTAGAATCGCGGAGTGGTGTGGAGCTGGTGTAGGAGAAAGGGGGAATAGGGGGCTCAGTAAAGAGTTGCGGTGAGTGGTGCGGAGCTGGCGTAGGAGGAAAGGGAAATAAGGGGCTCAGTGAAGAGTCGCTGTGAGCGGTGTGGAGCTGGAGTATAGGTAAGGAGGAGTAGGGGCTCGGTGAAGAGTCACGGTGAGTGGTGTGATGCTGGAGTATGGGTAAGGGGGAATAGGGGGCTCGGTGAAGAGTCGCGGTGAGCGGTGTATAGCTGGAGTAGGGGGATGGGGGAATAGGAGGCTCGGTGAAGTCACGGTTAAGGGTATGGAGCTGGAGTAAGGGGAAGGGGGAATAGGGGGCTCGGTGAAGAGTCGCGGTGAGCGGTGTAGTAGCTGGAGTAGGGGGAAGGGGGAATAGGAGGCTCGGTGAAGTCACGGTGAAGGGTATGGAGCTGGGGTAAGGGGAAGGGGGAATAGGGGGCTCGGTGAAGTTTACGGTGAGCGTGTGGAGCTGGAATAGGGGGAAGGGGAATAGGGGCCCAGCCAAGAGTCGCGGTGAACAGTGTGGAGCTGGAGTATGGGGAAAGGGGGAATAGGGTGCTCGGCGAAGAGTCCGGTGAGCGGTGTGAATCTAAAATAGGGGGAAGGTGAAATAGGGGGCTCGGTAAAAAGTCATGGTATGTGATGTGGAGCTGGAGTAGGGGGAAGGGGGGGGGGGGGCTCGGCGAAGAGTTGGGTAACACGTGTATACTTCCTTTGTGGAAAATATCACTCTTCTGGTGATGGGCCCTAACGCTGGGTTCTTAAGAGGTTCCCGAGGGGTGGAATAGCCTACTTATTTCAGAGGGCTACAGTAGCTACGTTAGTATCGCTATGAGACGGTGTAACTGGAGGTGAGTTTCTTTATGATATGGTACTTCAACTCAATGGGTTGAATATAGCATACAATAGAAATCCTCATGTGATTCCAAAGACGTGCCAATTAAAGTATCTGAAGATTGCTCTGAGTTTTATTTAGGAGAGACATGTATCTTCTTGTCCATACACACAAGTCACCATTAATTTTAAAGCATCCAATAAAATCCCAAGGAAATCATTTTCCTTACACAGCCCTGTAAAATTACAATATTGTAACGAGATTAGTGTCTGACAGTGGGACTTGCGAACTTCTCGAACTTCCTTGTCTACCCTAACTGCTCTCTATTCTCTCTATCTCCCTCCTTGTTTGGCAGGTATGCAGCGGCAGTCTCACTTAGCTGAGGGATTAGAGGGGCCAGTGGGGAGGAAAAGGCAAAGCCAAATGCTTTGAAGAGCCTGGGTTCTTTCTATTCTAGCCCAGTATTCTAGAAATGGAGGATTTCAGACCCTTAGCTGTGACCTTCCCTATATATACACGGTCAGCGATAGCCAGAGGGTTCTCAGTCCTAGTTGAGGTTGACCAAGTGAGTGGGCTGGTGCATCCGGGTTGGCATGCCCGAAAGTGGGCGTCATGGCTAACGAGTGGGCCAGCATGTCAGCGTACCCACGAGATGATCGGTGAGTCCGGAATATCCATGGTGCAGGTCGTTGCGGTGTGTCGTGCGTGGCAACTTATATGCACTTCATGGGTGATGTAGGCATTGCTATTGAACTGTATTAATAATTAATGTTTTTGAGAATGATTTAAATATGTGAATAAATATTATTTGTTTTATAGTACTAATTTATTTATTTATTTATTTAACTTAATTCCATTTTATGTGTTCTTATTAGCTTATTAATTTATAGACTTGTGATTATTATTAATATTATTTAATCTATCAACTTGTTTAGTTGTAGTTAATTTAATTATATCAGTGTATGTTTTTGTGTGGTGTTTCCTTTAAATAATCAAAACCTTGAATATTCCGTGTGCATTTTCAATTTTGTTTAATCAGCAGCACACTCCATTATCCTTAAAAGAACTCAGGGTTCACATGGTGATGTGTGGACGACCCAGACCATCAGGTCGCGCATGAGCCCTAAACGTTACAATATGTACAAACAACTATAGCATAGAAGCTGAACTCAAGCCAGTTTGCTGCTGAATAGGTACTCAAAGATTTATCTCACCCATTAAATACTCTGCCTTTAAATTAGTTATGTATGAACCAGGGTATAGAACAATCGAGGATGGAGCAAAGGTAAAGCCTTGGGACGATAAGCAGATTTCCAGTGTTTAAGTTGTGTTTCTGGGTATCATTTTTCACATTTTCCTCTTCAATATGGTATTAGTGAATGGAAATTATTATTATTATTATTACTATTATTATTATTAATATCATCATCATCAAAAAAAATTACAAAATGAAATATTTTTGAAAAAGTGAAAATTCCAATCTATAAATTATTATTATTATTTAGCACCACATCTTACTACCCGTTCGGGTTATACACTTTAAGTACTAATTATGTTAATGGATTAGGAATTGGGAAGGTTGAATTAAAGGAAGTGAACCCACATTTGCATGGAGGTAGAGTGGAAAACCATTTAGGGAAAACCACCCCCAGTTCACCAGACCGAGATTCGAACCTCGATCTCCCCGTCCTCGGCAGTCGAGCTCAACACGTCTAGCACGTTAGCCAACTACGCAACCGAGGCGGGTCCCAATCTATAAAAAACATCATGTATTAAATTAACTGCACTGATTTACATTGTGTTTTGATATAATTTTTCTTAGGAGTTGAGGGTGATTTTAGCCAGCTGTTTTCCATCCTCTCCTCATAGAAGTACTGGGCCATTTCCTTTTCATCTTTAACCACTTAGCCCATATTTAATTACTTATAAAGAATAATGTATTTTTTTGTGTTTTGTGCTTTGACTCTTCCAAATTTCCATTAAACTTTCATTTCACCACTCATTAAACTATCCAAAGACATTCATTTATATAATTTAGCCTGACATTTTGCCCAGGACCCTGCCACCCACCATTGAGTAGCACTACTGGTTCGAGATATGCACATACACATGAAGTATTAACTCTTATGTAAAAAACAGTCCTCAATACACCCAACTAGGATTCGAACCCTAATATCACTGTTACCAGCAATATAGTCTAATTCAAGATTGATTGATTAGCTTGACCATGCGACCACAGATGTGAGTTCAGAAAGCTTTTAATGTTGAAAGACAGCCAATAATTAATAATTAACTAAAGTTGTTGAAATGGTCAACTTTCCAAAAACTGAGAGAAGGCTAACAATCACATGTACACATTTTAGAAGGGGTTAGTATTTTATAGCAGCTGGATAAAAATTGATTCGTTTATCTAGGGTCTTCTCTGATCACAGGAACCAATCAGACCACAAGAACCATAAGACAAAACCGATTTTAAATACTGGAATAAAATAGATATCTAGTTATCACTCTGACCTGTTGATATGTTTTCTTGGGTTCCTGCCTCCGTTGGAAGAGAGGCTTTCATACAATTTGAGTCCTTCAGAAGAATTAGCACGGCCAATTCCAGTGCCATAACTCTCCGTGATGATAGGTACGGGGGCTCTGTGGCCAAGCCCGGTTTCCCTCACCTTCCTAGAGTGATAATCTTTTATTCTATCTTTCACATCTGCAGCAGCACCACCAACAGTCTCTCCTCCTGAAATATTTAAATATATATAATTATTGAAGAAAAATTATTTTTCTAGAAACATTTTCATCAAACATAGCCTACATTTGCTCTCAAAATGTGAATGTTCTTAGAATGTTTTTAAAAGCTTGTAAGTATCTGGTTATTTAAAGTGGCATGCACATAAATTTTAGACCTATATTCTAGTTAAGGAATGTCAATACATAGAAGGTTAAGTAAGTGTTTAAAATGTTGAAATCCAACCAAATATAATGGTTTGATTGCAACCGTCTGCACTTAATGGGGATGAAGGGAATGCGAGAACATGTGCTTTTGGAGGGTTTTTTTATTTCAAAAAGAAATCAAATATTGCTTCAGTAAAAATACTAAATTTATTTTCTTCACATGGTAATACCAACATTTGTTGAATATCTGTCAAAGGTGTTATGGAATTTAATGACAACTTTCTCTCTTCATTTAAAAAGTTTCTCATCTAATGCCGCTATGCTCATGACAGATATTCAACAAATATGTTGAAATCACCATGTGAAGAAAATTAAACTATGTTTATACTGCAGAAATGTTTTATTTATTTTGACAAAAAATGTGTTGATATAAAAACTGCAAACACACTGGCCTTTTCTCACGTTTCCTAAATCCCCACTTTAAGAGTAGTTTTATATCATGTGGCTTTCCAAGTAATGCCAAAAAAGTTAACGTTCACAACTTACTTCCATGCTTTATTTTATTACCAGGCTTAGCACCATGGTTATTTCCAGCTTAAGGCGGAGTGCTAGTGAGCGCGAGTTTAGGGCAGTATTTTTGCAGTTTTTATAGCACAAACATCTTTTGGCCAAAATAAATCAAATATTTCTTCTATAGAAACATAGAGTTTTGTTTTCTGCACATGCTAATATCAACAGTTGTTGAATATCTGTCATGAGCATGGCGGCATTTGGTGACAAACTTTTTAAATAAAAATAAAAGTTTGTCACCAAATGCCGCCATGCTCATGACAGATATTCAACTACTGTTGAGATTAACATGTGCAGAAAACAAAACTCTATGTTTCTATAGAAGAAATATTTAATTTATTTTGGCCAAAAAATGTTTGTGCTATAAAAACTGCTAAATTAATGCACTAAATTCGCGCTCACTAGCACCCCGCCTTTAAGAGGTAGGGAGGAATAGTGAATATAATTTAGAGGTAGTCCACCAAGAATGGCTAAGGAATTAATCAAATGATCCTTTAGCGATGAACCTTGTCCACATCATGTTATAGACAAGAGGTGCCCAACATGCAGCCCACGAATGGATTTTCTCCTACCTGTATATGATAAAGATAATGTTAACTTTATTTTAGTAGTTTGTGTGTTAGGTTGAAAATAACATTTATGTATCATGTCTTAAGACTCTCCATAAGGATAAAACGAACTATCACGACCAATTCTTTATAACCAGCTGGTCTTGTCCAAACTTATTTATGTAAACCCTAATTCTCTTTTAGTTTTTCTGTAAATACAATGCTAGATATCTTGGCTCCATCATTAGATAAGAGTTAAACCCAGGAGCCTTGTCTTCTATTATAATTTTATTATTTTACATTCCAAAGCTAATTATGAGAAGCCTCCACCTCTCGCCCCTTCACTACAAGTAGTATAGTTTTGTATCCAAAATTTGAATTTGTGTATTTAGTCATGGCTTCTATAGGCTTGAAGAAAATAGTGTAGAGTGTTTTTTTTTAAATACCTGTTTTTAGGCTATCATGTCTCTTTTAAAACGTATAAAAATAGAAAAGAAGATAGCTAGTGTTCAGTTTTTAATGATAAGTGGAGTATGGATTATTTTGGTATGGTTAATATAAATCGAGAAATCTTGTGTATTTTATAAGTGTTTTAGCGGTGAAAAACTCCCAGCTTTATTAAAATTTGCAAGGAAATATTTGTATGCATTTGGTAGTACTTACGTTTGCAAACAAAAGTTCTCAAGAATGAAAAGTAAAATCAAGTAGTGCTACCACATCAAAGACAAACATCTGCATGCAATACAACGACTCTGTGTATACAAAACTCCAGTTAGCAACTATATATATGTACACAAACTCACATATATATGATTAAATAAACATATTTATCCATCTTGATAAAATTATGTTTATTAAATTAATTAAAAACATCCAAATGCTTTAGATTTGGTTCTCTAAATAACTAAAAGTCCATAAGGTTTATTAATTAGAAGCCAGTACCAAATTTCCCTCTTTACAAAAGCATCTCATCTCACTTCTAAGCTTTCTTTGACATTTTTCTGGGCTCATTTACATAAATAGAACTTTATAGTAGTGTAGGATTTAATACCAAGCCTATTTTTATATATTTATATAAATATTTTAAACTATAGCTTAACAATTCAATTAATAATAACTAGTTCGACCCAAACATTATCTCCTCAGATTGTTTGAACAACATTGTTGCATTTTTAAAGCTCTTCAAGCAGTCTATCATCAAACTTAGCTCGCCTGTGTAACTAACAATTTATACATACTAATAATAGCGGTCATTTTTAACAAATAATTTTATTCCTGATAAGTCCTTTAAAATCACAAACCAATATTGCAAAAAAAGGAAAAAAAACTATTCTGTGACAACCCATGCGTCTATGATCAGAACTTAAAACTGTTGACTTAGAGCACTCATATATTTAAAATAATTCCCCTAAAATATAATATTTATATTTATATCAAATATGTCAGTGTCCATGTGTGAAGCTTCACCTTACCGATTTCATCCATGCTAAGGTTGAAATTAAAGCTGTCAGATTGAAATGGCTGAGGTTTTTCTTTCTTGCCCTTATACTGTTTACCATCAGTGTCACTTAGAGAGTCATAATAGTCATCGTCAGCGCCTTCTACTTCATCTTCTGCATACACCTTCATAAAACCAAAAACACAATATAAGAACTATAAAAATATGTTATCACCTAGTTAATAAGGCCGTAAAATCCAATATTGGGTTTGGACCATCGCTATTGGGAATGAACATTATTAACCTTTATATAAACCTTTGATTTGTCAAGTCATTTCTCTACTTGCACCAATCAATCCATAGCCAAGTTATTAATTTTACTAATAACTAGAAGAACACAGTGACAAACAATCTTCAAAGACTTTAAATTGGAATACAATTCGAATAACAGCATAAATTAAATAGGCCTAAATAAATTAACACATTCAATTAGTTTTTTGTCATATTATAATCTATATAGGCCTATTTATTTTATAAAGGTATGCCTGAACATGTAACTGTACCATGGACTTGAGACTCGCCATGTAGTATGCAGATGTCTGATTCAATGTCCAGAGTCTCTTCTATATTCTTTCTTAGGTGAGGGGTTGAATTATGAGGAGTAAGAGGAGGTGTGGGTGTGAGAGTTTTTTGAAAGATCTACCTCACCTATGCAGTCAGATATAGAAGAGGATTGTAGGAAGGATGTTAATAGCCTTGTTCACAAAATGAGTCAGGATGGATTTGTGTTTTAGAGAAAAGATGAGTACATGTGTTGCTGGTTTAACTGCAACAGTGGCTACACTAGGATATATTATTACAAAGGTGGCGTGTTTCATTATGAGTGCATTTGGAGAACAAACTCAAGAGTTTAAATCTCAGGGATAAATAGGTCTCCGTCTTTGCTTTGCTTGGTTATGTATTCCTAATTGTGCTCTCGGAAACCTAGGATGTTATCAAAGGTTATCCTCAGGTGGCATTTAGTGGTACTATTTACCACTGGTGTGGTGTATTTGTGATGATGAAGGGGTCGATGAAACATCATATGGAAAAGTGCATGACAGGATTAACTATATTTTTGGCAGGACCTGATTAAGGGTTGAGGCTGCCCAAGGCTAATATGCTTGTAATCCCACCCACCATCCCCAACCATAACACTAAAAGTAGATGACAACCAATAAATGCATATATGTCTGAAATGTTTTATTCTATGGGGTCATTTTATATTGATTACTTATTATTAATTATGCATGCTTGTAATAAACTAATAAATAAAGATAAATTATATCATTAATCATTATATCATGTAATAAATTAATAAATGCATTATGCAAACCCACCGTTTAGTGGTTTGGTGTATTTATATTGACACACATGAGGCAACTACAAAAAGTGTACTTAAATTTAACACTAAATTGTTTTTGTTTCAAATTATCAATGAAATGTTTTACATCAAGAATGCAAGTAAATTTACACCAAAATAAGAACCCTAATGCCGTATAATAATATTTCAAGTTTCATTTTTACTTTGGGAAACAAATTTTATATTATACTATAATATTACAGTTTTTCTTCTTTCAACATTTCTTGCACCCCAATAAAAAAAAACTTGTGACCCAAAATGTGCACCCTCAAAAAACTTGCGCCCTGGGGTGCAGATTAATCATGCCCTGATTGTTAGGGAATATGGCCATACACCTGAAAGTACCTTATGGTGAGTAATATAGATCCACTAGTAGTCCAGAGCGTGGTGTCATTTGCAAACTATAGAGTCTGACGCAATTATTTTTTTCATGTCAGAATAGAAGAGGGTCTATAGGAGAAAGGGCACTGCCTTGGGATACTACTATTTTCATGAACAAAGATTGGCAAAGAGATTATCCATCATGAATGTGTGCAGTTCTATCTGTATTGAAGGGAGTATATAATACATGAATTAGTGTAATAAGGTAGTGGTAGGAGGGAAGGTTGTATATGAGATCTATATGCTAGACTCGATCAAATGCCCTTTGAATGTCAAGCAGCATCACCAGGTTGACTTTCCAATCTGTCAATAAAGTTGATGTTGTCTGTACAGACTAAAAAAAAAAGTATATCTGTACCTATACCTGGTCTGAAGCCTGTTTATGTGACAGGAATTGCGTTGTTTTTCATAGCAAACCCATCTGAGGCGATCACTCACACTCACTATATTTTTGAAGCTCTTGCCAAGAACATACAAGAGGCTGATAGGTTTGTGAGAGGTTTCCTTTGTTTGGAGAATATAATGACCACTGCACTCTTTCAGTGTGTAGTGTAATGCCAGCCACACACGTTAGGATATACTTGCGCAAGTATAGAGTAACGTGTGTTGGGAGATTTTTGCGCAAGTTTACTTGAGCGTGTGTGGCATGTCGCGCAAGTTTCTGTGGTAGGGATGTGACGATACCGATACTCTCTGTACTTGTTCCAAACGGTTACAGTTACAACCTTGGAACATTTGGTATCGGTATTGGTAACCGGCTACTTAGTTTGATTATGAGTTGGCTGGTGGGAAGGGGGAGGGGGGCTGGGCGCTGCGCAAGGAGGGTGCGCGTGGCTATAGTACAGTTAACGATATCAGTATCGGGAATGTACACCAGTATTGACACATCTCTATTCAGTGGTATTAGCCGCCTGATTGTACGCACATTCTGCGGTCTGTTTCGCGCCAAAATGTAAAGTGAAAGACGTGGAGCTTGAGAGAATTTGGAGGAATTTATAAATATTTACAGAAGTGAACCGTGTATTTGGCAAATAAAAAAAAGACTATCACAATAGGAATAAAAAAAACAGCGGCTTATAATAAATTAATCGAAATTTTTTTAAAAAATTGAACCTAGCGCTGACCGTGATATGTTTGTTAAAAAAATCAATGGCCTACGTACGAATTACCGAAAAGAAAAAAATAGAAGAGTCTACATGATCTGGAGCAGGCACCAATGATTTTTATGAGCCCACGTTATGGTATTACGATCTGATGAAATTTCTGGATGACGACCAAGGAACGCCAAGCTCTTCTCGTTCTAATATCGATGAAAAAGACAGTTCTCAAGTAAGTAGGTTTAATACACAAAACTAAAGATTATTTTATTCATTTATTATTTATTAGACATGTACATAAAATAATCATATGACATAACAATTTCCATACTACGTAGTTATTCCTTGTATTATGGTTAAGTACTCAATGGATAAAGTTATTTTGCCAAGGTACACTTCCCTCGTTATTAAAGTAGTGTACATACTGTTCTCTAATATTTTTGGTGGCAGTTGGATTATTTCTATAGTTTCTTCGATATAATGGTTCCATTTTCAAATCATTTGAATTTAAACCTGGTGTAATAGTTCCATCTTCTGTGTTTTTACGGCCGAAACATTCTGTCGAAGTGAATAAATTTGATGACAATGACATTAAAAAGTTGTGTAAACCACAGCTTGTCATTACCACAGTATCAATATTTTTTGGTTCTATATTAATTTGAGTTCTATAAATTCTAAATCTAGAAGCCAAAATTCCGAAAGCATTCTCAACAATGCGTCTCGCTCGAGATACTCGATAGTTGTATATCTTTCTTTCTTGTGAATTTAAATCTGCCTGTCGGAATGGTTTCATCATGTCCGTTCTAAAAGCAAAAGCATCGTCGGCTACAAATACATAAGGAGGTATTTTATAACTTCTTTTGATAGGTTCATCTGACGGGATATTTAATTGGTTATTCTGAAGCTTTTCATAGAATTTAGTAGTTTGAAGCACACCTCCGTCTGATATCCTGCCGTTAACTCCAAAGTTGCACATTATAAATTGGTACCTCGCATCCACTATTTCAAGAAGTACCATACTGTGTTGACCTTTATAATTATAAAAATATGAGCCACTTCCACTTGGAGGAATAATATATATGTGTTTGCCGTCTATAGCGCCAAGGCAATATGGAAAATTCCATCTTTCTTCAAAATGTTTTGCTATATTCTTCCATTCCTCTTCTGATTGTGGAAACTAGAAAAAAAATATTATTGTTTCAGGAAAATGAACCAGAGTCCATGGAGAGCGATTTTCTGCCGTCACAAGATAGATATGATAATTCTCAGGGTACATCTTCTACCTCTGCACAGACATCAAGTCGCCCTAGACCTCCCAAAAGAAAAACTATGAGTTATTCATCAGATTTGACTGATTTGTCTAACGAATTATTACAATCCGTTAACGAGCATTTCAAACATCCTTTGGTAAAGGACGATCGATTTGACATTTTTGGCAAAAATGTCGCGATGAAATTGCGTGATCTACCGAAACAGCAAAGACTGATTGCTGAAAAAATCATAAATGACACACTATTTAAATCGTAAATGGGCCACTTGATGCTCCCACAAAGAGAGTTCCTTCCATGCAACACCAACTCCCAGTCCTCGAACACACCAGCCACAACAGTTCATTCTTGCAAATCCAACTCCCAGTCCTCCAACATACCAACCACAACAGTTCATTTGCGCAATTCCAACTCCCAGTCCTCCAACACAACAGCAACAACAGTTCATTCGCGCAACCCCAACTCCTAGTCCTCCAACACACCAGCAACAACAGTTCATTCGCGCAACCCCAACTCCTAGTCCTCCAACATATCAACAACAACAGTTCATTCTCGCAAATCCAACTCCCAGTCCTCCAACACACCAGCAAGAATATGATTATTATTCTTCCACGTCTTCAGTGCAGTACAACACAGACTCACAAGATTCAATTGAAGATACTGTAGTGCAATTATCTATTCCAAAACAATAAACCGGGGCATTTGTATCTAGCTTTAATGATGTTCAATAAACATTGTGAACCAAATCTGAAGTGTTTTACTCACCTTGAAATAATCTTACCGCAATACTTTGTATATCACGTTACATGTTTCTGGAATAATCACACCCAACGCCTGAGGTGATATCATTGTTGTAAACTTCAGGTCTTCGTAACTCCTCCCAGTTGCGAGGAACCTTTAGCGTTGCTGTCAATCTTTCGTGTAGTGATATGGCTTGTCGCATAACAGTATCTCACTTTTGAATAAACGGCGTAACCATCGACAGAAGCTTCAAATAAGTTTCTTCGTCCATACGCAGATAGTTATGTCAGTCTTTGGGTGCAAATTTCAATTCGTTTAATAAGATGATGTGCGAATAATGCTCTCTTTTCATTAACCAGTCTTTACACCATACAATTCGGTTTATTTTAAGTTGTTTTTTTAAGCAAATATTAATCCAACTATTGCCAAAGCGTCATCAATGGATGCCATTATCGCTCAACACAACACACCTGGACGGTCACTTTAACAGAAATGATGTCGTTACAAGTAAACTTGAGCCGTGTGTGGTCTATACGGGCGTCATGCATATTGGTGCAAGTCTAAACTTGCGCAAGTATATCTTAACGTGTGTGGCCTGCATAAGATATTTGGTGTCTCCTGTGTGGCAACACTGGACACTGAGTTTATGTATGATGATCTGTCCAATATCATATGATCCGTGTGTATCATGGGCGGAGGCTTATATGGAAGCTTAATAAAATACTGATAACACCACTTATGTTATCTTAGTAATTATTACTTATTATTTATTAAAACTACAAAATTTGAGGAGGCCTGGGCCTATAGAGTAAAGAAGTGTGCCGAGGGGAGGTGGGGTCCTCCTCCCTTATATAAAGTTTAAATAACTGATCCTCTGCTGGGCTGATGTTTTAGCTATGGGCAGGGATATTTATAACTCTTTGGTATTATTTCTTCAGTTTCTTAGTCTACGGGAGGGTATAGGGGGTGGGGGTGATTGTCTCTTGGGTGTTTATTCGGTAGGTAGTCACAGTTAAGGAAGGGGTTGTAGTACATTTGTATGTGTAGTAGTTATAGGCTAGGTAGAAGCTTATTGTTATTTGTAGTTATAAACTGGATACTAAGCTAGTACTTTTTACTGCCCGATGCGTTAAGAGTAAGGAATCTCATCCATCATGATATGCGCAATCATACAATTGTCATTGTACTATTGACAGCCTATAGTTCTTCCGAGTCGAAAGTGGCTGCGTTATCTGGTAGCTCGTGATCAGCTCAGTGGTTAGAAATTTGGCTAACCAAGCCAGCGGTCTGGGGCTCGATTCCCATGTCCAAGGTATAATTTCTCAATTTAAATATGATATTTAGATGCGGCTATAGTCGTTAACTAACACACACAATATTATCATAATTATTATTATCACCGCGTCTTACTGCCCGTTTGGGTTTTACGCTAATGTGTAATGGTAGGGTGATTGTGAGATGAAATGAAGGACCTACAGTTTAACGTGGAATCCGAACCACGGTGGAGGCCTGGCTCTCCACAAAATCACAAGATGTGATTAATACACGACTTGTCAGAAGTGAAGGAAGGGTTTGGTAATCAGATAAATCTGTGCCGGGACCGAGAATTGAACCCTGGACCCCAGCACAGACGTCTGACACCCTACCCCTAGACCGCCAGGTCACCCCACATACAAGAGCTTAGTTATTTAATCCAGCTGATTATAAGTGTTAAACTTATTTATTTTACTAACAATATCGGAATTATAGTGGCATTTGCGTTCTACGAGACTTGATTATCCTAACAATGTATTGTGATGAGTACAGGGTGTGTAACTCATCATTCTGTAACCTCCTCCACTCCATGGTAGCCTTATTCCTTTTGGGACCAAATATCTTCCTAAGCACCTAGTTTTTAAACAGCCTAAATTAGTTTTCGTCATGTAAGCTATTATCTATAGAATTAAAATTAGAATTTAAGTTATGATGGACATGAAACTGGCAGTCTAAAAACATATTCAACCAATTTCTTTCCAACTTTTTGAAATATTAAGTCCTTGCAATGTTGTTTTCTTAATATTTTAAGCTTAACTATTGTTATTATTTTAGAATGCTTTTTAGCAAATATGATGGTATTAGCAAATTTGGTGACCTGGCGGTCTAGGGGTAAGGTGTCAGACTTCTGTGCTGGGTGGTCCAGGGTTTAATCCTCGGTCCCGGCACAGATTTATCTGATAGCCAAACCCTTCCTTCACCTCTGACAAAACGTGTATTAATCACAACTTGTGAATGTGTGGAATGCCAGGCCTACACCGTGGTTCAGATTCCACGTTAAACTGTAGGTCCTCCATTTCATTTCACAATCACCCTACCATTACACATTAGCGTAATTGCGTAAAACGCGAACGGGTAGTAAGACGTGGTGCTAATCATAATATTAGCAAATGACTTTACATAATCCAAAGAGAAATAATGAGGATAATTAAATGTACCAACATTCACCTCAAAAGAGGATGAAAACCAAACTATGTAGAAACAAAATACTAGCACACCAAATCAGAATTTTAACCCCATTCTGGGCATATATAGAGCGAACTACGCTAATTTTTTTTTATCTTTTGTTTGTGTGTAAGCCAAACGCTAAGGCACGATTTTATCATTTTAAACTTAAATGATTTTTTCCATTCCTATATTTTTTGACATATATGGGGACGTTCATTTTTTAGTAGTTGATTCTTATTTTTAGAATAAGTAGGCTTGTGCATTTTGATCATAAATTTGGTGCTCCTCTCGTAATGGAATTAATTTGTCATCCAAGCTGAATTTTAAAATGTAATAATAATCAAAATACCAGTAGGAATATTTTTTCTTTTGCAACACATCCCGTCCGGGATATATACATTTAATTAACTAATGGTGTATGAAAGAAAGAATAATTTTTCATTATTTTTTATTCATAAATAAATAAGGAAAAATGACTACGCAGAAGGGGAAGGGTTTGAAATAGTTTTGCCAATTGATAAAACCCTGTTAAAAAAATTAAATTCAAAGAAAATACAAAATTTAACTTTTATATGAAAACATTTTATCTGTGTATTATCTTATAGTAACATCTCAGTCTTTGATATAATAAAAATATTATTTAGAATTAATATTATTTAAGAAAAACCTTTCTCTGATCTGCTTCGGTGGCCGAATGGTCTAAGGAGTCATTCTCGCAATAGACTAGACTGCCGACGAAAGGCAGATGTAGATGGGGGCTCGATTCCCGGTTGGCTGTACTGAGGGTGGTTTTCTCTAAATGTTTTTCCACTCCCCCTCCACGCAAATCCAGATACTCATTCTTTAAACTCAACCTTCCTCTTTCTTAACGCGTTATAATATATGTATAACCTGAATAGTTAGTCAAACGCGGTGCTAAAAAAACAAACTATTCTCTGTATTCCTCTTTATAAAGTAATGTTATATTGTACTCGTATATATATATATATATATATATATATATATATATATATATATATATATATATATATATATATATATATATATATATATACAAGTAAGTAGTGACACAATTATAAATACTTCTACGGGGTCACTTTTTCTTCGTTTTTAATCATTTAAAAACTATCTCAAGAAATAAAAAAAACTATATTGCCCCTAAAATGGCCCTTTAAATTAATAATTTTTCCGCTAGGTAGGATAATACACTTTAAGTGTTTTATTTATTTTTATTGCAAGTTCTTGACACACAAGAACGTGTGTACGTAGACGTGCGTAGCCCAGTTCATTGGGGTGTGCATGAATTAATGTATTATAGACGTGCGTAGCCCAGTTCATTGAGATGTGCTTGACTGTGTCATAGACGTGCGTATCCCAGTTCATTGGGGTGCACAGCTCAGTGCATTAGGGTGTGCATGAATGTATCATAGACGCGCACATCCCAGTCCATTGGGGCGCACAGCTCAGTGCATTAAGGTGTGCATGAATGTATCATAGACGTGCGCATCCCAGTCCATTGAGGGTGCACAGTTCAGTTCATTAAGGTGCGGCAGACGGGAGCACGATTAATTTTACAATTTTTACAGCATTACTTTTTTTGGCCAAAATAAATCAAATATTTCTCCAGTAGCAACATAGGGTTTAGTTTTCTTCACATGCTAATATACACAGATCTTGAATATCTACCAAGGATGTCCCGGAATTTTGTCAAAACATTTTCTCTTTATTTAAAAAGTTTTGACAAAATTCCAGGACTTCCTTTCCAGATATTCAAGATCTGTTGATACTAGCATGTGCAGAAAACTAAACCCTATGTTGCTATTGGAGAAATATTTAATTTATTTGGGCCAAAAAAGTGTAATGCTGTAAAAACTGTAAAATTACTCGTGCTCCCTTCTGCCGCACCTTAAGGTGTGCATGAATGTATCCTAGACGCGCACATCCTAGTTCATTGGGGTGTGCATGAATGTGTCATAGGCTTATGAAGCACTGTTCATTAGGTTGTAAATAACCTCAAGCCGAGGGGAGGGGCGGAGTAATAAATAAATAATATAAGCATAAATAACATTATTGTATTCATTTTTTTTTGGCACGGACTTTTTTTGCACCTAGGCAATATAGTTTTTCAATGTGGTTATCCGTTTCAATATGACAACCACTCAGAAATTGTTTCGTATAGTAGCCCATTTCCAGCGATTTGAATTTAAAACTCTATAAACAATCGGTCAAGTAACTAGGGCGTATTGTATTTAGAAAATCGATAAATATTGTGAGATTTAAGTCTTAAACCTTATAAGCCAGGGTAATTCTCTCTGCGTATGTGTGTGTATGTATATATTTGAAATTGTATTCATGTGCCTTATGTCCAACATGATCAAGGAAAAATATCACCATTAAATCCAAGGAGAAATTATTACATATTTCAACTTCAAATCCAAAGATAAATCTTAAGCAATATTTAATATATATCCGCGAGTAATATGTTCCTAGATCGACCGTGGTTACGTGAAACCGCGGATAGTGCCGAACTATTATGTAACGTGATATTCTTGTAACATACATAAATACGGTAAAGTTTATTGGTAATTTATTCACAGTCAGATATTTATTTTATTGATTAGGTGTTATGTCTTATGACAGGTCCATTCCTTTTGTCAGTGAAACTAAGGCCAGTAAGACATTACCAACATTAATAAGGTACATAATAATGTGTACTGTACACTACAGTGTACTTACTACTCTCCATTCTTCTGATGCTAGGATCACCAATGATGATGATAATGATGACGGTGATATGATAGCACAGTGGCCACGAGTAGGAGATGAAGTGGGCTGATGGTGTAGACATTGTGATTAAAAAACATTTTTCTCTTTAATTAAAAATATAAATAAAATTGGGTAGTGGTAAACTGCGGATACTGAATCAGCGGATATGGGGACCCTATTGTGTGTGTATATATATATATAAAATCGTGTGGCACATTTGACCGGGAGGGACTTTGGCGTCCAGGTTCGGTCACCTTATGTATATACTATTAGTCGCTACATTGACACAGAACGTTGCCCAGGCTACAACTAGGCTTGCCAACCCTTCCGGTTTGGGCGTGAATATCCCGGAATCGTGCCGCTATTCTCCCGTCTACCGGGAATCCCTATCCGGGAGTTAGAACCTTTTTGGAACATTGCATTTCGTATTTGGATAAGGGGTACGGTTTTTTGAAGGTTCTAGTTTAATAAACATATCTGTTTTGTCTTTAAGCCCTATCGGTTGGGATAATCTTCAGAAACTTACTGGAACCCCTCACCTCCAGTCTGTTCAGCGTAAGAATTGTTTTCTGAGAGGCCCTTTTCCATACCAGAAACCTATTATATAGTAAGATATTGGTAGGAAAAAAGACCTTTCAGAGAGTAGTTCCTACCGTGAATGGAGTATAGAAGTTTAGAACCACGAGCAACTACAGTAGCCCCATGGCTTCTTTGGTGCTGAGTGACAGCTCACAGCTGACGGCTTTGATAAGTTACCAGACCAAATTATGTATCCCTACGCCATATTATCTGCAAAAACATGTTTTTTGCAGCTGTCACTTCTGACCGTCAACATTTAGGTATATTTTTGAAAAACATTTCTAATAATTAGTAAGGAACGAATTTTAATAATTTAGGAGAATTCAATTTCAATTGCTTTGAAGAACTATATTATGTTTCCAAAGAGTATTAATATGATGTATTAGGTAAAAAACATCAATTATAAAGTAAAAAATTCATATGAAAGAGATTTGGTAAGATTATTACAGGTCAGTGTCTTAGACTTAAATATTGTGATATATATTAAATTTATACATTTACAAATTAAATAACATATTGAAAACAATTAAAAAATATTAAAAAAACACATTAAAAATATATTAAAACAACATTAATACATCAAATGCTCGTAAAGTTGGTTGAATTTTATCTGATATAGTACAATTATTTTGTATAATGTTATTCTTCGTCAATTATTAAAGTGATAAGAAAACAACTTGTACTTAAGGAGAAATATTAGTAAGTATTAAGAAAACAATTTGTATTAAAAAGAAATATTTTGAGAAAAATATTAAAATTGAGTAATTCCTTATCTGTAGTCCCTTGTTCCTTGGTTTCACATTCTTGTGATGTATAATTGCTTCGACATGTTTCGATGCACTACGGCATCATTCTCAAGACATGATAGTGGAGAGAATGAGTGTTCCAACTAATTTTTTTAGTTTCCTCACACCATTAGTTGGAACACTCATTCTCTCCACTATCATGTCTTGAGAATGATGCCGTAGTGCATCGAAACATGTCGAAGCAATTATACATCACAAGAATGTGAAACCAAGGAACAAGGGACTACAGATAAGGAATTACTCAATTTTAATATTTTTCTCAGAATATTTCTTTTTAATACAAATTGTTTTCTTAATACATACTAATATTTCTCCTTAAGTACAAGTTGTTTTCTTATCTCTTTAATAATTGACGAAGAATAACATTATACAAAATAATTGTACTATATCAGATAAAATTCAACCAACTTTACGAGCATTTGATGTATTAATGTTTTTTTAATATATTTTTAATGTGTTTTTTTAATATTTTTTAATTGTTTTCAATATGTTATTTAATTTGTAAATGTATAAATTTAATATATATCACAATATTTAAGTCTAAGACACTGACCTGTAATAATCTTACCAAATCTCTTTCATATGAATTTTTAACTTTATAATTGATGTTTTTTACCTAATACATCATATTAATACTCTTTGGAAACATAATATAGTTCTTCAAAGCAATTAAAATTGAATTCTCCTAAATTATTTAGGTATATACCTAAATGTTGACTGTCTGAAGTCAGTTGTGAGCTGTCAGTCAGCACCAAAGAAGCCATGGGGCTACTGTATGCACTGAGTTATGTATCCTTAGAGAAGATCAGAGTACTCTCATTTCCGTTGAACGAGTGGATGTGAGGTGGGTTGCTTTCTTTAAACAATCTGTAGGGAAAGACTGTGACAGCGAGTTAAAAAAAATGTTGTTTCACTCCCGTTATCAATCCCAGTTTCAATTAATATTAATGGACGCACATTCAGCGTGATGAGTATATTATAGACTAAAGAAAGCAGGAAGCTAAGCCATGAACTTTTGAAAGCTGAACTTTATGTCTGCCATAACTATCAGCTATCATGTTCTAAATTCCGCAAGTTTTATTTTGTCAAATAAAAAACTTTTGGCAGCTGCTCGTAGGGTTCAGAGATATAAATTTAAAAAGTAGAGTTTGATATAAAAATACTTTTGATAAGCTTGTACCTATGTTGTAATTCATATTAGTTTTATTTCAGTTGATAGTTTAAATAAAGTTCTAGTTGCATTATAAGATTGTTCACTCTCTTGAACCCGTATTTTTTATCTCCCGGAATTGCATGTTATAGAGTTGGCAAGCCTATGTACACCATAGGAGGTTGTCTACACGTCGTGACCGCAATGAGATGATGTGAGATAGTTATTATGAAGTTGTGGACCAGAAGTGATTTTAAACCTAACTTAAGCCTAATTAACCAAACCCTGGTGACTTTTGGGATCATTCCCCTTAATTAAAAAAATACCCAAGGTACCAGCCGGTAATCGAGCCCAGGACCGTAAAGGATCGATTACACTGGGCGAGATTCGGCGATTAATAGCTACTCGCCCGTGAATTTACTCGCTGCTATTTAACTCACCGAATATAATCGCAACGGCTAGTATTAGTGTTATTAGCACCGCGTCTTACTACCCGTTCGGGTTATACGCACTTACGCTAATGTGTAATGGTAGGGTGATTGTGAGAAGAAAAATGGAGGACCTACAGTTTAACGTGGAATCCGAGCCACGATGGAGGCCTGGCATTCCTCACATTCACAAGCAGTGATTGATTAATTACAATATTAGGAATTCATCATTCTCTGCAGCTTATGTCTGTGTAAATTGTAGTCACGTCCCTTACACCCACCCCCTCCCCCCTTTGTCCGAATTGTAACATCACTAAGTAATTGCACTTGCTGACATTTATCCAGACATTTATCTTCACAAACAGTGAATTCCTTGTTTAAAAATAAACATTAGATCTCTTGAAATTAAAATTCTTTTTTGGACTTATCTCTATTTTTGACAGACAAATCTTGTAAATAGGCATACCAATTTGAGTATTGGAAGGTGGGTAGGGTTGTTGTCACAATTCTTCCTCACTCCACTTCTAAAGACCATTGTCCTCCAAATGGACTGTAAATTAACAGGAGAAAATAAATACTATGCCCTTTACTGCTTACATATGGGCGATGATTTCGTAAGCAATCCAGTAAAGATACTCATACTTTTGGTGATTGGCCCTTTTACTGTGGCGTGAAAATGCAGAGCCATGGGAACAAACGGTTATCTTCTGATTTTTTTTATTGTTTTGCAATTTTCTTTCCGGAAAATGTTCAAGAATAGAAGCATGTTGATTAAGTTATACTTTTTATATACACACCTCCTCTATAATTTTAACATGTATCAAATATCGATAAAAGAACATTTTTCAATAGAAAACTGCCCGCTTCATAACAAAAAATAAGAAAATGTTATACCTAATTACCATTGATAAATTATCATAGAAGAGGTGTTGAAAATATTACTAGACAAATTTCACTTTTTCTCGAGAAACTAATATTTCCAAACATATGCTTTTTCCGCAAGACCTGTTCGTTAGCTAGCGCCATCTACGGTTTCCGTGATCCATCTGTTCTTGTTGGCGTGGAAGGATCCTTTCGTCGGTTGGTAAGCCACGCCACGCCTTTCACCCTCCCAACAACTATTCCACAAAATAGGTTTTAGACTTGCACTCGACAAGGCCAAGGGGTTTAAATAATATTGGCAACTATCACAAAATAACCAATGATACACAGTAGTTACTAAGAAACAAACGCTGCTCAATTCCCACTGCAATTGTTTTATTAATTTTTTTTCGTGTCAAAAAACTAGTTAGTTTCCGACAGTAAACAGATTCCCTTCTGAAAATAGTTTGTGTATGTATGAATGGAAGTAAACAATGATAAAACGAACGTTATGAGAGTTGTAAAGGACAAAGGCAATGTTAATATACCACTTTAAGGGAAGATTATTTTTATTATTATTAGCACCGCGTCTTACTACCCGTTCGGGTTGTACACTCTTACGCTAATGTGTAATGGTAGGGTGATTGTGAGATGAAATGGAGGACCTACAGTTTAACGTGGAATCCGAACACCGGTTCACACACATTCACACGTTGTGATTAATACACGCCTTGTCAGAGGTGAAGGAAGGGTTTGGTAATCTTTAAGGAAGAGAAATAGAACAAGTCGGGTCGTTTAAATATTTGGGAAGGCTGGTGACCTGGAATATAAACTATACAAGAAACTGTACAGAAGATGTTAAAGGTAGTATAGCCATGGAAAAGTGAGCATATGAAAGGATGAGGGTATTGCTGAGAGTGGGAATAATCCCGATTAAAATAAGAAAGAGGTTTTGCAAAGTGTTTTGTGTGGAGTGTGGTGACGTCTGGCTTCGAGACGTGGGTGGACACTCAGAAAGAGGGAACAAAGGTATCTGGATGGTTTTGAAATATAGTTGTGGAGAATATTGGAGGTTATAAATTGGATGGACAGGGTGAGGAATGAGGAGGTGGTGAGGAGTGTAGGAAAAGAGGAGCCTAATGGGGATGATAAGGAAGAGAAAACAATCCTGGTTAGGCCCTACACTACGTAGCGATTGTTTAATGAACGGGATTATGGAGGGGAAGATATAGGGGTACAAGAGGAAAATAAAGAAGGTTTGGAATGCTTACATATATCAAGAAAGGTAGAAGCTACAAAAATAAGATGCTCAGGTCCGAGGAAAATGGAAGACGTCCAGTTAGCCTGAACTGGTAGTAAACCGCGTTCCATATTTAGAGATTAGCTGGGTTCAACTTAGTAAACTCTCTTTTATTCTTAAAAAGTTAATACATAAAAAGCTTTTTTTAATATGTGGTCTAGTGGCCAGAGTTCTTGTCTACAAATCCTGAGGTCCCGGGTTCAATCCCGGGTGCTTTCAGATTTTTCTGTGACGCAGTGGGCTTTAAACGGGGTCAACTCAGCTACGTGAGGACAATAATTGAGGAGCTACATGAAAAAATAAGTAGCGGCTCTGGTCTATAAAAGTGAGGTTACCGGCAGGAGGGTTGGTTGTGCTAACAACATGACACCCTATATCCACAAATGTTGGCACTATCTTAGCCAATAGATAGTGGCCGCTTGTTCGGTACTGCTCGCTTTCGAGCTGACGCTATGGATTTTTATGTTTCCAACCATATAAGACCCGCTTCGATGGTTGAATCGTTCTGGGCGTCACTCTCGCAATAGACTGGACTGCTAATGAAGTGGAGAATGGGTTTTAATCTCAGTTAAAGTTTCAGTCAAAAAGGGTTCTGAGAACTTCCTGGTGAAAAATCAAGAAAGGTAGGGGAATATGTAGAATTGAGCCCCTCTTTCTCTCTTGTTTTCACGCGCATTTTTTTTTTTTTTTAGCACGTCATACTACCTGTTCGATCTATATGCATATGTACCAATTATGCTAATGAGTTAGTGATGAGAAAGGTTGAGTTAAGAGGAGGTGTATCCGCATTTGTGTCGAGGGAGAGTGGAAAACAAGCTACAAGTACTACGGGAAAAGGAAGAAAGTCACATTACACAGATTTTCCAGGACCACTTTTATGCCTCAAACCACATATGACGCAGACCTCTTTCAACTTTAATGTAAAGTGCATTAGAAAGGTTTCAAGATCTTCTAACAGATGGAAGCACTAACTTAAAATGAAATCAAACTAAGCGTATAGCTCGACGGGAAAAAAATTGTAATTGGATTTTCCTCTTTTTTTTTCCCCTGTGCACTTCAATTTACAAAACACCACCCTCATTACACTCGACCAGGATCCGAACCCGAATCTGTCATTGTCAGTCTAGTTCATTGAGAGAGTGACGCCTTAACCCATGTGGACACCGAATCAGTTGACGCGCTTTAACTTTATATATTTGACATATGACAACAAGAAGTCAATGAGGGGATAAATGCTCTCGATCGTGACAACAGCAGGTCATCACTTGCCAAGGCCTCCTCTAAATTGCCCCTTTTGGTATTTAAAAGTACTTTTATGTTGTATTGGTGTAGTGACGCCGGCTATTACGTGAATGCTCCTTATGGAAGTTCTTATCTGAAGAGCATGTAAACAACTTCACGGAACTGAGGCATGCACATGGTAAAAAAAAAAAAAAGTATATCCAAACGGCGTTGCATTAATTGACTCAGCAAACAGATGACGTGAGAGAGTACACTATTTCTAGCTACTCTTATGACATCAGACATTTCAACAAAGGGACTTGTTTAAATTTCTTGTAACATGAAATACAGTATTCTCAAACCATTGGTTGACCTACACCAGCGATTCTTAACTGGGGACTGCGAAAGGTTTTTGGGGACATCGAAAAAATAATTTAAAATGTTATTTGCTTATTAGTGAAGTCAATAATCATAAATTTAACGTTTTGGAAGAAAGAATTCAATGATCGTAGTAGGCATGTAAGTACAGTAGACTCTCGATTTCCCGGGTTAATGGAGGAGGGGAGGCACGGATAATAGAAATCACGAATAGTAAAAATAATCCCCATCTGTTTACCATCGCCGTTCAAAATTTGCTGCCCTTTGAGTCTACCTATTTATGTGAAAAGGAGTTTTCCACAATAATAAATATTAAAACTAAGCAACAAAATTGACTCCTGCATGTGACTGGCATTAGGTAATACAAATGAAACAAGATTAGACAAATTAGTGGAAAGTTTTCAACAGCAAAGGTCCTGTTAAAAGACATTTTGGTAAGTTATTTTCAGTTTTTTTTATTTGTTTGTTATTATAATCATTTAATAAAGCCACTATCTTAATGATTAATATGTTAGTAAGAACTAGGGGCCGCGGAAAGGTTTTAGAATATTTAGGGGGCCGCGAATAATTCAAGGTTAAGAATCACTGGCCTACACCACATGGTCTTAGAGAGGCATTTCAAACTTGCTGTCCAACATATTTTTCTATGTGACCCGAGTTTTCTTTTTAAAAAGAGTTGTAGAGAAACAACATTTTTGGGGATGTTACACCTTGTCACATTACGTTGCATCAAATGCATAACCTTTAATAGATAATCAATATACAGGAGTGGACTGGGACACCGGGACATATCCCTCTGGGTCGTTTTTATTTGCGCCCAGCAACTACTTTAAACTAAAATAAAAATTCCCATTCAATATTAATGAAAGTTTTTAATTAATTTTAATCAAAAAATTTCACTTAGTCAGAGATCCCAGAGTGCATAGTTAGTGTTTAGTGAATATATAAGAGGGTATTAAATGTAAAACTGCCCCGTTCATTGTTTCTTGGTGTTGTTTATAAACAATTTCTTAACCCAAAAGTAAAAGTATTTGTTTAGAGAATATTGACTGTTTCTAGCTTTGTAATCTACACAAGTACTGGATGAATGATCATTTCACAAACTTAGATATATCAAAAATATACTCCCAGCGATTGTTTAACTATTTAGATGCATTTTGGCTCATCTCAATAGAATGTTGAAGCTGATGTCTAAGTGATCTGAATAGCGACTTAATCATCGATAATCTAGCTGAAATAGCCTTGGGTTGAATTTACTTATAATAGTAAAAATATAATTAATTCACCTCCCCCCTTAAGTTTAAAGTGAAACATAGTTAAGTGGTATTTATGAATATATGTTAATGACCATCATATTTGTAATCCCAGGTTGCTTGGAGCCTGCCAATCAACCCCATGGTAGGGTGATTGCGAGATGAAATGGAGGACCTACAGTTTAACGTGGAATCCGAACCACGGTGGAGGCCTGGTATTCCACACATTCACAAGTTATGATTAATACACGACTTGTCAGAGGTGAAGGAAGGGTTTGGTAATCAGATAAATTTGTGCCGGGACAGAGGATTGAACCACGGATATAGACGTAATAAATCCGAAATGGGTATTGAGAAGCGCTGCTCAAAAAAATAAAAAATCATGTGAAGTTTTTGTCGAATCATGACGTGAGAGAGACGTCTTATTAGAATGTATCAAAATTTATTTAAATTCAGTTTTTTTTTGTTTTTTGTTTTCAAATCATATGTAAGATACACATCTTATTTCATGAGGATGATGCGGCGAGCATCGAAACTAGTTGACATTAACGGGCAACATTAGCTGTCATAGGAACCAAGGATCGTAAATCAGAACGGAAATATAGTTCTTTGTTATTTTAATAACGTTTACTATCAGTTTCTCTAACGTTGTATTATATAGTGTGTACATCATGTCTCTTAATAAACAATATGTATATGAATATACCAAATAACATTTCTAAAACAGAGTTAATAAATTTATATATATTTTATATGTTGTATTTTTAACATGTTAAATGTTTTTTTATTTTTTATTTTTGTAAAGTCAAACTGTACATTATTAATATTTCTTGTATAGTGCCTAAAATGATCACACTTCAACTTGTTAACTGTTTTTAAATGTTGTTCAGAAATTCACTTAACTATGTTCAATTAAATACAAAATTTCACTTAATTTATTCTGAATTATAATTTCCTAGATATTATTCTAACACGTTCCTTACTAGATATTAAAATGTTCTTTTAAATATAAAACTAATGCCTGATTATTATTATTATAACGTTTTCTGTCTTTCAAGTCCATTCCTTCTGTCAGTGAACTTAGACCGCCAATGCGCCCTACTCTCTGCCTCCTTCTTTTCTTCTTTCCTTCAAGTCATACAATAGTTGAATCCTCTTTCTTCCTAAGCTCCTCTTTTCCTCAACCTTCCTTTCTATGACGTCGTGCATAATACAGTTTCTCTTAAGGATATGTCCGATCCAGTTTGCTTTATACCAGAGAATCACATTCAAAATGGTTATCTTTTCACAAACTCATCTTAGGACTTAATCACTTGTAACTATGTTTGTCCATGAGTCTTACTGTTTTCAATAAATAACTTGTGCTTTGAACCATAAGGCCCCGGCTACGTAACGGACGGCAAACGGTAGAGCGGTGACGCTCAAGTTTTTGTTTGTACTGTTTGATAAGGAGAACGATGTCTCCTGGCAATGATAGACGAGATCAGCATGAGAGCTCGCATGGTGCAGCTCGCCAAAGGTTCAAGACAATAAATTTGTGGGTGCCGCTCTGGTTTCATTCCCGTCCGAGATGTTGTCAACAAGGAGATGTCGTCAACAAGGAGATGTCGTCAACAAGGAAATCCTGCTAGGTAAGTAAATTGGAGTGTGGTGAAGTGCAAGTGTCATCTGGTCAAGTGAAAACTGGTGAAGGGCGAAAGTCATCAAAAAAACAAAAACTTCAAATCCTCACATAAATTGATGGAAATTGAGATTGAAGTCTTGATTTCAGAGGTACAGTCAAGGACATGCTTGTGTAATGATTGCCAAAACGATTTTAAGAACACTGTCATAACTAGGAATCTGTGTAATGAGGTTGGATCATCGTTCATCTCACAGTCACACCACCATTACACATTAGCGTAAGAGTGTACAACCCGAACGGGTAGTAAGACGTGGTGCTATTAATAATAGTAATAATAATAAAAATCAATGATTAGACGTTAATCCAAAGCAGGTTCCAGTACGTGGTGTGGTGCGATAAAGCAGAGAGAAATTTTATATTTTTTCTCTCTGGATACAGCGAAATTTTGACTGAAATACGGGTTCCAATACACAAATGCATGGCTCACACATTTGAAGACAAAAGTGATTTTATTGTGAATGTATATGTAAGTGAATGGAAGTTAACTATACACGACACAAAATTCTTGGAATTTTGGGTTTCCTCGAACCTTGACTAATGGTTAAAGATGCGTCCAGACCCAGCTCGCGAGCCGTTATCTGTATCTTAATAATGGGTACAAGGGAGCTCGCGAGCTGCTCATGAGCTATCCGGAGCTCGCTTGGAATTTGAATAGTAGTAAAAACATCAAAAGGAATGCTCGCGAGATTTTTAGCTGAATTTCGGCGAGGGTCCGTGGGAGTTTGCACAGAGTTTATAGATGAAGTAAGATCAAGGGGTTACCCGCTTATTAAAATCCCTAGCGTGGTCAGTACATAAGCGTATAAACCGAATGGTTAGTAAGACGCAGTGCTAAAAAATAATAGATCAACGGGAATGCAACTGAGCGAGAATGTTTTTGGGCAACACCCTGATAATGCTAAATACTTTTGAATATATTCATTATTTAAACCTCTATGAAATCCGTAAATCTAGCTTTAAGGGTATTAGATGGTAGGTCAATGAGACGCGATGCAGACGCTAGTAATCCTGCATTATTTAAGAAGTAGTTTGATATTTTTTTTTAATGTATTGTTCTCAACAAAATTTAGTCAAAAAGTGAGGCTTCCAACAAGTCAAAAAGCTTTAATTTTGGATTTAAAGTTTAAAAAAATCAAATAAGCTTTAGGCTAATATTCTACTTCTGAGATTAAAGCAAAATGTTAAAAACCTATATCTGGACTTCCTCTAAATTAAAGTCATGTGTGCACCAAATAATAGTTTAATAAAGTGTGGGATTTCTTTATAGGGTTTTATGTAAGTTATCGCACATTTATAATAACTTTAAACTTGACATTTAAACTTTTTAATTTTTCAGAACTTTCACCGACACTTTGGTGAAAACAATATTAAAAAATATCAAACCAGTTTATTTAATTATCTGGGATTTCTAAACGTCTGCAACGCTTCTCCGTGCTCTCCTATTTAGCACCCTTAAAAAATAAATAAAATATTAGTCGATTCTAGCTATCTTCAAGGTCATACGCGTAAAATCTGAACATTTACGTAAGACGTGGTAATTTAAAAAAAGAAGATAATTTATAGGTAGTGATAATATCCATCAATAAAGTCAGTTTCATATCACAAGACTTGACGTATGAATATGTGAAAGTAGATCTAGTGACTTTTCTAGCCATCCTGTAAGGTTCTTCCTAGGAAAGTTTGATTGTACGTACGATAACTATAACATTAATTGTTGTATTTAAAATTAAAAATATGTGGATAATCTTTTAATGTTAAAATGTGTAATCATACTTGCTGCTCAAAGAAGGGGGGGAGGAATGTTTTTAAAGTGAGGTACCATTTAAGTTTTCCAAATGCACGATCAAGAGAGAAGGTCAAGGTGTGAAAGTAGCAACAAAAAGTAGCATGAGCTCAACCACTACCATTCTCAACGAGCAAGCTGGTCTGATCAGGTCCAGGAACAGCTGTGACGTCAACACACTGGTTCGCTGTCCTCAAGGTGAGATGAATAAAAACACTCCACTCTCCAAACTTGACAATCTCCCATTTGCATCGACCTCTATGTGATCTCCAGGTTGGTTTAGTTTCCCTCTACCAAACGATGTCAACACCAGTAAAGAAAACTAACACGAGTCCCTGTGATTCTTAGACCTTTAGAACGGCTGTCTGCTCGACACAACTCAATTTTTAAGAACCTGGTCGGTCCAGTGAGCTTACTGACTAAAGTGTCTGCCTCGTATGGTCTAGTTTATCGCAGAAGGTTGGCCGAGTTTAGGGGTTCGAATACCGAATGGGTATACCAAGGTGGCTTGCTATTAAATATCTCCCACTCTATTCTCAAATGCAGGTACATTTCCTCTAAATGCTATCTTCTTTACACCCACTCAATTACTTTTATTTGTTATTTTTAATCACCACGTCTTACTGTTCATTTGGGGTATACGCCGCTTATGTACTAATTATGCTAATGTGTTGGGGATGAAGACGGTTGAATTTAGAGAACGTGTACCCGCATTTGTGTGAAGGAAGAGTAGAGAACCATTTAGGTTAAGAACTTAGTACACCTGACCGTGATTCAAACCATCATCGGCAGTCCAATCTATTGCAAGAGCGCCTTAGACCATGTGGAAACCGAAGCGGTTAATTATATCCCTGACAGTACGGTCAATAAGACGCGGTTTAGGGGGGGGGGGGGAGGGACTTAGTACTACGCGTTTTACCGATCTTTCGTTTGCAAGATAAATGTATTAAAACAGTACTATAAAAAGATGAATTTTAAGAAAATACAAAGGCATGTTCTTAAAGAGAGGATGAAAGTTACAAAGATACCCTGAGGTGTACAGGCACAAGGTTCGAATACAATCTTGACCTCCTGAGTGAGGAAAACATGCCAATCACTCTCTCTGGCATGGCGCCAGCCTTTATAGAGAAAAAATGCTGAGAATAATTGACTAAAATATTATTTAGTTCAATTGATATTGTTGTATTTGAATTTCTTGTGACCCCTCGGAGAGATTAAGTATTGTGACTGATGAAAAATTCTAATTTGAGATTTGGATGTACGTCGAAATGTAATGACCCCCTGTACCCTAAAAAGTTGTTTTTGCAATGCCTTCTGTCTGTTACTAGGACTAAAGCAAAAACCATTTCACCGATCAGGCTAAATCTTGGTATCTTGGGCTTTTATAAGGTTCCCCAGAGGGGTTTTTGGAATTAAATATCATTCTAATCCTAAAATTAAGGGTAGTTTACTTAAGAGCCAAAAAGAATTTATTTTCTCAAAATAGACTTTAGTGAATTTTATTAAAATTCGTATCCAGGCATTGTTTAACATTATAAACAAAATTGCATAAATATGACTTTGAGGGCACTTTACTTGAGCGGAAATTTCCCCATTTTAATCATATATCCTCATCTACTTGAGATACAAAATTAGTTATCACATAAAAGTTGCAGAACTCTTTAAAATAAACAACTTTTATTTGAACTAATATTTTATGAAATAAATATTTACCGAGTTACAGACAAATATATATAGCTTTGGTAAATGAGGAGCTTAAAATGCATGGAACAAATAATATGTTTCTATAACATTGTATATTAATTCATGTGTGCTCTTTGGTGAAATGCAATGTTCCTTTTTCCGCATTTTGTTCCTGTAACAAAGTATATTACGAGTTATTAGTTTATTCCGATAAAGGGATGTGAAAGTCTGTAAGGTGCACTGTGCCATTTATTTAAGTATTTTGTTATTTAAAATAAATCTTGTATTCCTATTTTTTGGGCCAAGGATCTTACTCCGGACTAACCGCATATTTACACTTATAGGACAGGCGTTAAAAACCTTAAGCGTTTAGAAGAACGTACCCATACTTACGTGGAGGGGCAATGTAAAACTTTCAGGACAAACTACCCGAGTTCTTAGGGCAGGGATTCGAACCCTGACCTCTTTGACAACGGATAAACGAGACTGATGCCTTTGTCCATGTGTCCATCGGTTTGTCTTTTAAAATTTATCAAGAACAATTGAATAGGCTCCACACAATCGTATAGTGTTTCGTTTGTCTAAGAAATGTTCATTAATTATTTACGGTGTTTGTTGATTTCTTTCACCGAATCTCACCATACGTTCGGGGTTAACGCACATAATATTACACTGTAATATGAACAAGTATGCTATAGTTTAGAATAAAAATACACACATTTGCGTAAGGAGGTGAATGGAAAACAATTTTAGGGGAAACCACTTTCAGTACACCCGGCCGAATTCGAACCCTCACCTCCTCAATACCGGCAAACCAGACTATATGTACTTGAAATTCAGACTAAATTTCATCCAGCACGTTTTATAGTAATTGTTTAAAAGTATGAGTTGAAATAATCAACTAAGTAACGTTTCCTCTTAGTTCAACAAAAAATATTACTATTTTTAATCGTGTGTAGAACCAGCCCGTCCGGCAGTAGGAGACCTAACTGTTGACGGCCAAGTGTGTAGACCAGACATTCTATAAAATGCCTAGGTTTTCTAAATAATTCTTAAATGGTTTTAGCAAAGTATGAAATAAATTAGTTTTGCTGTTGTATTTCATACTTTTTGTTGGAAATTTATAGAATAACCAGTCATTATATATTACCGAGAACAATATCTAATTTAACCTTACCTTACCTAACTACCCTATTCTAAAATAACCTAACCTGGCCAACTTAAATCCTAGAAAATGGCGCAAGACTTACATAGAACTGGATAAAAGAATTGATAACATATTTCGGGACTTCAAAAAGACAAAGTACTTGAAAATAAGTATGAAATAAAACAGTAAAACTCGTTTATTTCATACTTTGCCAAAACCACTCTGGCATTTTATAGAACGCCTGGGTTTCACACATTGCCGGTGACCTATCCACTCAGTGTGTGGAATTCGAAGGTGGTACATTGACCCAGGAAGAGGTAAAGGTGATTTATTATGCAATAAGATAACATGGATTTCAAAAGAATTTGATGGCAAAACTATTCGTATGATCTGCTTAAAGAACGTGTCGTATAGAAACATCTCATGGTGAAGATAAATCAAGTTTTTGGATGATAAGTGTACATGTAAAAAAAGGGTAATATGATACTTGAAGAGATGCCAGAACTTCACGGTCGTATCATAAATACTAGGTGAAGATGTTTCTATCAACATCTGTCCTACCCGCTTCGGTGCCCGCGTGGTCTAAGACGTGACTATCGCAGTAGACTAGATTGCCGATGACGGGGAGATCGAAGTTTGAATTTCGGTTGGGTGTATTGAGGTGGTTTTATTTCAAAATGGTTTTCCACTCTCCCTCCAAGGAAATGTGGATACATTTACTCTATATAACTTTCCTCCTCCCTAAAATCATGAACGTAATTAGTACAACCCAAACGGGTAGAGGACGCGGTGCTAAAAAAAATCTGCCTCGTGCAAACACTTAACAAATATTTTAGTGTATAGCTATATACCAAGGCCGTATCCAAGGTGTGGGGAGGGGGGAGAGGAAGTAGAGTAGTAATGACGAATAGAGGTTGTTCCCGGATTAAAAAGCCAAACTTTGGGAAGAGGTATGGGATCAAACGTAAGCTCAATAAAATTTGCTTTGGAGAAAAGCTAATTCTCGCTTCCTTTTCAAGCAAATAAATAAAAAAATAAAAATAAAGCACAATTTTTGCATAAAAAGTGAAATAACACCAAATATATAAATTGTATAAAAATACTTTAGTAAAAGTTGTGAAGCAATAAATGATTTGCTGATGACATTGTGTCTACGTGCCGTAAAACTTCAACTCCATTAAATTGTTATTAGGATTTCTTGTCATATTTTTCGATATTTTGCTTAGTTTATGAGAAATTCTATAACTAAACATCCAATGAGATATGTGAAAATCATCAAGAAACTATACTATTATTTCATATTTGGTTAAAAAGATTTGTGTATAACCCGAACGGATAGTAAGACGCGGTGCTAATAATAATTAAAAGAATTAAATGAATTTTAAAATATTAAGCGTGTGAAGAAACGACAGACGTGCAATGTCGGTAAGCCTCTCGTTTTGTCATTGATGATAGATTCTTGTTTCCGGGATGGGAGCCATCATTTAAAAATATATATATATATATATATATAGTTCGACAAGGAAGTGAAAACGAGCTAATCTCCCAAGGACATTAGAGTTAGTTTTTACACCCCTTGCCACTTCCTAAAGTTAGGCTGCTTAATCCGGGAACACACTGTATAATTTAAATTATATATAATCCATGCGGTCTCGGTCCTTCCAGAGCTCTTTTTCCCCCTTACCGATACCCAATGGCCTGAGGACTGTAATTTGGCATTGACGCTAAGGACCAAGCCATCTTTATAAGTAAAATACAAAACCTGAAAAATACAAAATGGTTGATACAAGATGGTGGATGAAATATAAAAATTGTTATCCAGAGAGCTGCATTTTGGTATGGATTCCATGGACCATATTTACGAGAAATATCCGAAATTTAAAATCTAAGATAACGGATGCAACGTAAGCTGATAGATAACCCAGGATACAAATCACACTACCTCCCATTATGAAAAATTTAAAAATAATTAATAACAGCAGTAAACATAATTCGCACAAAATCAGAAATTGCACCTGTCAAAGACAAGGTTGACTCCTAGTTTATGAATAAATAGCAATTATTGTATCCCTTCAAGGTTAAAATTAAATGAATATCTCTTCATACTGATACGAGTTTTTATTAGCGCCGCGTCATACTTCCCGTAGTATTATACGCTTATGTATTAACTATGCTAATGGGTTTTTTAATAGAGATTCTAGTCTCTATCTGCCCGTCATCGGCAGTCTAGTCTACTGCGAGAGTCGCGCGTTAGACCATGCGGCCACCGAAGGGGGTACGAGTATTGTTAACGTAGGACATTTTCATTCTAAGTTCATTGTCAAAAGATCTTGAGTATTGTTGGGAATATTACTACCGTTAAACATTTAGAAAACGTTCTAATTATATTTTTGCATCTAAATATAAATAACATAATAACATCAACACTTCGTTGCTTTTTGGGATAATGTGTTAATTAGTTTATTATAAATATGTAAACATATTCGATATTTTTTCACTCCCCTACACACCCACCATTATATTTTTCCAAAAGTCTTGCACCCACATCTCCTTTCTCAGGAAATGACCAAGCAACAACTACTGGATGCAGATAATGTTATATAGCAGTTATATTCAACCTAGTGTGCATGAAGACATCATAAGGGGTACGTAAAATTTAAAAAATTTAAATACACACGTATACATTTTTTTTCATCTAAAACTTATTATTTAATAAATTATTTTAGAATGTGATTTATTTTGCTTAATTATTTTACATGTAGATTATAGAATATATATAACTTGCATTATGAACCAACATCTTTGGGGGTACAAAGTATTTCAAGATAATTTTTATCTGAGGTTACGTGGAAAAAAAAGTTTCCTACTATTGGAATATAGTATAGTGGTGTATTTTAGAAGGGAATGTTGTCGCTTCTATAGTTACTTCAAACACAATACAAACTCTGCCTCTGTAAGTGAGAAATCGTCCTGCATTCGTTCGGTTCTAACGCATTATTTAATTATATGATGTGTTATTTCGAAATCTGGTTCATGCTAAAATAAAGTCTAAATATTCCATCAGGGTGCTTTTTCCATGAGTTTTATTAATAGAAGAAAATGTGACATTAGCTCATTTTCAATGACTTTGTAAGCATAATACAGTAATTTTTATAGCCTCACAAGAAAACATATTAAGATATTTGAAAATTAGCAGCGAGCTTTCCTCTTTACCTCGAAATAAAAGGATTATTGGTTTTCTTTCCGCTCTCTTTTCTATTAACATGCCAAAGGGTGGTTGTAGGAGAATGACAAAAGGGAGTATAAGCTTAATAGAATAGAGAAGTAGTTACAGAAAATGGCAGAGGCCATTGTATTTTAAGTCGTGTGGCCTAACACCGAGAGATGTTTTCTCGCTGGGTGAGGCGGCCGCCTTAATACTGGATATTTTTACCACTAAGGGAATGCACTTTTATACGTGCCGGTGAGCACGCTGTCTTGTGTCAAGCTCATTTAGTCCGGTTTGCTGTTGGTGTTAAAAAATACTGGCCGAGCGCACTTCACTTATTGCATCGCAACTTTATTCACATTTAAATACTGAGAAGGATGTTTCTGGTATTGGTTATAACTGATAAAAAAAATGTACGTGATCATTTATTTCTTGGTATTTGTTTTAATTTTCAATAAGTAAACAAATTCATCTACTATTACATTCATTTCATAACTAACACATACTGGTAGATTTATGAATATTAAAATACACAACATACACGTGTATTATTGTTTCACTCGTACAAAAAGACTTGTTTGGTGCTTTCGCCACGCTCAAGATCCTTCCTTAAAAAAACTGATGGCGGTCTTTGACCATTTTAGTGCGTTATTCAGTGTGCCATGAGTTGGTTGAAAAAGATTGAAAATCGCTGGTATAGGAGAATTGATATGGCTGCTGTTCTATACTACAATACTTTAGAACTTTTCAGTTTTTAAATTTTATTTAGCTGTTGAAAATGGCAGACATGATTGATAAAAATAAGTAAATATCAATTTTTTAAAAGATAGGAAAAAATTGTTCAATTTATTTTGATTGACAAAGCTTTAAAGTCTGAGATTTAAAATATATCAATAAATCAATCGCTATATTGAATACTTACATATCGAATTAAATATATTGATATATCTTTGCCATCCCTGCGCAAGGGTAGTAATCCGAGGACCAAAAGAGTTATTTATAATTCTGATATATCTATGGACTGATTCTGGTTCCACCTATGGTCTCAGTTGCTAGTGAGGTCTTAGATTTCCCAGAAACATTGCAATCCCCTGCTTCCACTTACCACAAATAGACCAAGCGTTGAGTGTATATATACTAGTATATATACATTCAACGGACCAAGTATCCCTTCTCTTTGTACCATCCCTTTCACTTGTCATTCCTATTGTTCCTCAGTGTAAATACCTTTTCGACGCATCCACTCCCCTTGGAGTTTATTCTGAGAATTATCAAGCAGAATTTCATCAACGCTGGCTTATAAGTTATAACATTGAAACAAAAACCATTGTTTCTTAAAATAATTCTAAAAATTGTCTTACATCATAAAAAAACTTATTTACTTTTAACCTTAACGTAGTTATTTTGTAAAAATCGTTCACTGCTCATATAATTTTGTTTATTCACAAAAATGTCTTGTTGGAATCTTCCTGCCAGTATGTAGCTTAAAGGTAATTTTGAAATGCAAGTCAATGTTGTCCAGACGAAATTAGTAGAGTGGGTGTTCATACTCTTCAGCGGAAAAGGGGAAATGTTTTCGGCAGGTAAATTAGAGACCTTGCAGGGTGGATTGTTCATGTTCTTCCTTCTCTTTCTATACCGTATATTGGTGTCTTGAGTGTGATAGCGCATTGAGTGCTTTGGTGCGTCAAGTTAAGATGCAACCCGCATTGCAATATAGCTCCGAAATCCCCAAGTAGGACGATATACCGTATACGGGATACCATAGTATTGACTATAAAGTGCAACCCACTTTGTTGGTACATTGGTCTATGTTATCACACTCGCAATAGACTGGACTGCTGATGACGAGGAGATTAGGGTTCGAATCCCGGTCTTGTGCAATGAAGGTGTTTTTCATTAGTGGTTCTCCACTTTCCCTAGACGCAAACTTGGGTACACTGCCTCTAAATTCAACGATCCACATACACATTAGCGTAATTAGTACATGCGTATAAACAGAATAGTTAGAAAGATGTGGTGATAGTAAAAAAAACAACATAATACAAAGCGCACAGCTTTGATAGTCAAATCAGGAATGATAAATAATTATTATTATTATTAGCACCGCATCTTACTAACCGTTCGGGTTATACGCACTTACGCTAATGTGTAATGGTAGGGTGAATATGAGATGAAATGAAGGACATACAGTTTAACGTGGAATCCGAACCACGGTGGAGGCCTGGCATTCCCCACATATCTTGTCAAAGGTGAAGGAAGGGTTTGGAAATCAGATAAATCTGTGCCGGGACCGAGGATTGAACCCCGGCCGCCAGCATAGAAGTCTGACACCTTACCCCTAGACCACCAGGTCACCTAGGAATGATAAAAATTTACGAAAGTGTTATCTAATTAGTCAAATCAGAAATGATAAAAATTGACGAAAATGTTATCTAATTTATTTGTTTTATTTATTTGAGGGATGTAACGTGTACTTTCTGAACCGAATGATTAAATCAGTGCATAAGAATTTCTATTAGTGAGAGCGAAAGGGCCTACCAATTTTGCCGGGAAAGATAAACTCCGTTCACGGTAGGAATTACTCTCTTTTAAAGGTCTTTTTTCATTTCTGGTAGGGAAAAAGACCTTTTAGAAAACAATTCCTACGGTGAACGGACTTTACTTTCGTATAACTTACAGGGTTCTTTTACACGCCACAATTGACATTACATGGGACCGACGTCTTTCCTTTCTCTCCGAAGGAAGTTGTGCTACGGATTTTTATCACTCAAGAAATATCCCTTGAGCTATCTAATTAAGTGTTATGAATAAAAAGAAAAACAATACGCAACAACAACTGAATTTACAAAGAGTTTTAATATATTACATATTTTAAATCCAGGAATCTAAAGGATACGTTTATAGCAATAGTTTAAAAAATGTTTATTGAGCTAGGAAAAAAAAAAGCGCCCTAATGATAAGTGTAATTTAAAATGTCAGGATTAAATGGTTTCTTCTTAAATTTCATCTTTTGTTTTATGAATCAATGTGTGTTTATTTAGTATATTTTTAATTAACATTTTACTCTATAATACTTTAATATTATTTGTTTATGTTTGCTGACGTGATACTCTCAATATCCAGGAAAATATATTCTCAAAAGAATGACAACGTTCCAGTCAATTTAAAAACTAATAAGTTAAACACAAATACTTTTAACGACTTATTGAAAATGTACCCGCATCTGCGTGTAGTCCAGAGGGCAAAACTACATTTAGTTCACATTGAAAATGCTAACTTGAAACACATTGGATTCGAACCAAAAACCATGACCAAGTGGAATAAAAGCCCTAAATTATCTGGACTTACTTTCATTTTTGTTAAGAGTGCTTAACTTTCGCTTTTTGAACCAATTGAGTATATCAAACAATGACTTACAAATTAACTTAATCGTAAATCAAGCCCTAAACTTTTCAGATCATAAATATAGTCTATTCGCCATAGAATTGTAGAGATAAGTGACAGCTAGCAAAAGTTAGCAAATTTAAACACATGTATCCTCTTGCTAAACCATAGGATCTTCAAGACCATCTATTGATTTGTTGTCAATTTTGGCAGTCAAAACTTTCACAACAAACAATCGGTTTTTAATTATTTTTTTAACTGTTTTTACATACTTCGCTAGCTTTCAGCTACCACCACTTCTATGAGGAATGTACTACTGTATTTTAGCCATTACAGGAATCAAACTGAGACATCTAGTTTCGTAAGCTGATGCACTACCGACTGGACTAGGACATCAATCAGTCTATGAACCACTTGTTTTCTAGTTTAGGATGGGTTTTTATTTGTATATGTATAACGTATAGATAAGAGCGAATAGTTCATAGCATATATTGAGAAAGAAGTTGAAACATACTATTTTCAATGATAGCGTTTAGAATTGATACATAGTGAATAGTAAATAGTGCACAATGCATATAAAAGAATTGTCCCTACGTCCTATTACTTCTTCGAGCTATACACATGCATAAAGTGTTTATAGCACATTTTCTCACTACCCGTTCGAATACGCCTACGTACTAATTGCAATGATGTGTTAGGGTTTAGGAAGGCTTAGTTTAGAGGAAGTGTGCCCAAATTTGCGTGGAGGGAGAGTGGAAAACAAATTAGGAAAAACCACCCTCAGTGCACCAGACCAGGATCGATCACCAATCTCTCCATCTTCACCCGTCTAGTAGCTAGAGTAGCGCCTTAAATCATGCGTCCACCAAAGCGGGTTACATAAAGTTAATTTAACCGTAATATAAAATCCCCAACACCACCAATATTAATAATTAATGTTAGAAAACTTGCAAAACTGGCAATTTAGCACAGTAAATCTGAGTCAAATGTGTTTTTACAAACTTTTATTTTACACTAATTTCAGTCGTAATAACAGTGAAAATAATAGTAATATTTAACAAAAAAAAAAGGTTAGTTATGCCTACATGAAAATGCATTAATTATGTTATTATTATTAGCACCGCGTCTTACTACCCATTCGGGTTATACGCACTTACGCTAATGTGTAATGGTAGGGTGATTGTGATAGGAAATGAAGGACCTACAGTTTAACGTGGAATGCGAACCACGGTGGAGGCCTGGCATTCCCCACATTCACAAGATGTCTTGTCAGAGGTGAAGGAAGGGTTTGGTAATCAGATAAATCTGTATTAATTATGAAAAAGTTCAAATGTATTCATTTGGATCTAGTATTAGTGAGATAAATGAAAACTCTTCTTTATTCACATCATTTTGAAGGCTGGACACTTTGACTCGAAAATCTGAATGCATGTCAAGTCTATTTTTATACTTGTTTTTTATGTAGCATAGTGTTGATTAATTATTATTATTATTTTAACTTTTTATTTTGTTACATTTTGGTGGTTGTTGCGATATCCCTAGAAACAGCTCGCCGACCCTCGTGTGTTTCCGCGGACCACCTTTTGGGAACCACTGGCGTAAAGAGAGTCCCATTGGCCTGAGCAGATTTTGGTGAACCCCGACGTGAATACGAGACTTGAGTTCGCGACGGCGCGGCATTCGTTTCGCTAGTGTGTACTCTGCTTTTTTTTTGGATGCGTTCTGCATGGAGTTGAGTCAAGTCTAGACAGCCCTTGAACTTGAAACGTTCCATCCAATGAGAATGCGAGAAGAGAATGCAAGACTATTAAACGCAAGTTTAAACAACAGATGGTAATGAACTAATGATCTTCACATGTTTGAAATGTGGTAACCATACTTGTTTGTTATAAATAATGTTATATATATAGTTCTAGCGTAAATGATTACGATTGTAAATATGACTGAAAATAAAGAAGAGAAACTACATTTTTGCACTGCTATTGGCAAGAAAGTCTACCATAATATTCATGAAATCATTAAAATCAGAACCAAATAAGTACCACATTTGATTTAATAGTATATGTACACAACTTGTGAATGTGTGGAATGCCAGGCCTCCACCGTGGTTCGGATTCCACGTTAAACTGTAGGTCCTTCATTTCATCTCACAATCACCCTACCATTACACATTAGCGTAAGTGCGTATATCCCGAACGGGTAGTAAGATGCGGTGCTAATAATAATAATAATAATAATAATAATAATAATAATAATAATAATAATAATAATAATAATAATAATACATGTACCACTTAAATTAGGTTAATTTTACAAATATTTAAAATATACAGTTTAATGAACGTTCTTTTTCGAGTGAACTCTTTATTTAAGTAGATAATAGATTTAAGTAAGACTTTATGATCACGTTTCATAATCAATCTTTGTATGTTTATTGTGAATTGTAGCTCTGCATTATTCGCTATTTTTTTTAGCACTGCATCTTACTACCCGTCCGGGTTATATGACGATATAATAATTACACTAATTTGTGCATTTACGTGGAGGGAGAGTGAAAAACCAGTTGGGAAAAGCCACTCTCAGTACATCCAACTGGGATTAAACCCCAATCTCTCCGTCTTCGGTAGTCTAGTCAAATGGAAAAGTAGCGCCTTAGACCATACGGCCACCGAAGTGGAATATTCGTTATTAGATAGGCGTTATGCATGAATATAAGCTCAGCCGTAACAAACTTTCCCATGGTAGCAAACGATTTACGAATAATAAAACGAAAGTGGCTTGCTTTTCTTTAGTAACCCGCTTCGGTGGTCAATTGGTCAAAGGCAGGGGTCACCAAACTCATCGATTATGGAGGACACTTTAAACTGTTTAATTTTTTCGCGAGATATCCAGATTAAAAATTTGCCGTATCGCTCATTGGCTATTATTGTAAATTTTAGAGAGACAGTTTGCAATCACACTTGTGAACAATCGGGGGTGGTGATTGTGACCTGGATTCGTAAGTGCAAACAAGGCCGTAGCCAGGTCAACATATGTGGGGGGTCTTGGGAGCATAATCCCCCAAAAGCCATAGCCAAAAATGTATGAATATTTAACCCTTCTAGAAGCTATCGGGCGGTAGATTTTAAGGTAATTAAGTTTAGGGATTAAACATATAAAAGTGCTTTAAATTTGTTCAATATTTAGAAATTTACGTAGCGCGTCCTCCTCCAAAGCAGAGTAGGAGTAGGGAGTAGGATTTCATAGGGTGAATTGGCCCCTTAAAGTTATTTTTGCCCTTCTCTAGAGTTATTTCACATTTCTCTTATCATTTAAAATTTGATGAGATTTTAAAAAAAGATCAAAATAAATTCTAAATTCAAAGGCATTGATTTAAAATTATAAAAATTAAGGCAGGACCGTTCTAAATATATTTTAAGAGCACCAACATTTTTTTAAGAGGGTAGATCACTCGAAATAAATTGTAAAGGGTATTTATTATCAAAAAGATTCGATAATTCTTCCAATCGCTTAAAAGCACCCAATTTTCAAACGTTTGCTGAGGGGAGGGACCCGAAAATCTTGGGGAGTGGGGACAAGTCCTTCACAACCCCTTGTTGGTTAGCTTCCCTCCCCCCCACCCCCACAAAAATTAGTTTCTACCACCAATGAACAAACGTGGATAAATTTAAAGATGATTTGGTATTTCTTTAATAAAGTTAAAGGTTTAAAAATGTGTGTTTGGAGAAAAGATTACCACCCCTGCTTCATAAACCAAAATTGTACTTTTTCAAATAAAAGTATTTCCAACTTGACCAAATGTATTTAAGATTTCACTCTTTTTCTGTGAGATGTTTGTGGGTTTATAGCCGGACAGCCCTTCCCCGTTATTCTATCCCTCCATTTCATTCTTCTTTTTTGCTGACTTGTTTGAGACGTGTTCTCAAAGCTAACATTCGAATAGGTTCAAGTTGAAAGGTTTTACTATTTTCTAATCTCAAAGACTTACCCTCCTCTTTCATAGCTCTCCCCTCACTCTATAATACGTCCCATTTCTTCTTTTTCAATATTTTGTCTTCTTCTAGCCAGCTTTGTTGTCTGAATAGTGAAGACAATCACAGACGATTTTTTTTTAAATCGCGTCTTACTACCCTTTCGGACTACATGCCTATGTCCAAATTACTCTAAAGTTTTTAGGTATGAGGAAGCTTATATTTATAGCAAGTGTACCCGCATTTGCGTGGAGGGGTAGTGGAAAACCATTTTGGAAAAACCCCACTCAGCACACCCGACCAAGATTCGAACCTCAATCTCCTCGTTATCGGCAGTTTAGTATACTGTGAGAGCAGAGCCTTAGACCATGTTGCCACCAAAGCGGGTCAGAATTAATTGTTTACGGTCAACTTTCGGAGAGGAGGGTTTTAACCCCAGCACCCCCACCAGCTAAGGTGTTGATTGTAATGTAAATAATACAAACATGTTAGAGAAAAAAATTTCATACTAAGACGTATGCTAGAAAATACAAGGTTTATTAATTTATGCGTACAAAATTATAGTCAATTATATTTTATTAATACTTGGTGTGTAACTTTCTGAGAAGAATCGCATTCACTTTCGTTAATATTGTTTAAATTTTGGTGGAATAACATTTCATTCCAATTCGAAAACAGTTATCAAGTTATAGCTTTGGGCGAGCTATCGATAAATAGTATTATATTAAAATTACGTCATTATTTTTTTCACTAATTCACCATTATTGTTCGAACGAACACAGAAAGACTGTAGTTGGACTATACATTCTATATTATATTACTTTTCTCAATTTAACAAAATTAAATGAGCTAAACTCTGTTCTTCACCATGGCAATGCACTACTAGAAAATAGGGTTAATTTTATTAAAGTTCAACGAAATGCTGAGAAAGATCGATATAACAAAACTATTTGGTAGTATTCATTAAAGCGCCTGCCCTTCTACAAAGCCACAACTAAGGTTTGTAATTTTATTTAAAACCACAACTTTGTAATTATTTTAAACATAAGACTGATAAAAGTATACTCTTTATCCAAACCTTCTTTTTTGGGGCAACGGGAATACTAGGGGGAGGGGGGTAAGGTGATGGTCAGTGACGCCCCTGCCCATGGTGCTGAAATATCAAACTACAGTGCAATAATACATGCTTGCCTCCGCCATTATCAAGATCGTTTAGGCATTGTATCTCAGACGATATATTCATTATCAACTCTTTGAGACATTAGGTTTGAACCCCTGTGAGATACAACTTAGAAACCTCAAGATGTCTAACCCTGTCAGTAACGTGTCTACTATGATACATATCTAAGGGTTACGGGTTCGATTCCCAGCATAGCCGCACTTTTTTTTTGTGTGAAATGTGGGTTTCCTTGTTCATAGTGATGAATTAACGGCTGGGGGGCTGGGTGTTGTGTCTGTTCTAGGCTTAAGTTAGATTAAACGTAATATATCCATTACTATTTCCAATGTGATCTAGGTCAGTTTTTTATTAGAGCCATATTTTATTCCACTATCGGTTTGCTAGGCCTGTCGTAGCTTCATATGCCTTATAATCTAACTCAAGACTTGAAAAGCCACAACCTCCAGTCCCCAGCCGTTAATTCATCACTGTGAAAGGGTAAGCCTTAATTTCACTAATGATACATTTTTCGGACAAGCCGGGAATCGAGTCCGGGGCCCCTATCTCAGTAAACAGACACGCTACCGACTGATCTAAAGTGTCGGATTAGTTTATAAGTCGTGTTCTGGTGATATAATTAGTAAGTTCATAAAGTGCACGTTAAATAGCTTGAATAAAAATAAAAATTAAAAACTAATACACACGCGGTTTAAATGACAACATTATTTAGTCCAGTTTACTGATGACGGGAGGTTGGGATTCAAATCCCAGTCGGATGTAATTATGGAGTTTTTTCCTAAATGGTTAATCAACCTCCCTACATGAAAATGCGGGTGCATTTCCTATCAATTCTCTCGTCTTCATCTGTTCCATAGTGGCATATTTAATATGTATGCGTTTAACTCAATTGCTGCGAGAAGAAAAAAAGTCACCAACATTGGGCTTTTGTGTGTTGCAAAACAGCCAAGATGCATGTGATTTTAAACCTACTAGGAAATACAGTCTTGACCTGCCTCTTGGTCTAGTAGTCAGTGGCACTGGCTACTGATATAAAGGCCGCGAGTTTGATTCCCAGTGGTACCAGTGCACTAGTATTTTTCCCGAAAGGGGAACTGTACGGTCTATGATTACCATCGTCTGGTTAGATTCATGGTGTATACTCAACTTGTCCAATGAAATTTCTGACTTTTTCCCTGATTTACCCCGATCATTTCCTAAAATTCCCACTCAAAAGTATGTCACACCCACCTATCTTTTTTTTAATCTTTTTTATGAATAATAATAATAATAATTATTATTATTATTATTATTATTAGCACCGCGTCTTACTACCCGTTCGGGTTATACGCACTTACGCTAATGTGTAATGGTAGGGTGATTGTGAGATGAAATGAAGGACCTATAGTTTAACGTGGAATCCGAACCACGGTGGAGACCTGGCATTCCTCACATTCACAAGATGTCTTGTCAGAGGTGAAGGAAGGGTTTGGTAATCAGATAAATCTTTGCCGGGACCGAGGATAGAACCCCGGCCGCCAGCATAGAAGTCTGACAAGGTGTCAGACCACCAGGTCACCCAATAATAATAATAAGTTTTAAAATTTAAATAAGCTTTTTTTTATATTTGTATAACATACACATCTACAGACAGTATGAATCACATTGTAGTTTACTGATTTAAAGATACTTATATTTCATATTTTGAGTAAAAACACATTTTCCCGGATTTGTTTGTTGTAATTTACAAAATTCTTGACCTATTCCCCGTTTTTTCCGACCACTTAAAATTCCCGGCTAGTTCCGGTTTTCCCCGGATGGTAAACACCCTGGCGTTAGATTAAAGAGTTTCACTTGCTCCACATTTTCATGATCACTATCATCACGTCATCTCATTACGGGTGTGACGTGTTGACAACCTCCAAGGTATACCCTGGCCAACGTTCTGTTCCAACGGTCTACACACACGGCGACCGAACTAGATTCTGTATATCTCAAGGTCAAATACGCCATAAGCTTTTAAAAACAAATGTAAAACTAATTATTATCATTATTATTACCACGTCTTACTACCCGTTCGGGTTATACGCACTTACGCTAATGTGTAATGGTAGGGTGAATGTGAGATGAAATGGAGGACCTACAGTTTAACGTGGGATCCAAACCACGGAGGAGGCCTGGCATCCCACACATTCCCAAGCTGTGATTAATACACGCCTTGTCAGAGGTTAAGGTAGGGTTTGACAATCAGATAAATCTGTGCCGGGACCGGGGATTGAACCACGGACTCCTAACACAAAAGTCCGACACCTTATCCATATACCATCAGGTCACCTGTAAATCTAATTATTAAACAAACTAAGCATTTAAATAATTATTTACTACTGAATACCTTCGTTCACCCAAGTATGAAGTAAAGTATAATTTAAAATTAACACTTAAACACGGGACTCGTACTCTGGACTTATGGCTTAAGCGCGTCAATGCTCTCACTGAGCTGACCAGGCGGATTCTGTGAAGGACATAATTAGATCGTTTGCTGCTTCGTAGTTATCAGAAACATACAAGGTCACTAGGGGTCGACTTCTTTATGCAGCTGCATTTTTTTTTAGCACCGCGTCTTACTACCCGTTCAGGCTGTACGCCTATATACTAATTAAACTAATGTGTTAGGACTGAGGAAGGTTGAATGTAGATGAAGTGTAACTGCATTTGTTTGGAGGAGAAAGAAAAACTATTTAGCCCCGATCTCCCCATCCTCGGTAGTCTAATTATTTCAAAACATGAACAATAATATTATTTGCTCAACATTAAAATTTAGGTATAATATCTGTGTTATGTAAAAATGTTATCTACCCCCCTCGACTTCCACCCCCTCACAATAGCATTACGTGGCTTATGGATGACCCCTAAACAGGGCCGTGTCGGGGGGGGGGGGGGCATAGGTGCCAAGTGCCCCGGGCCTCACATTCCAGGGGTCACATTTCCCCCAAAAAATTATTAAATCCAATTGCAGTTATTATTCTCAATTTTGCATCAAATAATGTACAGATAATTAACAGCAATTTATTATTCACTTAGTGATAGGATTCTATTCCAGATTACTGTAAATTTTAACTTTATGTAATTTAAGATTTACATTATTTGAGTAATGTGCTGAAGTGCAGTAGAATAATCCCACCATAGTGCTACCGCTGTCGGTCCACAGAAAACTAACAGTGCAATGGTACAGAGAGGAATTTACTCTTGTTAACTTAATTGGATTGATTGTTTGCATTTAATAAAGTACAGTCATTTAATGGGTTAGTCAATATTCTATAAAACTTAGGAAAATTTTAAGTAACATAAGTACTGAGTACTTATCAATATATTATAATGGCTTAGTGCTAAAACTGAAAAACTGGCGTATAAACGGGGCCTCAGATTTTTTTGCCCCGGGTCTCACATTTTCTTAAACTGGCCCTGCCCCTAAACCTTGAAAATTCCAACTAAGGTGTGATTTACTACGTTGAGAATAATGATCCTGGTTCTTCCCATAACGTTTCACTGATAGCCTCTTACTTTCTCATCAGAGAAAAAGTATTGCAATCGTGAAAAATGTATGCCTCTAGAGTATGATGAATCTTTACTTTACCCAAAAATGTGGATTCTACATTTTTCTGTCCCCATGTCTGTCTGTCTATCGGTTTGTCCCTGGACACCAATATGAAACGGTTTGATGGATTTTGTTAAAACGTGATAAGTGGCTATCTATTCCTTGTTTTTGTTTTTTTTAATTTTTATACTAGGCCTTAATTTGGTACCTAGTTTACTGATGAGTTAATTTTTGAAATACAAATATTTCGAAAATGGCTCAAACAATGATTTTTGAAATTGATATCCAGGAATTGTTTGACCTCCCAAATAACACCGTTTTTTGGTAAAAATTCGTAGAAGGTTAGTTTACTGATGAGTGATTTTAGAAAATTCAAAATATTTCCAAAATGGCTCTTAATGATTTTGTTTAAAATTTATACCTGGAGATTGTTTGAAAATACAAATAAAACTGTTGACTTGATGTTAAAAACGGGTCCAACGATTTGGCTCACGATAGGTATTTGAGAGGTTTTTTAACAAAAAAATAATGTTTTACAATTTCTTTTCTTAAAAAAAATTCATTTAACAGTAGTCAGCCGATAAGTGATTTTTGAAAAATATGCATTAAAAAAAATAACTATTTTGTTCAGTATTGGTATATGGGTACATTATAAATAATGTTTTTTTTTAATAAATTTATTTAAGGATACCACAGTGTACTTTTGACAGATTTAATAAATTTAAAATACATCTTAAGATTCAGTTCAAAATGGGTGGCCTACCTTGGAATTAGTTTTCATGACAAATAAAATAAGAACTGGTTTTTAAATTTAAAAAAAAATAATAATAATAATAATTTGAGAGTAATTTACATACTTTTTTAAAATTCAAATTTTCTAAAGCGGTAAAAACCAATTTTGCTAACCAATTATATTTTAGAGTGCTTTTTGTTATTAACAAAATGATACTACCCACTTTAGTGGCATAGTTAGCTAACGCGTTAGTTTCGTGTTGAGCTAGATTGCCAAGGACGGGGAGATCGAGGTTCGAATCTCACTCAGGTGAACTGAGAGGGGTTTTCCTAAATGGTTTTCCACCCTCCTACTACGCAAATGTGTGTTCACTTCTTCTATTATAAACCTTCCCAATTCCTAATTCATTAGTGTTATTAGTACTTAAGTGTATAAACCAAACGGGTAGTAAGACGCGGGGCTAAGTATTATTAAGTATTAACAAGACGATATGCTTGTTTTTCTAAGAACATCATTCTTAAGGTTAGTTTACTAAAAACCTGTTTTTGAAAAAAAATTACAAGTTTTAACTTAGTATATGAGAAAGTTTGTACGATTTTGTCATACCATTTATTGAAATCTTGGACACAATGTTGGACAACCCCCAGAATCTGCCACCCAGTGCGAACGCACGTGTTAAACTTTAGGCTACGGAGGTTCTGAATATATATTTTATGACTGTTTTAATGCGCGCAGAGTCAGATTTCATTATTGTGTCTTGGCCGCGTTGTGGCTGTGGTAAAGAGGACCATCTGCTAGGACATCCGGAGGATTCTTGCAGACAGACCGTTTATGAGTCGTCTACGATATGTCACATCAGCTTGTCGGCAATATTGTGTCTGGGCCTACAACAAACAGCACATCCAAGCACCCAAGCACAGCAGTATGTCGGAATTGTCCAACCCGCTTAGGAGCCGTCTTTAATATTACATTAGAGTGTTTTTTTTCAAGTTTTTAGACCTCTCCACGTAAGTACGTCAAATTGTTCTTATCGCCACGCCTTACTACCCGTTCTTATTATATGCTTATGTACTATTTACGCTAATGGTTTTAGGGGTGAGGAAGGTAAAATTTAGAGGAAGTGTACCTGAATCTGCGTGGAGGGAGAGTGGAAATCTTTGGTTAAACTACCCTCAGTACACCCGACCGAGATTCAAACCTCGATCTCCTCGTCATCAGCAGTCTGGACTACTATGAGAGTGATGCCTTAGACCATGCAGCCATTGAAGCGGGCCCACGTCAAGTTATCCTTCAAGTAGGCAACAACATTAATTGGAGGACGAAAATTACTTTTAGAGGTTAATAGATTTTATTATAATTCTTATTTGTAACTGTTTATATTTTATAGAAATATTTATTGTGTTGGTGTAATAATAGGAAGATTTAAGTAAAGCTTTTTATTTATAAACATTACTCATTATGAGATTAAACTATTTTAAGGATAGCAGCGTATTATTTTTTTAGAGTTCTTATCGAAAAAAAAGTTTGCTACCTCGATGTTGGAGTAAGAAAAAATGTAGCTGTGTGTAGAAGCTTAAAATTTAGGTATGTTCGACCTTTAAATTATTACAGGATCTGAGTTCGGACTGGTATAAAAATAATCAAGGTTGGTTTCTATCCTCAATATTTTATATTTCTGATTTTAACACGAGAGGACAAAACTAGTATTTTTTTAAATAACTAAAATTAATATAGAGGCCTGATAATTTGGCAGAAAAAAAGTGTTTAAGGGTTTCTTTTTTTAGTAAGAGTTTTTTAAATATTTAACGTGCACTTTCTGAACCTACTGATTATATCAACACACGACTTAAAAACCAACTTAATTTTATAACATACATAACTTCCAGCCCCCAGCCGTTGATTAATCACTGTTAGAGGGGAAATCTACATTTAATTAATGATCATACCTGGTACCTATAGCTCAGTGGTCAGACTAACCACTTACTGATCTTAAGAGTTGAACATTATTTACATTCATTACTGCAGAGGTCCCCAACCTTTTCGTACCTTAGAGCACATTCAAAACTAACGGTAGTGCGGCGGGCACCAATTAATTTTTCAAGGCAAATTTACTATCTCCCACCAGGCTCAGAGGTCAGCCTCAACGCTATACACACGGCCGGTCAACTGCCATGTTAAGTTTACAACAGCGATTGTGACGTTACATGTAGTTGTGGGTAGCACTCAAGGCCGTAGCCATAGGATATGGGGATTCAACCACCTCCAAGTTAACTTTTTTTTTAAACTTCTTTATTTACGGTTTTAACAAGACCAAAATAAAGACACAAGGAAATATTTAACTACTCACCACCATTTTGGTGCTTGGGTACATTTTTAAAATATATATTTATTCTGTGTTTATTCAGGCAACAAAGCTGGGTAGACCCATGTCAAGATATTTACAAAATAAATAGGAAGTATTAGCATGGTATTAGCGAGTGTGAAGAGAATTATGGAAGTGGGTAGGTCTTTGAGATTAGGAAAAGGCAAAACCGTTCAGCCTGAAACTACTGTAGTTCCGAGTAAAAGTACACTTTGTAAATGAGCCGGCAAAGAAAGAGGAATGAAAGGGAGGTATTGGAAAGAGGGAGGCTTTCAATCACCAACTTCTTGAGAACAGCATATCTGGAGATAAGCACAAACTTGATTTTTGTCGGAAAAGTGCTAGATTAAAATTATTAGTCAAGAACATTTCAGCTGTGTTCAAAAAGTGGCGGGCAGACGCAAAAGTCTCGGCGGGCGCCATGACACCTGCGGGCATAGAATTGGGGACCCCTGCATTACTGTTTCCATCCTTTTGCCTGAGTCAGTTTTTTATACAAGTAATATATTTTTACACTCTTAGCCTTCTAGGCCTGTCGTAGCTTAATATACCTTATAATCTAACTTAAGACTAGGACAGGCACAACATCCAGTCCCCGCCACTCAATTGATCAATGTGAAAGGGTGAACCCATATTTTCATAAATGATAAATTTTCTGCCATGCCGGGAATCGAACCTGGGACCCTTAGCTCAGTAGGTAAACACGCTACCGACTGATCAGTTTTGAACTAATGATAGTAAAAATTATTTCACCATCTATATAAATGGTATTATATTTCATTCTTATTTGCAAACTCTAACATGTATTTGATGATGAAATCAAACTATGTCTCCCAATATTTCATTGTAGACAGTCCTTGATTAAGAGGAATCGTGCATGTTATAAATTGGTCATGGGCCGAATCGAACTCCGAGGGGTCATCCATAAACCACGTAACGCTTTTTTCTTACCTTTTTAACCCACCCTCCCCAATGTAACACCATTTATATATTTAGCCTGAACCCCCTCCCCCCCTTTTCCATTTAACACCATTTAGACATTTAGACTAACCCCTTTCCCCCCCTAGCCTGTATTACGTAACTTTTCTCACTAAGAGAGAATTAGATTATTTAATAGGGAAGTTTTTGTGATACTAAAAGAAAGACTCAGATTTAATAATTCTTGAAATCTATTTTAAATTCTGTTTTGTACTCTCCCTTCACGCAAATGAGAATGGGCTACCTCTAAAATTCCACCTTCCTCAATCATACTTCATTGGATAGTAAAAAATAGAATGAATACAATTTGAATACACCAGAATTCAAAATGTATACTAAATAGTAACCAAACACATATTTTATGATATTATTATTAATTTATTAGGTGACCTTGTGGTCTAGGGGTAAGGTGTCCGACTTCTGTACTGGGGGTCTGGGACTCAACCCTCGGTCCCGGCGCAGATTTATCTGATTGCCAAACCCTTCCTTCACCTCTGACAATACGTGTATTAATCACAACTTGTGAATGTGTGGAATGCCAGGCCTCCACCGTGGTTCGGATTCCACTTTAAACTGTAGGTCCTTCATTTCATCTCACAATCACCCTACCATTACACATTAGCGTAAGTGCGTATAAACCGAACGGGTAGTAAGACGCGGAGCTAATAATAATAATAATAATAATAATAATTTATCTATCACCTGTTCAAGCTATACGCATATATTATAATCATTCTATGGATTAAGAATGGGTAAGGTCGAATTTTAAAGAAAATCTACCAGCATTTGCATGGAGGGAGAGTGGGAAACCATTTAGGAAAAGCAACCCTTAGAGGACCTGACGGATTCGAACCCCATCTCCCTGACATTGGTCATACACACACACAGATTTATCACAGAGAAGGTACCGGCTTAAATACACTGACCTACCTTTTGAAAATAATTAAGGCTATTGAGAGCTTTACTTTTCATAACATGGTGGTGGTACAAAGAAATACCACTATTGATGGACTCCTCAAACTTGACTTGAGATAAATTTTGTACTTATGCTTTATTCCATTTCACTACATATTTTTGAGACTCTTCTGCTGCTTTTTCTGGATACTGCTTTTTATGTGCATTAAATAAAGCAATGAACACGTCTACTCTTTTCCAAGACATTATTTTTTTATTTATACAAATAAAAGCGATTATTCACAGCCTGTGTAAAAGAATGTGCAGTAGAAATCTAAATTATAGTCAACTACACTTGTAGGGGAATGCCAGGCCTCCACCGTGGTTCGGATTCCACGTTAAACTGTAGGTCCTTCATTTCATCTCACAATCACCCTAACATTACACATTAGCGTATGTGCGTATAACCCGAACGGGTAGTAAGACGTGGTGCTAATAATAATAATAAATAATAATAATAATAATAATAATAATAATAATAAAAGTACAATTGTAAATTAATAACGCTTCGACAGACAGCTGTTATCCAACTTAAAGTACGTGAGGGGGTCAGTGATTGATCGAGTCTGAACATGTGCCGTGAGTATAAACATGTCACTATCATGCGCATGAAAATAATATGTGCTATCGAATGTGCTTGGCGTTTGTAGTCTCGGGCAGACAATGCCACCTAAGCGCATTCGAAATATAGATAAACAAAAACTAAGCGCTAAACTTGCATTTTCAACGCCACAGATATTCGTATGTTATCTTTATGGGCCCTTTCATAAAGGCGTTTCGTGAAACGCGACACGGTGACGCGCGTTTTCTAATTACACAAGAGGCAATGAGTACTTTTATACTTTGCCGCGCGTCATTTATGCTGTCGTGAGTAGAAAAGTGTGTCGTCGGTCGTAACCTAGAGATTCCCGCGTCAAAAATGACGTAAGACGATCCAAGATACATTATATTCAATGGGGTATTGACGTTGGTGGACTGCAGGGCAACCAACCTCTACGTCACTTATGTTGGAACATCAGTGTACCCCTCAGTACCAGTATCAGTGTACTTCGGTGACAGGTAGGGAGTGTCTTTGTTATTTATTGTCTACCGCTTTATTTGTTCCTTAAATGGCAACTATAAATGGATTCATCACGAGTGGTAGAAGAGAAGAGACAAGCAACCCTGGTCTCTGTTTTTCATTTCCTCCTACCATTTTCATTACGCGGGACATACGTTGCTTGTATAGAAAACAAACGTCCAGGATCCACGTCACGCTTGTCGTGCGTCATGAAACGCCTGTATAAAAGAGCCCTAAGTATGTTTATTATAGGTGAGAACATTACCAATAATATTATTTTTCAGCATTAGAATTTGAGTTTAAGTTCTGTGTTTCGTAACACTTTGATGTACCCCACTCTCCCTTCATGTAACACCATGTAGAAATTAGAGCTCACCCCTTCCCCCCTCCCCCAAACGTGTTTCGTGGTTTATATATAACCCCGTGAAGAACCTTTCACCCTCCTAAAGAAATGGATTATCTGCACTATTTGATAATTTGGTCAGAATAGTTGAAGAGCTCTCAAGCCGCCTCCAGACTAGCGAACCGAACCACGTCACAAGCCGAACCGTAACATTCCTGCGAGCCTTATTTTGTGTATGCACTGTGGTGGATGACACACGTAATGAACGGGGGGGAAATTTATAATATGCTTGCGTGGCATATATTTATTTACATATATTAATTGACACCACCACGGGCCACATTTTGAAAACAATTACACTAGGCGGTGATTTCCTCATCCCCTTTCTACGTTAATGTGTGTGCACAGGCTCGACACTTTCTCCCTTATCATCAGGTTAAGTCATTAATAACAATGGTTTAACCCTCTTCGGTGGCCGCGTGGTCCATACAAGCTATACAGTTATCTGATAGTTAATCTAATGGGGTATAAATTAGGAAGGGAGCATTTTAGAGGTGATCCACACGCATAAGGAGAGTGGGAAACCCTTTATAAATCAACAGCCTCAATAAATCCCACCGGGATTCGAACCCCGACCTCCCCGTCTTGAGTACGTCAGTCTAACACGAGATTGACGCATTAGACCACTACGCCACTGAAGTGGGTTAGGGGTGACAGTCTATTCTTTGTTTACCTCTCGCTCTCTCGGCTTTTTCAAACTTATTTTCAGTGTCCAACAAACTTTCTAAGAAAAAATATCACTATCGCTGTAGGCCCTACAGTTTACAACATGTGAGTAATCATGTAACTGTAAATATTATTTTTCATATTATAGGCCTAATCTTTATTTTATTTTATTTCCCTCGGCCTATTTATTATAAAACGAATTGGCAATTTATATTTAAGATGTCAATTAAAAAAAAAATTCAAACAAAATTTCAAGATGTAAAATTTACAACATGCAACTGCTCAGCTAGTATTTCAAGCGTGTGTGAGGAAAGGTTAATTAGAAATAATCAATAATTATTTAAAGTTTAAAGTGGTTCTGGTCGACGCTCAGCTCGCAGCGCCGTCCGAGCCTCGTAATATCCTTTGATGTTTCGTTGAAATACACTCATTGGGTTGCTGCAAAGTATCAAGTGTTTTTATTAAAGGGATTTCCACTCTCCCTCTATACTTTAATTTTTTTAAGCATCACGTCTTACTACCCGTTCGGGTTATACTCTCACTCTATGTACACTAATCCAGATATATTCCCTCTAAGTGGCTCTTCATCGTTTCTATCCCACTAGCGCGGTTAAATGTAAATAGTCTAGCCATGTTAGAATGCAAAAACAATAATATAAAGATAAGCAATTAACAGCAGACCCATTTTTATACTAAACCAACGTATAATAATAAACAATATAGGCCTAAAATTTTTGATTAAATTTAAGTCCCTCTTCTTATTTGAATATATTGTACATTAAAGCAGGTTATAGAAATTGTATCCGAATTTGCGCAAATATGGATACACTTCCTCCATAATATACCTTTCTCATTATTTTCTCATTTGTGTAAATGTGCGTATATCCCTGAAGGATTTAGAAGAAAACAAGCAATTATTTTAAATCTATAATATTTTTGCACCGCATTGTAATACCCGGCCAAACTTCAAGCACTTTAATGGTGTAGGGAGGAGAACTTTAGATAAAAATGTACCCTCATTTACGTGGAAGAGAAAAAGCCATTTCGAAAACGAACGGCTAGGATTCGAATGACGATTGACAACTTAGTAAATTAGACTAACTTGATGAGAATAAGACTAGGCGAGCTTCCTTATCATTCCAAGACTTGTGACTAGAAATTAACATTTTCAGGAAATTTTTGAATCGGAAAATTTTCTGCAGTGGTGGCTTTCGGGGAAGAGGATAAATATTAGAAGTGGCACCTAGAGTCTATTATAATTCAAAATATAGTATGCTAAGAGACGAGTGGGTTATAATAAAGTGTAGGCTACTCAGGGTTGGGTAGGGGTGTATAGGAAACATGGAGGAGGGGGGAGACAACTGTTGGGGCAACCTTAAAATTATTTTAATTAACTTATTATTATTCCGGGAAAGACTACTAACTTTAAATGACTTTTAAAGAAAAATATTTTTTTTTTTAAATTTCTGGACAAGGACTACTCCGAAAATCTTCTAGAATCATCCAAAATATATGATTTTCAAAGAAAATACCCCTCTGAATTGCTTCTAAGTGGATCAATTTTTCTTGCAACATTTTCCTGGAAAGGATCCTTGGACTTCCTTTTGGGTTGGAGGGCATATCTTTGTAATTCTAACTGCCTCCTTTCTCTTATACAAATAGGTTCCACCACCATTGACTCTTCTCTTCGAGTAAAACACTAAAGCTTCCTGGTTGATGGAGAAAAAGTTATGGTAAACCCACAATTACACATGTTAAAATGCTCCAAGAGCTATAAATTGGAAAAAATATTGGAAAAATAGCTTTTTATATTGTATTCAAGCTAAGGTCACATACATATTGAAATCACTGCCCTTAAATTACCATAAAAAGATTTGAAATAGCATCTAGAAGCATTTAATAGTCATATACTTTCTTCACCTCCGGTGGTTATAGAGATGTACCTCCTTAACCCCCCCCCATCCCCTCCCTCTCTTTCAACAGAAATTTAATTCTGGATACAGTCTTGATTTCTTGCCTCTGCTAAATAAGATTTCTGGTAGCTCCTCTGCTTAATATGGGGTGTTACAAGTCAGGATACGTACAATATGATAATATCTCGGATACCAAATAACACAGAAGCTAGTTGTTGAACTCACCTCATCCTCGAAAGCAACCAGATCTTGTATGAGGTTTCTTTGCTCCGATAGATTGTTGACAGTGGACCTCATCACTGCTACCTCTTCCCGTAGCGCTAGCACTTGAAGCATTAGTAGCGCTATTAGCGGTAATATTACAGAGAGGCACGCTGCTAGAGCGAACAAAGCATGGTTTAGCCGCACATATGACCGATCTGAACTAGGGGCTTTATATACCAGTGGCTCATCCACCGTGAATCTGCTTTCGCTCATCGCAAGTCTGGTCAAAATCAATCGAGTGGCGACGTTCGGTTGAAAAAATGCTCTTTGGCCTGTTTTTTTTCAGCTAATATTAGTATTGTGTTAATTTACATGCACTTAATGATAAAAGTGGTTTATGAGTACACCACTAAAACGTCAACACACCTATTCTAATCACTCAATAACTTTGATAACATGCCACCCTAAAATCAAACCAGGGTCCGGTACAACCAGTGAGGTGTTTACTAATACGACAAGCTATCTACAAATAATTCCAATATAACACCGTAGCCCAAATCTAACCGGCCTCTACAACTAACACCCTGGAATTATAAGAGTTCCCACTACCAATTCACTACTGACAAAATAATAGTTTCTGGTAGATAGAATCGCTTGAGTAGCGGAATAGAGGAGATGCGCGAGAATGTTGTAAAGTGGTCTGAGCGCGAAACTTACAGCACAATGCCTTTCTCAATCTACGTGGTGTCAGTTGACTGACTGCTAGCGTGGCGCGATGGAGAATGAGACGAGGGACTGAGGACTGGAGAGGAAACGATGGCTGGTGGCTGCCGGCTGCCTGGACAGCGCTAGTGGTCTCACCTCCCTCCCATTCCCCTCTCCTTCTCCTACTGACTCCTTCTACGGCTCTTGGAAGAACACTTCAAAGCTTCTATTTTTCCTAGTGTTTAGATGAGATACACGGAAAAACTGCATTTGCAATAACATATTTTTTTAGCACCACGTCCTACTAACCATTCGGGCTACACGCCTATGTACTAATTACTCAATGATTTAGAAATTAGTGAGGTAAAATTTAGAGGAAGTGTACCCGCATTTGCGTGGAGGGAGAGTGGAAACCCCTGTAGGAAAAACTACCCTCAGTACCCGACAAGGATCGAACCACGATCTCCCTGTCATCAGCAGTCTATTCTATTATGAAAGTAACGCCTGTGACCATGCGGCCAGCAAAGCGAATAAGAACAAATTGTTTTGCACATGATATTTTCAAAGATATCTCTGCAAATTCCAACCTTAGGCTATTAGAGGACGCTAAATTTAAAATGTTATAGTATGCTAAAAGGTTTAATCCACCAAATTTAAATTCATTTGCGATAAATATCCGAATATTGAGTCAAAACACAAAATAATATTATCTGTTTTAAATCTATTTTGGTTAGTACTAAAATTGCCAAACTGAAAGCTAGTGTCATTCACTAATTAGTAAAAAATGGAAATATTTAAAAAAATACTTTCTCATAACAATAATTCCCTAGAGTAAAAAAATTCCCAGAAGTTAAAAAATTGTCTTAAGTAAGAAACAAGTTTCTTGGGTCGATTAGGATTGTTTAGTTCCGTTTTACTATAGTGATATGTCCACATCCTTATGTTCAAATTATCACCAACATTTTGCGAGTTAAGCTTGGTAGCAATGCTGGACTTAGGCTTAAGCTAAATAAGCTACAGCTTAGGACCTCACATTCTACAGGCACCCCAAAAATATTCAGAATTGGTTGAGGGGGGGGGCTTAGAATAATGGTATATGTGTTGAATATAATCTATATAATCTATTTTAGAGATCGAGGCTGCCAAATGATAAATATGTAATCAATAAATGCATTCATTTGAAAATAAATTGTATTTCTTCACTTTAAATCTCTTGCTATTAGATAATTTTTAAAAAACACACCCAGGGGTGGACTGGTCCGGTTTGATTTGGGCTGTCTCATCTACTTTAAACTTAAATAAAGCTATTCATTAAGTTAAAAATTATTATTTTCATTTAATTTTAATCAAAAGAGTTCCAGTGATCAAGTCTGAGGTGTCCAGAATACATCATTTGTGAATGTGTACGATGGCCTTAATTTTTAAACCATTGGTGACCTGGTGGTCTAGGGGTAAGGTGTCGGACTTCTATGCTGGCGGCCGGGGTTCAATCCTCGGTCCCAGCACAGATTTATCTGATTACCAAACCCTTCCTTCACCTCTGACAAGACATCTTGTGAATGTGGGGAATGCCAGGCCTCCACCAGGGTTCGGATTCCACGTTAAACTGTAGGTCCTTCATTTCATCTCACAATCACCCTACCATTACACATTAGCGTAAGTGCGTATAACCCGAACAGGTAGTAAGACGCGGTGCTAATAATAATAATAATAATAATAATAATTTTTAAACCATCCTGTTGGTTGTTTCTTGGTGTCGTTTATAAACAATTTTCTAAGACAAACGTGACCTCACATTTTTAATGGTCAACATAAGTAGCGAGTGGAGGATCATTTTACAAACTTAAATAATATATTATTATATCAATAAATACACTCAGCTATTGTCTAAGCCTTTAGAAGCATTCTCGCTCATGTCAGGGAAAGTAGAAACTGATCATCGATTATGTAGCTGAAATGGCCTCGGGATTAAATTAATATCAAGGGCGTAGAAAGGTGGGGGTTAACTGGACCCTCCCTTGAATTTGTTAAATGCCCTATTAAAGGGGGGGGGGGTCCATGAATACATATAAAAACCTAATGTCTAAGTTTTTTACTCTTACTACAGTTTTAATTGTATATGTCATCAACCATAATAGTTAATGAATATTTTAATAATCACCTTCAAGAAACACCTTGTAAAACTTCCGATTGTAAAATTATCTCTGTCAACCTTTCACATACTATACTTCTTTTCTCATACATTCATATGGTATTAAAAAACAAAGAACGCTTTTTGGAATGAGCCGGTAAGTGGGGTGCGAGAAAATGATGCAAACATTTTTGCTATCACCTGTAAGATACTTGATGAATCGCCCTAAGAAAAAAGCAGAGCAACTGTCTGAAGTGGTGTTTGTAGCTTATGTAAGTAGGTTTACTACCCTTCCCACACCCATTATCTCAACATACCTACTTACTCAAAACATTATTTGCTAACTATTAAAAGTTTGAGAGAAAGGGCAGGGTTGGTGGGATCTGGAGACTGCCGAGGACGGGGAGATCAAGGTTCGAATCTCGCTTGGATGAACTGGGGTGGTATTTTCTAAATGGTTTTCTACTCTCTATCTGCGCAAATGCGGGTTCACTTCCTCTATATTCAACCTTCCTAATTCCTAGCCCATTGGCGTAGTTAGTACTTAAGCGTATAATCCGAATGGGTAGTAAGGTGTGGTGCTAAGTATTATTTTTATTATTATTATTATTACTATTACACCCTTGAATTAAATATATAAATACTTCACTTATGTTACACTGAAACATAGCTTCAGTGATAAGTATTAATAATTGATATGGGCCACCATATTATTTTGTAGTCCCGGGCTGCTAGGAATCTGCCAGTCCACCCCTTGACATACCATACCAATATTATGATTCATGTTTTGTGAAACATTCTGATGTAGTTTTTTTTTTTAACAAGGTGCCTCCAAGCTTTATATAGGCCTCACCAAGTCTAAATCCGGCATTGCTTGGTGGGCGTGTGTATTCGACTTTCGTTATGTTCTTGCAGTACCGGTATGTTGAAATTCAACAAATGTGTGTGCTTTTATTTATATATAATATAACTTAGAAGATTAAAGTCAATATAATATTTTTTCTGGGAAGCGCATGAACTATTTTTGAAACCAGTTTGAGCAAAAACAAGTCTTACTGAAAATGTTTTGAGTCTATACATAAACAAATTTGTTCAAATAAAAAAAAGCTTGTGTGGGGAATTCTAACCCTTATACATTGTTTTCTTATATTTATTTTGTTTTTATTTTAACGTTTAACAAAGGGTAGCTGGACCAACCTCCCCTCCCCACTTCCTTTCAATCAACAGAAACCCAGTGAAGAGGTAAATAAACCATAGAGAAATTCCTTTCCCTATGAATAAACTCACTAGACCGCCTGGCAATTCTATTTTGAAGTATTTTGATTGACATACTGTTTTGACTTAGTTTAGAGCTGTGCTCAAATAATTCTGTTTCAACTGCTTTATTTCAAATTTACTTTTGTGCACATGGTATAAAGGGTGGTCTGAAAGGCCCTATTCCCTATCAGTATTCTACCATACAGAGTAGGTCAAAAATCACTACCCATTCCAAACGTACATGTAATTAAAATTGCACTTGTTTTTGGTTTTGTTTACAGAGAATCATAGAATTGTTCTTGAAGGGCAGCTAAATCAACCTGGTGTTACTGTTTGAGGTGATATCTAATGCCATGGAGTCCTGGGCCCTTGGTTTTTGATGGTACGGTCAATGCAAAAAATTACTTGGGAGTGTTATTATTATTATTATTATTATTATTAGTATTATTAGCACCGCGTCTTACTACCCGTTCGGGTTATATACGCACTTACGCTAATGTGTACTGGTAGGGTGATTGTGAGATGAAATGAAGGACCTACTGTTTAACGTGGAATCCGAACCACGGTGGAGGCCTGGCGTTCCCCACATTCACAAGATATCTTGTCAGAGGTGAAGGAAGGGTTTGGAAATCAGATAAATCTGTGCCGGGAGAGAGGTTGGGAATGTTGATTACACGTGTCATTCCAGGGCTAGATAATCATGTAGCTTCAATAAAGCATTAGTTATTTGTACTGTTTTTTAAACAGTTTTTCCCAATAAACTTTGCAATAGGTAGTGGATTTTAGCCCACCCTGTATAGTAGGATTTAGGTATTTTGGTGGGAAAAGAGACCTATCAGAGCTTACCTCCAACCATGAACAGGGTATACTGACCGGGCTATACGCATATTTACACTAAGAGGTTAGGGATGAGGAAGGTAGAATTTAGAAGACGTATGCCTGTATTTGCGCGAAGAGAGATTGGGAAACCATTTACGAAAAACTACCTTCAGTACACCCACTCATTTTTTAAAGAGGGGCTCACTATAAAGTTGGTGCAATGTACCACTATAGTTTTTGTACATCAATATATAGTAGGGCCCTCGTATACGCTGATTCAGTATCCGTGGTTTCAATTATCCGCGGTTTGCCGCTGCCCAATTTTATTTATTTTTAATTAATCAAAAAATTAGTTTATACGTCACAATGCCTACACTATCACCCCACTTCATCTTCTCACCGTGGGAATTGTGCTATCATATCAACATCATTTTCATCGTTATCAACATCATATGATCGTCGCATCAAGAAGACTGTATAATACTAAGTACATTGAATTGTACAGTACACGTTATTATTACTTCATTTAATGTTGGTAATGTCTTACTGTGAATAATTTATCGATAATTAAACATTACCGTATTTATGTGTTACATGAATAATCACGTTATCTAATAGTTCGTAACTATCCACGGTTTCACGTAGCCGTGGTGGATCTAGGAACGTATTACACGTGAATATAGAGGCCCTACTGTATACGTAAAATGGAAAACGTCCAGTTGATACTTGTCTCAGATTCACAGAAGTAGAATAAATAGGGAAAGGGGAGGGGGGAATGTATGTGTGTGTGTATTTCAAGTATAATCTTACAGTAGATAATAATATCTGACTCCTTTTCTCGGAAACACTAACTAGCTCATTTCACTCCAAGAAGACATGGATGCTCTTTGATCTTAGATACGATTTGAATGTACCAAACATAATATGTTATTTGAAATGTTGACAGAGTAATTTGTGACAACAGGAGATTGTGAAGAATGGATTTTGAGCGTGGATATTTTTTCCAAGTAACGCATCTTACAACTAGCTATACTCTTATGTACTAATTACGCTAAGGATTTAGCAATAAGGAAGGTTGAATTTAGAGGAAGTGTACCCGTATTTACGACGAGGGAGAGTGGAAATACCACCCTCAGTACACCCAACCGGGATTCAAGCCCCGATCTCGCTGACACCGGCAGTCTAGTCTAATAACACGAGAGTGAAGCCTTAGACCATGCGGCCACTGAAGCTGGTGCATATGTACTAATTACGCTAATGTGTAAGGGGTGAGTGAGGTTGAATTTAGAGGAAGTGTACCTGAATTTGCGTGGTGGTAGAGTGTAACAACCGTTTAGGTAAAAATCACCCTTAGTACACCTGACCTAGCTTCGATCTCCCATCATCGGCATTCACGTATTGCGAGAGTGACAACTTAGAACAAGCGTGTCAAACTCTTTGATCATAAGGGCCACATTGATCATTGAGAATATTAAGGGGGGGCCTTATTTCAAAATAAAATTAAATATGTATTGTCACTACCTTAAGTAAAAATAATTCCATATTAGTATCTTATTATTAAAAAAAGAAAAGAGGTATCCCCATATTTAAAACAATAAGTCTAATAATAGGTGACCTGTCGGTCTAGGGGTAAGGTGTTGGACTTATGTGCTGGGGGTCCGTGGTTCAATCCTCGGTCCCAGCACAGATTTATCTTATTGCCAAACCCTTCCTTCACCTCTGACAAGACGTGTATTAATCACAGCTTGTGAATGTGGGGAATGGCAGGCCTCCACCGTGGTTCGGATCCCACGTTAAACTGTAGGTCTTCCATTTCATCTCATAATCACCCTACCATTACACATTAGCGTAAGTGCATATAACCCGAACGGGTATTAAGACGTGGTGCTAATAATAATAATAATAATAATAATAATAATAATAATAATAAATAATAATAATAATAATAATAATAATAATAATAATCCTATTTTTAATGGATTTTTTTTATGTGCAACATTGATGTAAATGTTGCAAAAACTGTGTTAATTTTAAGCTTTACATATTATGCCCAGGTCATTTTTATCTCTCACTTGTTTGGTTTCATTTCATATCAGAAAGCAGGTTTTAACAAACGTATGTGCTTCCGAACATTGTGGATATTGGGTAAACAAATTCAACATTTTTTGGGAATTGATTCATATTTAAAAAATACATTTGATACACCAATCTCAAACGTCAGAATTCTCAAAATTATGCCAAATTATACGTTACAAAATGTTGTATTTTCTTGGAGTTTATGAATATAATAATCAGTGTATGTTGGCTGCTTATCAAGTCTGCGGGCCGCACAAAACAATCGATAGAAGGCCACATATGGCCCGCGGGCCACGAATTTGGCATGCCTACCAAAGATCATTTGACCGACCACTGAAGTGAGTTAGGCGAGAATTTAAATAATAATTTATATTTGTTTAGTGGCATATAAATTGTATGCGTAGTAAAACTAATAAAACACCATACCTTATTTAAGTTTTAATAAGCAGGAACTCCGGAACGGGAGGGTTGGGGTGGCTCGAGTCCTCCCTTGTTTTTATTTTGGGGAGCTGGGACTGTCTTAAGCCCCCCTCCCTAATATGTCCTAAGTAAACTAAAAACCTATGCATAAAAACATGCCTCTTTTATCATCAGTTTGGTCATTTAAGTAATGAAGACAAAAATTTATAATTATTTTAATAAAGTCACTAATTTTTCTGTTTATATTTTTCTCCATCGAAGAAAACACTTTCACGAAAATAAAATAACTCACATTAGGCTTATTTGTGATTGCCTTAAATAAAAAAACCAACTACTAGAATAATAAAGCCAAAGGGTAATACTTATTGACATTTTTGAAACAAATAAGAACAAATTGAATTGTAAGCTTAGTTTAGACACGAGGCGGTTTGTCAACCACAGTTCAAATTTTATTTTTGCCATATAATTTTATTTGTGCCACCTTAATAAAATTACAAAGCATGACATCAAGAAACTTAACAATTTTTCTTGTTGAGGTTTGAATAAAAGATTTTATTATTTCTAAACCTACGTTAAACATTGTGATATTATATTTGATTAGGTTGGATGCATGGTTTGTAAGAAAAATACTAAGTATTTAATCAATCCTAGTTTAAAGGTCCATTAAGTTGCTCTCCACAATATGAGCCTTGACAGGGGTGATACGTACACTTAATTAACCCTGAAAGGTAGCAGGCTTACCTTGAATGGTTCAACTATGGCGTGGCCTATGAGATAGAACTATAGCATGGGGGAAGCGGGGGAGTTAATGGGGTAAAAAAAAACATATCTTTCCGAAATTTTACGAAGTTCTTAATATTGATAACAAAATAATGTTTAAAGAAGCCAGTCTGTTAAACTATTTATCTTAATTTGATTCTGCTATCCGATCTTTAGATCTTCATATAAAAACATCGGTGACCTGGTGGTCTAGGGGTAAGGTACCAGACTTCTGTGCGAGGGTTCCGGGGTTCAATCCTCGGTCCCGGCACAGATTTATCTGATTGTCAAACCCTTACTTCCCCTCTGACAAGGCGTGTATTAATCACAGCTTGTGAATGTGTGAAATGCTGGGCCTCCACCGTGGTTCGGATCCCACATTTAACTGTAGGTCCTCCATTTCATCTCACAGCCACACTACCATTACTCATTAGCGTAAGTGCGTATAACCCGAACGGGTAGTAAGACGTGGTGCTAATAATAATAATAATAATAATAATATAAAAACATCCCATTTTCAAAAATGTGTCGGGGGAAAGCCACTTCTAATATCTTCTAGAGGCATCAAGTTTTCACAAATAGCTGTAATATATTTGTATAACCTGAACAGTTAGTAAGACGTGGTGATGAACTAATAATATAAAAAATTGAGCTGTAGTCAAATTATATTTGAGCCGACATTGACGAAAGTGAGGGGTGTGTGGTAGGGTGGTGGTATGAAGAGGGAAGCGGGGAATCAAAGAGGCTTCAACTACCATGTTAGGAACTTACAGTTAAGATTAGTCTAACCTAACTTTTTCCTAGAAAGTTATTACATCACACACTTTTAAATAAATGTACTGGATGTTGAAGAAAAAGATATGACATACAAAACTGTTTTTAATGTTATCAGTCATAAATATATCATTAAATGATATTATCGATTTTAGTTTACAGTAGTATTCCATAAGCTTAATCAAATACTATACAAATCAAGTAAGTAGTATTTTAACTCTTGTAGATGTTTATATACATACATCAATCTTTTTAATTTCATGGTCATTTGTTTTGGCTTTTTTTCTTGGAAGAGAACACATTAATTTTTCTTACACAAAACAATAAAAATGTCATAGCAATGACATTCTTCCCAGGTGATCTGAATACTATGATAACCAACGTCAAATAACTTCTAGAGGCAGTGGCGTACTTAATGATGGTGATGAGGTGGGGGAGGGGGGGATTTGTTCCCCACTACCCCTACAAGAGTGCAAATAATGTTAATAAAAGCTATTTAGTTTGGCTAAGAAAAGTTTTATATCCTTTCGGTCATAAAATTTTGAAATCAGTCGTGATACCACGAGCACTAAAATGGTTTGGTCGTAAACATAGATACCAATTCACTCTCGAAAAATAGTCTATTAATATATTTTGTTCCCGTTACAAAAATACTTAAAATACAAAATACTGTGGATTCGTAAACATTCTAAATGGATGAGACCTAGGCTATCTCAGCTTACCAAAAACTCGGCCTATACAGAATAACACCTGCTTCGGTGACTGGATGGTCCACTGGCGTCACTCTCGCAATATACTGGCTGGGCTGACGATGACTGGGAGATTAGGGTTAAAACCCTGGTCGGGTGTACTGGGGGCTGTTTTCCCCTATATCAGCGGTTCCCAACTTTTTTTTTTACTTACGTACTCCTTGGCAGCCCATTTTCATAAATTGTGCTCTTAATTTTTTAGCTAAATGATTAATTACTGCAGAAGTAGTCATTTCTGATATATTTGTTTGCAACTGAAATTAGTGATGGGATCAAAAAGCAATCTGATAATAAGCTGAATAAAGAGGTCATATATTTTTACATTCAAAAATCAAAAGTTACATTAAAAACTAACACATATAATTTATTTATTAATTTATTAATTTATTAATACTTAAAAAAACCATTTTATGTTTGAAATTTAAATTATTTACTTAAGGTCAAATATAGAAGAAAGCTCAAACCGCCCCTCGTCATATCGCTGAGTTAATTTCATAACTTTTGACTGATCTTTTGTCTTGCACTGCTAGAATATGTAGCACTTTCCATCATTATTTAAATATTTCTGGGTACCCTCAAACATCCCAGCACGTACCCCACATTAATACCCCTGCCCTAAATGGTTTTCCACTCTCCATCCACGCAAATTCAGATACACTTCCTATAAATTCAAGCTTCCTTATCCCCAACACACATGCGTACTACCCGAACGGTTAACAAGACACAGTGCTATAAAATAAAAATAGATAAAAGGAATAGCGTGGGGTAAATTAGTAGAGAAGGGTAGTTTTAATTAAATAACACTTAATAAAAAGTCACTACACAATAAAACAAAAGAGGAAAACAGAATTTACCAAAAAATAGCGACCATACTCGCTGCTATGACTATAAAAAAGGAAAGGACACTGTAAATAAAACAAAAACATTCGTCATGGGTGGCAGGCAATATGTTAACGTAAACGTATCAAACTGTCACTCTACGATTATGTCAAGCTTTCAGCCTATGTTGACTGCTCAAAAGAATTTAACTCTTAATAAAGAAGCAAATCCGCCGAAGGAGGAAATAAGTTTACGTATGCATGACAAACTTTCGGCCTGCGTTCAATGACCATGTGCGGCCCCCGGATGTTTGATAAACCGATATACAATGCGGTTAAATTCTTTTTAAAAACATTATATAAATGCACCATTTTTTTAATCTTTACTCACCAAAGATCGATTCCCCCAAAAAGTTTTAATTTGCACACCAAATATGTGCAATGCCGATAGGGGTGGCCCTCCAGCTGGGGATTTTGCGTGGCGTGATGAGCTACCACCCTTCCAACCGTTAAAAATATACATCAAGAAACACCTCAAACAAGGTGCTTAGGAAGATATTTGGTCCAAAACAGGACAAGGATCCTGGGGAGTAGATGAGGTTACATAATGATGAGTTACACATACTGTACTCATCACAAGACACTGTTACGATAATCAAGTCTCATAGATTATGGTGGGCAGGACATGCAGAGCTAATATGAGATTCTAGAACCGTGTTCAGGCTACTGACTGGCAAACCCAATGGGAAGAAACCATTGCGAAGACCTAGACGCAAATGGTAGGAAAACATTAATATTTACCCGAAAGAGTTAGGTTGCAATGAGGTGGACTGGATAGAACTAGCCCAAGATAAGGATAGGGTGTAATGAGGTGGACTGAATAGAGCTAGCTCAAGATATAGAGGATGTAATGAGGTGGACTGGATAGAACTAGCTCAAGATAGAGATAGGATGTAATGAAGTAGACTAGATATAACTAGTTCAAGATAGGGGTAGGGTGTAATGAGGTGTACTGGTTAGAACTAGCTCAATATAGGGGTAGGTGGCGTACTTTAATAAGTGCGGCAATGAAATTTCGAGCTCCAAATTTCATTGAGTATGCAAGTAGTGAGCGTTTTTTTTTTCTGCTGAAGATAGTCACATCTTTGTGATTTTTTTTAATGCGGCTCCCACTCAGTTCATTCAATTTTCAATGGGGAGCTTATGATGAAACGAGTTTGAAACCCCTGCGTTAACTTTGCTGACGTTATAACTTAATGTTCTATTTTTAGACACCCCAAAGAGGTGGAAAGAGGGATCAATTCTCGGGAATCGATTATCAAAGGATCCCTCCTTACATGTTAAAACACCTCTTTTTACTTTTTCTCAGTCGGAAGGCAATGAAACAAACGAATTTGGTGTTAACCACTTGCCCTGTGAGCTACGGAAATACAGGCTCTGGTACTAGGCCCGCAAGGTGTTCAAACCCCGACCGATACCCAGGGCTAAAGAGTGCCCCCCCCCCCCCCCGCTACTTTTTGATGGTGGCAGTTAGAAAAAAAAGAGGGGTATTTGAGGGGCCTACGGACCCTCCCTGATTAAATATCTAGAAAATATTTACTGTGTCCATTGTCTGGAAATTTTTTGAAAATTAGATTCTTCTGTCATTTATTTGGAGTTGTCCTTTCACATAAACATTTTACAATTTGAATGCCCCTAAAAGGTATTTAGAATGGTCTTCGCCTGAAATTAAATGCCTATTATAAAAGCTATTTTAAGTTAGTCTTCCCCAGGCAAATTTTGGAAAATTAGGTGACTATAAGCTATTTGGAGTGTGCTCGCCTGTAAAATCGTTGAAGATTAAATGCCTCTTGAAACTATTTAGAGTGGGCCACTTCCGAAAATTTTTGAAAAATTTGATAATCTCAGAGATATTTAAAAAAAATCTGGCTCTGGCAATTTTGACGATTGAATATCTCTAGAAATTATTTATAATGATCTTCTCTCAACAAATTTTTGAACGTTGGATGTATCTAGAAACTATTTGGAGTTGGATACATTCGAGAATATCACGGAGTGATATAAATCTAAAAGGTGGCAAGTTTCTTTCCGGGGGAGGGAGGAATTTATTTCAGTCGGGGGAGCAAGTTCTTTCCAAAGGGGGAATGAAAACACCACCCCCTCTTGTTCCTACACTAATTCTTGACTTAACTTTAGGTATTTTAAAAACTTTGTTGTTGCTTTTAAAAATGAAAAGCATTGCACAAAAACTAATGCGTAACCTAATTGAACACTAAAATGTTACGCACATGATGAAATATTTAAACTGAACTAAATATTTACTGCCCGACACTCTTTGTGTGCCAAATTTAGTTTCGTTAAAAAAATAATAGACTCCGTGAATTTCTAAAAACTTGGAATTGAAGGACAAGATGGGGAGAACCAATAAGTATATAATTGTGACAAATGCCAATAAGTTCTTCCTTAATAAACCCCATCTAGTGGGCTGGGCATGCACTGTTCTTTAGTATAGATAGGCATTATATTGCTTGTCAATTGTATTTTATTTTGTATCTTTGTAATCTTCTACAATTTTTTTAAGCATGTGAATCTGTATCTGGGGCCGGGCCCGGTACCATGGTACCAATGCCCCTCCTCCATCCCCTCGCGGTGGGCTTGTCTGGTGCACATGTCCAGGGTTTAAGTAACAACCTCCGAGTTCAGAGTCAAGTGTTTTGACCATGACTCCAAACTCATTGGCCATAATGAGCGTTACTCAACACTTTCCTCCGTGATTGGTGACCTGCGATACGATGGGCACCAACTTTACAAAAAATTATCAAATTAAAGATCATAAATAAATAACTCGAAGAAACCGCGGCATGTCATCAGACAAATCATTTTATATAATTTCCAATTGAGTTTGTCTTTCCACACCCTCCAAAATCTGATCTAGAAAGCTGAAACCTTGAAAATTTATAGTTTAGACCAGTAGTATTCAAGATGTTGTGTTCGCATACACCCAGATATAATTTCTTTCAACTGTGTGCACCAAAAGTTATTGTTGCATAATTAAAGTTATAAATATTATAATCTATATCCAAAATAATTCAAATAAATCACATCCAAAATAATATATTTAATAATAAGATTAAAATTATAGATATAAATGTCCATGTATGTATTCATATATATATATATATATATATATATATATATATATATATGTACATAATGCCTATATATACACACATTTTACCCCTGGGGGTACGCGTAACCCAAGTTGAATACCCTGGGCTTAGGCCATGAGCAGAAACTAAAGGAGCTAGATGTTCAATGTTCAATTTTTTTTTAATATAACTAAAATGGAATTGATTTAGTTCACCCTCACTTTATCCACTAATACGTACTGACAATAATTTACTTTCTTTTATAAACAATGCCCAACCTTCCATGCGCTTATCAATTGAAGGTTAGATTTTGTTAGGTTGGTTTATATTGTATTAAACCTTTAGTATACAGACATAAATACTCTTTTTTTTTTTAATCCGTTGACAGGCTTGGATTTAACGGAACCTTGAATTATCGAGACTCTACTTTACCTCTAATAAAATTGTTTTGAAAGACTGAAGGACTTACATACAAGCCCCGCGGAATGTGAGATAGGAACTCACATCTTACAAAGAATAGTTGTGGGAGTTGAAAACATTTGGCAATAGTAGAGCTGTGCTCACGAGCCGAGAAGAAATTGGCGCACAGTTAAAGCGCCATTGTGGCGCCTCTAAACCAGGCGCCAACATTACCCGAGCGTAGCCTACTTGGAAAACCGGCCATGGCCTTTTATATCACGGAGCTCCGAGTGAGTGAGAAGAAACAACATGAGCAACAAGTGGCCTCGCCTTGGAGCTACACTCAATACACCCAGACCCACAACACCATTGCAACTTCTACATTTCATATTAAAAAAAAAACATTCTTATTGTTTTGTTAAGTTTAATATTAAATTACACGTATCGGTGGTCATGTGGTCTAAGACCTGAGACGGTAATATCCCAACTTTTTTGTTTTCGTAACCCCAGATATAATTTCTCTTTAACTTTGAGCCCTCAAAGGTTGTTGGTGCAAAATAAAAACTACACACATTCTATAATCGCCATCTAAAATAAATAAATTAATTACATCCTAAATAATGAATTAAATAATAAGATATATATATATATATATATAATCATCAGTAGCTCTGTCTATTTTGAGAGCGATGCCTTAGGGCAGCTGTTTTCCGTGTGAAGTAGCCTACACATTATTATATTATTATACTACTACTATAAAACCATATGGCTGATTCACTCACTGACATCATTAATGTCTACCCACATCCAGATGAGTTAGAAACTTGGCAAACTTATAGCGTCTAGCCTGTAACCGGCGGGAAAATTCCAAAAAGTTAAAAATTGTAATTTTTAACCCCCGAAATAGATTCAAAATTTAGGAGAAACTTTCAAGCTGGCGCGGACCTTTCTTTGGAAGTCTCTTGTGGCTAAACGTAAGACCTATATATATATATATATATATATATATATATATAAAAACAGCTCTGGAATTACATTAGTTTACATCCACTTGCAAAGAAAACTCACTGGGGAGCAAAGCGAGTTTACATTCTATAATCGCCTTCTAAAACAAATTAAATTAATTACATCCTAAATAATGTATTAAATAATAACGCTTAGGCTACTTCACGAAAACAGCTGCCTTAAGACATCGCTCTCGCAATAGGCAGAGCAACTGATGACAGGGATATAGGAGTTTGAATCCCGGTCGTATGAACTTTGGGTGATTTATTCTCTAAATGACTTTCCCCTCTCCCTCCACGTAAATTCAGGCACACTTCTACTAAAATTCAACCCTACTCATCATCCCTAGCACATTAGTGTAATTATTACATATACGTAAAACACAGACGGTTAATTAAACGCGATGCAAACAAAAAAAAGTTTGTATTTTGTGCCCATTTAAAGTTATTTGGCGAAGGCTTTTCGATGAGGAAAATCTAAGAAGAGGCACACCTAGTCTTTGATAGAAAAAGTGAATCTTCAAATATACATGCACGTGTACAATTTTTCAAGATCGTAGAAAGGTGGGGGTCCGGACCCCCCTGGAATGGGCCGGACCCCCTCCAGCATTTGTTAAAGTGGGGTACACATATGCATATAAAATCTTAATGTCAGAGTTTTTTTTTCTTTTACCACAGTTTTTATTGTATATATCATCAACCAAATACTAATTAATATTTTAAAGTTCACCTTCAAGATGCTCCCTTTAAAGCTTCCAATTGTAAAATTAGCTCTGTCAACATTTCAAATGCCTTTCGTTCCCTACATACAATATGGTATTGGAAAACTAGGACGTTTCTTGGAATGAGCCGACTAAGTGTGGTCCAAGAATATTGGAGCCAACCATTTTTGCTATCGCATGAAAGGTCTTACATGAGGAATTAACAAGAGGAAAGAGAAGCTTAAATAAAATATCAACTTAACTGTCAAATATAGTTTTTGTAGCTTCTGTAGGTAGGTTTAGGTTTATTGCCCTTTCCTCACCCATTCTATCAACACATCTATTTATTCAAAACATCATTTTATAACTATGAACATTTTTTAGTCATATACAAAATTTAAACATCATTGCTAATTATTACAAGGTTGGTAATGGTTGTGTTAGGAGAATCAGTGGTAAAATAGTAACGACCTATTGCTAATAGAGTATTGATGTTAGTTATACAAAATATGTCAAATCCTAAAAAAAAAAAAAAGTAGATATGCGCCACACCTGGTTAGTAAAATAACTACCAGTAGGAACTATTCCCTACGAGCCACCAAAATAAGTGAGATGTTTTTTTAGTGTTTTTTATTTCACTACGTTTCACTACATATTCGGTTAAACATATTAGTAAGCTACTAATTACGCTATTGTTATAAGATTGATATAGGTAGAACGTAGAATAAATATACTTATATTTGCTCGGGGGAAGAGTGGAAAACCATCTAGGGAAAAAAACCTCAGTACACTCGGCCGGGATTCAAATCCCGACTTCCCCTTCACCAGCAAACCAGACCTAATCATCTTGGCCATGTGCTCACTGGTACGGGTAGGTAATTATAATTTCAATGATGCTAATATTAACGATATTATAATCGCTTAGGTGTAAGTTTTAAGATAAAAATGTTATAAGATTTTTTTAACAAAATGGTTTGTTCTTTTTAAACATATCTATTTTTACTTTCTCTTATAAAGATAAAATATTGTAATCGTAAAAAGATTTGACCTCGAAATTATGATGAATATTTACATTTAATGTCCATCCGAACCCAAAAAAGTCTATCTGGACATTTTGTGTGAGTCCCTCAGTTTGATTGTATCTGGTGCCTCAACTGAAATGGTTGGAGATTTTGTTAAGATTTGTTAATTAGACCTTTAGCCATTTGTTAAATTTTAATCATAGCCCTTAAAAAAATGGTTGTTTAATAATTACTATTTTTGAAAAATTTGAAATTTTTCACAAAATGGCTTTACAAATTTTCTTGATGTTTGAGAGTAATTAAAATTAAAAGCACAAACATCAAGAACTGAACAATTCCTCAGGACTATAAACAAAATTAATATATTCTAAAATTTCTAGCAATTTTGTTTAACATAGATATCTGTGATATATTTGACATGTTAAATAATACTGCATACCTATTTTTTGGGAGAAAACTCGCTTAAGTGTTGTTTACTAACAACTACTTTTTTAAATTAGATGTTTCTAGAAAATTGCTCTACTATTTTGTTTAAAATGTGTATCAATGGAGTATTTTACCTGATGAATAGCACTATACTTGTTTTTAAGAGAAAAATTGATTTATAGGTAGTTTATACATGACTTATTTTCTTGAATTCAAAATATTTAGAAAATGGCTTCAATGTTTTTGTTAAAATTTCATATTTAGGCAGTGTTTTACATATGAAATAGAGAGGACGTAGAAAGGGAGGGTTTGGGGTTGTGGTTCGGATATCCCTTAGAATTTGATGTACCCCATAGACAAAAGGTATAGTAATATTATCTAGTGGAACCACCCCTCCCCCCCATAAATATTAGCTTTCTACCCCTTTGATCATTTTACTTCTTTAATGCTATGGGTGTGAAACGTGGTCTCTTACCTTACATGACGAAAAAAATAATTAGGATGTTCGAAAACAAGATGCTTAGGAAGACATTTGATCGAAAATAGGATGAGGCTACTGAGGAAGGGAGGAGGCTACATAATGATGAGCCTCTTGTACTTATTACAATACATTGCTAGGATAATCAAGTTTCATAGATTACGGTGGGCAGGAAGGACATGCAGCGCGAATGGGAGGATCTAGAACCTTGTTAGGCCTTCAGGATACTGACTGGCAAACCCAATGCGAAGAGACCATTGGGAAGACCTAGACGTAGATGGGAGGGTAACACTAGAATTGACCTGAAAGAGAGAGTGTGTAATGAGGTTGACTGGATATAACTAGCTCAAGATAGGGATAGGATGTAATGAGGTGGACTGGATATAACTATCTCAAAATAGTGATAGGGTGTAATGAGGTGGACTGGATAGAGCTAGTACAAGAAAGGGAAAGGGTGTAATGAGGAGGATTGGATAGAAGTAGCTTAAGATAGGGATAATGGCGTACTTTAGTAAGTTCGGCAATGAACTTTTGAGTTCGTAATGCTTTAGAGTAAGTATACACAAGTATTCTTAGTATTTATCATGTAAAACAAAGCCATTTTCCAAATATTTTGAATTCAAAAAATAGTAATCATATATAAACTACGTATGAATCAATTTTTCTCTGGAAACCAAGTATACAGTGCTGTTCATGGTGTAAAACACTTATATGATATACTTTTTAAACAAAATCGTAGAGTAAGTTTCGAGAAACATCCAATTTCCAAAAATTATTCATTAGTTATCTAACATAAAGTGAATTTTATCCCAAAAAATAGTATACAGTATTATCTTCATTTCAAATACCCCCATATATTTAATAATTTTAAACAAAATGGCTTGAGCAATTTTATAAAAAATTCATAATTTTCAAAAATAGTAATCAATACACAACCCCTATTTAAAGGGCTAGAATTAAAATTTAAAAAAACTTATATAGAATAATAACTAAATATCAAGTATGAACCAAATCCATCAAACCATTTCGGTTGTGGCACCAGGTATAAACACGCAAACCGAGGGACACACAGAATTTCCAGATCAACTTTTTTGGGTTTGAGGGCACATTAAATGTCAAAATTCATCATAATCTCGAGGTTGAGTGTTTCACGATTGAAACATTTTCTTTTTATATTAAAAAGTAATCATAGATTTGTTCTAAACAAATAAAGCTTTGTAGCTACAATAACGGTTTGACCTGTTCTTTGCACGGTTAAGCAGCACCAAAACTATATCATATTAGAAAGTTCAACATAAGACTGCCCACTTTTTGATAGTTTCTCGTTTACAATCCTGGAGTAACTATGTCAATCAAAAACCGATCATGGTAATCGATAAATTAAAATAAACTAAATATTTGAACCAAAATATCATCTTGTTCTTAAACTGAGTGAACAAACAAACGCAATCCATAACACCGCAATCTTTACCTAAACAAGATCATAAAATAAGATAAACGAACTAATATATATATTGTTACAGAAATACAGTGGCGGCTCGTGTATAGGCACTGCGGAAATGCAGCACCCCCTATTTCCACTTGATATTATCGATAACATTTAATATAATGAGTATTTTTTCTTTAATTCTTTATTTATTTTTGTAGTACAATATATATTCCTTGAGCTTAATGTCAGTACTTCAGTAGCCATCCCCCAGTTTATGAAAAAGATACCAAAATCTTTGTATGGAACTGTGCGCTTCACAGTGCCAGCGAAGTGGTGTTTGACTGTTGTGCGGATGTGCACATAGGAGGGGGTGGGGAGGAAGGCAGGACTGCCAGGTAGAGAGAGCATGCTGCTCTCGCAGTGCCGGCTCTGGCATGATGGTGGAAGGAAGTTTTTTTTTTACTCAGAGTGTGTTGTGCCTAAAAACTGCTAGTTGATTCATTTTTTTTTCGGTTCTTTTATTTAACAGAAAGACTAAATGCACTTGCAGTACTTCAATGAAGAAAAAATTTCCTCGATTGTCATCCAGAGATCAAGGAGAAAATTATTGAACTTTTTGCTCAAATTAAAACAAGAATAATGGATTTCATTTTTAAATGAATAGATCAAGCTTGAACTGTAACCATTTAAGTAAGTAAAAAAGTTTGGTTTTTTTTTGTTAAGATTTTATCAAATTCCTGAATAAATTTTCTTTTTATACATGTTTTTTTTCCTTTTACACAATTTTAAAACAAAGGCTAAACATTTTCTGGAGCAGCACCCCCACTAATTTTATCTATGAGCCGCCACTTCAGAAATACGAAGGAAACAAGATCATCACAGTTCATCAAAGATCATAAATAAGCAAAATGCCGTACTCTGCTACATCAACATATTGAATAATACGCATAGTGGTTTTCCAGGGAGCATCACGGTTCACCGAAATTATATCACCATAACTTGTTTATTCAATTGGAATGTGGCTTCTAGATAGGCGTTAAACTATCCCTCGATTTTTGGTTTGGTTATTGCAGCGCTCAAGGAGCCCCTTTAAGATAAACTTTAGTTTTGTGATCGTTTATTTCTAGATTTTTTTCTCTTCTCATACAAAATTCAAATTTTCAACCATATCGAGATGTTTATTCTATTATCCATTTCCCACACCCTATTTTTAAATCCAAAACCTTCCAGCTTGTATGGTCACTTAGGGGTGGTACTTTTACAAACGTGTCAAATTTTAATTTTTTTATATGCAAAAAAGAATATTTTATATTAATTTTGGAAAGATTTTAAGCTAATTTTCCTTGCACTTTTTTTTCAGTTCCCATTTTCTCGTTTTGAAATGTTAAGATATATTTGATTTTTATGGCTTATTTACGTGATCGCCAAATTTCAATTTTAAATCACACAGAAAAGTATTTTAATTTAGTTGTTTCAGTTTCAAGATCTTCCATTTCTCGGGCTTCAATTTTGAAATTCGATATGTTCAGAAGTCATTAGGTTCTCCGGGAAAGTCAGTTGACTTACATGTTGAACTTACATTTTACATCCCACCAAAATTTTAGTTTTATAAATCATGAGGGGACACCACTTCCCCATTTACTGCTTCTTCATTTTGAGAGTTAAGGATCATACTTTAATTGTTGCTTGGGGTGGTTCTTATACCCACCTAACACATTTCAATCTTCAACTACACTGAAAAGTAATTTATTATTTTAGTTCTCGAAGTTTTGAAATCCCTCACTTCACCAGTCCCCTTTCTAAATAGTAAATATTTAACACTTAATTTGTTATTGGAGTAATCCTTCTACATTTCTGGTAAATTTTAATTTTCAGCCTAAGCTAAAAGTTTTTTTTTACTTAACCCCTCTCCCCATCCTACCCTTCTTTATCCACTAAACCTTCAGTTTTTTATGGTTATTTGGATGTATATTTATACCTTCTTGCCAAATTTCATTTTTATGTACTACACAGAAAAGTAGTTGTTCCCATTAGTTTGGGATATTGTAGCCCCTATCGCCCCTCCCATATTTAAACAACTTATACTTGAAATCTAGAATTTTAAGTCAGATATTATTATCTGGAGCTGTCCTTCTAGCTGCTTGCCCAAGTTTTCGACCACACAGCGAAGTAGTTACTTACAATTAGTAGTTATGTTCCAAATTTTGATATTGATTACTTAATCAATGTACTAAAATGATCGCAGGCGTTTTTATCTAGTTAATCTGTCAAAAAATAAATTAATATCTACTATAATATTTACCAGTTCCTCTGTCCAGCCAAAAATATCTCGGGACCTAGAAGACCTAGGAAACTAATATTTTCTGGCAGACATACCCAAACCCAAAATAATTCAAAAATACTTGGTGAACAAAAATTTCCAAGAGTTCTTCAAGATAGTAGTGTTTCTAAAAACCAAAGTCGAAATATTATTAATGCCCAGAAACGCCATCAAACTGAAATTTTGCCGACAGATAGCCCCTGGCACATAAAGGTACAGGAATACTTGGTAGCAGAAAATTACTATGAGGGTCCCCAAACTAGGGATTTCTAAAAATTCAAAGTAAAACAAATTTTGAAACTTAGAATACTTAAGAAGTTAAAATTTTTCAACCAGGTAGCCCCTAATCAAAGAGTTTGCCGGAATATTTGATGACAGATTTCCCAAGGGGCCTCTTAAAATTGGGAGGGTTTGAGGAAAACAAAGTCTAAAAACTTTCGAAACCCAGTAAACTTACGAAACTTAAAAATTTTAGGCAGGTAGCCCCAACTGGAATACGTGGTGGTCAAAAATTTTCATGGGGGACCCCTTAAAAAAAAATCAAAGGCTAGAGGAGATAGGTATGTGAGATTTTTCAGGTTGATAGCCCTAACCAAAAAGAGGTTAGGATTATCTGGTGACCAAAAATTCCTACGGGAGGCCCCCAAAATCTAAAATTTTGTTTATAATGAAATCTTTATTCGAGGAACAGTATTACACTTTTATTGGAGTAAATATTTTATCTACTTTAAATTATTTAATTAAAATGCGCTTCCCAGATTTTGAGAGTCTCCAAAAATGATTCCCATTCGCAATCATTTTCCAACAAGTTTTAATGGGACACGTGGCACGACCAGAAATGAAGCCATTGATTTCTAAACGGGTATTATACTAATAATTATGAATATATGTATTGCTAACTACAAACATATGTATTACTTTATCTGTAATAGTTTAGTGTATCTCACATGATTTAAAAAGTTATTTGTTAAAAATTGTTAAAATGAAAATTAAATTTATGAAAAAACAAATAAACTTTTAATTAATCTTTATTCGATCGAAAGTTATAGACTAACTGAGCAACCGAAACTACCGCTATAATGCTTCTAGCCTAAAAGTTGTAGACTCACAGTATTTGGAGGGAGGGAAAAATCTTAACAGTTTTACCATGGCTTTTGTATCAAATGTTTGGACTTTGTGATCTGTGGTATATTTACGTAGCTTGTAAACACAAATGTGTCAAGTGTTTTTAATCGTAAAATAATAAATAACCTAACCTCTTAATCATGGAGAATGGTCTAATATTTAAAGCTATTAATGATTTTTTCACTACTAACGAAGGCGAACTTTGCCTTAAAAAAGGCGACATTGTTCAGGTAGCCTATATTATCAAAATAAGAGGAAATATAGCTCACGATTGTCCTTGCTTGATATAAATATTTCTGCTTCCTTACCCCCCTTTAAACAAACACGATTACTTTTTGTTGATTAACCACTTAATGAATTGTCCACTTTTTCAGAGAAATTTTCCACCAGTGGACTTATTTATGACGAGCTGGCACAAGTAGGAACTTGGGAGAAATTCTGACATAACAATGCCCATTTGCTTGTGAGAAGATAAGCGAAATTTATAACAATGTTGGGAATTCCCTTACATTTTACTACATTATACACGGCTTTAGTTTGTTTCCAGCAAACACTATCCCAAATGTATAAATCATTTTGTTATTGAATGGGAATCCCATGAAATTTGAATGATTTTCTTTAGAAAAATAGTCGGTGACCTGGTGGTCTAGGGGTAAGGTGTCAGACTTCTATGCTGGCGGCCGGGGTTCAATCCTTGGTCCCGGCACAGATTTATCTGATTGCCAAACCCTTCCTTCACCTCTTACAAGACATCTTGTGAATGTGAGGAATGCCAGGTCTCCACCGTGGTTCGGATTCCACGTTAAACTGTAAGTCCTCCATTTCATCTCACAATCACCCTACCATTACACATTAGCGTAAGTGCGTATAACCCGAACGGGTAGTAAGACGCGGTGCTAATAATAATAAAAATAATAACATTTTTCAATAAAGACATATTTAAAATAGCTTAACTCTAATTTGAAGACATTGTTTATGATTTAGGCTAGTTTGAAGCTATAAACTTACTGAATTAGTTTAAATAGAGAACATTGTTTGTTATTTAGTCTAGGTTAAAGCTAAAAACTTAGACTCAAATAGTTTAAATAATCCTGTAAACCTAGCTATTTTACTGTGTTACACTTTTTTTTTCTTCTTTTCACCCTTCATATTATCCACTAGCAATCCCACACGGTGTTACCCGTGACCCCTTCAAAGATTTGTTAAAAATAACCTAATTAAAAAGCTAATTAAAAATTTAAAAATCCGGCTTTGAGGTGCATTCAGACTCCCTTCTGTCTACTTATGTTAAAAATTTCAGATCTCTGCATGCCGTAGATTTGGCTGGGCATCACACACAAACACAAACACTTCCTTTTATTATTATAGAGGTGACCTGGTAGTCTATGGGTAAGCTGTCAGTCTTCTGTGCTGGAGGTTCGGGGTTCAATCCTCGGTCCCTGCACAGATTTATCTAATTGCCAAACCCTTGCTTCACATGTATTATTCACAACTGGCGAATGTGTGGAATGCCAGGCCTCCACCAGTGTTTGGATCCCATGTTAAACTGCAGGTCCTCCATTTCATCTCACAATCACCCTACCATTACACATTAGCGTAAGTGCGTATAACCTGAACGGGTTGTAAGATGTGGTGCTAATAGTAATATTATTATAAATTGTAATATTATTTAATTTATCATTAGGTAGGAACGTAAGAGAAGCATGATTTGCTAAGTTTTGTTTAAGCTATTATGTAAATTTTATGTCTAGTGTAATCTTACATTCCAATTTCCATTAATAGTGTTCTTCATCCCTCCTTTTTTTTCTTTGTCATGGTATAATATTTCAATATTTTATTCACTTTCTAAAGCACACAAGAATAGGCTACGTATAAAATCGAATTACACCAAGATTAATACATTTTTAGAACTTTTATTAAATATTACATCTCATAACTTTCATATTTGACAGTGACAGGAAAACTTATTACAAACACAAGCATTAAAAATAATTTACTAATTTAAATACTTTATTTGTGAATTTAGGGAATTTAAATAAAGTCTCTAAATAGTGGCTATGTTTGTAAGTGTTTTAAAAGAAAAAGTGAATCCATGCCACCCTATTATTAGGATGATTATGTTCAGTGGCGGCTCGTAGCTAAAATTAGTGAGGGTGCTGCTAACACAGGAAGCAAAACGGTGCATTTTTTACTTCACAGCCGCAAAGCCAACTTTTTCGTTGGTACCATTCAGAATTAAAGCTATGAATATATTTCTTCTTGTTGCTTTTGCCTGGCTGAGATATTAGAATATCAGGTGTTGAACGACCTCTTTTCTTAACTGTAACTTTCTCATGGGGAGATAGCTGTGAAAACTTAAGCTGTTGAAGTTCACTTACAGTCACAGAACTTATTTCTTGGGGATGCAAAGGCCATGGTTTAAGTTTTCTGTTAATTAAAAGAACCAAAAATAAATGAATCAAATAGAATAGCTGGAAGCAGAATAATAATATAATACTACACTCTCTTCTACACTTTATCACATTCAAGAATATGGTACACGGTTTTTAAGCACAACACACGCTGAGTAAAAAAAAAACTTCCTTCCACCATCACGCCAGAGTTGGCACTGCGAGAGCAACAGTGCTCTCTCTACCTGGTAGTCTCGCCTTACTTCCCACACCCTTTCTATATGCACATGCGCACAACAGTCAAACACCACGTCGCTGGCACTGTGAATCGCACAGTTCCATACAAAGATTTTTGTATCTTTTTCATAAACTGGGGGATGGCTACTGAAGTGCTGACATTAAGCTTAAGGAATATATATTGTGCTACAAAAATAAATAAAGAATTAAAGCAAAAAAGGACTCATTATATTAAATGCTATCGATAATATCAGTGGAAATAGGGGGTGCTGCAGTTCCGCAGTGCCTATACACGAGCCACCACTGATTATGTTTGACTGTCAATACGTTTAACAGCACAAGACAAATGAAACTGGTCTAGTTTGTTTGAAACATGCTAAACCATATTTTGTTCCCTCCTTAACCCTCCATCCAGTCTGGGGCCAACGAAATTGGCAGGTTGATTAAGATGTCTGATGAACTTATTTATATAACATATACATTGTATTAAGTCTCATTTAGCCTCTAACAAATAAAAATTCGCTTTGGTTGCCGCATGTTCTAAGGCATCACTCTTGTAATAGACTGGACTTCCGATAACGGGTAAATTAAGATTCAAATCCTGGTTGCATGTATTTAGGGGGTTTGTCTTTAATTATTTCCCACTCTCGATGAAAATGTGGGTACACTCTCCTTAAATTCATCCTTTCTCATCCCCAACACACTTCAGTATGTATGCATCCCAGATGGATGGTAGTAAAGTGGGTGCAAAAAAGTCTGGTTGTTTGGGTTGAGTTAGAAATATCAGTTTAATTTTATTATTATTATTACTACTATCATATTAATATGCTATCCAACAATATTTGAAAGCTTTTAATCGACAGTAGGCCTACTTTAAGAGCTGATGCATTGAATATATAAGATAGAACATACAAATAGAGTAAGGCAGAACCTTTGGATGTTTGTATTAAAAGATTAGTCATATTTGATAATTTTTTTAATTTCGGTAGCTAGTGATGTATAGGACCCGGGGAGTAAAGTTGCCACCCCCTTTCCCCAGGCAGTTAAAAAAGTATTGATTTCAATTTGCTATATTACATATATTTACATTACATTTACATTACATTTAACTCTAGTTAAAACACCAAGACTCCCTCTGTGATTTGGTGGTCAGAGTAACTAGCTACTGATCCAGAGGTTCCGGGTTTGATCCCAAGGGTTTCCAGATTTTTCTATGAAGCATTGGGTCTGAAACGAGGTCAGACTCAACCTCGTGAGGACAATTGAGAAGTTCCTTGAATAAAGAATGAGCGGCTCCGATCTAGAAAACTGAGATTAACGGACAGAGGATTCATTGTGCTGACCATCATCTATATGCACATGTTGGAACTATATTTGTCAACATGTGGTGGCTGCTCAGTCTGTATAGCTCACTTGCAGGCTGATGCCATTGAGTTTAAAAAAAAATTAAAACACTAATATTCTGGTACAGTAATTATTTAATACAAAAATATTGGTGAAACCGATGTGTCATCTTTACATGATGAGAAAACTATTCTTGAGTATGAGCGGGGGGGGGGGGAAGGGGGGATGATTATTTTTCCTCTCTCAGCTACATGCTGAACTATGCATGCTCGTAAGCTAGGATACACAACACCACACCCCACTCTCAGGATATGACACATGTCACGTCGTCCAGGTTTTTAATAGGTACTTCACAGTGTTGAAATGTTGAGAACTTGTGAATAGAAGTGAGCTGAATGACCTTGTTGACACCACACAATCGGAAGTTATTCAGTTTAGTTGCTATATTAAACATTAATTCATGATATCTTCTTCACATCTCTAAACATGTGAGGTTTTGCATCAAAATGAAAAACTTAGGCCACATATTCTGTTGCATGGTATTTTATCTCTCATTTATATAGGCTACAGTTTGCTATTGCTATTAAAAGCTTAGTTATTATTATTATTATTATTATTATTATTATTATTATTGACATCTGAGGATAATACTGCTGTCAAGGTCGGCAGGTTTTTATTTTTTAAAGATTACATGAAAATCAATACACCTAAACAAGATTGTAAACCATCTTAGTTACTCTCTCGTTTTACTACAGGACTCCATTTAATTGGTTTCATATAATTAGGTATTACATTTCATAGCACAAGAATAAGGGTTATAAATGTCAACTGTCCCTCAACACCTAAATCTGCCAAAGCATTTCTAGTCAGCAAGACGCTTATGTCAATGGATTTTTCTTGAGCGATAAATTTTTTTAGCACAACTTCCTTCAGAGGTGAAGTAAAGCCATTGGTCCCATGTTGATTGTGGCATGTAAAAGAAACCTGAAAGGTATATGAAAATATCTTTCCTGCTAAAATTAATATACCCTTTTGTTCTCGCTCATAGAAATTCTTTTGTGCTACATTGGGAAAATCTTTTCTCTTTTGGGCTTTAGACTCTATGTTGACTGATATTTTTGTTGCTGTTACAAATATTATATCAGTATATGGTTTACATCTATTTAGCTGCTTTCATTTTATTTTTAACTAAGCTAAGATAATTACTTTCATAGGCTTATGTGTACAATTTTAATGCCAAATGGCTAAGTTCCACCAGTGCAGGGATGACCCCTAACTAAATATTATTTGGTTCTAGGTATTGGAAAAAATTGATAGGCATTGGTGCTATGGTTGCTATGGTGACAAATATGGAAATATCCCATCTAACTACCTTATATCTGTAGATCCTCCTTTACTAGCAGATACACAAGAACTGTTTGCGGCTGTTGCTGATTTTTCAGGTCAACAGTCTGGAGATCTGACTTTCCAAAGAGGTAGTTTTGCAATTATAACATTATTGGTATTATGAATATTCTAGTTTTATACTGGGAATCTCTTTAAACATTCAGCTGCTGCAAGGGTCTAGAAATGCTAAGTAGGATTTCCAATATTTGAATTTTGGAATATATTCAGTACCTGAGCGAAGTAGATCAAAATGGTTTCTTACACACTTGAGGCAGAACAAACTTGCATATAATAATCAATGGTATATAAAGGGTGATCCAAAAGTCATGCAAACTGTTTTCCAGGGATATTTTTCTCAGAAGAGCATGGAAAAAAGAACATTTTGTATACATGTTTGGCAACATTGAAATGTCGGCTGGATATAGTGCAGGCAGCGTGACCTTGAGATATCTGCTAGGTCGGATATTTTTCTCAGAAGAGCATGGAAAAAAAGAACATTTTATATACATGTTTGGCAACATTGAAATGTTGGCTGGATATAGTGCAGGCAGCGTGACCTTGAGATATCTGCTAGGTCTAACAGGTTGAGTTAAGCCATTTGAACGTGTAAGATGAGTTTTTCATGAGCAGAACGAGTATTCATTCTGGAACATTATTTTAAGACAAATTTTTACATGAAATGTCAACACTTGTTTGTGCGTAATTTTCCAGAATCAGGGATGCTGAATAAATCAACAATATGCCAAAATGTAAATTGATTTGGTGCAACAGACAGTGTGATTGAAAAGAATCAATTTGCACCGCCCTCAAAAGTCAGAAAAATAAAAATTTGAATGAAGTTAGGCAGTGCTTAGAACGTTCAACCAGGAAGTCTTAAGAAGATTATCACAGCAAACTGGATTAAACTATGGAACAATGCAGAGGTGTATTAGGTGGCTGAAACTTATGCTACAGAATACACACAATACACGACCTCAAGGAACCGGACAAAGGGAAAAGATTGTGATACTGTGAATGGTTTCGAGAACTTCTGAGAATGGTGTCGTCCTCTTGGACAACATTGTCTTCACAGATGGGCCCTGGTTTAATTTAAGTGACTATGTAAAAAGTCAGAATAGTAAGTATTGAGCTCTTACAATCCACACGTTTTCCATTAGGTGCTATTACACAGTCAAACAATTGGAGTATGGTGTGCAGTTTCACGTCGCAAGGTGGTGAGTCCTCTTTTGTTTAGAGAAACTGTTAATACTGAACGTTTCCAGGAATTTAGTGCACACTTTATTGAATTACTGAGGAAAACAGAACCTGATTGTTGGTTTAAGCCAAATGGAGCCAATGCACACACAACCAATTCCACTATTTAATATTGGCTGAGTTTTTTTGGTTATCATGTGATTTCTAAGGGTTTGTGACTACCTCGTTCTCCAGACCTAATGACACCGGATTTTTTTATGAGGGAATACTTGAAACATAAAGTGTATGCAAACAACCCTCAAGCCCAGGCTGAACTGCAAACCAACATTGAGAGGTGCATTGTAACCATACCCCAGGAAATGCTTCGTCATGTGTCTAGAAATATAATAAAAAGATTGAATTTAGGTCACAGAGGAACAGGATCACACTTTCAACACCTCCTGGGATTTTCAAATGGTAAGGCGAACATACATTTGCATATGGTTTGGTTTACAGTAGATTTGTATAATATATGGTGCAAAATATGTATTTTCTTGGATTGCTTGACTTTTGGATCATTCTGTATTTCCACAGCATTGTATTTTTAAAATTGAGTTGCAAGAAATTTTTCCAAACTTAAAAAATAATTAAGTAAATCATAACATTATACATATAAATTTTTTTTTGAATAACTAAGCAATCAATTTAAAGAAGATATAATTTTAAAGAATGCATTAAATAGGAACACATAGCCTAAATAATTAAATATCTGAGCTTGATTTTATTTTGTTAATTTTTCAATTTATGGTTCAATAATAGACACATAAAAACAAATTCTAAAAACAAAATATAACTTCTATTGACTTTATAATGTGAAAATACTTTTTTTTATAGCATGATACTATTTTTATTTCCTAATCACACATGGTTTGTAATCATATTGCAGAGAAGCCTGTAGTTATTTCACTTAATTTGTTTGTTATGTATAGGTGAACTAATTGTTGGTTTAAACCAAGTAAACTCAAATTGGTGGAGTGGAAAAATTGGCGATAGACTTGGAATTTTCCCCACAACTTACGTTTGGCAGTTGGACTCTAAATACTTGAAGGTAGGATCTAAGTCTTGGGCTGAATTTTTTTTAATGTTAGGAACTAGACTAACAAAATAATTTCATACACATACCTTTGAGGGCTTCACACACCAACTCACTGACAGTCACAGGTGACGATCAATTGTAACCTAATGTAAGTATTGTAACTAAAAAAATTATTGAAATTGTGTGGTACATTGTACTATATTTGATTTGTTATGCCCTGACAACAAAAATTTAATAAACAAAGCTAAATCTGTGATAAATAGGAAGATTGCTACAGTTCTTTACGATTTTTTTAAAATTCATTTTTCCTTAAATTTTTCAGTATCTTACCACAACCACAGTAAATAATAATTTTACAGTCCTTACTGAATGATATTTCAAAATGTAGGCTTACTAATGCTTAAAATCAAATAACATTGTTCAGATAAAAAGCGGTATATTGGGTGTTTTAGTTTAATCCACAAGAAGCAAACGTAGATATATTTATTTATTTATTTAGGTAGTCCTTTCCTACAGTCCACAAGTACATATGCAAACATTTCCACTGCAGATTTCACATTATATGCTTCAAATCATCTTGGACTGTTGCGTTAAATTTTGATGCATTTTTTATAAAGGACATGAATTTGATGGCTATGATCTGCTAACTAATCACTTCTGTTTGAACAATTCTGATCACCATCATGTCTGCCACCGTCACTAGTGTGTGGAGACCTTTAGAATGTGTGTGATTGCTTAAGGTATTCTATTTAATTGAACTACTTTTACTGGTTTTATTTTTAGAAAACATCTCAAAATAAATTGGTAAACATGGAAGCTCGTGTAAAACTTAATTTGAAAGCACAGCTAGAAGAGGAAATGGATTTATTTGAAGGAGAAATCATCACTATAACAGAAATTATTGACAAAAACTGGTACAGGTATGTTATTACTTTTAATTAATCCGAGTAATATATTACAAAATATTATTTTTCAGGTCCAATGGATCACTTTGACTTAACATATTGTTTGTTTTCAACATAATGCTAACTTCAGTGACAACTACCCTTGTATTTAACCTCCTAAGATTTGTCTTTAAAATACTTGCATTAACTTTATCAATACCAAGCCTACTTGATTTTTAAAAAAAAGACATTAAACACAGTGAAATCTCCCTTAGCAAACATTTTTAACTGCATTTTTTTTATAACGGACAGTTTAAATTTCCCTGGCAAAATAGCATGGGCTCTTAAGGTGAAAACAACTTCTTAAGGGTGGACAATAATTGACACTGACACTTCTAAAGACACATATTTATGTATCTTCAAACGGCAGATAAAAATTGAAAACACTAGTCCATGTACATTTCTTTACTGTAGGAATGTTATGATGGCCATTGTCTCGTGTGAAGTGTGAGCAGTCCCGCCTTCTCCCTCTAGTTAAAGTTTCTAAAATAGCTTGCACAATAATGACCACGGTACTTCAAGGTTGTACCACCTACCCTTTTTGAGCCATCAGGGGGGTTTGTTCCAGCATTTAAGTCTGTGCTCTTCAAACATACAAAGTACAAAAGGCCTACTGCTTACATTTAATTTTACTTGCATATTGTTCTGTGTATTGTGCAATCTGTACAGTAAGCTACAATTAATATTTACTCATTACTCAAACATATCTTGAATATAATAATCTCACAATGCAATAGTTAGATTGTTGTAGATAATGTCTACAGTATATAGGTTCATATAGATTAAACTGTGTCAAGAAGTAGTATTTAAAAATATACTGTACATTTTTATAAATAAAAGACACTCTTAATTCTAAACATTTTTTGATCCCGGAAGGTGACAGTTATTAATAGATTGCCCTATGTTAGTTTAGACCTAATAATGGTCAAAACATATTCTAATGATAAGTGCAGAATAGACAAAACAAATTAATTAATTACAAATTATTAAGGAGGTGCACGTAATCAAAAATTTGAGTTTGAGTCGAGTTTTAGTAGCTGCTCAAACTCAACTCAATTTTTACAAAACTCAAAAAATTTGAGTACTTGGAATGTTTGGCCTTTTTTTTTGAAAATTCCTATCTTACTTAGTTTTATTTAATTTTAAGATATAATTTCATAGTGAATAGAGTCCCTCAATATTTCCTTTTGTATAATTAAAAGTCTCTTTACATTTATAATAAATTTATTAAAAAAATCAAATTTGTGTGTTTATAAATTCTTTTCCCCCAAAAATTTAATTTATGTTCTTACTTATTCATGAATTTATTACAGAAATTCAACTTGAAATAAATCTTTTGCAAATAAAGCTCCATACTACTCGTTTTCATTCAAACTCGACTCAATCAAAAGTGCTTACTAGTACACCCCTAAAAATTGTATTCAAATTTAGTTTTTCATGTCCACCTACTTTAAATAACCATGCCATAAATTTATTGTATATATGGAAAATTGCATGTGAAATATAACCTCTATATTGATTTAATATAAATACATGTAATGATTCACATCGGTGAGCAAGCAGGCTTAAGCATCAAACCTCATCTGATTTGCCAGTGATGAGGCGTTTGAGATTCAAATCTCGGCTGTGTTTACTGAGATTAGTATTTCCTGAATGGTTTTCCATCCTCCCTCTGTACAATTTTGGGTACATTGCCTTTAAATAATTACTTCCTCACTCCTGCCCCATTAGTGTAAATATGTATGGAGCTCAAATAGGTAGAAATCGGCACAAAAATAAAAGAAGATGAAATGCAACCCAACAACTCTCTTCCCCATCCAACTGACCTACAGCTCCTCCTCACCCCTCACTTTTATACTCTTTTATCGAGTGCGACGCGAGGTAACTCGGAAGGCCGGAGGCAGCCGAGCGAGAGAGGGGTTTGCCCGGCAGCCTTTATTGAATTACAAGCAAAATACATGACATTTTAACATCAGTACAATAAGAAATTTGTTTCTTCTAATCAGGCGTATCACATTCTTCTCCCTCTGCCACGCCTTTGGTATGTGCTGCTTGAGACACCGCCACCTCCTTTCGATGGCTGGAACCTGTAGGCTGGCCATGTTGTTGGAGGTGGGGGTGTAAACCCCAGCGGATAGATGGCGATCCCATGGTCTCCTCCTGCTGCCTCTACTGCAGTCCCCCATCCTCTCGTTAGGGAGATGTAGAGGATGTTGATCCTATGGACTACTGCTTGTTGCAGCTCCCTGGGGAGGTCTGGATACTTGCTGGCTACTGCCAGCAAGAATGATGCCTGTTGCTTGTCTCTCCCTGGGAGTAGCTCTAGTAGTTTCGCCTTCAATCCTAGGGCTACTTGGAGTGCTGTTGCTTTGTCTACATCTAGCAGTGGAAACAGCGAAGTCCAGCCTTCTGGTGTGGGGCGGATCGCTGCCGGGCCTCGCTGTCGGAGCTGCTAGTGGTGCTTGTAACTCTGGAGCTGGATCCTGTGGTACCAGTCGACTCAGCAGCCTCTCGATGTTCCTCTTGTTCTCTGATACGATCTTCATTTGAGTTCACCATTTGTGTCAGTTGTTGGAGGGCCTGTACTACTTATAGTTCTTGATTCATGCTCTGTGATGCACTATCTCTTCTAAAAGTGACGGTCTTTACTGGGCTCGTAACTAGGCTGTAGCGTGTCAGTCGAGATGGCGTTACAGCTGCCTCTCCTTGTGCCACCAGTCCTGGATGTGGTGTTGGAGTGCGTGTTCTTTCTGGTGAGTCCGGAGTTTGATCAGACGACTCCGAGTGGCTCTCAAGACCCAATGGACTAGCCGGCGCCGATATTGCTTCTCCCAATCTTAAATCTGTCGTGGAGGTTTCGCCGATGATATCTATGAGTGATGCCATGTCGACTGTCTCCAAGTTGATGTTCTCGAGTGTATCTCTGATTGTTGTGAGGTCCTTAGTGTGACTTTCTCTCTCTTCTCTAAGCAGGTCTAGGCAGCGGCTTGTTCGCGACATGTGCCGACGCAGCTTCAGGATGTGGTCTCGTGCTGAAAGTGTCTAACAGTTCGTGTTGACGCCGGTTGTTGGACAGTCTTAACAAGAGAGTGACGCCTAAGACCGTTCGGCCAATGAAGCGGGTTTTTTCTGAGTTATAGTCATGTTTTTGCACCAATAATATGTCGCTATTAATAATTTAGGAAGTGCTTAAAATAGCTGCCTTCAGCCTGACTGCAAGAGTGCAGTCATGTCGTAGAATACTGCATTATTTCAAAATACCAGGTATTTGGAATAGCCAGGAATAACCCGTAGAACGTACCTGGGTCAACAGGTTGAGAAATATGGAGTATTGTATACAAACAGCACAGAAATCGGTTCCACATGTTACGGTATACCTTGTATATAGACACACAATATGAAATTAAACTTAATTTTTAACTCCAGTCTCAGTTTATTTAGACTTTTTTTATCTTTTACTCACTTTTAGTTCCTTGAATCAGAGTGCTTATCTTTATGGCAGCAGATAAAATAGATTACTTTAATCCATTTAGTTTTAGTTTAACAGATCAGGCTGTTGAAGATTGAACTTATGAGTTTTCTTATGTCACCACTTTTGTTTTTCTGTTATATTTTTCTAAAACAGTGCCTTTATTAACTATTCTAAATAAAGTTTCTAAAAATGATGTTCAACTAGCCTATTTTAAAAATTTATGAGTGTCTGTGTACTTCACTGAACAACTAAAACATAAGTATAAGTATTGAATGTAAATAATTTTCTTTCCAGGCAAATGCTGATACTTTATGGATATTTTACCCTAAACATCATTGAGAAAAATAGATTTTGGTATTTTTTCTTACTACTAACAATAATACTAACCACCTAAAAATATAATATTATCACAGCTTGGTATTTTTAATAGCTATGATAAAACAAAAATGTTTTTGACAAAATAATTCCACATTTAAAATCCTTCTAAATTAATTAATATTAGCACTATACATTTAAATATTTAATAGCATATTTTTATATGATTTAAAATTTGGAAAATACTTTAGCTTACACTTCCCTCCTACCACTTATTTATTTTATAACTAACAAGTATACATGTTACTATACTATTAATTAGAAAACAAGTTTAGACTTATATTTAACTTGTGACATTACCTGATTGTATATAATTTGGCATTGAATTTTTCCCTAATGACCTACATTTTATTTTTCTTTGAAAAGTCACAACACTAGGGCTTGGACGTTTATGACATATAATATTTTATTTTCACCTTGAAATTAATGCTTAATGAACTATAAACTTTTTTATGCTACTCGGGCTCTGAAAATACATATTTTATTTTGCATAAAAGTGCATATTTTGTGCAGTTTTCAATTTTAGGTCATATTTCCACAATTTTGGGGGCATAAAGTCATATTTAAATTAAAATTACTTAAATAACTATATATTTATAATTTCTATCAGACACACTACATACTTCACATTTTATATTAATGTTATTATGTAAATATATTATGACCAGATTATTTATAAGTAAGAATCATATCTGGTTTTGCTTGCTTAAAACAGAATCACTATTCCTGTACCATTCAAGTAGTCTATACCTATTCGAGATATACCTTTTCTGGAGAAACCCAGGCCATAAGAACTTTTGTCACTGACCGCTTCATAGAACAGTCCTTCCTCAACACCACTGAATTCCTGTTCTGCTCCTAAAGGATTTCCTGGTTATCTTTAGAATGTTTCTCTGAATTAGTTGTGAGCTTGGGACCTACTCATTCCGTGCGATATGAAACCTGTTCAGTGTTATTAAATCTGTCCAGATTTTAAGCATGCCGAAAGTTAAAGAATTAAATAGTGTTAAGTTGAAAGGGTTTGTGAAAGAATTTGGTGAACAGTACTTTAGTACTGATGGATCAATATGTGAAGTGGAGGTAATCAATAATTCAAGATTTGCTGGCTAATTTATTTTACTCTAAGCTACTTCCTTGATATGAGGCATATTTAAAAAAATATTTATTACGAGGGCAGTTCGGAAAGTAACCTCCGTTTGGTTGTAAATAAAAAACTTGCATAGAAAACATATTTTATTATACATCTTAAAACTACAGCTTTTTACTATTTTTCAACAAAGTTACCATTTAAATTTAAGCATTTGTCATAGCGTTTCACTAATTTACAAATTTCTTCTTCATAAAATTCAGCCGCCTGGGCACTTAGCCAATCTTCCACGGAATTTTGAAGTTTGTCGTCGTCATTGAAGTGCTGCAACGCAAGCCACTTATTCATGTGAGTGAAGAGATGAAAATCACTTGTCACCAAGCTTTAAAAGCTCTTGAGTTTCTTGAGCCCTGTGACGACGAGCGTTGTTATGCAAAAACACAACATCGAATGTCAGCATACCTCGACGTTTGTTTTGAATGGCTCACTTAAGTTTCTTCAAAGTTTTACAGTAGACATCTGAAGTGATCGTTGTACTCTGTTTCATAAATTCAGCATCACAAAACACCGTAGCCATAACCTTTCTCGATGACAAACTTTGGCGGACTTTCTTCAGCTTGCATGGAGAATTGGTATGGCCCCAAGCCATCGACTGTTGTTTCGCTTTAGCGTTTACGTACGCCACCCAAGTTTCGTCACCAGTCACAATTCTCTTCAAAAAACCTTCTCCTTCCGTGTTGTATCGTAAAATGGAAGTCTAAGACAAAGCCCATTCGTTTGGTTTTGTGGACCTCTGTAAGCAATTTTGGTACCCACCGAGCACAGAACTTTCAGTAGCCTAATTTATCGGTGACAACCTCATAAAAAAACCATACGAGGAATTTGCGGGAATTACTTAGAAAGTTCAGAGATGATGAATATTCGATTTTCACAAACTTTTTCGTCAATTTTCTTGACAAGACCACCACTCTCTTCATCATGAATGTTTGTTCTACCACTTTTAAAAAATCAGACCCATTGCTGCACAACACCTTCACTCATAACGTTTGAACCATATACAGTACACAATTGACGATGAATGTCTGCTGCTGAAATATTTTGTGCTGAAAGAAATCTTATAACAGCACACACTCTGCATTTTGATGGATGTTTTATTGCAGCGCTCATGTTTTGAGGTTATACCAAGCGAATGCACAAAAGAACGAGGTTCATACTGTCACAGCTGGACGCTTACTGAATCAGAGAACATGCAGATGTGATAAGGGCGGCGCTCCGTGCACAACTACTAGCGCCATGCTGGAACGGCTGTTACTTTCTTAACCACCCTTGTATCATTAATATTGAGTTTAAGGGCATATTTATCAATGACTAGATAATATATTGGTATTTTTAAGGGCATATTTGCATGCAAATTTTTTGATTTTTAGGATCATAAACATCCTAGCCTTAGTTATCACATTTTTGTAGAGTTAACTATTATTTTGAGGGCTAAGCTTTTTCTTAAAAGGAAACTATTACTTGTTGGTTAGAAGAAATATGCAATTAGCTCCAACTTTCATGGTCAGACAATTAACTTTTTAAACTGTTAATAAGGGATACCATTGCTACTTTAAATCAACCCCATATTAAAATCAAATAGATGAAATAATTTATTTGATTTTAATAGACTAATTTATTTTTTTAAACAGAAGACACCATTATTGGTGGCTATTTTTAGATGTATTAGAACAGCTTTTCACTTAAAAACCAATTTTAACTTGAATTGGTGGACATATGGACTAAATAGCAATCTGGCTTGCAAATGAAAAAGGTAGGGGGTTCAATTCTCAGTCACGTGTACAAAGGTGGTTTTCCCCAAGTGGTTCCCATAGAAAAATTGTTAATGGAGCTAAAGGTTAAACACGTCAAGTTTTACCCGTTTCTTGCAATAACTTTTTACTTTTACCCTCTTAGTGACAAGCGATATGTAATTTATTTGAATATCATGTCAAAATTTGCCAACCTTAATAGGGGTCTATGGTCTTGCTATGCCAATATTTCACACAAATGCTGGTAGTTGACCTTAGCTTGTACTAATTTTGACATTTAATCTACAAATTTTGCACAAGTTATTATTTAATTTTAACCCAGAAACTAAAAACAGCCATTTACAAGTAAAATACCAAATCTCAAATTGCCATAAAATGTTAGAAAAAATGTTGTCGTGTGAATGGTAAATAATCCAAGCAAATTTTTGGCACAGATAAAATATGAAAAACTTAAATTACTAAAAGTTAGTTAACACACCAATTATTAAAATTTAATCAATAAAATGATAATTTACAATTTTCTTCGGAAGATAATTTTTATTTTGTTAATTATTCAGAAGAGCGTAATAGTCATTGAGAAGGAAACAATTCTACAAGAATGTTGCCAGCTGTTTAAGAATTTGATGGACCCTTTTAGTGCCACAGGCCATCTATGCCTTCCATCATTAAAAGTCCCAGCGCTGATGACGTTGGCCTTCAAGATATGGCGCTATTTCTTGTGTTTCCTGATAGATGGAATTAAAATTTTATACATCACTAGAAAGAGAACATTACTCTCTATTATTTTTCTACAAAGTTGGCAACTTAAACCACGATTTACAAAAATGATCAAATTGCTGTGGCGCTCTTAATACACCAAACCTGAAATATACTTGGTACTCTTCGCATGCAAATCCAAAATAGGCCGTAGCACTAAAATGGTTAATATTAAAAAAGGAAACTTTTCTACTAATCATTATAGATTAAAATTTACTTAATTATTAATCAGGCAGAAAATTATCATTATATTAAATAATGCATTTTCCCATATTTCGGATATGGTAGTTAATAGATTACTTTATTTGAGATATACAGGATGTCCCCAAAAAATGTACTCACACTTTGCATGACAATAAATGCAGTGTTTTTTTAAAGACAATTAAATTACTTTAAGGAAATTAAAGCAAACAAGTCGAGGAACGAAAAAAAGTCTAGTCCATCCTGCATATTTGCAAATGTTCAAACTGACAAGCACCATTTTCCAGACACGCTGATATTGCGGACCAATGGATTCAATAATGTTACAAACCATTTCATTTGGAAATGCAAGACATTGTCTTTCAATTTCCTCTTTCAATACATCGACTATTGCTGGCTTTGCGCCGTAAACCTTATGTTTGAGGTATCTAAAAAAATCCATTGTCATGATTTACCATATTGAACTACTTGCCTTATGGTAACACAATTTAAACTAAAAGAATTACCTTTAAATAACACATAGATTTATTAACAGTAGAATACATAATTAAGAAAATACTGGTTTACAATAATAAAGGTGGTTTAGTAAGAAGTTTGATCCAAACAATAAGGCTTGAGAATAAGACTGTGACTACCAGGGCAGTGCAGTCGCCAGGGCACAGGTAGACGTATTTCTACAAAGGAGAACAAATAATTACTGATAGAATAATATTGAACAAGATATACATGAAACTAAAATCAGTTTTGTTAGATGGGCTTTGTAAATAGTATCCAAAAAACATTTTGGATAATCAGCTGTTAATAACATCAATCGATGGCTAATAAACAGGTGTCACAAAGTACTATGTCTGGTCACATTCCCCTTCGGTACTGCCAGAGCATTCAATAGTACATAAGTTCTAATGATAAGTATATTAAGAACAACACAATCAATAGGAGTCAAAACTAAAGGCAAGGAAAACGTGTATTATGTGCGCGGACCCCACTATGACGTTTTAGTGTATTTCCCTGGGTTGTGCACCTAAGATAATATTTCACGTGAAGCGTGTCTACATGACCAATTCACAACCAAAAATTAACAGAACAATAATAATTGAAAGAAAATAGACAACCTGGTGGTAACCATCCATAACATGAACTAATGCGCATGATGTACTTTGACTCAATAGATTATTGAAACTTGTGGAAGTTTTATAAGTGCAAAACTAAGACATTATAACTTTTCTAAGCCAGAGGCTTATAGTGTAAAATACAGTATCATAAGGACACACAAATAGTAGCCAGGACTTGACTTGAGAAGCCACTAGAAACAGATTTGCCCTTCAGACTACAGGACACACTGTTTACACAGATAAAAACTTCCATCTTGAAGATAATCAAACGTTAATTATATCAGAAATCCATATGACATCTTTATAAACAAAATAGGCTTCCAGAAAATTATTAAATTCAGTTACACATGGTCTAGCAAAACTAGACTCCAAGTCCTAGGGACTTGATGACGACGGCTGGATACATAAATACCCTAGACGCGACGTCCTTGTTAGCGCTGAGCTGGATCTGACGACCCATTCTCCTTGGATGCAGCTATGGTGTTGGATCCAACAACCCAGACTTCATGGCTGTGTCTCCTCTTCATTATAAACGGTGCAGCATATCCTCCTTCGACTCTTGGTGCTGTAGATTGGTCTGTGTCGAGACATTCTGAGAATGCCCTTATATACTGACAATCTGGTACAAAAAGGATAAAGTAGAGGGAATGATAAATTCAGAGATATAGAGAAGGATAAAGAAGAACGAAGGCGGGGAGAAAGAGTGAATAAGAAGAGAAAGCCACTAGCGGGGAAGAAAGGCGGAAAGTTTCCTCGACTGACCGCCAGGGTCGCTAATATGTAGGTCACTGTGTCGATGCTCGAATCCAGTTCTTCTCTTCACAAACCTGGTTATTGATAGCACGTGTGCCGGCCATTACTGGATATTTTTGTGCTTCACATGTGAGAGACTGGTATCTATCGACATCTTGAAAGAGTGAGTACTCATCAAAGCATATTATATTGAAATATATCTGTTTTAATTATGGTATTTAGGATCCGTTATTATTTTAATGATATAGCTGTACTTTATTATATTTTTCTTGTAGACGGTATGGCCAGCGTACGTAGCTCTATCTGACATCATCCAATAGCAAAGGGTATGCGTTAACGTATTTTATTCGTTAATCCAATAATATTAATCCTCTTCTTAGATATTTTAGTATAGGAATTATCAAAAGACAATATTTTCTGACCAACCACGTGTTTGCATGTAGGGAGATACGTAATATTAGTAGGTAGCATCAAGTCAGTGAAAATAAACTTCGAGGTAGATTAGATTAAATATGTTACGAGAGTTCCTTTCTTGCGTAAATTATAAAAAAAAATTAATTTTTACTTGTAGCTGTCCAATCATCTGTTTGACACGCTACAATGAGGTTGAGGGGATGTGCAGGGAATTCAACTCTACCTCTTCACCCAACCCAACTGTTCAGAGGAGTTGCGTCGAGATAGGCCCTTATATCACACTGGTAGTGGGGGATGTGCTCCATCTTAATGGAAGTAAAAATCTTTCTCAACAAACATCTCTTCAATGCGTGGAACAATGGATTCCTACAGAAAGTTTAGGTAAACATCACCTGTGACATTTGGGTCGAAAAAGAATTGTCCTAGGATGCCCAGCTATGATATCCCATACCATACTTTAACCCCTGGTAAGTTCACATGGTGTCTACAGTAAAATGTGGCTTTTGGGCAAACCAGTAGGTTCAATTGTGTCGATTCATTGAACCATTTAACTTAAAGGAGGCCTCATTGCTCCAGACAATTTTGTTTGGAAATGCTGCATCTTCTGCAAATTTTTCCAGATACCACTCACAAAATTCTACTCTCCATTCAGGATCATCTTCATTGAGAGCGTGGGTTAGTGTTGGAATGTATCTTTTAAAATAGGTTTGCTTCAAAATACGATGAACGCATGATTTTGGGATTCCTATCTCATAAGCCGCTTGTCATACAGATTTCTTTGGGGATCTAAGGTGTGTTCTAGCAGTTGTTCTTCTCTTGCGAGGCTGGTTGATGTACATATTCTTCCATAATGTTCCTTATGGTGGTCGTGAACAGTTCCATCTTTTTCAACCTTGTCTCTGATGCGAGCAATGGTGCATTGCATTGGTGGATTTCTGTGAAACTTCCTTCTAAATTGTCTGTGCACTTCCTCGACGTTTTCATACTTAATATTTTTCACAACACCAACCTTGCTTTACTCTGAGTCATTCTAGCATGTCACCATCAGTGTGTAGTATACTAAGCCTTTGTGAAGTGTGGGTACAAAATGAGAAAAATATACAAGCTTATTTTAGGAACTAGAAGGTATTTTTAAAATGTCTTGCACTATACATAAATATATAAATTTAATTTTTAATTATTTTTTTTCGTTTCAGAGGATTTTATGGAAGCAGAAATGGAATATTTCCTTCTGCTTATGTTGAGGTTATAGACTCGACAATTCCCTGCACTTCCCAGACTAAAAAAATAAATCAGGAGGGCAACAATACATTTTCCACATTAGCCAAAGAGGATGCTCCTCAGCATACATTTGAGAATAGTGAAAGTGAAATTGATGAAATATTTGATGACAATTACTTTAGAATAAATATGCCATCAATCTTCAAACATAATAGTTGTGAAAAAAGTGAAAATAAAGTCTTAGAATTACATTCTCAACCAACCAGCTTGGATGTTGTTCCATATGGAATAACACTATATCCATTCTATGCACAATTTGATAATGAATTAAGCTTTCATGAAGGAGAAATTATTAACCTTATTCGCCACATCGATAAGCACTGGATTGAAGGTAAAATTGATGAGAAAAAAGGAATCTTCCCAGCAAATTATGTTAATATTCTTGTGGACTGTCAAGCTGATGTGATACATTCAGAAACGGCATTCAATGTACAAGAAAAAATCCTCAACAATTATTTACCCAATGTAAAGCCAAATTCTCAAGCCAAAGTATTGTACAACTTTGACGCTCAGATGAATTGTGATATAAGTGTGAAAGAAAATGATATTGTTTGTATTATTGAGGTAGTTAATGAAGATTGGTACAAGGTCCAGAATGAAATTGGAGATATTGGATTGTGTCCACGAGCTTATTTATGCTTGGAATCTGATAAAGAGAGTGGGCTTGAACCTCTTTACATTGATAAATCTTACAATAGTAAAAATGTGTTAGATATGCAAAGTGAATATTTTAGAGAAGCAAACACAGACATTGAAGACCAAAATAAAGACAGTTTATTTTGTCCAACTATCCAATTGGACAGCCATAATCATACTGAGAAATGTTTAGAAAATAGTTCTGTAGCAATTTCCCCTTTGATTGATTTGGGAGAAGAGCTGTTAAAAGATGAACTTGGAATTGATTTAGTGCAAAATAATGAGATAGAAAGGAATAGTAACCAATCTATATTCTTTGGTCAACCCGACCTGAAAGATGAATTACAATCTAAAAACCTTGATATTATCAACACTATGAAAGAATCTTTACATGAAGGTAAGTTTTTGTTTTTATTCACATTTTAGTGGGTTGCCTTCTTCTATAGAATTACATTGAGCTTTAATACATAACTTATTTTTTTTTTTAATATCAAATATTTAATTAACATACATAGTTACATACCAATCCCAAAAGTTTTAAAGGAGTGCTGAGTTATTCAAATGAGTAAAGTGTAATTTAGTTTAGAAGTACTTAGTATAATTTAGGTTTTAATTTATACACTGTTTATAAAATCTCATTTAAAAATACTTATTAATTTTATTAAATTCATAAAAATCAATACATGAATATAGCTCAAGTGATACAGCATAATGGTGGTAGTGTACCTAGTCACTTCTTCTCACATTTCCAACACTTTTCTTTACATCCATTTTGACAGTAGTTGTTAGGTTCACGATAGAGCAGTTGAGATCTTGTCGGGGTTTTTTTACTTGTGAGTATGGGTATTTAAGGACAAATAAAATTGATAAGGTTACTGACTTGCGTTATATTTTAAAGGTTGAAATAGTTATATTGTCTGACATTAATTTTTAAGAAAAGTAAATGTGAGCTATCATTTATATATTAGAAATAATGACAGTGTCCGTTACTACTAGAGGGATGATGCGCTAATATAAAGAGTGCAATCTTGATTTATATAGAGCACATGTCCATGGCAGTTACAAGAGTCCTAGAGGTGCATTTGATATAGTAATTAACTGCTTTGTGAATCTCTCTTGGACCACATAATAAACATGAAATAGCGGGATATTAAGGTAATTAGTTATTAAGGCCACCACGGTGGACACTTTTCCTCCTGTAAACTCTTCATTGTAACAAAACGCATATAAACCAAACTTAGAAGAGAAGCACATCTGGTAGGTACCAGTATCACCAGAGAAGTGTGTCTGATCATGTCTTATAATGATAGAAACTTGCATTTGACTAATTTAATGCATGTTTAGAAGCATTCTCTTTCTTACCATTGTATTGGTTGTATACACGTGCCACTTTCGCTTGATGCCATTTGATTCTCATTTGTCATCATGGCGTTATCTTCAGATAAGCTCTTGGAGAGTTTTTATCGATTGCGATTCTGTTCCAACACTGTCCACAATGTTATAAAAGCACTATATCTGCCCAGTAGGCTCCCCAAAATCATCTCTGCAAAGGCTGAGTTTGAATGTTTTTCGTCTAGGTCACTAAGTTGTTATGTCATTCTGAATTTTTACGACATGTTATATTTCAGAATTTTTGATTTCCATTTTGTATTCATTACATTTTTGCAAGAGTAGTAATTTATTTCACGCCTACTTTTCCCACATCTTTTTTGCACTCATACATGTAGTCACATATGATAGTTGAGCCTATTCTGTAGTTTTAGATATGAGAAACATACCATTGGCATTTTCTTTTATCCTTGCTTTCCATTGAAACTTATTTGCTGTGTAATCACCTGTTATTACCTGTTCCTCATTAACAATGTTGTAGATGTCTTACGCTACGAGAAGTGAAACAATCTGAAATTTTCATTGTTTAACATTTGTTGCATCAAATATCTTCATAGATTTCATCATAGGTTCTTTATTCATTTTTCTTTGTCTTCCGTTTGGGCACACAGTAGCTGAACAGACAATATGGCATACCAACACTAGTTAATTTCCTGCATGTGTTTCCAACTGTGTTAATCTTCTTTATTTGTCAATACAGATTGAATTTTACAAAGAAAACTTTAATTCGTTTACAATGATTACATGTTCCATGGAGCACTCAGACTGAGACGCTCAGCTCCAGGGTGTCAACTCTCTCCTTTCCCTTTACTATTTCCTCTGTGCACCGTTAGATGACGCCACCTTGCTTAGCCGATGAAAACTTTTCTAACAAATAGAACTAATGTATGGTAATGTAATGTGTATCATACAGTAGCTGGCTGCAAAAGACTAATTATACATTATGCCATGCAGGATTGGTCCACATGTGCAGGAGCTGTGCAATTTTTGGCTACCGGAGGGAGGGGGGGGGGGGCATCCAGGAAGGGGGACTGGTGTGCTGTGTTCTTTATGAAAAGTGGTGGTGCCCAGAAGAGGGTGAGTGGGAAATAGAAATGTGTCAATGCATATTGGTGGATTTTCTTGGTTTTTTACAGAGATCATATATAATTGGTTGGGAAGGATAATACACATGCGGTGCATTGGAATGGTTGTTTGTATTCTGAAGCAAGTCTATTTGCTGAGAGCTGGTTGGGGATGGTGGTAATTAAAGGTCTTGTAAACAATATAGCTTTAAGAGTTGGGATAAGTGAAGCATAAAGGAAATGTTAAAGGTATCTAATGTGACATGGACTTTGGTTTTATGGTGGACCATGTTTAGAATGGATGTGAAGACGACTGGGATTATTTGAGTTTTTTTGACGGGTGTAGTGTGTGGGCTGTGAAGGATTATGTAACACAAGATATAAACTGGGAAGTGGTGATACCTTGGGAGTTAGTTTTTGACTTAAGGAGGATTTTATTGAATCTGAATGAGTATTTTAACTGTGAATTGCTCCCGATGAGAGCATTTTATGGTTTGTGAATTATGGTGATAGTGACCTGGCATGGTATTTATGAGTCAATAATTAGGACGGAAATATGTGACTTGTGTGAGTGAAATCAAAGATTGGAGGAAATTTTTGTTAAATAACTCTAGTTTGAGGCCTTTTCAGATAGGGCTCTGAAAAATTAGAAGAGACCGTCCTCACATGTGGTGGCTAGTGACATGATCCCCATACTCTTTTTAGTGGTAGGAAGTTTAATTGGGTCCTTCTTTAAGGTAGTAGGCCTTTGTTTATTACTGTAACTAAGATCAGCTACCCGGGGGTTCACCTTGTTCTGTTCTGTATGATAGGATAGAATGATAGCTATAAAAACCTCTGAGTTGAAGATTATTGGTTAATTTTTAACTGTCAAACCAATGGGCTACTTTTACATGTGACCAATTTATGGTGATGCTGATGATAGTAGAATAACATCAAATTAATACTAACAATTTGAACATCAACAAAACAGTACAATTAAGCATATTAATTCATTTAATCACTACAAACTCAATACATTACATGCATCATTAACAAAAACAAAGACAAGTGCAACCAACATAACTAAATGGAGAAAGAAATATTTGTGACGACATTATAAAAAAATTCTCATATATCGCTTAAGATAATCACTTGAAAAAATGTTTAATAGCGCTTTAATTTAAGCTAACTTGTTTACCTAAAGAGTATCAAACTATTGTGAATTAATTGTTAATGCAATTCTTTATATGCATCCAACTTTATTTGATGATAGATCAATTTTTGAAACAAAAGTTTTTAAGTTGAATCTTTTGTAAGCATGACTGTGCAATATATTTAACTTGATTCATGATAAGTGAAATGTGATTATAAAGACATTTATTTTTTTAAATCTTTACACAGGAACCTGTTTCCTAGCATTAATTAAAATCACAAACATTCATAATTTTAATTTTAGGAGAGATTTAGTATAAAACTCTCTCAATTTTTTTTTTGTTTTTTTAGAAAAGAACTTGTAGTTCTTAGGTCTATATTTGGTTTTTATTTGATTAAATAACCATAGCTACATTGTTTTCAGATGGTATAGATTTAAGGGAAAAGAAGATACAGCAAACTCTAAAAGGACATGAGGAACTGTCAAGAGTGGTGAGTGTGGATAGAATACCCCACCGCCCTGCTCCTCCTATTCCCTTGCCAGGCCAGCAGCCAGTGAGGCGTCATCTTCATCGACCAAGTCCTACTGTATCAGGTAATAGCTCATAGTAACATTCATTACACTGGTTTTCCAATACACCTTAAAGTAGAAATTCTTCACAGGCTGACACTTGTATTTGACCAACTTAAAGTTAAAATTTTGTCTAATGAATTTAGGGACCAGATTTTTCCTATTTACTTTTTCTTTTCCTTAAGCATAAAACATAGGCGGTTGAGATATGCATTCACTTAATGTTATTATTACTTTGCCCATAGTTGCCAAATTGCTTGGTTTTTGCTTATGTTATGAATAAAAGCCTTATCATGCTTATTTCAGCTTTGGCCTCTATCTTTTTCTTATGGAATGGATTTTCTGCAAAAGAGAGAATTTATTAGAAAGTTTAAGTTGCGGCATACTTGTTTGGATTAGGTTTGAAAAAGACACTTGTTAAATAGCTTACACTGAGTGTAAATCATGTGGAGGACAATGAGAGCAGTGGTAGACACTTTGGGAGGAAACAGCATGTCATTCATTGCAAGATAAAAGTTTAACTTCTTTGTAAACTGGAAATTTGAAATTTTGTCCCGTAACATCCTTGACATAAAAAACAGTATATCTGAAAATATAACCCATTTCACTAATGATAATCTAGATCAGTATCTAGTGATTAACAGCATTTTACCCGCTTCAGTGATTAAATGGACTAAGGCGTCACTTGCACAGTAGACTGGACTGTCGATGAAGAGGAGATGAGATTTGAATCTCAGTCTGGTGTACTTAAGGTGTTTTTTTTACTTAATGGTTATTCACTCTTCCTCTACATAATGCAGTTACCTCTCCCTCTAAATTATACATTCCTAACCCCTAACATATTAGAGTAATAAATACACCATATGTGTATAACCTGAACTACTAGTGAAACGTGGTGCTAAAAAAACTACAATTTTAATTGGCCTTAGACAATAAACTAGTAGGTAGTAAAATCAATTTAACATTGTTTGTGAACTTTTTTCCCTGAAGTGTCTATTCTAGTGACTAAATCCAATATTTTTAGTGCATATTTGCCTGCCTATTTTAAATATTTTTGGTGCCTAAGATTCCGCTCCCTACTAATGATAAATAATATTAATTACATAAAAGTCATTCCATTTTTTTATGCCACAAAGGGAAAAATGTTTTATCCTAGATTTTGGGATGATTGCTCAACTAAACTTATTTGTTGATACTATTTTGGTGTTTCTCATTATTCAGGGTTGCCACGCACCTGGAAAACAGGGAAAACCGGGAAAAGACAGGGAATTTGTTTGTGTCTGGAAAAAACCTGGAAAACACAGGGAATTTCACCAAAAAGCTAGAATTTACTGGAATTTGTTAGTGAATTTGGGCAATAAAGTGCTTGCAAGTGGAACAATATAGACTAAAATTTGTAACTGGAGAATTGAGCAGTCTGATTGGAACACGTCTCATTTATGATGACTATGCTTACCAGCACCTCATCAGCTTGAGATAAGTCCTGAGTGCAACCGAGACGACTCGTTTTCGTACGGCAAATGCCGCGCATTTTCGGCTTCCTCCACTCACCCCCGCTAATAAGACAAACGTCTCGTTCCACCCCCACATTTAAACTCAAAATTATATTTTTGGTATTTCCCATTTTTTTTCATTCCATTTAGGGTAGACAGAAAATAACCAATTTTTCCTTCTAGAAAATGTGTCATTAATTTCTCATCATTTTCCAAATAATTCTTAAACATGTGTTTCTCTTGCACAATAAAACATTCTTCCGATGACAAATTACCCCTCTTCATTTCTAAAATGTTCTTTAAAACTAAATTAAATGCCTCTATAATTATATTTATAATATCTATTAGGTGTCTGGAAAAATGAAAATTTTCTCTGGAAAACCTGGAAAACACAGGGAATTTGGTAATAAGAAAATAGTGGCAACCCTGTTATTATTAATTTGTTTTAACACTGATTAATTTTTTCTGACATATTTGTTCACTACCTCTTTTTTACTTCTTACCACACCTTGATACTCCACCTTTCTTTCTTTTATATCATATACACAGCTTTACCTCGCTGTGCTACTTAAAGATAAGACCAGAGGAGTTGTTAGCTTTTCTCTTTGACTATTTCTTATTAATAAGCCCTTTGAACTATTTATTGGTGTTGGGCTCTCCACGTTCGCTGTCATCAGTATTGCTTTGATAGTGCCTCCTTTTATCTGCAGATTCAATACAAAAGTGACATACTCAGGATTAATCATAACAACACCAGCTGTGATTGATTGCATAAATACTCTACTTATCAATTTCTAAGGTTACTCTCTAATAGTTTTGATATTTAAAGATGCATACACATTAGTTCTCACTTTATAACATGAGTCTTTCAGAAGTTCGGCCTTGTCATAGTATTGAGTCAGCAGGTTGATCTCTCAGCTATTATTTTTCAACTTGCATTTGATCACTATTTGTTTTGGGATCTGCCCGGTCTAACACAACTTCCTAACATGACAAAGGAAAGCCCTTTCTTCCCAGTATTTTGTGCCAACTTTTTTTCGTTAATATTCCTTGTTCAACTCTCCATATGGTTCCTCCTAGAAAGTTAACTTCATCAAGCTGCTTCACTTTGCGTGACCATTTAATGGCAGCCATGATATACCCCCTATTTTGTCCTCTCCTATTGAAACAATTTTATGTTTAAGTAACCATCACTTTTTCATTGGTAACTACATTTTAGTGTTATTCAAACATTATATAAAAACACTTTCACAATACTAGAATGCCACACTAGTATTACCTTGAAATTAATAAACAGCATTACTGTTCACTTGAACACTGTTAAAATAGTTAGGAAATGTTCACTAATGCCTGTCTGGGGTCAATTAATGGAATGCAAATAAAAATCTTCAACATTTTTAATACAATAGGCCCACACAAGATTTTAAAAATCATTAGTTTGCTAAGTCTTCATGATCTATCATATCTAGGATTTATCATATTTATTTGTAATTGTTAATTGTGTTAAGTAATTTAGTATTTATTATCTACATTTTTTCTTACTCAGGACTAAATAAGGAAGAATTTTTGTCATCTGTGGAGACGGAAGCAAACCCAATTGATATTTTTCAGCAAGAAGAACAAAGGTAAGTAAAATATTTATGCCTATATTTTATTAAATTATACCAGGCTTGTTCTAAACGTTCCCAAACTTTTTTTATAATTTTTTCGGGCTTAACTACAACTTATTCAGCTTTGTCACCTTCAAAGTACATCCCTCCTCGATTGATACACCGCTCCCATCGCCGTTTCCACTTCTTGAATCAGTCCTGATAGGCATTTTTCAGTATTGCGCATAAGTCAGCCTGTTATTTTTCTTTAATGCCTTCATCTGTATAGCATCTTCATCCTTTTAAAATGGATTCTAGTTTTGGGAACAGGAAAAAGTCTGCCGGGGCCAGGTCAGGTGAGTAGGGAGGTTGGGGAAGCACAGTGGTCTCCGTTTTGACGCTAAAGCCTTGAATCATTAAAGATGCTTATGCTGGTGCATTGTTGTGATGGAAGAACTAGGACTTGTTTTTCCACAACTCAGGCAGTTTTCTTCTAACATTTTCTCACAGATGTCTCAGAACTTCAAGATAATACCAATGATGTACTATTGGTTTCTCTGGTAAAAATCCATGATGAACAATACCCTTGACCTCAAAAAAGCCCGTTAGTATGACTTTCACGTTTGACCTGACCTACCATGCTTTTTTTCGGTCTCGGCAAATTTTTTCAAACCCAATGTGAAGACTGGGTTTTCATCTCAACATCGTAGCCACAGACCCATGTCTCATCACCAATGATAATTCTCTTTATGAAATTTTCGTCCTCGTTTGTGTGATCCAAAAGTTCTTGGTAAATTGAAATTCGATTGTCTCTCTATTCTGAGTCAGCAGCTGTGGGACAAACTTTGCAGCCACCCACTGCATTTCCAGTTTTTTGGTCAGAATGTTGTGACACGATCCCATTGAAATCTTACAGTCATCCGTGATTTATCTAACAGTCAATCAACGGTTTGAACGCGCATTCCTCCAAACTTGGGTGACATGAGCATCGTCAGTTGACGTCGAGGTCACCCTGAAGGCGGATCATCATCAGTTGACTGCTGACCATCTTTGAATCGCTTAAACCATTCATAAACCTGCACACGACCCAAGTACTGATCTCCATAAACTTGTTTAATCATTTCATGAGTTTTCTTAAATGTTTTCCCAAGTTTAACTTAAAATTTTATTCATGATTTCGATGTTTGTAAAATCCAGCCATCCCAAAAATCACAAGACACGCCAAGCAAGTTCCTAAATAAAACACTGCAGCACGGAAACTAGTCAGAATAGAATGATGAGATAAACATGTTAATGGCGAAGCTTTCTGCTACTAAGCGCCACTTATTGTATATTTCTACAACATCGCGCTGGTGCACTATTTAAATGGTCTCGGGGAACCTTTTGACCAGCCCTTGTATTGCAATTTTCTTCAGTTCATGGTAGTGTTTTATATCTCTTTGCATGGGTTGGAGGGAGATAAAGAAGGGTTTTGTTGTGATGGTAATTCGTTAATGAATATATATGTATTTTAATATCCACTTTTTCATGAAAATATAGTTTTAACATGACAAACAAATGTGTCGGGTGATACAAGGGTTTATGTAAATTGATTCTTGTTCATACTCATGTGTCTTTAAGAAGATTCAACAATTGCATGAATATCTTTTATCAAAGTTTTTTAAACACTTAAAACTCCCAAATCTGCACATTTTTAATTGTAACCATATATAACACACTTTTATTATTTTTATCACTTCTATCATTGAAAAATCTTGTGTGGTTTTAGTAGAAATTGCAATAGTTCATGATTGCAGTGAATTACTCCTACTAAAATTTTGCAACTTTTTTTTCTATCACCGCATCTTACTACTCATTTGGGTTATACATTTATTGTAACATTAATTTAGCAGATAATAAATTACAACACTTAGCCTGGACTCCTGTTTATCCAACATTGTTTTTCGGATGTTTACAAATATTTAGATACCAAAGTTCATTTCACTGTCTCAAAATTTTAAACAACTCTAAAAAAGATATTCAAAAGTAGATAACAGTAAATAACCCTCATGTTGACACAAAAAGCCTTAAAACAAGTGTATTTACTAAAAAAACAAAAACAAAATTGGGGTTCCTAAACATGTAAACTATAATACAAATTAAAGGGTTCTTACTGTATTTGTTATTTAACTGATTTTGTTTAAGAATATTATGTTCCAAATCGTGTAGTTATTGCATAATTTAAAAACAATCAAAAAACTAGACATTTTATATGATTTTTTTTAACTTTTTTAGAAGTTAAAGCTTTATTACTAATTATTAAATATAAAAAAATTTGACTAATCTATTTTACTCTTATAAAAATTATACCAGTCTCACTTCATTGGCACCATGCTCAAAAACAACACTCTCATTAGACTGAATGTCATTGATAGGGAGATCGGGGTTCAAATTCCAGTCAAATGTACTGAGGGTGGTTTTCCACTTGGTCCCCATGCAAATGCGGTTACACTTTCTATAAATTCATTTTTATTTACCCCTAACACACTAGTGTAATTAACTAATTATTAATTTTGTATAAAATGTTACTATTTCATTTTACTTATGTGCACAAATTAGTTTAATTTATCACAGTGAAAAAACACCTTGGGCTCAATACAAACAACTGAGTGAATCCTGTAAAAATTAAATTTAGCCTATTTAACCAATAAATAAGATAGTTCAAAACATTTTTTCTGTTGAAGATATAAATAGTAGTGTGAACACTACTCATCTTTAATTGTTTTATATGTATAAAATTATATTGTTTAAGTCTTAAGCTATCTGTTAAGTTTGATTTGCAAAAAATTATCACTATTATTATTGTATAGGTTGAAGAATATTGAACAAAGGCAAAATGTCATCTCAGAACTGGTGTACACAGAGAAAGAATATGTCAGAGACTTAAAAATAACATATGAAACTTTCAACTTGCATAATCCAACTTTTCTTGAAAGGCGTGGGATTGATGTCCAAATTGTTTTTGGGAACCTTTTAGAGGTAAGACCTCTATATTATTATCGATTAATTTGATGTATTTAATATTATCACAAAAGAAATGATTAAAAAAATCATCAATTAAGAAACGATACTTGTCTCTCGCTTTAATTCTGCTTGGCATAGAAACTATACATTTACACTCAGTTTAACCTCGGCAATTCATAATGGAAAAATATTCTTTAACACTCATATGTTGGGCTTACATTCAAACTAAGAAATTAATAAAAAAAATTCATTACACTCCTGATTGTTTGTGTGTTTGTTATCTGGTCTATGACATACCCATGCATTTAGTCGTTTTTATTTTTTGTTTTCATTTTTCAACTATGTATGAATTATACTTTCAATCATACTTGATAACTGGGGACTTACTATTGTGTCTTAATTAAATTTATCTCCATTATGGGAAGCTCACTATTTAATATTACAATCCACCTTTATTTTAATATAATATTTAGCCCAACTGCTCTCAGCTTTTCTATTATATTGACTTATAACCCAAATTGTGACAATCAGACAACTACTCCATTTTACTAACTTAATACGGATGACAACAAAGTAGTAGGTGAGTCTTTGATTGAATGAATAAAATAAATTTGGGAATCGGCCAATATTTAATTCAAACACAACAACCTACTATTCTATGGGTATATTAGTCTATGAGACTAAAAAGAGAAACAGGAAAAAATAAAAAGAGGGAGAGGGAGACATTGTTAGGCTTTATCTCTCTCTCTCTCTATATATATATATATATAAAAAAAAGCGAAAGCCCTGACTCACTCACTCACTCACTTCCCATGAAGCTTCATTCACTCACTCACTCACTTCCCACGGAGCTTCACTCACTCACTCACTTCCCATGAAGCTAGAGGGCTGAAATTTGGCACAGGTGTTCCTTATAAGCTAATTAGGAAAAGTAAAGATGTTTCATTCCAATGTTTTGTGATTAAGGAGGTGAAATCTGGGTAGCTACCATAATCAACAAAATTGCTTTATGAACTCTTTTTAAGTGCTTGGGGGCTAATAATCCGATAAGTCTGTTCTAATAATGCCTTCGAAAAATATAGCAATTATTTTTAACCTCATAGATGCTTCTAAAGGGTGGGGGGGAAAATGAATACAGACAATTAATCAAAATATATAATGACGTTATTATATGCATCTCCAAGAAATGCTAGAAGTATGTAGTTTATATTTTGCTGAATTGTGTGGTGTTTGTATTGTAGTGTCTGTGTGAGTGAGAGGGCTCAGCCCAGGTGGTGTGTGGGGGTGGAGAGTGATGGGAGGGGGGGAGACCTGTCTAGCCATGATCAGCTGATAATGCCCCAGGCAGTAGAAAAGGGGGCCTGCCAAAAATAAAACTCTCCATAAGAAACGAAACATGGTCACCTCTTGATGTTTCTCGGGTAGCGCTAAGAACCATGCCATTAAGCTTCAAACAAATATTCATCATTTTCATCCAAAAAATAAATAACACTATATCCCATGCGAAGAACGGGCATTCAGCTAGTATAATATATATATACACACTCACACACACACACACACATATACCAATTTTCTTAGATATTAGTTAAAATGGTTGCCCAGGAAGAACATAAAGAACAAGATTGGTTCTACATGGTGCTTATACAAATGTAGGTACCAATCACCAATTAGCTCAAAGATTTTACTGTAGCTATACACAGACCAACAAAAATGGAGAATACTCGAGTACACGTATATTAAAAAAAATAAAAAATGGCCATACAAAATGTAAGACATCAAGCTATTTGTACTCCTATCATCAAATTTCATTACTGACCACTTTTATTTCAATTTGGCACCAAATAATAATGGTATAAACTAGTGCTTTGCAAGTACTCAGATTTCTGGCTCTGAGCCGAGCTCAATATCAAAGCTCAGGATCAAGGTTGAAAGTTTTGAAGGCTTCTCATTTTCGAGCTACAACTTGATGTAATCAATTTTTATAATGCAATGATAGGCATGAGCTATGTATTTTAGAAGATATCGGCAGTTTCACTCATAAATCATTTGATATCTTAATCAATTGTTGAAATTAATATCAAATTTCTAATTAATGATGTAATAAAGCTTTAAAACTACTTTTTACAGGCAAACTAATTCAATATTTTTGTCCATTTTAATTATCCTCGATTGAAGTTGCATTGCTATGACAAGGCAATAAAAATAAAAATAGCTAAGTAGATCACTAAATACTTGAATAGTCATTATTCTTACTATTTTTACATGGTCCCTTTCTTAAATTATAATTTGAGTTAAGTTAAAAATTTAACATTGAGAGGGAATAATAATTATTTTTACTATTTTTACACAGTCCCTTTCTTAAATAATAATTTGAGTTAAGTTAAAAATTTAACATTGAGAATACATATTGATTGTTTTCAAATTCAAGATATTTAAAACTTGTATTAATACAATAAAATACAAAACAAGCATTAGTTACTAACTAGCTATAGAATTATGTTCGTTAACCTGTCTAAACTCAGTGTTGATCAACATTACAGTAAATATTTTACCGAACTTAACACATTAAAATAAAAAATAAATTTATTATTCCATATTGTCTTTTAGAAATATTATTTTAATTATCTTAGTTTTCATTTTAATGTATGAACATGAACTTTTATGGATTATAAATTGAAATTACTTTTATAATTAGATAATTTCTAGTGAAAGCCCGTATAAGGTGCAAGCACAACTGCACATAGAGGAATGGAATTGGAATTGAAGAATTGATCATGAGCGATTATTAACATTAAGAACTAATAAACTAAATATGAAACACTTCAAAGTTCTAACTGCCAGTGATTCTTACAGTTTCTTACTGGGTAATTAAAGTTACGGAGGCTTATTTTGGGGAAATATTATTGATTAAAGTGTCAGTTTTATTAACTGTTTTGTAATTTTTAGTGTAGTTATTGTAATTTCTTTAAAGACGTGAGTGCTGAAACCAATTTATTTAATTTTTCTATGATATTATTCTTTGAATGTTGTAATTCTTCTAAAATATATTTTTTAATCTGTTATATCTATAATTTAAAAAACAAAATTTATATGGGTTAATTTTTTTTTTTTTTCAAAAGTATTTTCTATTTATAAAAATGATTGTCATTCTTATTTTAAGAGGATATGTTGTTTTAACATATTTTTAAAATCTCACATTTTAAGGATGTATTTACATTTTATATTTGTTTTGGCTGGTGACATTTTAAATATAACCTACTATTTTACTTTTAAACTAAACAAATATTTATTTTAAAATTTTAAAAATATGAATATACTTGAACTTTCTTCAAACTTGGGAGCCTTTTTAAATACTTGACTCAATTCGTGAAAAAAAACCAAGCTTCCAGACCCCTAATATAAACAATACATTGTTGGTAAGCCATGTGGGTATTAAAACAGGGAGCACAAAAATAAATAGATAATTAAAGTACCACTCCGGATATATCTTTACTTTCACTCTATCATTGAAAAATTAAGTAAAAATAAGATCACTATTTTTTAAATATTTACTATTTTGAAATATTATAAATTAGAAACATCTTCCATGGCCTATATGTATACTGTTTGTGCTAAATTTGTATTGTTCACTATGAGTATAACTAGCAATTCCCTCAAAAATATACCTTAGGTCTGAGTTTAAGCCCCCAAAAAATATTTGGTCTGTAAAGATAAATGTGAAAGTTTATATATTGTATTTGAATAAGTAAATTATCCTTATGGTTTAAACTTCTTAAAACTTTGTATTTATTTAATGAAAGCTATGCTTTACTTTTTGCTATCAAATTGTCAGAAATAGGTCTCTTTTCTTGAGAGTACACTTTGTTTTCATGTTAAATTTGTGTTGCAGGTATTAAACCTCGCCGAAGACTTCCTGGATCTTCTTCAGTTGGCTATGAAGGGAAAATCTGAAGAGGATCAGTGTGTTGGTTCTTGTTTCTTGCAAGTAGCAGATAAAATGAAACTGGTGTATGGCCTTTATTGTATGAACCATGACAATGCACTGACACTTTTTGAAAAAGTAAGACTAAGAATTAAGTCAAATAAAAAATTATAATCTTCCAAGTTATATTGTCCTAACTATTTTTCCAATATACAAACTATTATCTTTCAATCTAGCTATTAATATATCTATTGATTTTCTTATATTAATCTAAAACTAAAAGTATTCAGATATTATTTTCACTTGTTAATTTCATTTTTAACATATATGGCCCATTCATACATGGGATGTCAACACTTGAGTGTGAATCCGGGATGGACATCTCAACGTGCTTTGGTTTTTCCACGAAAGTTTTTCCCTTGTATCTCTCCAGGCAAACGCTTGTGTGCTTCTCAATTAGCATTATTGCCCTAACCCACTTATTTTAAATGTCTCAATAAATATAGTAATTCATTATATATTTTTTACATCCATAACTGTTTCCAGCCTATGGCCTGTGTAATTTTTTTTTCAAGTCATATTATATATTTTCACTGCCGGCTGGCTAGGCCTTTTGTAGCTTCACATGTCCTATATATCTAAAAACTAGGACAGCCACAACATCCAGTCCTTGGCCGTTAATTTATCAATGTGAAAAGGTAAATCGATACTTTCATCAATGATGAATTTTCGGCCATGCCGGGATTTGAAGCCGGGACCCTTAGCTCAATAGGCTACTGACTTACCTAAGATGTCGTGTCAGATTGATATTAAAATAATATTACTGCTCATTATTTTCTAAAAAATTAACATTGACCTTGGCCTTGGAACAAAACCGGGAAATATATCCTATTGGAATAATACTGAATTTTGATAGTATTTTATTATTTTTAAACTTAGTTAGAACTTCCTTCATCGCCTAGAGATGGACCAAAAAGAAAATTATTGGTGTACAAATGAAGGCCTAAGTGTCTACCAAGCTTGCTCCAAATCCCTATGGATTAATTATTTTTCTGGTTTTGGCCTAACTTAATACCAATTCTCTTAAATTTTGCTTTATTTTTACCTTTACAGTTTTCTAAGTGTGGTGGTTCATTTTGTGTTTTTAAAATATGTTTTAGGATAGCTATTTGACAGACATTGATTATACATAGTGTTTAAAAAGGCCCAAGACCCAGTTAAAAAAACTATATATGGGATTTTAGCTAATTTTGGAATATCCAAAAAACTTGTCAAGCTAGTTGAGGTATGTTTGACAGATACACGTAGAAGGGTACAAGTTGGATGTCACTTATCAGATAACTTCAAAATACATAATGGATTAAAACAAAGAGATTCATTTTCCCCATTACATTTTAATCTTGCCTTAAAGTATGTTATTAGGGTAATTAATGCAAGAGAGTAGGTAAAACTTGACACTAAACAATACAATATAACTATTAGGATACACAAATTATTTAGCTTGGTTAGGTAATAGTACGGAAACTGTTTCAAGAAATGCAGAAATCTCATTAGAGACTAGTAAGAAAATAGGTTTATAGGTGAACGCTGAAAAAACTAAATATATGGTCGCACAGATTGAGGACGATAATTTAAAGATTATTATGAAAAACATATTATTTGACATAGTTAATGAGTTTAAATATTTAAGAACAATTTTAACTATCATTATGATATTAGAGTGGAAATTAGGAATAAAATACAGTCAGGAAATGCATGCTATTAATCGGTCAACAAGTTAACATCTTGCCTGCTGTTAAAAGAATGTAAAACTCAAAATCTACACAACTGTAATTTTACTAGTTCTTTATGGTTGTGAGACATGGTCTTTTATCTTACATGATGAACATAAATTTAGGGTATTCGAAAACAAGGAGCTTGAGAAGATATTTGGCGGAGGCTACATAATGAAGAGTTACTACCCTGTACTCATCACAAGACTTTTAGGATACTCAAATCTAGTAGCTTACAGTGGGCGGGATATGCAGCACGAATGCAAGAGTCTAGAACTTTGTTCAGGATATTGACTGGTGGTAAGCCCAATGGAAGAGACTATTGGGAAGACCTAGACACAGGTGGGAGGATAACATCAGAATGAACCTGGAAGAGATCATGTGTAATGAGATGGACTGGATTGAACTTGCTCGGGATAGGGAAAGGTGGCGTTCTTTTATAGGTGTGGCAATAACTTTTGAGCTCCTAATGCCATATAGCAAGTAAGTCAAGTTTGTTACTTTGTGCTAGTAACTGAGCATTTATTATATTTTGTTTTAAAACCAGTGCACAATTGGGACACATTTAGAAAAAAAATACATTGATAATGGAATCCGAACCACGTTGGACGCCTGGCATTCCACACATTCACAAGTTGTGATTAATACACGTCTTGTCAGAGGTGAAGGAAGGGTTTGGTGATGAGATAAATCTGTGCCGGACCGAGGATTGAGCCTCAGACCCCAGCACGGAAGTCCAACACCTTAGCCCTAGACCACCAGGTCACCTAAATATATATATATATATATTATTATTATTATTATTATTATTATTATTATTATTAGCACCGTGTCTTACTACCCATTCGGGTTATACGCACTTACGCTAATGTGTAATGGTAGGGTGATTGTGAGATGAAATGAAGGACCTACAGTTTAACATGGAATCCGAACCATGGTGGCGGCCAGGCATTCCACACATTCACAAGATGTCTTTATATATAAAATTTTTTTATTGACTAGGCTTATGTTTCAAAATTAATGTACTATCTTTCTTATGTTATTGTTTAATCTTTACATGAATATGGTTTTGGTTTATATTTAAAGTATGAATCCAACCCAGACATCAAGGCAGCATTTGACAAAGGACTGGAAACGCTTCGTTATCAAATAGTTTGTTTTGACATGAGCTCTATTCTAATCAAGCCAGTGCAAAGAATCTTGAAGTATCCACTTATTATAAATGAGTTAATCAAGGTAAGTAAATTGAATGATTTTTAAATTATTTTTATTTCCAGTTAATGTTTCTAAGGTGTATTTAATTTCTATATCATGTTTGCAAATTCTTCCACACTCATATATTAAAATAATATACCTACCGAGATTAATACACTAAAACAGTGTAGCATGAGCATTTAAATTAAATGGACCTCAAGCACAAGATCAAATAGTGGTGCTCTGCGATTACTCGGATTTCGAGCTCTGAGCCGATCTTGTCTTTTAAGCTCAAGATTGATATAAAAAGTTTTGTTGGCTCGTTATATTCAAGCTTTCACTTGATGTACTTAATAATACATTTTTTAAACCAAATAGTAAGCATAGGCTATTGAGATAATATCAGCATTTCCACTTATAAATCATTTGGTTACTTAACAAATTGTTAAAAACCAATAACAATTTTCACATTAATAATGCTATAGAGCTTTAAAACCACTATTGTCGTCCATTTTTAATTATACTTTATTGAAGTTGTTTACTTGTCTTGCCATGACAAAGCAATGAAAATAAAAATAGCTAATTAGATTACTTAATAATTGAATGATTCTTTTTACTATTTTTATCTGGTCCCTTTCTAAAATAATAATTTATGTTGAATTAAAAATGTAATATCAAGAATACATTATAATATTAAATGTTTTCAAGCCTAAGATATTTAAAACTTGTATTAATTTATACATTTAGCTACAAAACTAGCACTAGTTTAGCTATTATTTAGGTATAGAATTATTTTGGCTAACCAGTCTAAAATCAATGTTGATATTATTTATTTCAATACATATTTTACCAAACTTACCACATTTATATTAAAAAAACATTTACTATTTAATATTGTTTGCTAGAAATATTATTTTAGTCATATTATTTTTAATTTTTAATTATGAGCATCAACTTTTATAAGCATTAAAATATGAATTGAAGTAAATATCTCAGTAAAATAGTGTCTAATGAGAGCCCGTAAAATATGCATGTGCAACTGCACATAAAGGAATGGAAATGGAACAGAAGACATGAAAGACATGATCATGCACGATTACACTAAGGAATAATAAACGAAATACGAAACACTTCAAGTTTCTAACTGTTTATGATAATTACATTTTCTTATAGGGTAAATTAAGTTACTGAAGCATATTTTGGGGAAGTATTAGCTTATTAAAACGTCAGTTTTATTAACTTTTTATCAAGACAATGTAGAAACACTACAATAATGTAAAGTGATAGTGAAGGAAGCCAACCTGAATGGATAGTTAGGTTAGGCCTAGATATAAACAAACATACTTCTCTATTTCTTCTTAAGGCCACGACACAGACTTCATGTTCGTAGTCTTTACTCCGTGTTCCTGGTCCATAAGAAATTCTTCTCGTGATTACAGAGTCAATACCCATAATCACGTGAACATTTCAACCAATGAGATAGTAGGAGACTCGTCCAATCAAAAAATTTGAATGAAAATCGTCTACAGCAAGGCACAAGCGTCAAGCAGTCAGCTGATCATTATATAAGAATTAAAGACACCAAAAACAACTTTGTTGAGAAATCTTCCAGTATATACTAAAATGTAGGTTAAGTACAATCACAAGAAATATATTTATAACTCGATTTTAGCTATCAAACTTAAAATAAATAAGTGTTTGCAATAGCCTGAAAATGCAAAATGGGTGTACTAGTATTTTGGATGTAAACTAAACAAGCACTTTTAATATTTCTATTAATAGGGGTGTTGAACCTACAAAAGCAAAGCCAATATTTCTGAGATCTTGGTATTTCTCAGATAACATTTTCTTAGAAGCCGCTCTTCCCGGGTGTTTAGATTTTTAGAAAAATGTTTCTGAAATAGCTCCACGTTTAGCCATCTTTTCATTTTGTATATGTTTCCTTAGCGACAGATCCTCTCACTGCCATTCATTCTTTTATTTCAATGCTCATGCACATATTTACTCGGTTGTGAATGGAAGTCTGTTTAAACTAGTCCATAGAAAGTTAAAGTTGGGCAACTTCTATGGAGTAGGGATTTACGGATAAGGACTCTGTGGCCAGAGCAATTTATTATTGTGGCATCGATTTCTTACAGACCACGGATTTACCAATACGGAGTCTGGGGCAGGGCCTTTACACTTTTACACTTCCCACTTTTTCAAACTTCCACAGTTGCACATCGTTTTGAATTTTTGGAAATATTTATATTTCATATGAAGAGACATTAATGAAAAAATAAAATTTCTGAAAATTAAAAACAATTTGCTACTGTGAAAGTTTTGAATAAATGGTAAGTGTAAAAGTGTTTGAAGAAATGAAGAGAGAAGTGTGATTGTTTATATCTAAGCCTAACCTATCATTTAAGGTTGACCTCCTTAATTATAACTTACTTTACATTAATGTGAAGTGATTTTACACTATCTTACTATACATTTCCAAGCCATCATGAAATTATTCATTTTATTACTTTTTTTTATAATTCTTATTGTAATTTTAATGTCCTTAAAGACATGAGTGCTGCTGAAACCATTATAATTATTTTTTCTATCAGGCCTTATTTTTTTAGTGTTCTTATTTATAAATTGTGTTTTTTTATGTTTTATTTCTAAATTAAAAACTGATATTTCCATTTATTAAATTTTTTTCTATAAGTATTTATATTTATAAAAATGAATGTCATTCATATTTCAAGAACACGTTATTTGTATATTTTTTAAATCTGAAATTTTAAAGATGTGATACCTATTTACATTTAAATAAACAAATATATACTCTTAACATTTTAAATTATGAATATATTCAAACTCATCTTGAACTTGGGAGCTTTTAGAAATACTCGACTCGAACTTAAGAGCTTTTAGAAATACTCGAATGGAAAAACCCAAGCTTGCAGACCCCTATCAAATATTAATGATGCTCTGAAAATACAAACAGATTTTTATTATAATAAAATATAATAAAATTCACATCATTTTCCAATTATTATGGATCATAAGTTTAAAACAATAATAAATTAGTGATTTCTTAATAAACTACTATACACATAGGCCTTTCAAGCTTTATTATAAATTGATGAGATTATTTATATTTATTTTATAATCATAAAAATTGACCAAAGAACAATATTAATTTACCAAGTTTGGTTGTAGGCCTGATTTTTATTATATTTGAATGTATGGATATTTTTTAAAACCATTTTAAATGTCCCAGCATGCCTCCCTAACATGGTTACTTTTGATTTGTGAGGTCAATATTTGGTTTATATCACACCCATGTGTATTTGGATTTATTTGATACATTGTGATTTTTAATTTCGTTTTCCTATCTTCTCTTCAAGTGAATACTTCCGTAATATCTTTAAATTTAGCCTTCCTTATTATTATTCCTATACTAATGTTTGTTGCAGATAACTCATACAGTAAAACATTTTGCACTAATATTACATATATTGAAGTTCTGTATATCTAAGTTCTCTATGTATCGACGTTTTGGTGAATTCCCTTGATATCACTTAGAAAAACTCTTTATATACACTGAAAAAATGTCTATATATAAAAATTTTTTCAAGAGAAATTGGAATTTCCCCCCGGTAATGTTGATGGTATAAGAAAAACAAATGAGAAAAAATAGAACGGCGATGTCACAAGAGGAAGAAGGAAATGTTTGGTCAATGTCATTGCGACGACAACGGTTTTGCATAGCAGAGTAGTATTTTCTCCACACTCCTCTCACCCATTTCTTCAAGTAATCTTCCTCCTCTAAATCAGTTTCAACTAGGGGCTTGAAACTGATTTATTGAGGAGGAAGGCTTATCAAAAAAGAAATTTTAGCCTAGTTTAACACTATGTCGTGGTCTTCAATTCGCCGAAAATATTCCTGGCGATGTATTTCGTGGATTTAATAAGTGTGAACACTTTTATGATGAATCCTCATAGAAATTTACTGTGCATCAAGACATTACGTAGTTCTTTACACAAATATAAATCCAATTGAATACTTCTGCACAAGTTTTTTTTAAGGTATGTTAAACACATTTTTTTCTTATTTATTTTTAATTATCCTTATGACCATAACTTGTAAATAATGGGATTCACATTCACTTAAAATTAGTGAATTGACTAGGGAATAGTTCTAAATACAATATACTACACAATATTTATAAAATGATCATTTCTATACATCCAAGTTTTTAAATATCAAATTTTTATGGAACCATCAACCTCGATATATGAAGGTCCGGCTATAATATATTTCTGGACTTCACTTTATAAAGTGCATGCCTATAATATTTGAATTATAATCCACAAAATCAAAATTAAAACAATCACTTTGTTCTAATACATCAAGATTAATGTAATCCACCATGAGAAGAAAATATACAAAAACGAGACAAATTAAATTGGTAAGGAATGATAGGACACACAGATTTTTGGTAACCTTTTTAGGCATAGCCACTTTGTCCAGTTGGAGCATTGGAAAATTGAACTGTCTTCTTGTTTTCATTGTAAAAAAAATTAGGTTTGTTTCTCTCAGGAGTCCTTTACACCAAGCAAGGACAACACCATAAGCTACACTGAGAACATTTGTTTATGAGTCTCGGCTCACAACTAGTTGCGCATGCATATACCCAAACTTATAGACGGTATGAATGCGCACACAAACTACCTATTTGTTTTCTTGTTTTGCTTGATTCTCGTTACCTCGAAGATCACCATGTAGTGTCGTGTGCTCTTTTAATTTATATTTTCTTGTTTACAAAAGTGTTACTTTGTTCATTTGGACATTCATGTCTTCAATATTCTTCCTTACTTCGCTAACAGGTTGTGGACCCAGCTGTGTGAACAAAATAAGTACAAGCTAGGAATTAAAAATTGAACTGTGACTCGCATATCATAGCTTGTGTGAAGTCATCATTAACCACGACGAATACGAAAACCGCAAGAATTGAATGTCTCGACAAACAAAACTACGACACATGGAAACAGCAAATTCAAATCATGCTAGTGAAAAACCGCATGTGGGAATTTATTATTGAGACAAATACAAAACCGGAACCGGGAGATATTAACGAAAATGCCGCCAAGGTGATAGAATGAGAAAGAAACTATCAGAAGGCAAGATCGGACATAATCTTGTTAATATCTCCTAACAAGCTTAAGCAGGTAAAAACCTGTGACACGTCATGTGCCATGTGGACGAGTTTTTGGGAAATTTATCAGTCCTAAGGTCCAACATGGAAAGCAACACTTTTGAAGAGATTGACTTTACACAAGATGGCGGATGGCAAAGACATATGCGACACCCTGAACAAATTCTTCAACATCGTCAACAAGCTAAGTGACATGAACATAGACATACATCCAGATCAATTGGCCATTATGTTGCTATATAGTTTACCTTCGACATTCAAAAATTTTGGGTGTGCGATCAAGTTGCGCGACGAGCTACCAACGCCAAAGGACCTACACGCTAAGATCATTGAAGAAAATGATGCTTGAAAAAATTACACGTGCGGCAAAATTTGGACGCCATGTTTATAAACAGAAGTGATAACAAATGTATTCAAAATGGAAACTGGGTGAAAACATAACTGATTTCAAAATACAAAAAGCCGGAGATAAAGTGCGATGTTACACTTGCAAAAGCTGGGATACAAAAAGTCTGAATGTTGGTACAATGGCCAAAACAAAAACACATTGGAAACTGGAAACGTGTGTTTTCAATCCGCCAAGACATCAGCCCAAAACCATATTTGGTGTCTCGATAGTGGTGCCACGGCTCATTTGTGCCATGATTTAGACAATTTCCGCAAAATCAGTGTCGAAGTGTGGTATGTTAAATCTCGCAAACAACTCATTGACACAAATTATCCGAAAAGGAACGTTACTGTTTACCACTATTTATTGGGCAACAAGAAAAACGTCACAGTGACCGACGCATCACATATGCCAGATCTGAGGACTAACCTTTTCTCTATCAGAAATATTACTGACCAATGCTTTGATGTTGTTTTTAAAGAAAAACGTGCAGAAATAGTGAACTTGAACGGACAAGTCGAACTACATGCTGACAGAATTGGGGATCTATACTACGTGCACCAGTTTGAAGAATAGGCTCGTATCGCATCACCTCTTCAAAAATAGGTTAGAGTTAAGCTCAAATTACACAGACGACTTGGACACACAAATACGAGATACACAATAGACGCCATACGCAAAGAGGTCGTGACCAAAGTGCAACTCACACAAACAACAACTAAACCAGACTGTGATGTATGTTCACAGGGAAAAAATGCTAAGGATTGCACTTCCTGAGAAGTCTAACAAAAAACACAATTATTGGACCTCATCCACAAGTACATATGCGGGCCGATGAGGACAAGTTCTCTACGAGGCGCAAAGTACTAAGTCGAGTTTATTGATGACTCCACGGGATGGTGTGAAGTTAGGTTCATGAATTCAAAGGCTGAGGTTTTCAACGCTATGGTGGAGTATGTAGCATTGATATAAAATCAGGGCAAAAAGGTCAAGTGCTTACAATCTGATAATGATTGTGATACACGAGCCTAGAGTTTGATCAATACTTGAAGAAGCTAGGGATTATCCAAAGACCGACTGTTCCTCTTAACCCGGAACTGAACGGTATAGCTGAAAGGAAAAACCGCACACTTCTCGATGCAGCCATATATCTGTTGATGGAGTCCAAATTGCCAAATTTAATTTGGGCTGAGGCAATCAACACCCCCAACTACCTAAAAAACCACTTTCCCACCAAAAGCTATAATGATCTCACACCATTTGAAGCATGGACAGGTAAACCACTTAATATCTCACACTTGGAGAGTATTTGGCAGTCGTGTTTTTTACCCCGATTGAGAACCTGGCAAGGGCAAGCTCGAGCAGCGGGGCCAGGAAGGGATCCAAAGCCTTCCGCATTTGGTTGTTGGTAAAGAGGAAAGTAATTATCAGCTGCGATGTTAAATTCATAGAGGATGAGCTCAAGGACACTGATGATGCTGAGGTTGACAGTTTGAAAACTCCAACAGATGACAGATCAAGGTATGATCGACGTCACGTGGACCGCGAACAAAATCCTCCACATGAGGAAGAAAATCTGACATTGACCTCAGACGACTGGTATCAAAAACAGGACTTCCCTATCTTCGGTCCTGACGCAGAGCCGCTCATACCCGTCAACGCTGTGGATGTTGAACATGACACTCCTTGCGAAGTGGATGACGACGACAATGACCTCAGTGAAGATCAAACTCCACACCAGCTAAGAGGACGGGGTCAACCAAAGGTGGTAAGGACCGGCTCAAAAGGAAGGCTGAAAAAATTTTATCACCCTGGTGTCCATGAACAAGCTGAAATCGTCGAGGAGGTAGAGAAAACTTTAATCTCCGAAGTGCCAATGAATCAAGCAATGATGGCTCCTGCTGCTTCAGACTGGTTTCAAGCTATCGTAAATGTGTTGAAGTCAGTTCTAAAAAAATAATACGTGGCAGCTTGTCGACCGACCTGAACAAGGAATAGTCATCGGTTGATGCATGGTTTTGCGCAACAAATCAAAACCCGATGACACGATTGAGAATAAAAAAGCAAGGTTTGTAGCGCAAGGTTTCACTCAACGACCTGGCATCCACTTTTCAGATACTTTTGCACCTGTGGCACAAATTGGATCCAGTCGCCTCATGTTATCACTGGCAGCGTGATTCGGCATGAGGGTCAGACAATTTGACGTCACTACTGCCTACTTAACTGCTTCCCTGATTTGCCCATGTTATTACGGAGATCTTGTTTGTGCAGGAAATTATTTGCCCGAATTATAATATAGTCTAAATACTTCGTTTACAAAAAGTTCATTATAAGACCGCTATATAGCATTAAGATAAAGTCATTGTTTACACTTTACTCTAGCAACATATTTTAATTTTAATTATAGCTTATATCTAACAGTCCATAATTTGGCTTGTGTTCCTTGCAGTGTTTTGCCGCTTATTTGAAATTTATTTTAGATAATTTAGAATGTTTGAAGAAAAAGATCAAGTATTTAACAAATTTGGATGAAATTGATGTTGATTTCTTGGATAGTTATAGAAATATAATTGAGGTGCCCAGTATTTGAGAAAACGAGTCTATTGACTTGTCTGTAGCCTGACAGTGGTGTAAAGTAAACATAACAGTGCAGCTTCCCACGTGTCCACCTGGATTTCAATTTCAAGGAGCTTCATCTCCAGGAGTTTTTGGATATATATATATATATATTACTTTTTGGAAATTTCTGGAGAAATATTTGTATATTAAAATAAAATATTGTTATTATAATGAATGTTTTACATATTTCTCCAGAAATTTTTGGAGAAATACATAATTGAATTTTTTTTTAAATAATATTTTTTAATTGAGTCTATTATAAAGAATTCAGAAATGCAAAAAAAAAATATATTCATATATTTTTAGCCCTAAATTCATAAAAAAGTGACATGTGTATAAACCCTTATTAGACAAAATACCTGACACTGAAGGGGCTAAACAGCAAACTTGAAGAAGAAACCCATATGGAGACTCCGAAAAATTATGAGAAGGTATTATAAAGCATCATACACTCTGAGGGTAGTAGCTCGACGGCCAACAAGGCCAGGATCACGTTGAACAAATTCCGTAATGGTAATAAAGTGTGCCTTCTGAAGGAGTCCCTGGATGGGTTGTGCCAAGACAGCAGGAGTTGGTACAATCTGGATAACACCCCTGAGAAACTTGGCTCCACTCCCACAAAATCTGATCCATGCTTGTTCCAAATCGGTTCAGGGGAATATGCGACATTGATAGTGACATACATAGACAATATTCTAATTGCGTCTAAGATTCTAAAAACAATCGCTGACCTAGGATTGGAGCTGGGTAAGCATTTTGAGATAAAGGATCTTTGCTATGCGAAGAATTGTTAGGGCATTGAGATCGACCAGGGTGATGGATACATCTTTTGACAACAGTAAAGTTATGTACAGGAACTTCTTGCTCGTTTTAACATGACCGACGGTAAACCAGTAAGTACTCCTATCGACCCATGTGCAAAACTGAAGGGAAGTCGGGGACCAATTGAAGAAGACGAGATGCTCCCTTATCATGACCTGGTAGGAGCTCTTACTTACCTGTCCACATCAACCCGGCCTGACATTGCTTTCGCTGTCAGCTACCAGGATCAATTCAACAATTGTTATGCGGCAAGTCATTAGAAGGCAGCCAAGCAGGTTCTCGGGTACCTGAAGGGGACCTAACCTAAGGGACAAATCCAGAAAAATTGAAAGGGTTTGTAGACACCGATTGGAGTGATGTCACTGAGGATAGACAATCCTATACTGGCTATCTATTCATGTTCAACAGAATCCTGATTTCTTGGGACTCTAGGAAACAAAGGACGGTGGCTCTCTCCATTATAGAAGCTGAGTATATGGCCTAATCAGATGCGTAAAAGAGGCAATTTATATACAACGTTTCATCCGTGAGTTAGACCTTGACGAATTGAAAGATATAGCAATCTATTGTGACAACCAATGCTCGCTGAGACTGTCTTGCTTGATGCTTGTTACCTCGAGGATCACCATGTAGTGTCGTGTGCTGTTTTCATTTATATTGTCTTGTATACAAAAGTGTTAATTTGTTCATTTGGACATTCACATCTACGATATTCTTCCTTACTTTGCTAACAGTTTCCTTTTATTTGCTTCCATCCCGCTTTCCTGTACCATCTTTCATGTATTACAAAATGTACCTAAAAAAGTGAAAAGGGATTTTTCTTAAAGATATTACTTTTAACACTGTGATCTGTAATATATTTTTTTTTCAATATAGGGATGTCATATTTATAAAACCATTATTTATTGAGAAGATTTTTAGACATAATAATTTTGTTCATGTGGGTAAACTTGTACTCTTTGGTCATCTATGTATATTAATTTGCATAGTATTAATTTTTATGATAACTCACCAGTCCATTTTATGAGATAGGGGTGAATATATCACATCACATTCACATTCAACCCTTTACCTAATGAACTAAATAGATATTTAAAAGGAGTATAGAGAGCTCTAGTATACCTGGTTGTTTTGCCATTATTATTTAAGATGTCAGATCATACCACAAGGGTAAGCTCATAATCTTGGTCATGAACGGGACAAACATTATTCTCTAAGTATTGGACAGGACAATATGATTAAACAAGCCATTGCTGATTGAGGTCACCAGTCCATCTGTGTTTGCTAGAGAAGCACAAGACTTAAAGTTGTGTGTATTTGTACAATAAAATGGCAGTCAATGCAATATTTGGTGATCATACTTTTTTCATCTACACAATGACAACATCAACCAGTGGTTTTGCACAGCTGTAAATTATACAAAGAAAATTATTTAACACTTTTTTTTAAAAGATTGTACCAATGCTTATAAACTAATAATGTCATAGATATATTTTGTTAATATCGACAGAATTAAATAATTATATGGGGAAAGGAGCATATGGAAGGGTGAGGGGATTACTGATACCAAAAAGAATCCCAATTGAATTAAGGAGGAGGACTGCAAAGTGTTTTGTGTGGAATGTGGTGAGACGTGGACGGTCAGAAAGAGGGAACAAAGCTATTTGGAGGGTTTTAGATTGTTGTCGCAGAGAAAAATAGAGTAAGTGAAACAGATGGACAGGGTGAGGAATGAGGAAGTGTTGGGGAGGTTAGGAGAGGATAGGAGCTTAATAAGGATAATAATGAAGAGAAAAATGTCTTGATTGCGCCACAGACTACATAGAGATTGTTTAATGAAGAGGATCATGGAGGGGAAGTTAGAGGTAAAAGAAGGAAGAGAAAGAAGAAGGTTTGGATTGCTAACAGATATAAAGAAAGGAAGAAGCTACAAAAGTATGAAATAAGATTCTCAGGATTAAAGAAAAATGGAAGATGTCCAGTTGATACCCATCTCCGGACAGATTCACGGAAGAATTTTCTAATCTAGTCATCATACTCATATTAAACTATACCACCAGAGTAAATAATATGTTCTCGCATATTACAAACACATTGAACAACAGAACATCATTGCCAATTTTGATTATTATTAAATCACACTTTGTGTATCCACCACATACTTCACTTTAGTGAACATCTATATTAACCGGGGTTATGCAAATTGATTCATCACCACCACCAGCTTTGGCAAACAACTTAGTGAAATAATTTGCAAAATAAAGGATGGTTATAAGCAGACCTCACAACCAATATATATGTATATATGTTATGTAAATGATATGTTTGTAACAATAAGATAAAGCTTGTCAAAAATTCCATTATCATGTTAATTCTGTCATTCAACCCTTACACTCATTACTAAAATACAAAATATAAGCTCACACAACTCATTAATATGTGGCTAATATGTGATTGACCTTGGCCCTATGTGTATTTTTCATGCTTCCCTTTGATTAACATCAAAGATAGTTGTAGTTATTGAATTGCTATACAGTCAGTTGGTCACACATGGTCTATTTTATGAGCTTTGAATCTCTATAATATGCCTTTTTTTTTATAGGTATTTAATCATCTTAACTTTAAATATCATTAACTTACCAATGAAAACAAATTTCAGTTCTTTAAACTTTATCAATTTATTTTCTTCATAATTTTTTTCTATGAAATAATATCATATTTTCACTAACAATTTAAAAAAAATTTGATTTGATTTTTGGACACTTTTTTAATTAATTAATTTACTTATTCAAATATTTTTATATAAATTTAAATTCTTTGTTTATTATTAATATTATCCAACCATTATTACAAATACACCAACAATAGTAAGTGTAACTCATTGTTATATGTTAATTTTTGTTCATCATACATAAGATAACTCATAATTATTTCAAGACCTAATTTGTACTTGACATAGCTATGCTGGCTCAAATAAATATAAAAATTTATAAACCAGAATGTCTCTGTAGGAAACTATTTCCTTACCAAGATTGGTGACATTGATTTTTTAGTTCAAAAGTAATAAGGGACACACAGAAATGCATAAATACAGCCAACCCTTGATAGCATTGAACCTAAGATTAAAAGCATATAGCTTCTTTGTTATTACACAATCAATTGTACAATATTATGGCTTTAATCCATATTTCTTTTCAGTGTACAGAAGATAATCACAAGGATAAACAAGACCTTCTCAATGCTGTTATAACAATGATGGAAGTTGCATCATATATAAATGAGTATAAGCGAAGAAATGATATAGGTAATATTTCATTTATTTGAGAAAGTTTTAGTCTTTTAAAAAACACAAAATTAATTATATTGTCATATAAATTCAATAAGAAACCAAAGGTGCAAATTTTGAACAATAGGTTTCTCTTAAAAAAATATGTAACTTTTTTGAATTAACATTACAATCAGAATATATTTTAGGATCTATAATATGTTAGAAGGTACTTAAGAACTAAACTAAACTCATAAGCAAATAGATCAATTCATTTTTCATCATTAATTAAATATTATTATTATGCAATAAATGCCATATAGTATTAGAGTGTCAAAGACTATCTACCAGTTTTTAGGTCATTTAGTAAAAAAATGTGCTACTTATATAGTGGATGACAGCTTGTAAGCCAATTTGTTCAATACCTGGTTAAATACACTGATTTCTGATGAAACTTCATTTTCACCATATGTCAAACACAATACGAAGTTGACTTTATGTTGCAATCTTATATTTTGGCCACCTTACATTGAGCCTTCTTTAACTGATAAAATTATGCCCTCAACTCCATATTACCTTCATATTTTATTGACACCTCTTGATACTTGGGACTTTATCTATAAAGTCCAACTGAAAACAAATATAATGCGTAAGCTCATACTCAAGTAAGATTTGTGCTGGAGTCATATTATTGCTTGTAAAATTATATTGAAGTCGAAGCAATGACAAATTTTTGTCTAAAATTGTAAGGATTGCAAAATTTCAGCTGATTACCACGAATTTAGCTGCAGGTCCTAGTTAGGCGAGGTTAACCAGCATATCATAAAACCTCTTGTTGTGGTGCATGCAGAACAATTAGAGAAAAAGAATATTTCATAAAACTACTATTTTGGTCCTGTGACTATTTGTATAAAATAGATGGAATATTGCACCCCTTAACATAAAACTAAATTTATCAACTTCAGTGACCGCACGGGGTAAGCCATCATTCTTGCAATAGACTAAACTGTTTATGAAGGGGAGATCGGAGTTCAATCTCGGCGTGTAACCTGAACAAGTAGTAAGGCATAGTGTAAAAAAAAAAAAAACTGTAGTCCATGTTTGCAAATATTTAGAGTTACATATTTCTTCTTTTCCCACTGTACTAAAAACTCTTACATCTGTTTATAAAAATCACTTTCTACTTAATAAAATTACAACATTTACAGTTTTTGAATAATTTGTGCCCGGTCCCAATAAACTCAAAATATCATGGCTCTAATGTATATACCCAACTTATATAATTTAATATGAATTAGTGTGACTTAATTCTTCCTAGCATTACTACCCTTATTTAATTTACATATATTATTCAACTGCATAATAATTTTAAAATATTCTCAGTTAGAAAAGTTTGATAATCATCAGTAGGCCTACTCATGTCTTTGTTAAAAGCTATTTTTGTTTCAGTAACTAAATATTTGGATATTGATGATACCATATCTAATAGAATGTCAAAAATATCATTACATTCTGTTGCTAAAAAGTCCACTAGAATTGGTGTAATGCTTTCTTCATCTCTTGGAATCAAATCTGCGGTGAGTTGTACTCTCTAATTTTAAAATTGATAATAATTCACTAAAAGTTTTGTAAATGACTGCCATAATAAACTGAATAAACTGGTGATAAACAAAAATATAGCCTTAGTTGATTAATAAAAATTCATATTATGCTCACAAATAAAAAATAGTTTCATATAATTGACCTATGATCTACTAAACCCCTTAACATATCATTTAATGGGGCTATGTGAATCACCAGGATTACTATTTAATGCAACCTCACAAACTTGTATCCATGAATTTAGGTGAGCCATGCTTGTTATTTTATCTTTGTATCGTGGTATGTTATGACAAGCTTTCCTCGTCAAAATTCGTCTATATTTCAATATATTTTCTTTATAAAAATTGCTAATAATTATATTGATGCGCTCTTCTGGTCATAATAATAACTCATACAATGTGTGGATATTATTTGGTGGGAGACTCAGTTTGTAAAGCAGTGTTGAATAGTTAAAATGTTGAGTATTAATTTCCATATTAATTACACAACTGAATTAACTATTGTATATTAAAACCAAGAAAGCTATTACATTATTAAAACTTTAGGTTTTAAAATGTAATCTAGTGGTGGTAAAAGCCAAGGCTGTGCAAATTTTCAAAACATGACATCAGAAGTACTTGATAATTTGGGGGAATAGCTTAGCTAATGGGATAAAACTACTTTTAACAGTAAAAGGTAATTAAATTGTTAATTTAATAATATTTAAGGATTGTCAAACCGAATCATTTACTGTATCATTGAAACTTGTGTAATTTTTCTTTAAAATACGTTATATTTTGGCTACCACATGGTGTGGGTGAACCTTACTTGTAAAAAACAGAACCTGTTACACAAAGTTTGCATTATTTGGTTTTAATACCGGTACTATAAACTTTAAAAATGTATCTTAATATTTTTGAATTTACCATTTTTCTTTGACACTCAATCACACAGTTTATGGCATCAAGCTCTTAATTGACAAGATTACTGCTTACTGAGAGGTTGAGGTTGGAGTATTGTTCAAATGCACTGAGGGTGCAATTTATCTTTGTGGTTTTCCTTATCTGATCTTGATGCAAATGCAGGCTCAATTTATCTAGCTAACCCTTCACCTTAGAACATATTTGTTGTTAATAACCTTGGTGTTCGGAACACATTAATAAAAACTAAATCAACTCTTACATTTTAGTGATCTATCTGAATACTTATTTGTAAGAAACATGTCGCTTAAGATGTTTAGAATCATGTTTTTAAGATTGTTACTCTTAGCATATTAAGAACCAATTAGTGACATACTTTGCATGCAAACTAAATGGATACTATGAAGCAATGTGGGAAAAACGTATAAATACTTTTATTTCTTATTTTTAAAGAGTAGATTTATTTTATTTTAAAATTGATTTTTCTACCATAATTTTTGTGCTGTATTATACAAATATAAATGGATGCACTACGAAATGTTGAACTCTAATCCATTTGATATGGTTGTTGTTGGCTTATTACTTTTCACTTTAAATATTTCCATTCCTAAAGCCATACAAATTGTTTTTTGGTAATTTCTATGTATATTTATTATTTTATTATATATTTTCATTTTTGTTTAGACAAAGGATCTTGATTTTGATGAGCAAGAAGTAATATTTCACTCTATGGATAAAATGATTCGATCCTTCCTTAAGACAGTTGAGATGTTTGTTGCTTCCCTGGAAGATATAATCACATTACAACAAAGCATGGCTGAAGCAATTTCTGTTTTATATAATGAAAAAATTATCGAAGTAGATCGTTACCAATCGATCCATAATCGAATTTATTCTCACTTTTGGATGGATTTTGTAAGTTTTTATAATCAACTTTTGTAAAAAGGCTTATAGTAAATAAATGTTATAATTATTTATATAACTGTGATGTTTTACTTTTATGAGGTTCTAGATTGAAAACATCTTTCGTACTGAGTATGTTTTTAATAAGGGTACCTTGCCTCTAAATTCTACCTTTCTCTTCCCAAACCCACTAGTGTAAATATGTTTATATCCCAGAGTAGTAGTAAGATGTGGTGCAAAAAAAAAACTATAAAAAAAAAGTCTTTTAATCTAGTTTCATTAGTAGTTACACCAACGGAAATGGCCAGTATTTCTAAAATGTTAAACACACATTGTGATTTTTTGGTCATTAATAGGTTTGTTAATTTAAACATTGGCCGGGTTCACTAAGTATTGTTTATGAAATATAGCTTTAATTCTAGTTTTTTTTTTCTTTCCATGCTTGTGTGGGTGTATTTCCCACCTCATTTTTATATCTTAGATTAAGTGGTTAGTAGCCATTATATTTAAAAAAAATAATTATTTTATGCAGATATACTTTGAAGTTTAAACTTTAAGTATTGTTACTAATTTTGGGCTTTTTTCAGAAAAGTTCTGTAGAAAGAAGAGTTATGGATCCTTTGAATACCTTGCTTGCATATTTTGATGGTCCTGAAAAGCTTGTGCAAAAGCGCAATGACAAATTACTTGATTATGATGGCTACTGTGCAAGAGCAGACAAATTAAAGGATAATAGGCAGGTTGTGTCAATTTGCAATTATTTAAAAATTGTTTAAAAATATAATAAGAGTTCTTAAACATTTAGTGTTTATCTATAATAACTATGACACAGTTCAACTCATCAAGCCAATGAAAAAATTTGAATTGCCTATCCTTAATGATCCTTCTTAACTCACACGAGCACTCATTGTTTTGTAGGCATTGTAATATGTTTAAATAACGTATATATAATGCTCGGGCACACTCAGCTCTACAGAGCTGTCTGGTACATATATTAATTATTTACAAATTTTTCTTTTGGTTTCAAATAATTACTATTCAGATCATTCTCGATTCAGATTCTTAAGTTCAACCTCGATTCTTCGATTCTCAATTCCGATTCTTGAACATTTCCTTTTTCATTATTTTTCCAAGCATTACTGCATAGAAAATCTGACGTGCCTGATACCCTACTCCCCCCTCAATCCGAAACTTTGACTCGATCATTACAACAATTCTCGTTTGAAACTTTAATCTCACAATACCATAGATATTTACTAAACACTCTAAAATTATTCAAAACTGAAAATCAAAATCCAAGAATTCAAATAAACTCAAAATTAATACAATACATAGTGGATTTAATGACCAACTCAAGGACATATTTCACACGCTACAAAAATTTTAAGTCATCCACCATAACTGATCCTACGTACATTAACTCATCAGAAATTAGTGATGAAGTTTTGGTGACAATATATCAATAATCTAGTGTATTAAAATAAATATAAGTTTTTTCTTTATTTTTATTAACTATGTTGATTTTGGTTCTATTTTTATTAAACTTGTCTTATTCAAAGAGCTAAATAAAACATACAAAATTGAAAAGTGACAAAGAATATAACTACAGGAGAGCAGCCATTTTAATTTGTTAGGAATATCATAGTTTTTGATATACACGTTGTGATATATCAATTAATGATAGATATATCGATATATTACGGAAAATTGCCATCCCTATATATCGATTGTTTGTTTAGAATTGATTAATATATTCTGACAGTCTCACTTAACTATAACTTTTTTTTTAAAAATGTGTGAAAGTTGTTAAGATTTTACCTCTTGTTACTGTCATAATGTCAGGTCGTATTATATTTGAGACCATTTATTTTTCTTTTTGCTCACCTCAAAATGTTGTGTTTGTACTATATTTGGGCCACTATGGTATATTTACAATTTGCCGGCATTTAAGTAAAACTGCTACTAAACTAATATGTGAAATAATCGATTTTCATCTATTTTGAATGTTGTTGTTTTGTTTAGTTGCCAGATTTTTTGAGAGCTAAGAATTGAAGTAGCGAGAATCATAATATTAAGATTGATTCTCGATTCTTTTGATACCAGTAAGAATCAAGGGTATCAAGGAATCGAGTTTGACAGCCCTAATATATATACATATCTGTTGAATTAGAGTTTTTGATAAATTTAAATTTAAAAAAATGTAATACAAATTTGATTTTGTTTATATAAAGATTTCTGGATCCTTTAAGAATCTCTCTACTCTTTGTTTTGAGGATATATAGTTTAAATGTCAATTTAATTAAGCCCTTGGTGCTAGATTTAATTTTGCAATATAGAGTTGTTGATAAAGCTATAAACATAAACATAAAGATAATTAATATTATTATGAATTTGTTTTAATTACAAATGCTAATACTTTTAAGAATTTTTCTTGTGCTTGATTTTGAAGCTGTCTCGTTTGAATGTCCACTTAACCAAGTCCTTACTTGCTTCTGTGGCTGCATGGTCTAAGGCCTCACTTTTGTGTTAGACTAGACTGCTGATGACAGGGAAATCAGGGTTCAAGCTCCGGTCGGGTGTATTGAGGGTGGTTTTTACAAAATGGTTTTCCATTCTTGTTCCACACAAATGTGGGTACACTTCCTCTAAATTAAAAACTTTGCTCATACTTAACTCATTAGCGTATTTATTACATATATGTATAACAGTGCTGTGCTGTGCTTAAAAAACAAACTTAGTCCTTGGGGATAGATTGAATTGTACACTCCATCGAGATTGAAAGGTAGCAACTTATATGCTCAGCCTGCACGCTATGCAATACCTCCACACATGACGGCCAAAATAGTTTGCCTAGCTACGCCCAAGGCCGGCGTTAAAGAAGGCCTAAAGTCCTTAAATTATTTCTTGACTGTTGGGTGGGAGTGATGGGGAGGGTTTATGTCCTTACGCGATTCCCAAATAGTTTGATTTAATAAATTAATTTTACTTTATAATTCTGATCATGTTAAAATCGGTAATTATTATTAACATACTAAGTTAATTAATTATGTTTGCTCTCATTAACATACGGGCTGCCATTTTTTTAGCTATTGAAATTTGACACTGCTACCCACATTGATTGTTTTTGCATGGTAACATAAAGTAAGTCTCCCTTTTTCCAGAATCTTCATTACTGTGTATAACCAATTAAAAATGTATTATTGATTAATTATTATATTCCACACATGTAACGTAAATAACAGATAAACTCTAAAAGATTTTTACATTATTTGTAAGAAGCTGAGTTTTAAAAACTTCTGTAATTTAAAGGTCCCAATCCTGATTCAAAATATTTTATATTATTCCCGGGTGGACAAAAAAAAAAGATATTTGATAAAATCTTATCCATTGTACATATTTTAGTAATGAAAGTGAATTTATTTGTTTCTTCAAAGTTATTATGACTGTGTATAACTTTGTGGGACCATAGTTTGACTCCATACTTTATTTTATCACCATAGCGGCTACATTATATCTATTCGTAAAAAGCTTTAATAATTAATACTTTGGTTGAGAAAAGGTGTATTTTATTAAGATTTACGTTGATTATCATTTTCCAATAAATTGAGTATATAATGTTAGCTGTGATTATTTTTGTCAAATCTGTTTTTTTATTTAATCAATTCTGGAAATCCAAACAATATAACTGGCCATTTCGTAGGCAAGTATTAATACAATATCAGTGAGGAGGTTTAAATAATAATTGAAAAGCAAGGATAAATATTGTTTAGGTTTACGAGCTTAAAACCACTTGACATGATATTTCTGCTATTTAAGGTTTGGAATATAAATATATTTAAGTAAAAAACTATTGTAGTTCTGTACTGTTTTTAAGAATATCTTTCTATAGCCAAAGATACCTGGAACTTCATAACCGGTTGCGGTGCATTTATTTCTATTCATTAGGATGTCGGCTAAGGGAGGATCACGCATACATACAGTCAGCGTTTGATTTTCCTTTAAAGACACGGCCAAATTTATTTTATATCTGTAACTTAGGATCTCTGGAACCACTTAACCAATTGCGGTGCGGTTTTTTACTTTTGTACGGAACCAATATCCAGGCATGTTTTAGTATTATTTGTGTATAATCAGTATCTCTTTGTACACAAATAATGCTAAAACCTGCTTGGATATTGGTTCAGTACAAAAGTAAAAACTGCACCACCATCAGTTAAATGGTTCCAGAGATCCTAAGTTATAGATATAAACATTATTATTATTATTGTTTTTGTTGTTGTTGTTATTATTATTGGCACTGCGCCTTGCTGCCTGTTAGGGTTATACACACACTAATGTGCAATGGTAGGGTGATTGTGAGATGAAATGGAGGCCCTACAGTTTAACGTGGAATCCGAACCACGGAGGCCTGGCATTCCTCACATTCACCAGATAAATTTTCCCCGGGACCTAGGATAGAACCACAGACCCTCAGCAGAGAAGTCCGTCACCTTACCCATAGACCACCAGGTCACCCAGATATAAATAAATCCAGCCATATCTTTAACAAAAGATCAAACTCTAACCGTATGTATGCAATATCCTCCCTTAGCAGACATCCTGATGAATAGAAATAAATGCACCACATTTGGATATGAAGTTCTGGGTATCTTTGACCATAGACAAACATTCTTAAAAACAGTACAGAACTACAATATTTTTTTCCTTAAAAATTTTACATTCCAAACCGTAAAAAAGCACAGATATCATTTTAAGTGTTTATAAGCTCGTAAACCAAAATATACAATATTTCTCCATGCTTTTCAATTATTTAAACCTCCTAACTATGAAATTGTATTAATACTTGTCTACGACATGGCCTGTTTTATTGTTTGGGTTTCCAAAATTGATTTAGTAAAAAAAAAAGGTAAAAAAACACAGTCAACATAATACATTAAATTTATTAAAAAATTATAATCCAATTACATCTTAATAAACAACAATTTTTCTCAATCAAAGCATTTATAAAAACTTTTTACTAATAGTTATATCGTGATTGTTATGGTAACATTAAATAAATTATGGAATCGAACTATGGTCCCACAAAGTAATAAACAGTCATAACAGCTATGAAGAAACAAATAAATTCATTTCTATAACTTAAATATTTCCAATGGATAAGATTTTATCAAATATCTTTTTTTAATCTAACCCGGAATTAATTTTTATAAAATATTTTAAATCAGGATTGGGACCCTTAAATTATATGTTTGTTTAACTCAGCTTATTACTAATAAAGTAAAAATCTTTTTATTAGAGTTAATCTGTTATTTACTACATGTATGGAATATAATAATTAATCATTAATACATTTTTAACTAGCTCTACACAGTAATGAAGTTTCTGAAAAGGTGGAGACTTGCTTTATGTTACCATGTAAAACAATCAGTGTAGGTAGCAGTGCCAAATTTTAATAGCTAAAAAAATGGCAGCCCGTATGTTAATGAGAGCAAACATAATTAATTAACTAAGTTTGTAACTAATAATTATTGATTTTATCATGATCAGAACAATAAATTAAAATTCATTTAATAAATCAAACCATTTAGGCATCGCTAAAAGACATAATCCCTCCCACATCACTTCTTCCCAACAGTCAAGAAAATATTTAAGGACTTCTCTAACTTAGGCCTTGGGCGTAGCTAGGCAAGCTATTTTGCCATCATGTGTGGAGGTATAGCATACCGCGAGGGCTGAACCTATATATTGCTACCTTTAAATCTTGACGGAGTGTACATTAGAGTTGTTATATATTTAAATAAATAAATTATCTAATTAATATTATTTTAAATTGTTAAATAAAAGGTACGCTGGTTCTTTTAAGAATATTTCTTGCTCTTTGTTTTGAAGATATCTTGTGCAATCTCCTACAGTTGCTTTATAAATAAAGTTTTCATGAAGGTATATTAGGTCTTTATCAGTCTGGCCAACCTCAATATTCCTTATTTAACAGATTTTCCTTTTGCATATCATTGGTTTTTTTTCCTGCCATGTGTGGCTATGTCACTCACTGAACAGACGGGTATTATTTATGCGACTTTGTCACAGTGTATGTTTGCCCAAAGACTTTGTATAGCTTTTCCAAATATCTATATATCTTATTAAATAAAATGTTATTGTGCCAATGAATTTTTTCTTGTTGCTTATTGTGGTACAAAAACTAGTTTTTAATTTGATGGATTTAATTCATACAAATAATGTATACAGGTAGTTAAGGTTCTATATTTTATTTTGTTCTAATATATCAGTATTTTTAAATATAGATTTGTTTTGTTGCTATAATATATTCATTTATGTATTTATATTTAAATGTTGGGAAGTTAAATTGTTATTGAAAAAATGCTGATATATTTTTAAAGTTTCAAGAAGAACTTGCCATTTCCAAAAGTAACTATGAAGCATTGAATTGGCAATTGCTAGAAGAACTTCCAATACTTACAACTTTGGCATGTGAATTATTTGTTGAATGTATGGCAGCATTTGTAACATCAAGAAGACTTCTGTCAGGAAAAATCACAAAGCAGTATCTTACCTTGATGGAGGTATGTTTAAAACACACCATTGTACTAAATACTAATATAATTTACTTTAATAATAAATATTGTTATGGTTTTTAGTTGTTTTTTTTTGGATACTGTTATTGAGTCTTTATTAAATTAAAAATTCACCCCAAGTGGAATGGAGGATATTTACATCATATTGTGCCTCTACCATCAACAGCCTATCAATAAGATTTGGTCCATATGATGCTCCACACATCATCAGCATGGGAACTCTTTAACACCAAAGAAATCACTTTCTTAACCCAAATGAGATTATGAGCTACAACACTTTATGTGACTGGTACTGTAATTTTTTTTCCTCCTAAACTCTTGATATTATTATTGGGTAGGTAAGTTTTACAGATTTCCCAGCACTGATAGGCACTGGGTGCAACAAATAAGTTTTGATTTGGGAACACTAAGAGGATGCTATATTTGTGAGACACCAGGGACCTAAGTGTAATGAATGATATTATGAGACAAATCACAATATTGGAGGTGACGAATTTAACTGTGTACATCTAGTCATAGAAATGATCATATATAGTGAATGAATCTTTAGGGTATTTTCACATTGTATTTATATATTTCTTTTTATGTACTACTATGTATGTATGGTACTCTTAACAAAAAGCTTCCTTCACTTGAGTTTGTCCCACTGTAATCTATTTCTTGTGACTATTACTGTATTTGTATCTTCTTGAACCTTTTATTTTTTAATGGTAACAATTTGCAACTAGCCTGTTTTTTTAGTCAATATATCTTAGACTTTATGATTAGTGTACCCAGATAGACCAAATAAGAGACGTGCCTATAGACTCATGGTTTCACTGGAATGATGTTGACTTGAACTTTGCAATGTAATATATGTGTTGGAAGATATTGCATGGTCCATTAAAAAAATGGATTGGATAGCTTCTAGAGACCTCCTTGATGGCCCTTATTGGTTATACATAAGGAAAAGGTATGCTAGAAAAGAGAATGAAATGATTACGAAGAATTGACATATTAACAACTGAGCACTTGAATGTGTAGACTGTGAACTTAGAATTCAGATGAAGAATAGACGCCTGGAAGTCATTTATTGGTTATGACTAACCAGGTAAATAAAGTAAATGTGATAAAAGCATACATTTGTTCTTCTAGGTTTGGTGATCCTAAAATCGTATAAGGGTTGACAGCAAATAATGGAGTGGTTTATGTAAGAGAAATGATAATTTTGACATATACTAAGTACTCGAATAAATGGGTTATAGGTTGATGCTGGACTAGCTTGAGTTGGGCATTGAATTTCCTTGACAATTAGCAAGACTATTTAACATGTAAAGAATGAAGACCAAAACTCCTCCTCAAAGATCCAGTCCAATTCCCATAAAACTATTTACTTAAGAATCTTGGATCATGAAACACTTTAGCAAGATGATCCAAGTCAAATGACATGCAAGTGAGGATGACAATTAACCAATTACACTTGTTAGATAACATTACATAAGTAAAGGATTGTTATTTAAATAAAAAGAGGGTCATGGATCCTCAACAATCTGTGGGGAGAGGACCCTTTAATACTTCTAGTCTTTTGTTTTATCGTGATTGTGCAGATTTTTCTTGGCTTGTCTGAATCTGTAGATCTAGCACTACCATTGTAATTGTTGCTCAGATTATCTATGGTGCTTGGATCCAGCACATTATAGCTTTGAATAGACATTAAGTTTTCTTATTACTCTGTTCCTCTCTTCGATAATTATATAAATAAACATCATACTCATGTTGTCATGATTTAGAATTTATGAAGCTTGCATTCAATTCAGGCTTTAAACAGACAGTCATACTATCTCCTGTGTCATAATTTTTGCTGAGATGTCAACCATCTATTTTAAGCTATTGTAGGATTCAGTTAGGAAGAAACTTTAAAAAAAAAATACAAACCTATTTTTTTGCGGTCAAAATTGATAACATTTTACATTATGATTAATATTGTCTCATAAATATTGATAGTTCATAACAAAACTAACAGCTCCAGGTTGCATGACTTGACATATAACTGTTATGAGAACTCTTTCAGTAGCTTTTGTAATTGTAAAAAAAAAAAAAGTTTCTTTCTATATAAATCAGATTTTATTTAAGCTTTGCTAACTCTTCACTATACTGAATCAAAATCAATTTGTTACACATTATAAAACTAAATGTATATTTGACATTTTTAATTTGGTAGTAGATAGTTGACTTCTAACCTACCACACTCTGCATATTTTTCACTATTTTGAATTGTTTACACTCCTGTCAAATGTCTTACATAATATTGTATACCTATAGCATTTACTATAACATATCTAACAGATTATATTGTGTGTGCCACAGCTTCCTCTGATGAAAACTTCTCAAGGTGATTTATTAGAAACATATATTCTTAAACATACTTTAATTTGGAGTCATTTGGGAAGGTATACATTTTCTCCAAAAGTGGTAAAGATGGATTCAACATTGAAGAGGAATTCGAAATCTCCAGTTCAAAATTTAGGTCAAGATAATGCTAATTTTACAAAAGAAGTATGTAAAAATATTGTTTCATTTTTAAACATTTGCTATAGTAAAGGCATTTATTTAAGTTAACTAAAACCAAACAGGCTCTCATAGAAATAATTTAATTTGTCAAGCCTCAAAAGAATATAATTTTTTTTAAAGTTATTTTAATTAGAGATATTTGTATGGTAAAGATCTTAATATAATAATATATTATTATATTAAGATCTTTACCATACAAATATCTCCATATATATATATAATATATACATATATATTATATATATATATATAATATATACATATATATTATATATTTATATATATATAACATATATAATATATTATTTTATTAAGATGTTTACCATACAAATATATCCAATTAAAATAACTTTTAAAAAAATTATATTCTTTTGAGACTTGACAAATTGAATTATTTCTATGAGAGCCTGTTTGGTTTTAGTTATGTATATAGTCATTAACAACAAACAAGTATAATTTTATTCAATGAAATCAAAGTTATAAATTCGATACATTTTTAAAATATTTGTAATTAGTCTAGTTTCTATTTGTTGTGAGGTGACCTGGTGGTCTAGGGGTAAGGTGTCAGACTTCTGTGCTGGCGGCCGGGGTTCAATCCTCGGTCCCGGCACAGATTTATCTGATTTCCAAACCCTTCCTTCACCTCTGACAAGACATCTTGTGAATGTGGGGAATGCCAGGCCTCCACAGTGGTTCGGATTCCACGTTAAACTGTAGGTCCTTCATTTCATCTCACACTCACCCTACCATTACACATTAGCGTAAGTGCGTATAACCCGAACGGGTAGTAAGACGCTGTGCTAATAATATTAATATTTGTTGTGTGTACAGTATAAGTTTATTCAAATTAATTAGTTTTTAGTCCTAGTCACAATTATGATATACATTTCAATCTTACTATTTGAATATATTCTACAACCTCTATTCCAATGTTTAATTTAGGTGAATCAAAGTTATAGCCAGAGAGCTTATCTGCATAGCCGCTATACCTCAGACATACTATACAGGGTAAAATATGATTACAATTCTAAAAATCAACTTGAGGTCAGTGTCAAATCTGGTGATCTAATAGCTGTGATCAAAAAACAAAATCCTATGGGTGATCCAAATATATGGTTCGTTGATAATGGAGGTAAGAACAATCTCACAATAACTGAAAATATATATATATATATATATATATATATATATATATATATATAATATATATATGAGCATGTTCTGTATATCCTAGGAGAGGTTATTTATGGTAGAGAAAACAGGATTGAGGTAGTATGGTCATGTAATGAGGTTGGTAAAAAAAATTTCAAGAGAGACTAAGAACAATATGGAAAGAACAGATGACAAAAGGTGTGCGATTTAGAGGAAAAGAAGGGAGAAAGAATTGTGGATATATTTGGGAAAATGGAGGCATTTTACTAAAATGACCCGGCAACAGGCTGGAAACATGATGATGGTAGTGATGGTGGTGGTGGTGATGATGATAATATGTTGATAAGGGGCCAGGCCCCACCATCTTTTTTTTATTCTTTTTCTTTCAATTCTATAATGTTTTTAAAAAACTATGAATATGAAGTGAGACACCATTCTCTAAACGCATAGAATTATTGGATTCGTTACACAATATTCATTTAAAGATTATTTGTTCCTTGCTTCAAACATCACGCGAGGACTGTACCAACGCTCTAATGACTGAATATAGCACTGCCGTGGGCCAGCTTTGACACACCCTCTCATAGAAGCCACACTCGGTGTGAGCTGATATCTCTGAAGGTCAATCCCCCTACCATTCTGGTGCCAGCTTTACACTAGCGAATAGTGCCAGCCTCAGCTGGCCCGCTATATGATAACAGTGGTCTATATGGTTATTTTGTCTATGTGTCTATGTTTTAGTTTTTGTTAAGACCCACGGTGTAAGATGACACAGGAAAATGATTAGTTAAAAGGAATAAGGTAGATTCTATATTAGAAACTCAATTTTCTTTATTAAAAATGCAAGAAAAAACTTGAAATTAAACAATTAGGAGCACAAAAGCATAATGACTTTACATTTATGCAGATGGATGACAAGGAAAAAAGAACTTTTTCTAATGCTTGGTTTGGTAAACAAAACTCTGAGTGAAGAAAAACAGAGCTTATTTTGTTTATATTATTTATTATATGGTGGCGAGAAGTTGTGAACAATAGTAGGCTGTAAGGATCTTAAACATTTAAGTAACAGAATTAAAAAACATGAATGTGCAATGCATTTAAGTTAAAACATTTGGAACAGTAAATAATGCTTCACAAAAACATATGTTGCGGTCAAAATTACAGTCCAAAAACACAATGAAAATGTGTAAAAAAAACTAGGCATATATTAGGCAGATTTATAGAATGCTTACAATACTGTGGTACTCATAAACTGACATTAAGATACAGCTGCGGCAAACTTTTGTACAAGTAATGTTATCACATTTTTTTGTTTAATTCAAAACTTGTATTGTATTATTATTTCTGTTTATAGATTATTTTGGTAGTTTTGTAATTCTAGTGCTTTTTAAAAACTAGGAAAACTTAAATGAATTTAATTTAATATGTTAAAATGGTGATGAGAAAAAATGGTGATCCTTAATCTTTGACCTGGCCCCACCAAAAATAAAGATCACGCTCTGCTACTGATGATGATTATGATTTTATAGGGTGTCACATGAAATTTAAAACAAACGTTAATTGTCATTTAAGATGACACATTTTATCTTTTAAAATAGTGTTTAAAAGTATATTCACCCTGTCAATTGCAAATGTAAAGCCCTATGCTACAATATTTTAGTAGCTTTCATTCGACTGCTATATAACAAAACATTATTTAGGATATTTTTTTAATAATTTCTGCATAATAGTTTGTTACATTTGGTAAAAACATAATTTAAAACACTTGTTTTAGTCAAACACTACTCGTATCCCATGGCTCATTTTTGTTCTACTATTCCTACTTTTCAGTAGGAAAAGTCTTACTTTTGAGGAAAAACTCCTACTTTTCCTACTTTTTGACCTCCAAAAGAAATAAACCTTTTGTCTTGTAGATGTTGAAGTGTGGATCTTCCTTTTTGCTGGTGAGTTAGAAAAACAAAATATCGTATCATAATGTGTCACACTGTTTGAATAAATTCGATGTGTACCCGAAAGCTTGTAAGTGTCTTTGAAATTCAATGATTATAAAATGGTTTTTGGAGGTAGTGTTACAATGAACCATTTCTAACTAGAATAGGCTAAATTAAAAGGCTTGTTAAAGCTATCATTGTGTTACCCCATGAAAATGCTAATGTTGAGGGAGGGTTCTCACAAACATCAAACTATCCTACTGACAACAAGACCTGCCCCTTTGAGGCATCCATCAGAGGCATGCAGTCTACCAAAGATGGTCTTAAATATTACAATTATCAGTGCAACACAGTATCATTCACAAAGAATTTCAGCAAGAAAGGACGTGAGCCCATAAGTTGTACTTGGCTGGACTCGAAGAAGATAAGAGAATTGAGGTTGAATGAAAGAAACAAGAGCAAGAAGATGAAGAGAAAATAAAAAACCAAAGTGAAGGGTATCAAGCATATAAGATAGTTTTGGAAAAGAAATCGTAGGGAGCTAAAGAGGCAATGCAAACCTGTTGTAAAAGTATGAATCAGAAGCTAAAGAAGAAGTTCAATCTTATAAGCCATTAATGTCAGAAGTGAATGAAAGGATTAATAATGCTATGAAACTCAATGATCGGAAAGGTTTGCAAATAGCTCAAACTACGCCAAAAGCTCCGGGCAAAAAATTGGAAGAACATGTCTGTGCTTTGAGAAAATAAGAAACAAACAAAATCATATTAAAAAGAGAAAACAACATTGTTAGACTACTTTTGTACAAGTCAATATGAATCAAAGAAACCCAAAGACAACTGAATGAGTGATTCATTTTTTATTTAATTTTTTGCATATAACCCAAACGGTTGGTAAGACGCGATGGTAATTTTTTTTTAATATGATGTTTCACAGATTATTTTTAAAATATATTTTATTTTAAGGTGGAACAGTTTATTTTAACCTATGTCATCTTTTGATGAAAATGAACATCATTATTGTAATAATTATCATCATTATTACTATTTTGTTTCACTATCATTATTTCCAAATTGGATTTGTAATGAAATTACAAAGTAAAATAAATATTGTACTAAAGAGAGAGTAAATTAAATTGGGGGGTTCAGAGGGGGGGAGATAAAAGGAGGATTGCAAGGGGTTGATGAGTGCTGACATTCCTCCTTTCTTCTTTTATAAAATACTTAATCCTATATTTGCTACAGGCCCAATAACATAAAAACATTGTTTTTAATAATTTATTGGTGACCTGGCGGTCTAGGGGTAAGGTGTCAGACTTCTGTGCTGGGGGTCCAGGGTTCAATCCTCTGTCCTGGTACAGATTTATCTGATTGCCAAACCCTTCCTTCACCTCTGACAAGACGTGTATTAATCATAATTTGTGAATGTGTGTAATGCCAGGCCTCCACCGTGGTTTGGATTCCTCGTTAAACTATAGGTACCCCATTTCATCTAACAATCGCCCTACCATATCAAATTAGTGTAAGTGTGTACAACCTGAACAGGTAGTAAGATGCGGTGCTAATAGTAATAATGACGATGACAATATTTTTTTTATTATGGCACTACAAGGTGAATATAGTGTCTTTAAAATGTCCTACTTTTTATCAAATTGGCAGTCCTACTTTTCCTACTTGACACCCAAAATATGGTATAAGGCCTGGACTATCCTAATTACTAAAGAATACTCAAGGGTGTCAAAATTAAATTATAAAAATTAGATTGCTTAAATATTTACTCACCTAAGCACTTGACTAAATTTTGCTATCAGTTAATATTATAAAATGACTTTAAAACAAATTTTAAAAATTAACTACGATTGTATGATTTTAGAACAGAACTTAAAATATAAATAAAATCATTTTAAGGAACTTTCATGGAAAAGATGGAAACAAATAAACAGTATCTTATGCCTTTGAATAAATTTGTGCTAGTTTTATAATAATATTTTGCAAAAATAAATATTATAAATTATTGATAATTTATTCTCATAGTTGAATTTTTTGGATTCGTAGCATACAACACTTATCTATCGAGTAACCCTCCACCTCTTTTAAAAGAGAACATAAGTTTATTATTATTATTATTATTATCTACCTATGCTTACTAATATATGTTGTTAAAGACACTGTGGCACAAATGTGGCAACATTTTGAAGCATCAAATTGTTACACCTGTCATACATAAACATAATAATAACTACACATGATTTTCAAATAGGTAATCCTGGCTATGATTCCTATCAATCGCTTAAGAAGGGAGTAGGTCTACTTAAAACATGTCACTTAACTGTTTTGACAGAAGTGTGAGGTGGAAACTCAACTTTTTTTAACCTCTAATTGTAAGGCAGACTTGTATAGGCCTAACACCATATAGTATAAAATTTTGCCCATTATAGATCATGATCTACAAATTAGCACTAACAAAGCTTGAAACGAACTAGTCATTATTTTGTCAAATATACAAGATACAACAGTGACATTTCTAAGCACCATTGTGACCAGATATGCTTAGTAGGTACTACATAGGTTAGTGTGTACATAGTTTAGTTTATTCTACACTGGAAAAAAATATTTAAATTGATTGGTTTCTTGACTTTTTTGGGCTTTACTCATCTTTGCGAAGAGTCAGGATTCATTAATAAATAAATAATATATTTACTTAATTATTTCTGTTGATTGCTTGAATTCATATTTTTTAATCACTAACCTATGTTCCACAGGAAAGTAGTAAAGTGGTATCGTGGTATCTCTAATTTTCCATTCTGACCTTTTTACCTGATCCATTGTATCAGAATAATATACAAAAGGTTTTAACCTATGTGGAACATCAATAAACAACACTTAGTTTTGTGTTTTATTATTCTGCCATTACAAGTGCAGTATGCATCAACACACGGTGCCTAAATCTTATTACCTTTGTAATATTGTAAAGAAAATAAACTGATCAGCAAAAGAGTTAATTGGCCCAGCCCTCTATTTTGCAATGATCAACTATGTTGTTTAATACCAAAAAATACTCTAGCTATATTGAAAAACTAAAATTTTTTAGGATGACAACATATACTACATATTAAGCTATAATAAAACCATCCTCAGATAAAAAGAATAAAACTTAAATGCATAATTAAAAATTTACTTTGATCACTGTTTAACTATTTATAAATATAAAACTATTGTTCATATTATAACTATTTCACTGTGTGTATCACATATGCATGTCTTGTTGGATAAAATTTCAACTCCTTAAAGTCATTCATTACTTCTCCTTAACAATGACAATAAAAAGCAGAAAGAAGTGTGATCCCTTACAGCTTGTGAATTTTAAAGACTTAAAATTAACTAATCACTAATGTTAGCTTGTAATTATACACTTATTTAAAAATAACAATATAATTTTAGACTAGTGAGGAAAGGATAGAAAATCCAATTGGCAGATTAATTTGAACATTTTTACTCCAATTAAAATTAGTGGCTTAATAATACATTTAGGTTAATTTATAATTGTCAGTAATTGGTTTGATAGTATGGGTTTGTTGGTTAATTGTTAAAGTGAGATTACATTTAGTCAATTGACAGAAGAAAAAATAACTATCACTCATACATTGTTTTCAATTTAAAATAATTGTTCGTGTTCTACATTTTTTAGCATCTGAGTGTAATGTGATCAGTATTTTTTTTTTACCTTTTTATTTTTAAAACTCTCTATATATGAATAAACAAGATAATATATCTGTGTTTTTTGTTTTTAAAAGTAATGTTCTTACTATCAATTATTTGTAATTTTTAATATTTTAAAATAATTTGAATTACTTTTTATTCATTTTTTTAACTTCAATATTAGTTTTGGATTTTCATTCTCAAACTTAGCTCTGAGTACTAGTTTTTCATGGGCTATTAAAAGAAATTCTGAAAATGTATTAGTCCTTAGTTTAAGTCAACATGTTAGCTTCTATAAAGAATTGGACCTTATAATTCTAACCTATTGCTTAGCATTTTTTTTAATTGGTCTATATCTTTGTCTTCAATTTGAATTATATTTGTTTATATTCCTACATTAAAAAAATCACTGAAGTTCATCTTAACATTACAGAAACGCAAGGCTTTTTGCCCATCTTCTGTTTGATGCCAGAAATCGACACTCAACCAATTGAAACCCAACCTTGTATATCTTCTTTACACGAGACTAAATTATCCATTCCTACTGTGCTCGTACCACAGCATCAGCATCATAGTAGACCCTCAAGTTTGTCAGCCTTAGAGTTATCTCCTAATAGCAATGAAACAAGCCCTGTCCAAAGGGTTTCAGGACAACTCCCATCATATGAGGAAGTTGTGTTGGCTGATATAAGTGAGGATAGTAAAGAAGACGACTCAAACCACATTTATGAGGAAATACCAGATAATGTGGTAAGAATGAATTAATTCTAATGACTTTTTAAGAAACAGTTACCACTACCCGCACCAATGGTTAAAAGCAGGTTAAATGATTAGTCTCCTACTTGGTCACTGTTGATAGAGGTTACAATCCTGCTTGGGTGCATTGGTCGTGAATTTTGGCGTAAAATGTATCTTTTGGGCTTTACCACCCTTTGTTGGTACTAATGAAGGTGATGGCCTTTAAAAATTACTATCCTAATTCCTATGCAATGGATTAAGTTGTTTGTAACCTTTGTATGAACCAATAAAAAATAAACATTTTGCATTAATATATATTATATTTAGGGTACTACACATATTTACAACCAAGGTTTGTAATTTGTTTCTAGTTTCCTTCTTTATGCCATATCAGTTGGATAGGTACACTCCATTTATGGTAAATTTTGGTAAGCTTTCTACCCTTTAGGGTAAACTAAATGTACATGAAAGATTTTTAGATTTCACAAACATTTTTGATGATAGAGAGCATTTTAAGATGAAGTTTGATGATCGATCAAGTTAAATATATGTCTTTGAAAAAAAAGATGGTTACATACAGCAATGACAATAACATTGCCGTGGCTGTACATCTTAACAATCTCTGATCAAATCTTATACGGAACTCTCCCAAAATGTGTTCCTTTACAAAGAGTACCAAATATTTTTCCTCTCTTTAATTATTTTAGTAGCTTAAAAAAATGCAATGAAATATCATGAGCCATGAAAGAATAAATTAAAAAGATCCCTATAATTTTTTTACATGTTAAAACTACTGTCATAGTTTGGTAGAAACGCTTTAAAAATAAATATATATATATATCAATATATTAGCTCAATTTTAATACACATTTGTTGAATGACTTAATATTTTTTACTATACATGGAAGATTTATTTATTTTCATAGTTAACGTATTGCACCCTCTTGTTATCTTTTAAAGATTTTAATATAAGCATGCGTAACATCCATGGATAGAGGGCAAGATGACTTATTTATCTATTTAGTTATAATCAAGCAAGAAGGTAATCTTGTGCTTGGATGTGAGGAAAGTAAATCTCTTGTCCCTCTTTGTTTTATAAGACAATGTAATGGCTACAAGGCTACAACTACAATAGTATTCACTTGTAAACAAAATACATTTTTTAACTTGGTCTTACTGATACTGTGCTAATGATAAAGTTAATGAATTTAGTTGATCGGTATCATATTTTAGTGTCTGCATTTTATCTTTTATCTTTTATCTTAGAGGAAAGGACCTTAGTGAGTTCCTTTGATTTATCATGAGAGCTAACTGCACCTTTTGTTTATTCACTATTAGCTGATGTACCTGTTATTTGCACAGGAAATCTATAAAGTAGCTTTTGTATTTTTAGTATATAAAGTAAACCACAGGGAATAGTAACCAAATCTTAAATTATGTTTTAATATGAATCCTTCATTGGTTTAGATTGTGATACAAAAACGCGAAAATAAACTGACTAATACAAAATGTCAAAATAGAGCTATATTCTCAACATGTTTTAAAGCTGATACTTTGTTTGAAGATTAAGTTATAGCTTCTCTATACATAATACGTTAAACTCTTGCCTGTTGATGTTAATAAGAAAGAAAGAAGAGTGCCACAGCATAAATAATTGTTTCTTAAATGGTTGTAATTAAATCCAATCAAAAGTATTTTGACCCACTTCCGTGGTGTAGTTAATTAACGTGCTAGTTTTGTGTTGAGCTTAACTGCCGAGAGCAGGGAGATCGAGGTTTGAATCTTGGTCTGGTGAACTGGACGTGGTTTTTCCTAAATGGTTTTCCACTCGCCCTCCACACAAATAAGGGTTCACTTCATCTAAATTCAACCTCCCAATTCCTAACCCATTAGCTTAATTAGTACGTAAGTGTATAACCTGAATGGGTATTAAGACGCGGTGCTATAAAAAGTATTTTAGCATTTTTTACCACCTTTACCTCATTTAAACTTTTTAGCACATTTAGCCTTTTTATCCATTCTACCCTTTTTTCACTTTTTTCACTTTTTTACTTTTTACACCATTTTAACGTTCTTACCCTCCTTACCTAAAGAAATAACCTTTTTGCTCTTACTACCCTATTTACCCTTTCCACTCGTTTCCACTTTTTACCTCATTAACCACTTACCCTTTTTTTACCTTTTGCGTCTTTTTAATCTTTTAACATCTTTTATTTATTTTACCCCTTTTAACCTTTATACCTATTTTATAATTTACTTCTTCCCCTATATACCACTTTTACTCTTTTTTGACATTTTTGTTATTTTTGGACATTTTGGACATTTTGGCAATTTTTGCACTCTTGGTATTATTGCCGTTTTTGATTAGATTTACTTTTTACCATTTAACCCTTTTTTATCTTATGTACCTTATACCTTTTTACCCTAAAGTAAGAACTTTTTTTCTCTATTTACCCTTTTGCAGCTTTTTTATACTTTTTACCTTTCTTCTTTTACCCCTTTTAACCTTAACAACCATTTTATTTTTTATGTTTTACATTTTGGCCTTTTTACCAATTTTGACCTTTTGGTCATATTGCTCATTTTGATTTAATCTACTTCCATCCTTTATACCCTACATCTTTTTTAAACCATTTTTACCCTTATTGTGTTTCTTACCATATTTTCTCAGTTGTTCCCTTTTTGCCCTTTTTGTCTAGTAGCCCTTTTTACTCCATTTTACATTAATTACGCAGCCTGGCCCCAGATAAATATTTATGATTAAAAAGTTCAAAAGCTGTAAAAGGGAGGTAAAGAGGGTGTAGAGTATAGAGGGTGTTAAGTAAAATGGTTAAAAAGGTTTGCAGGAAAAAAAAGTATTACTACATAAAAGCTCTTTGTTATAAATAAACCACAACAGTTAACAAATTAATATATCATGGCAACATGAGAAGAAGAGTTTGTTGTAGATACCAAACTCTTCTTGTTTACTCTCCATGGCCACCAAACTACATAAATTGTATGAAATGTAGCAAAAAAAATCTCTCTCGCAGTGTTAATATTTCTTCATTTTTTCAGTTTTCAACCATTTAAAAAACTCATCAAAATTTCATAATTCTGGCTTAAAGTTGCACATGTTTGTACACAGGGACTACTAATATTAAAATTTCACACCTCTGCATGTGGTAGATGTGATGCAACGCTCATGACAGACACACAAACTCTTAATTTATCAATATATATTGCTTAGCTTTAATTTCTTCTCTTATATTCACTGCTCAATAATTTGTATAGAAAAAAGTTAATAACCATACATATATTCTAATTTTTTTGTTTTGCTTTTTTAGGAATATTTTTATGCATTGTACAATTTTGTGGGAAATGGTGAGTACATGCTTACGGTTCAAGCTGGACAAGTGGTGAAAGTATTGCATAAAGAAGACTTTGAAGGAAATCCAGAGTGGTGGCTTGTTGAAAACCATGTAGGAAGTAAAGGTTATGTTCCAGCCAACTACTTGAGCAAATATACATCTTAATAATAAACTGATGTTTTTAATTCAATAAAAAAAGTTTTGTCACAATATTCATATTGATATTGAAATCCTCAAAGAAAAAGATAACTTCATTTCAAATAGATATATCAAAATACATTATCATTCTTTACATAAAGTATTGAAATCATAACATTAATCAAGAACTAGAAACATGTATGACAATAAATTAGAGATACAAAAGGTATACCATCTATATAATAATCAAGTGTTTTATAATTTGTGAAATAGTTTTAAAACTTTATTGTGCTTTATCCAGTCGTTGTGATATTTCAAAGATCTAGTATTAATTATGTTTATACACTTAGTTATTATTATATTTTGTTTATCAATGGAAGGAAAATTCTTCAATATAAAAAAAAACCTTTACCTCTAGCGTGCACAACTTCTTTAGTCATCCACTTGTGAAGTATGCTGCAGTATGTGTGACATAATCAGTTGTTGGTAATTTTTTAATGCATTTACAAGCTGAAACTTTTGCACTTGAGAAATTAGGTCACACTCAAGAAGGGTTTCAGTAATTGATTAAAACTACAGCGGTTAACACTTTTTTTTTCTTAAAAATTATCTGCAGTTTATGTCTAATCTTAAGTACAGTAAAACCCCGTTAGATCAAATCTTGGTAGTCCAAATCCCGGATTATCCAAACACAATTTTCAGATAAAATGGAAGGTGAGGGGTGAGTCAAATAAAATATATTTTATTGGATGATAAACTCGTAAGTCAAAAGAGAATTGTAAGAAATAACATTAATGCCTAATATTATAAGTTGTAGCCAGCACAAGTGTGTTTTACTATAGCAAATAAATGGTACAGAACTCTGCTCTGACTTTCTCACTATATTTTTTAAAAATGGAGATATTTACTCAAAACTCGTAATATATTATGTGAAACGAAATAACATACACTAGCAAACCCAAACATAAATTGCACTTTATTATGTACAACATTTTTCGAGTCCCTGTTTAAAATTTTATAATTTTATTTTTAAAGAATTATTGTTCTCATTTTTATGTTTTGGACCGATAAAAAAGATCAATATTAGGTCCACAAGGGTCTACACTTTGTATTAAAATTTTCGACATTTAACTAGGTGTTGCAAATATTTATGCCATCGCATTGCTATTAAATTCCTCATTTATAAATTTTGACCAATAAAAGATGTAAATATTGATTATTGAGTCCAAAATGGTGATAGATCATTGTTGTGCAAACATTTCTCCTTAGAGGTTTAAGGAAAAACAATATAAACTTTTTGAGAGACTTTTTTATATTTATTTACTCTATGGCATTGGAGAATTATTGCGTTAAAACTTAAGTAATATCTTTTTACAACAAAATCTCACAAAATTGTATTAATATATTTGTCAATATCTCAGAAACTGTTGGTTTTATAAAAATATATTTAATTTAAAAGTTTTTTATTTTCAATAATACTACAATTTTTCAATGGAAAGTTATTTAGTATCTCAAATAGTTGCGGAGATACGCAAGTTTCTGCTTCTGGAAAGTACCCTAAAAGTAATTTTCAAGGGAAAATATAAATATCCAGATTATTTATACTCTTAATCAACATATAGATACGAATTTTAATCAAAATCGTTAGAGCCAATTTTGAGAAAATAGTTTCTTTTCTCTCTTCACCCTTTATTAAACTACTCTTAATTTTAAGTTTAAACAGATACACATACAGACGACATTGCAAAGACCACTTTTTAGGGATTGAGGGGTCATGTGACATCGACATCCATCAACATTTCAGGTTAGATTATTTTTTTACTGTCACAGTATGCTTCAAATAAAATATTTGTATTATAAATACACCTACTTATTTGTAATGATTAGTAATTATATCCCTCAAATAGTTTAGGGGATATTGTAAAAAAAGATAATTTATGCATCAGATCGGAGCCCTTAAGGTCATTTTGCCGAAATATTGACTGACACAAGAATTACATTTTTAAAAAAATTTATCTGGAGACATGAACCATAAAAAATCTTGAAAAATTATAGTTGATTTGAAAGACATTGTTCTATACAATATGTATCTTAAAATAATTTTAAAGTTACGATGTTTAGTTTCATTATGGTTTTAAAATGGAGGAAGACGAACTAAAATATTTTCTTTGATAATAATAACAATCATCTTGAAACATGACATATATTTACTATTAAATTATCCATGTAAATACAAGGGGACGATTTTTATTGGTTGATCTTTCCCTAAGAACTGTTAGGTTTAAGAGATTATCAACAGTACTCGAGTTAGGCAGGGCACTGTCTGACAGTTAAAATATACAAAGCTATGATAGGCACTCTTCATATACTCTATGGTTTTAATAGTCTAGGGGTGTGGAGGTGCGAAGTCTTCCTGTAAAGAGCAGGTTTAACTCTACTGTGGTAATATGATACAGTAGAAATGTGTTTAGTAAATAAATAAATACAATTAATGTAATATTTATTTCATTGAATTACTTGTTGGTAGAATTAAAAACTACTTGGTGCCTGAACATAATATTTAATAAATACTCGAGCAGCGGCCATTAAGCGACGAGCAAAGGCAGAGAACATTTAAATTTATATAATAAGATGATGATCTCACAAAGATACAAACCTTGTGTGTCACAAGCTAACACTAATAAATTGTATGATATAAAATAAGAATTTGGTAACTCTCATTTAAATCTCCCCAAACCCCATTTGCAATTGTTTGGTTATAGCATATCTATTAACGGTCACACAATATACCACTTTCACGTCAGATTTTGATTTTTAAGATAGTTATTGGAGTAAAAATATGTTATATTTGTTGCCGACAATTTCTGCATGACCATCACAGACTTTGTCTTAAAATATGAATGAAGAATGACCCTGGGCACGTGATGATTGCGGGCTAGCTCAATGGTTGGAACATTGGTGTACTAAGCCAAAGGGCCCTGGTTAGATTCCTGTGTTCAGATGTCATTTTTCAATTTAAAGAATAAGATATTCAGATACAGCTATTACCGTAATTAACAATTATAATAGCTTAGCCATTCAATCCATTAAAATTATTTTGTTAAAACTAGCAAGACCATTGAGAAATTAACTTATTTTAAATAATCACTATAGTATAGTGGAAATTATTGGTGTTAAATACATATTGAAACATAGTTTAACCATCACAGTTTATTTTCTGCAGTTCTAATAAACGCTTCTTGTATTGTGAGTAAGGATTTTAAAGCATTATATCCTCAAAAATTGGTAAATTACCATTGAGAAGATTTATTTTTTCAAATCTTTAAATATTCTAAGAGTTTGCATGGTGAAATAAAATATATTTATAGTGTACAATATTAATCAGAACAGATATCCCTTAGCTTGGGTTAAGACAGTGAATAGGCTAAAATAAATATTTTACTATATTTATTTTATTGTATTAATCCTTCCCATCATATGTTCCAGCTGTAGTTGCCAACTATATTTTTACTAAAGTTTAGAAAACTTATAAACAATTAATATTAAATAATACAGAATTAAACATTTTTTACGTTTCTAAAGCAATTTAGATGATGCATAATTTCTTTTAACATCACAGGTTATCATAATTTATACAGTCAAATACTTAAGCTAGGTCAACAGTAATTTATGATTTTTAGATTATTTGTATATATTATTAGTGGAGTTTATGTTTAACAAAATGAGTCTGATTTATGTATTTATTATATTTAAATCTGAATTCAGTCTAATAATTGATTGTATGGTTCTCTTGGTTAAGCTCATTTAATAGCGATATCGACGTACAACATTTCTTAGCTTAGCCTAGTAAAAAACTCATTATAAATTTACAATTTTTAAATTTTGTGATAAATCTAGTGATGATTGCTTTTCTCAAAAAAAGTTAACAAATCAGCCCTTAAATTATGGTCAAAACTTGGTAATTTTTCCTGAATTTCCTTGAAAATAAACTCTATTAACCTTGTGCTTAATACAATATTAGCCAATTAAAAATAAGCCATAGTATAACATTCCTCTTTCATATATTTCTAATAAATGACAAATGGCAGTACTTTTTTTTAAATTGGAAACAAAAATATCACATAGATATAAAAAGACATACTTTTTTTTAATCTTAATATCTCATCTATGAAATTAACCTATTTGATCGCATATTCACCCATTGCTCTTTATAGTTTTATGAATCCATTTAATAAAATTTGACACTTTTGCATAGATGCCATATTTTCCTCTTCTCCCACACCCCTCTCCGAAACTGGTGATTCCAAACACAGTCCAATGGTGTTGATCATCCTTGCAAAGAAGAGGCCCACCAGAGTCACCAGCACAAGAGTCCATACGGCCCTGACTGTAGCCAGCACAGAACATGTTGTCAGTGAGATGGTAGTCTTTGTAAACACCATGGCACACTTCGTGTGTAACAATGGGAACCTGAAACATAGTTACACTGGCTTGTAATTAGTCAACCATGATAACACAGGTGTTGATGTGATCCAGCATGTAGCTGGCACAGAGCATGTCAGTAAAATGGTAATATATGTGTATGCCATAATATATGTAATGAAGGGCAATAGGAAATTGAAATATGTAGTTACAGTTGGTTGCAATTAGGGGACTGTTGTTTCAAATGATATTGACTGTTTTCTAATGCCTTCATTTTGATTTACAGCTTGAGGATTCAAACTTGAATCACAGTTAATATGCACATCTTAAATTTGACTTGGCTTCTTGGTTTCACAAACCATTATACAGTAGGTGTTTTATTTTATATCACAGCCAGAGCCTGATCCTTCAACATGGCAGTGAATGGAATGTTAATTAACCTGTATTTACTGCATGGGAGGAATAATTTTTTTTGGAATTTATGTCTTGGTTCTTTTCTTTAGTAATGCTTTATGATGGGTAACAAATATCTTAGAAAATTTGCAAGGGATTGTAAGGGGTTACTAAAATAATACAGCTCGGATGTCTCAGACTTGTATCCATGCTCTTAATAAAATTTTAAAATTCACAAGAAAACATATTAATTTTGTACTTTGTTATCACACCTGAAAAAAAATAATTAGAAATATGGTCATGACGTTTTAAGTTAAATATGTATCGAACACATGTGTTTTGTAGTCGTTGTAGTTGTTTTGCTAGATCGTCTCTTAAGTCATTGAATACCACAACACAGTAGTCAAAGTGTGGCATTATTAAGCTCTGGACAAGGATAAGTCGTACATTTTCTGGGAGAAAATTCTTTAGTCTTCTCAGTGAATGTAAATAGGCATACACTTTCTTGCAAATCGAAGTTACTTGATCTGTCCAATTAAGATTTTCATCAATAATCACACCAAGGTTCTTAGTAATTGTTGTCAGTTGTACTGTGGATACTACTAATCGAATGTCAGTCAGCAGGGAATGGTCCACATTCAGTAGTAATCTGCTTGTTCCTATAAGAATGGCTTGAGTTTTATCAGGGTTCAATTTAAGTCAATTTTTTTCAGACCAAGCATTTATTTTAGCTAGGTCAATATTTATTTGTTGTATGGCTGTATTTATTGAAGAACGGTCAGTAGAAATATATATTTGAAGGTCGCTTGCATACATGTGATATTTATATTACGACATTGAAGAAGTGATATCATTCACATATAAAGAAAAAAGCAATGGCCCTAAAACTGAGCCCTGTGGAACACCAGCCTCAACTGGGCGCCATATTGAGAACGTGTTGCCTATCATAACACTTTGCTCGCGACCATGCAAATATTATCTCATCCACTGTATACTGCCTGGGGAGAAATTAAATAATACATGTAATTTTGCTAATAGAATATTAAAATCCACAGTATTAAAAGCTTTTGAAAAATCTAATAGTATAAGAAGTATTAGCTCGCACTTACCCATGGCTAGTCTAGTATCGTCTGTGACATTTATCAATGCGGTCCATGTACTATGATGTGATCTGAATCCTGATTGATAGGCAGTTAACAAATTGTGTTTGTTAATGTGTCGTTAAATTTGTTGGTGCACTAAGAATTCTAGTGCCTTAGAAAGGGACAGAAATACACTTATAGGTCTAAAGTCATGTAAATATTTTGCTAGTCCTTTTTAGATACTGGTGTAATAAGTGTGAGTTTCCTAAGTGTGGGATACTGTCGTCATGAGTGAGAAGTTGAATAAGTCAATTATTGTTGATATAACATTTCTTAAAAAATTTTGTATTAGAAATATTGAAATTTTGTTTATACCCTGTGCTTTCAATTTCATCCTCATTATTCATTTGTATACCTCATGATGAGTCAAATGTGCAAAGTAAAAATTACTGTCATCATTATAGTCACTATTATTATTACTTGCATTGGAGGCATAAATGTCGTTTATAGATTGCATTCTAGCTATCTTGTTAGTTAAATTAGGAATGTGAAGAAACTCTTTATTTAGTTTATTGGGACTGATCTGCATATGATTGCTGTTTGGTAGTGTATGTCCCACTCCCATCCTCTGCTGTTCCCTCCATAGTTTTTTGGGTGCTCTGATAGTATTAGAGAGTGAAAGGGAAAAGTCCATTTTAGCTTTTCTAATGGCCTGGGTACATTTATTACGCAGACGTTTATGCTCTTCAAAATTTATGTTGCCTGTAAGTGGCTTGATTTTCGATTCTTGTTTAAATTTCACATATGCTTGGTCACGTCTCCTCATCAATAACCTAATGTCTTTAGACATCCAAGGCACAGGTGGTCTACTAACACGTCGAGTGTTTACTGGTGCATGTTTATCATACAATTCAAGGAACATATGATTTAAAAAGATGTAACCTGTCATCACCTTAGGTACAATCTTAGCCATACGCATTGAGTAGGATAGGTAAACAAGATCATGATGCGAGATTCCGGGGACAGCGACTTCTCCAGAAGAGATCACTTTATTAGCATTTGAAGTATATATATCATATGATCAATCCACGTATGCGAGGTTGCGGTATGATGTGCTGCGTCTAAGTGACATGGCGTAATATTGTATGAAGAAAATAAAGTCAGTAATTGGGAGGTTTCATTGTTGCTACTAAGTAAGTCCATGCTAAAATCACCCATTACAATTATATGTTTATATTTGTGTATGTGCTCAGTCAAGGCAGTCTCAAAGGCGGTATTGACCAACTGAGGTGGCCGGTACACTACAGATAACATAAGCCTTTGTTGTGAATTGTTTATTTAAACAATAATATAATCAGGTTGCGCTGAGTACAGACTCTGTGATGCAGATAGTACTTTATATTTAATATCATCTCTGATGTACATACACACACCTCCACCACCCATCATGGTTCTGTCATTTCTAACGAGTTGATAACCACTCAGGTGAACTAAGCTAGAAGGAAGGGATGGTTTTAAAAAGATTCAGAAACAAGAATAGCTTGAAAGGACAGAGAAGAAAATAAGTTGTCGAATTTGTGGAAATGGCTTAGTAAAGACTGTGCATTTATGTGGGCCACCTACAGCGAAAGCGGCTGGCTCTCTAGCACATTGTGAAGCATCATAACTGATGGAGTTGTAGAGGAAGGGAGGGAAAGGAGCTATTGGTCAAGGTCACCAACAGACATGGAACATAGCTCACTAAAACATATTGTAGTTGGGCTATCTAACCTTTGTAAAATATTATCCGCACGCATACAAAAATATAAAAATAATTAAATTTACCATTACCCAAGATCTTGAGACTTGAGCTGAGCTTATTAGCACACATACACATCCACATACACACATTTTAGAACTTAGTAAATTAATAACAATAATCAACACACACAATAATATATCAGATACCACACTAAAAACAAATGAAGCCACGAGAAAAATAAAAAAAATTACGGGATTGATTTTTGAGCTTAGTAAATTAATAATGAGTAAAACACAAAACAATGAATAGAGTACCACACTAAAAACAAATAAAAATGACGAAAGTTACAAAATTAAGAAAGGATTAAAAATAAAATAAAAAAGAGAAGTAATAAATTGTATTTCAAGATCATTCACTGTGCTCTGGGTAGCTCTTCCATGCAGTTTATGTGAAACTTGCACGTTTAAGTCTTGACAACAATGTGTCCATTTAAAGTCCATACGTTTTTCAAACCATATTTTCTTAATAATAGCCTACTATATTACCAATAATAATTTCCGAATATGTTGACAATAGTTACTTTCAGCCAATATTTGCAATAAAGAACCTTCTGCTTGTCATCACCTCCCCTACGGTAGAAAAGGTATACCTTCATGTGACAGCCAATCTCTATACAGGAATTATACATCTTCTCGTGTTAGTATCTCTCTTTGCAGCGAACAATTTAAAATAATGTACATCCCATCAAAATAATGTTATTGGCATGCAGAAATAAGTGAAAAAAATTAACATCGTCTTCACTAAGTCAATGAAAACGTGAATAAAAACAGCCATTCTCGAAACTTGAACTTATTATAAGGTATACCAACAATCTTTTTTTTTCCTCCTAATTTGAACATCAAGGGTTAACATGATAGTCTGACTGACCAGCAGCTATGTTTTCTTACAAGCTCGTGTGAGCTGCATCACGGCATGTGTAAGCTCAAGGTAACAGCTCTCATGAACCTTATACACCTCAATATTTGCCTCAGTTCCTTTAAAAATTTGACTAATATGTCCATTGCAACTTGAGGGTAGGAGATTGTCGCACTCTTTTTGATTTACTTTCACTTGTCATCATATCATAATCACAGTCATCATCTTTATCTTTGTTGAGCATGTATATATGACATAGGTAGGTAGCGTTTTGACTGTCCCCATGGACAAGGCAAAGTCATGAAACAGGCCCATAATTCGATGCAGATGGTTATAAATACTATTCTAAGAATTGAGTATTTTCGACTACCTGAGCAATTAAGGATGTTTTCATGTTTGCACAACTACCTAATTTTTTACAGTATATCCATGTAGTATGCTTGTTATTAAAGTTAGCAATTTGATGATAATAAGTGTAAACTAAAAGCGTTAATGAGATTTTGCTCATTACATCCATAATCTCATTATTTCTTTGCTTGTTTGAATGTAAAATAAAAATTAATCATACTAAAGTCTTAATGTAACACAAAGGGTATTTTTTATGTATAAGGGCATATATTCAAAATAGCACTTATCATGAGCCACTCTAAACAATATACATGCACTTGAAATAAATACCTGAACTTCATGGAGAATATCAGTTCCAACATTGTCCGATGATCGTTTTTTGCCCCAACCAATTATATAGCATAAGCGTCTGTATGGTAACAACTGTCTAAGCCGAGGTAGACACGCTTGAGCAAAAGGAGAATAAATTGATTTGGTTGGAGCATCTAAGGCAGGAAGATTGTCTTCTGACAGTAACAATAGAGCTAGATCAGCATCAACTGTGTCCTCATTGTAGTCTGGATGTGTCACTGCTAATTCCACCTGCTCCCAAAAAAGGTAAAGTGCCAATTAAACCAAAATAGTAATGTGATTAATTTTATCTAATATATTAAAAAAATCTTGAATATCATGGAACATTTTTCTAAAAATAGCTTTTGCCATGGAATATTAGTACCAAAGTCTTGTTTTGTCACCAATTAACGGGGAGGTTACTAAGAGAACCAATGGTTTTTCTCAGTATAATTTTAAATTTAGATGGATATGGTTAAATAAAGCCATACTTTTTATCGGCATCTTATGGGGAGAAAATTGAAATGGCTAAAAAAGAATGTGTGTGCAGTTAAGCTATTAAAAATACCATACTTAAAAAAAAATAGAAATCTTTTTTTTTAAGTACCCGTTTGGGCTATACGAATATTTACTGATTATGCTAACAGTTTTAGGAATAACGAAGGTTATATTTGTAGTAAGTATACCCACATTTATGTGGAGGGATAGTGTAAAACTATATAGGAAAAATCACCCTCAATACACCTGACAGATATTCAAAACTTGATCTAGCTGTCATTGGCAGTCTAGTTTACTGCAAGAGTAGCGCATTAGACCATGCAGCCACTGAAGTGGGTCAAATTTTATTGAGTATCTATAGGTTGTATGAGAATGTTTCACAACGTGTAAAATTACTACTTTTGTCTAGGCGAGTAGAAACGAGTTGCTAAATGACTAGTAAAAATTATTTATGTGTAGGGCTCAGATGTTTATGATCATCATATATTTTTAGTTTCAACTCAATTTTAATGCTTAATGAATTATAAACTTTTTTTGCCACCACTCAAAATATACACATTTTATTTTTGTATATAGTGCATATTTTGAGCAGTAATCAATCTTAAGTAATATTTCCACAGTTTTGAGGGTATAAAGACATATTTTGATTAAAATTACTTTAATAACTGTATATTTTTAATTTATATCAAACAAATTAAGTAATTCCCAATTTATATTAATGGTATTGCTGCGTAAATATTTATGACCATAATATTCATAGGTAAGATTCATATCTGGTTTTGCTTGCTCAAAACAGACTCACTATTCCTGTCAAATTCAAGTAGTCTTTACCTGTTCAAGAGCGTACTTTTCTGGAGAAACCCAGGTAGTAAGAATTTCGGGAGCTTAACTCCAGGGGGTGGTGTCACTGACCGCTTCATAGAACTGTCCCTCACCACCCCACTGAATTCTTGTTCTGCTTGTGACCTACTCATTCACTGCGATATGAAACCTGTTAATTGTAAATTCAGTGACTTAGCCTAATTCAAGTTGCTTCAGTGACATCATGTGACGTTGAATGAAGTTTCTCTCACTACAAAAATATTTTAGCCGATAATTGAAGATCATATCGTTTCGACAATTTACGAATGACTCTTGTCATTCAGCACAATGTTACCGACGCTGGAGATTGAAAGCAAAGGTATGAATAATAAAGTTATTGCCTACTTACTTATTTTCTTCAGAGTTGTTTGACTTGTGCATCTGTAGATACAATTTAAATATGAAAGTACAATTCATCTAATTTTTACAGCCAGTCATAAACTACCAAGGCATTTCAAGATACATCCTTTATGCTGTATATATTTAACTCTTCGATTTACTAAGCTCTTATGTTACTTGAACATACATGTCATGTAAGCTCAAGGAACCAGCCATAGTGCATAGGTTGCAAGACAAAGAATAAAAAAAGGAAATCACCAGGGATATGTATTTGACCTACACTAAAATATGCCAAGCTCAAGTATCAAGACCTAGCTACCTTAACTTTCAGAAAAGTAGTGGTTTAATACACTATTGACGTTGCAAAGAGTGACATGAAATTAACATTGACCTGAAGGCCATTTTATTATATAATAAGACTCAAAAGGTAAACAATATAATATTTAGTGATTGCGGAAAATGCGCAATAGTATATAAATTCAATAATACTCGTCAGGAAGCGATATATGTACTTAAGTATACAAAGCAATATTAAATCAAAGCGATGAACACGCATTTTGCTAAATTAGAAAATATTCATCATTAGGAAACATTATCAGTTCAAATGTAAACAAATGTAAATGAAGTTGTTTACTGCGCAAAATACGCATATTAGATTATAAGCATGGAAACAACCTATCATCTACACATTTGGCCTTAGCCGCTCAAAAGATAACTCTTAACACATAATATTAAACTTGCCTAAAAAGTCTAATCATATCACATTTCCGTATTTATAAAACATTACTTTTATAATACAACAAGTAGAGTTCTGCTCGTAATAGTACACCTGGATCTAATGTTGATTAGAAACATGACTATTCTAATCTAACAACCCGTGAAACGGGGGAAACTTAGACACGAAAATAATTATTTACTTTCTACCCTATCTGCTATGTTTACAATTAACTCCTAAGATAATAGAGTTATATAATGCATTTCCTGATAACTTTAAACATAAAAAAATTATATGAAATATCATTTGTTATGCTTGTACTTACTTCATCTGTAAGTATATACCAAAAGAATTAGTGCAAGCTAGCGCACAAAGGTTAAATTAAATAATTTTGAATTGTTAACAAACCATCCGAACTCAGATCAAAAAGGTTTAAGACTTGTGATGCTAGTATCCAATCAAATGTCCTAATTCCAATAGAAATTAAATATGGTAAAAAAAAAAATTTAAAAAAATGTTGAAATATAATCATATTCAAGCCCTACATAATATTGAAATGATTTAGACTATGCCTAGTTTTCAAATAAAAAGCTTGTATAAAAAAACAGTCTTCTCGAAAATAACAACCACTTACATGTTGGTAAGTCTCTAATTCCTATCAGCATCAAAGATTAAAGTTCCACTCTGGGTACTAGCTTATATTTGAATTTGATCAGTGTGGGAAAATGGTAGGGAAAAATATCACATGACCAAAGAAGTTATCAACAACAAGTCAGAAATGACCATCTCAACGTCGCCTGTGCACAACGTCGTGAGGATGACTATATGGGGTATGGAAGCACATGTGATAGGACATTTCGCTCCTTTCCCCAAGATTTAGCGCCTGCACAGCGTCTTGAACTCAGGGATAACGTACAAGCGAACAGGGGTCATATGTCACTTCATGACTTCATTCTTGTTTCTTGCCAAACTCGAACAATAAGCAGTGTTCTGAGTTGATATGTGTGTGTAGTGTCTGTGATTAGGCGCTGACTTCCCGGTAAAATGGGGTAGGTCTATATTCATTCTTTTAAGGTGGTGGAGGTTGATGGCTATGTTAGTTTGTAGCCACGGTACAATATTAGCAGGCCGATAAACTAAAAATTCTAGCTGGATTTTGTGTGTATCTATAAGTTGACTTATCTTCTTTGTTAATTAAAGGTTTTTATTAAGCCCTTTTCTCTTTGTTTAAGAGAGTTTTCTATATATGACTTATCTAAAGTGCAGTAGCCTACAAATATTTCCAATTTTTTAAGTATGGCACGCCTGTGTTGCTTTAGACTATATCAGTTTAATTACTCAGCAATATAGATGATGTCAAAGAAAATTATCAGATCAATAACTAAAGATGTATCTGCTAGTTTATTTTACTGTAAGTTACTTCCTGGATTTGAGACCTATTTTTAATAAGATTCATTAACATAAATTTTTAGGGTTTATTTGTTAATTTCTAGGTCATATATTGATATTTTTAAGGGCATATTTGCATGCATATTTAGTGACTCAGGTCATAAAAATCTAAGCCTTAGTTATGTGTATAGAAAGAGTGCCTATAATAACACTTCAAATCAATGGCATTAATTTATTAAATCAGTAATTCTCATGAATTCATGATATGACAAAATGGTTTAAAGTATAGATTAACAACCTTATTTGAAATCACATGTTGATTTTATTCCATTAGGTTTTTTCAAGTCCTGTAAGTGTTGAGTTTCTTGACTATATTAAATGTTAAACCACTTATATTCTGTTTAATAAAAATTAACTTGAGGTAACAAGAAAATATTGATTACTTTGAATAACAATCAAATAATTTTTACTGAAATTATTCTACTATACCCATCACTAATTGTGACTATTGGGTGGGCACAAGAGCAAGGCATTCAATAAATCAGACTCTAGGTCTAGGGTGTTCCAACCTTTTTGGCAGCCTATATATTTTTCAATTCTATACATCATTTATTAATTAAAAAGCCATCGTAATACTTTAACAGTATGATTCCTACAGCCCTGTTATATATTTATTATATTAATTTGTAAATTATGATTTTTACTTAGTAAAATATATATATTGTTGTGAATGTTTTGCATGCTTTAAGGCAAGAAGTTTTTTTCAAAAGAAATCCGCTATTTGAATAAGTGTCTAATTATAAGCTTTGATTGGTGTTTAATTGATCTCAAATCACTATAGTTCATGAGCCATGAAGGGCCAAACTAACTTTCTGCTTTAAATAGGTCATTGTTAAGGTCAATTAATGAATGTCTTAGGTTGAAATTTAACTCTCAGAATCCATATTGGATATTGCCAGTTGATGGACTAGTCAAAAGTAGTGGGTATGTTAGTCACCTTCCTGTTAGTAGAGCTTTCAGCATCATCCATCGAAGGATATTGCAGCTTTTACTATACCGAGAAATAACCTACCTCAAAGCAGATGTGTGTTTTTATGTGTACAACCTTTTCCCCTACCTGTAGGTGGCTCAAATATATAGGGTCAGACACTTCAAGAACTAGAGTTGGTAAACTAATACTACTTCGTAAGATTAGTGATTTTCAAACTCAATTGAACTTCACAATTCCATACTTATTTTAATAGAAAATACAAGGTATTTGTGAAATAACAATAATAATTATTATAAAACAGCTACAGCAATGACTAGTAAATTAAAATATATATTACTTTGAAGTCAATCTCGGTTCCTTCATCCTTGGAAAGGTCATGCTCTCCAATTCTAACATACATTCTTTTCCGTACACAATGTGCTGCAGTCAATACCCATCGAGTTGCAATTAAAGTGCCTCCACAAAAACCTTCCTGAGAATAAATGATAATAATCAATTACTTAATTATTAACAACACATTTTTAAAAGAGAAATTTTAAGAAAGTGAGCCAAATGTTAATATTTCTAACTCTATTTCAAAGTAAGTATATACCAAGTCATAAATATTCAAGGGCTTTCAAATCATAAAACGTGCAACAAATGTTTAAGACCTAATGATTTTTTTTTTTACTATTTCCTATATGATGTATGTAAAGTAAATGATGCAACAGCTTTGAAAATTTACCAATTATTTAACTTTTTTTTTACTCATTTTATCTTAACCTGTTCAGGCTATAAGCATATATATTATTTACACTGCAATAAGAATGAGAAAGGTAGAACTAATTGATGTACCTGCATTTGCATAAAGGAATAATGAGAAATCGTTAAGAAAAACCCGCCCTCAGTCCACCTGACCATTATTATAACTTATATCAAGAATAGTTATCTAATAACCAATCCAAATTAGCCCTCATCAACATTAGAGGAAAACAAAAATTTACTTCTCGAATCAAAATATGGGAAGAAAATTAAGAAATAACTTAAGTTATTTAAATAAATATAAAATGTGGGGAATGCCAGGCCTCCACCGTGGTTTGGATTCCACATTAAACTGTAGGTCCTCCATTTCGTCTCACAATGACCCTACCATTACACATTAGCATAAGTGCATATAACCTGAATGGGTAGTAAGACGCAGTGCTAATAATAATAATAATAATAATAATAATAATAATAATAATAATAATAATGAATAAACATACAAAGCTAATAACAAATTGAAACAATATTCAATAATAGCAAGTTTAATACAAAAAATTGTATGAAGACCCTAGAGTGTGTAAAAAGAATGGTAAATGCGGGACAGCATTATTTAGGGAAAACTTGCGAGAATATTCTTTTTAGAAGAAACATTTAAGAGATTTCAAATATATAAAGAAAAAAAAAATCAAAATTTCAAACCACCTTAATAGACTTTCTATCAAATATTTCATGAACATTTTAAGAGTAGGTCAAAATACAAAGGAAAATCAGAATAAGTAATTTTTTTAGCATCGCGTTTTACTACCGGTTTGGGTTATACACTTGTGTACTAATTACGCTAATGATTTGAGGAATTAGGAAGGTTATATTCAGAGAAAATATACCCAAATTTGCATGGAGTGAGTGTGGAAAACTTTTTTTTAAACCACCCTCACTAAACCTTGGTCTCCCCATTATTGGCAGTATAGTCTACTCAGGGATTAGAGTGTTAGACCATCCACTACCAAACTGGCTAATATGTATTCTGATTGCAATAAACATCTTTGCTAAAATATCTTGACATAAATAATTGAAAGTATTGCATTACTAATGAAATTATAATATGTATGTGTAACATAAATAGGTGTGATTGCAACAGTTTTAACTTTATTTTTTAGCTTATTTTTCCTGAAAGGTAGTAAGCCTACCTTTCTTGGTTTCACTATGTTTTAATTTATAGGATATAAATATAATGTAATTAGTTTAGGTAAGTCTGCTACCTTTTAGGGTAAACAAAACGAACATTGAATCTACGGAACTTTAGTATTTTCAATTTAATTAACTTTTCCTTTTAAGTTCATAATTGTTGTTCATCCCAGTGTTTAAACATAAAAGGTGTATTTGATCAGAAAAAACACTTGAAGTGGACTTTAGTTCATTAATCATTTATCTACTTAAACATCACGGGAAAACTTCATCTTAAATCACTTGTGATTGGAACAAATGTGTCTCAAGTGTGGCTCAACAACATTTGGTGTACAACATCTAAATAGGAATAATCTTATAAGAAGACTTTACACCTTAGAATGGTTAAAAATTAGTTTTTTCTCATTTCCATTTATCCTTCCCATGACTGTACCAAAATATGCTGGTAATGGAGACCTTTAAATGTATCTTCTCAGCAAATGGGACTATAACTGGCTATCACATAGGTAAATGTATATTCTAGTGGATTGGATTGCTGGTAATGGCTTTGTTTAGGTCAGAATCTTGGGTGTGTTTTTCCAAATGCAAAATACCATTGTAGTTTTCTCAACTCATCTCCATTTAAATACAGGCACACTTCCTCTAAACCATTCTCCATATTTCTACCCTATAGATTAAGCCACTTGAGTTAAAAATACATGAAAAAAACAAACATAAGTGTATCATAAATCTGTTTGAAATAAGGCTATATCCACTTTACTTTTTCGCTAGTGTTCCTAAAGTGGTTGTTTGAAAGTGATAAGGTATACATCTTACCCTCCAAAACCTGTACTTGTTGGCAGTTGAGAATTTAGTGCTTTCTATTTTGTTTCTTAAACAAACACGAATCAACCAGCTGTTTTTAAAACTCGCCCTACTACAATGTATACTCCTTAAAGCTACGATAGTTCAGGAGATATCTTCATCCGATATATACACATACACATACACGCATATGTGCGCGCGCGCACACACACATATATATTATAATCAAGGCTTCTCTCTACGTTATTTATAATTTGTGGTAATATGACAGTTTCATCATTAATTGTATGTACCTCTATCACTGTTATATTTATCCTACTATATACCTTGAACCTATTAAGAAGAATGACCTGCCAAGGCCAGCTTCCTTTCTTGGATGGCCGTCCTCCTATGATTCTAACTCTGCTCCTTCCATGTCGGATGTTTCCAGGTATATGACCACAGTGAATCATGGAGCGGGAATTTCCTGGTATCATATCATGACTAGAGGATTTGCTAATTCGATCAACACCGTTGCTTCTATTTCTATAGTTATGCTCGCCTGAAATATTACATATTCAGGCCAAATCATTAACACAAAGGTTTACCAAAAAATAGAGATTAATGTCTCATATAAATGCTTTGCAAGAAAACAATTTTAGAATTTCTACCTTTCCCTGAATTTCATAACAATTTTCAATTAAAACAACATTAAATACCTACTTAAGACAATAAAGCTGCACACACAATTTCATGTGATACATAACTGTAGATCGTAACTAGTAATCGATGAAACAAATAAAATTTGGTCAAAAATCAACAATGTATACAAGCCTTTTCTCACATTTGTAAACGTTATTTGTATTCATTACATTGTATGTGGTCTAAGAAAGGCCTTTAAATTACAATTGCCATCAATGTCTGTTTAAAATTAAATTTGTAACTACATTTTCTAGCTAAACCATAAGATTACTTTTCATATAAGACTAAAGACAAATAAATTAACATAATATAGACTAAATCTTTTTCAAGAGTTTGTAAATATTGTTTATTATTTTAGCTCTCTTTCTATTTGTAAACACTAAGCTAATGAACAACTTGCACTCTGTGAAGTTCACATCAATTAGTTTGGGACACAACTGACTTGCTACCATATGTTATCAAAATCATGAGTAAACACTTCAATGTGAACTACAAAGTGACGGGACACAAAAGTTATGATTCTTCAGTCAATCTTGGTCTCAGAAAAGAAGTGACATAAAAAAATTAATAATCGAGCAACTCAAACTAAATTATGAATACTCTTTTTGCTTCCTATAAAACATATAATTTTTTTAAATAGATGCATTGTAATAAAAATATATACAACAAAATAATCATCATTATTACTCAAAAGTAAGCCGGGTATTAATTTTAAAAAGCTATAAATTTGATTAATGATCATAAATAGTAGAATGAAATTAAAAACTATTTCGTGTAGAAAACTTAACTTCAATATTAGTGTATCATTAATTATTTTATTCCCAAACGGGTATTAAGATGCGATAGGAAAAAAAAAAGCTTTTTTTTCTTTTCTTTTGTTTGCTAAAAAACAAAAGTTATTGGAGGTTTACCACCAAGGTCATCTTCTGTGTGTTGCTTTTCAATCTGACGTTGTATCCATTTATGACATACGCTTCCTTCAAGATAACAGTAAGCCACCTCTTTTTCTGCTTCACTTCCACAGAGCCAAGGCTTCAAACACCGCCTGTTGGTAGAATAAACATAATCATTTTCACACAACACTTTAAATTGAAAGGAAGTGGTCTATAAGGATATCATGAGGGCACACTTCCTTTAAATTCAACCTTTCTCAACCCTAAACCATTAGCGTTATTAGTAAATAAGCGTATAGCCAGAATGGGTAGTGAGCCACTGCTGTGTCATACTACCCATTCTGGTTATTCGCTTATGTACTAACTACGCTAACAGGTTAGGGATAAGAAAGGTTGAATTTAAAGGAAGTGTACCCTCATTTGCGTGGAGAAAGAATGGGAAACTATTTAGGAAAAACAACCCTCAGTACACCCGACCAGGATCGATCCATAATCTCCCAGTCATCAGCATTCTAGTTTATTGCGAGAGTAACACCTTTGACCATGCGGCCACTGAAGCGGGTCGGGTTGAAGTTAAAGGCCTACTATGTATACAAATTTAAGAGTCTGTCTCACCCAGCAGATAGTGCATAGCCTAGATTGTAATGCAGCTCAAACTAGCTATTGCAACATAGTGCAGTAACATTGAGCTTTTGTTAGAAGACTGAAAACATTTTGACATACTTTAAAAAAAATAGCACAAACCAGAAAAACATTTATTCTAAAATGAAAATAATTTATTTCACTGTTTTCAATTTTGTTGCCAAGGGAAGGAAGCAGAAATCTGCACTTTGATGCTATTTCTGGTTCGAGTGTAGTAATGTATTTAATATCCTGATTAATTGACTGTGAGATGCAATCTTGAGACTCAATATTTAAAACACTTAGAAGTACATATTTGATATACATTAATAAATTAATGGCTGAGTGATTGGGTGGGCAATTTATATTCATGTTTAATCTCTTTGACTCTGGGGTTGTTTCATGGTCTAGTTTGGGTGTAGGTTTTGGTGGTCCAAGTCTATGCCATGCCATGCCATTGCGGTACCACTTGTACTAGAATTGGGCTATTTCTCTTGTACCTCGGACTGTATTTTAGCATAAGAGGTAGGGTCTTTCTTGGAGCTTATTTTGAGGGTTTTTTTTCAGTTTTTTGACATTTTTTAATATAATGTTTTGCCATTTTCTGCATTATTTACGTGACAATTTGGCAAATGTTTTTTATGGGCTGGAGTTAATGTTTCTTATGATTACAGGTTCAGGTTACAGTGACTATAATGTGATGCTTGATTAGAACTGAACTACCTACCTAAGCTATGCATTATCCATAGGTTGAGAAAGGCTCTTAATGGTTAGGTCTCCACAAAATAAATATGATAATTTATCCCACCTAGGTCATAAGCTTGTTTTAGCATATGAATATCTGAGGATTTATGTACCTTAACCTTTGTGTGGTGCAAGACTTGGAACATTGAGACCATACAGACCACCTGCCGTACATTCTCAAGTTAGGTTTGGGTCTCGCTCTACGATCTCTCTTGGGTCCCGGACGTGGACCTTGGAAAATAACGAAGGAAGGGCTTTGATGTTGGTGCTGCTGTTCACTTTTCTCTGAAACGTTCCATTTGAAACGCTTCTCCGACTAAAACAGAATACATTGAGTCATTGGAAATATCTTCTGTAAAATTATACAAGTCTGCATGTTTGCTTGAATATTTGAACAAACGGGCTATGTTTGCTGCTTGAACTGTGTGTTCGTTGAAAATGTGCTTATGTTACATTTTCACGCATTTTTTTTCTATTAATAAAACTCAAATAAGTTTGTCAAGGAAAAAGAGCCTTGTTGGAATCTTTTACTTTATTTTGGAGTGAAACATATTTTGAAATAACGTATTGTAGAGTAAAATATTGCGTCAGAACTGAACGTCTGCGCGGCAATTTAGCGATTACCTAGGCGGCTCCCAACCATTGACTTCCAATTACCCTAAATGTTAAATGTAACAAAGGCCAAACTTGACATTGGCTTTTCTAGAACTATATGTAATTATTTTGAAATAACTGATTAAAATGTATGATGTACCCTTTAATCAACAAAATAAATTAAAAATACCATTGGTCTAACTCCTGTGAATATCTCGAAACGATTAAGGCATATAATTAAACGTGCCCGTGCTCAAACGTTGAACCATCCTTATCTGTCTTATCTAGTATCACTCATTAATTAAGGGGAGAATTCTGTGAGCGTTATTCAGTAGTATAGCATTTAAGCATTTAAGGATAGTCCCTAAGGCGCGGAGGCGCGCGCCCCCGAACCCTACGAATCCCCAGGTCCTTTTAAAGTTATTATTCGCACTCTCACGACAATTTTATCTTGCCATAATAGTTTCAAGAAAAATATGTTTTTTGGTTTAAGTAATAGCAGGCAATGTTTTTAAAATGGCATGCGGTCGGGCGCGAGGTGGTCAGCGCCTGATATTGTGAAACCAAACCTTCCCACCCCTTCACCCTCTTGTCATCAAATGGCATGCAGTCAGGCGCGCGACGGTCAGCGCCTGACATAGTGAAACCAAACCTTCCCTCCCCTTAACCCGTTGTCGCCCTCCTGCTATAGCTAGCTAGCATTGCTTACTTATTCTTCTTTTGAAGGCGCACTCCCTTACGCGCCCTAAGGTTGAAAGCTTGTGAAATGTGTATAGCGTGAAGCAGCAATAGTTGTTGTCAAGTCATCCTGCGTGCTCCTGCATCTTGAGGATGTGTGTGGTGTATGTGTTTATAATAATATTATGTAGGGTTATTTTAGGATAATGTTTATTTGAGTTATCTGTTTTAATATTTTTTGTAACTAGGCTTAATATGAATAGTTCAATTCAGGCGCTTAAGACAACGAATATTGCAAGATTAACTCTTTATCAAAAAAGAGAATTGAATTCATTAGGTAGGCCATATCCTGAATTTTGTATGGAACAAAGTGAAAACATACATACCTATATATTTATGCACTATACACAGCTGCAGAGTTTCTACAACACATCCACGTCCTTTGGTGGATTTTTTTTTATCTTTCCATGTTGTTTGTGATATTAATTTTTGAGTTTAACTAAATGAATATTTAGCAAAACATACTCCGAAATTTGTGTCTTCTTTTAAATATATTATTTATAAATAATTTATGAATTAAACAGGCTGCGCCCTCCAGCTTCTAAAGTGACAAGCCGCCACTGATAATGATAAATATCAATTTATGCTAAATGGCCCAATATTTTGCTACTTAAACCATACATAATAAATTTTAATTGGTTATTTCAAAATAATTACATTTAGTTCTAGAAAAGCAAATTTTGAGTTTGTCCTTAGTTACATTTAACATTTAGTGGAATTGGAAGAGAATGGTTGGAGGCTGTCGGAGCGCTCACCCAAAATCACAACGCCATCTACCGGTCGTCGATACGACCTTCATTCACGGAGTTATTGGCTTTCTTCAATCCTCCGCTAGGGGCACCATCGTCGCCGGGAAAAGTTTTTTCTAAGCTGTGTCTTTGATAAAAAAAAAAAAGTTTAAAACCGCCGGCTATCTCTGCCAGATATCCAAGTTTGGTCTATTCCCTACAGGGTAACGTTGATTTCCGGCCAAAGCTACTAAAGGTTCGCCCTATCTGAGGCCCGACGCCCAGGTCCTTACAACAGGATTTCGAATACGGAATAAAAATACGCCCTCCCTCATGCTGCAGAACCGCTCTCTCAAGATCACAACGCTATCTACCGGGCATCGATACGTCCCCCCGTCACAGAGCTGTGAGCTCCCTAAAATCCGTGTTGCTACGCTCTCCCAAGATCACAACGCCGTCTACCAGGCGTCGACACCTTCGTCACGGAGTTATGGACTCACTAATATCCTCTGCTAGTGGTGCCAACGCCGATTTATTATAATCGCTTTGGAAGGCGTAATTTTGATCGTTGGGTCAAGAATTAAAAGTTGTAAGACTGGTGAATGAAATCCTGAACTGATGCTGGTAATTTTTTTTAAAAAAGACAAGATTTTCGAGAACTTTTTAAGCTTGTTGCCAAAATCAGGTTGGAATCTTAGTCAAAACCGCCCACGCTCTCTGGCGGATATTAAAGTTTGGTTTATTCCCTAAACGGTAATGTCTATTTCCAGCCAAAAATTCCAAAATTTCGCCCTATCCGAGCCCCAATTCCCAGGTCTTTACAACCGGGATTCGAACCAGGAATAAAAATACGCCCTTCCACTTGCTGTAGGGTCGCTCTCTCAAGATTACAACGCTGTTTACGACCCTTCGTTATGGAGTTGTGGGATCCCTAAATTCCTCCGATGGTGGCACCACCATCGATTTATTTTAATCGCTCTGGAAGGCATATTTTTGATATTTCGCGCTCTAGAAAAAGATCGTTGTTCTTGTGAGTGACAGCCTGACCTGATTCCGGCAGATTCAAACCCGGAATAGACATCCGCCCTTCGGCGTTAGGTCAGACCGGTTGTAAGGACCTGGGCGTCATAATAACAAATTTTAAACACACTTGAAAAAGTGAATATATATATATATTAATTCGTAATTTAATTAAAAAAGAAAAACTACTGATATATATTTTAAATAAGTGTGAAAGGAATCATAAAAAATATTGAAAAAAATCTTCCACAACAGCGAGATGGTCTTGTTCAGGAAGAGTTATTGCCAGACGCTAAAGTCGCTGTCTGTCGCTGTCTTCCTTCAATCGGGAACACATTCATCATAGTGAACTCGAGATGAAGACACATGTGCTGATATCGGATACCGATCTCCCATGATGGTGAGGTCAAACAAAGATTGGAAAAGCTTTAACGAGGACTAAACAGACGGGGTTGTCATTTATTACATGCCAACAAAAGATTGGAACCCATTTTTTTTATACACATGATGGACTTTCGTAAACCATTTACCATAGTCCATAGATGTCAAGTACGGGAGTCTTCCTGCCTGCGGGGATGCAATTCGTCGATACTGGTAGATGCCCTTTATTAGATTTGAAAAAAAATTGGCCATCCTAATAACTGATTCTATTTTATATTGTGAAAAACAAATACAGAATATTCTCAAATTACCTCACGGAGCTTGAAATAACTATGGTGGAGCACAATTTGAAAAACACTGCCTTAGATAATTCGACTGAAGCGCGTTGAGGTTGTGATTATGAACTAAGTTGTGTTTGATTCTACAAAATAACATTCATATCGTACTCAATGAAATACAGTAGTTGGAAAATATAACTTATTTGAATTTATACTTAGCTAGTTTTGTGAGTGGTTCACATCCATAATTTAACTCTATATTGGGGAAAAAATATATATATACAAATCAAACCCAGGACCTTTGACTTAGCGCAACAATGTTCTATCACCAATCCATCCACGACTATTCAGTGCTCGGGGTCATATCTCACTAATTATGTAAGGCTGATTCTGTAACATATTTCAAGTGTGTTTGTGAACAGCCCATAATTTGAACCAAATATTATTAATTTAAATATAATTGGGTATAACGCGGCCCCATTTAGAGACAACTTGTAAAATTGGTTAACCATAAAGGGCCATAACGATGTTTCTGATAGTTCCTTGATGGCAAATTGGTAGAAACCAGTGGCATGCTAATCCAAAGGTCCCGGGATCAATGCCCGTGTCTAGGTGTCATTGACTAGTCCTTAATCTTAATCGAAGATTGATGTTATTATGTTATACAAAACCAAACATCTGTTACGAGTATTCACACCCAGTATTTGTGCTCTAATTCTGATTATGAATACATTATTATTATTATTATTATTATTATTATTATTATTAGGTGTTCTGTCTCACACAAGGTCAATTCATTTTGTCAGTGAACGTAGACCTCCAATGCACCCTGTCCTCTGCCTCCTTCTTTAGCTCCCAGAGCTTTCTTCTTTCCTTCAAGGCATCTAGTATTTGAATCCTCTTTCTTTCTAAGCTCTTCTTTCCCTCAACCATTCCTTCTATGACGTTTTGTAGTAGACAGTTCCTCCTAAGGATGTGTCCGATCGAGTTTGCTTTGTACCGAGGAATCACATCCAAAATGGTTCTCTTCTGACCCACTCATCTTGGGACGTCTTCAACTGCCGCCTTGTCTGTCCACCTGTTATTTAAGACACACCCTATCGGTGGGCACGCGGACTAAACGTCAATCTTGTCTTTTCTGGTATGTTGTTCTAATCTCTGATGGTTGTACTAACTTTTTTTTTTCCAAAACTGGTCTCCTCATAGCCCTTCATGCAAATACAACAACATTTCCTCTAAATTCAATCTTATTCATCCCTATCACATTAAAGTAACACACAGCCCAGAGAGGTAGCAGGACACGGATCAAAATGGCCATCAATAAAAAAAGAAATATTTAGAATAAAATCCCTTCAAATAAGATGAAATGGAAAAATTTATTTGCATTGATTCCAATCTCTTCTTTCATCGACAGTCCAATCTATCGCGAGAATTACGCCTTAGACCATTCGATCACCGAAACGGTTGAGATTAAATTGTTTTACTGTTTGTGCATCTTAGAATTACATTTTTGGTATAAAAACTACATAAAGCTACAATATGTTTTGAATGAATCTGATTTGTGGGAAATCTGATCATTTTAATGTTGTATTGCGTCAACCAAATGCACAGCAAGCTTCAAGGTAGCGTCAACATATTACAATGAAAGGTGAAAGTGAGATTAAAAAGTAAGTTATTCTAAACACTACAGCTGACATCAAAAGAAAATTAAGTGCCAAGCGTCTTGAACATAAATTTATCAATCTCAAATGGTATGCCTGGAAGGACATTGTTACCCCAGCATGCGAGTCCCGTTGTTATATTCATTTTATACATTTTTATCTCTCCGCCAGATACGGCGATGGAGAATGAACGGGGAAAAACTTTCCCGTCTCTATAATTTAGTAGGCAAATCACTACAATACAACCTAACAATCTTCTTTCGCGTGATTGAATGCGTTATAAAATGGGTATAATGAGGGCAGCATGTGGGTTGAATTTCATCAGTTGATTTAATGCTCACATGAATTAAGATCATTCGACCATTAAAATTATATTGCACAAGTTTAACAAGTATAAAGCATAAAACTATAATTAATAGTGATACAATAAATTCAAATCATTACAGTTCAAGAGTTATAAGGAGTCAAACTTGCTATTTTATAGGCTTTTGCGTGCAATTGTTAATGTAAAGTAATTAATGTATAGGGGTGAATTTTACTATAATTAGACATTACTATGAGGTGTATACAATTAAATATTGATAATATTAATATTATTGATATATTATTGTGTACACCCCATATTTTTTTTTCAGCGGGTCTTACTACCCGTTATGCACTAATTCCGCTAGAGGTTTTAGTGATGCGGAAAGTTATAAATATTTGGAAAAAACACAATTAGTACACCCGACAAAGATTCGAATCTCAATCTCCTGGTCATTGGCAATCCACTCTACTACTGGAGTATGCGGCTACCGAAGCGGGTAACTGATTACCACATCACACGAGAATTTATATAAGTCAGAACGAAAGGTCCTTCCTGCCAATTTTTCCGAGAAATGTATTTTCACATACCTTCCAGGGTTCATTTACACGCCACAATCGACATAGGACTTACGGCTTTACTGCCCCTACGAAGGAAGTTGTGCTACAGATTATTATCGCTCAAGACCCCAGCTAGGTTTGAACCCAGTAACTCCTGAGGTGAGCACTTTACCGCAAGAGCACCGAGGTTAACTACTAGGTTTTAGCCCCATACATTAATAATTACTTTAGCTTAAAAATGGTGCGCAAATGTATTTAAAATAAAAAAAAGCAATTTGGACCCCTTATAAATCGTAAACTGCATGATTTGATATGACTGAATCACTATTTATAGCTTATAATTATACAGTTTTTAAAATTATGCAGTAAAATTTTTATGGTAGAATGACCTTAAACTTAGTTTTCTTACACAAAACAATACTCCTGGGTAATTTTCATACAATTTGTTATCTTAAAAACAATTTGGAGGATATTGAATTGCCAGGTGTACTTAAAGTTTGGGATAGTAATTACTAATTAGATTACATACAGGATACTATACAAATACTTAACTACTACATCAAGGACTGTAACATGTGTTTCAAGGTTCAATAGCCATATTAGAAATTTCAGAATGGATTAGGATGACTATGAATTCATAGTAATTGCATTATTATAATCAGGGTCAGGATTTTAATGACATCATTTTTTAAATGTTGTTTTACGTAATGCTTATTTGTGGGCTACATAAATTCTGTTCATCATCCCCTGGTTGTGAAAACGTATTATAGGTCAATTTTTTAATTCTGGATATTTAGGTCATATTTTCTTGGTTTTAGATTGGCTCATTTTTATGCATTTTTTAAATTTTTAGTCATTTTTGTTATCTAAAGAGAGTAGACTGTATATAATTTAACCTAGTTACGCCACTTTAAGTAAATCGTTCATTTTCATTAAAACCAGCAGTTCATACAGAGAGAATATGCGACAATTGTATCATTGCGACAGCTTCTAACTGCCACAGGTATTTGTAGAAACGCAACAGTAAAAGTGTCATTGCATTTTAATAGATAACCTCAAAAGAGACTGAGGAAAACCACCAGCATATTATTTCATTGCAATGATAATCAACTGTCAGTATTGTGCGTATGATTATTTTGGAAATAAAATTAAGAAAAAAGATTGCCTGGCGTGATGAAAGAATATATTCCCAAACTTTAAGGTTATGGAAGTAAATGAATGATAAAATTTAGCTGACTATTAAGTTATTATTTTTATCTTTTGTTGGGTAAACGGCAGTTTTCACTCAATTTTCTGACAAACCAACACAGTTAAGTAACCCGACATTACAGTAAAGTGAGGACACATACAACAACGACCGTAAAAGGTAACAATGAAAAACTGTTGTCTGTGTGAACTAAGCCTAAAAGACCATGCTGGGATTAATAATAATAATAATAACGGAATGCATGTTAATAGAAAATGTGATTTAAGAAACAATCCAGCATGACCAACGAACGATGCGTGCCCGCTTTCTTTGTAAAGAGGAAGTGCCAAGGATGGAAAAAAAACCCATTAAACCAAATGTAGCAGACGTACACGTGCACGAGAGGATTGAACAGCTTTTTTTTTAAGTGTGTAAAGAATGAATGCATTCATGTAATGATATGTTGTTACTGGCAATGCAAAGTTTTCCTGAATCCAAGATACTTTTAATCTGATTTATATGTCTGCAATATGGCATCCATCTTTTTGAAAACTACGCCTAATTCATCTTTTTTTCTTTCCTGATATAACCAAGTAAACTCAAGTTCTTGAGACGATGGTAGTTTTGATTATTTTATTAATTTATTTTAACTAAGTATTTCTGGCCTTTCAATTTAAGATATTTTCCATATATTAGATTTTCTTCTTTTGGACATAAAAAGAGGATTTTATTTATCTCTTTCTGACGTTCTCTTAAGGTATATTTTTAATTTTCTCTTCACTCCTATCTTTTAACTAAATGTCTATTACTAGTACAGAGGAAGGGTAGGTTCCGATCGCATTAAGTGCGGAAGTTTTGAAACTTTGTGAATATGTACAATTCGATGCCCTGAATGAAATGCGAAAAAATGCAAAATCCGATCGCAGCCGCCGGTGCCGCCATCTTGGGAAAATGGTGCCTAAAATAAGTTATTATTATATTTTATTATTATTAGCACCACGTCTTACTACCCGTTCGGGTTATGCGCACTTACGCTAATGTGTAATGGTAGGGTGATTGTGAGATGAAATGAAGGACCTACAGTTTTACGTGGAATCCGAACCACGGTGGAGACCTGGCATTCCCCACATTCACAAGAATTCTTGTCAGAGGTGAAGGAAGGGTTTGGTAACCAGATAAATTTGTGCCGGGACCGAGGATTGAACCCCGGCCGCCAGCACAGAAGTCTCACACCTTACCCCTAGACCACCAGGTCACCTTTTTAAAATAAGTTGTTTCAAACTATTTCGCCTCGGATGCCTCATATGGAAACAATGGTTATTATATAATTAAAAAGGCATTAAATTTTCTACAAAATATGTCATATACATTTTTTCCTAAAATGAATAGTTTCGACGCAGCAACCAAGTGAAGTCAAGCATTATTTAAATAAACATTTTTCACAATTACTCATTTCATTGAAAGTTTTATGGACGAGTATTTTTGTGTTAGGAGACAGCATTTATTTTTATATATAAAAAGTCTCCAATTAGTAGAATTTAGCTGGATAGCTGTATGTAGAATACTCGTTTCCACACCATCATAAGGTAGATTATACGGCACTGTCAACATCTTTCAAAAAATTATTTGTTGATGGATCATGCGTCATGTCGTAGACCTGACTTAGAATATCCTCCAATACTATCATCGCAGTTGCTTTGAGTCTTTCTTCCTTTAGTTCAGATTTCTTTTTTTCACACCAAGTATCCTAAAAAAACTTGAATCCAGTGTTACGAAAGCAAATAATCGAAGATCGCTTTCCGACCTGAGCGATCACAATGTCATCGCCGTACTTCTCGAGCAATCTTGATTTTACTGTATCAATTTCCGGGCGAAAATCTCCCTTAATTTTGTCCATTAATTCCATTAGACTAAATTGGCACTCCTCGCTATTTCCTTCTAGGAAATAATATATTTCTTCCAACGTTTGGTCGACATTCATTGTTGATGGGCGATGACTTTCACGGCCAGTTTCTGGACGACAAGAAAGTTTTTTCATGCATGACATGCAGTGGCGGCGGCACGGGGGAAGGGGGCATTGCCCCCTGGAAGAAATTTGCCCCCCCCCCTGAAATATATTTGCCCCTCCCTTCAACTTAAAACATTGTTTTATTATAACGTTAATAGTCTTTGACCCTTTTGTTAAATATTTAAATTTATCTATGACTGTCTACAATTTATTTTTCAGCTGATAGAATTATGCGTCAACTGCCTGCACGATGCAATGAGTCATGAAAGCCATCCACATTCCATGCTACAACCAACTTCCTGTCCAAGGTCACGTCACCTCTTGTCCCCTTTCTTTTCCAAGGCCATTTCACCATTTACCCCTCTCTTCCCGTGTCCTTTGAATTTTGTGTGTAAGCAAGTGCATGTGATAGGGTGCTTACAGAGGTATAATTTTGTCATTGTCTAGTAGTTTTTGTCATGCCCTGAGATAATAGATTTGTTGTGACTTGTATTAAAAAAAAATCGCTGATGGACTAATCATAATTGGACAGTTGCGATTCATTGGTATACTTCTATTGCGAACGATCACAAAATGGCTAAGAGGAAATCAATCCTTGTTCGATTATTTTGATAAAGTGAAAGAGTCTCGCGTCATTCCCCATCATGATCTCTAAAGTGATAAGTCTTATCCAACAATAATGAAGGCTACTAACATCGTTCAAGAATGTAATACAATACCAGGTAGGTGTACTTGATTTTTAAAATTATAACTTTATCATTTGATTTTTTTTTTTGTCGCCACGTTTTAATGCCTTTCTGGGTTATATGCGTATGAACTCATTACGCTGATGGGCTATGGATAAGCTAGGTTGAATTTAGAGGAAGTGTACCCGCATTTGCTTGGAGGAAGCTTAGAAAACCATTTAGGGAAAACATCACTCAGTACACCTGACCAGGATTCGAACCCAGATTTCCCCGTCATCGGCAGTACAGTGTATTGCGAGAGTGACCTCTTAGACCAAAGGTGACCAAATCGTGTCACGCCTAAGTCACCGTAGATTTGTTTTAAATATAGTAAATTATAACAATGTCAAATAAAATAAATCATATAAGCTAATAAATTGCAATAATTTTAGATATTAATTTGGCCGCCTGTGTGTATTGTTTCCCACCACTCAAACTGCCTTTCTCTCCCTCTTCCGCCACATATTCTACACTCCCTCACACTGCCATGTGCCACCCTATACACATTCCTTAGTTGCTATTTGGCGGTATACTGACTGCTATGTACAGTAGCCCCGTGGCTTCTTTGGTGCTGACTGACACCTCACAGCTGACTTCTGAGAGTCAACATTTAGGTATATACCTAAATTTTGACTGTCAGAAGTGACAACTGCTAAACACATGGTTTTGCAGATCTTATGGTTTGGCGTACGGATACAGAATTTGGTCTGGTAATTTTTCAAAGCCGTCAGCCGTCAGCTGTGAGCTGTCAGTTAGCACCAAAGAAGCCATGTGCTATACTCAGTATTAAAATATTTGTTTCTCATTATAAATATAAAAAAAATTCAAAATTCCTATACCAATCCGGAATTAAAAAATATATATTACCTTACAAATTTTTCGGAAAATGGCGTGGTACGAAGATATGTTTAGGTCAGATATTTTGGGGAGGAATGGCACACCCAATAATATCTCAGATAGTGGCACGCCAGAAAAAAAGGTAACCACAGCATTCGGCCATCAAAGCGGTTAATTCGACATTTTGCAAAGTAAAAGGATTACACTTGAGTCACAATAACTCAATACAAAATGGTAAATCAATGCGATATTTAAAAACGTTCTATATGATTTGAATTTTTAATTAAATTAAGTTAAATATAAGCGTATGGTATTATTATTTTGTGAGTTTATCAAACTTTTGTGACACTATGAATGATCGTTAATAAAATTAAACTAGGCCTCAGGGACATAGCCTGGGGGTCTGGGGGCCCACCCCCCTCCGGAAATCGAGATCCCTTATGTTATTTAATACATAAATATGTTTTTATAAAACGACCACAAATAAAAATTAAATAGCAAATTTCTTATTAAAAATGATTTTGTATTTCCATCGTTAAATATTGTTAATAAATAAGTTTTTTTTTCTTTTTTTTAATCTAGGGAATGAGGATAGAGATAAGAACGCAGTTGCTGGTCCCAGTACCTCAAAAAGAGAGGATGTAGCTTTGGAGTTTGATGGAAGTAATAATATTTGTGGTCTCGTCCAGCGCCAACCTTTCCCTGTGCCAAATTACATTAAAAACGCAAAAGGTGATAAGAAAATCAAACGTCATAACCATAAATTTCTTCAACGCTGGTATTCTAAATTTCCTTGGCTCCACTTTCAAAGTGAAGAAGTTGGAATATTGTGTTTCGAATGTATGAAATCAAAGAATGAGAATCTCTTTGGCTACAGCTCAAAACTTGAAACCACGTTCATTAGTAAAGGTTACAAGAATGAGAAAAAAGTTGAAAGTAAAGTTAAAATACATACAAAGAGTAGTATGCACGAGGAGGCTGTATAAAAAAACAACACAAAAGAAAAAAGTGATTCAGTGGCCAAACAAATTTATAAAGAAGAGGAAAAGCAGCAATTTGTAGCCCGAAAGGCATTGCATGCACAAATGACGTCTCTTAGATATCTTGGAAGACAAGGTACTCTAATATGAGATCACAATAGTGATGTAAACTATAAGGCGTTGCTTGCTCTGCGCACTGGTGACATTCCTGAACTCAAACAGTTTAGTTTTTGATCGAAGGACTTCACTACACACGACATCCAAAATGAAATGATAAAAATAATGGCAGACGCTGTCCTAAGAGAACTATTGAATGAAATACGGAACGTACAGCATTTTAGTTTGATTGTAGATGAGACTACAGAGATTTACAAGAAGGAACAAGTCTCAATCTCTGTAAGAACTGTAAATGAAAATATGGAACCAGGAGAGTACTTTTTAGGTTTCTATGAGACAAGTTAAACCACAAGTGCTGTCCTAACAAGTCTGATCATGGATACCTTGACGCGATTTAACCTCTCCCTGGAGAATGTTCGGTGTCAATGCTATGATGGTGCTTCAAATATGCGAGGAGTTCATAATGATGTCAAAGCTAAAATCAAAGAAAAATATCCGTTAGCAATGTGTGTGCCTTGCACTAATCATTGTTTGAATTTAGCGCTGCAAGACAATGCTCGTGCAATCCCTCTTATGAAGGACTATTTGCAATGGGTACATGATGTGGCCATAGCTATGAGCACAAGTAAAAGAAAATTGGAATTTCTACGCATCACAAGTGAGTTTGAAGATGTTCCAAACACTAATCCAAAAGCACTCTGCACGACGCGGTGGACCGTTCGATACTCATCTATTGCCAGTGTAATTAAAACATATCCAGCTGTACTTCGAGCGCTATAACAGCTCAATGTATCAGGTGAAGATGTGCCGAGCACTGTACGAAGTCTTTACGATCAGTTTTTAAAAGTGTGAAGTTTATTTGGGAATGCTAATAGGGAAAAAGTTTTCGGCTGCACAGAAAAGCTTGCCTTAATCTTACAGACCCCTAAGCAAACAGTTAATGGAGGAAAGGAAGCAGCTGTCTAACTGTAAAATATTTAAGGAGTATCAGACCTGAAGATATGTTTGATTCACTGTGGAATGAGATGGAAGAGGCCCCACAAAAATATGATCTTACATCTATCCGCCTGTTATGAACCAAGCAAGTTCCAAGAAAACTAGAGCATAAATAAGAACCATATAACCGACTGTGATTCTCAGTATAAAAGAATTAATGAGGAAAACGTACTACGAGATAGTTGATACAGTCACAGTACAGGTCGAGAGGCGCATTACTCAAATCGATTCAAAGAAACTTTGCATACTCGAAAGGGTTCTTTTAAGAACAGTCGAGGAATGGGCTCGTGATTATGAAGGTTATATTTAAAGGAAGTGTACCTGCATTTTCGGAGAAGGAGAATGGAAAACCATTTAGTAAAAACCACCCTCAGCACACCCGACTGAGATTTGAACCTCAATCTCGCCATCATCGACAGTATAGTCTACTACGAGAGTAGCACGTTAGACCATGCGGCCACCGAAGCAGGTTGGCATGTATATTTTAGCAACACTTTTCAGCAGTAAAATTAAAAGTTAACTCTTATAAAATAATTATAACATTTGTTAAATGACAAGCTCTATGACCCTATAAACCCTTAACCTCATTGACAGAACTTTAATTTTCTGTTTTAAAAAAAATCATTGTAAATAGTCCAATTCTACCTTTTCATTTAAAAAAAAATCTCTTTTCATCATTCATTTCTTTTCTAGAACTTTTACAGTGTCTTAGAACTTCTGTTTTTTGATGTTTAGATTTGTTTAAAAAAAGTGTTGTAAGGCTGCCCCGTTTCTAGGTAGTCTTTGGCTTTTAATGGAGTGGTTTGCTACTACCATTGAATGTAGATATACATTCAACGCTACTACTGTAACTTCTTTAAAACTTTTACATGTGCTGGCTAAGAATAAAAAAAGGCTTGAAATGTTCTGGATTTACTGGTCCCTACATTGTGCGCCAATTGTGATGATCTGGTTCGTCGCGTTGAGCGTCGATTGAAGTTACACCGTTTAATTAGCTGGTAATTGCCCCGTGGTCGAGCACTAATTAAATCGGTCCGGTTTTTTGATGTTGTGAATTAATTGGTATTTATAGCCCCGTGATCGAGCGCCAATTAAAGAATTATAATTAATAATACTTATTATTTTGACATGTTTTTTATTTCTGAATCTCTGTTTATTTAATGAGAAAATAGATCATGTCGTTGAAATATATACGCGGCCTATTGTATGAGCGCGGACAGGTGTTGCTGGACGCCAAGTGCCCAAGTGAGTTCTGTCAGTTCTGGACACCAACTGCCCTTACATTGCACCATCCTTCGTATATATCCATTGCTCATGGAAGCTTCGAGAAGGTTTAGTTTAGAAAAACAAAATACAAGACAAAAACATATCTCTTTTACTGGGAAGTTCTAGAACCGGAAAATGACTCAAGTTACATTTAAAAATCTCTATTCGAACCTTCGAGAAGAGGAAGTTATTATTTGAAATATTATATTGTCAACATGACTTGACTAATGCCACGTGCGTGACGTCACTGATCTGTGGCTTTTGCCTTCTTAGAAGAAGAAGTGCTTTAAGCGCCATTTAATATACTATATAATTTAAATGAAATAAGATACGTTTATAAAATTAGGACGATATTATTGTCAATGCTTTCACATATTCTTTAGGGGCAAATCAATATCATTACAGGCTTTCACCGACGGTGAGTTTGTGACGGGGGCCTTTACTGAAAATGCTCCAGAACCATTTGCTTAATTCCAAAATAAATATAAAATGTAGACTACTATTTATTATTTCCATCTTTCAGCGTACACGCTGGCCCTTTTATTTGCGTTCATGGTCATAGATTTAATCAAACAGCTTAAGATATATGGATGAATCAAATGCTATTGCTAGCACAATTTTACTAAACATTTTTGTGAAAATGAGCTCCAGCGATTTTTCAAGAAAAGAGGAATTTTTGAAAATCAGATTAATAACCGTAATAACCACAGGAGCAGATACTTTTGCCAAATTAAAGAATTATATGTTTGAGGAAATTTTGCCTATTCAAAAATTAAATAGCATAATCATATATTATAGTGCTCGTGAGTAGACAGGCTTTCATTAGGATTTTATTTCATTATGTCAAACGGTTTAAATCATTTATAGAATTTCAGTGTACAATTTAGGAATTTTTGCTAAAAATACTGAACAGTGGAGAATGTCATGAAGTTTGTTCTAAGTATTGTTTACAGCACCCGAAAATAAAAAAATGGATGTTGTTCAGAGTCTTTAAAGAAGACCTGGACTGTCAGTTTAGAAAGCAACTTATCTACGTGGATGCTCATCGGCTAAATAAAGGCAAATTCCTTCGGCGTTTCAAAGAGCTTCTTCCTCAAATAAAATATTTTCTAAATTGAATGGATATGGTCTACTGCCCAGAACTGAAGAATCCGGGTAGATAATATATAATGCATTCTTTATTTACACCACGGGTGAATGGACTAAATTTGTAAATACAGTTAAAGAAAAAAATCATGAACATTATTTCTGTGGCTTAGCCATTTTCAGAAAAAAATTACATTTTAATGAACCAATTATCATAAAAGATATTTTAAACACTATATTTCCTTTTAAAGAGTGGCTAATCTTTTGGCTACATAAACTTTGAACTGGAAGAACCACTCAAAATCATCGCTAGCCTGAAATCTGCTATAAGATTCGCGAAGTTTGTAAAACTAAAACCAGTTGCAAGACTTATTTTAAACCAGTTTTCTCCCCATGATGTTGAAAATAAATCATAATAATTTCATTCTGTCTATAATCATCTAGAGTTTGATATATTGAATTATTAAAATCATAACAATTCAATGATATTGAACTTAAAATACATTGCCATAAGGGCTAGCAAGTATTCAGAAGTATCAGCGTTTCTTATGTTTCCTGATAGTTCTATAGTTGTTGTGCGACTATATAATATTTATAAGAAACGTAGGTAGAGCCTAATTTGAAAATACACATTTTAGTTTATTCTCTATTTTATTTCTATATAGAAGCTACATAGTAAATATAAGAGATATTAACGAAAAAAAAAAAATCAAAATTCAATTAGAGAAACAATTGGTGATCGCGGGACCTTTGATAGGTTTGTAATTCAGACAGGGCCCAATTGCCTACCCCTGGATTAGACTATTCGATCACCTAAGTTGTTCCTGACTATGCTAATTTAGATCTTAAATTTATTAAGTTTAGTAGCTAGAGCTGTTTTCAGTAAAATTAACTGTTTGAGTTTGTTGGTTTAGCTGAAAATTTCTTTCAATTTTGGGTCTGTCCGTTCATATTAAAACTCTAGCTTCCTTATATTATATACATTTATAACTATTAATTATAAACTAAGGCGTCACTATCACAATAAACTGGACTGTTGATGACGAGAAGATTGGGGCTCGAATCCTAGTCGGGTGTACTGAGAGTGGATTTTACTTAATGGTTTTCCAAGCGAGTGCGGGTACATTCCCTCTAAACTTAACCTCCCTCATCCTTAACAAAATAACGTAATTAGTACTGCAAATATTCGTACAACTTGAAAGGATAGTGAGACTCAGTACTACAAATAAAAGCAACGATCAAATTTTTCTAAAAATACCCAATATACAGTTTGATTCTTTTTTCTTTTTGATACATACGCTTTTTTGCCGCATGCGTTTGCCTGTAACTTTCTTCTTGTCCTGTAATTTTTTCTTCTTCTAGATATGGGTTTTATAAATGTAGACACAAACACGTAGGCTACGTACATATCAGAATACATGATATAAATTAACAAACATAAAACTTGCGGTGATAAAAAGAAGAAAGAGTAAAGAAGAAAATAGCACTAGTGTCAGTTTCCTAATACAAGTCTAGAGGACTCTGGCTCGTTGCTAGTTGGTTAAGCGCTTAGTCATCATCAATCTTACGATTGATTTGCTGCAGCTCTCCGCCTATACCTATTCTGGGCCAAATATTCTACATATTTGTACCTTCTGCCAACATCATTTGCTCTCATTTCGGTGGTCGCGTGGTCTCAGGCGCTACACTCGCAATAGATTAGAGATTGGACTGCCGAAGATGGGGAGACCAGGGTTCGATCCCAATTGGGTGTACTTATGGTGGTTTTACCTAAATAGGGTTACACTCTCCCTCCACGAAAATGTGGGTACACTTCCTCTAAATTCCACCTTACTAATCCCTAATACATTAGTGTAATTAATACACAGGCGTACAACCCGAACGGGTACTGAGACAGGGTGCTAAAAGAAAAAGCCATCATTCACTATCTGATTCATGTACTCCAGTCTTGGTCTCCCTCATGAATTTCTCCTTCGTCAAACTGTCATATCTCAGTATATATCTTACCATGTTAACTCTTCTTTGCTGTATCCCTTTGCAATGTTTCCTTTCTTCATTTGCTTTCCTTAAAACTTCTGTATTTCAAACCATCTCCACTCGATATATTTCTAACCATCTTCTTTTCACCACATTTTAAAGGCTTCTAAACTTTTTCCTTTAGTTGCGCCAATGGTCCATGTTTCACAACCGTCAAGCACAACATTCCATGCATATACCTCTATGAACCTTTTCCGCTAACTCGTGTGATGATGAATAAATTGTGTATTGTTCATTTGGTAGCGTGTCTACCTACGGAGTTGAAGGTCTCGGATTCCATTCCTGGTATGCCTGAAAATTGGATTGTTGTAGAAATGCGGGTTTCTCCTTTCACAGTGATGAATATTAACGGCCGGAGGCTGGAACTTGTGTCTGCGCTTGTTTCAAGGTAGCTATAAGGAGGATCTTGGAAGCCACACGTGACTCTCTTGCTACATACTGCTTAAGGATGCTTTAAGAACTTAAACATAGTCCAAACAAAGAGGAGCTGTCACACAGCAACAAGCATATCATAATATTTGTAAAATCATACGACAGTAATAATATGTTTATGTTTAAAGCAACGTTAGATACTCCAAAGAACAAAGCGCTTTAATAATGCATTTGGAAAACTTTTATAAACGACTTATTAAAAAAAATATGTTCCTTCTTATTTGTTTTCAAATGTTTCCCAATGGCTGGTGCATTATTTTTGAATTTCAAACTAATGTGTAAATAGCATATGCTAACAAAACCAAAAATAAACCTCGCTTGCGTTAAGCTTGTAGTAGTTTGTAAATTTAAGATGTCATTAAAAACTTAAATACCATTGTTACGATGCATATAATTTACTATAAGATCACAACTTTGTTTTATTTGGAAAATATACTATACGTGACTCGTCTTTAATATCGAAATTTGTCAACTGACTAAGAAGCGTGAAAATACAGTCTTAACTAGACAGTTTGGCATTTTTTTTTTGTTCCATGACTAATGCCAAATGCGTAGACCAATTTTAACAAATTTGGTAGAAAGTATTTAGTCCTAGACCATACGACATATGCATGTTTTTTTACTCTTTTATTTCAACGTATAATGTAATATCGATGTTTCAAAATACATGAAAAATGGCTATTCTCCGTCTAACTTTAACAACATGGAAAAATATCAACTTATTATCCAAGTAAATTATAGGAGATATTTTAACTTAAAATGTAAAGAGAAATTTTCCAAAGAACAAGGTTAAAGTCCGTAATAAAAATTATAAAATGTAGGGAGAGAGATTAACTGTTCACAGAACTACTAGTAAGACTGTAGTAACGATAATAAATTGGAGGGAGCGAGGTCTACTGTTCACAGAACTACTAGTAAGACTGTAATAACGATAATAACATGGAGGGAGCGAGGTCTACTGTTCACAGAACTACTAGTAAGACTGTAGTAATGATAATAACATGGAGGGAGGTCTACTCCTCACAGAACTACTGGTAAGACTGTAGTAACGATAATAACATGGAGGGAGGTCTACTGTTCACAGAACTACTAGTAAGACTGTAATAACTATAATAACAAGGAATTATTGTATTTACGCCTGTACAAAATCTTATATTGATTTTAATTTCAAAATATACGATTTATTATTTCCTTCTAAATAAACATATCCTTACACGGACGATTTTCATTTACATACTGGCATGAAGACTCCTACTGACCATTTTTGTGAATAAACCAAATATTCTGATTTGTGGACAATATTTTTTTTTACAACAGCTATTTCAAAACTAAAAAAATAATTTTGTGACAGTGTTTGGTTATTTTTAGAACTATTAAAGAAATTAAATTTATATTTGTTTCAATGAGGGACGTTAATTTAGAGATTAATTATTTCGAATATTATGTATCATTTGACAGGTTTAATGAGCTTAATTATTTAGGAACAATTTTAACTAGCAATAACAATACTAGTGGAAATAGGAAAAGAATACAGTCGGGAAATGCATGCTATTACTCGGTTAGTATGTTGTTAACATCTCGCCTGCTTTCAAAAAATATAAAACTCAGAATTTACACGGCAATAACTTTTACCGGTTGTTCTACATAATTGTGAAACAAGCTCTCTTACCTTACACAACAAAAATAAATTTAAGGGGTTTGAAAATAATGTGCCCTGTGGAAAGGAAGGGTTTACATGATGATGAGTTACATACCCTGTACTCATCATAAGACATTATAAGGATAATCAAGTCTCGTAGATTAATGTGGGCAGGACATTTAGCGTGAATGGGAGATTCTAGAACCAAATACAGGGTATTGAATGGCAAACCCAATGGGAAGAAACCATTGGGAAGACCTAAACGCAGATGGGAGGATAGCATTAGAATATACCTGAAATACATATAGTGTAATGAGGTGGACTGGATAAAGCTAGCTCAATATATGGATAGGGTGTCATGAGGAGGACTGGGTATAACTAGTTCAAGATAGGGATAGGTTGTGATGAGATAGATTGGATAGAACTATCTCAAGACAGGGATAGGGTGTGATGAATTGGACTAGAAAGAGCTAGCTCAAGATAGGAATTGGGTGTGATGAGGTGGACTGGATAGAACTAGCTCAAGATAGAAATATGTGACATAGCTACTTTTGTAAGTGTGACAATGACCATACGAGTTCCTAATGCTATGTAGTAAGTAAGTAAGTATTTATTATGTTTCATTAATAATGGCTGAGTAAAAACCTAAATAAGTACTTACATTAACATGGGGAATCCTATCTTGACTTGCCGCTACGTCACAGGTAAGCAAAGTCGTTAGTGACCTAATATATGCGTACATCTATGATTAACAGAATTATGTTTGACGTTTGACAAACTCTTGTTAATCATTCTACTGGATCTTGTCGACAGGCGAACATTTGTTTGACAGTCTAGCCCTCCTTACGACTCATTGTTTGAGTGGTTATTGACCCGTAACTGGCGGAACGCTTCCTCTACTGCGACTAGACCGGTTATTTTTTTTATTTTTTATAAGTAAGTGTCTTTAACGTGAGCTTTCTGAACCAACTGATCATATCAACTCACCACTTATCAAACTAACTTGATTTTATAATAAACCCAACACACAGTCCCCCACGCGTCCATTCAACAATATGAAAAAGGAATACCCAATTACTTGCTTAAGTGACCGAATGTTATAAGGCGTCATTCACGTGTTAGACTGGCCTGCTGAAGACCGGGAGATCGGGGTTCGAATCCCGGTCAAGTCTACTGAGGGTGTATTTTCCTAAATTATTTCCTATTCTCCTTCGACTCTAATGCGTGTAGATTATTTCTAAACTGCTTCCTTTCTCATCCCTTCTCCATTAGAGTAGTTAGCATACATGCGTACAAGGTTGAGGGAAATAGGAGCTTAGGAAGAAGGAGGATTCAAATACCAGATGACTTGAAGGAAAGAAGAAGATTCTGGGAGCTGAAGGAGGAAGCAGAGGACAAGGCACATTGGCGGTCTAAGTTCATTGACAAAATGAATGGACCTGTCGTAAGATAGAACACCTCATAATGATGATAATAATAATAACAATAATGCATATAACCTGAGCGCGTAGTAAGACGCCGTGATAAAAAAAAACAATGCTAATTATCTTTTACACCACATATACCACCTTCTTTGGTTTATATGATGATAGTAATAATAATAATAATAATAATAATAATAATAATATTAATAATAACAACACTTAGCACCACGTTTTACTACCCGTTCGGGTTGTACGCTTAAGTACGAATTACTTTAATGGTATAGGAATTGAGAAGGATGAATATAGAGGAAGTGAACCAGCATTTGCATGGAGGTAGAGTGGAAAACCATTTAGAAAAAACTACCCTCAGTCCACCCGAGTGAGATTCGAACCTCAATCGCCCTGTCCTCGGGAGTCTAGCTCAACACTAAACTAGCGCGTTAGCCAACTACACCACCGAGGCTGGTTTGGTTGATATGCTTTTATATTTATAGCACTTGTGTGGTAAGAATGAGATAAGTAGAATATTGGAGTAAAAATGTCCGAATCTTTGTGTAAGGAGAGCGGGAAACAATTTAGAAAGAAAAAAACACTCTCAACACATCCAGCTGGGAATCGCACATAAACCTCCACGTCACCGGCAAACTTAAACCATGATTTTGAAAGGAAGTCCGTTCTGGAAGGCCTTTTATCATATGAAAATACAGCTATACCTTAGAATTCTGGTACGAAATAAGACCTAAAAACGAGTTTCCTACCAAAATCTGTCATTGAAAGATTTTTAGCTATACCGGAAATCGAACCCGGGACTCTGGGTGATTGACACAATTAATCCTATTTCATCAACAGGATTGCTCGCACGATTTAGTTTTTTTGGGTCTGAAAAACTAACTAATTTGGGGTGTGTATGAGGATGTTCAAGTTTAAATTATGGAGTATCCATTCCTCTTTGAGGTAAATGCTAGAACAGCTCCATGACCGGCTAGCATTATGTATCTACCACTTGTGGACACGCAGTCAAAGTGTCAAGCTCGTGACGGGAAGGATGAGTTTCAAATAAATATATGTACCTATAAATATATTGTAGCTACTGTAACTATATATATGTATATTGGCCACTCAGAGCTATTCAAAACCACAGTCCGCGGTGACACATAGCTGGTAGTATGCTGCTCTGTAATTAATAATTTAATTGATGAATATCACAAACTTATACATAATGATTGTCCACAGGATTAGTCCTAGTAGCAGAATCGAGTTAATTAAGTGGAAAATGACAACCTGTACAAGAGGAATCGAACTCAATGACCCAGGACTTTTGGCATTAGACGTCAATCCTCTATCACTAAGCCATTTTGATTCGTCTAGTATTCTGAACACTCCTTCACTAATTGTTGAGTTGAGTCATTTGTTGTGGGTTGTAGTTTTTCAACCAATTTCCAGTCGTGGAACACCACTTGGAGTAGTTTCTAGAGGCCTCCAATTTCGAAAAGCTTGCTGAAGGGGAAAATTCTTAATAATTTCTAGGAACATCCGAATTTCAAAAAAATGCTTATGGTAATTCTAAACTACTATTCTAATTATCAAAGTAAGATTTAAAGGCGAGGACCTCTCTAAAAAGCTCCTAGGTGTATTAAAATTTAAATTAATTTATGGGGAAGGACCACTCCAAATTACTGCTTGTAGAAGAGTCAAATTTTTAAAAACAAATCCATACGGATGGAAATATTCTATCGATATTTACTAAGTCCATTCAAATGTATCACAAATAAAACATGAGCTACTGGAATAACATCAATGTTCTCTTTGTTTATAACTGTGATAGATTTATTTAACATGCAAATATCTGTGATTTTTGTACTCACGAACAAATGAATTTTTCCATTGCTATTGTTGAGGAGCTTGTTGTAATTTGGAACAACGGCAAGAATCACTTGGAGTGACAAAAGAAGCAATCGGAACACGCTTTCTGAAACGAAGTAGAAAAGGATAATTTTTGGTGTTGGGGTGGGTGGGGGGGGGGGGGGAACAAAACCTCATCCTTACAATGGGTTCACAACTAGTTTTCTTACAAGAGTTTAGTTTTAAAAATATATATTGGTTTATTTTACTAATATCATCTAATATCTGTGGATATAATTAGCATTGTTAGATTAGATCAAATATTATTATTATGTAAACAAAAATGTTCCAGTCCTTGGTTTAAAATATTTTTTATTGATTTTTTTGTTGCTGCGTCTTACTAACTGTTCAGGTTATACAAATATATGATAATTACTCTAATAGGGTAGGGATGAGGAAATAAGTATTTTAGAGGTAATCTACCAGCATTTGTGTGGAAGGATAGTGGGAAACCATTTAGTAAACACCACCCTCAGTAGACAAGACCTGGATTCGAACTCAACTCTCCTCGTCATCAACAAGCCAGCCAAACACAAGATTGGTGCCTTTAACCGTTCGTCCAATGAAGAGGACTTGGTTAAATAGATTAAAACAGATACGAATTAATAAATTTACAAATTTCGAAATTATTTCTTCACTTTTGGATATCCCTTAGAATCCCATCTCATGATTGATTAACCGGGCTATTAAATACACAATTACCCACTTCGTTGACCGCATGGTCTAAGGAGCTACTCTCGCAGTAGACTAGACTGTCATTGTTGAGATCGAAGTTAGAATCTCAATATGGTGTACTGAGGGTGTTTCTTCAAAATGGTTTTCTGCCCTTCCTATACGCAAATTTGGGTTCACTTCCTCTAAATATAGCCTTCCTAATTCCTAAAACCACCAGTGTAGTTAGTACATACGCATATGAACACGAACGGGTAGGAGGAATATGTGGTGCTAAAAAATCCAGTAGAATTAGGATAAGTGTAATAGTTAAATTCATTTTGAAATAATTTTTTTACAATATTGTAATTTTTTTTTAATATAGCTAAACATTAGTTTATCACTAGTCCTCAATTCCACAGTTTACTAAAATGAAATACAGATAAACGCACCACGAAGGGAAGCTCGAGCTGTTTTATCTGCCAAAGCTAGTCGTTTCCTATGAGGTGAGACGGGCACTTAACAGGTGTACAAGCGAGTCGTGAATCGACTTTAGCATTTTATTTTTAAATTGGGAAACCATTCATCCTGTCTTGATTAATAAACTTTTGATCAAAGTTATAAATTGTCGGGGACCTTCCTTAACATTTTCATTGAGATAAAAATCAATTTAAGTATTTATTGAGGTTTTAGTCTTAAAACTTTAATAAACATGGTAGTATGCATTATACAGAAATGAAAATACTAAAGACGGTCCCTGACAAATTATATTTTTGATTGAAAGTTTGTTAATCAAGAGATAATAAATGGTCTACATATTCTATTGCATTAGGAACTCAAAAGTTGATTGCTGCACTTACAAAAGTACACTACCTATCCCTATCTTAAGCTAGTCCAATCCAGTCCCCCTCATTATACCCTATCCCTATCTTAAGCTAGTTCTATCCAGTCCCACTCATAACGCCCTATCCCTATCTTGAGCTAGTTCTACCCAGTCCACCTCATTAATCCCTAACCCTATCTTGAGCTAGTTCTATCCAGTCCACCTCATTACACCCTATATATATATTGAGCTAGTTATATATAGCTCACCTCATTATATCTTATCCCTATCTTGAGCTAGTTATATATAGTTCACCTCATTATATCTTATCCCTATCTTGAGCTAGTTATATACAGTCAAATGGTTTATTAACAAATAGTTACAATTTTAAAAATGATACAAGCCCAACTTGAACACCCAGGCCCAGAAAACGTGCTCAATAGTTGGTGGTTAACGGCCAATTAACTATTAGTCTTGCGCAAGCATCGCCTTCTGACTTTTCTTGTTATCACTCGTCTAATAATTGGTCCTAAGTATGTTGGCAGCTGATTGGCTGTTGGTCAGAGCAAGGCTAAAATTACCAACTTAAGAAGAACTTAAGGTCATATTTTTGCTCATCCACACCCACAATATATGAATTTAGGAAAAAAAAAACAAGTTTTTTGGTCGGATTATTTAAGGCGTCACACTCGCAATAAACCGAATATCGAAGACGTGGAGATCGTGGCTCGAATCCCAATCGGGTGAACCGAGAATGTTTTTTTTTATTAACTTGTTTTCCATCCTCCCTTCCCGAAAGTTTGGGTTAACTTGTTGACTTCCTCTAAATCCAACCGTCATCATTCTTAACATATAAGCTTAATTATTTCATGAGTAGTGAAACGTATCGACAAAAATTCAAATATGAAATCTTTCTTGACATTTCAGCTGTAGTCATGCCAGCCATTTCCTAGGATGAATTATGATTGCTGTAGCGGCTATAGCCGAAATGTCAGCTTAATTTCACTGACGTGGTTCATACCCAAAAATAATAGTTTTAGCTCAAACATCGTCAGCGATAGAGTTAAAAGCCGAACCAATATATGTATCTTATTTTATTTATCTTAATCCATGTCCTGCTTTTGGCTTCTTATTTGGAAATATCAGAAGGGAGTGAAACGAATCGTTAAGGGAAGAGGGGCTGGGAAGGCTCATGTACAGTTGAGTTTGTATTTTTACATGACATAAGATAAACTTCGTATCCCCTTAAATAATAGAATTTATTTACAAAATTTATCAACATACACATTTTTGCTAAAATAAAAAATAATCGCTACTGTAATATATCTATTTCAACGCCCGTTGTTTCTCTAACTGTGCGTGTGAACGAACCTTTAAAATACAAGTGGCATAATTTATAAAATATGATAGTTTATTTACTAAATAAAATATAAATTACTATAATATTTTAAAATGTGCAGTACATACATTATTATTATTATTTAGCACTGCGTCTTACTACCCATTCGGGTTATACGCTTTAAGTACTAATTACGATAATGGATTGGGAAGGTTGAATTAGATGAAGTGAATCCACATTTGCGTGGAGGAAGAGTGGAAAACCATTTAGGAAAAGCCACCCCCAGTTCACCCGACCGAGATTCGAACCTCGATCTCCCCGTCCTCGGCGGTCGAGCTCAACACGACTAGCGCGTTAGCCAACTACGCCACCGAGGTGTGTTACAGTACATACAGATGTAAGACTTGAATAAGACAGCGGTAACCAATATTTATATAAAATGTCACATTGTATATTCTATGACAAAATCAAACGTAATTTAATTCCTTTATAAAGGAAAATTGATTTTAAATACAACTGTTTATGAATTATTTATGAAGCTGTGAAGTACAATCATTAGTTTTCTATTAAAGGTAGATCGTAACTAATTTCAAAATCATTTCAATAAATTATTTACTCGAAGACGCGCTGCTCATAATTCCAAACGGATTCATTGGGTGCACTTAGTTTACATATTTAATTTTCATTCTTCCCTTCAGGTGAAAAGTGAAACAAATCCTCTTAAATACTCTCCTAAAGATATTTCCTCACTAATTTGAGTCGTTAACAACTTTTACCGGATAGAATCATTGTCAATACAATCATAATCAAATCAACTAACTGGCTGGATGGATGGAGGTTAACTAACTATTCAATTTACACATTAGTCAGTTACAATATAGTTTTTAGTTATTATTTTTTTAGCACTGAGTCTTACTATCCGTTTGAGTTGTACGCTTATGCACTAATTACGTTAGTGGTTTTAGGGATTAGGAAGGTTATATTTAGAAGAAGTGTAACCACATTTGCGTGTAGGGAGACTGGTAAACCATTTTTGAAACACCCCCCTTCAGTACACCCTACCTAGATTCAAACCTCTATCTGCCCGTAATCGGCAATCTAGTCTACTGCGAGAGTAGCGCGTTAGAACATGAGGCCACCGAAGCAGGTTACAATAAGTTGTTTATTTAGTGGTAACAAAGTATTTGTTTAAATGTAAGACAAGGCAAACTAGCCTTATCTTTGCCAAATATAATAGAGACAATAAATATAAAATTATATAAATAATATAAATGTCAAGCTAATTTAGTCTGGATTGCCGGTGACGGGGAGGTCGAGATTTGAATCCAGGGTTATTCTTACTAAATGGTTTCTTGCTCTTCCTCCAAACAAATGCTGATACATTTACTTTAAATTCTACCTTGCTCATCCCTACCAGATTAGTGTAATAAATAAGTAGTGTGGGGGATACGATAGCACAATATGACCTTGAACATGCCTGTAAACATCCTTGTGCTACAACATGTATATGTCCTGTTGGTTTTCACCCGGGCATTGATGATTGCTTCCAGGACAGTAACAAAGCAATTAACAACTAGACTAGGGGTACAAGGTTAAATTTCTATACCCTGTTCGTCAAAAGATAACCTATAGTACAGGTATCGAAAGGGGATATCAAACCCTGTCCTCTGATCAAATGGGTATACAAATTTAACCTTGTTGATCGTTGAGAGAAATTTCAAAGAGGTTAAATATTGTAAATCCAATGATCATAATAATGTTTGTTGAATGAACTCTCTCAACACAGTAACTCTATAATTATAAACAATCCATCCTGATATTTAAAAAAAATTCTTAGTAGCACAGCTGAAGTATTGAATTTTAGACACTACTAACTCATATCCTCAAGTTTTTTTTTTTTTCCTGGAAGTCTGAGCTTCCATGATATAGGCAGTATCTTTGCATCTCATTTTTCGTCTTATTCGACTATCTATAATCACATGAGCTATACAATGTAAGTAAAATCTTTGTAGTTTGGGCAGCATCGTGTCATTCCATAGTTTTATATATTTGAAAACTATCTCAATATGGATATCATTTTCAGCATAAACAACAAAATCACAGAATTTCCTCTCAGTAATTTTTAACTGCCCTTGTATTTGATAATAGTACACATGACAGGTTTTCAATGATAGTTGGTGACTTTTTAATTGCAAGCATACGTTTTTCTTCCCATTCCTAATAGAGTCTTTAAAACTTCCATACTTCCATATAATACATGCTTATTTAATTTATATATAATTATTATCATATACAAGGCGTAAAATACCTTCTCATTGTTAAATATACATTTTCCTCTATATACTGTATACAACTTATATAATTATTATGTAGTAGGCCTAGTTAAGAATACGTAAATCTTAATTTTAAATATACTTTAAGCTATCTCTCCAGGACACGAACACAAATATTCTGGAACACTTAACAATTCTGTAAAAATGTAAATACAAGATCAGATTTGTAATAGAAAAATTACATAAATATTGTAAAAACGTGTGCGTCGTAATATTATTTCGCTTTCAATTAGGGAAATTTAAACGTTATTTGAAGTTGAAATCACTTTATTGTAGTATATTATTTGTGTATTTAACAACAATTATGAACCAGTGGTAACAAGGCCTCGGGACAAAAAATAGAATATCATGAACCAGTGGTAATAAGGCCCCGGGACATCAAACAATAGCAGATTATGAACCGGTGGTAACAAGGCCCTGGGACATCAAACAATATCAGATTTTGAACCAGTGGTAAAAAGGCCCCCGGCATCAAACAATAGCAGATTATGTACCAATGGTAACAATGCCCTAGGGCATCAAACAATAGCAGATTAAAACCAGTGGTAACAAGGCCTCGGGACATACAATAGAATATCATGAACCAGTGGTAACAAGGCCCCGGGAGATCAAACAATAGCAGATTATGAACCAGTGGTAGCCAGACCCCGGGACATTAAACAATATTGGATTATGAGCCACTGGTAACAAGGCCCAGGGAAATAAAACAATAGCAGATTATGAACCACTGGTAACAAGGTCCCGGGACATAAAACAATAGAATATTATGAACCACTGGTAACAAGGCCCCGGGACATCAAATACTGAAGTATTATCAACCACTGGTAAGTAGGCCCCAGGAAATCAAACAATAGCATATTATGAACCAGTGGTAGCCAGGCCCCGGGACATTAAACAATATTGGATTATGAGCCACTGGTAACTAGGCCCTTGGACATCAAACAATATCGGATATAGGAAAATACTTAAAGAAATGCTGTACTCATGTGAAATTAGATTTTTTTTTATCTCTTTTAAGATTGGTTTATACTGTTTATTGTTCAATTTACAACCACTAATAAAAGTGGAACGCATATATTTTTCTACATTCATGAAGTTATTGTAATATACAAATAAGCAATAGATTTAAAATCAAGACGCGTTTTGATGCACCAAGCTATGAGTTCCTTTGACACTTGGAGTTGAAGAACAAAACTAACACAGTAAAATATTATCAAAGTGCCAAATTACTAGAGGAAGGAAATACAGACAAAATAAATGTCACAACTCAGCACTCAAGTAGTAAGAAGGAGGGGACTGAATTGTATCCATTCGGAATGGTATCCATTCCGATAGTTTTGTAATAAACTGCTTTTGTGAAAATCCTGAATTGTATCCACTGGAATTATATCCCCCAAAACCTGAATCGTACCCCCTCGGAATGGTATCCATTCCGATAGTTTTGTAATAAACTGCTTTTGTGAAAATCCTGAATTGTATCCACTGGAATTATATCCCCCAAAACCTGAATCGTACCCCCTCGGAATGGTATCCATTCCGATAGTTTTGTAATAAACTGCTTTTGTGAAAATCCTGAATTGTATCCACTGGAATTATATCCCCCAAAACCTGAATCGTACCCCCTCGGAATGGTATCCATTCCGATAGTTTTGTAATAAACTGCTTTTGTGAAAATCCGGAATTGTATCCACTGGAATTATATCCCCCAAAACCGGAATCGTATCCCCTCGGAATGGTATCCATTCCGATAGTTTTGTAATAAACTGCTTTTGTGAAAATCCTGAATTGTATCCACAAATGGCCGACTTGAGTTTTAACAGAAGGAACGTTTAACGTAAAAGCTTTGTCACAATTCTGGTAGAGGGCAGCAGGATGGAATCTTCTTAACTTACTACTTGTATACTAGAGTGCAGACAAATCCAATCAAATTATTTAAATAAGTTTAAGTAATTATTTGAAATTCGTAGACTCATATAAGGCTGCCAACATTACATAGAATATTAAAAAGCATAGCGTTATAAATTATTTATGATTTCCAATTAAGAGGATATTCGTATCCTAAATCAGCCAGTCCTGCTCGATTATACACTTTAGGCCAGGGGAACAGAAGTTAAACGTATGGACATTAGGAGCCCCTTTTAGAAAATATAAACAAATTGTTTGCAGTCATCATTGATAAGATTTTACTCTATTTCACTGTTATTTATAGATATTGACTATCTTTGTATTAATATTATCACTGTTCACCATAGTTTTTATTTTGTTTCCTTGAAGATGATTCAAAAATTCATTTGTAATCAAATCGATATATGAGAATTTAAAATAACTTTGTCATTAGTGCTCTAATTCTCTTTTCAAGTGGCCTGTTTAAGTATTTTCTTAAAAACGAAGTATTCATTCTCTTTAAAGATTGCAGTGCATATTAGAAAATTAATTTGCAACCTTTTTTAACATGTAAGATTTTTTTTCGGGTCAATATATTTTAGAGCATGTATTGACTTCTATAATTTTAAAGAGAGAAATCTTTTATTTTATTTGGCAACAGACTTTAGCCACTATGTTAAAAAATAATTATTCAAAATCTAGCTTTAATTTATTCAAATCTAGTAAGAAATGAGACGGTTTTGATGAATTCTGGCAAGAATTTTATTAATGTAAATGGCAGCAATGCTTTACTCGCTCATTTATAATCAAAATAAAAAAGTTTCTACAAGACAACGTTTTCATATTTTCCTATAAACATTTTAAGAGGTATGGAAGTTATTCAATTTGTTTCAAATCCCATGTAAGATTTTGCAGGCGATGTTCACCACAATTATTACAACCACCATAAAATTACTGTCTTTGCCACACTAGTGAAAATATACTTATGGCGTGATATTTATATGTGACTTTTAAAGCTAAGGAACAATGTTAATTTTCATAATTTGGGTGAAAAATGTGGTTTAAGAATTGGTTTTTTTAGTATATATATTGCGTTCACTAGATGCATCAGTGAATTTTTTTATAATACATTATGGGTGATTATTTCGTATGAGTAATTGTCTTCATTTTTAAGCTATATAATTGCACCTCCTCTGGTTAAAAAAAGGATAGCGTTAACGAGGAAACCAATGAGATAGAAAGAGACGTAGGTGTCTATAAGCGCATCTACTGCAATTTAAGAGCGAGACGACCTATCGCTATTTATTATTTGCTCCATAAATTTATAAAGGTATTTTAGTAACCATTCATCACACGAAATTTAATATAGCCTGACATATATTAATAATTCGCATAAAATAGTAAAGTATATCACAATGTCTTATCAAGTATTAAGAGAAAAAGAAATACCCGAAGGGTTTTCTCTTTCTCACGCAATGTAAAACAGACGACAGCTCGAAAATTTCAGACACAGACATCCAAATCCAATTGATCATTGGCTGTTTTGATCTGTGTTAGGCTAGGCTTAATGAAAGCTCAGGTTTTCATTCATAGCTTAAATAATAGTTTGACCATGGCTAATTGTCGAGAATTATCTACAACGACGATCAAGCCACATTTTAAAATCTCCTAGCCATAAAATATATTGATAAATGATAACATCCATCACTAACATTTTGATGAGTATGACTAGGAAAATACCCAATTCACTTGTATAATTCGAACACTTACGTGTGGGTGAAATGCGAGTTTAGTTCAGTGGTTTCCAAATTAAGCCAGGTTTGAAATCAATGTTGGTCTTTGAAACCATCGCGACCCCTTGATGGCCTACAAGTATTAATATCCTGGTTTTTAAATTTTAATTTTATAATATTCTTATTAATCAGGGCTATAAAAAATTTAGCACCACATCTTACTATGCGTTTGGGTTATAAACATGTGTACTAATTTCGCTAATGTGTTATGGACGAAAAAGGTTGAATTAAGATTAAGTTTACCCGGAGTTGCAAGGAGGGAGAGTGGAAAATTATTTAGGGAAAATCAATCCCAGAACCGCCAGTCAGAATATGAATCCTGACCTCATCAGTTAAACCAAACTAGCGTGCCGTTAATTCAGCTTGATCGATGAAATGGTTTAGGCTCTATGCACAGATACAAACACACAGACAGGCGGCATCGCTAAAATATATTTTTCTGTTTCAGGGGGCCATGAAACGTCGATATTTATCAAAATTTCAAGGTTTTTTTTTACGATATCAATACTTTCTCTAACCGAGGGGTGCGAGAAAGAAAAAATTATTTCCACAAATCAAATCAAAAGTTTTTTAAAGATTTCTATAAAGGTCTTGACTGAAATGTCTACTACTTTTTCAATTCTTCACGTCTCAATAGCCTTATGAACTAACTTCGTGTTCACACTTTAGGGATAATATGAGAAAGGTATAATTTAGAGAAAGTGTATGTAGATAAAGTGGAAAATCATTTAGTCAAAATTATCTCGAAACATCCGGCGAGTTTCGATCCCCGATATTAGTCATGGTGAATCAAGTTGTAGCTAGGATGATAAAACTATATACAACTAGCTACAACTTGATTCACCATGACTAATATCGGGGATCGAAACTCGCCGGATATATATATAACTCGCCGGATATATATATATTATATATATTATATATATATATATATATATATTATATATATATATATTATATATATATATATATTATATATATATATATATATTATATATATATATATATATATTATATATATATATATATATATATATATATTATATATATATATATATATTATATATATATATATATATATTATATATATATATATATATATATATATATATATAATATATATATATATATAGAGGAAAGTCGCCTAATTTGGGGAGCATTTTGTAAAAATATTTTTAGTTAAAAAGAAACATATGATACTACAATGAATATTTGAGACATAATTAGTTGTTTTATTGCCCTCACTTTAGTGCAAAAGAAAATATCACTTATGAGCAAATTTTAAGATTAAATAATTTTTTAAAAAAACATGCGCCTCCCCAAATTAGGAACCCTAGGGCTCCAAATTTGGGGATGTTCAATTATCCTTACACAAAAAATTATTTATTTAGAAGAAAGTGATTTTTTGTTCTTTTTTGAAAGGCACAAACCACTCACAAATTGTTTATTAAATGGATCAACACAATCTGTGTGTGCCCATTTGTTGCTTACCACACATCGAACCCAATTCTCACCTTCATGGTCATCAGAAAATAATCCTGCACAAATAATACACTCTGCATCAGATTCACTTTCACTTTCCAAATCAAGATCGTCATCAGAATCAACTAGTGAAATATTATCCTCAGATTCTGTTGAAGATTCCGAATATTTGGCAGCCCTTTTCTTACGACGGTAAACTGGTGTTTTCAATTCAGAGCGTTTCTTGATAGTCGTAGTCTTACCGTTTCTCTTTGGTGAAGGACCCTTTTTCTGCGACTCTGCTAGCTGTCGTTTATAAGGTGATCCGGTGATGAGCTGGGCAGATCCAGTTCGGGACTTTCTTGTAGTAGGCTGAATTTTTATAGTGGGAATTGATTTGATGTTAGACGCCCGGATAAGCCTTATCTGAGGTGGCGTTGTTACAGGAACAGGATCAGGATCATGGGATGTCCCTGGTTGAGGCTCCTGCAGGTCATCGAGCTGTTGTGGGCTCTCAGCATTGTTCTCTTCAGGCTCTTCAAGAACAGCAAAATCATGAGGTCGGAAGTTGTTCCTATTACAAGGAAACAATCCAGTTTTGCGGAAACCACTAGCAGCCGCTTCAGCAGTTGCTGCCCTCATGTACGCTTTTCCAAAAATTTCCCCTATTTGGTAGACAGTGACCATTCGTCCAGGATTTCTTCGAATCCACTGCTCAACTACCTGGGCGTAGTACGTCTTAAAAGGCCCCATAAATGAGACATCGAGTGGCTGCATTTTGTGAGTGCTATGGGGGGGCAAACACACAATGGCCACATGATTCTCTCGCCCCATGTTTATCACATCTATATTTCTCGTGTGAGAGTAGTGGCCATCTAATACGAGAATTGCAGGATCCTCCGAAGTAGGCTTCACGCTGGAAATAAAGTGACGAAACCAATCTGTAAATATGTCCATTTGTATCCAGCCAGACGGATGGCAAGAATAAATAGAGCCAGGGGGAGTCCCATTCATGAGTTCCATCTTCATGTTCTTTCGAGGGAAGATAATTAATGGAGGGACAAAGTGGCCTGCAGGGCTCATACAAGTGACAACAGTTATAAAAGCCCCTCGTTCAGTCGCTTGAAGTGCTCCAATTTGTCGCTTTCCCTTTAGACCCACAATTTTTTGTGTGCTTATGTTGTACAATTGATATGCCGGTTTCGTCACAGTTGTATAACCTAGATGGATAATTATTGATACTGTCCATTGTAGGTTCAAAAATATCAAAAAACTTGAAAACTGCCTCTGGAGTGAAACTCTTTGCTCGGGCCATTGAGAGACCTTGAGGAGTGCGCACAGCAAGCTGTAGATTTCTTCTTAAGAAATTCTTCATCCATTTTTTCCCGGCCTACTCATTCTTTTTGGAGAAGGGTTCGCAATTCCGTTTTTTACAGCAATCTGATATGCCATGCGACGAACATCCCTTTGAGAAAGGCCGAAGAATCTGTTTTCCATAATAAGGCAGTAGTCTGCGAGATATTTTTCTAATTCAAATGGTAGTGTTGGCTTCCTGCCTATTTTGGATTGAACCACGTCACTAGGACATTTATCTAAATCCTTAACGTAGCGTTCTAGTGTAGTTTGAGGAACATGAAAGACACGGGATGCTTTAAGACTTCCCATTTCCTTATTGCGCATGGCCGCAACTGCCGCCTTCATTTGTTCTGGATCCCATTTTTTCCTCGGAGCCATCTGTAAATATTTATTTTATAATAGTTTAAAAAGGTTGTGTTATTTAGGGACGTTGGTCTTCAAAGAAAAGTACTCAAATTTATTTATAAAATTGCTAAGTGATATCTACAGATTATAACTTGACATTGGATCTTTATAGAGATAAACAAATAAATCATTATTTTTATATTTAATATAAAAGACAATATAAAACTACCATATCTTAAAATTGGTTTACCGTTATATTTTGTTTTTTTAAATATTCTAATATTTTTTAGCAAATATTAGATTATTATAAAATTATATTTAATTCATTGTTGTGAAGAACGTTTTGGGTTCTTAATTTGGGGATCCCCAAATTAGGAAACCTAAGACTCCCCATAATAGGCTCCATAAAATGATTATCTTTGACATTCTAAAAATATGTTCAAATAGTTACTAATTTTAATAAATGTAACCTCTAAAGAAAGCCACTTTAATACCAATTATAACAAAATTAGCAAATATAGAAATATAAATACCTTTACTCTGTAATCTTGAATTTATTCGAGCTTAGCAAAAACTTTCAGGACACAAATAAAATGTTAGAACCGACTGCTCCAATACTCGTGGAGCTACTGCGCTGTTAACAGCCAAACAATGAGGAAGCGTCCTTTCCTTCAATTTCCAGTGTTCGTCGATAGGTAGCAGCACATCCTTACTCCAAATATTGTACCTCCCCAAATTAGGAACTCACCCCAAATTAGGCGACTTTCCTCTATTATATATATATAATATATATATATATATATATATACAACTAGCTACAACTTGATTCACCATGACTAATATCGGGGATCGAAACTCGCCGGATGTTTCGAGATAATTTTGACTAAATGATTTTCCACTTTATCTACATACAAATGTAGATACACTTTCTCTAAATTATACCTTTCTCATACTATCCCTAAAGTGTGAACACGAAGTTAGTTCATAAGGCTATTGAGACGTGAAGAATTGAAAAAGTAGTAGACATTTCAGTCAAGACCTTTATAGAAATCTTTAAAAAACTTTTGATTTGATTTGTGGAAATAATTTTTTCTTTCTCGCACCCCTCGGTTAGAGAAAGTATTGATATCGTAAAAAAAAACCTTGAAATTTTGATAAATATCGACGTTTCATGGCCCCCTGAAACAGAAAAATATATTTTAGCGATGCCGCCTGTCTGTGTGTTTGTATCTGTGCATAGAGCCTAAACCATTTCATCGATCAAGCTGAATTAACGGCACGCTAGTTTGGTTTAACTGATGAGGTCAGGATTCATATTCTGACTGGCGGTTCTGGGATTGATTTTCCCTAAATAATTTTCCACTCTCCCTCCTTGCAACTCCGGGTAAACTTAATCTTAATTCAACCTTTTTCGTCCATAACACATTAGCGAAATTAGTACACATGTTTATAACCCAAACGCATAGTAAGATGTGGTGCTAAATTTTTTATAGCCCTGATTAATAAGAATATTATAAAATTAAAATTTAAAAACCAGGATATTAATACTTGTAGGCCATCAAGGGGTCGCGATGGTTTCAAAGACCAACATTGATTTCAAACCTGGCTTAATTTGGAAACCACTGAACTAAACTCGCATTTCACCCACACGTAAGTGTTCGAATTATACAAGTGAATTGGGTATTTTCCTAGTCATACTCATCAAAATGTTAGTGATGGATGTTATCATTTATCAATATATTTTATGGCTAGGAGATTTTAAAATGTGGCTTGATCGTCGTTGTAGATAATTCTCGACAATTAGCCATGGTCAAACTATTATTTAAGCTATGAATGAAAACCTGAGCTTTCATTAAGCCTAGCCTAACACAGATCAAAACAGCCAATGATCAATTGGATTTGGATGTCTGTGTCTGAAATTTTCGAGCTGTCGTCTGTTTTACATTGCGTGAGAAAGAGAAAACCCTTCGGGTATTTCTTTTTCTCTTAATACTTGATAAGACATTGTGATATACTTTACTATTTTATGCGAATTATTAATATATGTCAGGCTATATTAAATTTCGTGTGATGAATGGTTACTAAAATACCTTTATAAATTTATGGAGCAAATAATAAATAGCGATAGGTCGTCTCGCTCTTAAATTGCAGTAGATGCGCTTATAGACACCTACGTCTCTTTCTATCTCATTGGTTTCCTCGTTAACGCTATCCTTTTTTTAACCAGAGGAGGTGCAATTATATAGCTTAAAAATGAAGACAATTACTCATACGAAATAATCACCCATAATGTATTATAAAAAAATTCACTGATGCATCTAGTGAACGCAATATATATACTAAAAAAACCAATTCTTAAACCACATTTTTCACCCAAATTATGAAAATTAACATTGTTCCTTAGCTTTAAAAGTCACATATAAATATCACGCCATAAGTATATTTTCACTAGTGTGGCAAAGACAGTAATTTTATGGTGGTTGTAATAATTGTGGTGAACATCGCCTGCAAAATCTTACATGGGATTTGAAACAAATTGAATAACTTCCATACCTCTTAAAATGTTTATAGGAAAATATGAAAACGTTGTCTTGTAGAAACTTTTTTATTTTGATTATAAATGAGCGAGTAAAGCATTGCTGCCATTTACATTAATAAAATTCTTGCCAGAATTCATCAAAACCGTCTCATTTCTTACTAGATTTGAATAAATTAAAGCTAGATTTTGAATAATTATTTTTTAACATAGTGGCTAAAGTCTGTTGCCAAATAAAATAAAAGATTTCTCTCTTTAAAATTATAGAAGTCAATACATGCTCTAAAATATATTGACCCGAAAAAAAATCTTACATGTTAAAAAAGGTTGCAAATTAATTTTCTAATATGCACTGCAATCTTTAAAGAGAATGAATACTTCGTTTTTAAGAAAATACTTAAACAGGCCACTTGAAAAGAGAATTAGAGCACTAATGACAAAGTTATTTTAAATTCTCATATATCGATTTGATTACAAATGAATTTTTGAATCATCTTCAAGGAAACAAAATAAAAACTATGGTGAACAGTGATAATATTAATACAAAGATAGTCAATATCTATAAATAACAGTGAAATAGAGTAAAATCTTATCAATGATGACTGCAAACAATTTGTTTATATTTTCTAAAAGGGGCTCCTAATGTCCATACGTTTAACTTCTGTTCCCCTGGCCTAAAGTGTATAATCGAGCAGGACTGGCTGATTTAGGATACGAATATCCTCTTAATTGGAAATCATAAATAATTTATAACGCTATGCTTTTTAATATTCTATGTAATGTTGGCAGCCTTATATGAGTCTACGAATTTCAAATAATTACTTAAACTTATTTAAATAATTTGATTGGATTTGTCTGCACTCTAGTATACAAGTAGTAAGTTAAGAAGATTCCATCCTGCTGCCCTCTACCAGAATTGTGACAAAGCTTTTACGTTAAACGTTCCTTCTGTTAAAACTCAAGTCGGCCATTTGTGGATACAATTCAGGATTTTCACAAAAGCAGTTTATTACAAAACTATCGGAATGGATACCATTCCGAGGGGATACGATTCCGGTTTTGGGGGATATAATTCCAGTGGATACAATTCCGGATTTTCACAAAAGCAGTTTATTACAAAACTATCGGAATGGATACCATTCCGAGGGGGTACGATTCAGGTTTTGGGGGATATAATTCCAGTGGATACAATTCAGGATTTTCACAAAAGCAGTTTATTACAAAACTATCGGAATGGATACCATTCCGAGGGGTACGATTCAGGTTTTGGGGGATATAATTCCAGTGGATACAATTCAGGATTTTCACAAAAGCAGTTTATTACAAAACTATCGGAATGGATACCATTCCGAGGGGTACGATTCAGGTTTTGGGGGATATAATTCCAGTGGATACAATTCAGGATTTTCACAAAAGCAGTTTATTACAAAACTATCGGAATGGATACCATTCCGAATGGATACAATTCCGCTCCCCCGTAAGAAGTGGTGCTAAAAAAACACTCTAGGATGAGTCATTAGTAGAGATGGCTCGACCCTTCCTTGTTCGGCTAGTCTGTGTTATTGGTAGGTACAGTCAAAGAAAGAAGTTTCAGGAAGTAGATATAACAAATTTACATTTGCATTGATCAATTTGGTGTCAGAAATAAAATAAAAGATTAGAGTTAGTTTTATAAACCAACCAAATTTTAAATAACGACATTATGTACTATAAAAGGATATAAAATAGAAGTATCGGGGTATAAAACGAAAAGTACTTCAATAATATTAAAAATTATGTAAATTTACAATTATTAAATATCTTATAGATTAAAAACTATATTTATTTAAGATCTTGTAATTACTTCATTACATACACTTCGTATGCATGCCTAGCTAGAATAAATTTAATCCCTGTGCATTAACTACTTTACCCTAAAATAAGCACGTAAAATGGATAAAATAGCAAGTTTGACTGCTTACTACTCGATAACTGTAATGATTTGAAATAATTGAATCAATATTTATAGCTTATATTTATACACTTATTAAAATAATGCAATAAAATTTTGATGGTCGAATGGTCTTAAAATATTCGCCGAGAGTTTCACAAAATCACCTGTGAGTCTACAAAATAACCTTCAGCCACTGGTGAATGCTAATAAGTCACGTCAAGCTTAGTTTTGGTTAAGTTAATTTGGGCAAGTTAGGTTAGCTTAAGCATGTTTAGACTAGTTTATTTTACCTTAAGTTAGGTTAAACTAGATTATGTTATGCTAGTTTGAATTTATGTTCTATATTTTCATCAACATAGATTAGGTATTTTATAAAATTGCCGGTAAAAATATAGTTATCAGAGATGTTCATGTTTCATACTTCCACCAAATTGCATTGGGAAAGTAATAAAATGACTGGAAAATTTAGAACTGTATTATTTGTTTTATAGATGATTAGTTTAGGTGTATAGGCCTATATTCATCGGTTATTTTTTACAAAACTAAGACCTCAACACACTCACATTAACAGTGTATTAAAAAATGTGGAACGCTTCACGATTTTGCGTGTCATCCTTGCGCAGGGGCCATGCTAATCTTCTCTGTATCGTTCCAATTTTAGTATATGTACCGCCAAAGCGAGTACGTTAATTTAACGGAAAATTTTAGTATATATGTGTACAGTCTTTTAAATACATCATAAGTGAGATATAGAAATATTCAAAATTTAATTGCAAAAAATCTAGATGGCTTTGGCTATATTATTAGTAGGAAATACATTAGTTAAATTACATTATATGATAAAAACTTATTTATTATATTTAAAAACTTATACACACACAATTTGGTAATTAATTATAATATTTCAACTAAGCAAGGTAAACGTATACGGGAGACTTATAGCGCTACTATGAATTTAAATTGGAACTATATCATTTAGTTATGAAATCTGTTTATAGAGTCTTGCTAGAGGATGTCGCTAGTTTCACTAATACCATGCGGCGCGTGGCATGCGTTCCCGTCTTCCCGATGGCGGATGGCTTTTAGAAACAAAAGTCTACAATTTAATTCATTTAATAGGGTCGTTCTTAGAACTCAAGATAAGGTATATGTTTATGCAATTTTTATATCAAACAATCTCTTCCGGCAAAATATATCAAATATTGCTCTTTTAGGCCAATTTTATTTTTTAAACCAGAAAATCACAATGTGTAGGCCTACTAACCTTACACTCACGAAATTCAGGAAATCAATTGATATTAGATCCAAGATTATTAAAATTTATTTTTATGGTGAACACCTCAAAACCATTTCACCTAAGTGATATAGGAACAGATATTGTTGGAAAATATTTAAAATTTCATGATTAAACCAACACATATTATACTTACAGTTAATATACAATAATCATAAGGTATATTTCTCATATTTTCTTTGGGAATTAAAGTAAAATATTTATAGTTTATCTCATTTTCAGTTATGAAAAATGTGTGAAGTACTACTTAGCAAGTTTGAAGAAATATTTCCAAAAATTGAAGAAGACTTTCGAAATTCTACTTTTATAGCACTTGATGCAGAGTTCAGTGGAGGCATAAATCCATCACAAAAAATAAATAAACCGAAGTGAGTGAATACTTAGTCAAGTAGAACTAGAAGAAGTTCACCTGCCTTAACTTGGATAGAGTTTGGGAAAATCACTCTGATAACAAAGGATGTTGAAGCTATGTATAACTTAAATTATGGATATGTCAGCCAGGGGTAGGTAGACTGACAGGTTCCGACCAGGCACAACAAACATGACTACCCTTAGATTACATACATTTGTAAACACCAGTGATCGGATAATTTATTCAGTATCTCAAATAGTTGCGGAAATACGGAAAGTTCCGCTTCTTTAATGTACTATAAAAGTCATTTTCATGTGAAAATGAATATACAGTTTATTTATAATCTTAATAATATCAATAAGTGTATGTTCTCTTTCTTTCAACCTCTTAGGAGAAATGTTTGTACAACAATGATCTATCTATATCATTTTAGATTCAATAGTTAATATTTATCTATTTTATTGGTCAAAATTTATAAATGAGGAATTTAATAGCTATGCAATAACCATAGATGTGTAACACCTAATAAAATGTCGAAAATTTTAAATTGGAAGTCGACATTTTAATACAAAGTTTTGACCCATGGGGACCCAATATTATTTTAACTTTCTCGCTACCTTACAGTTTTGTGTGCGTATAACCCGAACGGGTAGTAAGGCGCGGTGCTAATAGTAGTAATAATAATAATAATAATAATAATAATAATAATAATAATAATAATAATAATAATAATAATAATAATAATAATACAGTTTTGTGATCGTCAAAAAAATGTAATTCGAGATTTTGATGGATGTCAACGTCTCATAACCCCCCGATCCCTAAAAAGTTGTTTTCGCAATGCCGTCTGTCTGTCAGTCAGTCTGTACCTCAGGCTAGAGCCTAAACTATTTTACCGATTGAGCTAAAACCTGATATATAGGGTTTTCATAGGTTTAACCTGAGTAAATTTTGGAATTGGATATCCAACCCTAAAATTAAGGGTAGTTTCCTAAGGGTGGAAAGAGAAATAATCGATTTTAGTAAAATTGGCTTTAACGATTTTGATTAAATTTCTTTTTTAAGCTTTGATCAATATAAGAAACAAAATGGCTACTCTCAACTTTTCGATGCACTTTAAGGGTTCCAGTCTGATGCGTAAATTCTAATTTTTAATTTTACCTCCGTAAGTCTTTGAGATATGAAATTACTTATCATTGCATACATGTGGATCTATTTATAATAAACATCTTTTACTTGAAATATATTTTTATAAAACCAAAAATGTTCAAGCTATACACAAATATATTTTTCTTTTAACTTTGCCAACACTTTAAGGTAAAGTATTACGACCGTCCAAAAAAATCTAACCTGAAATGTTGATGGATGTCGACGTTTCATGACCCCCCGAACCCTAAAAAGTGGTTTTTGCAACGAGATCTGTCTGTGTGTCTGTCTAACCCTAAAATAATAGCAATTTACTAAAGGGTAAAAAGAGAAAACTTCAATTTTTTCAAAATCGGCTATAACGATTCTATCTCTAATTTTACTCATTAGTCAATATTACCTATTTAATCGGTCAACATTTATAAAAGAGAAATTTGACAGCAATGCAATAACCGTAAGATATCCCCTAGTAAAATGACAAATAATTTAACCGGAAGTCAAAATTTTAGTACGAAGTGTTGACCCTTGGGGACCCAATATCGATATTTTGTATTGATCCAAATATACAAATGAAGACGTTAATTCTTTAAAAATAAAATTATGAAATTTAAAACCATGAATAAAAAATGTTTTACTTATGTCTAGTGCAATTTGTTCTCGGGTTTGCTTGTGTATATTATAATAAGAGTTTTGAGTAAATATTTCCATTTCTAAAAAATAGAGCGAGAAAATTCGTGCGGAGTTCCGTACCATCTATTTCCTTAATGATAAAGTTAGACAGAAAATAGAATTACTATATTTATTAGTACATTACAATTACATAGAATAACCGTTGTTCACGTGGTTTAAAACGTAACGCTCACAATATTATCAAAATTAAACAAAAATACTCCCTGGGAACTCGATCGATTGCTCAGAATTATAAATTCATATCACTTGAGAAGAGCAATTAAACGAAAAGACTCTTGTGTTGCGGCCATATTGAAACGGATAAGCAGATCCTAAAACCAAGTACACTCCGTTTACCCTGAAAGGTATTACTATGATAGATTATACCATTACACTTTCTATAAGCTAATACTATAGTATAATAACGCAAGGTTAGATTGCTACCTTACAGGCTAGACGAAGGATACACTTACGTCGTTAGGGTAGGCTAAGAGAATGTTCCTTCCAAATCTCGTTAAAATTGGTCTACACATTTTACAGTTATCGCTTAGTAAATATCTGGGCAGATAGACAAATGCCAAATGGTCATGTTAAAACTGAACCTCGTGTTGCTTGCCAAATTAAATAAATAAAAAACTCATGTTGCTCGCCCAGTTAAATAAATAAAAACCTTGTGTTGCTTGTCCAGTTAAATAAATAACCTCGTGTTTCTCGACCAACTAAATAAATAAGAACCTCGTGTTGCTTGACTAATTAAATAAATAAAAACCTCGTGTTGCTTGCCTGGTTAAATAAATAATAACCTCGCGTTGCTTGCCTGGTTAAATAAATAATAACCTCATATTGATTTCCTGGTTAAATAAACAAGAACTTGATGTTGCTTTCCCAATTAAAAAATAAAAACTCGTGTTGCTTGTCCAGTTAAATAAATAACCTCGTGTTTCTCGACCAATTAAATAAATAAGAACCTCGCGTTGCTTGACTAGTTAATTAAATAAGAACCTCGTGTTGCTTGCCTGGTTAAATAAATAAAAACCTCGTGTTGTTTGTCCAGTTAAATAAATAACCTCGTGTTTCTCGACCAATTAAATAAATAAGAGCCTCGTGTTGCTTGACTAGTTAATTAAATAAGAACCTCGTGTTGCTTGCCTGGTTAAATAAATAAAAACCTCGTGTTGTTTGTCCAGTTAAATAAATAACCTCGTGTTTCTCAACCAATTAAATAAATAATAACCTCGTGTTGCTTGACTAGTTAAATAAATAAGAACTTCGTGTTGCTTACCTGGTTAAATAAATAATAACCTCGCGTTGCTTGCCTGGTTAAATAAACAAGAACTTGATGTTTCTTACCCAATTAAACAAATAAAAACTCGTGTTGCTTGCCCAATTAAATAAATAAGAACCTGGTGTTGCTCGCCCAATTAAATAAATAAGATCCTCGTGTTTCTCGCTCATTTAAATAAATAAGACCCTCATGGTGCTTGCCTGGTTAAATAAATAAAAACCCAGTGCTGCTTGTCAAATTAAATGAATAGGAACCTAATGTTTCTCGCCCAATTAAATACATTTAAACATATAGTTACATTTTGACGAAATTACATGCAATTTGTTTCTTATGTTCTAAGCATACTATCTTACCACAATTTGCAATATATTTATATGTGTTACACGCATTTTAACACGCTATATAAATAACTTAGCAAGTGCCCATACAAGCAAGACTTATTAGCACGTCTTATTTGTCTCTCCTGCTTCCGATGCACGACTTTGGTTAAGACAGAGGCAGGCTTATTTTAACAATTAATTAGCTCCCTTTATAGAAAGAGATGTAAAAATACATAACAAATGTCGAACCTTCTGGAACCGGATTGTTGAGGTTAGGTTCTTTTCTAGTCATCTAAGGCGCTAAATAAAGACTGGCGTGCAATTTGCCAGAAGATGTTTTTTTAACGACAGACAAAACATTGGACATAATTAACGCGACCCGGCTTAATCCTGGAAATGCTTCTAGTGCGGGAGTTTTTTTAATTAAACTTTCGTTTCTTTTGTTTAAGAAAGGCAGTTGCTTCGGAATCATTTTTTGTGATGTCTCTATTCTATAAGAGGGTGAAAAAAAACACTTAAGTTTTGTTCGTTCAGTACAAAATACAGTCCAATTTTCATAAAAAAAGGTCTTTTGGAATATACAAACTTTTGTGGACCAAATTGATAACATTTAACCACTCTGTTTTTAGTTTTTCATCATAGGTGTTGATAATATCCATGTCAAGTGACAGCTGTAGGTCAGATCATATATCTTTGATGTACAAATACGTGAAATTAGAACTAACTTTTCTAGCTGTCAGAAAAGGCCTTTTTTTACAAGTGAAGATGTGTGATATAATGAATCGAAGGCAAGCAACACACGTGCACGTGTGTAGTACAACTCTGTGAGACGAGATGTAGCGAATCTTGGTGACAGAACCTAGAGGCAATAAGAACCCACCCGCTTCAATGGCCGAACAGTCTAAAGCGTTACTCTCGTGTTAGACCGGTCTGCTGAATACGGGGAGATCAAGGTTAGAGTCCCAGTTGAGTATATTAGGGGTATTTGTTTTCTAAATGGTTTCCCACTTTCCTTCTACGCAAATGCAAGTAGATTACCTCTAAAATGCTTCCTCCATTATCCCTACACCATTCATGCATGTAACTTGAACAGGTAAGATGTGATAGTAAAAAAAAAACTCACCCCCCCCCCCCCCCCCCCCCACCACTTTCCCTGCTTCAGTGGTTGCATGTTCCCATCACTCTTATAATAGACTGAGCTTCCGATAATGGGGAGATCGGGGTTTGAAATCTGGTTGGATGTTCTAAATTTGTTTATTTATTTTCAATGGTTTCTCCCATTTCCCTCCAAGAAAATACTGTTATACCTCCGCTAGAATCATCCTTCCTCATCCATAGCACATTAGCATAACTAGTTCAGATTACTATAACACGAATGGGTAGTAAGACGCGGTGAAAAAACATGCAAACATTAATATCTTTTTATAACTAAAAGGGGACGCAAAATTTGTTATTAGATTATTGAAGCTTACAACAATAATTTAGAATTGATTTAAGAGCCTACATTCATATTTCATGTGCCAGTGTAGATATATAATTTGCTGTTGCCTCACAAGTATTCACTTTCAAATAGATCGATTAATAAAATCATCATAAATGTATGTTTTTTTTATTTAGATTGGAGAAATCTCTCTCTGATCACATGTTCTAGGGGAGTGCAGGACGCGTGGTGGTTTTCCGTTGCTTTCTAAATGGAAATTTCTATGAGCTAGCACTAGGGGACCTACCAATTTTTCCGGGATAGGTTTTTCACACTCCTATGAGGGTTCTTTTACATCCCACAGTCTACATGGAACGAACGGCTTTACTTCCCCTCCGAAAGAAGTTGTGCTATGGAATTTAATCACTCAAAATCTGTTGAGCTCAGCTGAGTTTGAACCATGAATATTGGGCCCTGAAGCGAGTTCTTTACCCCAAGACCACCAAAGTTGACATATATAATCATATTCGGTCAGACTTTTTTTTTTGGTGCCCATTCACGAAGATATTTATTTCATTGGCCTTGGTTTAATTTGAATAACAAATGTAGACACGTATTAAACGAATGTTGCATTCTCAAACATGGATGTAGGCCTATATAATAAAAGTTGTATATATCCATATATGTATACCCTGAATATGATAATAAGCCTGTTATGAAAGGATTTATTTCGTAATAGAAGCCCATTGTATTGTAGCATTTCGTTAGGATAAAAGGCCTCACGGAACGGTAGTAGGAAGTATGTTATGGAAGGCCTTTACTCCTGTTTGTTAGCACCGCGTCTTACTACCCGTTAGGGGTATACGCCTTTTAATATTTTCAAAATAATACTACACAGTAGGGTGACCTGGCGGTCTAATGGTAAGGTGTCGGGTCCTGGGTTCAATCCTCGGTCCCGGCACAAATTTATCTGATTGCCAAACCCTTCCTTCACCTTTAACAAGACGTGTATTAATGACAACTTGTGAATGTGTGTAATGCCAGGCCTCCACCGTGGTTCGGATCCCACGTTAAACTGTAGGTCCTCCATTTCATCTCGCAAACACACTACCATTACACAATAGCGTAAATGCGTATAACCCGAATGGGTAGTAAGACGCGGTGCTAATAACAATACTACACAATAGGATTCTAGTACGAAATAAGGCCTTCTAAAACGTGCTTCCTACTAAAATTAGCGTAAGCTGCAGCAACCCGCATCAATGGGTGCATAGACTAGACGTAAATCTTAATTCATTTAATTTACCGGCTATGAGTAGGTCGGGGTTCGAATCAGGGTGGGTATACTTAGAACAGTTTACCCTTAATTATTTCCAATTCTCCCTACACGCAGTTGTGGGTACACTTCCTCTAAATTATATCTTCCTTACTCTTGCCCATTTAAAAAAATATATTCATTTAGTTTTATGTTGAGACAAAACTATACCCAAACTTTCTTACGAACGGAAATATTTGACAGCTAGAAAAGTTACTATAGGCCCTATCTACTTAACGTTGGTGACCTGGCGGTCTAGGGGTAAGGTGTCAGACTTCTGTGCTGGGGTCCGGGGTTCAATCCTCGGTCCCGGCACAGATTTATCTGATTTCCAAACCCTTCCTTCACCTCTGACAAGACATCTTGTGAATGTGGGGAATGCCAGGCCTCCACCGTGGTTCGGATTCCACGTTAAACTGTAGGTCCTCCATTTCATCTCACAATCACCCTACCATTACACATTAGCGTAAGTGCGTATAACCTGAACTGGTAGTAAGACGCGGTGATGATAATAATAATAATAATAATAATAATAATAATAATAATAATAATAATAATAATAATAATAATAATAATAATAATAATACACGTTATCTGCAGCTGTAACTTTCTCTAAATATTAGCCTATTATTTTATTTATTTGGGGTAGCCTATTTAGCGTGCACTTTTTGAACTTTCTGATTATATCAGCACACAAGAATGTCTATGATCGAGACCGAAAGGGCCAACCAATTTTGACGGGAAGGGTATTTTCACATACCTTCCAGGTTTCTTTTACATGCCACAATTGTCGACGGCTTTACTTCCCCTACTAAGGAAGTTGTGCTCCGGATTGTTATCACACTAAAAAAGAAAACGTTGACCCGAGCTGGGTTTGAACCTACGAACAACAGGTTTTAGGGCGGGCACTTTAACTTAAGATTACTGAGGTCTACTTATATAGATAATTTCACGTATTCTTAAGTCAGGTCGTGTTATCTGCAGTTGTAACGTTTGCTAGATATTATCAATACGTATAAAATATCATTAATTATATATTAAAATTTTATAAATGTGTACAGAAAAAGGTTTTTATTTTCTTAAGGTTCTACAAAATATGTCCATTTGTAAGGGCAGGCCTGTATTCAAGGGCGGACGACAGAGGCTGCCTCAGGAACTCCACAAATCAGGAAGGGTCTCTACAAATTGTTGCAATGGATACAATATTTATCTTTTGGCTCTATAGATTGCAGTTCTGATCTTTAAAAAAATTAATATAGCTTATTTAAATTTTCATATATTTCTGACAAAATATTACTTACTCAATACACGTGCAGCAAACAAATATTTCAAACTGTGATTGTCTAAACATAAACAAAACCCCTAGAACGCAACGAATCTAGTGCCTACATATGGATTTTTTTTAGTACCACGTCTTACTACCCGTTCGGCTTGTACGCATATTATGTACTAATTACGCTAATGAGTTAGGGATGAGTAAGGTTGAGTTTAGAGGAAAAGTATTCGCATTTGCGTGAAGGGGGGTGGATAACCATTTAGGGAAAAATCACACTCAGTATGCCCGACCGGGGTTTATTGTGAGAGTGACGCCCTAGACCATGCGGCCACCAAAGTGGGGTCATACGTAATTATAAAGATAATTTATTGTTATAGCAATATTTCCTTATCTAAATAATATCTTTTATCAATGAGTTTTTAACAGTTAATTTTGTAAATAAAATATGATATTGTTAATACGTTTAAAAGGAAAAATATTGGTTTAATGTTGGCGCCTCCCAATTTGTTTTACATTCCCTGGGTCTCCACAGATATAAATCCTTCCCTGCCTAAGGGACTCCAGGTATATTTTATTTACCTTGCAACATCGGTAGTAAGAAGTAAAGTAACGATGTTGTGGAAGAGCAGCCAGAGAGCGCTTGTCGAAGGTCCGACTAAGGAGAGGGAACCACGTGTTGCTGGATGATGGAAGATGACTGGCAGCCGAGCGAGCGTCTCGAGAGATATTTTGGCAGTTGTTTCCTCTGTATAGCGGCCCCTCTATCTGCGCTGGTCCTCGTCACAAAAACCACTGAGCGGGAAGTTGCAGAGGATCACTTGGTAGTTTGTAACTTACTCGTTCGCCAGCGTATATTGCCTGTTTGAATGTAGAGGGGATGGAGGAGTTTTAACAGCGCGGTTATAGTCCCCATTTTCATAGGAAGAGTCCGAAGAGACTTTATCTGACAGCTAGAAAAAGTTGCGTTTTTCAACCAGTGTTCCAAAGGATTTTGGAAAAAGATCAAAAAGAAGCGAGAAAAAATTTGAGGAATGAAAATAAATCTTTTAAATACATGATCCACATAAAAATCACAAAAAAAAACAAACAATTATTAGAATTTTACTTATTGAACTTTTATACACATACACCTTTTTTTAAAATAAAAAATATTTCCTTAAAAAAACTGAGGTTGTGCCTTGGAAAATTTTAGTACCTTGTTCAGTGTAGTTGAAAAAAGCGTTGAAAATCGCTTGACCTGCAATTGATTGGACTGCCGATGACGTAGATATTAGGGTTTTATTCCCGGTTGGGTGTGCTAAAATTGGTTTTTCTTAAATAGTTTTCCACTCTCTCTATTTTCACGCAAATACGGGTACACATAATCTAAATTTGTCCTTCCTCATTCCTGTCATTTAAGCGTAATTAGTACATATGCGTACAACCAGAACGGGTATTAATACGTGGTACTAAAATAAATATAAATATGTAAGAATACTTTTACGTACCCTATCCATTCGTCAAGCTATTTATTGTCAGCTGTCACTTTGGATAGAAGATTTAAATATCTAAAATAACCCTTATATATATTTATATATATATATTTTTTCAGACCCCCTCCCCCTTTTGTAAGCCAAAATAAGCTAACACCCTCCTTCCGTCTTGCTTACGTTATATTTGTCAACATTTTTTTGTAGTGTTTTCACATGAATAACCATTATTTTTTATGCAATTTATACATTTCTGATAACTATTAGCGTATAGGTTTAAATTAATAGTGTGAATTAATTAACTATGAATACTGTTGTAAAATGAATTTAAATTTATTGTACTAAACAGGTAAAATTAAAAAAGGTTATATAATAAATAAACATTATTTTAATTTTAATTTAATTTAAATTATAAAAATAGTATTATTAGTAAATACATGAATAATAATAGTTATGAAAAACTCTAAACTATTTTTAATCTAACGACTAAGATTCTTGAGTCCCCATCTTGACACTTTTAATTAGTCTATTATTTGTCCATTTGGGCTGGCTGGGTCAATGCGCAATTCTTATCCGTCCCTCTCTGTCTTACGTAAGCATCGTTCTGAGCGCCCCCCCCCCCCCTCCCTAAGGTGCTAACGTTGAACGTCCCCTTTAGAAGGTTTTTTTTTATTTAGCACCGCGTCTTACTAACCGTTCGGGTTATACGCCTTAAGTACTAATTACGCTAATGGATTAGGAATTGTGAAGGTTGAATTAGAGGAAGTGAACCCGCATTTGCGTGGAGGGAGAATGGAAAACCATTTAGGAAAAACCACCCCCAGTTCACCCAACCGAGATTCGAACCTCGATCTCTCCGTTCTCAGCAGTCGAGCTCAACACGACAAGCGCGTTAGCCAACTACGCCACCGAGGCGGGTCCTTATAAGGTTACCCACATAGCTCGGTATAACGCGTCAGCGTTGTGTTGGACTGAATTTCCGATGAAGGGGAGATTGGGGTCCCACAAACAGGGGTATATTATTCTAAGATTCTACCTTCCTCTTCCCTATTTCAAAAGTGTAATCAATGTATACGTATAGCCCGAACGGGTACTATGACGAGATCGTAAATAAAAAGTAGAATGTCATCATTTTTTTTTAGCACCTTGTCTTACTACCCGTTAGAGTTATACGCCAATGTACTAATTGCACTAATAGTTTAGGAATTAGGATGGTTTAATTGAGCTAAAGTGCACCCGCATTTACATGTAAGAATAGTGAAAAACCATTAAGAAAAAACCACCCTCAGTGTACCCGACCAGGATCGAACTCAAATCTCCCCGTTTTCGGAAGCCTAGTCCAATACGAAAGAAGCGCGCTAGACCACGCGGCCAATGAAGCGGGTGTCATCTATTTTGACGGCAACAAACATATGTTTGTTTGTATTTTATAAAAGTACCTTGTTATGAAAATTGGATTGTAGGACGAGTGGTCTGTAGGGAAAGAGGAGGATACAGTGACGTTCCCAGAAACGTTTTATGGGCACACACAATGTAATGAATATATCATATATATTTTTTTTTTTACAATTGAGAATGTTAGGGGTACTTTAAATTTGTATAACGGTGTACCGTTTGTAATATTTAGTCTTAAAATATAGCATAATCGTTCAACCCAACTTCAGTGCACTATACTGTATAGCCTGATTTGGTAGGTTTGGCCTTCTGAAAGGCATTTTTTCCTACCAGAACCCTACTATATAATAGGATTTTGGTAAGAAAAAAAACCTTCCAAATGGTTATTCGTAAGAGCTATCGTTCTACTTCATGTGTTTTAAGATTTAATTAAAATCATGTGTGATTTTCAGTGGACGGGAGGGGGGAATAGCCGCTTGCCCTCCTCCTTGGGTGCGGCTTAGAGGCATGCCTGGACACATATTTTAGATAAAGATACTTATTAAAAAACTGAATTGGAAGAGCGCCTGCCAAAGAATGATGTACTTTTTGTGCATGATTCGTTTCTCAATTAAAATTCAATATATAAAAAAATCCTAGATGAAACATAAACAAAAGATATATATAGATTATTGTTTCTAGCTTTGTGCCACTATCTGCAGATCTATTTGAATTTTATGTTATTTTTTTTGTCATGAGTTGCTCGCGGAACCACGCAGAAAGAACCGACTAGCCGCTGCATGCGGCCATAGTACATTTAGGCCTGGGGTGGAAAAAAAACTAATACAACACACGTGTCTGGTCTTACTTCAGTCGTCTCTTTACAAGCTTTGAAAAAAAAAAATGGATACATCATGACCAAACTAACACAACAATCCCGCGATCCATTTTGAATCTGTCTTGATACATGAATGACCAGAACTTAAAAATTTTGGCTCAGTGAAACTAGCATTAAGCGTTTAATTTCAATTTTCGACGATAGCATACGTTTTATTTGGGAGACTATACTGTAAAAGGTCCATTTAAAAGCCACTTGTAATATTTGAAGCACAAAAAGTATCAAGAGTTGACCAGAAATTGAGAACTAAATATTCATTCGATTTCAATCAAATTCAGCAAATGTATACCTTAGGTAATAATTAAGGCATCAATGGTCTTAGGGTAAAGTTCTTGCGGGTTCAAACCCAGCTAAGGTCAACGGATTTTCACTTAATGATGAAAATCCGTTGCGCAACTCCCTTTGGATGGGATCCAAAACCGTCGGCCCTATGTCGATTGTGGATGGAAAAGATAACTGGAAGGTATATGAGATAACTTTGGGAAAAAAATTGTAGATTCTTTCTCACTCGCTCATATAATTTTTTTTTTGCAAACCAGCGGCAAACCCCGCACTTTCATGACTTCCACTGGGAAACACATTAGGATCACCCTTCAGGTTGTAGACTAGGAAAGATATAGTTATTAAATTACTATTTTGTCTATATAGCATAAATTTATCATAATGAAACTACGTATAGTATTAGATTTTAATTTTTAACCAAACTCAGTGTCACATAACCTCCTAAAACATCAATGAAATATTATCTTAAGGCTCATATTAACAACGAAAAGCGTGTATGACATATAAAAAAAGTTTGAATACTAATATATGGAGATCATTTAAAAAAGTCGTCAAACTCCTTAAAAGAGACGACCAGATAAAAACTTCATTTTGTAACAGGAATGCTGTTTTGGTGCTTTGGAATTAGCCTTGTATTAAAAAATTAATGAAACTAATTTGGGAGCAAATTCCCTATAACACTATGCCTAATATAACTCAGAAATAATTATTATTCATAATTGCTCATAATAACTTAATCAAGAGTGCCCATATTTTGAAATTATATTATTTCTCCTTAGTTTATTAAACTCGATGAACACTCAATTTACTGTGAAAGCTTAAAGAGTCCTACTTTTACGGTGTAAATGAAGTTTACCCTATGTTTACCCTGTAAGGTAGCATGCTTACCTTGCATTATTCCACTATGGTATAGCTTATAAGATAGGGTCATAGTGTAATCCATAAAGGTAAGTATGCTACTTTTCATGGTAAAATAATGGAGTGTGCATTTAAACATATAAAGTTCTTGTGAATTATATTAACCAGTAGAGTGACCTGGCGGTTTAGGGGTAGGGTGTCTTACTTCTGTGCTGGGGGTCCGGGGTTCAATCCTTAGTCCCGGCACAGATTTATCTGATTACCAACCCTTCCTTCACCTCTGACAACACGTGTATTAATCACAACTTCTGAATGTGTGGATTGCCAGGCCTCCACCGTGGTTCGGATCCCACGTTAAACTGTAGGTCCTACATTTCATCTCACAATCACCCTACCATTACACATTAGCGTAAGACCGTATAACCCGAACGGGTAGTAAAACGCGGTGATAACAATAATATTAACCAGGACATCAGCAAGGGAGTACCTATGGGGAGGGGGGCTTTGGGGGCTGAATCCCCCAAGCTGAAGGCCCTCCCCCAGAAAATTAAGGATATTACAAAAATATGATTAGCATTATGTTCCGTCAATTAATCAATCATATTTTGTTTAATTATATATGATTTAAAGGAGATTAGACTTGTGCAGTATTTAGGGCTTTTTAAAAGAATACTTCTTTTTGTTGAATTTAATTTTACTGTAAATTTGCGCTTAAATGAAAACTGGACCTCTGATACTGTAATATTTTCTAGAAATGGTTAAAGTCTTTACTCTTTGTACATAGAGTTTTGAAGTGGGTACAGTAATTGAAATTATTATTTTATAGCAATTATGTAAACACTAATGTATCAGGAAGAGGGTAAGGGGCAGTTGATATCATAGGACACCCACCCTCTCCAACTTCAAATCCTGGGTGTGAAGAAGAATGTGTACACAAAGACATGTTAACCAGTGGCATACACAGTGACAGAGGGTAGGCCGAGGATCCGATTTTGGTACAAATTAGCTTAAATATTTCCATTTGTATCCTTATAAATCAAAATTTCCCCGGGTAAGACCCCCCGGAACCCCACTTTCTAGGGGGCATTGCTGAGTCTCTTTCTTATTCCCCTACTTCAAATCAAATTTCCAAATATTACAGTAATTGAAATATATAATGTTGCAATTATGAAAATTATTATGTAATTAGCCCCCCCCCCCCCAGCTCAAAATCCTGGGTGCCCCTTGACACCAGCGTCCACAATTTTGAAAAAATAAATTTGAGCACTCAAAAGGAATTTACCATAAAATAAATGGTTCTATTAGGAAAATGAGCAGTTTTACATTTTAAGGGTTTGTATGCAAAATAAGTCACCTTATTGGAAGAGGCTTAATTTTGGTTGAATAATGCCATTACTTTGTTGGGAGTGTGTGTAGTTATGCTAATTAGCTAAGGAATAGTAAAGTGAAAATTGGAAATGTAGGTACTGTACCTGCATTAGTGTAGAGGTAGAGTGTAAAACCTATTTTGAGAAAAACACCCTCAGTATACTCGGCCGGGATTCAAACCCCGACCTTCCCATCACCCGAAAACCAGTACAAATGAGCTTGACATTTAAACTGTGTAACTAATGATGCAGGTAAATCTGGTCAAACAACTAATCATCATAAGTACACAATAAATATACATAAATATCAGAGACATATCAAATATTTCTAATGCCATTTTTTAAATATTTTTATTTAAAAATATAATTGTAAATCTTCACTCACAGACGCTACAGCCATAACATTGCAAGGAACTCGCATAATTGATTCTTAAATGTCGAGATGAATCACAAGCAACATAATATGAAAAAAATCACTTATATATTAACTGGTTTTAAGGGACAATCATATTATCATAACTAGGGGCGGATTTTGCCCTAAATGCCTTTTTTATTCCTATGCTTTTAAAAGTAGACTTTTGAGGTATAAGTTTATTTTCGATGATTGCGAAGATAGTGTGATAACTTTTATAGTGCCTATAAATGCCTATTTTGGTGTTTAGTGCCTATTTTACAAATGGGAGCCTTAAAGTGCCTTTTTTTTATATATTTCTCTCTTCCTCACGCCCTCTTTTTTCTTTCTAAATAATTGCAGTCCCCCCCCCCCATTCCTTAAATCCTTTGGTTACTCCAAGTGGATACTCACGATAGGTAGGAAAAACCCATGTGTTCAGCGGTATGATAGGTTTAAACTGGTCAGACTGTCGACAAAGATTTTCTTCTAGCGCACAGCAGTGTCAGTTCATTCAGTGGTTGGGTATATTACGCTGTTGTTAGATGTGCATATCTTGTAACAAAGTTCCATTAGCCTCTGGGTTTAATATTAAATTATTAGTAGTAAAATTGATTTTATTTGGTAGAGCTGATCTGCCTTGGTTGTAAAGGGGGCATTTACCGCTCCTAGCGGACTACTACGAACTAACGTATTTCAAACACTTTGTTAAATTCAATGTTATTATTCATATTTATTTTCATGTCTCTTTGTAAACTCTGAACGGTCCATAACACTATTTTAAACATTCTTTAAGTATATTATAAACTTCAAGCTGAACCCGTACTTACCTGGAAGACTAATTACGATCTAATATTTTCACGTGGCATTATGAGGAATCTGGCAAGTTGCAGACGAGGGATGGGTTGTGAAATCACAACCTGCTCCTTTGTCATTGCTTCTCTGACGTCACATTCACAACCTGTTCCTGACAGACGAAAGGAGCTGTTCCTTTTTGTCACTGGTCCACGGATCAAATACACTCTGTAACAGGTCCGGAGTAAGCTTGTTCCTCGTCTCTCTGTCACAGGCAGCGCTGTAGCAGGTCCAAAGTAACCTTGCTCCTAGTCTATGTCACAGACAGCGCTGTAACAGGTCTGGGACAACCTTGTACCTTTATGCTCCGGAGATATTTTGGAGCAGCCGTACAGGAGAAAGGAAGTGGATACTTTTGTGTTCTTGTCAGAGCGCTGAGATCAGGTCCGGAGCAACCTTACTTATCTTTATATAGTCCTAGCTTAGAGATGGTTTGGGGAGTCACAAATGAGTTTTGAAGGGGAAAGCTTTCGTAGTACAAAACATTATTTCCACAATACAAGCACAGTATGTAGTGTATTCTCACAATAAATGGTTACTTTGATGATTAACATTGAAGGGACCCGCTTGGTGGTAAATTGATTTAAGGCAAGGGTCAGCAAGCAATCTACTGACCGACTGATTTTATCTAGCGCACAAAATATTTAGCAAGCAATTTGATCCAAAACTGGACTTAATAGCTAATTGCGAAATGTAAAATTGAACTTTTATTTTGCTTTACTTTTTTTTTAAATTAGCCAAACATTTTTTTAAAACCCATAAAACACGCGATATTAAAAAGGTTGCCAGCCTCTGGTCTCTAGCTTCCCACTCGCACTAGAATGGACTGCCGATGACAGTGAGATTGAGGTTCGATTCCGGTTGGGTGCACTAAGGGTGATTTTTCGTAAACGTTTCAACTCTCATTCCAAACAAATGTGGGTGCACTTCCTCTTGAATAAACCATCTTCATCCCTAATACATTGGCGTAATTGACATAAATGCTTGCGCGGACAGAGAAGAAGTGAAGCCAACGCGCATGCCCGGCACCCTGACTTGTGGATGACCACCCCGCAGGCCCCTCCCCGTACCCGTGCGACAGAATCTTTTCGTAGAGGAGTGAGCATAATGAACATATGGTTTGGGTTGATGGGCCCCCGCCCGACCTGAAGATTGGATGTTTTTGGCCAAATTCTGACCTTTTGACCTTATTTACCATTCTGGATTCCTAGCTGCATTAAACCCGCTTTATTGCTGTCGTCTTTCCTGTTCCTGTTTATTTAACTTTTCTTAGGAATTCTTACTATCTAACTCACCTGTTTTTTCAAATATTTTATCTTATGCTACCGGAGGGGCCTTATGAAAGCCCGCGGAATTGATGCGGGGAGGGAGAAAAGGCGCGAAGAGAGGAGGCTGGCGTGAAAAGGTGACTAAAGATGATGGTGTGTTGGATGAGTGCTTTGAAGTAAAAATAAAGTTTTAAGTGGACAATTTGAGTGGACCGCCGCTGAATCGTGGCTCAGGAGGAAGAAAGGACGACAGTCTTCGTCGAAGGACAATTCGCTGCCATCCTCGTCGGCTGCTCAGTAATTCACGGAGTCTACCGAAAAATCAGGGTGATGTTCTACCACACTTCTCTCCACCCTACTTCAGCTAATTTTTTTTTTTATGTTATCATTTGATCCAGAGTTGAATCACTCTAAAGACACTTCAAAATCTCATAATTCCTTTCTTCTCTTTCTACCAGACCGCTCTATACTTCCAGATTCTCACCGCTAAGTTACCCTCCCTGAAGACCCACGGAGTTCTGGACCGTGCAAGGCCAGAGTTTTTTTTATTATGTTTTTTTTGTCATGTTATAATAATTTTTTCCACCTAAGCTAAGAAAGCTAAGTTCCTCTTTTATGTCTAGAGTACCTTTTAAGGGTTAGAATTATAATTTACCATGACGTCTGGTAGGAAGGGCAACAATTTATTCTCGCCTATATTAAAGGTCTAGGTTATAACCTAGAAAATACTATCCTCAGTATATATTTTTTATTATTCATCAATTAGTTGTTTTTTTTCACGGCATATTCTTTGATCGGAAACCCCTTGCTCCTCCCGTGGTTGGTGAAGATCCTGGAGGTTACCGTGTTGGACAGCAACCTGGACGAGCCGTGGAGATCCGCAGCGCCAAATCAGATGAGAGGTAGAGAGGGGAGGGAGACATCAAAGTACAGTTTGTTATCATAGTCCCTTGCCCAGTTCAATCCCCCTAGAGGACACCCGAAGATTTTTTTTTGTTTTATTGGAGTCTCAATGCACTGTCTATTTCACTAGAGAATTTATTATTACAATCTGTTCATTAATATTTCTTTGTATTGGACTCAGTATAAATTATTGAACTAAGTTAGTAGAAAATGCCCAAAGAGAAATCGTGTAAAAATGTGTTATTCAAATAGTGGCTTGGTGGTGATAGGTATTTCACAACGGATGGCAAAATAATTTTCTGTCAGGCATGTTCCAAAGAGGTAAGTTACCTTTTCAAAAGGGGAAATGAAATTATTAATTTTGAAAGTCAAGGTTTTTATTAAATATTTTGGTTACAGTTTAAAATTAGACCATGATTATTTGCTATCGTTCAAACTATGTTTCGTTTATTATTGAAGGATTTCAATGACAAAGTGGAAATATTTACTAAAGCATAACATAACTATCTTAAAAAAAATCTTAGTTCTCTTGTTAGGTGATGCTTTATTAATTTGTAGAATTCACATATATTATTGAGTGAAAATTTCCATTTGTAATATTTAGGTAAAATGCAAAAGAAGAATCACCTAGAACAACACCAAAATACTGCAATACATATGAAGAATTCCAGTAAGAAAACTCGTTCAAAACAATTTTTTTCCCTGAAGTTAACGATGCAGATAAAACCCAAGAGCAATTTTCTACTGATTTATACTCTGCGATGGTAGCTACAAGTATTCCTTGGAAGAAGCTGGAGAATACAGATTTCAATACTTTTCTCAACAAATATACCAACATGAAGATACCAGATAAGTCAACTCTGAGGAAACACTTCTTGCATTCAACCTATTTGTCAGTGAGTTTTTACAATAGCAGTTTTTCTTTTTGACATTCAAAATATTAACTAAATTGTATAGATTTAAACTATTTACAATAAATATTCTTTTTATTTAGTTTAAGACAGTTGAGAAAATCCGAGAAGATATTGGAGAATCATACTTCTGGGCTGCTGTTGATGAAACCACTGGCATATGTAAAAAGTTATTTTGGAAATCTTCCTGGAGCAATCACAGTTTTAGAGGCGAGGGATTTGCCTCTTAAGAAAGCTGTGAAGATAATGCGGGCAATCGAATAAAACCTGAATCAGGCTTCTGGATCAGTTGGCACAGCTATCATCGACAAATTTAACAGAGTGTTGCAGCGAAGCCCTGGATGGAAAGTGATAGTAAGTATTGCGGACATCTTGGAAGAACAAACTACATCACTCCCATAAGTCAAGCTTAGCTCAGCTGAGATAGCTTGTCTGAAGTTTTGCCCAATGACTTCATGTGAAGTCGAGAGAAGTTTCTCACACTATAAAAACATTTTCTCAGAAAACAGAACAAAATTTACACCTGAAAATCTTGAGAAGTATTTGGTAATCAACTCTAATAGTAATCATTTTTGTGTTTATGGAAGGTGTATGCTGGATTTTAAGAATGAATAATAAAAGTTTTGAGTGTTTTGGTGCCTTTTTTGTCATTACTATGCCTATTTTTTTCTTTTTAATGCCTATTTACTGGCTTTTTTACTTTATAATGCCTATTTATGTGCCTATTTTTGAAATTTTTAGTGCTTATTTACCTGCCTTTTTTAAAAATTTTTAGTGCCTATAAATCCGCCCCCTAAATTCATAACATAACAAACCCATCCTAACTTAACCTAACTTTTACGTGGTTGGTATATTCAAGGTTATATTATGTTAGGATGGCATGGACCAGTGGCAACGAGGATTAATGACTGTATTTATAGTCTAGTCCAGAGAGTCAGCCAATCTTCCACCATACGAATAGCAAGAAGTTTAAGTCAAATAGGGGTTTGGATGTCCTCCTAATCTCGACCATACATACGGCTCTAAAGGTCAAGCTCTTAAAGAAAGGTGTGCCAGCAACAGGCAGGTCCGTGTTGGTACGTTTCCTTTAAATTTAAATTTCTTCATTCCAACTCAATTAGTGTAGTTAAATGTGCATAGCCCAGACAAGTATGCCCTGATTTTGGTAGGAAGCTTGTTAATTAAGGCCTTGTTTTAGTACCAGAATCCTAATGTATGGTAGTATTTTGGTAGGATAAAAGGCCTTACAAAACGATAATAGGAAGTCTGTTCTGGAAGGCCTTTAATCCAACCAAAATACTACTATACAGCAAGATCTGGGTACAAAATAGGGTCTTACGGAATGGGTGTTCTAACAAAATTATGATTTAGGGAGCACATTGGGCAAACAAGTTCTTTTTTATAATACACAAGTGGCTAAAAAGTAAAACTTTTATATTTTTCTTAACAATTGAATACCGTGGGTATATGTACCCCCCACCCCCTCAATACTGATAGCTTTAGACAAGTTGAAAAGGGAGACTTCTGTTGGATTCCAACCAGCTGATGAAAGCTGAGTTTTTCTTTTTGAGTCATCTGCTAGCAAATGTTAAGAGAAGATAATTAAATTGTATTTTAAATATTTTCCCATAACTTAACATAAGGCTTTGCTAATTTAAATTAGCCAAATAATTATGAAAAAGGTTTTGGGTTCGATTCCCGTGTCCAGGTGTTATTTTTCAACTAATTTAAATTAATATATTTGTGGTCTTTTCCATTTGGACATTCACGTAATTACAATCTTTGTGTTGATTTTCAATAAAGTTGTAACCTGCCTCGGTGACGTAGTTGGCTAACGCGCTTGTCGTGTTGAGCTCGACTGCCGAGGACGGGGAGATCGAGGTTTGAATCTTGGTCGGGTGAACTGGGTGTGGCTTTTCCTAAATGGTGTTCCACTCCCCCTCCACGCAAATGCGGGTTCACTTCCTCTAATTCAACCTTCCCAATTCCTAATCCATTAGTGTAATTAGTATTTAAAGCGTATAACCCGAACGGGTAGTAAGACGCGGTGCTAAAAAAAATAAAGTTGTATTCCATTACATGAATTTAAGTTAAAATAATAAGTTAATACATTTCAAAAGTTTGGCTAGTTGCAGACCGATATAAAATACCACTTTACTTTACGTCCTTCATTCTTTTATAAATAATTCGTGTTCTTTGATATTATTTATAAATTTAGCTACTAGCATTTGCAAGCTTGCATATTCTAGTACTAATTCAACATGTTACAAAGACATATTCCTTTGACTTATATTAATGCTTTTGAATCTTTTGGCAAAGGTTTTTTTTTTTGCACCGCGTCATGGCTACCCATTCAGACTCCATATTCTTAGTTAGGGGTGTAGGGATGAGAAAGGTATAGCTTAGAGAAAGAATACTCACATTTGTGTGAAGGAAAAATGCGTAACCATTTAAGAAAAAAACACCCTAAGTACACCTGACTGGGATTCGAGCTTCTACCTCCTAGTCACCAGCAAACAAGACTAGACAAGTTTGTCATCTACTTATGCATTTGTAAACTATTTTAGATTTGTTTATAAATTATAATATATTATAGATAAAATCACAATCTTAGATATTATTTAAAAATTTATTTATTTCATTAAGCTTAGTTTGCTATTTTTGAGTGCTTTTACATCAAACTATTATTACTATAGTACAATTATTATATTTAACATGTGTCAAGAAATATTTTAACAATGTGAACATAATATTTAGTTAAATAAATCATAACTGATACAATACAATATAATTTTAAAATTAATGCTAATTAATATCAAATTTTTATAATTTTAATATAAAATTGCATTTATTTAATTAAAATTTACCTGCTTTGGTGGCCGCGTGATCTAACACGCTACTCTCGTGTTGGACTAGACTGCCAAAGATGGGGATATCACAGTTTGATCTCGGTTGGGTGCACTAAGGGTGGTTTTCCTTAAATGGTTTTCCACTCTCCCTCCCCGTAAATGCGGGTGCATTTCCTTTATATTGAGCCTCCATAATCCCTAAGCCATTAGTGTAACTATTTATTACATAGGCGTACGTATAGCCCGAACGGTACGCAGTGCTAAAAAAATCATTAAACATTTGTTATTTTTAGTAATTTTGTGATGTTAATGCAAGTCCACATATTTGGCATGGTATAGGTCCTAGGAGACTGTTTGTTAGCAATTTAGTAAATTACTATAAGTTTATTTTTTCACCGATCTTCCTAGCTGTTCGACTCTAAACATTTGTTTTCATTTGTAAGGTAAAGAGGAGTAAAGTAAAATTTAGATAAAATATAATCAAATTTAAGAAAGAGGGAAAGTTAACAACCCCCACCCTCAATACATGCAAGGGAGTCAAACCCTACCTCCCCATCAGGGGCAAACTAGATAAGAACTTGAGGCTTGGACCGCATTTCATTAATGCTGGGCTTTGATCAATTGTTTTCTTTGTTACCGCCTCACTACCGGCTTGGGGTTATGCACATATGAACTAATTACACAAATGTGTTGGGAAAAGACAAGAAAGGTTGAATTCAGAAGAAGTGTACCTATTATTTCATGATTTGGGAGTGGAAAACCAAAACCTCTGTACATCTGACCTGGATTTGAACCTTGATCTTACCATCATCAGCTGTACAGTCTATTTAGAGAGTGATGCCTCAGACGAGGGTTCGCAAACTCACAGCCCACGGGCCACAGCTGACCCACAAGACATATCTGACCAGCCCGCTTGTCTGTAGCACATTTATATTATTGTCCGCACGATGTCATTATGTATGTACACACAAAAATAATTGTTTCTAGTTTGTTTGTTGTTGTTTCAAAGAAAGAATTCAGTGACCACTTTATTGTTGGCTGTGTGTTGCAATCCTTACTTTCTTAGTGAGTTGTATTGTTTTGCAGACTGAAAGTCAGGTATAATGATGATAGTATTTATTAACAGCCGGTAACAAACATAAACCTCCCTCTTCAGGTAACATCCAGCACTCTTCTCACCGTAACTTGGTGAAAGTAAATCTTGTTAGTTTTTTCTTGGTTCTCTGTACTTAAAGTATGTCCTGGCCACAGGTGGGCTAGAATGAATGAGAATGTAATAGACTAACATTTAATTTTAGTGTTATTTAAATAATAAAAACCACTTAAAACTATTTCAGGTGCTATAATTTACTATCGTTTAAAATACTTAAGTGTGTGAATTTTTATGTACACAGGATCAAAAAACTATTATAGCTCCACATCGGTGTGAACACAAAATAAGTGTTAGAATAATCTGATCTAGTTTGCTAGTGATGGAAATGATGGGGTTCCATTCCTGGTTAGAGATTACTGAGTTTGGTTTTTATAAGTAGTGTCCCTCCTATACAATAAAAAAAAGTTTCTGTAAGATATGGTCCGTCTACTAATTTGAGTTTGAGACTACTGTTCTAGGTCTTTCCATGCAGAGCATCTCCGCACAAGAAGTCACACCATACTCCCTTTCACATATGACCAGCTCTAACCCTGACTTTGATCCCCTTCTTTCCTTCACTTGGGAGCATGTTGTATATATACTGTGACTCGGTTAAAGGAATAATACTCACGAGAGCCTAAAACTCATGTCGGATCACTTGTGTTTTCCATCAGAGTGTAAAAAGGTTTGATTTAGAAACAACATAGCATTATGCTCACTCTCTCTCACACAAAATGAATTACATTGCCTTGATTCAATTTTTCTTTCATAATCAAAAAATACAAATTATACAGAGAGGTTATGGTTTGTGACTCTAGATTATTTCTATTAGTTATTAACAAACCAAATGCCACCGATGAAAAGTTGGTTCTGACACTCAAGAGTGGGTCGAAAGACAAACAAGGGAGTGAGAGAGGAATGATATTCTTGGCAGTACTGGTTGTAAGAATGACTATTGAAAAGAGATATTTTGTGTAAGCAAAATTACCCTAGAAAACTTATATATTTTTATTGAAAATTCAATTTTAGCTGTTCTTTCAGCATTTTTATAAGATTGAAAATCATGTAAATTTAGTTTAATGAGATCATTTCTGCAGTATTGCCTTTCAGATTGTTATTAATTTTATCTTAGGGCAGTACTAAAATATTTACTAATGCTCCTATGACTAGCACCTGAAAAATTGCTTTTAATTCTTACTCGCCGGGATTTAGTTTTTTTTTATTATTATAACTATACTTGCAAGTTTTGTGTTTTTTATATTTTATAGGATTGAAAATAATTCGTCAGTGTTTGTTGGAAAGGCTTAAAATTCTTCTATTCTGAATAGCGTATGTCATTTTGTATTTTTACCTAATTTTAAGTTGGCTTCTCTGGTACATCATATCCTGTAGCTATACCCTGTGCTTGTAACTTTAATTTGTCCAATAAACTTACTTTGTATCGCGTTATCATTTTTAATTGAGGAGTGCAGCAATATAAAGAAATTCAACAGACACTAAATGAATAGGAATGGTAGACGTTCTCCATAAGATTGATAAGAATGGTAGAGAAAGAGAATCTTCTCTTTGAAGCGCTAAGTTATCTTAGACCAGTGGTATTCATAACCTGGAGTACACAAAGACATCTTAAGGGGTATATAGAATTTTTTTTATATATATATATATATATATATATATATATATATATATATATATATATATATATATATATATATATATTTATATAAAAAATTCACGATAAACACTGAATAATCAGGGTCGGGTTTAGGGTTAGCCACAAGAGACCTGAACGTTAAGGATCTGCAATCTGGGAACACCGTTTTAATCTAGATTATATTGTAGTTTATAGAATGTGCACAGCTTGAATTATGCACCAACAGCTTTGGGTGTACAAAGTTGAAGAGAAATTACATCTGGAGGCATGTGAACAACTTCATTAGACCAATGAGGAGAAAGTACAACAGCAATTAGCAACAATTCATGGCAATCATTTGGTTAGTCAAATGATACAATATCTTTTTAGTTTGACCATTTTTATTTCTAGTTTGACTATTTATACTAAACACATTATAGCCCAATCTTTATTAGTAGATTCACTTTGGTTTTAGAATATAATTTACACAGCAAGTAGGAGGATCCTACTAATAATTCTACGGCCACCCTTAACCTCATATGTATTGAAAAATTACCCTAATCAACTGAAAATACAAAGTATGACTAGTGTTTATTTGATTAGACATCTATTTTATTTGCCAAAATATTTTAATCGTATTAAATGTAGTGAAGCTTCAAGTACTTGGGAAGTGTGGTAGAGGAAACAGGAAATGAGAGAGAAATTCAGAAGAGAGAAAGCAAGCAGAGGTCTTTTACAAAAGCATCAGAAGTCTAGTCTAGAGTATAGATGTGCCATAGAAGTGCAAAGGAGTGATGAACAGGGCAGCATACTATGTCCCAATATTGCAGTATGCATCAAAAACCTGGGTGATGATGGAAAGGGATTAAAGCAGGATACACACATGCAAGATGAGATTTCTGAAGAGTAGGCTGGGGTGACACGGATGGACAGGGTGAGGAATGAAAGGGTGAGAGATAGTGAAGGAGGAACCCCTGCAGGGTATGATAAAGACATAAAGATTGAGTTGGTATGGACATGTGCCAGGCAGGAGGCCAAGAGAAAGAACCCAGGACTGGTAGATAAAGGGAGTGAAGAGGAGTGTGGATAGGAGAAAAGTGAATTGGGCCAGTGTGGAGGAAGAAAAGTGGTGGGAGGACAGAAGTAAATGGAGAAACTTATGTTCGAGACAGACGCTACCAGCGGCAGCAAACTGTGCATAATGATGAAATGTATAGAAATCTTCTTTAAAATTATTTTTTGAGAATGTGAAGTTCAGGTAGAAAAAAACACATGCATGCACGCATGCACACACACACCCACACAGAGTTTTGGGGCACCATTTTAGATAGAGGGAAATGACAAGGTTGAAAGTGTCCTAGGATTACAAGCATGCTTAAAACCAAATAAATATACATCCTTTTTATATTTTTCTTAGTGTTAAGGTGATGTGAAAGCAGGTGGAACATGAGTGAATTTGAGCTCACTATATGTTCAGTCCTAAGAATCTAAATCCACCAATACTTGTTTCTTCAGCTTGTATTAAGTGTATAATAAAACACACACCATAAATGTGGTAATTGGTGGGTTGAAGGTGAGGAGATTGCCTTAATTTAAGATGTCCACTTATTGAACTGTTATGTGATTTTTTTTTTTTGTACAGTGTGTCATAGAACCAGTTTGGATTATGCGAACATTAACTATGCTAATGGATAGGGGTAGGAGTTTTTTTTTTAATGTATCTGGATTTTTATGAAGGGAAAGTGAAAAACAATTTAGGAAAAATGATCCCCAGTGCACCTGACCGCGATTTGAGCCTCGATCTTGTCACTGGCAATCCAGTCTTGCACTAGAATGACTCATCAGACAATGTGACCACAGACACAAGTATGAAAATAGTTCCATGTTAATTCAAGTTTACTGAATTGATTGTTGCAGTTGAGAAATTAGTAGTTTCTCATTTGGACAAGTAAAATAATAAGAGACACATGTAAACCATAATCAACACTAGTTGTTTTGGCTCTAAGAGAAGAAATTTTTCTTCAAATATCCACATAAGGTTGATTAGTTGTAATTATTATATATCCTTGAAAAATATATAATATTTTGCTTTTATTGAATGGAAAATCAATGATAAGATAAATGACTATTTTCATTAATCAGTCTCACAGTTAACCCCCTGTTTAGAAGCTTATATTTTATCTGTAGAGTAATTGTTCACAGTAGAAGTGATCATTATTATATATTTGTTTGAAGTTCATTAGAAAGGGAAGAGTGATAGTGACAGTGAACAAAATGTTGACACTACTCCTCAACAAATACACCATGGTCAAAAAGAGTGATCGTCTGGAGGTAGTATACCATTAACAGCTGCAATTGGATTAAAAATAGTAAGCCCAGTCAACAAAGCTTTTTTTTTATGGTTGAAAGTATGTTTAACAAATGTATAATACATGGAATTTTAAGATCTAAAATGAATACATTAGAACACCTATAGACCACATATTTTTAAAAATGATGAAAAATCTAACAATTTCATCTTATCTAATTTAAGTCTGATTAAAAAAATGATTTATTACTGAAATATCAGAATTTGTTTGCAATGTGTTCGATTCCAATGAGAAGACAATTTTTAACTAAAATTATAATTATCATTGATGAACTGTGTAAAAGATAATTTAAAAATCAACTTTTTTTAAATATATATATCACCGCATCTTACTACCTGTTCAGGTTACACACTTATATGATAATTACTCTACTATGGTAGGGATGAGTAAGGAAGCATTTTATAGGTAATATTCTCGCATTTGTATGGAAGGAGTGTGTGAAACTATTTAGGAAAAACCATCTTCAGTAGACCCGAACAGGATTCAAACCCCGATCTCCCCGTCTTCAGTAGGCCAGTCTAATACAAGAGTGACGCCCTAGACCATTTGGCCACTGAAGCAGGTATCAGCTACATTGTATTTGGATTAATTTATGTCTAAATGTTCTTATACATCAACTTACAAGTCCCAAGACATACTGTTAAAAAAACACATACCAAGTTTGAGGTGCCTTAATGACTAATATGATAATGCCTAATGTTTATGTGGTGGCAACACTCCTCCCTGCCCCTAAAGCCCAATACATTGGTGATTGAAGTGCAGTGTCTACAACCCAAAGCCATTCACCAAATTTAATTGAAATTATTTAAGAGCCCCACTTTTCTTTTCTTAATATAAATTAACCAATTTTAAGTAAAATTATATAAAATAGATAAATACATTAATTTAAACCAAAGGGGGTCTTTAAATTTCTGGCCTATACACATTTAATCACACCAATGGGTTAGGAATGAGAGGGTAGAAGAACTGTGGCTGTCTTTGTGGAGAGGGAGAGTGAAATACCTTAGATAAAAAAAATGTTCTAAGTACACTCGGTCATGATTTGAAATGAAAGATATATTGTGTGAGCATATACACAGTACAACAATGATACTTTTCAAGACACAAATGCTATTTATGAGAAAAGGTCAAAAATATTTGGTTAAGTATCTGATCAGTGTCATGTTTTATTATAAATTTTGTTTGGATGCAACAACTATAGTGTAGATCATATGACAAATCAAAGCTATATTCCCCTCACTAAGTTGTAGTAAGATATATGTATTATGAGTAAACACAAATATATAAATAAATAAATAGTGACATGTGAAATGGTTATAGTCATTTATGAGATCTATACACAAAAATTGACTAAAATAGCCAAACTAGTGCTGGAGGTAAAAATACTGTTGACTAGGTTGTAATCTTTTTCACCTAATTTATTTCCAGCTATAGAGAAGTGTTTATGGTTTAGAAATAGACCAATGGTATGGAGAAGAAACTTTAAGAGGATGAACTTTTCCCTTTACATTTTCAAAAATAGATGGTATAAGTCCATCTGAACAGCTTCTAGAGCAGATATTTTTTAACTCCTTGGGTTGCAACACATTACTTGGGAGAGCCATGGGACATTTTATAATCAATCAGCCTAGCCAATATTAAAACAAGAATCTTTTACCAAGTGTCACACCAATTTTTAACAGAAAGTTTAGAAATAATATAATTAGATGAATTTTCATGATTCATCGCTTGAAATTGGTTAGGAACTGGTTTTAGTTTTCATGCAAGCTAGAAAATTCACCTACTACTCTCCTGCCCTGCCAAGAGATGACTTTCACTTAACTTGTGTTGTGCATTCCCCACCCCTCCCTCTCCCTTCTAGGACCCCATCATCTTGTGATTTCTTATGCAGATAGGCCTTACTATTTGAATGTGTAGCTTTTGGAAGGTTTAGAGTTTTGTATGATTCAATATTATTTACACACCAGCTTCAGTGGTGGCATGGTCTAAGGCGTTACTCCTGTTAGAGTATACTGCTGGTGACTGGGAGATCGAGGTTCAAATCTCATTCGAGTGTAATGAGGATGGTTTTTCCAACATGATTTTCCATCCTCTCTACAAGCAAATATGGATACCCTTCCTCTAAATATAACGTTCCCAATCCCTAAAACCACTAGCGTAATTAGTAAATAACAGTATAACCCGAACATGTAAGGAAAAATAATAATTATTTACGCTTTTTTATTTATGTGTATCATGTCTTATATTAAAAGTTCAAGCTATCTGCCTTTTTAAACTAGAGTGATTGTTCATTGATTGGTTATCTAAATATTTAAATTAATTGAGTAGGGATGAGGAAGGTGAAATTTAGATGAAAAGTACCTGCTTTTGCATGAAATGAGAATGGGAAACTATCTTAAGAAATTTTGTACACTCAGTCTGTAACTAGCAACAACCTTCTTGGCACAAGTAATTCAGTATATTGCTAGAGTTACACTTTTGACTGGGTTACTATAAATGCAGGTGGTTTGAAAAACTTTCAATAGGTAATAATAAATATGAAGGCAGTAAAGATTTAAAAGGCTATAAACAAAGGAAATAGAGGAGGGGAGTATGAAATTTTCCAAACTATCATAAAGGAGTGCAGCTCTTTAAGTTTGGGTGCCTCCACGAGGGTATATACAATTACATCGCACTTTTGGTATAAATAAGTTGCAGGTTAATCCCATCGTGTTTCCCTTTACACACAGCTAACCCTACTCTGACGTACAACCAATAGGAATGAAGGGTCAAATGACTCCCCTTGGGAGGGGAAGAGTTTCTAGCTGGCCAGAAATCTAATGTCCTTAAAAAACTCGGGGACTTGAATTTGTAGATTAAAATTGCTGTGGTGCAATAAAAAGAAAAGAATAAGTAATAAAATAAGAATATAACCTACAAATTTGCCTAGGCATCTCAATTATATTGAAGTTTATTTAAGTTACACTATTTTTTCAACCAGCCCAACCTTCAAAGTGAGAATCAGAGGTTAGAGACAGGCACACTTTTCTTTCAACCAGCCTCACCTTTAAATTGAAAGTCTGAGGTGAGAGTGAGGCACACTATCCTTTCAACCTGCCTTACCTTCATAATGAGTCAGAGGTTAGAGTCAGGCACGTTATCCCTTCAACCAACTCCACCTTCAAGGTGAGAGTCAGGCACACTATCCTTCAACCAGCTCTACCTTCGTAGTGAGATACAGGCACGCTATCCTTTCAATCAGCCTTACCTTCAAAGTGAGAGTCTGAACTGAGAGTCAGATACACTATCCTAGCAAAACACAATGTAATGGGCATGTGATGTATTTGTAACTCAATGTAATTGTATATATATATATATATATATATATATATATATATATATACACACATGCTCCTTCATTCCTAATGGTTGTACATCAAGAGTAGGGTTAGCTGTGTGTAGAGGTGTGGGGGAAATGCGACATGATAGACCTGTAATGTATTTGTACCAAAGACGTGATGTAATGGTGATGTCCCCCACCCCCCTCTTAGACCATGAGTAACAATGTTCAAAAATTTCCTAGATGCTCCCAGTAGCGTAGCTAAGGGGGGAGGGCCGGGCGGCACTTTTTGTTTACTGCAACGAAAATAAAAGTTCTTATTGTGCCGGGGTAGTAGCCTACAAGACTTGAGACACAATTTTATTATTTACTACTAAAAGAAATAAAATGTAAATACATAATAAAACACTTAAATTTCCCTATCATTCAAATTCTTATAAATAAAACAATAAAACTCAATTTTAATTTCTTAAATATATGTATATAATAGCTCAACCTAAGGTGGAAACTTAATCCTAAAATATTCAAGCATGAATCCAGCGTAGACCATGTTTGGGCTTTCACACAATGGAAGGAGTTGGAAATTATAATCTGACATAAAGCAACAATTGATAAAAAAAAAAAAAAAAAGTAAAATTGAAGTGAAGAAGTGGAGGGAAATACTTTCAAGATAGTTAGATATGATTAGATTCCTAGCAAAACAGAATTCAGCCTGATGGGATCATCGAGAAGGAATTTATTATGAGACTAATGCTGAATCTGAATCAACAGGAAATAGAGGAATTTTTTTAGAATTAGTTCATTTGTTGGTGAAATACAATCCAGTGCTACGTGAACATGTTTTAATAATAAAGCTAGGGAAAAAGTTTGCTAAATCCTTTAAGTCGCCTACCATTCAGAACGAGTGTATAGAAATTTAGGGGAAAAAAAGTATGAAGAAAGGTTGTCGAGAAAGTAAAAGAAGCAAAGTACTTTTATATGATACTCGACAGCACTCCTGATATTTCTCAGAGAGATCAAATGAGTCAAGTTTTGCTCTACGTTAGGATTGATGGAAATAAAGTGAAGTTAGTAGAATCATTAGTTGATTTCATTGAAACAAAAGGTAAAACCACCGAGAATATCTCAACTATGATTTTGCAAAAATTAGAAAACGACGGAATTGGTATTCAAAATTGTAGAGGACAAGCATATGATAATGCTGATTTGATAGTTGGTTAACATAGTGGCGTTCAGAGACATATGAAGGAATTTAATAGAAAAGAAGAATTCTTCACAAGTACAAATTATACACTGAATTTGGCGGGTATTCATGCAGCTTCTGTTGATATGAATTCCGTTAGCTTTTTTTTTAAATTGCGGAGAGTTTGTTCACGTTTTTTCTTCCTTGACCTATCGCTGGAATATTCTGACTTCAATCACTGGTCAAAGTGTCAAGCATGTAGTAGAAACTAGCTTGATGTAGTGCAAAGGGAGAAGCTGTAAGTTTTGTAATATATTTATTAAAAATCTTAAGTGCTTTAGAACCATTAACTTGTGATAAAGAAATTATCAGGTGAGATGCTGGCGTGCTGCTTGATGTGTTCAAATCGTTCCTCTTTCTATACTTTCTTGGCCTGTGGGAATCCGTCCTCCTAGGAATTAACAACACACAGGCCTACCACCAAACAAAAGAAATGAACGTACAACAATGTGATATAAGACTCGAGGTTTTGTAAGCCTCAATAACCTATGCTAAGTAAATTTGTGAAGATCTTGGGATAGTCATGGAGCGCCAATGTTGATGTAGAAAGAAAAAAAAAACTGATGGCTGATGAAGAGTCACAAGATGCTGAGTTGTCATACGAAACTGAGTTGAGAAGAGAAATATTTTCTTCGCTGTACAGAGTGATTTCAACAGCTTCATCTTCTTGGTGGAAGTGGAAGGAAGATCCCCTTGAACTTAAGCAGTTTATTAAATATTGTAATATTGTAATACTTCTACAAACTTTCCTAACAATTTCTGTTAGTGTTGCTGCCTGTGAACAGAGTTTTTCTAGATTAAAATTGATCAATTATTACTTAAGATACACAATGAGTACCTTACCGTTAAGAAATCTTGCAGTACTTTCTATAGAAAAACAACTAACAGACGAAATAGACTTTATTAATATCAACAATTTTTTTTAACAGAAATGCAAGAAAAATAACATTGTAGAATGTTGTAATTAAATTATTAACTTAAGAAATAAACAAGGTTTTAAAACAAGGATTAACGTTAAAACAAGGATTAAAACTAGAGTAGGTTTACATAAAAAGATATGTTAATCAGTAGACAATACTTTGCATGAAGTTTTACTTAACTATATGCATGGTGATATTACACTATGAAGATAGTTACAATTATATGCCAAGAGTAAAATAATGAAGGTTCCTACACATATCATAAAATTATCAAATTTATTCAAATAATTAGAAACACATTTCCAGTTATTGTAGTATTGTAATGTTTAGTGCAACATAAAGTGAATAAACACAGAAATAACAATAATTAAAAGAGTAGCACAAAACAACTTGTATGAAAAGTCATTTTTAAGAGCTTTTTCTTGAACTCGCATAGTAGTGCGTCTTCCATCTATACCTGTAACAAATAAAAATAATGAACATATCTAATATAAAATGCACAAGAGCTATCTAAATGTTATCAGTTGTAATAAATAAAAATAATCTTTTGAACATGGAATATAATGGAGTCACTCACAAAAGAACAGGAATGATGTGATACTAAAAATAAAATAGCTTAAAAAAAATATTTTTCTACTCAATGCCCAATTTTGGTGTTCTAGAATTTACTTATTTATATTGAGTTTGAAAATGTCTAGACATGCGAATTGAGCCTGTAATATTTGGATGAATCTGTAAATGCTGATTGACCTATGAGGAATTGTACCATGCTAAAGATAATATTCAGTCATTTTTTTAAATATCTGGATATACATTATAAGGCATTGGTTACTTGGAAGTATTTTCAGTCATAGAGAATATTCAGACAAACTATATTTTAAAATTCCCTGAGTTTCCCAGAGCCAATTTCCTAATTTTCCAGTCACTTTGTATTAAACATTATTTTACAAAGATCACAACTTAATGTAAAAATGTGTTTGGACACACACATACTCTGAAATTGTGTCACTCCATAAAGGGGTTAAAAGCTTTCAGTCTAAAGTGATGGGTTATTGGGTAGTGCGGACTAAGTTAGATTTCTGTGAGATCATATTGATACATTAATAAATTGCCTTACACTACCAACACAATTTAAAATTAATGTGAGACACAATCATCATTAGTTTATTCTTCCTATAGTGAAATATAATTATCACGCATGTGCATAAATAAGACTCAATTTTGTCGACAGACGTGTGGTAGAAGGGTGGAGAACCGACATGAAAATCATGTATTTTTTTAGTGCCACGTCTTATTACCCGCTAAAGTTATACGCTAAAATCATATGTTGACTTTGAGAATTGAGATTAGTATGCACAACTGGGACAGCTGTGTTCAAATATATTCGCTGTTAATATTAACTTGAAGAAATATGTTATTTTGACTATTGTGAATAAAAGAAGAGTTTTTTAAAGTGATAAGTAAAATTTCAGAAATTTGATATAATTCCCTGACCTTTCCCCAACCAAACAAATTCCATGACATTTCCGTTTTCCAGGTTGCTGGACAAACTCCCAAAACCACTTATGGGCGATAGTTTTAATACAGTGAAAATCTTATTGTGTATATATAATATAGATAGCTAATATAGATGAAAAAAGAAATCCAAAAACCATGGTGTTAGCTAACTATAACTAAAGCTGTATCAAAATGTTTAATGTGATGTAAAAGTGGTTCTACAAATCTCTAAGGCTGGGCAGGTTGAGTTTTGTCATATCGAGTGGGGTATTTTGGAAATGTATCAAGTATTATTGAATTTGGTCAAAAGTATGACGCCAATTAATTTTTACTAAGTCCTTAAATCATACCAAAAAAAATTAGCAGAGTTATAAAAACTTAATCTACTTATATATGCTTAAAATAATTAGATTATAAATTGTACACTCATTAAAAAAATTATCAGTATAAATTAAGATATTATAAACATGATAATAGGTGTACTCATTTAACTTAACAACTCAATGACATAAATCTGCTATGGCTTTAAGAGTTCAGGTAGACAGTGGAGCAAATACTTCCAAATTTGCCAATGTCAGACAAAAGTTTCTTAACACACACAGTACCAGGCCAAGATTATGTACTTACCTGCAGGGACTGTCTAATTTTAGGTATTTAAAAAAAATTAAATTATCCACAGCCCCACATTGGATTTTAAAGTTCTAAGACCAGTTTGGAGCTACATTCTTCTTTATGCTGAATAATTAATCTAGAGTGATATCTTGTAAAATGCTCTTATTAGGGTTATGAGTAAAAGTACTGTGCAAGAGGCCAAAACAAGAAAGTCATACAAATAATAAACAATAAACTCACACAATCAGCTGGTTATGTAGATTTAGGTCATAGGCATCATTGTGTGCAATAAAATGTGCATATAGGCTCATAATGAATAATCCGAATTCTATGTGTTACCTGATTTGTAAATAAATGTACTATAAAATTATATTTTATTGACTAAAGACCTTCCCGCGAGATAATATCACAATTTACCGTAGTCTATATATTACAATTATAATAGCCGATTTGTCATGAATCATTCATGTGTTTATCATTCAACCACATATTATTCATAATTGAAAAGATATTTAGGCTGTATAGTATAACTAATATTTTCATGTCAATGTTTGCAAGATAGGGCCTGCTACAACATAGCGTTCACTTTCGTAAACAGCAGTGGATTCTATATTTTATCACTTATTTCGCCAATTATTTTATTTAATCTTCATTGACATCTATTTCATCAGATACAATCACTATTTGTTCTATTTCATTATCAAATAAATCTTTTCTTCTCGCAAATTGTTTCAGCAGCATGAACACAACAGAACAGCATGCTATTCGTCGTGCTAAGAATCACTAAATAATAATAATAATTAACACCGCGTCTTACAACCTGTTCAGGTTATACGCTTTAAGTACTAATTACGCTAATGGATTAGGAATTGGGGAGGGTGAATTAGAGGAAGTGAACCCACATTTGCGTGGTGGTTGAATAGAAAACCATTTAGGAAAAAACCACTCCCAGTTCACCTGACCGAGATTCGAAACTCGATCTCCCCGTCCTCAGCAGTCAAGCTCAACACGACTAGCGTGCTAGCCAACTACGCCACCGAGGCGGGTAACAATCACTAAACTTGAGCTTCTTGGAGGGTGAAATAAAGGGTGGTTATAGTTATAAGAGCTCCACTCAGATGTGCAATGAAATGCCATCTATAACCACAATTCGGAACTAAAAGTCCATGAAATGCATAGCACTAAACAAAAACACATAGAAAACATGGGCAAAGATTTATGCTGACTTAAATTCAACACACAGTAGAATTGTCAAGCTCGGAAAAATTAATAAGAACGGCCGCCCGTTCGATGGGCATGTTATCAAGAGTGTTAAAAAAAAGTTTTTTAAATAAAAATTAGACATAAATATTAAAAATAAAATATTTCTTTCAAATATCAATAGAATTTATGTTTTTATGATGATTAAATGAACACATATGTGTTTAACATTAAAATTATGATATCAATAATTTGCACTATAATAAATTACAAGCTGGGGTTTTAAATAAACTTTGTAGTAGTGAGTAAGTGATTAAATATGATTCAAGAATAAATTCCTTAAGATGAGCTTAAAAAACAAAGTGCAAATAGGGTTGGGAAGGAGGTTTTAAGTCCTCAACCCTTTGAGTACCAAGATAAATTATATTTATATTTAGCACTGTGTCTTACTACCCGTTCGGGTTATAAGCTTTAAGTACTAATTACGTTAATGGATTTAGGAATTGGGAAGGTTGAATTAGAGGAAGTGAACCCGCATTTGCGTGGAGGGAGAGTGGAAAACCATTTAGGAAAAACTGCCCCCAGTTCACCCGACCGAGATTCGAACCTCGATCTCCCCATCCTCAGCAGTCAAGCTCAAAAAGACAAGCGCGTTAGCCAACTACGCCACCGAGGTGGGTACCAAGATAAATAACAAAAAAAATATGCTAAAAGTGCCAAGCTATTTTGATGAAAAAAATAGGATTTTGTTTAAATTTTTATAACTGATTAGTCTTTGTATTTCTTGCGCTCAAATTTTTACATAAACTAGCTAACATGCTTGCCAATCCGATTATATAATTATACATATACTTTTTGAATTTTTAAATATAATAAAAAAATCACTAGCCAAGTTATTTAAAAAAAATTTCCTAAGCATTTTATTTAACATTTATTTTTAAGCATTGAAAATTTAAATAGCTTGAAATAGAATAAATCACTGAAAAGAACATTAAAACCTGAATAAATAACAAAATTTACAAACAAACATTAGATTTTACGCTAAAATTGGGTTATGCATAGCAGCTGTTTCAGTGACCAACTTTAGCAGGGTTATAGTAAAATAAAGTCTAAAATAAATAATTGGCTTGGAATCAGAAAGGGTGGGGGAGGGGACTTCAAACCTGGTACTGTTGCATAAATATGAAGAGGTGTATTATCCTGATTTATTTCATCCCTTTAAGAATCACTAGTATTCACACTCGTGTTATCAATGTCTGCTACCACTCCTACTTGTTCCAATATTTCACTTTCATGAGAATATAATTCCTGTTCAGTTTCATTATTTACAAATTCAGAATCACTGCTTTCATAATCACTAAATAATTGATCACTCTCGCTTGAACTATCAATAAATATTGCAAGTATTTCTGTGTCTTGAATCACAGCTTTCCTCTTAGTAGCCATGTTTACAAACAAGGCCAAAGATAAAACTCATAAAGTTAGAAAATAATTTTCATGGTCAATATATCAAAACTCTTAAATGCTAAGACAAATAAAAGTAGCTTAAACATACGAGAATGCAGTGGAAAAAAATCTACCCTATCTGTTAACTTAAAACTGAACTAAGAGCTCAAAAACATGAGATCGCAGTGAGCGACGCTGGCAATTTTAGCAAATATTTTGCGCATGGCTCTGAGCGACGTTGGCACTCAAAAGGTTAAACAACTACTTGAAGTCCTAGACCATCTGAAGTGTAGTGGTTCAGTTGTTGACTTTAAAAGTATCCCATATATATTTCCCTTTGTATCAGAGATTTTTAGGATGTATATAGTATACTTTTACACTAAAGATCAGTTGTTTGGTATTGCTCTAATCTACATGAATACACTATTTTCTACCTGTTTTAAGTACACCTTACCCATCTAATGTCAGCAAGGTTTTTTTTAGCACTGGGTCTTACTTCCTATTTGAGTTTTATGCTAACCAGTGGTTGACCATGACAACATTTCAAAGGCAAATCTCAAACTAGAATTGCAAGAATGAACTGGTGAGCTATTGAAAGTATTAAAAAAAAAACACTATTGGCTTAAAAAAAAGATACGATAAAAATTTAAAATAAGCCACTATAACTTTTAATTTGCAAACCAAAGTTTTAAATAAATATACCTTATTTGACTTAATAGCTTCAATTATACTGTCAAGAAAAACCTCTTTTCTATTTTTGAGGTATTTTGTTATATTTAAGGGAACAAACCCTATTGGGGCTCCTGGCAACTTTTAGAGCTCTGGCAAAAAAAAAACAAGAAAAAAAAAACGCTTTATGATGTTCATGGCAGAAAAACTAGTAGTTGACTGAAGTGTAGGGATTATGCTCCTAGTTAAATGACATGACCTTTTCCAGAAGTAAAGTGCGGACGTTACTAGGAAAGTTAAGGCCGAAGTTGAAGCCAGAAGAATTGAATAACAGGAAAGGGGGTATTAGGTATTAGGAAACTTGCATTGGGTAAGGCCCATAAAACATTCTTGGAATACCCATAGCCCGGCTACAATTAAGTTGGACTGGACATTATTAGGTCCCCATCTATTATTTACAACTTTACTTTCCACCCCCGCTACAATTAAGGTTTCCCTGGCTGCCATAACATCCCGGGCTTCTATTGGCTAAAATATGGTAGCTTGTTAGTTATCCAAACCACCCCAAGATTAAACAAAATACTTACTCTTATCATGTTGTTCAAGATCTTCCTGTACATCAGCAATATTCAAATGAACATTAAAGGTGGAGTTGATCAAATCTACATTTTCTTCGACATCTTCTCCAGGAAACAAGTGATCCGAGAAAGTGATACTATTATCACATAATGGAAAAAGAACACGTCTTGGTGGCTCATGTACCATCTTTTCACCTACAATTTTAATAAAAATATATCAAAGTGAAAAAAGCAATTAAAATTATTAACTATAGAAGTTATGTATAATAAGACAGTGTAAAAACACTGTAAAATAATGTAAAGTGATCAAGTGTGAAGGAAGCCTTCACTATCAATTACTTTCCACCAAACCCTTCCTTCAACTCTGACAAGACGTGTATTAATCACAACTTGTGAATGTGTGGGATGCCAGGACTCCACTGTGGTTCAGATCCCACGTTAAACTGTAGGTCCTCCATTTCATCTTACCCCTGATACTGAAATACCCTACCATTACATATTAGTGTAAGAGTGTATAACCCGAACGGGTAGTTAGAGGTGATGATGATGATTATAGTAATAACAATGATAATAATAATAAATAACAATAATAATTAAATATAATAATAACTTTGCATTACTGTATAGTGTTTCTTCTACACTGTCTTATTATACGTTTTAATCTCACTAGGCCATAATTCAAATAAATAAGTTAAATTTACTGCACAAATAGCTTGTATATGAAATTCATTTAGCTATGTTGATATTAGTAAATAAGAAAATATGAATCATATATTGTAATGTTCATGAAAAATTATATCTTTTCTGATCATGTAAATTGATGTGCTGATATTTGTCCGATTTGGCAAAGTAATAAAATAATACTTTTGGAGACCAATATTGTATGTTTCAAAAATGACTTTTAGACAAGAGTGATGAACCTGGATTCAAATGTTTTAATGAATTTGTGTAAACAGCCATCATTTATTACCAATGGTAATTTTCACCAATCATAAACAAATAATGTTGATGTATATGAAGCTTTGATAACACTAAAATATTCCTTTTGAAAACTATTGCGAAAACACGTTAATAAATGTTTGATAACAATATTTTATCTCTACTTGATCTATCGGCTGTGATTTGTTGACATAAATGCATGACTTAGTTTACTGGTCTTGCAATCAATAAAGGAGTAAATTATATTGGCTGTTCATGATGGTAAATATGGATTTACTATTGTGCCTTGATAAGTGGTTGCCAAACCTTACATGTTATCAAACTATAAGGTTGGTTCGTAGACAAGGTATACACTAAACCCACAGTGTTCAGGCTAAAATGGCTGTGCTCCGCGGGTGAGACGGAGTTCTTCAACACGGGTATCGCTAGGTGCCAGCAAGGGGCATTAAAAAACTCATTTTAGACTCAAACATCCATCACGACATAAATATCCATTTTAAGTCAATCTGCTGGCTTCCACAAAAGTAGGTTTAGGTAGCAACCCAATCCACTCTTCACATAATCCTACCTTACAAAGAGCTTACATAGACCACCCATTACAATTACAATGATCATTTTATGATGAACATGTTAAAAGTGAGTTGTTTAACAACTGCACTTTTGGAAGTGCTTCTATCACTTAGCATTGAGACTAATGAATTAGCAAAGAACTCAACCTTCCGTAAGGCTGAAGATCTGGTATAACCTCGTCTGTGGGTTGGGTGAATCATTTTAAGCTGGGATAAAATCAGGGTCCCTTGGATTTTAGTCCATGTGTCTTAACTGCTCAGCAACAGTGACTGTTTGCACCATACAAATATTTCACTAGTTTTTTTTTTTTTCATCTGGGGGTCTTTTAATTTTCAATTTATGAACACATTTACTAGTGTGGGATCATGATGTGCTTCTATTATTATGGTTGTTCATGTAGGATTTTCTTACATACACAATATGATACACATTTTAATTAGCAGCTTAATAAAATGATTATTAAAATTGTACCAAAAATAGAATGGAACCTAGATAGTAAAGAAAAGTTTTTACCTTCAAATGAATTAATGTCCTCTTCAACTAATGAATGCCAATGCATATCCAATCTTCGAGAAAGTGTGCGGAGAATGTCACTTTTTACTGCCTGGAAAAGTACACTTCATTAATAAAAATGGTTTTGTGCAAACTAAACAGGTAGTATGATGCGGTGGAAAAATCCATATAATTTACTTAACTAAAATAGCGATAATTGATTAATTATTATGATTTATCATTCATTCACAGAAATTGATTAAATTATCTAACACACCTATTAATAACTACTGTATGTTATTGTAAGATATATAATACATTATAATACATATTATATATATGAAATCTATTAAATTTCTATTATTAGTAGCAAAATAAGCTCGAGGTCCCTTTTAATTAAAATATATCAGTGTGTTATAAGAATTTAACACAATTGGAACTCTGACCACCTGATTTTATATAATTTGTTTCAAACCAAACAATGTGTTTATATTTATCATTAAAAGAAACCATAACGGAAACATTCAAGAGAATTTTTGAATAATAAGTCAAAAGATTTAAAAAAAGTCTCAACATTCTTGATTAGACAAGGCTTTTATTTATAGAAAATGACTGGGATGTAATTTTATCTAGTTTTTTTAGCATATATGTGCTAGCAATTAAATAGTTTAAATAATATATATGTAGAATATATTTAAAGTATATTGATTTATATTAAAACAGTTGTTCAAGTTTTTTATTTTCAGTATTACTTTTAATCCGTATTTATTTTCATTAATTAAAATACTAGTTTGAAAAACTGAATATAAAACATATATTTTATAAAACAACGGTTAAGGAATTCTAATTTAAAATGTTAAAATGCTAACAGTACAACATAGCCCTAAGGAAGATTGACAATTTCAGTAACAATAAATTGGAATATTTTGTAACATTTCAGAAACTCAAAAATGATCCAGGCTTGAATTTATTAATGTGCTCCATTCAATTCACACTTTACTAAAAATTTGCATAGTCACGGTATGTGAAAGAATAATAAATTTAGACATATAATGGTTTTTAGCTATGGATTTTTTTCAAACAAAATCCACTGAAAATCTTTACCACAAGCAGGTGACTTTGTGTTAAGATGATCAGTTACTCCAATTACTAAACGTCCCTGATCTGACTAGTACAATAAATTATTTAAGTAATTAGATTCAGAGAACATGTTTTCAATGGCCTAATTGCATGTTTTTGGAGGGATATTAATAGAGCAGATCCAATTTTCAGATGTGCAAAACTGTTTTCTTTTTGTTGTAATAAACTTTACTCTACTCTTGACTAGTGGGTTAAATTGGATTTGGAAAGAAATTGGATTATAAGGTCCAATTTACTATGGATTTTTTGTGATGTTAGATAAATATTTAAAATGTATTTATAATTTTAGTTTGGATTATACATATATTATGACTTAATAAGCTTCAGGTATATTGGTAAGATTTGTCTCTGTTAACCCTTGCATGGGAGATCACAGTACCATTTTGATAAATTTAGTAATATATTATATAAACATTAATTTATCTTTTGAATGAAAATAATTTAAAAACTAATCTTTATTTTTCAATAGGCCAATACATTTTTGGAATAATTTAATATTAGTTCTACGGTTATTTAGAGTGAAATATTTTTATTCACTATTTACTATCATTTTAGGTTGTTATTATCTTTTAGGAAATAGGAGCAGCTCTTTTTTTAAAGATATGATATAATAATTGTATTGTAATGGTTACTGCCACAATTAGTAAACCTGCCCAACATAATGGAACATTTTAGTTCCGTAATGTATGCTTAGCAACTATATGTTCTAGGCCCTCTATACCCAAGCTGAATATTTTCTACAGATAATGTAGTTGGATTAAATCCATGGTGTGATAGGGGAGAGTGGATTATCCATGGGTTGTTATACCCATATACCAAACAAAAAAGTATAAAGTTTGGGATTAGAATTCCTGGAAATGTGTAATATTGTTGTATTTGTGTTTCTAATCAAAAGAGGATGAATCAATCATATCAATAAATGTAGTCAACGCTGCCCACTTATGATGCAAAAGCAACACTACAATTTTGATATGAATTGTGAGAACACCCTCCTCGGTGACGTAGTTAACTAGTGCACTAGTTTCATATTGAGCTAGCCCCTGAGGACGGGGAGATTGAGGTTCAAATCTCAGTTGGGTGAACTGGGGGTAGTTTTTCCTAAATGTTTCCCCACTCTCCCTTCAAGCAAATGCGGATTCACTTCCTTTAAATTCAACCTTCCCAATTCCTAACCCATTAGCATAATTAGTATTTAAGCGTATAGCCCGAACGAGTAGTAATACGCGGTGCTAAATAAATAAATAATAAATAAATAATTGTGACAACAGACAACTGTCTTAATCACAGCTTGAATGTAACTCTCTAGATCAGGTGTCAGCAAACCTTTTAAGCTAAGATCAAATTTAAGAATTCTAAAAGGTCCCACCATCATCTATCATTTCTCAACTGTACTTTGGCTTTTATTTTGTGTACACATCTTACACATATATTCCTTGAAATCAAATTTCCTCAAATACTTATGACCCATCTGTCTGGAAAAAAATATAGAATAAATAAAATGTATATTTTAATTTTTAACTATTTAATTTTATTGTAATATTACAGACTATAGTTTATCAAGGTTATTTTGGTCCTACTCTAACTTTATTTAAAAGTACTTTGTATAAATATGCGAGTGTAGAAGACTCGAAGATCAACTTTTAATGATGATGTAGTTTACCTACACAGTCAATCGAAAATTACTGAGAGATCAACCAGTACCTGAATCCTGCTCTAAATCTATGAATAAACTTGCATCAAGAATTGTCAGTCCCACCACACAATCAATAGTCACAGGATAAAATAAACATTAACAGAAATATGTTGTCAATAAATAAATTTATTGACAACATATTTGAGATTATGCAAGGCATTAATATTTAAAAATATTCCATGCCTACGAGCAGGTTTCAGTTACTGTTTGGTCTAAATTTATTACTTTGGTATTACCGCCATATTGGAATTTAAAATTATCTAGTAGTGAATCAAACACAATGAGTAACATAAGTGAATAATTATATAAAAGTAAAACACTTAATAACTTACTTCTTCGGCTTCTTTAACAACTGCATCACTGTGGATGATTACTTGGCTGACTACCGAGCCCTTGAACCATAATTCAACCTCTGCCGAAACTATCTTTAACCCTTCTTGTTCATTATCATCCTGCATGGGAGAAAGATAAGAATTAGGTATCCTTAAAACAAAATAAGGCAAGAATCCATAGAATCAGGATAAAATAAATCAAATTTAGTCAAATAAAACAGGATAAAGGCGATATTTCAATATATGAAACCCTAGTTCCTACGAGGGAGAGTGAAATATCATATATGACATGTAATTTTGTGTAGTTAGCCTATTTGAAGCTAATGAGCTACACTTCCAATGCGACAAACTCTAGTGCACCCCAAACTGGCCAGAGTCTATGCAAGGCTCATGTTAAAAAATATATTACTTAGAACAGAACTTCTGAACATATGGCACATGTGACTAAAGTGGCATGTGGTATCCAATAATGTCCAAAAGTTTTCTTGTTTTTATAGTCAGACTATCCTTGCTATTCTATGGATTTTACACAGCTTTCTCATTATGTTTATTCCTTTTGTACGTTCCTATCCACCTGTCCTGCACCTTCTTCCAAATATGGAGCTATATTATTAGCATTACTATAAAATTAATATTTTTAGACAACCAGGGAGTGGTCCGAGTGTTGACAGATTGTTTCTAAGCTGAGTGTAACTTAAAACAGAACAATTTATAATCCTTGCAATAAAACTCCAACAAGTGTCCAAAAGGAGACAAGTCTAATAATCTTCCCTTCTCATTACAACAAAAATTACAAAACTCTCCTTTTAATAGACAGTAGTAAAATAATAATAATAAAACTCATTTAGGAGCTTATACTAATTCTTTTCACTTCTGTTTGTGAAAGAATATTTAATTATATTTTGGTTATAAGGAATATAATAACAAGGACTAATATACAGAATCAAAAGATCTAAGGGTAATGACAAATATTTATGGTACTAGTAATTGGGCTATTTAAAAAAATATGGCAACTGGAACAGAAAAAAAAATTGTTATAGAAGAAAACTAATTTGGATTTCGAAAAGGAACAAGAGATGCAATCGGGATGCAGAGAGAGAGAGAATTCTGGAAGTCAAGGAAGTGGTCTACATTGGTTTTATCCAATGGTAAAACTTAAAAGGCTTTTGATAGAATGAAGAGGAAGAATCTGATGGAAATACTCAAGAAGATCAGCATTAACTTGAGGGGAAAAAGGTTGATTGCAAATCTGTACCTGGGGCAACGAGTGACTGTGAGGCTGAAATGATGGAGAGACCAACAGCATAAAGATAGAAAGAGGAGTGAAGCAGGAATGCTCTTTTCCACCCAATCTGTTCAAACTGTATGGGCAGTGGCTGGTGAAAGAAAGCCTGGAGGGACTTGGCAGTTTCAGGATAGTAGGACAGGTGGTCAACACAATAAAATATGCAGATGATCTAATATTGCTGGCCAAAAATAAAAAAGAGTTGCAGAAACTGATGGGCTGGCTGGTGGAGATAGGGAGATGATATCACACAGAGATCAACATTGAGAATTCAAGTGATGGCAATTTCAAAAAATGAAGAGACGCCTAAAATCAAAATTGGAAACCAGGAGATGGAAAACACAGAGCAATTCAAGTACCGGGGAAGTTTGCTGACAAAGGATGTCTACTGAACCAAGGAAATTAAGTCGAAGATCACCATGGTCAAGGAAGCTTTCAACAATAAGAGGTTAGTGCTGACCAGCAAATTGAGTTTGTAACTGAGAAAGAAACTGATTAAATGCTACATTTGGAGCACCACGCTGTATGTAGCAGAAACTTGGACTCTTAGAAAAAAGAAATATTTGGAGAGCTATAAATTATGGTGTGGAGAAGATCAGGTGGACAGAATGGGTGACAAATGAAGTCCTAAGAAGAGTAAGTGAGAAGAGAAATGATTCTTCGATACAAAGCAAATTAGATCGGACACATCCTTAGAAGTAACTGTTATGATGTTATGGAAGGAAAGGTTGAGGAAAGAGGAGCTTAGGAAGGAGGAGGATTCAAATATTAGATGACTTGAATGCAAGAAGAAAATTCTGGGCGCCCAAGGAGAAGGCAGAGGAGAGGGTGCATTGGGAGTCCAAGCTGAATGACAAATGAATGTACCTATCGTAAGACACAACACCTAAGAATGATTATGATAATAATGATAATAATGTGTTAATATTTTTACTAACTCCAGCATTAAATGTATGCACTAGTTAATTTATTAAAATTTATTAAAAACTAATTATTGGTCTTTTACTGTCACAAAGTTATTAGTTTGTTTCTTGTAAAGTATTAGTTATCAATAGCGAGCAGTTTCTAAGACTCTCATATTCTTAACATTGAAAATAATTCCCTAATTGGAATTCCCAAAAAAGCTCTTCAACAATTGCTTACTCTAGCTAAGCGATATCTTTTTACAGTGACAATAACATATAATTATAATATATAAATAACCTAATTATATTATATTTAAAATATAATAATTAATGATCAGGAATGACTAAAGCAATCCATTTTGCTACTGATAACTATATATAATTACTATAAAATATTTATTTTGTCACTATCACTATTGTTTGGTCAGCGTATTTCACTTAAAATATGAATAATATTGTTTGCTACTTTTCGTAGAAAAAATTAAAACCAATATGAGAATCTTAGCCTTTGAGTAACTTTGTGCTAGTTTTGAAATGATTTTTATAAATTATTAATAATTTATGCTCAAAGTTGAGCATTTTGGATGTATATAGAAGAGGTCTCAAACACTCATCTACCTTATACTTTGCTCTACCCCTTTTTCAAATAGTTACCACAGCATATTTAAGTGTTTTTTTTTGTGTGTGTTTATTTATTTTTACTAAGAATTTAATGAACCAAATTTGTGTATGTTAAAATATGTATGTGTGTTTTGCATACTACCTTTATAATATTGTTAATAAAATTAACCAAATGATTGGCATCAGTGATTGACATCTTAGGTAAAAGCCCTAAAATACAACAGGTCCACCTCCTCTGAACTAAGGACTTCAAATAGAGCATCGCAGGCTGGTTTTAGAGTATACTTAATAACTGCTAGAAAAATAATATCACTAAATAATAGGGGTACAAATGTTTGAGCTATTTCACCTAAATTATTATCCAATTGTAATTAAAACATTTTTAGAATATTTTAATTAATTTACATTTTAGTTAATTAGTTTGTAATACACTTTATAGAAAAAATGAGAAGACTTTCAAGACCACAGTTCATTCCATTGCTAAAGCGATTTAGTATCTATCAAACAATATTTTACTTCATGAATATATTTGATTATATAAGAAAACCATGAAATTAATTTATAGGTTTACATGCAAAATAATGGTGGCACTATATTCCCTTGCAGAGTTGCTTGGCTTCTGCTGATATTTATATTCTTTCTTCTTAGCTGGTACTTGCAAGTCTTTTATTGGAAAAGAACCATCTTTCTTTTGTTCATCAAATAAGAATGTCGCGTTGGTAATTGATTTGTAGAGAGATGTCATAAAAACCTGAAAAAAAAGTGTATGCAATTAAATGAATTTGTTAGGATTAGAAAGGAGATTACACCCATAGAGGCAAATAAAAACAATTGAAGTTTGAATTAGATCAAAAAAACACCTGGACATGGGAATATAACCTGGGACCTTTAACTTAGTGTGCCAATGATCTACCACTGAGCTACCCAGGATTCATTCTGTGCTCAGGGTCATTCTTCACTCATAGTTTAAAGCCGAGTCTGTGATGGATAGATGTATGAAGTCGTCAGCTACATTTTAGTAAACAAATGTAACACAAGCTAAATTAAATTGATTGAAATGTGGTCCCCTCCAGACAAACAGTGCTGTAATTATAAAGATTCACAACTTGTGGGTTGAAATTCATTGAAATATAAACATGTTCAACAAGATAAGTAAATGAACCTCAACTGAATAAACTTATTACAGCAGTATTTTATTAAATGAACATAAAATGTATATAATAAAAATAGAGTGACCAAGGTGTAGTTAGTATCTTACATGGGTATGGCTCGGATTTAGATTAAATTACATATTTTTTAATGATTTTCAAATCTATGTCCATGAATATATATCTTTACGAATCGTGTGATTTTCAATGGTTTGGCCTAATTCTTTAAACAAATATGTTTGTATTTTTCCTTAATAAATACATATGTGTTATAATATATATTTTTTTAATCTTAGTAAAAAATATATACTTAATTTATCCTTTTAACAACAAAAAATATGTATTCTAAGAAAATATTATGTCAGTATCTAATGTCTCGGCTATTCCTAGTGTTCTTATAGGAAAAGTTAAATTTTGTTTACTCAAAGGAACAACAATAATATAAGCTGGCATAGATTTCCTGCTCATTAGTTATTTAAGCTGGTGCTTTGTTGCCCCTTTATTTTGAAGAAATTTGCTTTGCTCATTGGGGGAGTGGAAAGGGTGGCTGGGAGGGAGGGTGCTTAGGATGTTTGTGCTTTCATTTTTCTCAAATACACACTAAGCTGCTTAGACATTATTTTCACAAACTTATTGTGAGGTGCTCATTGAACTATTCACTCAACTTATAATTTTATTCTGTAAAAAAATAACAGTTATGATGTTAGGATGAGTCCAAAAACCAAAGTGTGTGTTTGTTTAAATGGATACATGCGAGAATTTAGTGGCGTGGTTAAGAACAATGATGTTATTTTATTTTGTAATATTTGTGGAAAAAAAAGTCAACGATGACACAAGATTTCAAATCACTCAACATATAGCAACAGCCAAGAAAGTGAAGAATACATCATTGAAGAAATCATCAAAACAAAAACTTTTGAACATTCAAGAGTCAAAGCTTGTAGGATTAAATTGTTAAAAGTCTTTCAAAGACGTTTTCTACGCTTTTGTAGCAGTAGATATTCCAGTTAATAAATTGCAAAATCCTGTGTTAAAGGAAATTTTGTAAAAATATACAAAACTAAGCGTCTCTGATGAGTCAACTGTCAGGAAAAACTACCTTTCAAAAGTATACATTAATACAATATTAAAAATATGTAAAGAAATTGGTGAAAATTCTATATTGATATGCATGGATGAGACAACAATTTCTACAGGCCAATACAATGCTAATCATTTGTACTTTAAAAAGTGACCCATCGATTTCATTTCTGCAATGATTTAATAATGCTATTTTGGCCTGATGGAATATAAAATGATTGTGTTCATCTACTTTCTCTCTGGTGAAAGACCCTACACAATAAAGGTAGGAAAGGGATTATAAATATTGTACAGAAAGATGATATATTTAACATGTTTGGTACATGGCATGCGCCGTATTGCAGAAACTTTGAGATCATTATACCCTGAAGTGAAATGAGTCATTTCAAATGAGAAGAAGGTTTTCAGAAGGTACCAAACCGAGTGGTGTTGTTTAAACATGAAGCAGCTGGATTACCAATGCCACCACACACTATTTTAACAAGACGGGGAACTTGGGTATTTGCTGGAACATACTATGCAGACAATTTTAGACAAATGAAAGAAAGTATTGCAATGCTCAATGAGGAAGAGACAGAGTTCATAATTGAGGCAAAAAAAGCAATGTTATAAGGGAGTCTTCAAGCAGATTTAATTTACATCAAAGCCACCTTTTCGTGCCTGAGCGAAACACTTAATAACCTTTATGAAAAAAATGTGCCTTCGTAGAAAAATATTCAAAACATTGTACATTTTCTAATGAAATTATAAGACTCTCCTGGGGAACATGCAAGGGTTGCAGTAAATAAATTAAACTTAGCCCATAGTAAAAAAATCCTGGCTACAATTAATTAAAATAGTTTAATAAAATTTTGAGTAGCAGTGGACCATTAGAGCTCAACGAATAAGAATTTTCACTGGCAGATATTGCGAGTTTGAAATATATTCCTACAATCTCATCTGATGTGGCCCGTGGTTTTTCTCAATTTACATTTTTTTTGGAAAATAACAGACACTATTTTAAATTTAAAACAATTAAGATGTGGGTTGATGTCCATTGTAATGGTGGAAGTGAATGTGATCATTAAGGAAAATATGTTTTTATGATTACATGAATTAAATTCTATTTTTGCATGGTTTTATGTTATTTTGTATTTATTTCTATTGCTTTGCAAAAAGAAGTAAATATTTTAATCAAATAATATTGGCAAATTTATAAACAAAAAATAGCTACATATTATTTTGATTTTAAGAAAATATAAATCTGAGCCCTAATTATAGGGTTTAATGCGACTATAAATACATTTGTCCTACATAATAAAACTTAACATGATGTAAAATCGAACATCCGAACAAAAAAACTACCCTGTAAGAGTTACTCTAAATACTTTAGACATTATTAAATGCAGTTAGCCTTCTTCCTCTAAGATTTAATTCAGTCATTAAAATTCAAACTTTAACAAATCCTTCAGCACAAGTACTGGAATAAAATTTTATAATTAAGTGGTGATATCTTCTAAGCTGGTTAAAAGGAATAAACTAAAACCATTAGTATTAGTTATATTCATAGTGATTTAGTAAGGAGAATTATAATTATTGAAACCATTAAGCCTAGAGCTATTGTACTGGGGTATAAAGAATGCCAAACTTATATTTCTTTGGTGCCAGGGAAAAAAGTATAAGTCAAAAAAATGATCAAAATGAGATGTCAATAATTACATTATCCTTGGCCAGAACTACCATTTGGTACAAGTAGTTTAAGTCAAACTCAACCTTATTGGTGGAAAAGTTCCATTTGATCTTTATAGTATAAGTACATTTGCTTTCTTTTAGTTGTACATTTTAGTATAAGTCAAGTTACATTTTTTTTTACTTAAACTCTTTTTCCCTGGCACCTAAGATTTGTTAGTATGGTAACACTATCAGTCGCCCAAAAAGCGTGTTAATTTTTCTATTCCTTCAGTGTGACCTTGACTGACTCTTGGTATAGTTAGAATTAAATTAATTTAATTAATCGTCCCCAAACATAAGCTGTTTGAAGCAAGCTAATTGTTGAGGCATAAAATACCGAACACACCCGCTCAAGTAGCAAAAGAGTTATTATTTATAAATAGATTTTTGAACAAATTATTCCAATGTTTACTCTAGCAGAGAGTAACTATTAGTTGCATATTTTGTTTTTTGTTTGCCTATTTAAGCAAGAGTCCTGGGTTTGATTATAGGTGGTTCTATAAGTTATCATTGGTGAATTTAAAGCAAGTTTCCCAAGTATTTTGCATGGCTTTGAAATAAGTTAGTTCACAAGTCGTGTGCTGACATAGCTGCACCCTACTTAGTAAAACTGAAGGGGGTATGCAAATTTACATAGTAGGAATAACAATGAAAGTAACAATTTATTAAGTGAAAACATTAAACAATACATTAGCAGATCAATACAGGTTGTTCATATGGTTTTGGTCATCTAAATAATACATTAGCAGATCAATACAGGTTGTTCATATGGTTTTGGTCATCTAAATAATACATTAGACATGGAATCAACAGCTTACACGTTGATAAATCATCGAAACATGATGCAGCTGACTACCAGCCAGGTAGTCAGTTCCTTGGCGAGTCGTTTAGACTAAGATTAATATATTAAGGGGTAAAGCTAATAAACCAAAGTTTCCTCAAGACACCCTGATGCTGGCACACATCAAAGATATTTGTATGCCCGTCTAAGATAAAAAATAAATTGTGTGAACGCCATGCACACCTTAAGGGGGAGTTAATCGTATGTCCGTCTAACATAAAAAATAAATTGCGTGAACGCCATGCACACCTTAAGGGGGAGTTAATAGTATTCCACCAGTTCATAAATAGTAAGCCCCAATTGGGGGATCACAGTATTAGTAGTGGTTGGCTAACACTGTGCTCATGATCAAAATTTATAATAATGGTGTACATTACATCAGGTCTAATACCTGCAATGGTGTGACTTAATAAGCCTGTATAAAGGAAAAGAATTCAATACAACACAGCAGGCCGCTATAGTCTTGCTCAGACAAGCCGTGCCCAAAATGAGAGGCTACAATCATACCAAATAATAATAAGTAAAGAGGGTCCTATGATAGATCCGGACAAACCAATTAGGTTGTTGATAATATCCAGCAACTCCCTATTATCGAAGGCATACGTTCCCCTAAGGAGAAATCTGGCAACTAATTAAACACTTTTGCGTTACCAAATTTACTTAGCCAAAGCACATACATGTTAACAAGACAACATGCCTCACAGATATAAAAGCAACCTAATAACCAATATCCAATATAAATATTGGTAAACCCACACCGAAAATATTGTTTAGCCAACCATCTAACCCTAACTGGCTTGTGTTGTAAAGGGGGGCATTCCTACTAAACTGAGTGCACACCCAATACATATTAACCAAACAATCAATCGGCCCTGAGGGAGCCTAGTTAACCTAAGTACATATTACATACATTTTAACAAGACAAGCTATCGGCCCTGAGGGAGCCTAGTTAACCTAAGTACATATCACATTTCTCCAAAACAACCCATCGGCCCTGAGGGAGCCTAGTTAACCTAAGTACATATCACTTACATTTCTCCAAAACATCCCATCTACCCTGAGGGAGCCTATTTAACCAAAGTACGCATCAAATACATTTAACAAGAAAAGCTATCGGCCCTGAGGGAGCCTAGCTAGCAACAGGTCTATGATTAGCAGACCAGATCAAACCACCTCCATTTCATTATTACAGGTACCACATTTAGAGCACAGCGGAGTAGCTTAGACATAATCCATGTCTCCTCCACATAAGTACAGTTGAACCAGCCTATAGCGGGTGCTAACCAAACAAAACGTAGCTAGTAGTTGTCTATCTTAATCCTCATGGTAGAAAGGTGCAAGTGTGTGTAATGCACCAGCGGTAGAATATTTGATAAATGCAAACCAGGTGTGGTGGGAGCTAACTCCTGCGAGTCCAGTATTCCACTCCATGGGACGCCAAATCGTACTGATCAGGCTGTGGCGGTCTGCTGCGATATAGGTCTTGAGAACAAGAATTAGATAACCGTTCAGTTCCAGACAGTAAGTAGAAGTCTTTTTTCTAAAACATAGCTTGTAGTAAAAATTTACAGAACACTCCTTGGAAGAGGTTTTAGCACTCAAATTAATTGAGGCTCATTAGTGAAGATCTAGAAACATTACCATCATCAGAGGCCGACCACAGGAAATCCAATCAGTAGCAAAATCAATGAAAGGTAGTAGATACCACGCAAAGTGAGATACCCATTCCCTTGTGCGAGCTAATACTCATTAGCTCGGCACATAACAAATTGGATTTAAAAGATGCATGTGCTCATAATAAAAATAAAAAGATTAAATTTAACCTACTTTGGGTGATGCTGCCGGCAGAAGTTGGTAAAGTATTGTAGGAATTTTCAAACAAGGGCAATGGAAGGTTCCTAATATTTAAACAATTCTTTTTACCCTTTTATTCTATAGTTTATTAATGTATTGTATGTGGTAGGTGACCTGGTGGTCTAGGGGTAAGGTGTCAGACTTCTGTGCTGGCGGCCGGGGTTCAAACCTCGGTCCCGGCATAGATTTATCTGATTTCCAAACCCTTCCTACACCTCTGACAAGACATCTTGTGAATGTGTGGAATGCCAGGCCACCACCGTGGTTCGGATTCCACGTTAAACTGTAGGTCCTTCATTTCATCTCACAATCACCCTACCATTACACATTAGTGTAAGTGTGTATAACCCGAACGGGTAGTAAGACGCGGTGCTAATAATAATAATATTGTATGTGTATTAACCTTATATTTGTATTAGTACCAATTAGCAAATTAATAGCTCAAGCAGTTTTTTTTTCTATAACAGGAAATTATATTTCATCTGGAAAAAAGTTTTCTGTAAAATAATTAGAGCCTTTTCTATTTACTCAGACAACAATAAAGATTATAATTCAATTAGTTTTATTTTATTTAATAAACTGTGTTTAAATTAACTCTAATAAAAATAAAATATAAGAAAATATATTTCATTCAGGCACATATCGATAGTTCACTAAGAATTGACTGCGGTATTAAGTACCCCATGCGCCTGCTTTTGTTAAATATTCCAGCTCGCTCACTCTAGGGTCAAGTGATAAAAGTAATGACACCAGTGTCTTTAACTTGATGGTGTGTTATTATTATATTATTATGAACCCACTTGATCTGGTATCCTTTGTTAAATCATGGTATATTAACACTTGTTTACTTGAGGTAGTATTAACATACGTGGTATTATACTATGTAGATTTTTACAGTCATAGTTATGTATTTAAAGAAAAGTTATTTACATATATAGCAAGGGTGATGATTTATATTCCAATCTTTCAGTTGAAGTGAAAAGTGTTTGTGTATTCACCAATAATTGAGAAACCTGTGTAAAAGTAAGAAATATGCCTTAAAGAACCTGTATGTTTGTGACAAAACTTTCTCAAACTATCTAAAACACTTGAATTTCATCACTTAAAAAAAAGGTGAAGATCAAGGTTATAAGTTTGCACCACGATTTCTAAAATTCATAAAGAGGGTCCAAGTTTATTGAAAAATAAAAGTATCTAACTAAAGGTAGATTCAGTTGTGTCAAGTTTAACACAACATTATTAATTATTTACTGTAGGGGAAAGGAATGAGGAAGGACAGATTTTTCTTGAGCAATAGAAATTCGTAGCACAACTTCTTTCGGTGAAGAAGTAAAGCTGTCAGTCTGATATCAATTGTGGCATGAAAAATAACCCTGGAACGTATGTGAAAACACCTTTCCCAGCAAAAGTGATATTCCCTTCCACTCTCGGTCATAGAAATTCTTGTGTGTTGGTATAAACAGTCAATTCCTAAAGTGCATGTTGAATACCTCCAAAAAAAAATTAAAGTGTAAAAATTATATTTAAAAAATCAAGTATGTACAGATAATTTTGCAAGCAATAAGGTAAAAGGGGTTGGGGGGAGGGAGGTTATATCTGAAAATGTTATAAATGAGATAAGTGCAGAATCACAATCTCCACAATCTTATTCTGCCCTGGTAAATGGAGTTATGATGTTTATAATTTAGAAACTTTTTCAATGCATCTTGGGTCAATAGGGGATATCTACTGGAAAAATAAAAATAACCAGCTTTTCTCCCTTTGAAATCAAGGTTTATTTTGTTTATTGGGAGTTAGTTAACTTAACCCCATAGATGTTTTTTTTAAGTATATGTACAAAATAAGATAAATCAACTTGTGCCCATTAGATGATTTGTTCTTTTGCATTGACATAAAGTAAATGGTTTGAAACAACCTAATTTAGTTTTAAATAATTCATGTTAATGTTTTTGTAAAATAGGACAAGCTATGAAAAATGTTGTACAAAATGGGTTATGTTACTTGTTGTGAAAAACTATCTTTTATAAAATTTAATTGAGCAAAAAGTGTTTGATTTCTTAACAAAGAATAAAAGTAAAGACTTTGATGGTTCTAATTCTAAAATCATTTAGAAAAACAAACAATTTACTTATTTAGAAGTTAGGATTATTTTTGCTCTCCTAAAAAGATGATTTTTTGACTTATACCCAGTTTTCGCGAGTGAATGTGATTTTCAATTGTTAAGAATATGTTCCAAGAAGTATATTATCATTATTATTATTATTATTATTATTATTATTAGAATGATAATTATTCCAGAAAAGACATAACTATGCTCATAATCAAATTAAAAAGTTAATATTTCAAAATTTAATCTCATTTATTAATTAAAGCGGTGTAATTAATGTATTTTATGTAAAAAATTGTAATGTTTTGAGAGATTTTAGACATTATTAGAAACCATTTTATTTGAAGATCTCTAAGATGTGTCGTATCCACGATTTTACGAATCCGAATATCCAATTTACCTGTGAATCTCGAATCAGAATCCAAATCTTGGAAAAAATTATGAACATAAGCAGAAATAGAAATATAATGGAATAATATCAAATAAAAATAGAAACTAAATGTTAACATTCTTTCTTATGACATTCATACATTCAGTTAAGTGTTGAATAATTGGTCTGAGGTCTGGTTGGCAAGTCCATCCTATATCATTATAAATGGTTTTGAACCACCAATAAGCATTATTAGAGATCTAAAATTTCCTGTGAAAAAAAAAAAGTATTTATTTGTAAATATTTAACTTTTTTTTATTGCAGCAAGTGGGCCTACATTAACTACATTATTAATCAAATTTGTAGGTTTAGGGACATCTCCAGGATTGCAGATTTGATTAATTTTTAATTCCACTGAACTAATAATAGAGCATTAAGTCCAATTAAAAACAAAGATGGTGATACAAACTTTTTCTAATTTATAATATCTTTGTCACTCACCTCAAAATGCTGTTTTAATGTAAAGGGCAATGCTTCTCCTGGAATAGGCATTATTTCATTGATCTTGAATCGGCAATTAATGTGTGACCAAGGTTTAGGATGTTGCATTGGGACCCAAGAAACAGGTTTTCCCTTACTATCTGGTCCAAAAATAAAGCACTTATTCCTATTTAAAAGATCAAATTCATGTAGTGCATTAAGAAATTATAGGATGCCAACATCCAAAGTTAAAATGATATAATAGTATTTTTTCATAAAACAGTAATGAATAATAGATGTGCTGAATCATAATATTATTGTGGTTTTCAAACTATACACCCATAATAGCCTTCACTAAATTTGATTATGGTCATGAATGTGGGAATTTCCTCATTTACTGATGAAGACAAGGTAGTAAAAAATCCTTTTATTGCAATAATATTCTTGGTGACTGTTTTCTTATATTCTATTTGTATTGTTTTAAAAGCTTGAAATGTTATAAATTAATATTTTGACCAATGTTCATTTGTACATGAATGTTGTACAATCTCATAAGAAATGTGCCAAACTATTTTTGATAAATATCCAAGTTTCATTCACTTATTATCTTTATTATACCACAAAAAATTAACTATATATCGTAATTGTTAAGAGCATCACAGACACACTTTGAAATTGTGTCAAGTAAAATCTGGGAAAAAATCCCGATAAATGGTTCAAACAAAATAAAAACTAAGTTGAAAGAATGGACAGTAAAAAACCTTTTTTAAAAGAGGAAGCTATTTATATCTGTTCAGTTATAGCTGTGTATGGTGTGAGCCGAGTTCCTCTGTCTATTGCAAGAATGGCGCCTTAAAACCATGCAACCACCGAAGCGGGTTTAATGTTTTAAAAACATTGGTAGGTGGGTCAGAACACAACATGCAGAGGTATAAGAAGATTTCTGGCAGTATCCATAATCTAATGAGGCATGTTAGTGTCTTATAAAAATATCTGCCGAGTTTCTACTGTAGTTGTGGTGTCAGCATAATTTATATCAAGTATCATAAGCTAAATATTTTCACTAAATAAGGAAAAAATGCCAAAATTATGATTTATACACTAAAATACCTACTTTCCTGTTTGACTGTTCTTGAAGTAAACCAGTATTTCAGATGCTGGCTCTCCCCCATACATTATTGGTTTACATGACAATTCATTCCTGAAATCCATTAATAGTTTGTTCAACGGGAACTCACGGTCTTCGAACACATCCACTGAGCCAATAAAGAAGAATCCCAACACATTCAAACCACCTGGTAGCATCTGCGTGACCTGAACAAGAGGTATTTTAAGTTAAAATATTCATCCTTAGGCATATGAACTAAGTTTCATTATTTGAAATCAGAACACCTGTGCCCAGACTAATGGGTCTTTATATGTGAACAAAGAAATCGCTAATTAGTTCTACAATATAACAACACACCACACAAGCTAAGAACTGAAAAGACATTGCCACTTCCAATTAAGGCTCTTACTAAACATCATATGAGGTTAATGTGGCTTGATGTGACCTAAGGTAGGAAAATGGTAGCACTAATCCTGAACTATTACAGCCACTTCCTATCCCCACAGATGAAGTTAGCTATATTATGTTAAATGTGATAGAGTGAGTAGGATCAGAAATCAAACTGTTGATTAAGTGCCAGTTTCATAGTTAGACTTAGACTTGGTATGCAAAGTGTGGTGTTATACTAAATTAAGGACGGCACCTACATATACCGAAATGGAATGAGCCAATTTCATATGCAAAACTGGCCCATTCTATTCAAGTTTAGGTAGGTATTGTCTTGTATTTACTATAGCATCACACATAAGGCTTACTAAGAATGACTATGAAACTGGCCCAAAAAGGGAGTAAATTATATTTGGGTGCTAATATTTTACTTTATTCACTATGCCATTTAAATACAGTTAGTACACCTGAGTATTAGAAATAGATAGAATCCAACTTTTCTTGAATCCAGAACTAAAATCAGAACCTAAAATTTTATTTTTAATCCTTTAATTTATGAACCTATTTAATTGTAGTGAAAATTGCTAGTTAAATAAATATATAATGAAACTTTATTTTGTTTAAGAAATTAGCATAGTGCATTACTTAGGTTTAGTGAAAAACATTTGGTGACAGTGAACCTTCATTATCCATTAATTTGTAATATTAATTACATTACACACAGATGTGGGTAAATTTCCTCTGAATTTGACCTTACTTATCCCTAACACATTAATCTAATTAATAAAGCATATAACCTGAACGAATAGTAAGATGCAGTGCTAAAATAACTGACACTATGTAACCACTAATCAAAATGTGGGTGGGTACACTGGACAGATGGAGAGAGATAGATTGACACAAATGATGAGTCATTATAAATTCATCTTAGTAAAATGTGTTATTAAAAGATAAAAAATAGCTATTTTAAAATAATTTTAAGGTTGTAAAGTATGAGGTTGAACTTAATTTACATCATGAATCACGCAGTATAAGTTTGACTCAGGCTTGTCAATGAAAGCAGTCAAATTGAGACTTACCTCTTGCACATGTGTTTTCATCACATTACTTTTGAGGCTATACATATTTATGGAACTTGATGAAGCATCACCTGCGCCATCTTTAGATTTTGTTGCCTTCTCACCCTGTTGGTTCTGTTTAGTTTCAACAATATGGAGTAAGTACCATGACGTCAAGGAACGCTGTAAAATAATACATGCTTGGGTTAATGTTAATGTTTTAATAGTTGACCAAATTGAGGACATCAATGATATACAAAAGCTGTTAAACCTACTATCACATATTATTTTTTTTTATTTGTTAAAAATACATTGTCCAAAGAGCATAGTAACTGAGAGGTGTCAATGTTTTTGAAATTATATATGAATAGTTTAAAAAACATTTTTTCTTTTAAAATATGGGGGCAGTGTTTTTGATGGTGAGTTTGAGAGGCCTTAGTCCGTAAGCCAATTAATTAGAATGTTCCCAATAACTTACGGTGGACAAATAATGAGGGCCTAGCTTATTCAATTACTGCTTATCCCAGGAATTGTTGTTTAATGGTTCTTGAAGTGCTAAAACCCCAAAATTAACAAGAATTTTCCCGCTAACACAAGGCTAACTTTAAGGCTAGGGATGTTTTAAGGTAGTAGTTTTACCTCCCTGAGTGGCTCATCAGAATGTTAGAGCTAGTTTGAGAAATGTCATACTTAAAAATACAGAGTAGAATTTCCACTTTTTAGCTCACTATGACTTTTTTTTAATTTAGTAGACTAACAAAGTACCATGCCAGATAAAGAATTAACTATGGTCTTTACATGAAATTCTATTATGTATCTTTAATATTAGTGGTTGAAAAATTCATATTTAATTACATCACAAGTCTTAGGTTAGACTTTATTGAAGCTTTTCTCAACACTTTTGTCTCACAGTTTTTCTTGGTAATTTATGAAAGTGCTGTAGCTGTAATAATACTGTGTTAATTTTAATATTTCAAAGTTGCAAGTATAATATTGTTCAATGGCCCCCAAAGACCTGATGATATGAGACTTATACAAGTAGTTTACTTGGAGTAGAGTAATACCTCATCACAGGATACCATGGATCACTTAGTCTAATGCATCACTCTTACAATAGACTATAACGCCGATGATGGAGAGATAGTGACAAAATCCAGGTCGGGTGTACCGGGGTGGTTTTTCCTAAATGGTTTCCAACTCTCTCCCCACACAAAAAAAAAGGTGCACTTCCTCCTGAAGTTCAACTTTCCTCATCCCTAGCCCATAAGCATAGTAAATACATAAGCGTATAGTATGAATGAATAGTATTATTATTATTAGCAACGCGTCTTACTACCCATTCGGGTTATACGCACTTACGCTAATGTGTAATGGTAGGGTGATTGTGATAGGAAATGAAGGACCTACAGTTTAACATGGAATCCGAACCACGATGGAGGCCTGTCATTCCCCACATTCACAAGATGTCTTGTCAGAGGTGAAGGAAGGGTTTGGTAATCAGATAAATCTGTGCCGGGACCGAGGATTGAACCCCGGCCGCCAGCACAGAAGTCCGACACCTTACCCCTAGACCACCAGGTCACCAATGAATTGTAACACATAGTGCTAAAACAAAGTTAAATAATGGTTTTGTCATTTATGTGTGCGGTTAGCATTAAATTGTCATAAAATAAAAGGGTTGGTTTGCAAAATGATTAGCTTATATAAGATTTCCCTGAAAGATCTCAAGTTAGTTTGGATTTAGTATGTTTCATATGAAATATCTCAACGACTCACTTGTCTGCAATACTTTTATAAAACTATCCAACATGCAGACATATACACAAAAAAATAAAAAATAAATAAAGTAGTTTAATTCTAGTGTGTAAATAGTTTTGAGCAACAAAAATTTACTTAGAACTTTTGATCCATACACTTTACATTTATATATTTGTTTTGTCACTCGGTCAATTCTCACCCTTTCAATATGCACAAACCACCGTATGACTTCTTTCACATTGACCTATTGGATTCCCTTTCAAACCACACTTCTTCAGCATCCATCATTTCTTAGTTATCTCATTCCAACCGCATTCACTATGTTCTTGTGTTTCTCCTGACAAACCCACGCTTCACATTCATAAAACGTTGGCGTTAACACACTTTTATATACTGCCATATTTGCCTCTTTTAATACTACCTCATTCTTTGCAATAGTCTACATATATCCAACTACTCTCCGAGATGCATTCACCCATCTGTCGCTTTTATAATCTATCCTTCCATTTTTACAGAACATTCTGCCCAGATACATAAAACCATTCACTTGTTCAAACATTTTTCCATTTATACTAAGTTGACAATCATTTCCTGATCTATTCTTATCAAAAACCAATACCTTAGTTTTGGAGACATTTATATGAAGCTCCATTCTGTCTGTCACCACACTCAAACGATTTAATGCATTCTGCAAGTCACTTTCCTTCTCAGCCATTAATACGGCATTATTTGCGTATAACAACATTCTCACATTCACATTGTCCAAATGTGCACCAACCGCGTCTTCACAATCAATCCTCATACACTTACCCATGAAAACATTAAACAACCATGGAGACATAACACAACCTTGTTTAACACCCTGTTCAATGTCAAGCCATTCACTCAAAGCTCCATCTACCCTAACACACGCTTTACTTCCATCATGCACTGCCTTAATTGCATTTACCAACCATGCATCCACACCATACTCTCTAAGAATATAACATAATCCTAGTCATGCAATCGTATGGTTTCTCCATATCAATAAATGCAAATAAACTTTCTTTATTACTGCCATACATTTCTCAATCACTCGTTGCAATGCAAATATCTGATTCATGCAACCTCTACCTGGCATGAAACCACATTGCACAACCCAAATCTTGCCTACAGTTCTTTCACGCATTCTCTCAAAAACTTTGCCTGGAATACTCAACAAACTAATTGCCCTATGATTCTTACATTGACTCTTTCTGTCTTTGGCTTTATACAAAGGAAAAATGAGAGAATTCTTTCGGTCATTAGGAATGTTTGCAATCACAGCACACACAATGTAACAATGCACACAATCTGGCAAATAATACAGTGCCACCACACTTAAGCATTTTACTTGTGATCCCATCTACGTCCGCAGCTTTGCCATTACTTGACAGTGCCATAGCTTTAAACACCTCCTACTCGTTAATTCTTTCACTTGTTCAGGGTTCTCTTACATCCCAAAATCGACATGGGACTGATGGCTTTACTTCCCTTCTGAAGGAAGTTGTGGTACAGATTTTTATCGCTCAAGAAAAATTTGTCGACCCCAGCTGGGTTTGAACCCATGCATATTGAGTCCTAAGGCAAGCACTTTACCCCAAGACCACTGAGGTTGACCAAGCCTATTTTAAATATATATCAATGATTTTAAATACATAGCATCAAATAGCTATTAAAGAGCTGTGAGTTTGAGAACACTGAACAAACAGAGCATGTAAAAATTATTTTCTTTCTTTTATTACAATTTACATTATTTTATTACAAATATTATCTATTATACACTTTTAAAAAATATGAAGAATCGAATAATATTAGAGATAGGCCAACTGGTAGCAATAAACTTTCAAAAGTTTGTAAGTAGCCTATACAAAATAAAATTCACCTAAACCACACAAGTATGTAAATATTTATGAACATGCTATTGTGACCTGTAGTCTGATTAGGTTCCTGCGAGTTTCAATATCTATGATATTATCTATTTTATTTGGTGATGTTTTAAATGGATTATTTTACCAATATTGATTAAAATTTTAATTCAGTAACACATGGAAGGTTATAAAAGTTAGGTTAAGTTAGCTGAGGTAGGTACGGTGATAGCATAGTTATAAATAATTGCTTATTTTAAAAATGTCATTGTCTAGTAAACAATTAGTGATTTTTTTTAAATACAAAGATTTTCTAGCGTGATGAAGTGTTTGCACTAGGCCTCTATTCCTAATAAAAATTATTATTACAAGGATGCTAAATGTGGCTAGCCTATCTAATTATATGAAACTTTTTTAAATCACCACAACCTACTAACTGTTCAGTTTATTTGCATATTATATGATAACTTACTCTAATGAGGTAGGGATTAGGAAGGACACACACACATATATATATATATAAAAAAAGGATAATCTACTCAGATTTGAATGGAAGAATAGTGGAAAACCAATTAGGAAAAACCACCCTCAGTAGACCCAACCAGGATTCAAACTCCAATCGCCCCATCATCAGCAGACCAATCTAAGATGAGAATGGCACCTTAGACTGTTCATCCCCTGAAGCAGGTATGAAATGGTTTGATTTGATTTTAATGAATTTGATGACAGGGTTACAGTATAGTAAACTTTCCTACAAGTTGACATGAGCTAATTTAGGTGATATGAAGAGTATAGAGAAATTCTATTTAAGACTCCAAAAAAATTAAGGGGGATGATGCATAAGCACCTTATTATATAATACACTGTATTTCATTTAATATACCAAATCATTAAAATTTAATACTATAATTATACTTGCAAGGATATGGTGAATCCAATGATAAGTTACTAAAAGTATATTTATTTCATATTATTTTATTTTTGAAAGATTTAGACAAATCAATAAAGCCAAGTTTAAATGTAAACATACTACTAGACCAACACATTGTTTGATTCACGATCCCTTACAATATAACATTTTACACTACAAAAGTCAAATAGCTTATTTTGTGAATATTAATCGAGATTCTGTTCTTATTTACCAACAAAACGAACAGTAGAAAGATTAGTGAAAGGTTAGCTTTAAAGTTAGTTTGGTAAGGAACTTAATGATATGGGGGACTCTATACTATATTTTATTATTCTTAAATTATATATTATTCCTTTATGTTAATATATGACTTTGGGTGGATAAATTCTGGTGGGTGTGTCCACTATACGTTTTCAGTTCAGGTCTAATGTAGTCTTGTGTGAGTGTGCTGGATGTTAGTGGATATGAAAGTGTGTTTTCGTTTGAATAAGAAAAGATTAGTTAACCAAGTTCAAGAAATTCTTCTGTTGCAAAAGAGTGAGAAGTGTGGTTGCTGCAGAAGATTATTATTAACTATTAATAGTCTATAAAAGTATATAGCTTAGGTGATGAGATTTTACAGTATTTTGCCTTTAGTGAGTTTGGTTTTGATTTGTTCACTACACTAAAGTTTTTTAATAATTTCTTAATTTATTATAATTGTATTCGCTAAATTTTGTGAGTGTACTTCTAAGCCTAGGCCTGGTATAAATATGATTTTCGAATTTTTTAGGAAAATAATTTCCTAAAAAGATGTTGATCTTAGGTTTCATCTATAAATTTAAGACAATATTGATTTTGAATTTAAAAACATATGTAGGCCTAGGTTAAATTCAATAGGCTCTAGGAGTTGTGTGTGAATCTGACCCATAACTTATTCATTATTTTAATCTCATTTGGCCAGAGATTTTTTCCAAATTAAAGTATGGTTTTTAAATATCTATACATAATGGTGGAGAAATCCTTTTGGAACAGAGAAGTGTGTACAAAATGCTGAACTTAAAAGCTACATAGACACTTCCATTGAGCGCTTGTAAACAATATGAGTATAATTATATATTACACTCACTTGGCCAACAAATAATCCATTAGTGAAGTCGTTAGACCTACTCAATTTCGTCAACGCCGGTTCTATTAAAGAGCTTATTTCCAAAACACACATAATTACTTAATTGTGTGATTAGTGGAAGTCTTATAAATTAAAAAAAGAGCAGCCAGAGGAGCTCCACATACACACAAAATCTTTTTTTAAACCAACATAAGTCTGCTAAAAGAATCAAACAAAAACATTGTATTATGAGCAGAAATAAAGGAAGGATGACAGCCACCTAAGATATTTCCTTTTTACAAGAAGAAGCACTAAAAAGAATAGGATAGTCGAGGTCTTAGCGCTACTAGCGCTTTGAGTGGCTTTACCCATTAATAATAGGTTCTTATTAATAATACCTTGGTAGCATAGTTTAAAAAAATATTTATTTCATAGTATTTGTTTAATACTAGCTGGCGTACCCGTTCTTCGGACGGGGAATCTATAAAGTATCATTGTTTTTTTAGTTTATAAAATAAACCACATGGAATATTTACCAAATCTTAAATTATGTTTGAATACTAATTTTTTAACGGTTTAAATTGTGATACAAAACGCCAAAGTAGGCTGACTTAATGTCCAAATAAATATATAATCTAAACTTACTTTAAAAGCTTACATATCTCTTGAAGATTAAGTTATAACTCTTTATACACAATATTAACTCTTGACTGTTGGTAGTAATAAAAAAGAAATAATAGTGTCACAGCATAAATAGTTGGTTGTCAAAGGGTTGTAATTATTAAATCAAATAAAAAGTATTATTACTTCTTTTACCACATTTACCCCGTTTGAATTTTTCTACACCGTTCACCCTTTTAACCAATCTTACCCATTACGTCCTTTTGGAATTTTTTTTAGCCCTTTTTACCCTCTTTACCCTGGAGTAATAATAAACTGTTTGCCAAATTTAGGTCAACTGACTTTTGACAAACTCAACCAGGCTGATTTTTTAATCAAAATCCATATAAGGCCAAAATGATCTAGCTCTCCGCACCTGAGTGAGTCCCACAAATTGAAAGTTGGATATTCAATCTTCTGAAAAGGAATATACATAGGCGTATATAGATCTAATTATAATAAAGCATTATAACTTTCTATATGATTTTTAATGTGTAGAAATCATGTAGTAGTTTATTTTAACTTTTAAAATTTGTAAAGTGATTAGAGCCTTGGTGATTTTGAAAAACGTTTACATCGCCTTATTTATTTAGCCTACTTACTCTATGACACTTGGAATTCAAAAGTTAATTACCACACTTTAAAAAGTAGACCTACGCCATATATCCCTAGCTCGATGTAGTTCTATCCAGTCCACCTCATTACAACCTATCTCTTTCAGGTCCATTCTAATGTTTCCTCCCATCTGCATCTAGGTCATCTCAATGGTATCTTGCCATTGGGTTTACCAGTCAGTACCCTGAAAAAGGTTCTAGATTAAAAATCATAAACCTAGAATCTAGACCAATCCAAAATTGTATGAAACTTTTTTATCATTCACAAAAAAGTATTAAATTAACAAACCTTAAAATATCTACATTCAGCTAGTTATTTTACAGAACAGAAAATATTATACACTTAATGAACAACAGCAGGTAGTAAGACGCAGCGCAAATAAAGGTGAGAAAAAATAACAATTTGTAAATCAAACCCTAGTAACTACTATCAAATGTTTACCGAAAAATTAAAAAAAATCTTATAAACCAATCCCTAATAGGCTTGTATTCTATCTTCCAAAAATAGTAACAATCCTGTTAGAGCATACTGTATCGAAATTGTCAACCCCAAAACATTCCTCATAATCCAATTTATGCATTTAGATATAAACAAATATATATAAATTGTCTATCTATATACATTTATAATAATTCCACCCTTTCGCACTGACTCTTCTGCAGTGCTCTTTATGACTAATGAAATAATTTAACCTTTCCTTACTTTTTTATTAAACAAAGTATTTTGATATGCATCACCCTTGCTTTCTACAAGAAACTAGATATAAACATCCATACTTTATGTTTTGAGGTAAATAACTTCTAATATGTTTCTGCCATGTTAAAATTCACTATAACTTATATCTTTACACTATGAGGCTTATGTTCACATCCAACCAACTCAATTCCACAGTTTATTTAATTACTATTTATTATTCTTACTTAATTTATTCGCTCATCTAGTTTCCTGATGATGGTGTTAGCGCCAAACAAGGGCGGAGCCAGTATTTTCGTGGGAGCGGGGTTACAGGATTTTCCTGAGGGTGGATGCTCTCATGGGACCAGGTCGGGGGAAGCTCCCGCTCAGGAAATTCTGACGATAAAGTTCTTCAAACTTTGAGAGTAATTTTTTTAATTAATTTGAAAGTTTGAAAAAAAAACGTGTGTAAGTCCATCGTTTATTTATGTTTTTTGTAGTGAGTATCACATAGATTTAATCGGTTTAATTTTTAATTATCATTGTTAATACTAACTAAAAAGGTTCTTGAGGGAGAGGGGGGTACTCCTGTTACTGAAATCATTTGAATTCATGTACAAGTATACGACTCTAATCTCTACGTGTATACCTAAGAAGCAAGGGACCGATCAATACGAATTATATGTTTTATATTTATATTTTACGTTTATAGGACCATTTTAAATTAATCACATAACAACAACAACCACTTTAATTTCAATATTTAGCAAGAAAAATGTTAACTTATTATATCTTGTATTTTATCTTATTTATTGTCATTCAAATTTTAATTTTTTTGACCCAATTTCTTAAAAGGCTATTTTCAAATGTAGGTCGTAGGCCTATACCTAATCCTTATACTATATTTGTAAAACAATTTTAACTGTACAAGATTAACATTCCCTCAATGGTTTTGTAACTAAGGTGTCACATTTAAAACATTATAGCTTACCACATTTCACTAGTTTAAGAAATGATTATTTGTAAAACCTGATTAGTAACTAACTATTTGAAATCATTACTTTTATTATTAATAGGCCTATTGACGCCCCTTACACTAGATGTTTATAATGTTTTCTAAAGTGTTAAAAAAAACACTATAAGTATTTTTGCCGAATGTATTTTCAATATTTGTGTAAGTTCATAAAAAAATATAACTTAGTAGGGAATGATATGCTTCTTTGAAGATACTGCAATAAAAAAGTTTGGTTGAAATAAGTTGTTTGCTACATATTTAAATAGTTTTGAATATATACTAAAATCTTGAAACATTTTATTTAATATTATAAATAAATTAAAATTCTTTTTAATTGGGTCCAAAGTCACAGGAGCCACACATGCAGAGAGCAGAAATTCAAATTTGTATTTTTAGTGGGGAATAAAATAAATGGCACGGAACTCCACACGGAGTTTCTCGCTCTAGTGTTTAAAAATGGAGATATTTACTCAAAACTCGTAATAAATGTGAAACGAAATAATATACACTAGCAAACCTAAGCATAAATTGCACTATATTTATGTAAATAATTTTTTGATTCCCGGTTTTAAATTTTATAATTTTATTTTTAAAGAATTATGGTCCTCATTTGTATGTTTGGACCAATAAAAAATATTAATATTGGGTCCACAAGGGTCAACATTTCGTATTCAAATTTCGACTTCCAATTAAAATTTTCAACATTTTATTAGGTATTGCACATCTTCATGTCATCGCATTGCTATTAAATTCCTCATTTATTAATTTTGACCAATACAAAATGTAAATATTGACTATTGAGTCTAACATGGAGATAGATAATTGCTGTACAAACATTTATCCTAATAGGTTTAAGGAAAAATAACATAAACTTTTTGAGAGACTTACTTATATTTAATTACTTCGTGGAATTGGAGAATTATTGCCTTAGTATATCTTTTTTTTTACAACTAAAGCTAACAAAATTGTATTAATATATTTGCCAATATCTCAGAAACTGTTGTTTTTATAAATATATATTTCATATAAAAGTTTATATTTTTAATAGTACTACAATTTTGCAATAAAAAGTTATTTAGTATCTCAAATAGTTGCAGAGATACGGAAATTTCCGCTACTGTAAAGTACCCTTAAAGTCATGAGGAAATGAGAGTAGTCAGTTTATTTATAATCTTAATCAACGCCTAGATACGAATTTATCAAAATCGTTAGAGCCGATTTTGAGAAAATCGATTTTCTCCCTTTTCGCCCTTTATTAAACTACTCTTGATTTCAAGTTTAAACAGACACACAGACAGATGGCATTGCAAATACCACTTTTTACAGTTCGGGGGAGAGGAGGGGGGTCTGGAGACGTCGACATCCATCAACATTTCAGGTTAGATTTTTTTTTACAGTCGCAATACTTTACCTTTTGTGTTCGAAAAGTTAGAAAATATAAATATTTGCGTATAACTTAAAAGTTATTGGTTTTATAAAAATATGCTTCGAATAAAATATTTGTATTATAAATAGATCTACATACTTTAATGATAAGTATTTCATTTCTCAAATAATTTCGGATATATGATAAAAAAATATATAATTTACTCATCAGACCGAAACCCTTAAATTCATTTTACCAAAGTATTGAGGGTAACCATTTTGTTTAGAATAATTATAAATGTTTTTAAATGAAATTTAATCAACATTGTGATAGCCGATCTTGAAAAAATCGACTTTTTCTCTTTTTGCCCTTCAGTAAACTACCCTTAACTTTAGGGTTGGATATCCAATTCCAAAAATACTTTGGGGAAATATTATGAAAACCCTAGATACCAAGTTTTAGCCTGATCGGTAAAATAGTTTAGGCTTTAGTTTGAGGTACAGATAGACAGACAAACATAATATTTAGCACCGCGTCTTACCACCCGTTCGAGTTATACGCTTTAAGTACTAATTACGCTAATGGATTAGGAATTGGGAATGTTGAATTAGAGGAAGTGAACCCGCATTGGCGTAGAGGGAGAGTGGAAAACCATTTAGGAAAAACCACCCCCAGTTCACCCGACCGAGACTCGAACCTCGATCTCCCCGTCCTCAGCAGTCAAGCTCAACACGACAAGCGCGTTAGCCAACTACGCCACCGAGGCGGGTCGATAGAAAAACAGACGGAAATTCAAAAACCACTTTTTCGGATTCAGGGGGTCATGAAACGTCGAGATTCATTAAAATCTCTAGTTCGATTTTTTTGACGATCACAATACTTTCTTTACCTGTAAGATAGCGAGAAAGTAAAAATGTTAAAGAATTTATTGGAGTTAAAACAAATGAATTAGGTTTGATTCTCAATCTAGTCTAGTTTCTACATTTATTTTTATTTTTTCATTGATTTTTTTTAGACTTAAAAATTACTCGTGCATATCACAAAAAGTAAAGCCTGTGATTAAATATTATCTATATTGATGTGTGCGTTTAAAGTAAAATTTCAAGATCTTTCTTAAAATTTCTGACTCTTTAAATGATCGGCGAAAGTACTCTTATTGATCATATAAGGCGAGGTTAAGAAAGAAGAGCTTAAGAAGAAGGAGGATTCAAATATTGGATGACCTGAAGGAAAGAATAAAATCTGAAGTAGGAGGCATAGCACAGGGTTAATATATGCGGTCTTAACTTACTGACAAAAGGAATGACTCGTCGTAAGACAGAGAACATAGTAGTAGTAATAATAATAATAATAATAATAATAATAATAATAATAATAATAATAATAATAATGATAATAATAATAATGATAATAATAATAATAATAATAATAATAATAATAATAATAATAATAATAATAATAATAATAATATAAAGTAATATAACTCGCTCTATGGCATTAGGAAAACGAAAGCTTATATTGATGCACTTTCAAAAGTACGCCATCTATCCCTATACTAAGCTAGTTTTATTTATTCTATCTCACAACAATCCATCTCTTTGAAGCCCAGTCTTATGTTATCCTCCCATCTGCGTCTAGATGTTACCAATGGTGTTTTCCCATTGGGTATAGTAGGCCCTATACCAGTAAATAGCCTCAACAGGGTTCTAGATTCTCCCACTCACACTGCATGTCTTGCTCACGGTAATCTGCAAGATTTGACTATCGTAGCAATTTCTTGTGATGAGTATACGGTATGTAACTCATCAATATGTAATCCCCTCCACTCCCTAGTATCCTCATCCCTTTTTGCACAAAACATTTTTCCAGGCACCTTGTTTTCGAACACCCTAAATTTGTTTTCGTCATGTAAGTAAGGTAAGAGACTACGTTTGACAGCCATAGAGAACACGGTAAAATTATTGTTTTGTATATTGTGAGTTTAACATTCCTGGAAAGCAAGCGAGATGAAAACAAATTAATGGCCGAGTAATAGCATACATTTCCCCAACTATATTCGTTTCCTAATTTCTAATCTAATATTACACATTAACCTAAAATTAAAATATGTGGTAAGTGTAGTCCTATCATATTTTAATCACCTTAACTAAACACTAACAATAGTGGTTTGTCGAGAATTTTAAATAAATAAGATGTTGAACAGTGGCGCGCTCATGTATAGGCACTGCGGAACTGCAGCACCCCCTATTTCCACTTGATATTATCGATAACATTTAATATAATGAGTCCTTTTTTCTTTAATTATTTCTTTATTTTTGTAGTACAATATATATTCCTTAAGCTTAATGTCAGTACTTCAGTAGCCATCCCCCAGTTTATGAAAAAGATACAACAATCTTTGTATGGAAATGTGCGATTCACAGTGCCAGCGACGGTGTTTGAGTGTTGTGCGCATGCGCACATAGAAAGGGAGTGGGGAGGAAGGTAGGACTGCCAGGTAGAGAGAGCACTGTTACTCTCGCAGTGCCGGCTCTGGCGTGATGGTGGAAGGAAGTTTTTTTTACTCAGCGTGTGTTGTGCTTAAAAACCGTGTACCATATTCTTGAATGTGATAAAGTGTAGAGTGTAGAGTTAGATAATTATTCTGCTTCCAGCTATTCTATTGGATTCATTTTTTTCTGTTCTTTTATTTAACATAAAGACTAAATGCACTTGCAGTACTTTCAATGGAGAAAAATTTCCTCAATGGTCATCCAGAGTTCAAGGAGAAGCTTATTGAACTTTTTGGCGCAAATTAAAACAAAAGAATGGATTCTATTTTTAAATGAATAGATCAAGCTTGAACAATTTAAGTTAAAGTAAGTAAAAAAACGTCCTTTTTTTGTTAAGATTTTTTCAAGTTCTTGAATAAATTTTCTTTTTATATATGTTTTTTTCCTTTTACACAATTTTAAAACAAAGTCTAAACATTTTCTGGAGCAGCACCCCCACTAATTTTAGCTACGAGCCGCCACTGATTTTGAAATATTCGATTCTATAAACTGTCTTATATTATAATCTTTTTATATAAGTAAGTAGGGTTACTTACTAACGTTAGAGTATACGACGGTTCTTCTAATAAGCAAATACACCCATCACTGATTTAGGTTCATACGCCATGACAAAGATTAAAAGTACCTACACTCTTAACAAGACATGTTTCATTTATTCTTCTTTCTTTATAAAATGTTTTGAAACTGAATATCTTTAAAATAATTTTGAAAACATACATTAAACAATGTATTTCAAATCAATAATTACAATAAACTAAAATAAATAATCAGTGTTTTACTTATTTTACAAGATTATTCTTTGACAAACAAACATTATAAATTACAATGACATCCGCCGGTTGAGGAGTAACTCGTCAATAATGTCATAAGTCCGTACTCACAGCCAGTCTTTATTCAATGAATGAGACCATGAGGTGTTGTAGTAAACACAGTTTCGAAAAAATTTGGTAGGTTACTTAGTCCTTTTGTCACTCCAACTTTTTATGTGTTTTTTTTTTTTGTGGCTATTGGGGGTACCATGGTAATCACGGCACCCACACTATACACAGCACACGCCTATGAAAATGAGCTTATTAAATAATCATTACCATCAAAAATGAGCTAATTTAAGAGCATTACTATCAGAAATGGGCTAATTCAAGATCGTTACTATAAGAAATGAGCTCATTAAAAAGTGTTCGGGAACCTACTATTGGAAATGGGCTAGTTTAAGTTAGTTACTATCGGAAATTAGCTAATTAAAGAGCGTTACTAACGAAAATTTGCTAATTCAAGATTGTTATTATCGGAAATGATCATATTAAAGAGCATTACTATCGAAAATGAGCAAATTAAATCTAGTTACTATCGAAAAAGGGATCACTAAAGATTGCTAAACACCAAGATGCATAGGAAGTGCCTCATCTGAGAGCTAGAAAAATTACTAGATCTACTTTCACATATTCGTATGCCGGGTAATGTTAGCCTACCTGCAGATATTGTTTTTAATATGTTGGATCATCATAAAGTAGACTATATTTTGGTAACGGATTTAACTTATTTAACTCGACTCTCTCTATAGTCTTTGTTTATTGTCTTGCTTCTTTTTAAACACTACTTACTGGTAGTTCAACCTTTCACCCCCACGAATGCCAACAACCATGGAAAAAATTCTAGATCAGAAAATCGACATAAAATATATTAAATAATCAATTGTTTTTTCAATGCTTAAATGTAAGTTTGCCTAGGATACTGTTGATAGCAAGTGTAAGTCCAAAATTTGAAATCCTCAGTCTAATAAAAATTTAAGTTATTCAATAACAATAGAAAAATAGAGCTATTCTAGTCACTTATAATAATCAATCCAATCTCGCAAGTTTCGGTGGATAGGACCAAACTAGCTCAAGATGTGAATAGGAACTATATCAAGATAAGGATAGGGTACAATGAGCTGAACTAGAAAGAATTAGCTCAAGATAGGGATAGGGTGTAATGAGGTGGACTGGATAGAACTATATCAAGCTAGAAAGAGGATGTAATGAGGTGGACTAGATAGAATTAGCTCAATTTAAGGAGAGGGTTTAATGAGGTGGACATAATAGACCTAGATCAAGATAGGGATGGGTGGCATACTTTTGTAAGTGCGGTGATGAACTTTTGGGTTCCTAACAGAGCAAAGCCTAATTAATTGATAAAATAACACCAAGATTATTTTAAAATGCTATTATCTATGTTGACCGCAAAAAAACGTATTTATATTTTCTAAAAAGTGTTCAATTTGTAACGAAAATCAAGATCTACTACATCCACCCCCTCCTACATTCTGTTGTACCATTTCAATAAACCTAAGGAAAATTATTATTATTATTATTAGCACCGCGTCTTACTACCCGTTCGGGTTATACGCACTTACGCTAATGTGTAATGGTAGGGTGATTGTAAGATGAAATGGAGGACCTACAGTTTAACGTGGAATCCGAACCACGGTGGAGACCTGGCATTCCTCACATTCACAAGATGTCTTGTCAGAGGTGAAGGAAGGGTTTGGTAATCAGATAAATCTTTGCCGGGACCGAGGATTGAACCCCGGCCGCCAGCATAGAAGTCTGACACCTTACCCCTAGACCACCAGGTCACCCCAAAGGAAAAGATACAAAGTAAACAAAGGCAAGTGTAAGAGCCAATTTCATAGATACTGAGTACGCCTCAAATGCGGTGCTCTTTAAGTTACTAAATGCAGGACGATACATACCGTACCTAGACCAGAATGGAATGGACCAGTTTCATATGCAAAACTGGCCCATTCTATTCGTGTCTAGGAAGATGGCGTTTTCTATTTTGTACCTAATTTGCCACACTTTAGGCGCACCAAGTTTGAAATCCACTGCAGTGGCCTCATAGTCTAAGGCGTCACTCCCGCCATGTAGGCTACTAGACTGCCGGTAACCAGAATATCGGAGTTTGAATCCCGGTTGGATGTACTAAGGGTGTTTTTACTACAGTAAGCCCGCGGCTTCTTTGATGCTGACTGACAGCTAACAGCTCACAGCTGACGGCTTTATTAAGTTACCAGACCAAATTATGTATCCCTACGCCGAACCAAATGATATGCAAAAAATGTGTTTAGCAGTTGTCACTTCTGACAGTCAAAATTTAGGTATATAACTAAATGTTTACTGTGAGCTGTCAGTCAGCACCAAAGAAGCCGTGAGCTTACTGTACATGTTTTTCCATTCTCCCTCCACGCAAATGTGGGTACACGTCTAAATTCAACCTTTCCTATCCTTAACTCATTAGTGTGACTAGTACATATGCGTTAAACCTGAATAGGTAGTAAGGCGTGGTGCTAAAAATAATATCTACTAAATCTGAATATGAAACTGGCTAAAAATAAGAGAAAAGTAAACCAAACAAACGGGATGAGTGGTGAAAATATTGAATCCACAATCCCTCTTTCATTTAGAGAACAACTTAGTTGTAGTTCTCCATCCAATTCCTTTTTTATGTCTCACAGGTTACTTTAAACACACCCCCAACCTGCAAGAAAGAGCCATGAAATTCCTTAGAGTGAAAAAGGGTTGAGAAAGAGGGGGGTGTTAATGAAAACAATTTATCAGCATCATCATCACCATCATAATCTTTAATCAAGAAATGAGAATGGCTGAAGATGGCTGTGCAACTTATCTTCAATAGCCTGCCTTGTCCATCGGCGCAAATTTTAAGCTAACTTTTTTTTAGCATCGCGTTTTACTACTCGTCCGTGTTACGCCTAAGTACTAATTACGCTAGTAGTTTTTGGGGATTAGGAAGGTTATATATAGAGTAAGTGTACCCGCATTTGCGTGGAGTGAGAGTGGAAAATCGTTTTGGGAAAAAACACCTCAGTACACCTGGCCTGGTGTCAAACTGCAACCTCATCGTCACCGGTAAACCACACCTTAAACGAGACTAGAGCCTTTGTTCGACGAGCCCACAAGTGCAGCTAAAAGCTGTTATTTTTTTATATTCTATTTAGTGTATCACGTCTCACTACCCACCCAGGCTCCCCGCATATTTTAACTAATGGGACAAGGACGCGGCAGGAAGAATTTAGAAAAAGTGTACTCACATTATGAAAATGGAGAATGGTAAACCATTTAGGATAATATATGCCTACCTAATTACATCCGGCTGTGATTTGAACCCTATCCTCTTCCTCTACGGTGAACCTTACCATAAGCCTACGTCCTAAGCTATGTGCTCACCGAAACTGTTCATATTTTTGATTAATCTACTTCAAATGGTACAAAAACACTTTGAAGTAACGTAAGTGAACACATAATCCTATTTCCAAATTTGAAGGAAAAAAATATTTAAACTTTTCTTTCATTTGAAACCGCCCTAAGGGAACACATCGTATGCATCGAATTGAACAACTACCGAACAAATAGTACCCTAAAAAAGTACGGAAATAAAAATTAGCTGAAATGTAGGCGTGGTCTTACACTTCCATTGCCTGTCAATCATTGGACAGGACTCAATTAAATGTAGGTTTCTATTGGCTGTGACGTAGCACCCTCCCTGGCTAGGTTATACATAAGAATAGGCGTGGCTTCTCAGAGAAATGGGGTGGGGATGATAAGGCAACATGGAAGGGGGCGGGGGGGGTGTTAACGGCGAGAGGAGGGGGTCAACGCGGGAAAGGGAACGTTTTCCAAGGCTGGCTGTTCGCCTGAGAGTCAAATGTTTGGCGATGTTGGTGGTTTGGTAGGGGGATTTAAGTCGCCTGAAACGGGCTGAGGGGAAAGAAAGAAGGCTGTACCACTAGAAGGCAACGTGATGTTTTCTTAGTACTGTTCGGTGAACTGTGGCGCGTGAGCTGTGACCATTTACACGTGATTTGGTTGGCAAGGTTATATAATCTGCTTGAAGAAAGAATTACCCGCGCAATCATTTGAACGTGAACAAAGTATTCCCCGAGTGCCGTGTACCGCGGTAGTTTCTATTTTCAAAGCTGTGTATGTGTTTTTATATTACAATATTGTGTATTGTCACAAAAAACAACAACACAACAACAATATTGAATGTAAAATAGTTAATTTTTCTGTTTTCTGCTGCGTTGTGAATCTGTGTCTTGTCTACGAGTGTAATCTTTTTTTTTATGATAAACTTTGACGGTGTCAATACGTGATATGTCAGTAGGTCCCTAGTGTCGTTCGGATGATCACGATGTGTTTTTAACACCAGACTGCCGGATAACAGCGAATCATATTTGGCTCGGTTACATTTATCTCACTAATATCAAATCAATGTTTGTATTGATGATGAAAAGCAAAATAAATTTCCTCGGACATCGTTTCAAATAATACGTACCATCCCGAACAAAACTACAAAAGTAAATAGAAAAATATAGTTACTGATAGTTTGGTTACAAGCTGTATTCCACATCATGAGCTAGTTTAACAAAAAAAAATATAGTTTTCTATCGTTTATGGGTGTTCCAAAAAGTACACATAAGAAATTAGCCAGAAGATTAGGCCACCCATTTGTAATATTTTTTCGAGTGAGGTCCACCTCCCCAAACCGTGCGCCCTGAAGCAGTTCCCGATGACGATGAGCTGCCCGGAGGTGGTGTACCAGGCGTACTACCCTTACCTGTACCAACGACCGACCACGTCGGCTTCCAGCGTCGCTAGGACGACGCCTTTCCCGCCTTTTTCGCATCAATACGACAGGGTGAGTTCTTACCAACACTCAAAGAGATCGATTGTGAATATTTTTAAACACTAGAACAATACAAACAACTATTTCAAAATGTATTTAGACATGTTTTTTTTTTATTACCACGTATTACCATCCACTCGAGTAACACGCATTACTCTAATGTGTTAGGGATGGGGAGGTTGAATCTAGCCAAAGTGTACCAGTATTTGCGTGGAGAGTGAAAGTGGGAAATCATCCAGGAAAAAACCACCCCTCAGTACATACGATCAGTATTTGAACCATGATCTCGCCACTATCGACAGTCCATTCTTTTGAAAGATTGGCGCCCTAGACCATTCGACCATTGAAGTGGTTTCAGACAATCCATGTTAACGAGGCTTCGGAGAGTCCAGCCACGGCTCGTTGGTTGTTTCCAAGGAAATTAGGCTTGATAGGAGTAAGTAATCCCATCCATTTTACCAACCACACACACAATAAGGTGATGTTTGGTCCGCACCGGTGGAAACGAGGTTTAAATGTCAGGTTCATTTGGTTTGGTTTGATGGTGTTGAAGAGAGGTAGGGAGTTTTGAATCGCATCCAGAACGTATGGTTTACTTAGTATTTTTTTTACCTAACTGGTTTCCCACTCTCCCTCCACGCTAAAGGAGCTGCACTTCTTCTAATATGTTACCTCCCACTTGTCATTCCGAGTGGGTAGTAAGAAGCGGAGCACGGTTAATCTTGCTGGTATTTTATTCGTTACCAGTTGAACTACCCGGCGTTGCCCTGAAGAAATGTTTTTAGTTTAGTGATTGTACGAGGAAGGCAATTTTAAAATTGCAGTTTCTAGGTGCATATGTTCGTGCACAGGGGTTACTAATATTTAAATTTTAGCTCTCTGCGTGCGGTGAATATTGCGCAATGCTCATGACAGAAAAACAAACTCTTAATTTCATTAAAGATGCCTTAAGCTCACTAAATGCTCCACATCCCTCTTAAGACGGGAATCTCAGGCCAGATTTTAAACAGAGCCTTACTCGTAAAGGCGGAAAATTGCATTAATAAATGTATATTTCCTTTAGTCTGCAGGTAATGCCATGACTTAGGGGTTTTAAGATGTGAATGTAGAGAACACGACGCGAGAAAATGCCTTTTTTTTTGCAGTTTTAATAGAAAAAAAAAATTGTGGCTAAAATAAATAAAATATTGTTGCAATACAAACAGAGTTCAATTCTTCACCTGGTGAGATCAACAGTTGTTAAATATCAATCATGAGCATAGCGACATTAGATAACAAACTTTTTAAATGAAGAGAAAAAGTTGTCATTAAATTCCAGGACACCCTTGACAGATATTCAAGAAATGTTGATAGCATCATGTAACAAAAATTAATGTATGTTTACACAGAAGCAATATTTGATTTATTTGGAACAAAAAAAGTTTTGATTTAAAATCTGCAAAAACACTGACCTTTTCTCGCGTCGCTTACATCCACACCTTAATCCAGGCAAGAGTACTAAGGGGTGTTTAGAGGGTGGGGGATATCCTCAATAGTTTCTTACTATTCATCTCCATGAATTTCCAGTAAATTCTAACTTTATCACCATCCCATTAGTGAAAATATGTGGATATAAGGGCAGTAAGACGCGTTGCACACACAAAAAAAAGTAATTTAGTACTCAAACCTATCTCATGCAAGCGCAGCCATGTGACGCAGCACGATATGACCTCGAGTTTGACAGGAGATAAAAGAGAAGACACACTTTATCTTCGCATCTGACAAGATTTAACTGATAAGGGGTAATCTAATGTCCGTCACTTCTGTTGGACATCTTATGGACATGGGAGGATCTAATCTAGTAATCTAGCAAGATTTTACCAACTAGGCACTATCTAATCTCAAGTCTGGCTGCATTTATTTTTATCGACACGTCGTTGTCCAATGTTATGCCGGGATCACGACCAACTTAACGTTCATTTAGCGTTCGTTTAACGTAGCGTAGCTCAAAGGTTCTCCTCGAGGTTTTTAATGAAAGTTATCACAATGCTGTTAACTAAACGTTCACTTAACGTAAAGAGTGGTTCATAGGAGAACTTTTATGTTACGTGAACGTTAAGTGAAGTGTACCACGTGTTCTAGCTAGCCGAACATATTGCGAACCAAGTTAACACAGCTATTTAGTACTTCATTTGTTTGTTTATGGAATGCAGACGACTTCAACGGTATTGTTTGTCCACATCTCGCAAACTCTTAAACCTCTTACTATAATTTATTCTGTATATCCAGTAAGCTTATATTGCAAGTACTTACAGACTAATCAATCCTAAATGCTTGGGTTTATTTTCGAGCACAATTTATTTTCAAACAGTCCAAATTCATTGTGATTTGCACTAGTTTTTACGTTTAGTTACGTGGATCATGGTTGCACACTGTGTTTACTTACGTTTCGTGAACATTAAGGGAAAGATATGAACGTTGTATTACGTTAACTTTAAGTTGATCTTGATCACGACATTAAGCCCTGCATTTGCTACAAGTTTATGAACACAGAAAACACTAATTTAATAATCTGGCCAAATTTTATGGAGTTATAACTATCTGGCCTTAAGTCAAGCGTCTCAAACTGGTATCTAATGCGTTTGTAACAAATCATGGATTAATCTGGCCTGACAGTGTAATCTGTTTTTACCCTTTGTAAGATATCTTTGTTGACATTCTAATTTCTAAATGAGTTGACAGGTCCTTAAACGTTGGGTTGGGACCCCTATAGCGGTCGTATAAGAGATTCTGGGGGCCACAGCAAATATTGACAAACGTGAATAAATTAAATATTTACTAATGTGTAAAAATATTGAAATTATAATACACAACTTTTCTTCATAGATTTTCTTAGCTTACTTCAACAATAAACGCCGTATACCATGATTACAAAAACACAATTTTAATATTATTATTATTATTATTATTGGTGACCTGGTGGTCTAGGGGTAAGGTGTCAGACTTCTGTGCTGGCGGCCGGGGTTCAATCCTCGGTCCCGGCACAGATTTATCTGATTTCCAAACCCTTCCTTCACCTCTGACAAGACGTGTATTAATCACATCTTGTGAATGTGTGGAATGCCAGGTCTCCACCGTGGTTCGGATTCCACGTTAAACTGTAGGTCCTTCATTTCATCTCACAATCACCCTACCATTATACATTAGCGTAAGTGCGTATAACCCGAACGGGTAGTAAGACGCGGTGCTAATAATAATAATATTATTATTATTATTATTATTATTATTATTATTATTATTATTATTATTATTATTATTATTATTATTATTATTAGCACAGCGTCTTACTACCCGTTCAGGTTATACGCACTTACGCTAATGTGTAATGGTAGGGTGATTGTGAGATGAAATAAAGGATCTACAGTTTAACGTGGAATCCAAACCACGGTGGAGGCCTGGCATTCCCCACATTTGGTGGGGATATTAGCAATAACAATAGAAAGGCGGATACAACAAGGATTGTAATTAAAACTGCAGATTTAGTCAAGACAACTAATCTTAATTGTATCATTTTATACAATAATTATTAAATAAATTTACTTAAGATACTCAAATAAACGGTGGAAAACAAATAATATTCACCTATATCACCTTGAACTGTATGTTCACGTTTGATGTGGAATAAATGTTAAAAACAAAAGAAATAAATTTTAAATTTTTATGTTCATTTAAAAATATTATTTCTAACATTACCGTCATACATTCCAATAATAAAATAAAAAACAGTTTGGTGGCCGCATGGCCTAAGGTGTCACTCTCAGAGTAGACTGAGCTGCCAATAACAGGGAGATTGGGTTCGAATCCCAATCGAATGTAATGAAGGTGGTTTTTCCTAAATGATTTTAAGCTTTCCATTCGAGAAAATGTTGATACACTTCTTCTAAATTCAACCGTCCTTGTTCCAAACATATTAGCGTAATTAGTACATAGGCGTGCATCCAGAAAAGTTAGTAGGCCTATGACGCGGTGCTAGAAAAATAAAGTAGAAAAAAATGCTTATTAGATTATTATCTTTATGGATTACATATAGAGTATTGTGTTATGGATTAACTGGTGATGTGGATATGATTATTATGAAATATTACCATAATCATGGATGCTGGTATCAGACAAAATTCTCTAATGCAGGTACCGATGCGGATTTTTACATTTGGTTGAAAGTGGGTTGGGGGTGCTATTTTGATAATCCGCTCAGGGATATATACTATATTGCGATATAGTTAGGTGTGAGGTGTGTAATACTCGTACAATCGGCTCCCGTTATACGCGCGATCTTTGTTCTCGATAATCGCCGTGGATGTTAAATCTGCGTAAAATGCGATAATTTAAATATGCATGATGGTGGGTTCTATTCTTGTTCATAAAATTGCTTGCAGTAAAAAAAACATGGTCAAGTTTAATTGTTATTATTCCTACAACTAAACGTTATGGAAGCAGTCTGGGATAGTATTGATTTTTGTTTTATAGAATTACTAAAATTAGTATTTCAAAGAAAACCTATTTACAAAAGCCATTTATAAAATTAAATTGTTCTTAACTATATTTAATCATATCAGGGATCAGGTTAGTAGTGTTTGGATGAGTTTGTAAGCCGTCTTATCTTCTGGCCAAAAGGGCCAAAAGGAATCCCGGCTGAAGTTGGAGGCGTAGCTGAAGCATAAGTTCGAAGCTCAGTTGAGATGCTTTGTGCTGTAAAATTAATAATTGTTCGGGTTCCATGGTTCGCAGAGGGCGCCATATTTTATAATGACAGGGTTCACTAGTCACAATTCATGCGTTTTGGTATTATACTTATCAGATTGATGTGACTTATTGTGAGGCTATATCTGAAATCACTTATGTAAATTTAATGATTTATTTATTTATTTATTTATTTATTTATTTATTTATCTAGAGTCATTTCTGTATTGAACAGGGTGAATATGCGATCCGATATCACACGTGATGACATTTCTCTTCTGAGGGAACCGGGATGATTAATATGTGATTGAATCGAGATTGATCCAATCTAGTAACCGTCGCGGAATGGTTATGGTACCGACTCAGATTCGGTGATTAATAACAAAAAAAGTTTTCTCTTGATGGACGTAGGTGCTGACTGCTCACTGACTATTACGTGAGCACCATCTACAATTTCCAACAAAGTTGTTTACGAAGATTTTGCTCTTAGCATGTTCGACTAACGTGATGTAATCATCCCTCGTCTTTCCCTCTTTGTCCTTCTTGCTTTCTTGGTCGATAAGAAAGATAGAGAAGTATGCTGCACCACGTAGATATTTACTGCGAAATATAATATAAATTAAATAGATCTAGAATATTATTACTTTGGACTGGATCTGATTGTTTCTATTATTTGATCAAAAAGAATGTGTACAATATAATCATTACAGTGTGTATTTTTATGTTTTGATTGTAAGATCAGTTGTTATTTTAATTTTTTGATTGTATGGGTCTTTGTAGGATCTCCAAGAAATGTTCAATGAATCTCCGCAATTTGATTGTGTAGTGCACTAGGGCTAGGGTTAAAATGAAATCCATGTGTAGGCTTTGCGAAAAAACAGAAAACAAAATGGCGTTTAATGGAATGAGCGTGCCACGTAGGTCACCTTGGAGAACACACACTATCATACACACACGCTCTCCCCAAGATTAGTGCCTTAAGCTAAAGTTCCTTTCAATGTATACATTAGTTGACCAACTATTTCAAATAATTTAAATACTTGCAATATTTCAGTCTCCATACCAGGGATGGAAAATCTATGGCACGCATGCCACTGGTGGCACGTTGACATGAACAAAATAAATATTAAATAAAACTTTTCCCAAAATGGTATAATTTTATGACGGCAATACTATTTTGATAGCCATGTCATTCAATGTCATGTCACAATGAACTTTATGAAGTCAACGGTTATAAATCGTTTTGGCTCGTACTTAAATGCATCGTTTGTGTATTGTTGAAGACAACAAGCTATGAACCTAACATAAATACCATAATATAATATAATATAAGAAAAATAATCAAACTAATAAAAGAAAAACTTACAACATTAATTTATTGTTTTTTTAATTGAAGTTGTTAATTTCAACGATTTGACTTTAAGTTATTGAAATTAATATTGTCTAAGACACTCAATTTGACAATCTAATAAATTGTCCTTCTTTAAAATATAAACCTAGGTGTTATAAAAATATTTACTATCTGATTTGAATTATAATATTCAACAAGTTTTTATTTTAATATTTCAAAATTCAGTTAGTTCTTAAGTGGAATATTGGTCCTAACAGTTTCATCATCCCTGCTCGGTAAGTGAAGAAAATCTCCAAGAACTATTGAAATTAATGGGTGAAATGCTGAAAAATGGATTTTATATGGAAAGTAATCAAAAGAAGACAAAGGTTGTGATTTGAGTAAAAGAAATACGAGGGAGGCATAGTATGACAGAAATAGGGGGAGTAGGGCTAACACAGCATGTAATATAATTCTATTATCTAAGGAGTGAAATAACAAAATATAGCAGAAATAATAATGATATAATAAGTAGAATGACGCAGGTAAAAAGGGCTTTTCATAGAAAACAAATATTAGAAATCAAGAAAGTATTCCTCCAGGAATATGGTTGGAGCCGTTGCCTTAGGGGTGAAATATGGACCATTCGTTGAACTGAGAAGAAAATATTAGGAGCATTTAAAATGAATATGATCGGCCACATACTCAGGCCTGAGAGTTTGACGTTGTTAATAATTATAGAAGGATATATTGAAGGAAGAGGTTCAAGAGGAAGACAAAGAAGGGAGACATAAATCAGATAGTGAAAGATATTGTCAAGAACAATAATTATTAAGATGTAAAATACTTGGCTCAAGATAGGCAGAAGTGGAGAGCTACAGCAAACCAATAGGAAGATTGGTGACAAATGATGATGGCAAATGTATTGTAACCCTGGTTAAATAGCTTGACCTTGCTTAATATATCAGGAACAGTAACGCAAGCTCATACTGTAAGGTTGAAATATTTTTAGTCATCTGTCATCCAAGAAATACTTAAACAATATGTCAAAAATGCGATTAATTAAGGGGCTGCATCACACCCGCAAATATGTTTTGGACAAGATCAGGATTTATGATTTTATTTAAACACGTTTACATAATTATGTAATAAATTGAAAGAATAGGTGTATGGTGAAGTAAATGTTCACTTAAATTAATTAATAGGTATTTAACACAATATATATAATACTCTCGTCTAGTAAGTATGCCTATATTTTTTAGTACTAAACACATTATTTTGAATTTTTTAATAATTATTTGAATCTGGGGTCAATGAAAACCTTACATTTTTAAAATGTATTGCTGAAACAGAGTACTTTTAATATGAAGTATTTAATGGGTAATATTAAATTAAGCTCTATCTATGTTATATAAGTAGTAGTTAGGTAGGATGAAATTAGTAATAGTGTCTATCCCTCTCAAAGTTGAAAAGTCGGACATGTCTATGCATATTAGAAACCATCTGTACTAGAGGTTCTACAACAAGTTTTTTTTAGCACCGCGTCTTACTACCCATTCGGGTTGTACGCCTATGTACTAATTACATTAATGTGTTAGTGATTAGGTAGGTTTAATTTAGAGGAAGTGCACCCACATTTGCTTGGGGGAGAGTGGAAACCCATTTAGGAAAAGCCACCCTCAGTGCACCTGACAGGGATTGATCTACCCGTCTTTGGCAGTATAGTCTAACACGAGATTAGCACGTTAGACTATGCGGTCACTGAAGTGGGTTATCACAAGTTAGTTTTATCTATAATTCCTAGGTTACTATTTAGCTGTAGGCTACAGTATGTTAAAAATTAGAAGCAAATTAATGCTTAACTTATCTGTTATTACTTTTACCAAACCTGCTTTTAAATGAACCGTATATATATATATATATATATATATATATATATATATATATTAGCACCACGTCTTACTACCGGTTCAGGTTATACGCATATGTACTAATTACGCTAATGAGTTAGGGATGAGGAAGTATACCCAAATTTGCGTGGAGGAAGAGTGGAGAACCACTTTGGAAAAACCACCCTAAATAGGCTACATCTGACTGGGATTTGAACCCCGATCTCCCTGTTATCGGCAATCTAGTCTAAAATGAGAGTGACGCCTTAGACCATGTGTCCACCAAAGCAGGTTAACGGTAATAAATTAAATAAATAGTTCCTAGCTGAATAATGTTTTGGATGCTGTCATAAAATCAGGGGTGAGACTAGGAATTCTGTGTAAATTTTTTTTAATGTTATTTTTTATTACCAGTGGTATCTATAGTGCGTTCTGTTAGTCTAAGAATTAACTAGGATAATTCACATTTGGATAATATCATGGACATTTTCACAGACTATTTTATCATGAACTTGCTTAATAACCATCGAGATATAACTCATATCTCCCCTTGGGGATAGAGAAAGGGGTCAAAAAGTAGTCAGAAAACGTTATTTTGGCTCTGTTTTGAAAAGGGCACGTTTAATCTAAACTTGTTTAAACAAATAATGTTCATATATAATTATATATAATAAAAGCGACTATCATTCTTTTGATATGATGAGCTGCTAAGACGAAAAATTAAATTTTAATACATTCAAATTATCCAAAAACACTACGTGTCAACTTTTCCCCACCTTTAAGTCACTAGCAAGTGACACGACATGCCCACCAAGTAACAGCAACTTCATTGCACATCTTGAAGGTAACAGCAGACACAACCCACCTACTTTCTTTTTCGGAAGAAACAGAAAATAATAACGTTGAAACATAGCGTGGAAAATGTGAAACTAAATCTGCTCAAGTTCTTTACGATTCAACAATGCTTGAATGAGGTTATCTTGCTTGTATTTGTACAAAGTATACGTGAAGCCAACTTCAAGAACTGTACAATCGTACTCACCAAACTGTGTGAATGAATGTTTGCGTTAAGACCATACAAATTATGCAAGGTAACTCACACAAGTTTTTGTTAAAATACTGAATGAGCTACAAAGTCGTCAGCCTGAAATTCTCGCTGAATTAATAAAAGGGAATCTTGTAAGTCTAAGATCAGACAAAGTTTTCTGCAATTGCTGATGACCAGCTACATGAGCAGAATAACAAAGCAATCAAAGGATGTGCACGTGCAGTAGATGTTCTGAAATATCCAGGTGAACTTTTGAAGAGGATGGTTGCAGGACCTAGTGTGATTCAAATACTGTTCCAATTTGAAGGTTTTAATTCAGTTGAAACTAATTACAACAGCCACAGAGAAAGAACCAAATATTTTAATGAAACCTTCAAGAGACATGTCAGTGACTTTGTTCATACTTTTGAACCACATGGGAATCCTTTCCAAGAAAATGTACTTTCTACCACAGTTAGCAAAATCAAATGCCCAAAAGAAGCTGAATGATCAGTATGCGATGCTAAGAAGAGAGGGTCTGTTTTTTATAAGACTTATTTAAAGGGGAAACTTTTTGAAGGCAAGGTTTATGCACATGTAGTCATACAAAGGGGAAATTTGACTGTGTTTAAAGTAAAGGGCGTGACAGACAAATCAAAACAATAGTTACAACTGAAGGCTTTAAGAAAAGAAGCAAACGTGTTTTGTAAACTGTATATAGCTAGTGAGATACGAGGAGTAGATATAGCTACACTATTTGCACATGATAACCACTTAGATCCATCATCAATCAGTGAGTTAGGATAGCTATAAAACCATACAAGAAATAGGATATTATGAACTGAATAGTATCCGTACTAATTGAGATTCAGTTTTATTCCTTGTTTCACTGTACAGATGTGTTGTAAATGGCACATCATTTATACACTAGTTACATCCTAATTCATCAATGACTTTCTATGGCTTCACAAATAATGTTTTTCTTCCGGTAGTGAAACATCGTCTTCAGAGGTTTTTAAGGGCTTTGCATTGTCTTAGATCTATATCTGCACGATACTTAAGCCTAAATAATATATCCGAACAAAAAGAGGTTCTGGACAAAGACTGCTATTCAAACCAAGTATACCTTTCGTAAAGATGTATGACAAATTTCATTTTTATTTTAACACCGCGCATTACTACCCGTTCGGGCTACAGGCTAATTTCTTCTTGATGATGACAATAAGAAACACCTCTTTAATCTTCTTGCAAAAGCGATATCAATTTCAAAAGCATATAGAAAAATACTAGTCTGCACTGACGATGATCAAGTCATCTCCTCTGGTAATATGGTAATGGAACATTCTACAGTGAAAGCATTGCACCATTCAATCATGAATAAGCTGATGGTAGAGTTCTTTTACACGTGAAAATCTTGGTTGATTCTGACCAAAAGAACGTTTCACTTTTTATAGTTGATTCTAATGTGGTAACTATTGCAGCAGTTAACTTTTTAGAGTTAAAACTCCCTGTGCTTGCAAGATATCTGATTTGGGTTTGGAAGTGGGAAGCACAAGGAACTTTTCTCTCTAACTTTATTCTTAGAAAACATTTCAGATGGCATCCGATAAGATTTACCATTTTCCATGAATTCACAATTTAAGACACCGTGTCTGCTTTCTATGAGAAAAGTAAAACCAAGGCGTGAAATGATTGTAAGAACATTCTTGAAACTATCCCAGTCTTCAATCACGTGTTGAATACTATAGAAGGGTGACATGGTGGTCTAGGGGTAAGGTGTCAGACCCTAGGTAGACTGCCATAATATTTTTTTTTTAAATAATTTAACACGGTAGTAAATTAAGAACAGTACATTAAATTTGAATGTAGGTGATAATATAAAAATTAAATTAATGGGTTTTATGACATAAAAATATAAACATTTAAAAATAAGGCTAAGAAAGCTAGTTAACATTATTCGCATGATAAAAACTCTTAGGGAATATTCATGTTTAATTAATAGTTGCGCAATTAAACCATATTTTACTGAATTCAAACTATTAACAAGTGATTCTTTATTCCGATAAAAAAATTAAAATATCAAAATAGAACTGTGAATGATCTCGTGAACCACTGAGCTTCAGACAAGCATGCTAACAAGTGAGCTAAAATGGATATTGAATGGACGGTTTAAAATATACTTATATAATCTAAGAAAATTGTTAGACAAACTTAATTGAAAACCACTAGAAGGTGTTTTCCTAATAAAACCAAACAAATAGTTTTACATGATGCAATCAATACAATAATAGTGTTTACTTTCAGTTGCGTATCTAGTAAAATGGTGCGTCGGGGCATTCCATTGCCCCAATCCTTTATCACGTCGTGGTTTTACAATGTTGTCAGTTTGAAAACTCACTCGCAATGAAACAACGCCACACCGACTCGCACGACAGTAGAAATCTTCCAAAACTAGCTCTGTTTTGGTAAAGCCTGCGATTTGCGAGTTCATTAGTTGCGAGTTTGCTCACTAGCGAGTATTTTCGCAAGTTTCAAAATTAGAGGTCCCGTAAACAAACGATTGACGGAATAAAGAGTAAGTAAGCGAGACCAGTTGGCTGGCCGGGCGGTCTGAGATAGAAGATCTGCCACTTCAACTAAGTATATTTGTTGGAGAGTTTTATAATTATAAAAATTTATTTTCCTCTTGTTTCTTGTTTCCCTTTTTAAATTTAGGGAAGCATTGCTTCCCCTGCTTCCATTGAATAAACACTACTGGCCTGTACCATATATAATTATATAATGAACACTATTCGTTACCAACATGTTTTGATAAAACGTGCCATATTCGAAAATAGAGCAAAACAAATTCTCAATGCGATTACGTTGCCTATCTCCACTATACTACCAAGGGGAGATATGAGTTGTGGCTCAATGGTTTTTAAACATTGTCATGGTAGAGATATAGTTTGTGCAAAATTTAATTTTGGTATCCAAATGTAAACTATCAAAAGACTAACAGAACGCACTAATAAAGTGAGCGTTTTTTTTAAAAAAAAAACTTACTAACCTATCTCATTGCATAAATTATAAACCATCCCAATCATAAAAGAGAGATGCAACAAGTTCTTCGTCCATTTGTTTATCAGTGTGAAAGTTATTAAACACAGTTCACAATCTATACATCATCCGGCCTCGCCGAGAGCTAAATTCGGGAAATGACTGAGCTAAGGAGTTGAACTACTATCCGCATATGATTAAGAGGGATAGTAAGTATAGAAATGTATATTCATTTTCGTGAAGCGAGAGTGGGAAACCATGTCATTATTTTTGCAGTTGTTGTATAAAAATAGTTTTAGGTCATAATAAATCAAATATTACTTCAATACAAACATTGAGTTTAATTTTCTTCAGATGGTGATATCAACAGATGATATCAACAGTTGTTGATATCTGTCAAGGGTGTCCTGGAATTTAATGACAACTTTTTCACTAAATTTAAAAAATTTGTCATCGAATGTCGCTATGCTTATGACAGATATCAACAACCATTGAACTCACTATTTGAAGCCAATTAAACTCTGTGATTCTACCGAAGTAATATTTGATTTATTTTGGCAAAAAAAATCTACAAATATTGCAAAAATACTTTAACCATTTCTCGCGTTCTCAACATCCCCACCTAAACGTTAGAATACTTAAAAGTTATACTCAAATTTTCTTGTGTTTTTTTATACCGAAAATAAAGAAGTCCTATTCGTTTTTTACTGTCAAATTTCGGGGTGGGGGGGGGGTTGATCACCCAAAACCCATCCTGGCTGCGGCCTTGGCCGGGATCACGATAAACTTAACATTCACGTAACGTAACAACTCAAGCAAAATACACACTGAATTTGGACTGTTTGAAAACAAATTGTTCCCTAAGTAAAAACCAAAGCATATAGCACAGTTTTGGCTGCAAGTATTTGCAAGAGAAGCATATTGAATATACAAAATAATGTGTTAACAAGAGGCCACAACATTTTTGAGTTCGCAAGACTCAAACCATAAACCCTAATAAAGAAGTCTCTGCATACCATAAACAAACAAATGAAGTAATAAATAGCCCTGTTACCCGCCTCGGTGGCGTAGTTGGCTAACGCGCTTGTCGTGTTTAGCTCGACTGCTGAGGACGGGGAGATTGAGGTTCGAATCTCGGTTGGGTGAACTGCGGGTGGTTTTTCCTAAATGGTTTTCCACTCTACCTCCACGCAAATGCGGGTTCACTTCCTCTAATTAAGCCTTCCCAATTCCTAATCCATTAGCGTAATTAGTACTTAAAGCGTATAACCCGAACGGGTAGTAAGACGCGGTGCTAAATATGTATATATTATATATAAATAGCCCTGTTGACGTAGTTTGCAATGTGATTGACTAGCTAGAACACATAATACCCTTCACTTTATGTACACATAATGCGTTAAGTTACGTTACCTTACACCATTATGTCGATCTACCTCTCATATTTAAACAAATTCCCTACTGGATAGTATTTATTTAATTCTATCTATCAAATTATTTAAACAATTAGTTATTAATGTGGGATCTAAGGTGCTGCAGTAGACTAGACTGTTGATGACAGGGAGATTAGGGTTCAAATCACGGTTGGCTCTACTGAGGGTGGTTAAATGATTTACCAATCTCCTTCCACGCAAATGTGAGTAGATTACCTCTAAAATGCTTCCTTCATCATCCCTACCCTATTACAAGAAATATCATACATGCGTATACTAACCTGAACAGGTAGTAAGACGCGGTGATAAGATAAATTAAGATAAATAACAAAATAAAATACTTCTAACTTTATATTTTAAGGCAGAAAGAGACAATTATATACCCTTCACGGGTGACCCGGTGGTCTAGGGGTAAGATGTCAGAATTCTGTGCTGGAGGACCGGGGTTCAATCTTCAGTCCTGGCACAAATTTATCTGATTTCCAAACCGTTTCTTCACCTCTGACAAGACGTGTATTAATCACAACTTGTGAATGTGTGGAATGCCAGACCTACACCATGGTTCGGATTCCACGTTAAACTGTAGGTCCTCCATTTCATCTCACAATCGCCCTACCACTACACATTAGCGTAAGAGCGTATAACCCGAACGGGTAGTAAGACGTTGTGCTAATTTCAATTTCAATTTCCTATATTATAGTGCTGGCCAACAGTCGTAAGACATATAACAGGTCAGCACTGAAAAAGTACACAGGCACCTTACAAATACATATATTTACACGAGAAAATAAGATAATAAAAATGGCTAAATAATGTTATATAATAATTAATAGTTATAAAAAAGTAAGTAATAATGATAATAATAAAAAATAGCAATAATAACAAAAAACTAAAGAGTAGTTAAAAGCATTAACAATATGCAAAAAATAAATCAGAATATTGTAAAATTTAGATATTATCGGCAGAACCTCTTAGTTATAAATTATTGATAAGGGATTTCCTTAAATAACTCTCTGAGTTAAGCTTTTCTTTTATGATAAAAGTCAAATTCAACAAAACTAGAATTGGCGCTATGGATACAACGACCTATAGGGCTTACCTTATAAGAGCTATTGAGAAAAAATAATTTTGGATTACGAGAAGCCCGAGAAGGGATATGAATGCTTACATGATCAAGGGCTAATTTGCAATAAATTTTGCTATTGAATATATTAAAAACAAAAAGGGCATCACAATAAAGTCTACGCGAGAAGAGAGTTTGGAGCCCTAAGAGGTTTCGAATTCTGTCATAATCATGATAAATCTGGTTAGTAAAGAATTTATCATAGCACGCAACTCCAAATTTTCTTTGAACGTTTTCCAACCTAAGAGAGTCAGTTAAGGTAATAGAATTCCAAGCAACAGTAGTGTATTCTAACTTAGATCTCACCAGGGCGTAGTACAGACATAAAAAACAGTCAACTTTTTTAAATGATGACGTAATAAATTTAATAAGTCCAAGTAATTTTAATGATTGGGAAATTACATGGTCAACATGATAGTGGAAAAAAAAGTTTATCAAGAAGAACACCAAGATCATTAATATAAAAGGGTACGAACTATGTTTTCATTGCCCAATTTATAAGTAAAAAAGAAAGTATTAGTTTTCCTAGTAAAATTTATATATTTGGTCTTAGATTTATTAATAGACATTCCATTTTCAGAATACCATTGTATAATACCATTTACATCATTTTGTAGCTCTATACAATCTGCAATTGATTTGATAATTTTAAATAATTTTACATCATCAGCAAAGAGTAAAAAACTAGATGAGTTCATATATTTACCAATGTCATCAATAAACACATTAAGGAAAAGAGGACCTAAATTAGAGCCCTGTGGTATGTCATAGAGGGCTAAAAATGTATTGGAGGTGTGTGAATCATTTTTAATTGTGAATGATCTTTCATGCAAATAACTGCTGAACCAAGTTACATATGATTGAGAAAGACCAAAATTATTAAGTTTAAAGAGAATAATACTATGCTGACATAAGTCAAATACCTTACTTTGGTCAAAATAAATAACATCAACCTGACCTTGGGCAGAGACTTGAGGGTAACATGCCCAAGAAATTCTACTAAATTAGTGACAGTAGATTTGTTTTTTATAAAGCCATGTTGATTATCTGAAAATGTATTTTTAAGGTGGTGGAACGTATGCTCATGTATGATTTTCTCGAATACTTTGGAGAAAGTGTTGGGTAATTGGTCTAGAATTACAAGTTTTTGTTTTTTCCCCTTTTTTATAAATATGTATGAATACAGATTGTTTCCATGTAAGTGTAAAAGTTTCACTTGACAAGCTAATGTTAAAGATATAGGCTAACAAAGGGCTAAAAATGCTGGCACAGCCTTTAATAATAAAACTTGGAATTCCATCTGTCCCGGTACATCTAGAAGAACTAATTTTTTTTTATAGCACTAGCAACATCCAAGGGTGTAATGTGGCAAGGATACAAGGGCACGCTCGTATCAATAACGGGGCAGGGTAAGACAGGAAGGGCTGAATTATAAACGGAATGAAAGTAGCTCCCACACTCATTAGCAATTAATACAGGATCAGCAATAATCCTGCCATTAATTTCTAGGTTAGACGGGGAAACTTTATTCACACGATTGTTTTTAACAAATTTCCAAAATTCCTTGAGTTTGCATTTAATACTATTTTCTATTCAGTTCATCCAGTTGGCTCTGTCTATAATCAAAGTAGTTTTAACTAATTTACGAAAGTGAGAAAAATGCGAATAGAATACGCCATTATTTGTTTGTTTAAACTTTAAAAAAAAAATTTTTTTCCCCTAATATAGTATTTAAGAGTAGAAGAAAACCAATTTGGATATTTGGATGAATTAAGAATGGAAATTTGAGGAATATGCGTTCTGATTTCCCTTTGGACTAAATTGGTAAAATTATCTACAGCCAAATTAACATTCGTAGTAGATTAAACACAAGACCAATCAGCAGTGGCCAGATCAATGTAAAGATTAAAGTAATCACCACATGTATAGTTATTATATGTGGTGGTGCTGTCATTAATTTTAGTAACAAGTGAAATCAATAAGGGCGGATGTGCTAAATCAATATTTAATAGTGATTGAGAGCTATAAGTTGAGATTAGCAAAAAAAAAAAAAAAAATGTCAAGGAGGTTAGTGTCATTATCAGCTTAATTAAGTTGTTCTAATCCTATTATGTTGGTCGAAGCAAAAAGTTGAGTAGCTTTTAATTTAATGTAGAAATGCGAAATGATTTGAGATGATGATATTTCCAATCAATAATTGTAATAATAACAATAATAATAAGAAGAATATACCCTTCACCCTCTTTTTAATCCTCCCTCTAAAATGACCAGCGTACAACCACATAAATGTAGAAAAGCTTAAAATAATTTCTTCATAGTGTATTTAGCTTAGACTGATTGTACAACTACGATAGTTCTCATTTCTCAGTACTCCCCCCTCTTAGATATGTTGGCTGTCACTCAAAGCTAAATATATGGTCCTAAGCTTCTAACCTAGCGAGTAAAATGAGAAAAACCTACACATTGTCGCAATAATTATTCCTCATTATAGCTTGCTGCAGTGTGTTCAAGGACACTTTTAATATCCCCTCAGAAAATGACTTACATTCTACCTTGATAAAAAGCCCTGAGACATTTTCTTTCAAACATGTTTTTAGCACCGCGTTTTCCTACCCGTTCTTGTTATACGCTTAAATACTAATTACGCTAATAATTTTAGGGATGAGGAAGCTTATGTTCATAGGAAGTGTAACCGTATTTGCGTGGAGGGAGAGTAGAAAACAATTTTGTAAAAACCACCCTAGGGCACCTGACCGAGATTTGAACCTTGATCCATTCTAGTCTACTGCGAGAGTAGCATCTTAGACAATGCGGCCACCCAAGTGGGTTATTTCAAGTTAAATTCAGTTAAAGAAAGGACATAAAATGTAATTATATATTTTTATATAAAAAGTATAGCCTTTAAGTTCCTAAAAATATGTCGATTCCAATTCCGTTTCTCAATCCCAAGTAATTATTCTTTTTTGTTCTTGTTCTGGTTCTGGCTCCTTAAAAATAGGCCAGCTGTTAATTTCATTTGTAGGTTTTAGTTCCAATTTGACTCTGCTCTCAGTACAACAGACAGATATTCAAACCCCCAACATTCCTGTTATCAGCAGTATAGTCTATAATAATAATAATAATAATAATAATAATATTTAGCACCGCGTCTTACTACCCGTTCGGGTTATACGCTTCAAGTACTAATTACGTTAATGGATTAGGAAATGGGAAGGTTGAATTAGAAGAAGTGAACCCGCATTTGCGTGGAGGGAGAGTGGAAAACCATTTAGGAAAAACCACCCCCAGTTCACCCGACCGAGATTCGAACCTCAATCTCCCCGTCCTCAGCAGTCGAGCTCAACACGACAAGCGCGTTAGCCAACTACGCCACCGAGGCGGGTAGTCTATCATAAGAGTGACGCATTAGACCATACAGCAACCGAAGCGGATGATAAATTAGTTAATACAGGCAACTCCATGGCATCAGCCCGAAATCGATCAATACCGACCGATGGGCTGCTGGAGGAGGGCGAATATAGCGCCAACTTCGGTGGATAGAGGTTGTCATGTGGTCAGCACAGTGAGCTTTTCAGCCGTTAATCTCAGTTTTCAAGATCGGAGCCGCTAATTTTCCGTTCGAGTAGCTTCTCATTATTTCACGAGGTTTGGTTTGACCCCGTTCCAGACCCACTGCTTCGCATAAAAATCTGAATGTGCTGGGAATAGAACCCGGGAACTCTGGATGTGTAGTCAGGAACTCTGACCACTACATCACAGATACGATCATATAGAAAAATTTAAATATTTAGTGAAAGTATTGCATTTTAAATTCTTTAATAAGAGTAATAATTTAATAACGTTTTCACATATTAATTTTATTTTTATTAAATTCACATTTGTAAACTTTTATATGACTTTTGATGATGGAGTCATTTTAGTTGAAACTACATTCAGAGATTTTATTGAGAACCGTATTTAAACAGAACGAACACATCACGTCTAACAAATGCGTGTCTGAAAAGCGAGTGCGACTGGTTGTATACTGGGCGTAATTGAATAAGGATGAGTAAAATATAATTTAGAGGGAATATATACGCATGTGCGTAGGGGTAGAGCGAGAAACCATTTAATAAAAAAACACTACACACTAAACTAACCAGGATAAGAAACACAATGTATTCGTCACCGGCAAATCAAATAAGTCAAGACTGATGTATTGGTCTTCATGTCCACTGGTGTGGGTATTTAATTTAAGGTGCGGCAGAAGGGAGCACGAGTAATTTTACAGGTTTTATAGCATTACATTTTTTTGGCCAAGTAAATCAAATATTTCTCCAGTAGCAACATAGAGTTTATTTTTATGCACATGATAATATCAACAAATCTTGAATATATGTCAAGGGTGTCCTGGATTTCATCAAAACTGTTTCTCTTTATTTAAAAAGTTTTGACAAAATTCCAGGACATCCTCGACAGATATTCAAGATTTGTTGATATTAGCATGTGCAGAAAACTAAGCTCTATGTTGCTACTTGAGAAATATTTTATTCGTTTTGGCCAAAAAATTTCAATTATATAAAAACTGTAAAAATACTTTTGCTCCCTTCTGCCGCACCTTAAGGGGTCATCAATAAACCACTTAACGCTGTTGAGAAGAGGGGGTAAGGGGGTTACTTACATGGTGTTGTCGGTGACCTGGTGGTCTAGGGGTAAGGTGTCAGACTTTTATGCTGGCGGCCGGGGTTCAATCCTCGGTCCCGGCAAAGATTTATCTGATTACCAAACCCTTCCTCCACCTCTGACAAGACATCTTGTGAATTTGGGGAATGCCAGGCCTCCACCGTGGTTCGGATTCCACGTTAAACTGTAGGTCCTTCATTTCTTCTCACAATCACCCTACCATTACACATTAGCGTAAGTGCGTATAACCCGAACGGGTAGTAAGACGCGGTGCTAATAATAATAATACATGGTGTTACGTGGGAATGGTAGGTACATGTACATCGCAGTGTTATGTAACATACTTTTATTATAATGTTGAAAGAATAATATTATTGTTCATGTTTTCACTGTTAGTACACATAATTATAAATAACACCCTAATTCGAATAGTATGAAATCGGAGTCCTTCTTTTAGTGTCACTAAAGGTTTCCTGTGAAATAACGACATTCATTCTTGTTAAAATTTACATAACACAGGTTGGAGGAGGGGAGGGGTAAGGCTATATATTTACTTGGTGTTACATATGGGGGAGGCAAGCTCGCCAAGTGCTCAAATTAGTTCCAGTACCAGGGAAAGAAGGCGAGGCACCCTTTCTTTATAACATTTGATTTCAGTGGTGGCAAAACTTTATTTGTCTAGGGGGCAGTTAGAAAATAAAAGATGGGTCTTAGAAGTACCTGGTGACCCTTTCCCGTCAAATGTACAGAAAACATTTACAGTGACCCTCTTTGGAATTTTTTTTAAAATTAGACTCCTCTGTAAGGTATTTGGAATGTTCCCCCCCCCCCCCTAAGACTTTTGACATTTTAACGCCCCTAGAAGCTATTTAAAGTGGTTCTCACCTTGATTATATTGAAAATTAGACTGTGTTGAAAGCTATTTAAAGTGATTATTCCCCGGAAAAATGTTGAAACTTGGGTGCTCTTACAAGCTATTTGATGTGTCTTCCTTCGGCAAATTTTTGAAAATTGAATACTTCTAGAAGCTATTTTGAATGGTCTTTTCCTGATTTTTTTAAAAAAACTAGATTCCTCTAGAAGCTATTAGTAGCGTTCGACCTCCAGATTTTTTTGAAATTTAAATGTCCTTCGAAGCTATTTAGACTAGTCTTTGCCTAGAATTAAATAACTTTTATAGAATTATTTGAGGCGGTCTTCCCTCATCATATTTTTGAAAATTAGGTGATTCTAGAAGCTATTTGGAATGCCCTCACCTGGAAAATCTTTAAAAAAGAAATGTATTTGAAGTTTTTAAAGTTGGCCTTTTCAGCCAAATTTAAAAGAAATTGATCTCTCTCATAAGCTATTTGAATATTATTTCTGTGGCAATTTTGATGATTGGATCCTTCTATAATCCATTTCAGTGGTCTTATCCCAACAATCTTTTTGAAAATTTGATGCTTCTAGGAGTGAGATACAAATCCATCTTTCAGCTTCATGTTCGAGAATATCAGAGGGGAGTGAGATAAATTTAAAGGGGTGGAAAGTTTATTTTAGTCGTGAGGTATAAGTTATTTCCAGAGGAGGAAATCCCGCACCCCCTCCCTTCATCCTCCGATTCTAAAACAATGCTTGAATTTGGTTTGTTGGTCTTTTTTAAACTTTGTTGTCACTTTTACAAAAGAAAAGGAATGTATAAAATTATACGTAACTTAACACACTACAGAAATGTTATGCACTTGATGAAGTATTTACATTGAACTTGCTTTACTTCCCGACTCTATTTGTGTGCCAAATTTAGTTTCAGTACAAAAATAATAGACTCCGTGAAACTTCCAAAATCTTAGAAATGAAGGCCAAGACGGGAGTGAGCCAATGATATAATTGTGATAAATGTCAGTAAGTTCCTCCTTAACAAACCCCAGCTGGTGGGTTGAGCATGTACTGTTTTTTAGTACGGATAGGCTTTTTATTTATTTTTTCATATTGTTATTTTATAAATTTGTTAATTTGGATCTCGAACCCCGTACCATGGTACCCAGGCCCATCCCAAGGGAGAATATTGGTTCCATGGTACCGGGCCCGCGACTTCAGGGGCCCACTCTTGTTCTGTAAAACTTTCAAAATATATTTTTTAAACGTACAAACCTAGAACAAGGAGTGGTGGAATAACAGAGAAGGGTAGGGGGCTTTCACCCCCTGTAAACAGTTGCCCTCCCCCCCTAATCCCAACAGGAATAAGCTCGTCCTCTCTCCTGGACTCACACCTCCTCCCCTCTATAATTATTTCCCTCCCCTCTGATATTATTGAATAGTAAGCTGAAAAATAGTCTTACCAAATTCCAAATAGCTTCTAGACGGATTCATCCAATTTTCAAATCTTTGGCAGGGAAGGATGATTCCAAGGGGCATTTAATTTCTAAATTTATTTTTAATTTATTTGAGGTATTCAATATGCGCTTTCTGAAATGACTGATTATTTCAGCACACAATAATTTCTACGAGCGAGAGAGAAAGGTCCTACCAATTTTGCAGTAAAGGTATTTTCACATGCTTTTCAGGGTTCTTTTACGTGCCACATTGACATGGGACCGACGTCCCATGGGACATACTTCCCCTCCGAAGTAAGTAGTGCTACGGATTTTTATCGCTCGGGGAAAATCCGTTGACCCCGGTTGGGTTTTAACCCACGAGCATCGGGTCCTGATCCAAGCACTTTACCCCAAGACTTTAATTGTTAAATAAAATACAGGTGAATACCAATCTAAATAGCTTCTAGCGTCATCTAATTTGCTAAACATTCCCATGCAAAAGCCACTTGAAATTGCTTATAGGGGAGAAGTACCCAATCATTAAAATTTTCAGGGAAGACAATTCCAAATAACTTCTGAGAACATTCAAATATTCCAAATTTGCTGTAAAAAGGCCCACTCTAAATATATCCTAGATGCATCAGATTTTAAAAGAATTGAAGGTGAATACCACTCCAAATAGCTTCTAGATGGATTTAATTTCCGAAAATGTTCCTAATTTGAGATGAGCACTTCAAATGTCTTGTATAAGAGGCATCTAATAATGCAAAAATGTTAAGGCAAAAACAACGCTAAATATCTTATAGGGACATTCAACTTTTAAAAAAAAGCTATGGCGAAGGATCACTCTATATAGTTTCTAAAGAAATCTAATTTTCAAAAATTTTCTGAGTGAGAATTACTCAAAATGTCTTCCAGAGGTATTATAATTTCTAAAGGTTTAGGGGGGAGGACCACTGGACTAATCTAATTCGTTTATAGTAAAAAAAATCAGATATGTCACCCAAAATATTTTCTAGGAGTATTCAATTTTCAAACATTTGTTGAGGGAGGGATCGATCCCAGGGCCTCCTTTAGCTTTGAGATCAAAGCCCCTTAAACAGCTTCCTTTTTTTGACAAGATAATTTTGCCCTGCTCTTTCCCCCTCTCCCCCATACAAATAAGATAGAGTAGAGGAGATAGAGGGGGGCCCACGCTTTGCCCCTGGTACCGGGCCTGATTTGAGCACCTGGCAGGCCTGATGGTGTCAATAGTCACCCACTCGTGGTGGTCCTGGGGGGGGGGGGGGGGAGAGCGTTACGTGTTTTATGGATGAGCCCTAATCTTCACTACTCGGGCTAAAGTCTCGTTTTCTTTGGAGGAGTTTCTTAGAAAATGCAAACACATTTTTTTTTGTTCTTAACATTTATAACATATATTATATATATATATACATATACACATACATACATACATACATACATACATACATACATACATACATACATACATACATACATACATACACACATACATGCGTAACATTACATTACATTACATACATACATTACATTACATTACTGATACAATTCATACCGGTATGTACCTGACTAGTCACGCCGTTCCCTTATGAGGTAGGCACAAAACCACATATAGCTCAAAAAACAACTTTGTAATTAATACATCATCCCTAACATTTTCAATACTTCCCTATCCTCTCATACTCGCTTACCTTCAACAACATCCATACACCGAGTCAAACGTGATATTTTATTCTTAAAATTATTAATGTTTCTCTTTTTCACACATTCGTTTACAACATTTAACCACGTCTTACATGGCCTATCCCCTTCCTTTTGATCCACACACTCTACCTTCATATATTTTCTTTGTGACTTGATCAACACTCATCCTCTCAACATGCCCAAACCAACGTAATATGCTTCTATTACAGTGACCTACTGGATTCCCCTTCAAACCACACTTCTTCAGCACCCATTCAATACTAACTCTCCATACGAGTGTTATTTTATAGGTATTGATAATATCTATCAAAAGTGACGTCAGAAGATCAAATGACTTGACGTATGAATATGTAAAAGTAGATCTAGTAACTTTTCTAGCTGTCTGATGTTCTCCTAAGCAAATTGGACTGCACACATGTTTTGTTGTCCACTAAGCTTAGTGACTTAGGGACATTCGAATGAAAACAGTAGCCGACTTGACGTGAGCTGGCCGATTCATGCTCTTTAACACTCCCTTGCCAGAATTGCTAAGGTAAATCGACCTTATGATTATGAATGTTTCCGGGCTATCTTCATTTATATTAGGTTCATTTTCAATAAATAGTCCCCATTGTTATACAATAATCGACCATACGCTTTAGAATGCTTCTAAGGCTAATTTAATACAAAGTTTAAGTGGTTGTACAGTTTACAATCGAATAACAGTCAAAAATAATTCGAATGAAAATTACAAAATGATTCGATATTTTGATATATTACTACGTGGATTGTTCTTTTTTATTTCCTTTAAATTTTACCCTCCTAACTAACTAAACGCATATATCACTAACGGTTTGAGAGATAATTTTTTTAACGTTGACTTAAATTTATTAAGTAGATAAGTATATACTTTTTATTTATTTAATAAAACACTGCCCGGCAGTAATATTCAGATCGTATTATAATTTTATTCACTGAAATAATTTTACATTCTTATAACACAAAATATCATTTTCCAGCAAACTTACGTCGTTGTTTGTCGAGTAGTAATTGTGTGTTTGATTCTAAAGTGAAGCTTTTAGGAGGCATATAATTGATTCATTTGTTCATATCGAAAGTATTTTATCACTTACCCGATATATAAATAGGATTGTAAGTTAATATATTTTTGTTATGTTTAGGAAATATTAAAGGGTCCATTATTTCGAATCTTTTAAACACAAAGGGAAACGTATGTTCTTTAGTTTATTATTAATCGCACGCAAAAGTATTTATATTAATTGCGAGGTGCTTATGTGACTAATGCGTTCAATAATTCACTGTATAGTATTTTGTTGTAGCTGTACTTTGGTCTTTGACACTGGCACAAGTAACTAAGTACAGTAATAGAAAAGTATTGATAAGCTGCAAACGCAAAGGAATGCGTGTTGGGAGATCCGACAGCAGGGTGAAGATAATAGTAGCACAAAGCAAAACGAGCAACTAGTAACTACTTTTAGTTAGAAGTAGTAATCCGATTATTACCGACTCTTTACTACTTCTCAAAATCATTCGAATGATTCTTTCGATTCATTCGATTATTTTTCAAAGAATTGAATGATTATTCTATTCTTAAAATCATTCGATTAGGCCCATCACTAATTGTACCTACATAGCACATAAAGAGTTGAAAAAAGTATTTTCAATAATTATTATAGCTTAACAAAATCGACACATAGTGAATAGTGCACAACGCATGAAAATGATTTAACTTTAAATTTGTATGGTTTATGGATGCATTCGAGCATAGACAGCCCTTGTAGCAGCCAATGAGAATGTGAGGGGAAGCGCTAGCCAACTAAACGCCAGTATACACAGCAGACGGAAATCATCTTATGCTCATGTTTGAAATACCTTGTGGTATTATTATTATTATTATTATTAGCCCCGCGTCTTACTACCCGTTCGGGTTATACGCACTTACGGTAATGTGTAATGATAGGGTGATAGCGAGATGAAATGGAGGACCTACAGTTTAACGTGGAATCCGAACCACGGTGGAGGCCTGGAATTCCCCACATTCACAAGATGTCTTGTCAGAGGTGAAGGAAGGGTTTGGTAATCAGATAAATTTGTGCACCTTGTGGTAGCCATACTGGTTTGCTATATACGAATCTTATCTGTTTTGGCTTCAATGACTACGATGCGTACATATGATGAAAATAAAGGGGAAATATTACATTTTTTATTTTGTTACTGAAAAGCAAGTCTACCATAATATTCACGACAGTAATAAATTCAAAAACAAATAAAAACATTTATTTAATTGTACAGGCACCACTCAAATATGTTGCTCTCAAGTTTCAAAATCCACTGTTTATTCACGTTGTTTTTCGAGAAAACCTATTTGTTAAGTATTTTTTGAGACTTTTTCTAGTAGTAGTGCAAAGAGATTGGATCAATCTCTATTAATAAAAAAAACATACAATTTAAGTAAGACTTTAAACAATACGTTTCATTATAAACATTTGTATTTATCGTATGAATTGTGTACTTTACGTTATTCTCTATTTACTATTAGCTATGCGCTATGCATGAGTGTTAGCCCAGCCTTACATATTGGTATTACAAAGTAATATTTCTCTTATAAAATAAAAATAGCATTTATTTTAACAAATATATAAGTTGACAAACGCTGACGCTTCTTTTTCAATAGCGTGTTTTATCATGATATTAAATTATACTTTCTTAAAAGTTTGTACGATCCATGTGATTACAAGAATGAATGTCAATCATGTCAGAAATATTTTCGAATAAAACTTGACACTTTTAAAGATTTGGTCACAAAAGTGGAGTTTGTTTCTTCATATTGTATAATATATTTTTTTAGCTTTTATGCATGTATAGAATAATATTTCAGACGTTGCCATTTTCTTCGTTAAAACCCATAGAACATGATTTACAATATTTGTAAAATATATTATGTTATAAAAGATCTTTGGTGGATCGTCAAAAATAACGTCGATAAAATAAACGTGAGAGTGAAAAACCACTCTAATAACTGCACGGCTGCCCTTAGGGTTGCGGCCGAACAGGGCCCCGCAATTTGGGAGGCCCCGCGCTTGCTTGGGTGACAAGAGGGGATAAACAAGTTGGGCTGGCATTCTTTTATAGTAGACTCACCGTATAGGTGATCTATTAAATATTGTCAGTATATAGACAAAATAAAAACATAATAATATAGTTTGATCTATTGAACGAGTGAAGCGAGCTCTCTGTTTTAACTCAACTGATTTGCATTTGTCTGTCTCTCTGTGGTATCCACCACACGATCGCTTTTGAACGCATTAACCAATTAAATTAAAAGTTGGTCTTTGTACCTTTTCAAAATTATGTTCGTTGGGGAAGAAAATATAACGAATGGTTGGGGTGAAATAAACCCCTAACTGTATAAAAACATGGCTTCTAGCATTAATTATCACATGTATTTTCCTTTTGGGGCATTTCCTGATACGGTATACGGCTGAAAATAGGTATAATTAAATATGTATTTTGCCCCCACCCCCACGTCATCTAATACGGTCCCTACACGATCAGTCTGACAGTATGCATCAGTATTTACAACGAGACAGTACACGACCAGTCTTCGTATCGTTATTTTATCAGTCTAGGCTCCTGCTTGCAGCGTGCAACAACATGGATGATAAGAAAAAGGCGTGTGTAGTCTATGTTTGCCACTGAGACTGAAGGAAGTACTGACAAGCGCGTGCACAAGGTCAGTATTACTGTCAATCTCCCCCACCACTCACAAGACTGATGGACTGAGACTGATGTGATCAGAAAATTCTGATCACATCAGTATTTTAGTCAGTCCGGCCATCAGTCCATCAGTACTACTACCCCTACACAATCAGTCAGGCTGTCAGTATTAATTATCACTTTATTAATATTGTCTGACTGATCGTGTAGGGGCCATATAAAGGCCAGCTCTGCTAGTAAGCTAGTGCCGAAGCTCTGTCTTTCCGGGCGTGGGCGAGAACAAGTCATTCTGCCGACTATGAGCTCATGGCGGCTTCGCTCAAGACTAGCCAAGTGCTCGGGATATTCGATTGCGTACCTATTTCCTGAATGCCCGCCCAACACATGTAATCAGTTAGACTTCCACAAGAGTTGAAGTTTCACCTCTAATCTTTAGTCATATGTGTTGTCCGCGTAATTAAAATTAAATTAAAATGATGTTATCATCCATTGTATCTCAGTTTTCACACACGCCGGCTTGTTCAAAGACATGAAAACTATTCTACGTTGCACACTACGGGAATTCGAAGCTATTTTGAGAAGCGGATTAAATCTTAAGTTGAAGCACAAAAGCACTCTTGAATCGTATCACAATTAAGACACCTGAAGACTTCTTGGTTTAATGGTCAGCATTCCTGACTATTAATCTGGAATTCCCGGGTTTGATTCCTTACGGTACCATAGGTATTTTTCTCGAAGGGGAATTGTCCCTATGGTTTCCATGGTCTCGTGATTTAGGCTTAAGTTAAGTTTAAGACTACTATCAGCACCACAAAATAATCATCATTATCATCACATCATCTCATCGGGTTGAAGTAACCGCACCAACATGGTTGCCCAACCTCCGAAGACTATTACATATCCACAATTGCCAGTATTATTTATTTACTAGCAGCACGTCTTACTACCCTTTTGGGTTATATGGTACGTACTAATTACATTAATGGTTTTAGGGGTTAGTAAGCTTATATTAAAGGAAGTGTCCTAGATTTGCATGGGGGATAGTGGAAAAATATTTTGGAAAAACCACTCTCACTATCTATACCCGACCGAGATTCGAGCCTTGATCTCACCGTCATCGGAAATCTAGCGCGTTAGACAATGCGGCCACCGAAAAAGGTCACTGCCAGTAGAAGAGCAGGAATGAATAGCCGACAAACCCTGGTGGCATACGCAAAAAACAAAGTAAAAAACTAGTAGCTAATGCGATACTTATTGTTCATTTATATATGATATCATTTCCCCTCTTCCACTGACGAGTATACACGTTCACTATATTACTTTCATCTGGATAATTACTTGCATTTTTTTAAATCTTGTTTTCTATTATGATTCCTATTTTAGTCCACATCCTGGCAGGAAGATTCCTCCGTTTCAAAAAAAAAAAAACTAATTTAAGATCCAATTAATAAATTGTCCCAATGTAAGATTATTTTTAGAACTATACAATAATTTATGGCTTTTGTTTCAAAGGTATATCTTTAAAACTCGCTCGAATAAAACGTAAACACATTAACAAAAGAAATCGGTGACCTGGTGGTCTAGGGGTAAGGTGTCAGACTTCTGTGCTGGCGGCCGGGGTTCAATCCTAGGTCCCGGCACAGATTTATCTGATTTCTAAACCCTTCCTTCACCTCTGACAAGACATGTATTAATTACAACTTGTGAATGTGAGGAATGCCAGGCCTCCACCGTGGTTCAGATTCCACGTTAAACTGTAGGTCCTCCATTTCATCTCACAATCACCCTACCATTACACATTAGCGTAAGTGCGTATAAACCCGAACTGGTAGTAAGACGCGGTGCTAATAATAATAATAATAATAATAATAATTACTACAACACTAATTGCTGCACTATATAGAATGTGTTCATGATAATTATGACTAATTAATAAATATTGTACATAACTTATTGTACACGTATAACATGCAAATGAAATGTGAACATTAGGCCTTCTGTACTGTATGTGTGTGCACGAGCACAGACAACTGCTGTAACAAACCCTTGCTGATGACTCAGAAGGGGTGGGTGGTACGACCTTGAAAAACTATAGTCAATTCCAGGTAGTCTATTTTAGAAACATTTACTATAAGGGGAAGGCGGAACTGCTCACACTTCAATTAAGACAATGGCATTCCTGACATTCTTACAGTCAAGTAATACAAATGGACTGGTGTTTTCAATTTTTGTCAATCTTTAGAAATGGTTATGCATAATGTGCATCTTTAGAAGTGTCCGTGGTCGTTTTTGAGAGAGTCAGTTAGTGGGAGGTTGCCTTGCCGGGAAAATTTAAACTGTCCAATATAAAGAAGAATCTGTTATTCAGAAGTGTCCCTTAAGGGAGATGTATTGTTATGATTGTTAGTTTAAAAAATATATATATATGACCCACCTCGGTGGCATAGCTAGCTAACGCGCTAGTCATGTTGAGCTAGACTGACGAGGACAGGGAGCTCGAGGTTCGAGTCTCGGTAGGGTGAACTAGGGGGGTGGGGGTGTTCCTAAATGGTTTTCCACTCTCCCTCCACTCAAATGCGGGTTCACTTCCTCTATAATTCAACCTTCCCAATTTATAATTCTATTAGTGTAATTAGTACTAAAGTACCCGAACGGCTAATAAGACGCCGTGCTTGATAATAATAATAATAATAATAATAATAATAACAATGAATATATATCTTATATATAAAATTCTCGTGTCACAATGTTCGTTCCCGTACTCCTCCGAAACGGCTTGACCGATTCTCATGAAATTTTGTGAGCATATTGAGTAGGTCTTAGAATTGGCCAACATCTATTTTTCATACCCCTTAGTGATAAGGGTTGTCCACCCTTAACATTTTTCTTTAATTTTTAGACATTTTTTTAATTTCTTTATTTTTTTTTATATGTCGCATTAAAAAATACATACAACCCTAAATTTTTACCCTTTTATCACCAACCCCTATTTTTTAATAGCCATTTTAGTAATTTAATCATTTTTCATCCCCGGTCGATATATATGTATATATATATAGACTATGTATTTTATATATATGTATATATAATATATATATATTTTCATATATATCTATATATCTATATATATATGTATCTATATATATATATATATATATAAAAAGAAAAGTTCTGATTCATCAAGGCCCAACCCAAACCCTTGGACCTAGAAAGCTGAAATTTTGCACAGAGGTTCCCTTTATGATGTAGACAAGGAACAAGGACGGATTTTTTGAAATTCCCACGGGATAGGGAATAAAGAGTATTAATATAATTATTATAACACACTGGGTAACGGGCAGCGTTGGGAGTTGGGATTATGTATTTCTTATCCCACAGAGGGTCACGGGAAACGCCGTGCGGGACTGCTAGTATATATATATTATTGTTGTGATTGACAAGTTTCTAAAGATTCCGAGTGCTCATAGACGCATTTTTCATGTTTATCTTGATTTTACAATGTGACGTTGGCGCAATTCAGGTCTGGTCTTGGGGAAGGGGGGGACTTAATTCCTTTACACAATTCAGGTTCGGTCAGGTACATGAGCAAGGTATATTGGTGATATTCGGTATTCGAAAACTTCCTTAATTGGGAATATTTATTAATTTTTGCGAAAAAATAGTACACGGGTGTCATTTTCTAATTACTGCATTGTGGAAATCTGAACATCTTCTAGGGAACATTAGAATGGAATAACTTGAAAAATAGAAGAAGGTTTGGAATATTTGAATTGAAAAATTAAATGGTTGAATTAAAAAAAAGAGTTAAATTTGACGTTTGTTCTAGACTAATACAATGATGAAAGATCGAAAGACGTTTGAATGAGTAAAAATTAAAGTGCGTTGAAACAATATTTAAGAAATATGTTTTTCATTATCAAGTATAATTAACTCTATGGCGTGAGCCCCCAAGCGAGCTATACCGACCGAGCGGCCGCCACCGTTTGCGATATTATTGCCAACTTTTGAGGATAGAGTGTGTCATGTGGTCAGCACAACGAAATCCCGACCGCTAATCTCAGTTTTATAGACAAGAGCCTCTACTTATTTATTCAATTAGCTCCTTATTGGCCCTCACGAGGTTGAATTTGACTCCGTTCCAGACCCACTGTTTCACAAAAAGATTCTGTAAACACTGGGGATTGAACCTAGGCCTCTGAATCTGTAGCCAGGAATTCTGATCACCAGACTACAGAGGTGGCTTATAGAGTATAATACCAAGTTAAAAGTATCAATATGTAAAATAGACAATTAATTGAAGTTTATAACTGATAAATAAAATAATAATGGATTTACATTATACATTTTTTATTTATCAGTTAAAACCTTCAACTGATTCTTCATTTTACATATTATATTACTTTTAACTTATAATCTATAATGAAGAAAATCCTTTCTTAAATGGTGTATCAATGCACTTTAAATTCCCTTCCTTCAAACCAATTCTAACCCTTAATGTTTGTATTATTCTGGAATAAACATAAAATCTAACTAACTTTTTAAAAATAACCTACCTATTTAATTTGCCATTTCAATTAATTATTCCAAACTTGTTTTAAATATCTTATTCTATATTACAACGCTCCTTACTACTTTAACCTAGAATATTTTCTAAAATTTAATGTTAATCTTCTAGAGAAGAATAAATTCAAGCATGTTGAGAAAGTCTAGCCTCTATGAGCAACTACAGTAGCCCCATGGCTTCTTTGGTTCTGACTGACAGCTCACAGCTGACTTCTGACAGTCAACATTTAGGTATATACCTAAATTTTGACCGTCAGAAGTGACAGCTGCTAAACACATGTTTTTGCAGATCCTATGGTTCGGCGTAGGGATACATAATTTGGTCTGGTAACTTTTCAAAGCTTTTAGTTGTCAGCTCTGAGCTCTCAGTCAGCACCAAAGAAGCCATGGGGCTATTGCAGATTGTTCATCTGGCTCCGAAAGTCAAAGAGAGAGGCTTCTAGACTCCGCAATAAATTGCCTTAGACGTGGAGGTTTGGGTTAGTTGCGATAAGAAAAATAACTACCCTCATGTCAAATTCTATTAATAACTCAAATATGAATAGTAGGAATGAAAAGGGTCGCTTAGAGGAAACTCAACTGCGTTAAAATGGAAAGGGAATTGGGATTTGGTCCGCTTCAGTGGTCGAATGGCATCACACTCGTGTTAGACTGGCCTTCTGACTACAGGGATAGTAGGGCTCGAATCACGGTCGGGTCTATTGAGGTTGTTTTTTTACCTAAATAGTTTCTCACTCTCCATCCACGCAAATGTGGTTAGATTACCTCTATAATACGTCAGTTCTCATCCTTAGCCCATTAGAGTAACTATAAAATATGCGTATAACATGAACAGTTAGTAAGATGCGGGGATGAAAAAATAATGGGACTATATATGATTTTTATTGATTTTATTTATTTATTGGAGGTATTTAAAGTGGACTTTTTGAACTTACTGATTAGTTCAGCACACAAGAATTTCTATGAGTGAGAGTGAAAGGGCCTATAAATTTGGCCTGGAGAGGTGTTTTCACATACCTTCCAGGGTTATTTTACATATTACAATTGACATGTGACCGACGGCTTTACTTCCCCTCCGAAGGAAGTTGTGCTACGGATTTTTATCACTCAAGAAAAATCCGTCGACCCCATCTGGGTTTGAACCCACGAACATCAGGTCCTGAGGTGAGCACCTTAACCCAAGACCACTGAGATCGACTTTTATTTATTCACGTCTTACTATACATCCAGACTGTAGGCATTTAATTACGCTAATTGATTGGTGCGAGGATGGTGTAATTTAGAGGAAATGTACCAACACTAGCCTCTCTGTCATCAGTGAACGAAACTAGATGAGCTTGATATTTATACCACGTGCCTATCAGTACAAGTAGTCGTGAATTCACAACGATTATAAATTTTTTTTCGAAAACAGTGGCGGCTGTGTTTTGCCTTTGTTTAAAAATTGTGTAAAAGAAAAAAAATCTATAAAAAGAAAATTTATTCAGGAACTGGATAAAATCTTAACAAAAAAAACCCAAACTTTTTACTTACTTTAACTTAAATTGTTACAGTTCAAGCTTGATCTATTCATTTAAAAATGAAATCCATTCTTCTTGTTTTAATTTGACAATAATTTTCTCCTTGATCTCTGAATGACAGTGGAGGAAATTTTTCTCCATTGAAAGTACTGCAAGCGCATATAGTCTTTCTGTTAAATAAAATAACAGAAAAAAAATCAAATAGAATAGCTGGAAGCAGAATAATAATCTAATTCTACACTCTTCTACACTTTATCACATTCAAGAATATGGTACCCCTTTTTTAAGCACAACACACGCTGAATAAAAAAGAATTTCCTTCCATCATCACGCCAGAGCCGGCACTGCAAGAGCAACAGTGCTCTCACTACCTTGCAGTCCCGCCTTCCTCCCCCCCCCCCCCACCCTATGTGCGCATGCGCACAACAGTCAAACACCACGTCGCTGGCACTGTGAAGTGCACATTTCCATATAAAGATTTTTGTATATTTTTCATAAACTGGGGCATCGCTACTGAAGTACTGACATTAACCTTAAGGAATATATATTGTACTGCATAAATAAATAAAGAATAAAAGAAAAAAGGAGTCATTATATTAAATGTTATCGATAATCTCAAGTGGAAATAGGGGGTGCTGCAGTTCCGCAGTGCCTACACACGAGCCGCCACTTTCCTCTTATATTTTATAGTATGATATGATTAAAACACTTCAGATAGCTTCTAAATCTAAAGGCATTGCTTGAACTGAAAATTTAAAAATCAGGTGAGAACCATTTTAAATATCTTTTATATCAATCAAAATTTCAACAAAATATATGAGAAAAGATTACTCCAAATAGATTCTAAAGTAGTTTAATTTCCAACAAAAATTCAAGGACCACTCCATTAGCTTTAAGGCATTCATTTGTCAAATGTTTTCTGGGAGAGGGCCCCCGGAACACTTTAGGCTGGGGGAGGGGAGACAGGGCACTTGAAATACCTTTTTATTTAATTGACCTCCACCCCCCTACAAAATAAGGTTTTGTTGCCACTGACAACAGACATGGATGATTTTAGTGATGATTTCGTTTTTCTCTTATAATGTTAGAGGTTTAAGGTGGAATTGAAGGGAACGTGAGAAAAGGCCAGTGTTTTTGAAGTTTTTATGGCAACACTTTTTTTTTTGTCTAAAATATTGCTCTAGTTCAAACCTATAGTTCAATTTTCTTCACCTGTTGATATCAACAGTTGTTGACTATCCGTCATGAGCATAGCGGAATTATATGAGAAACATTTTAAATGTAGAGAAAAGATGTCATTAAATTCCAGGACACCCTTGACAGATATTCAAGAAATTTTGAGGTTAACACGTGAAGAAAATTAAATTACATGTTTGTAATGGAGCAATATTTTATTTATTTTTGACAAAAAAAAAGTTTTGCCATAAAAACTGTAAATACAATGTCTTTTTCTAGCATCACCTTAAAAATTGGTGCTTGGAGAAAAGACTCAGACCCACCCCCGCCTGGTTCATAGTCTAAAGTTGGAACACTTTTCACATAAAGGTATATTAAACTTGACCAAATGTATTGAAGACTGTCTCTTATATCTAACTGGGAGCGGTTTGGTAGTTGATAGCTGGACTCTACCAACCCCTTACTTGAACACACCCTTACATTCGTCTTTCTTTGCCGACTCATTTGAGACGTGTTCTCGAAACGGCAATTCGAATATTTTCAAGTTAAAAAGTGTTGTTTCTTAGCCCCAAAGAACCACCCGATTTCACAGTTCTTCTCACATTCACTAATATTTTCTTTTTCCTTTGTCATTATTTCGTCATAGCATAGAGAAATATATACTCCCTTTCTCTATGGTCATAGTCTACCTTTTTCTTTGCCCGAATAATGAACACAGTCACACACTTTTGCTTAAATCGTAAATAAGACAGTATTAAGTTTTTACATTCGACTTTCGGAATTGGGGGGAGGGAGGTTGTTAATCCCCTTCCAATCCCCTGCACCCTCCCCCCCAGCCAAGGCCTTGCTCTCTCCCTCTCCACAATCGGCTTAAACATAGGTTTTATTTAATAATTTTCCAAATAAGCCGCTTTTATTTTTTTATTATTATGAATTAGAATACTAGAAATAAATGTGTGGGTTTTTAATCTAACTTCGTGGGACAGGAGAGATTAGGGGGGGGGGGGGGGGCTGCAGCAAATTATCATTGGCTTCAGAGGGTTATTTCTGGAACACGTGACTGACCTTGTGCGAGGCTTGGTACCGTTTATATTAAGAGGGAAGAACTGAATACATGTAGGTAAACTGTCAAATTAAAAAAAAATATCACATACTAATTCTCTTCTTGTGTCACATATTGACATGTTCAAAAATATCGAGATATTTGGTTAGATACAAAATTATCGATAAATGACACTCAAATAATCAAATAAAGTAAACTACATTTTGATAAATTATAAAATGGTTTTATTTGTAAAACCCGTAACAGTGGTGGAGTAGTAGAAAGTTATAGTTGCAGTTTATATCGTTTACTGGTATGTCGGAGTTTGAATTCCGGTGAGTGCAGTAATAGTGGTTGTCATTTTCTGATTCATCCCTGTGAATTCCCTATAATCTCTCATATAAATGTGAGTGAATCCTCTCTAAACTACCATTTTCCTCCCTATTATTTATATTTAACCATTTATAGCTCTTGTACTCTAAGTATTAATTAAAAAACCTTAGTAATTAAATTATTGTTATTAGTATTATTATTTAGCACAGCGTCTTACTACCCGTTCGGGTTATGTGACTCTCTACTAATTACACTAATCGTTTATGGATTGGTAGGGCTATATTTATAGGAAGTGTACAGACATTTTTGTGGAAAAAACACACCCTCAGTTAATCCGACTGGATCGAACCCTGATCTCTCTGTCTTTGGCAGTTTAGTCTATTGCGAGAGTGACACCTTAGACCATGTAGCCAACAAAGTGGGTAATTAATTAAAAAAGCTATCTGATTATTTATATTTCTATTACTCCTGCCAGTGGGCACGCAGTCTAAATGTCAAGCTCATTTAGTATGGTTCCCTGAGACAGGGATGTCGAGGTTTTAATTCTGGCAGGGTGGTTTATGCATATTACGTTTATATTAATTCTTTAATAACTAACAAACTATGTCAATAAAAACCGAGAATATTATGTTGGTTCTGTACTGTTTTTTAGCACCCCGTTTTAATATACATTCGGGTTATAAGCATATGCACTAATTAATCTAATGGCTTTAGAGATGAGTAAGGTTATATTTATAGGAACTACACCTGCATTTGCGTGGAGGGAGAGTGGAAATCAAATTAGGTAAAACAATCATCAGTACACCCGATCAAGATTCGAACCCCAATATTTCTGTCATCGGCAGTCTAGTCTGTTGCGAGAGTGATGCCTTAGACCATGCGGCCACCAACATGGGTGTTGTACCATCCTTAACGTTGCTACTGTTGTGCATATCGTAGGAAAGTTTGAAACTTACTCTGACCAACAAAAATAAAAGTCTACACACAATTGGTAGCGTGTCTTTGAGTGTTGCCAGAGTAAGCAGAGTTTGACACTGGTATCAATGGAAATACATTCCTATGTGAGGTAGGTAAAACAGAGCCTATGTATTATTGGTTAAATTGAGACAGAGTAGTGGAGAACATATCACAGGTAGAATCTAAGATGTCAACAAGCTCTGATTACCCTGGTATCACGACACGCCACTTCACACCATATTTTTGATTCAGGACGCAAGCACATAGTTTAAAAAAACGGAGAGGTTATATTATTATTTGCGCCACGTCTTATTGCCAGTTCGGGTTATACACACTTACGCTAATGCGTAATGGTAGTGTGGTTGTGAGATGAAATAGAGGACCTACAGTTAAATGTGGGATCCGAACTACAGTGGAGGTCCAGCATTTCACACATTCACAAGCTGTGATTAATACACGTCTTGTCAGAGGTGAAGGAAGGGTTTGTCAATCAGATAGATCTGTGCTGGGACCGAGGATTTAACCCCGGACCCCCGGCATAGAAATTAGACAACTTACCCCTAGACCACCAGGTCAGCGAGAGGTTATAGTTTCATAGACACATTTTCCACGCTTTTTTCTTTCTCTGTCTTCAGGCGAATGGTGTTGTGATTTACATAAAAATCTAATTAATTTTGTCTTATTTAGTCTAATAGTTTTTTTAAATATTATTTGAGATATTTAACCTGCACTTTCTGAAACGAATAATTATATCAACATATAACTAATAAACAAACTTAAATCTAGAACAGACACAACATACAGACCCCAGCCGATAATTCATCACTTAGAAAGAGTAAACCCATATTTGGCGAATACAAATTTTTTCGACGATATCAGGAATAGATCCCAGTACCCCCAGATTAGTGGGAAGACGGGCGTCTAATAGTTTATTTCGCTGATATCAAAAACTCTAACTAGATCTTTTGACTACACAAGTTTTTGAATGTTGAAATATTGTTAACTGCGAAATGTTGCTGACACCACACTTTTTTTCTTTGGCTCTGTTCAGAATGTCAATGCGTTTCCTGTTGCACAATGAACACAGATATAAACCAAGAGTCAGCATTAATCAGCGGCTCAATGACTGTAAGAAACATGACTCCCGTGCAGGGCAATGTTTTGTAGTCAGGTTAGACATGCAAGGAAAGGTCTGTGTCATTTGCAATTTCAACTTCTTTAACCTTTACCGTCAGACACCTTAGTTTGTTTAATGAACTAAGGGTTCAAGGTTTGATTCCTGAGAGGGTCTAAAAATGTATCATTGGTGAAACGTAGGGTTCCCCTTTCTCATTGATGAATAAACGGCTGGGAGATGTGTCTTGTGTCTGTTATAGATTTATGTTAATTTTTAAGATGTGTGTCGGTTCAGAAATTACACGTAAAATACCTCAAATAAATGAAATTTACCCTTAACCACAAAGAATTAAAAAAAAATAGCACCCACTTCAATGGTTGAATTATCGGAAGGCAGCGATTTTCAACCCCTTTCATCTGACGCCACACTGAACAAGGGGTTAAAATTGTCAAGCACACTATTCATTTTTTTTAAGGAGAGATTGTATGGCAAAGAAAACGAGTATCAAGATTGTGTTTAAAATTTTAGTTATATTGTTATTTTTCGTATCATCTCTTCTTTATTAGCACCACATTTTGTTCAGGATTTATGCATATATGATTACTATAATGGTGTCAGGATGAGGAAGGAAGTATTTTATAGGTGATCTACTCGAATTTGCGTGGAAGGAGAGTTGGAAACTATTCAGGGATAACCACCCTTAGTATACCCAACAGGAATTTGAATCCCGGTCTCTCCATCATCAGCAGGTAAATATAATGTTTATCATGGATTTAAAAATATTTATTTTTATTACTAAGTAGTTATTTTTATCTTTCCCAAAGCTCCCGCGGTACACTTGCTGACACTTCACGGCCCACCGGTTAAAGCAGTGGTTCTCAAATTCTCCTTTACCACGGACCGCTAGGTGTAGACTGTCAACCTAACACGGACAACCTACCTCAGCACCGCTTCCATTTCAGTACCAAAATGTAGGAATAATTATTTAACATCTCATTAAAATGCATTATCATCATAAACACTTGATTTTAAAGTTATTTCACTGTAGAAAAGTTAAAAATAAATTAGTTAAAAAGTATTGTTTTTTATTATATAGTGAATTAAAAAAAATATAGCCCCATTAACATGTTTAAGCCTGGGGGACAAGAAACCATGACAGAATAATTATTTTTAGAATTAAAATGGTATTAGAACATTTCAAGAAAGTAAATAAACGAATACTTTTTTACTCTCCATTTCAATGTGATTAAATGTGCTACAAATACAGACTTTCTATAGAAAATCTAGAAAATTTCGTAGACCACCTAGAACCTAGCCACCGACCACCGTTTGAGAACCACTTGGTTAAAGTAATAGTGTCTTATCATTTCATGTAAGCGGTTTGGTGAAATGCGATGTTCTTTTTTTTTCATTCTGTTTCTATAACAACGCATATTATCTCGTTTCACATATTTTACTACGAGCTATAAGCATAATTTATGTAAAGGCTCGAGAAAGTCTGTGAGCTACAACATTATATTTATTTATTTTCCCCACCCTCTAATTCAATTTTATATTCTATTGGTTGGGTGTGTGCGTGTCTGATTACTATCTCCCACTTTAATTAATTAACAAACAGATGGATTTGACCAAACGTGGTAAATTGGAATCTTAATGATGGTAACCCTGGTTATTTTCCTAAAATAGCAATGCTCTAAATTATGTAGAGAAAATACGTATTATGAATTACATTATTACATGCTTACATAACATAATAGTTTCTTACAAAGGGAAACATTAGATTTTATATATAAAATAAATGGTAGGGTGCACCGCACAGGCTTTCTCACTCTTAAATGAGACATTTACTAAAAGCTCGTAAGATTTTTGAAATGAGATAACAAGCCTATAAATTGTTGTAGAAACACTACACCAAAGATAATAAATAAAATAATATTCACTGTTTCTCACTTACGTACTCACTCTAAGGCAGCGGTTCCCAAAATGTGGATCACGAACCCCCTGGGGCTTCGCGAAATCTTCCAAGGGGTTCGACAAAATAGTTCTGTAATAGCGGATTTTTGCAGAAAAATTTGTGAGGAAAGGGAAAGCATTACAACTGTTTATTGTCTCACACTTAAGTCAGGTGGTTAACTTTTATAAGATTGTTTAAACTTAAACATGAAATTTTCGTTTTTCTTACCAACTATCCTTTTCAAAAAGCAAAGTGCATGAAAGATCCAATGTGGCTCAAGGCTTTGGCCTATTTGTAAGACATTTTCTCAAAAATGAAAAGTTTAAACCTCTCTACAGGAGTCAAATATCAACGTTTTTACTGTATAAGATCGTATCAAGTCGTTCTTAAAAAAAGTTTTGGGAAAACTGTTTAATTAGCAATCAAACGGAGTGCATTGATAGAAAATCAGCTTTCTTTGGACGAAAATGTAAAGAACGTGGCTATAGAACACTTGAAGAGACTTGGAAAAACCTCCAGAGAATATTTCCCAGCCATGTACAATAATAATAATTGGATTCGCAATCCTCTGGAAGAGACAGCAGTTTTGAAATCCCCCACATTAAGTGTGAGTGAAAAAGAGCAGCTCCTTGAAATTTCCACTGGTATTCAATTAAATAAAAGCTATAAATCTTTGTCATTAATTGGTTTCTGGTATAGTTTAAAGGGTTTCTCATTGTAAGATAATAAAGCTATTACAGCTTTGGTACCATTTTCTTCTACGTATTTGAGCGAGAAACATTTTCTTCATATGCCTATTTAAAAAATAAGTACAGAAACAGGTTCAATGCTTAAAGTGACTTGAAACTTTATTTATCGTATGTGATTCCTGACTTTGAAGCTCTGTGCCATCCAAAGCAAGCGCATTCTTCTAACTAAGTCCCGTGAAGATGTGAGTAGCTGTTAAAACACGTAAACAGGTTTTGAAACTTAAATCGACATGGAATTTTGTTATTAAAGGAGGATATTTCAGTTATGTCAAAGCAGCAATTTCCAGAACAACTTTAAAAAACATGTGAAATATGATAATATTGTGACATTAAATATAAGCAAATGTTAGTACAGTACTTTGCTTATTTAATTTCAGTTGTAATTTTTAAAACTAATGCATAATTATTTGAACTTTTACTTAAGTATCTGCTATGTTATTTCATTATATTTTGTAGGGTATCCCAAAGTACCTACCGAGCTATAGTAGGTTAATTTAAAGGTATTAAACATTTTGATTATAATTAATAACTAAATTTAATAAAAATTAGGTATAAAATTAAATGAATGGCAATGGATATTTACTAGGGGGTTTGTGCAACTCAGATGTTTGCGAAAGGGGTTCACAAGTCAAGGAAGTTTGGGAACCGCAGCTTTAAGGCATTAGAAACCAGAACACCGTTACAGAAAAATTGAGAAAAGAGAGATAGATAGCTTTGTCCACCAAAGAGTATAAGAATCAAAACAATTTTCAGAGACCTGAATTAAAAAGTATATATATATTTGACTATAAATCAGAAACTATGGGTTTTATAAAAATATATTTCAAATAAAAGATTTTTATCTTTAATAGTACCACAACTGTACAATTATGAGCTATTTCCTATCTCAAATATTTGCGGAGAAATGATTAAAATTGGAAAATTTCCTCTTTGTAAATTTCCCTCAAAGTCCTTTTTATGAGAAAATGTGAGCTGCCATTATATTAATAATAATAAACAGTGTCCAAATATAAAATTTATTCAAAATCGTTAGAGCGAGTTTCTAGAAAATCGATTTTTTCTCCTTTAGTAAACATCTTTAAATTTAGGGCTGGATATATATTTCTAAAAATCCCTTGGGGAGACCATTATATTTTAAACATTGTGGCCTGACAGTGATTGATACTTTCTCGCCGACCAAGACAGCCTTAAGATTGCGTTTAAAATGTTCACTATTTAAAATTCTAATAATTGTGCTATTAAAAAAAATTGATCCCGTATTTAAAAATATTTAGGTTTGTTCTTCAAATATTTATCGCTTTTTCTCTTCCCACAAACTCTCGCGGCATACCTGCTGAACTTTCGTGCCACATCGGTTAAAAAACGCTGGTCTAGTAGAACAATCAATATATATTATCACTACTAGATCTAGTGTAATAATATATTCTTAGAGGGACACTTTCGGGGGAAAGGGTAAAATAGTGGAGGATTTTCCTCCCCACTCTCCAAGATCACAGCTAATTTGAATAAAATTTAAAACATAAAAATATGACTATAATATTGAGCACATAGATGTGTTGAATACTTGGGCTATATTTCAAGACCACCCTTATGATTGGATATTCAAAAATATACCACTCAGAACATTAAAAGCACTCCTAATTCTCAATCACAAGAAAGTTAAGTAATAATACTGTCGAAACATAGCCTTCTCTTCACCTTTTAAAATACGTTTTGTTTTTAGTGTATACCACCAGGGGTGGATCCAGATCATTTTCATAGGGAGAGTCATAATTAAAAATAACAGAGTTACTTACAATGTTAGATTCTTGTTTAAAGCCATTTAATAATTTATCATTCAAATTTGATCTTATGCAAGTTTTAAACCGTGGTCACCCTCCCCAATTTTTTAAAATCAGATAGTTTTTATAAACCACTTGGAGTGTCTCTCCTTCAACAATTTTTTGAAAAATGGTTCACTCTTTAGAAGCTATGAGTAGTCTTCGATTTGAATTTTTTTAAATAATTAGATTCTTTTACAAGCGATAGGGGAGGAAAAGTTTAGAGGAGGTGTATCAGCATTTGTGTGGAGGGAGAGTGGGATCCTATTAAGTAAAAAAAAAACTCTTGGTACACCCTGATCTCCCCGTCATAGGCAGTCCAGTGTAACGCGAGTCACGTTTCAGACCAATTGGTCGCTGACCAGGGCTACAATTTAAATAACGTTAGAAGTAGGATATATCACAGGGCAAGGGTAAAATAACATGTGTCACATGACTCCTAGCTGCAAGGTCCTGTTTGAGTTTGAAGGACGCGATAAGATGTAACATTGGCAAGGTTAAATAACAAATGACACATGACTCCTGGTGGCAAGGTCTTGTTTGTGTTTTAAGGAAGGGATAAGATGTAACAGGGTAAGGGTTAAATAACAAATAATACACGTCTCCTGGCGGCAAGGTCTTGTTTGTGTTTTGAGGGAGTGATAAGATGTAACAGTGTATGGTTAAATAACAAATTACACATGACTCCTGGCGGTAAGGTCTTTTTGAGTTTGAAGGACGCGATAAGATGTAACATGGCAGGGTTAAATAAATAATAAATAACACACGTCTCCTGGCGGCAAGGTCTTGTTTGTGTTTTGAGGAAGTGATAAGATGTAAGAGGGCAAGGGTTAAATAATAAATAACACACGTCTCCTGGTGGCAAGGTCTAGGTGGTGGGCTAGCTATTATCCAAGTTGATTCGTCTGACACATTAAATGATACATAAAATACCTAATATGACAGCACACATGCTCATGCTCAGTTATATGTGAACACAAAATAAGCATAAACAAATAAACCACAAATATTATTTGGAGCACTGTGGTGGAACAATTGAATCCTGTCAAGCACAGCCACCACTAGGTCTTTGAAGCCTCCCCAGTCTTAATTTTTAAGGTTTAGAGTAGAAGTATTCTTTCATGTTTTAAATAATTTAATCTTAAAAACGAGCTATGTATGAAGCTATGTAGAAACGCTGTCACTTTGATCAACTGGAAGGTCATTTTGTATTTAAAAAAATGTTCTCATCAATATGACAACCTTGAAAACCAACCTTTAGCCCTGCTTTCTGGTGGGCCATTATTAACGCTGAAGAACAGGGGTAACTTGTTTTAGTAATTAAAAGTCCTTCTAAAGCATTAATTCTAAACGTGGCATCCTGCTGAGGGCCAAATAGACTTCCGTTACATCTTTGACAATATTTTATTTCTATTTATTATCCTTTACTGCTGCTAAACTTGATAAACTGAGCTTATACATTATACCAGTTAGCTCCCTATAACAAATATGAAATGATGTAAAATGTTATCATTTATTCATTTAGCACAAATAGGTCACCTTTCAATAGCACTGAACATGCTGAAAAGGATATTTTTCTCTCTTGTCTCTTATTATAGTTTCATTCCTATCTCATTAGATTTTTCTATTAATCGTTGTGCTATATGTATCAATAATGTATAATAACTGAGTTTTACTTTCTTGCAACCCTTCAGAGAGAAGTATTGTGATCGTCAATAAAATTCTAATTTAGATTTTGATGTGTGTTGACGTTTAATGACCCCCTAAGCCCAAGCATTTGTTTTCGCGATGCCGTTTGTATGTCTATATCTCGGTCCAGAACCGTAAACATAGTTTTCTTTTTCAAAATCCATTCTAATGAGTTTGACTAAAATTCGTATCTTAGCACTATTTAACATTATAAACAAAATGGCGCACCTAATTTTACAGGGAAAATGACTTAAATGGTACCTTACATAATCGGATATCTCTAATTTTGATCATATCTCCACAAATGTATAAGTTACGAAATAACGTATCATCGCAAAGTTGTAGAGTTATTAGAAATAACATTATTTTATTTGAAAAATATTTTTTATAAAACCAATAGTTTCCGAGCCATAAGCAGATATATTTTATAGTGTTATTGAATTTAATCGCGCCACGTTGGGCGTCGATTAAAACGTTACGGGTCGGCGATGGGCGCCGATTGAAATGATACTGTCTAATCAGCTGATAATTTCCCCGTGATCGAGCACTAATTAAAGCGGTATGGTATTTCGGTATTGTGAGATAATTTGTATTTATAGCCCCGTGATCGAGCGCCAATTATATTTATACGGAATTATGTGTGATATTTTAACTGAATAAATAAGACCTTTAATGTTGCACACGATTTATTAAAGTTTTATCCTCGGCACTGAAAATATAATTTTATATGATACAAATTTGTTGTACTACAGAATTCAGTTAGTGGCACTGTGAATTACTGTCTTTGATCACAAAGATCTTGTGTGGTGGTGTTCGCTGTTAATATTTTGTATTACTGATATAAATGGTTGTGCTACCAGCACTGTGTATAATTTGTATTGGCACTGTGTGTATTCATACGCACAAGCAGCTTATATATGACCTACCCCTTACCCGTTGGATCGCTCGTGACCAGTGTCAGAACCAACAAATCGAAAGAGTCCTGGCGATTGGTGTTATGAAGGCTAGCTTCCTATTGGTAGAGGGCGCTAGTGTTACTTGCTTTTTTGGTAAATACTGCTGAGTTGACTATTGAAAGGAAAAATAAGTTTTAATTGTGCAATCCTTTGACGTTATTTCTGAAAAGCGCGTGATTCTCCATGGATGAAGTATTAAAAGGATATTTTACATACAATACTTTAAAGAAAAATGAACTTTATCAATGACTTTTTTAATATATGAGAGGGGTCCAAATCAGTATCGTTACAATTTTTTTAAATGGATACCTAAGAAAGCGGAGTTGAAAGTTTTGCTCTTTGGTGAACAGTGATGTGCCTTTTTTTATTGATATGTTTCTGTAACAGTGTATATTTCATGTATGTACTTTAATGGAAAGTGATAGACGTTTACACCAAAAGTATATTCCCTCTTTTCGTTTTGTTTGATAAAGGCAACAATGCGTAAATATTATTATTTTAGTGTTTAATTAAATGTGTGTGCGCTCCCCCTTGTTACGCTTCTGAGTTTGTCTCGATGAAAATATACTTGCTCACGTTTATTTGTAGAGTTTACTACAGTTAAAAAAACCACGACGACAACATGTCAGTGCAAATTTAAAGTGTTAACGTCTATTATTTCATTTCACATATCTTACGAGTTTTTAGTAAAATTTCTCCATTTTTAGGTAAAGAAGCTAGAAAGTCTGTGCATTTCACCGTACATTTTATTTTATAATGCATTCGTTTAGATAAAGTGGTTTATATTTAGTTATGATAATCTATCAAATAATTTGTACATCGCCTAATTTATTCTAAAATTGTTATTACGGCGAGTATACTTGAAAATAAATTACATAGATTTTTTAAGACTCTAGCTATACATTTTTATTGGTTCATAATTATGTTCAAATTTTCATTTGTATAAATTATATTCTGTGAACTGTTATATTGTAAATGTTAAAAAATTTATAAATTTATTTATTTATTTATCATCGCGTTTTACCACCCGTTCGGGTTATACGCTTAAGTAGGGCCTACTAATTACGCTAATGTATTAGGAAGTGTGAAGGTTGAATTTATAGGAAGGGAACCCGCATTTGCGTGGAAGGAGAATGGAAAACCACTTAGGAAAAACCACCCTCAGTTCACCCGACCAAGATTCGTACATCGATCTCCCCATTCTTGTCAGCTGAGCTCAACACGACTAGCGCGTTAGCTAACTACGCCACCGAGGCGGGTAAATTTACAAATAAGGGCATTATACCTGTACATTAATATTATTTAGATGTACTATTATATTAATTTAATCTTTAAAATAAACACTTTCTATTTAATAAAATCCTCCTTATTAATTCAGAATGTTTAAACTACCGGCAGTTTCGCTGGATATGAATCACACATAGGCCTAGTATCTAGCTTTCTTGTGTGAATTGTAACTAAATAAAAATAAATATGTTCACCCCATTGTATGTGGGGATACAAGAAGTTTAAATATATTTCTTCAAACTTCGAGTCTGGAATCTCATAGTGAGAAATTCCCAACATAAATTCGGACGATTAGTCCTATTTAATTGAAATAGCGGTCAGAATGTTGGCCTCTTTTCTTGGCAAAGTTCAATCTTGCCGCGGTAAATTACCAATGATAAGTATGCATCTCAAATGCTCCGCACCTTCTAGTGAGAGACTGAAATATATAGAGTAGTCTATAGGTAGAGCAGTGGGTGACCTGGTGGTCTAGGGGTAAGGTGTCAGATTTCTATGCTGGCGGCCGGGGTTCAATCCTCGGTCCCGGCACAGATTTATCTGATTACCAAACCCTTCCTTCACCTCTGACAAGACATCTTGTGAATGTGGGGAATGCCAGGTCTCCACCGTGGTTCGGATTCCACGTTAAACTGTAGGTCCTTCATTTCATCTCACTATCACCCTACCATTACACATTAGCGTAAGTGCGTATAACCCGAATGGGTAGTAAGACGCGGTGCTAATAATAATAATATAGGTAGAGCCCTGCGAAGATGAGCAAAAGAACAAAAAAAAAAAAGTCCTCAACACACATTCGTATAAGTATCCACGAACGTCACCTGATATTTGCGTCCACGAATATTGTAATGTTTTATAACAATAATAGCCACAACCCACGAGAACTGTTAAAGTAAATGGATCACTCTATAGAATTGGAAACTCGAATGTTCATTGCCACACCTACAAAAGTACACTACCAATCCCTATCTTGAGCTAGTTCTATCCAGTCCACCTCATTACATCCTATCCCTATATTGAGCTAGTTCCATCCAGTCCACCTCATTAAACCCTATCCCCTTTCAGGTTCAGTCTAATGTTATCCTTCAATCTACGTCTAGGTCTTCCCAATGGTCTCTTCTCATTGGGTTTGCCATTCAGTACCTTGAACAAGGTTTTATAATCTCCCATTTCACACTGCATGTGCTGCCCACCGTAATCTAGGATATTTGATTAGCCTAACCATGTCTTGTGATTAGTACAGGGTATGCAACTCATCATAATGTAATCTCCTCCACACTCCAGTATTCTTATCCCTCTTTGGATATCAAATGTACCGTAAATTTAATAAAAAGACTAATAAACTCTTGTAGGTTATATTATGATGACAATCTATTTCTTCAGAGTTAAAGTCAAAAGTAAATAACAATTTTTAGAAAGGACCAAAGTGTCAAAACGGGAAAACCACAAGAGTACTCATAAAAATACTATAATTAAAAAAAATAGCTTTATTGTTTAATTAACCTTTAATGAATAATTATTGTGTTCTTTGTATTTGAAATAGTTCTTACTTAAAGCCTACGTGGGTTGACATTTTATAAATCATGCAGTAGGGTAGTTACATGTCTGATTAATTATCTTTCGTATAAATCTTTTGTCGAGTGCTGTACTAACGTTTCCCCCCTCTCTCCCGCCCTTTCCCTTCACAACTTCATAAATCCCTCTTCGCGCCACACCCCTTGACGAGAGTTAATATCGCAACGTTGCCAAGTATAAAAAAATAATAAAAACCTACTCAAAACTTTGCATACATATTTAATAAACTAACATTTAGAAGTTGAAGATATTTATTTTAGTATTGTATACCATAACTATTTGCTTATATGCAAAATATTACTAGAAATACCTACGTATTAATATGTTAGCCACGAATCTATACGCAATATCATTGCTGAGGTAACTGCAGGTCTTATGGAGAAAAGCCTTATCTTCACTTTCTCTCGGTTAACTGTTACCAAATCTCCTCGCTCTCAATTATGGTGATGTGCTGGGGTAAGAAGGAACTGGCAACCTCGACTGACCAGCTTTGCGAAACTTGTCTTATATTTGAAATTGATCACACAAAAACGAGAGAATGACAACGGTGTTTCCCAATAGGAACCATGCAGTTTCCTCAAAGATGATATCCAGTGTAAACACAAATACACTTTAAAATATCTGTCGAGACTAGCTTTTTCTTGAGGTCAATAGCCTTACCACTGTGGCAGGGATAGAGGGGTGGGAATCTGGAAGAATTGATGGTTACTAGAGAAAAAAAATGCTATAATAATAATACTAATAATAATATATAGCACCACGTCTTCCTACCCGTTCGGGTTATACGCTTTAAGTACTAATCAAACTAATGGATTAGGAATTGGGAAGGTTGAATTAGAGGAAGTGAACCCGCATTTGCGTGGAGGAAGAGTGGAAAACCATTTAGGAAAAACCACCCCCAGTTCACCCGACCGAGATTCGAACCTCGATCTCCCCGTCCTCAGTAGTCGAGCTCAACACGACAAGCGCGTTAGCCAACTACGCCACCGAGGCGGGTAAAAAATTCTATAAAATGAGGCGAATCTCAATAGGGGAAGGGAAATAAATTAATAATACATTCTCTGTGCAAGAAGTTTTATAACTTTGGGAGTTGTTTTTAAACTTACAATAGTATTTAAACCTTTGTTAATTATTTTACTCAACTGTCCAATAGAAAGTTTGGGGAGACCTAGGCCGGTGATAGACTGACGTTTTGGTCGCTGCGACACAAACGCTGCGACCAGTTCGCTCTAGTGCATTGCATTGTTTCAGATGAGATGGGTCAGACTAGCGACACGAACACCACGACAGATTTGGAAACGTCGTTATGGTCGTTTCTCTCATATGAAACAATGCAATACACTAGAGCGAACTGGTCGCGGCGTTTGTGTCACAGCGACCAAAACGCGATCAAGACGTCAGTCTATTACTAGCCTTCGTCTCAACAGTCTACCCTGACGCTATGCTCCTGACCTTTAACAAACATTCATAAAATACCACTGAAGTATGCTATGTTTCAGTGCAAGCTGAAGTCATGAGGAAAATTATTTATATTTTTTTCATTAATAAATTTAGTTCTGAGGCCATTTTATATACAATATCAATGATTTAGTTGCTATTCAGACCACTTAAAACATCAGATTATACTTTCTAGTCACACGAGCAAAAATCTTCTGAACTGTTAGACAATATCTGGGAGTTTGTTTTTGAAATATTTAACTTTTTAAAATCATCCTCCACCCGTTACTTGTGTAGATTACAAAGATAGTAGCAGTCAGTATTTACTAAACAAACACTCTACGTTTAGCTTAAGAAATTGTTTATAAACAACAACAAAAAACAACAAACGAGATGGTTTTAAGTTTAATTCCCTCGTATATCTTCTCATATGAAATATTAAGGGAACTTTCAGACTTAATCATTGGAACGTTTAACTAAAAGGTAATAAAATCAATAATTCATAACTGAATGAAAAGCGAGATTTATTTTAGTTTAAAGCAGTTGCGGAAGCCCGGATCAAACCGGCCCACAGGAATATCTCCCCAGTGTCTCAGTCCACCCCTGGACAGAACAGTGATTTCTCACACTGACTCAAGCTCTGTTACGCTTTAAAACGGTTTATATTTTATTAGAACAGATTATACATTGATGCATCCAAACACCCGCACATAAATTGGCTGTCAAAGCAAAGCCTGTGTGTGAGTCGTGAGACCACGTGTTCTCTGCATTCTCTGTCTTCTTCTTTCAGATCTTTCCCCTCCCACGTGGGTAAGGAAAGTGCCTCTGCGGCCAGCGAGTCACACATTCCAAGCCATTCTTCTAGTCTTTTCTCATGTGCTAACTTGTAGATGAACTTGAGTTGTTTGAGCTCACCCTCGCAAGCAGATTAGTCCATAAATTAAACTTTTTTTTAGCACAGTTCTATACTACCCGTCCGGGTTGTACTTATATGTACTTATTAAGCTAATATGCTAGGAATGAGGAAGAGCTAATTTAGATGCAGTGTACTCACATTTGCGTGAAAGAATAGTGGAAAACCATTTAGGAAAACCCACCCTCAGTAGACTCGACTAGAATTTGAACCAAAATCTCCCCATCGTCGGCAATCTAGGCTATTGCGTGTATGATGCCTTAGACCACGCATCTACCGAAGCGGGTAGACTCAATTTGACAGAAAAACACGCGCAACGGTGGGCACTTGGACTGTCTCCCTCATCTAAACCAGCTTGCCGGTGAAAGGCAGGTCAGAATTCTGATTTCATCTAGGTATAGTGAGGGTGGCTTTCCCCTATACCTTCACGCAAATTATGGTACATTTTATAAAAAAATACCTTCCCAATCCGTACCCCTTTAGCCTAGTCACGGGCGTCGCTAGCAAAGGCTGGTTGGACGGGATAGAAGGGAGGCCTTGGGGGACGGGGAGGGGATACACACGTTCTCCTCCAATAATCTGTGTTTTATTCAGAAAATTAAATAACCACCTCTTGAGCAATGCATGCATGATCAAGGTAGCTATTTTTATATGACTTAGAATTAGTTGCGTTGTCACATTATTCATGTTATTAATAATAATGGCGTGTCTGGGTTACATAAATCTGTAGCTTGCTCTGCGGAAAGATTAGCCAGTACTAATGTACCGTTTCCCATGGGACCACCCGAATGTACAAATAGTACATTCTTTCCGTGTCCCGATGAGATGGGGTGATGGTGATAGTGAATATGAAGGGGTGGAGCAAATTAAGATCGTATCTTAACTCAACTTAAACCTAATTAACTAAACCCTGGTGACCATGGGAATGAGTCCCCTTTCGAGAAAAATTCCCGGGTACCAGCCGAACATCAAACTCAGGACCTCCAGGTCAGCAGCCAGGTCCTCTGACCACAATACCACCCCTAGGACGGTTATTCGTGTATACATTTGTACAAAAATATACATATTTTAAAAGTGAAAATATGTTCGTTCTGTCCTCACCCTCCCACTAATTAGGATCTAGTGACGCCTATAAACGTAGTTATATAAAATGTGTGTGGCCTCGCGGTTGAAAAATAAGACAGGTGTACCTAAAGCCCCCACACGGATGCGTATATCCACGATAACATTAGCAAGGCAGATAAAATCAAGATATAGGCTCCAATTGCGAATTAAACTGCTGCTTCTCTCTGACAGCCAATTTATGTGTTGGTGCGTAGATGCATCGATGTACATCCTGTTCTAATAAAATGTAAACCGCTTTCAGCATAACAAGTGTACGTTAGAAACAAACCGGTGTGGTATTCACAGTCCAATAATAAATGGCAGAGGTTGGTTAAAATTTCATAACATGTTCTATGTATAATTTTTTATTATTTATATAAAATCATTGCAAAATATAGCATAAAACAATAAGTAGTACCAAAATTATTTATTTTTCCTAGATATTGTGTGTGCACATGTTGTGAATACACGCTTATTTTCAATAGATTGATAAAAACCACTCTCCTAAATCCAAATTGATTTTATAATAACTCGCTGCATTATATCGCATTCAGGCAAAAATGACAACAATAATTTCTAAATGGCCTTTTATCACGTAACATTAGCCATCATTTGGTGTTCGTTGGTGAAAGGACTGAAAGAGAACTTCACCTGAAATTTTCGAACAAAGGGAAAAAATAAAATGATCAACTTTTTATTCTACTGTATCATGCTATAATTTTTACCGGCAAAGCTAGGTTCGTTCCAAATTGATCATTTGGAATTTCGCCAGTCTGTCCGGATCTTTGCTATGCGATAACCTCTCAAATGGCGAAGATTAATTTTAAAGAAATTGGGTTAGAAACATTATTTGAAAGTTGATTGACCGAATAACGTCCTGTGCATAGTTTTTTGACCTCGTTATCCGTTTAAAGATGGCGGCCACTCAAAACTCTATCTGTTTATCTGTTCGTTCCACGACTCGACAGCCGAATGAGTGGGCAATTTTAATTACATTCGACAGGGATTTCTTGAGCCTAAGGTGTACGGCCAGACTGAGCGCGCGGCGACTAGAATATAAAATAGAACACATTGGTTGAATGGGGTGGCCACACTGGAGCGAGCGAGCGAGCGAGCGCGCGAGGACAATGATGCGCGCGCGCTTGATAAGATAGAACTGGTCTATTTTTCAAGCGCGCGCGCTCGACCCGGTACGTCTAGTTTACAGGTCTTGTCAACTGTATTGTATGTTGGTTCATTGAGTGCTGGGAAACTTTTTTTGACATGATATTTGACTTTTTTCTAACAGTGATAGGTTTTAACACATTGCTTTTAATGCCCGGTGACCTGGGTTAGGTAAGGTGTCAGACTTCTGGCGGCGCCGGGGTTCAATCCTCGGTCCGGCACAGATTTATCTGATTTACAAACCCTTCCTTCACCTCTGACAAGGACTGTATTAATCACATTTGTGAATGTGGGAAAGCCAGGCCTCCCCCGTGGTTCGGATTCCACTTATACTGTAGGTCCTCTTCATTCATACTATCCACAATCACCTTACCATTTACACATTAGCGTAAGTGCATATAACCCGAACGGGAAGTAAGATGCGGTGCTAATAATAATAATAATAATAATAATAATAATAATTGGCCTCATTTAATTGGTAAGACCATAAATAGTATAATGTATATATGTAAACCCGATATGTTTAAATAATTCAATATTATAATCAAAGTAGGCCTTTACAAATAAGAATCACCATTAGTTTGGAGAGAGTATGAAAAAACCACAACAATAAATAGGTTTTAAAAATCACCTTCAGTTCACTGAGCCAAGATTCGAACCTTTGCCTCCTAGTCAAAAGCTATCGAGTGCAACGCACCATTCCGCCACTGGTTCGGCAAATCTGATTTTAAAACACTTCAGTACAGTACCATACGCATTTCTCAATTTATTAATTGGATGCACTTCTACTTTTTTCTTTTTTATAAATACACAATATTTTCTGTAAGAATTTTCGAGGAGCAGAGATGTACTAAGTGTGTTTGACAGATACATCTTCTCTAACTAGGGGGGGGGGGGGGCGGTGACCTAGTGGTCTAGGGGTAAGGTGTCAGACTTCTGTGCTGGCAGCCGGGGTTCAATCCTCGGTCCCGGCACAGATTTATCTTATTTCCAAACCCTTCCTTCACCTCTGACAAGACATCTTGTGAATGTGGGGAATGCCAGGTCGCCACCGTGGTTCGGATTCCACGTTAAACTGTAGGTCCTTCATTTCATCTCACAATAACCCTACCATTACACATTAGCGTAAGTGCGTATAACCCGAACAGGTAGTAAGACGCGGTGCTAATAATAATCCAACTAGGGTCCGCTAATTACGCGCTCGCTCGCTCGCCAGTTTGGCCACCCAGTCGCTTGCGCGCTCGCTCGCACGCTTGGCAGTCTGGCCGAACCCTAAGGGTACGGCCAGACTGAGCGCGCGAGCGAGCGAGCGAGCGCGCGAGCGACTAAAATATAAAATAGAACACATTGGTTGTAATGGGGGTGGCCACACTGGAGCGAGCGAGCGAGCGAGCGCGCGAGCGACTGAGCGCGCGCGCTTGAAAGATAGAACTGGTTCTATTTTTCAAGCGCGCGCGCTCGACCCGGTACAGTCTAGTTTACAGGCGCTAGGCAATATTATTGTATGTTGGTTCATTGAGTGCTGGGGAAACTTCTCATTTTGACATGATATTTGACTTTTTTCTATCAGTGATAGGTTTAACACACTTGCTATTAATGGCCCGGTGACCTGGCGGTCTAGGGGTAAGGTGTCAGACTTCTGTGCTGGCGGCCGGGGTTTGATCCTCGGTCTCGGCACAGATTTATCTGATTTACAAACCTTCCTTCACCTCTGACAAGACGTGTATTAATCACATCTTGTGAATGTGGGGAAAGCCAGGCCTCCACCGTGGTTCGGATTCCACGTTATACTGTAGGTCCTTCATTTCATCTCACAATCACCTTACCATTACACATTAGCGTAAGTGCATATAACCCGAACGGGAAGTAAGATGCGGTGCTAATAATAATAATAATAATAATAATAATAATAATAATGGCCTCATTTAATTGGTAAGACCATAAATAGTATAATGTATATATGTAAACCCGATATGTTTAAATAATTCAATATTATAATCAAAGTAGGCCTTTACAAATAAGAATCACCATTAGTTTGGAGAGAGTATGAAAAAACCACAACAATAAATAGGTTTTAAAAATCACCTTCAGTTCACTGAGCCAAGATTCGAACCTTTGCCTCCTAGTCAAAAGCTATCGAGTGCAACGCACCATTCCGCCACTGGTTCGGCAAATCTGATTTTAAAACACTTCAGTACAGTACCATACGCATTTCTCAATTTATTAATTGGATGCACTTCTACTTTTTTCTTTTTTATAAATACACAATATTTTCTGTAAGAATTTTCGAGGAGCAGAGATGTACTAAGTGTGTTTGACAGATACATCTTCTCTAACTAGGGGGGGGAGGGGGGGGGCGGTGACCTAGTGGTCTAGGGGTAAGGTGTCAGACTTCTGTGCTGGCAGCCGGGGTTCAATCCTCGGTCCCGGCACAGATTTATCTTATTTCCAAACCCTTCCTTCACCTCTGACAAGACATCTTGTGAATGTGGGGAATGCCAGGTCGCCACCGTGGTTCGGATTCCACGTTAAACTGTAGGTCCTTCATTTCATCTCACAATAACCCTACCATTACACATTAGCGTAAGTGCGTATAACCCGAACAGGTAGTAAGACGCGGTGCTAATAATAATCCAACTAGGGTCCGCTAATTACGCGCTCGCTCGCTCGCCAGTTTGGCCACCCAGTCGCTTGCGCGCTCGCTCGCACGCTTGGCAGTCTGGCCGAACCCTAAGGGTACGGCCAGACTGAGCGCGCGAGCGAGCGAGCGAGCGCGCGAGCGACTAAAATATAAAATAGAACACATTGGTTGTAATGGGGGTGGCCACACTGGAGCGAGCGAGCGACTGAGCGCGCGCGCTTGAAAGATAGAACTGGTTCTATTTTTCAAGCGCGCGCGCTCGACCCGGTACAGTCTAGTTTACAGGCGCTAGGCAATATTATTGTATGTTGGTTCATTGAGTGCTGGGGAAACTTCTCATTTTGACATGATATTTGACTTTTTTCTATCAGTGATAGGTTTAACACACTTGCTATTAATGGCCGGTGACCTGGCGGTCTAGGGGTAAGGTGTCAGACTTCTGTGCTGGCGGCCGGGGTTTGATCCTCGGTCCCGGCACAGATTTATCTGATTTACAAACCCTTCCTTCACCTCTGACAAGACGTGTATTAATCACATCTTGTGAATGTGGGGAAAGCCAGGCCTCCACCGTGGTTCGGATTCCACGTTATACTGTAGGTCCTTCATTTCATCTCACAATCACCCTACCATTACACATTAGCGTAAGTGCATATAACCCGAACGGGAAGTAAGATGCGGTGCTAATAATAATAATAATAATAATAATAATAATGGCCTAATTTAATTGGTAAGACCATAAATAGTATAATGTATATATGTAAACCCGATATGTTAAAATAATTCAATATTATAATCAAAGTAGGCCTTTACAAATAAGAATCACCATTAGTTTGGAGAGAGTATGAAAACACCACAACAATAAATAGGTTTTAAAAATCACCTTCAGTTAACTGAGCCAAGATTCGAACCTTTGCCTCCTAGTCAAAAGCTATCGAGTGCAACGCACCATTCCGCCACTGGTGCGGCAAATCTGATTTTAAAACACTTCAGTACAGTACCATACGCATTTCTCAATTTATTAATTGGATGCACTTCTACTTTTTTCTTTTTTATAAATACACAATATTTTCTGTAAGAATTTTTGAGGAGCAGAGATGTACTAAGTGTGTTTGACAGATACATCTTCTCTAACTGGGGGAGGGGGGGGGGGCGGTTACCTAGTGGTCTAGGGGTAAGGTGTCAGACTTCTGTGCTGGCAGCCGGGGTTCAATCCTCGGTCCCGGCACAGATTTATCTTATTTCCAAACCCTTCCTTCACCTCTGACAAGACATCTTGTGAATGTGGGGAATGCCAGGTCGCCACCGTGGTTCGGATTCCACGTTAAACTGTAGGTCCTTCATTTCATCTCACAATAACCTACCATTACACATTAGCGTAAGTGCGTATAACCCGAACGGGTAGTAAGACGCGGTGCTAATAATAATCTAACTAGGGTCCGCTAATTACGCGCTCGCTCGCGCGCTCGCCAGTTTGGCCACCCAGTCGCTTGCGCGCTCGCTCGTTCGCTCGCGCGCTTGTCAGTCTGGCCGAACCCTCCGTAGGATGATATATTATGTACTGAACATAGCCCCGATTTGGTTATCCGTTTCAACATGATGACTATTCAAAAGGACTTTTGTTTAATAGCTCATCTCAAGTGATTTACATGTATAATTCTAAGCAACCGATCGAGTACCTATTTAATTTTTTTTAACATATATTGCGAGACTGACGTCTTAAACCTCGCGAACCACAATTGTTCTCTAAGATTGTAATCAAATATTGATTGTAGTAATAATCTGTTTCCGATAATACTTAAAATTCAAAGATAAATGGTAAGACTGTAATAATGATAAGCACATGAGATAATAGTTAACATGATATAGCCTAGTTAGCATTTTTCGAATGGAGGTAGCGAGGTCTACTGTTCATATAATTACTCGTTAACCAGGACAAATGATTGGTCATATTTTATCAACATGATTAGTATTTTTTTGGCCCTGAAATGATTTTAACCACGAGTATATAAACACGTTAGGAAAGAAAAGCTTTGTTCTAGAAAAGTGTTTTAGGCCAGCACTGGACTCGGCCGGTTTAGTAGAGCTAATTGAGTGGGATCGCATGGAAATTCACTTATCAACACCGAGGGATAGGGGAAGGGGGAAGTAGCATGCACAAATCATTGATTAAAACTGCCCAGCGTTTTTAAAATGCAACTGAAGGCTTGATGAACCTTTTTTGTTGTTGTTAGTAGGAACTAAACGTATAACTAGTTTAATTTATACATCCTATTATTACGTTGTTTTTTTTAACAAACTATCAAAATAAAAACTATAACATTGATTTTCAAGATAATTACTAAAATATATAAAATATAGCCAATACCAATATCTTCTGTAAGTTATAGCAAATGCATTTTAAACATTTACCAAAACCATAAAATTTGTTTTGGTTTGTTGATTGTTATCAAAGTTGGTAAATTAAAATTTGTTATAAAAATACACTAGATGTCAGTAGAATTAAAATAATATTCCCCTTGAACTATTTTTTGGATTTATACAATTTGAAGTTTTTTTATATTTGATTCAATTAAACTTTAAAATAACATTTTAAAATAAAAATAGTCATTGCTCTTCTTAGTTTAACTGGCTCTATTTATACTTTAATTAATTGAAACGTTTCCATCATAGTGATGCCATCAGCCTGTATTGAAGAGTTCGGCACCGAAGGTTGTCTAGCAGTTAACACCTTTTAGTGTGTATTTACTGTCGATTCGTGACTGGAGTAGCTGACAGCTAGCAGAATAGGTTTTATTGCAAACATTGTTTGAAAGTCACTATTGTTAACCTGTATGGAATTTAGTATTATTTTCTCAGTAATACTATACTATCAATCAAAATTGTGAATACACTTTCTAATAATAATTCACTATGGCTTACTGTATAATTAATTGGCTCTTTCGCAACCCATTGAAAAAACAAACTCTATTAATAAGTTTTTTCCGCAGTTGTGGTAGCAAGAAATATTTTAGTGCATAAAATAATAAACTAAAAAGTATTATAGTATCATTTGTATCTTCTCATAACTGGCCACCAAAATTAATAAAGGTTTTTTATAGGAGCTATACAAAATATTAGTTTCAAAAGAAAACGTTTTTATTTTGTAATAAGATGTGCATAAACACAACCGAACACCATTTGTATGGCATCACCAACGGCCTTTGTTTCATCTGGTCAGCCATTTTAATTCATGAAGAGAACGCAGCCTTTTAGAAGCTCGTTAGTGAAGCATTTTTAAGTAAGCGAAAAACGCCGCTTCCACAAAAAAGAAACATTCAAACGATGATTTTCAGAAGTTTGTGTATCAAAACTGTAAAAACGGTTACAAGAAAAACACAGTTAAAGATTTGGTGATTGTGGTCCGAAGCCTTACTTCACTCAGTAGCCTGTCTGTCTGTTGAGCTAAGGGTCCCGGGATTGATTCCCGGCATGGTTGAAAAATTGATCATAGGTGTAATGTGGGTTTCATCTTTCGCAGTGATGAATTAATGTCCGGGGGTAGGGTGTTGTGTCTGTTCTATATACAAGTTAGTTTATAATTCGTGTGCTGATATATTCAGTTGGTTCAGAAAGTGCACGTTAAATACCTTAAATAAATTTAAAAAAAGGCTATGGTGAAAGTTTTCACTGCCAAAAGTGACAACTAAACATATGGGCTGAAAGATAATTTGGTTTGCCAAATGGCTACATTGGAATAGATCTGGTAACGGTTGCTATCTGTCACTTACCTCCACTCCAGGGGCGAATTGACTTTAGATAGTTAAATACCTTCACCCCTCACCCCTCTGCTTTCCAACTTGCTATTTGATGGCCTTGTGTGTATACGTAATAGGCTCTATATCTCACCTTTTCTTGATCTCACAACACAGCCTCTTCACCTACTTACTAGGCCGCAAGTCGCCACTGTCAACTACTGTTATAGAGCCTAGTACACACGACTCAATTTCTTATACAAAAAAGTTGTACACAAAATTGTACGCTATTTAGGTCACATTGATTGCACACAAGCTTTATCTCAAGACTATTCACACGGCTTATATACGATTGCATACAATATTTTGAACAATGCGATAGTTTTTTTGCTTTTGATGGAAAAATCACATATATTATATAAATGTTTGATGTATTGAATTTAATTTCATGTTTACTATATTTCAAATATAACTTTAAATTGTATTATTTTAACTAAAAACTTATTGCTTAAAAATAAGCTATTCTATATAAATTAGTTCATGACTGGCACAAATGTTATTTAGGCCTTTTGTTAAAAATTCAAAAGTTTCACAATAAAAAGGACCAATATAAGACGTATTCTATTCCCTAAAATTGTATACAATATCTTAAGTTGCTTAAAGCAGATATTGTACAATCTTTGATGTTTACACAATGCCATCTTCAGGCAACAATTTCTTGTACAACTTTTTGTAAAATATGTTGTGTCGTGTGTACAGGGCTTAAGAACCGGCCGAGAATTTGGGTGTTGGCTTGAATAAGAACCTACCCTTGGAGCAAAGAGACAAGTAAAAAAAAAGTATTCTCGAGACTAGAAGCCATAAAGACTGAATCGAAACTACTTGTTGCTGAGAATATAAAATTATTTAAATTAACATACAAATTATTTAACTGCTGAAATGTTGTAATATGGTTCACACGGTTGTAAATAAAATGCTGCGTGTATCTCACTAGCATTCTAAATAAAATAAAAGTAGCATATTGATCTTCTTCCTGGGATTGCACATAGGCAGACTTACTGACCTTGCTGCGAAGCATGAAGCCGGTTTTAATAATAATATTTTAGCACCGCGTATTACCTCCCGTTCGGGTTATACGCTTTAAGTACTAATTACGCTAATGGATTAGGAATTGGGAAGGTTGACTTAGAGGAAGTGAACCCGAATTTGCGTGGAGGGAGAGTGGAAAACCATTTAGGAAAAACCACCCCCAGTTCACCCAACCGAGATTCCAACTTCGATCTCCCCGTCATCGGCAGTCGAGCTAAACACGACAAGCGCGTTAGCCAACTACGCCACCGAGGCGGGTTCGGTTTTAATAGCAACACAAATAAGATGAAGGGCCTAATTCATTCAAGAAATAAATCACAGTGCTCTTTGTGTTAAGTTTTTGAGTTAAATAATCATACTTAATTCATAATTAGCTCAACTAGAGTAAAAAAAACATGGGCCATTACAAAATAAGATATACTTTTAAATCTTGCGTTTTATAAGCTATACTAGGGCATATAGGGGAGTAGGGGCCTACATTACAAAGAGGACACAATAAATGCCAATTCTATTTTTATATAGTTATAGTTTGTATGCGGAGAAGGGGGGGGGGGCAGAGAGGATTATAATATAATATAAATGTGTATGTATGCGTGTGGGCAGTAGAGGGGTGGGTGGGTCTTATACTAATAATGTTAAATGTATAAAATTAAACGTTAGCATTAAATATTTAAAATAATAATGTTTAATAGAGTTTTATATTCTTAATGTTACACACCCTAATATATTATTTTAAATCAAAGTGTTATGTGTTATCAAAGTTGAATAATATACTAAGAAGCACAATTTTTATAAGTTTTTTATACATACATCTATATATCCCCTTTTGAGGAGTCCTTCAATTCTAAGGGGTCCAACAATTTCCTGGGAGGCCTATTGTCTACATTGTTATTGTTACGTTAATGGGAATCCTTTACTCGTTTATGTGATTTATTTTTGATACTGAAGTATTGAATAATTAATACATAATTTATATACTACAAACGTAAATATTGTCAACACAAATTAATAAATCAAAATATTTGAGTTAATTGTAATTTAATCAATTACATAACAGCTATTATCACTACTTTCCAACAGCTTTACTCAGTCGGTAGCGTGTCTTTCTAATGAGCTAAGAGACCCAGGTTTGATACCCGGCATGTCAGAAAAATGTATCATTGATGGAATGTGGGTTCACCCTTTCACAGTGATGAATTAACTGCTGGGGGCTGGATGATGTACCTGTCCTAGTCTTAAGTTAGATTATAAATAGTATTAGCTATGACAGGCCTAGCAAGCCGGTGGTGGAAAATATATTACTTCAAAAAAAAGTGACCGTGAACATAGGCCGGAAACGGTAATGAATGTAAAAAGTTATCACTAATAATGTACATGTTTTCGTTTACAAAATTGTATTTTAATTAACTTATACATCATCTTGTTTTGATACACACGCCACTGTTTATTGTCACTTATTACACTCATTGGCACAATTCAGTCTAAATTTCAATTATTGTTTCTATCAGCCACTTCATGAACACATCGAACAGTGCTGGCCTCTAAAATTAATTATAAATCAATAGTATAGCATTGATATACAGGGACGCCCGCATATATTTTTCCAGTGGGGGAAGAGGAGGTGGGGGGGGGGGGGGGTGCAAATATATTCCTGGAAGAACTTCTTGGGCACAGCACAGGCATTATATTATAATTGCACTGTAAAACTACTTAAAATATAGTAGTACTTGATATCTTTCATTTCTAGAATCATCCAGTTCTGGAATAATCTCTTTCCTTAAGCCCCAATTTCTCGCCAACTATATTTCCAGTTCTTTCTTTACAAGGTGGTAACTGCCACTGTAAACAGCTGTCCAACTCAATGGTGCCTTGAGAGGAGGGGGAAAACAACGAATTAAATTAACTCAAACTTAACTAAAACAGAAAAGTTGGAGGTCATTGTTTAGTCCCAATACTGTCATAATAAACATTATCATCATTAAATTGGTGAGTGTTTAATGTTGGTTCACAATTTTGTATGAACAAACTAAGGCAGGGGTTGGCAACCTTATTTGGGCAAAGAGCCACATTTTTGCATTTTAGAAAATTTGCAACACTCAAAGAGCCACTCATACATTTTACTTATATGATTTATAAGTGTTATTAAAACATGCATTTGCTATAGAATAAATCACATCTATTTAAGCTTAATCATACATACACAAACAGCTTTCATTAGAATTTGTTTACTAGGTAGGTTCGTACTTAATTTTATTTTTAGCTCTAGCTTTGGATTTTTGTGACACAGCCAAATAAATTAATGTGAAATCTGACCCTGCATTTCATTACATAGCTGAGTGATACCTGATGCGTAGTTATTAATTTTTAGTTTTAGGCAAGATTCAACTCTCGTTGGAGGCTGTTCTTTAGTTTACTTTTGATCAAGTTCATATTGGAGAATGTTTGCTCACAATAAATGTTGATCCAAAGATGGTCAAAATTCCCAGTACGTATATTTTTAACAGGCAATACGACTTTGGCAGGCTGTTTCAAGTGTCAAATATCACCTGATTCAGCCGTTGTAATCTTGATAATTCAGACCATTTATATTGGGCAGATAACAGCCTTTCTCGTCTTTCGAGACTTTCCAGACCAGCATCGTGAGTCTTAAATTTGTTACTCCACAACACTTTTGATTTGAGATCCAACAGGAGCTCAAAATCAACTTGGTATACAATGGTAGCAAATGTTGAAAAATAAAGATTATCTATTTCTGATTACAATGGTTTTATTAAAAACGACAGAGTAGTTTTACAATCTCTGAACTCCTCAAATAGTTTGTTTGAATGGGTCACTCATTTGTTTGACTGCAGCTGCGAAAAATTCGTAATCAATGGGAAAATGTTTATCCTCTTGATATTTCTTCAGTTGCGTGAAGTGAGTGAAGTTTTTCCTTTGCAAGTTCATGTGAAAAAAAAGAAATAATTTCTTCTAAAATAGAAAATGTTATGTTTTCTTGCCCTTGTAGCTTCACTTTTAGTTTGTTTACATAAGCGTGTATCTACCATAAAATCAAATCTCTGAAGCCAAAGATCATCAGACAGTTCGGGATAATGGAGGCCTTTATCGTTTAAAAAGTTTTTATTTCAGTAAAGCAGAATAAAAATCGATCGAGCACCTCACCTCTTTAAATCCAACGCACTTAATGATGCAGAAGGCCAGAATATTGGCAATCTACTTCACACAAAAATTCTTATAACTGCCGATAGTTAAGTCCTTTAGCTACTATATTGTTGGTGGGGGAATAGATAGAACCAGTTGCGCGGTTCTTTCTGTTTGCCAAAATGTGTATTTTTGTTTAAAAATTAACATTTATTGAACCTTGTTGAGAAGCTCTGCATGCGCGAGCCCTGAACTAAGGAGTAAAAATATAAATACTTCAATTAGGTTTATGGTGATGTAGTTTTCTAAAATTGTTGTCCGAATTCCCACACTACTATAAATGTTCTATAATAAAATCTTTTTCATGAAATAGGCCTAATCTTAAACTCCAACATCAGCTTACCTCTAAACTTAGCACATTTCCTTTTGGAGATGTATGGACTTAGAATGTAAGCCAGTGTTCATCCATATTGACGAGTGATAATTTGACTTTAGACACTCGTCAGATAGAACACATTTCTAAATATCTATACTAATGTCTAATAGATTACTCTAACTCATATGGCAGGATTGATTTAATAGCTAATGTACATGACACAATCACAGGATATAAGGTTAAAACTCCACCCAGATACTTTAAGGGGTGGTTTATCTATTCGTTGGTAGTATTTTATCTTTCTTTGCAAAAGCAAGTGTCAACATTTTATATATATTTATATTGGCCTATATATACACATTATATATATATATATACATTATATATATATACATTATATATATATATATATATATAGTTATTTTAGCGCCACGTCTTACCACCCGTTCGGGCTATACGCCTATATACTAGCTACATTAATGTGTAGGGATTATGAAGGTTGAATATAGAAGAAGGGTACCCCCAGTTGCGTGGAGGGAGAGTGGAAAATCATGTATGAAAAACCACTTTCAGTACACTTGACCGGGATCGAGTCTTGATATCCCCGTCTTTGGCAATCTAGTTTATGGCAAGAGTGGTGCCTTAGTCCATGCAGCCACCAAAGCGGGTACATATATATGCCTGTATATAAGTACACTCACTTTATACGCTCCCCAAACCCCCGGTGAGTTTTCTTTGCAAGTGGATATAAGCTAATGTAATTCCAGAGCCATTTTTTGATAGGTCTTACCGTTTGGCCACAAGAGACCTCCAAAAAATGTCCGCACCGACTTCAGAGTTGCTCCGCCATTTTGAATTTTTTTTTCGGGGGAAAAAAATTAGAATTTTTAACTTTTTAGACTATTCCCATCGGTTACAGGCTAAAAGTTATAAGTTTGCCAAATGTAAAGTTTCTAACTCATCTGGAAGTGGGTAAACATTAATGTCAGTGAGTGAGTAAGCCATGTGGCTATAGTAGTATAATAAAATAATACTATTAACGTCATGCTTCTATAGGTTGTTTAGTTTGTCGTTAGTATTTAATAATTTAAAATATTTGGGAATTTTAATCAACGTCTGGTGTGTTGTGTTAAATTGCACGGGGGATGGGGTACACTTTTTTTCACCCACGCTTCTAGCTACGTATGTTCGGGCTATCCGCATTTTACTATGCTATTGAGATTGAACTTGATCGTTTGTATGCACCCCCGAACATGTTAAGGATAATCAAGGCGCGCAGGATGAGGTGGGGTGATCATGAGGTACGTATGGGCTATAACCGGTTTGTAAACAACAGTCTAGATACAAGATATCTTGTTATAGGTTAAGATATCGATGGTAGGATGTTAACATTCTGGTGGCGATAAAAGTTGGAGTTCCTTACAACCAGAGAGTTAGTTAATTATTGGGATAAGGATAATGAAGGTAACATTTCTAGGAAATGTACTCCCATCTGCATGGATAGAGGGTGAAAAACCATTTAGAGGGGGAAAAATATCTCTTTACACCCGGCTAAGATTCGAAACACTTCTTGACCACTGGGAAGCCATACTTAACGAGCCTGACATTTTGTCCACGTGCCTACCGATATGAGTATAAAGAATAATACCGGAATAATATATATTTTCCGAAATAATAATTCAATTAGTAGACTTGCTCCCTGCTCACAATAATGAGTACGATTTTCTTAAAAGTTATATTTCTCCCTATATTCCTTGTTTATTTCAAATTCATACAATTATTTTTTAGCATTATTAGATTACTCTAATTACATCCCTAACAAAGAGCACCTCTAAAGCTAGGTTTAACATATTGCACACCTCTAGTACAACGCTTCAGCTTAGTTAGGTTTGCTTCATTTTCACTTAGTGCCATCTTGCCGATATCCGTCAATACGAGAAAACTGAGCTCAACTCAGTCAACTGTTCAAGTTTCTCTTGCAATCCATAAAAAATACTTATATTTTCATAAATAACAGACTAAATTCTACATGTCCATAAAATTTGGATTCAATTTTACTTAATCTTTATATTATAAAATATATGAGAATATATTTTAACCAAACTCAACCTTGCTAATCCCTAATGCAATAATACAATTAAAATTATTATGTACAACTCGGACGGTATATGACGTGTTGGATACATTTTAATTTTAAATTTTAAAATTAAGATAATCAACTAAAACATTAGGGTGTGAATAAAAAGCACATATAAGAGAATAGACGATAGTAATAGACAGTAGTAACAAGGAAAAAAACCCACTACTTATGACACAACTGCAGATAAAATATGTATTAAATTATTGTTTTAAACTTTTAGATTGATTTTCTTAACGGTCACAAGACAACTTAACACGCGTGAGGAAGTAAAAATATGTTTATTCTATTCTTGTCGATTTTACCGTGTAATCCCACAAGTTTTCTCCCATTGGCTGCAGTTCATCCTTTTCTCACGAGTTGCACTGTGAAGAATATAAAGTTATATTTGTCATACAAAGTGAGTGTTTCCATTACGTTATGATGATTTGTGTTCTCTCATTGACATGACTTTGCATGCTTTCACACCCTATGACAGATATTCAACAACTGTTGATATCACCATACGAATAAAATTAAACTCTTATGTTTCTAGTGGAAAATAATTAAGTTATTTCCCCCCCCCCCCCCAAAAAAAAAATTGATATAAAAACTGCAAAAACACGGCCCCTAACTAGGGGTTTCCTACAACACCAATTGAAGCATAAGTATAGAGCTGATACGATGTGAAACGGAGAGGTATGCATCAACCTTTGGTCTTTTCTCTAATTGTACTAACTTGCACCCGTCTACTTCCCTTTGGTGTACCTAATTTCATGCTTTCATCTTCTTCTTCTTCTTAACAAAATTGTTCTACTCATCATAGTAACGCCAATTAAAGTATCCCTTTTGGGATGAAGATCGAGAAGGCCACATTTTCTTTTGATATACTCTTATTTGCATGTCATGATGTCGTGCGACATTGTTAACATTCGTCTTTGGAGAATGTTCAATTACATTACCCTAGGTACTAAACGGACATAAGATAACTTTGATATATTTCACACTCGTACAAACTGCCGCAGGAATGTTGACTAATGAGTCTAGAAATATTATCTAACAAACAACAGCTTTATTAACCATGACTCATGAAGTTGCGTGACTTTGTAAGAACGTGTCAACAGATATAAAGTGGCAATTAGACTGATGAATAAGGTGAATGGGGTAGCCCACTCAATATTTTTGTCTGGGAGTGTAGGGGTGTTATTTATAGTGATTTACCACATTTACCTCTAAAAGTACTGGTTCTTCTTATCGCATCAAATTCAACTTAATCACTTCTTACTTTTTTCACCTTTCAGCAAGTTAAAATAAATATGATAAAAATAGTAAATATCTTGAATAATTTTGTTTTTGTTTGTTTTTTTGCTCGAAGAAAAGTACGCATAATGTTTTAGTTTATTCATTGTTTTTGATCGTAAGGGAACGCAGTTTTTTCCGCGCATACAGAGCATAAGAACCAAATATCAACTACGGCAAGAATTATTCCTTAATCTCAGAGTGCTTCCATTTTAATTATATTGTGACAAGTATTATGTAAGACTGTTCCAAATCTAAGTATAGTAATAGTATATACGCCAATGCCTCCTCCTCCAAATCCCATAAATTTCTTCTTTCCTTCAAGTTTTTCAATATAAAGTGAGCATTTTTCAAATAAGAACCTTTTCCGGAGTAAATTAAAGGAAAAGTTTCCATCTCACATCCAGATTACCTACGTCTCCAATTTATTGTTTAATATTAATATTTGATCAGGTCAACCAACTGGTATAATTACGGAGAGGATGGAGCTTGAGTTATGCCACATAGAGAACGATTTTGAGCGACAAGTGGCATCGAGATAATCTGAGCTTGGGAACGGGAAAAACCTCACACTTAATCAATTTGTTTAGCATCGCATCTTACTACCAGTTTGGGTTACACGATTATGAACTAATTACGCTAATAGTTTTAGGGATGAAGAAGACTATATTTAGAGAGAGTAAGTATACTAGCATTTGCGTGGAGGCAGACTTAAGCTTTGGTATTTTAACTTTGTAAAATCTACCCTCAGTCAGTGGTGTAACGTGCCAGCAACCGGGGCAAAGCAAGTATTGCGGCCCTAATTCATGGACCTTTAGCACTCCATGTTCCTTCCAATTCAGAATTAAACCCGTTGGTCTTTAAGCCCATGTATTGTACTTTATTGATTCATTAAAGTAAAATTAATTTAAAGCTAGTCTACTTATGTTTATTTAAAATCTCCTGGTTTTAATTTGTGCAATTTTTTAAATAACAGTATTGATATCTACATTGACAATCAACAATATTGCTAGGCTACTCAGTCTTTCTTGACTCATTGTAGAGCTCTGATACGTTTTGATAAATTTAAGTTTTGAGAAACTTATTTCACAGCTGGCAGTTGAAACAGTGATGGTTAGGAAGATTCTTAATATCATAACAAAGTTAGTCAAGCTCTCTTGCAGTTGCAACTTGTGCACCCGCCGAAGCAGATCTAAAGCTTTTCAGTTAGAAATCTGCTCATCAGGATTGCCTTCTTTATATAAGGCAATGTGGCACCGAAGGCGATCTATTTCGGTAATCATAGCTGCAGCGCTCAACTCTCTGTACTTAACACATTTGTGCTGAATTTGTTCATTATTCCAGATTTTCCATTGTTCCAGATGGTAATTTAACTGGATGGAGTAGTTTAAATCGTTCATCTTTAATTCAACCATGAAGTGTAACATCAAGATTAGGAAGATTTTTATGCAATGCTTTTTCCCCACACACGTTTGATAATAGGCTTTCTTAACGTTTACAGAAAATGCTTGAGACGTTGGTGGCTCCCACCAACTTAAGCTTTGGCATTGATGTTACATTTTTTTCAAGAAATGTGTTTTTTTCCACGCTTCGAAACGAGCATCTGTCATTGTATATGCTGTATTCTTGATACTATAGCAAACACTGATAAACTTTGTAACTTCATCCAATACATCCAATATCTTCTTTTGTTCTTACCTAACTTCTTAAGTTTATTTCCACAAGCCAGTACTTTTAACATTGTCCATTTTCCTATTCCAAATTGTCCTGCTACAGTATCACAGACATAAAGAAAATGCCACTACCTACCTTTTTCTTTTGAAATTTGGCGCCCCTAAGAATTTTGCGCCCAGGGAAACCTGATTTAAGGCCCCCCCCCCCCCCAACCTACGCCACTGCCCTCAGTGTACCCAACTTAGATAATAACCCTGATCTTCCCGCCATCGGGAGTCTAGTTTACTGTGAGAGTAGCGCCTTAGACCATACGGCCACTGAAGCAGGTTTTAATACATTGAGATTGGCTACAGTGCAAGCGTGTGCGCAAACAGTTCGCTACCACTTAGAGTGAGATAGGCCTACCGTGACAAAAGAAACACGTTCGATTTTTATCGTTGGCACGCTAAGCTGCTAAACGGTTTTGTATGTGTCGGCATTCAGCGAAATTGAGCATGGACACTTAAAAAATATAGTGGACGGTGCTTACAGAAAAAGTCATAATAGGATTTACCATGTTAATGTATTTACCTTATATTCGATGAGTTAAAAAAAATTATAACATCGAAACCAAAAACATATTTGTTTAAATAGTTCTAAAAATTGTCTTAAGCCTACGTTTTCACAAAAAAAAGTTTAGTCAGTTTTTTGAACGTATTTTTTCACTAAAATATCCTGTATTAATTTTTCTGCAGAATGTAGAATAAAAAGGTCCGTTGAAGCATATATCTATCTAGAATAGAAAGCAAAGAATTATAATTTTTACATCCTCGGTCCCGGCACAAATTTATCTGATTACCAAACCCTTACTTCACCTCTGACAAGACATCTTGTGAATGTGGGGAATGCCAGGCCTCCACCGTGGTTCGGATTCCACGTTAAACTGTAGGTCCTCTATTTCATCTCGCAATCACTCTACCATTACACATTAACGTAAGTGCGTATAACCCGAACGGGTAGTAAGACGCGGTGCTGCTAATAATAATAATAATAATAATAATAATAATATAGTTTTTATATAAATATCAATGCTGCCCAGGTGCAAATAGTAGAGTGAGTTCCCGTGAATACTCTTCAATGAAAGAGACAAAGAGTTATCAACATATAGACAAGAGGCCTCGTATGTTGAACTGCTCTTCCATCACTTTAAATTTCATACAATGGTAATAAGTGTTATAGTTCTTAAGAATGCCTCGGTGTGTCAATTTAAGATCAAATCCACCTCGCAAGATAGTTTCGAATTCACCAAATAGTCAACGTCGTTAAGGACAGAATGGCTTTCAGTACAGCTTGGGCAAAGGTCTGCAATACGATAAATAATAATTACTGTAAGTAAAGTTTATTAATTTTATTAACAGTGTTTGCTTCACTGTATGAATGGCTTGTATGTAGTTGAAGAAATGAGCACAAATAATTAAACTACACCAAACCTCCACTGAACTAAGAGATTTAAATCACTAGGCCATGATAGTGAACGAGCCTGATAGGCCGATATATCTGGCCAATCAAACGTTTGCTTCTACTCAATACAGCTTTATCACTCAAAATCGCTTGTTGTGTGATCTTAGGCTAAGAGTAGAGAAATATTAATAATGATCAGTCTCCCCCAAGATAGCCTAAAGAGAACGTTACTCATTCTAGGTAAAGATTTTTAAAATAAAATAATGTATTATCCTCTCCTGTTAAGATGGATATAAAACTATGTTATTATTATTTAGCACCGCATCTTACTACCCGTTCGGGTTATACGCTTAAGTACTAATTACACTAATGAATTAGGAATTGGGAAGGTTGAATTAAAGGAAGTGAACCCGCATTTGCGTGGAGGGAGAGTGGGAAACCATTTAGGAAAAACCACCCCCAGTTCACCCGACCGAGATTCGAACCTCGATCTCTCCGTTCTCAGCAGTCGGGCTCAACACGACTAGCGCGTTAGCCAACTACGCCACAGAGGCGGGTATAAAATTATGTGATATGAGCATGGCAACACATGGTGGAGTAGTGTAATTTTCGGTGTTGTATTGAACGTGAGGATAAGTCCTATACTTTATTATAATCCGTTTCAAACTCTTATTTTATCGGTCGCAAAGCTTTAATTTAAACATTAAATAGTAGTTTTATTTAGATGTTTCTAAGATATTTAAACATGTTTGATAAAGCATTACTCTACGGCTATAAATAAAGTACTCATCCCCCCCTCCCCCAGTGAGTTTTCTTTTCAAGTGGATGTAAACTGATGTAATTTTAGAGCAGTTTTTTGATAGGTTTTACCGTTTAGCCACAAGAGGCCTCCAAAGAAAGGTCCGCACTGACTTTAAAGTTGCTCCAAGAATTTGATTTTTTTTCGGGGTTTAAACTTTTTTTTTACTTTTTAGAGTTTTTCCGTCGGTTACAGGATATTAATTTGCCAAATTTCAAGCGTCTAGCTCATCTGGAAGTGGGTAAACATTAATGTCAGTGCGTGAGTCAGCCATGTGGTTTTATAGTATAATAATAATAATAATAATAATAATAATAATAATAATAATAATAATAATAATAATAATAATAATAATTCAAGAAGTAAATTTAAAAAGAAAAAGAAGAGATAGAACGTGTTCTCGCGTTCTTTGTATCCCCACCATAATGTTGGCGCATGCTTGACAGTATATAATAGAATCGGCTCACTTTTACATTACTTTGTATGGAAATGGTAAAAACTAAAGTAAATATAAGATCATTTTTACTTTCCAAACTGGCGCGGAGTGATAGGCATCAATGCGATACACACGACCCTTAAGGGTGTATGACCCAAAATTAATAATACAATAATTATATATATATATATATATATATATAATATTTTAGAAGGTCTTCTTAAACCAAACTTGGATCAGTGTATTAAATATAAATTAAATGAATATTTTAAGCACAGTGTTTACTCAAAGTGTGAAATGTTGGCATCTAATGCACTTGGCGAAAAAAGAAGACGTTTCAATAAAAGGGTTTTATAGGCTCTAAAATTAAAATACTATTTACATAAGGAGAGGGTGCGTGATATTGAGACATAATATTAGAAAAGGGGGTGGGGGGTCACAAAATTGTGACTATGCGTGACAAGAGGGAAGGGGTCAAAACACCCAAAATTAGTGTGACGTAGTTTATGGATAGCCTCTTATATAAAGGGAAGTTTTCTGATTTTAGAAGACTTTCTTTAATTCTATTTATATTTTACATGGATTTCAAAAAATCCTTTGTTATTATTTTCAGTTTTTAATATAGTAGGACTGTATAGACGTAATAAAACAAATATTATAATTGATAATTCTGTCAAGGATTAACTGGCAGGTTTGAAGTAGCCCAATTTAAAATGCATATTTCTAATTACTAAATAAATGCAGATTCGATTCCCGTGAGAGACTATAATTGATTATTTAAAAATTATTTAGAACAGTTTTTGTAAATTAGCGTGTTTGTTAGTAAGAAGTATAAAATCCAAAGTAAACAACTTTGATATTATATACTGAAATAAGCCAGTGTTCGCAAGCTTGATAAACAACATATATAAAAAAGTATAATCATTGCAACCACTACTGTACTAGTTTCAAAGCAGTTAATGTAATACCCAAGAATAAATGGTATCGTTATAGATGTGATACAAAATTATCGCACCTTACCCCTCTATAGTGAATATATTTTAGTAAAATTTTTGAGTTTTACACATCTTAAACAATAAATATTTAGTTTATAGATCCATTAAGATTAAAGGTTTAGTATAAAGAAGTAAGGATGAAAAAAGAAAGAATCATATTATTTTTGCGTTTATTTTTAATCAAATTCTCAATTCTAAGATTTTAAGGCAAGTAATCCAAAATGTACACATACTGACGGGAAGTTTAACTTTTTCATATTTTCTGGCCCTTTTCTTAGGAACAAATATATAATCTAGATTGCCTTGAATGAAAACCTTTTTAAAAAAACCTATTGTTAAAAAACAGTCCACCATACTTTGTTAATAAAGCAACAATAAGATACAAAATTTATTATTCATATCCAGAATTATGTCTATCATTAAATTAAAAGCATCAGATTTAATTATCTTTAATTTTGCTAAAGTCAAATTGAAATAAAATTGATGAAGTTTTCCAAGCTAATTGCACCTCCACTCCTTTATCACGAACTTGACTAATTTAATGAATACTTCAACTCCCGTTTCTTTGCCGCAAGCCGCAACACTAGAAAACTGCTAGCAGCCCTCTGGATAAGATCAAATAAGGTTGCAGTGAGATATCTGATTCTCTATTTAAAATTGATAGAAAATACAGTGCACTAACTTTATCATATCTTTAAGTATCCAAACAATTTAAAATATAACTTTTTTGGCTCATATAAACAATTTTAGAAAACATTTTAAATTTGGTAAAGAAAGTTAATTTTAAGTTCTCGATAAGAGATCATAAAATAATCAACTTAGCAGCTTGGTTAAATATACAGCTGTGCCGCATGGCAGTCAAGTATTTACTACACCTCAATTAGAAGCTTTAAACAAACTTACTGTATATGAAACATAAAATGTAATACACCTAATAATATATTTACCCGCTTCAGTGGCCGAACGGTCTAAGGTGTCACTTTCGTGTTAGACAGGCCGCCTGAAGAAGGGGAGATCGGGGCTCGAATCCTAGTCGTCTCTACTGAGGTGGTTTTTCCTAAATGGTTTTCCACTCTCCTCCCACGCAAATGAATGTAGATTACCTCTAAATTGCTTTCATCCTCATTCTTAACACATTAGAGTAATTATCATAACCTGAATAGGTAGTAAGATGCAGTGATAAGATAATAAAAAATAATGTATTTGAGTTTAGATTTGAAACTGAATGCCAGGCCGCCACCGTGGTTCGGATTCCACGTTACACTTTAGGTCCTTCATCTCATCTCACAATCACCCTACCATTACACATTAGCGTAAGTGCGTATAACCCGAACGGGTAGTAAGACGCGGTGCTAATAATAATAGATTTGAAACAGAGAGCAATAAATATTTGGTATAAAAATCTCTCCTCTTTTTAGCCAGTATAACGGTTACACAGTTGTTGTTAGGTAGTATAAAATGTTAAAAATATTGGTTCTTAAGTTGATAAAACTAAAAGCTACATGGGTAGTTATTAATATTGTTATTACATTCTATTGGAAATTATGTATATGATTACTTATCTTTATTGGATCCCTTTCTCACTAGCGCTGGTGGTTGAATCTGATGCCAACATAGTTCGATTAGTTTCGGTTTCTCTTTACACCATCTGCAGATTTTGGTGTAGGATGAATCCAAGAAGGAGCTCTCCACAAGTTTGTAGTTGAGTGATTAATATAGACTGAAAACAACATTTTTTGGATGTAAATTATCACCAACAGTATTGATTTCCACCAGAGTACTTTTAATTTGGTGATTAAATCATGACAAGGTGTGCTTGAGTTATTCACCCCATTTGATCAAAGGATCATTGGTCCCATTTCTTCGAAGGAATGGTGGACACCATATGTTTGCACGTTTTCTCAATGTTCGTGAGATAGTTGGGTGGTGGAAACTACTTAAAGATATTTCCAGCAAGATGATGCAACATGCCACAAGTCAAGGGAATATATTGAAATGATCCGGATTTTATTTAAAGAACGAGTGATTTCTTTGAATCTGTGGTCACCCAACTTAAACTTCCCTCCCCCCTTATTTTTGTTAGGTTATTTTAAAGGTAGGGTGGAACAGGATGCGATAAAAGGTGAGTTTTTATATATAAACATTTTGTTGGACAAAATAAAAAATATATAAAATAAAATATGGCTTCATTAGAAACATAGAATTTAATATTCTACACATGGTGATATTAACAGTTGTTAAATATATGGCATGAGCATAGCAGCATTAGATGACAAACATTTTAAATGAAAATATATGTTAATTTTTTTTAGTACCACATCTTACTTACCTTTCGGGCTATACACAGAAGAGAAAAAGTTGTCATTATATTTCAAGATATCCTTGACAAATATTCAAGAATTTTTTATAGCAACATGTGAAGAAAATTAAACTTTGTTTCTACTGGAGAATTATTTGATTTATTTTAACCAGAAAAGGTTTTTATATAAAAATTGCAATAACACTGACCTTAACTCGCGTCCCTTACACGGAAACCCCACAAATAGAATAATGTAAATTGACACCGCCGTAGTGAGATGCACATTCAACACATTCAGTGTCTATCCTGATCTGTATATCGGAACACGGTAGTCAAATTCAGCACATGTAGCAATCCAGCTTGTGTTCAGCTTGAAACAAGGTGTTTATTTATTCAACATTATTATATTTCATCCACCCACTCTTGATATAAAGCCAAATATTTGAGTTACGATTGTATATGAATATCGATGTAATAAGACAATAGTAAGCAACAAGTCTGAATTTTCCTCTATGAAACTTTCTTATTGAGCGTAAATAGTCCATATCATGTATCCATACAAATATATATAACTCATATTTTATATATATATCCATATAATATACAACCATATAAATATATAAAACTTCATTGCAATACCATTTAAGTAGCATTTATGTCCATGGAGAAATAAAAAAATTAATGAAAATGAATAACCTTTCATTCCAAAATTTGGTTTTAAATAGCATCGTTCCTTTACTCAAAACAATGACTCAAGTGATTAATTGTAAACCTCTGTTATTAACATTAAGTAGGCTACCAGGCTCACCCTGGAAAACTTATCTATTATTTAAGGACATAATATTTATTACAAAATTCTTTTATACGTGGACATTAATGCTAGATAATATTTATTTCATTAAAGTTATATGGCATATAGATATTTATTTATATAAGGGGTTCGCAAAGCTTAGAAACTTCGATTTGCCTTCGAAACAAATATCATTGTCGTTTTCGCTTCGATAAATATTACTGCCTCGACAATTAAGAAACTTAGCCAATAAAACTATTAACCTATAAAATAATCAATTTACGACATAGCCTAGTACAACTTAATATTCATATGGAATAAAATATGAAGTAATTATATTGCAAGTTGTTATCATAATTTGATTTATCCAAATAAAACAAAATATTACAAACCATACTGTTCATTAAACATGTATAGATTAATTTTTCGTATAAAGGAATATAAATAACACTAATAGAACTACTAGTTTATAGTGATATTAGTAATAGCTTATTTAGGCTATAGCCCAACGCGGTGCTAAAAAAATTAAAAATAATAATTTACTGGGAAAAATTAAATATATAGTTTTGTTAGAGTTATATAGCTTAGAATATGCTTAAAATACGGTGTAAATATATAGTACAGCTACTGTAGAGAATCAATGATTTAAAAAAAAAGAGCCTTTGCTAGTTATTTCTGTATTATTCGTAAGCCAAAACACTAATGGAAATACCATGCTCGATCCTTGAGAACTGACCAGGGTAAATTACTGCATCAAAATATGCACTCAACCCCATGAGCGCAACAAGACAAGACAAATGAAGACAATTCAATATTTCCCAAATAAAAACTGTAATAGTTGGAAACACCGGACTGGAAGAGAGGAGGCTAGACGAAACTGTCTCCTAACTTGCAAAGAGACTCTTCATTCTCACTTGTACTGCAACCCCCCCCTTAATATCTATAAGGCGAGAGAGGCAGTAAATTAGGTAAAGAGTTACCTGAATGAACATAACAATTTTATTTAGTAAAAAAACAATAACAAGCTGAGCAAACAATCAACACCGCGTGAAGCGCGCTTTTCCGTCCAACGTGGAAATCAATTACATCAAAGGTAAACATAAACGTTACCTCCTCAAAACAAATCACGTTACATTAAACCCATCAAAGGTAACGGTCCGGGATCTCAGTGACATGGTCTTTGGTTTATGGTTCTTTGGTTACTTCGCTAAATTGATTAGTTCCTAAACTGGTTACTCTAGCGTTTAAGTTATCCACCCTAGTATAAATATATATCTTTCTTACAGGCGCCCGTAGCAAACGTGACGTCATAGCAATTAAACAAGGCCACAAGGTAATAATAACCCAACAACCCTAGGCGTTAAACTTGGCGAACAAAGTTGAGTCCAGAAACAGCTATACTTGAAAATAACATAAGCCGGGTTTCGAACCCAGGACCAGACAATCTCTGGTTAAAAGCTAATATTGGCAAACGTATGAAATACAAATAAATAGGGCTCAGACCCTGAATATAAGTGGTGGCGAAAGCGACGGTCTAACTCCCAGCCGCGATAAGCGCGTAGCATAGTCAAAATTCAAATAAAAATAATTTAATAACAAAGTCCAAATAATAATTTAGAAAGAGTTCCCCCCATGACGCCGAAATAGTAAATTTGGTAGGAAGGTAATATCCCCCGAAACCCAGTCGCTGCCCTCACCTCTTATCCTCGAGCCGGTGGGGTAGTAAGTGACCTGAGATCCCGGTACCGCTAGTATTTATACGAAATATAATTCTCAGAAAAGGGGGGGCGGATCGAAGGAAGGGAAGGTTGGAGAACATTACAAACAAGGGGGAGGAGAAGTTCGAGGCTCATATCGAAACACGTAGCACCTTCGCGAAGCTCGGCGAAGGCGGAAACGGAACTCTTCTATCCATTTTCTCTGCTGGCCGAACACGTGGTCGAGCCTCATTGCCGGCTGGCGCAGACACGCCTTCAGTCAGTCTATTGTATTTGGCGAGAGCGGAGGTCGCTGGTCAAGCTAGTGCCGCGTGTTGACCCAGTTGGCTGTCCCAGTTGGTGAGTGTTGTTACAATGTAAGTTGTTACAGTACCACAGTGCACTACGGTTTGAAGAAAAATGACAGTAAAGTAAAACATTGATAAATGTTGTGTGTTTAGGAAAGAGACTGTGGGAAATGCGTTCAGCAACAGGAACGCAAAAGCCAAAGATGGGAAGGAGGTAAATTAATTTTCTCTTTGAGCTATGCATAAGTGGTGAAATTTCCCCGATATGTTTCGCTCATGGGTAATATCATTAGTCCAATGGACATTCTTCTTCGCATTATATTTACAATGGGCTAAATACTTAAAAAATAAGGAAATAATTCAGATAAACTCAACCTCCTAATAAATGGTGTTTTTTTGGGCTCACTACTAACTTCTTGGAGCCATTTGCTGTGAATTGGTAGGCCTACATAAAACTTTGAATTTATTTTTATTTTTAGCATTGCGTTTTACTACATGTTGAGGTTATACGCATAACTATGATCTAATTACACTAATGTAGTAGGGATGATGAAGAGTGTATTTATAGGAAGTGTACCTGCATTTAGGTGCAGTGAGAATGGAAAACCATTTAGGTAAACCACCCTCAGTACATCCAACCGGGATTCGATCTCTGATCTCACGTTTTTATAAGCACACGTATTACTACTATCCATTTGGATTATATGCTAATGCACTAATTGCTCTAATGGATTAGGGATGAGGAAGGTTGAATTTAGAGATAATCTACCTGCATTTACGTGGCTAGAGTGTGGAAACTATTTAGGGAAAAAAACACTTCAGTACACCCTACTGGGATCCAAACATGATGTTCCCATTATCGGTATCATATTCTATTGCGAGAGTGATTCCTTAGACCATGCAGCCACCGAAGCAGGACTATGCAAATTAAATTAGTTTATCAAACGTGAAATGGGCAGTGATACTCTTATTAATCATTATGATAAATTTTAGAGTAATGAAAAACAAACTGGATCAGTAGCCGATCACTTCAGACTTGAGGGGAAGAGTGAAATGATTAGTGAGTGATGTTAAACACACTGAGACAATAGCTGATCACACTTGGTTCGAGGAAGGGATGAAGTGGAAGGGACGGAGAGAGATTTAAAATCCACTGAGACAATAGCTGATCACTCTTGGCTCGAGGAAGGGATGAAGTGGAAGGGACGGAGAGAGATTTAAAACCCACTGAGACAATAGCTGATCACACTTGGCTCGAGGAAGGGATGAAGTGGAAGGGACGGAGAGAGATTTAAAACCCACTGAGACAATAGCTGATCACACTTGGTTCGAGGAAGGGATGAAGTGGAAGGGACGGAGAGAGATTTAAAATCCACTGAGACAATAGCTGATCACACTTGGTTCGAGGAAGGGATGAAGTGGAAGGGACGGAGAGTGATTTAAAACCCACTGAGACAATAGCTGATCACACTTGGCTCGAGGAAGGGATGAAGTGGAAGGGACGGAGAGAGATTTAAAATCCACTGAGACAATAGCTGATCACTCTTGGCTCGAGGAAGGGATGAAGTGGAAGGGACGGAGAGAGATTTAAAACCCACTGAGACAATAGCTGATCACACTTGGCTCGAGGAAGGGATGAAGTGGAAGGGACGGAGAGAGATTTAAAATCCACTGAGACAATAGCTGATCACACTTGGTTCGAGGAAGGGATGAAGTGGAAGGGACGGAGAGAGATTTAAAATCCACTGAGACAATAGCTGATCACACTTGGTTCGAGGAAGGGATGAAGTGGAAGGGACGGAGAGAGATTTAAAATCCACTGAGACAATAGCTGATCACTCTTGGCTCGAGGAAGGGATGAAGTGGAAGGGTCGGAGAGAGATTTAAAACCCACTGAGACAATAGCTGATCACACTTGGCTCGAGGAAGGGATGAAGTGGAAGGGACGGAGAGAGATTTAAAACCCACTGAGACAATAGCTGATCACACTTGGCTCGAGGAAGGGATGGAGTGGAAGGGACGGAGAGAGATTTAAAACCCACTGAGACAATAGCTGATCACACTTGGCTCGAGGAAGGGATGAAGTGGAAGGGACGGAGAGAGATTTAAAACCCACTGAGACAATAGCTGATCACACTTGGCTCGAGGAAGGGATGAAGTGGAAGGGACGGAGAGAGATTTAAAACCCACTGAGACAATAGCTGATCACACTTGGTTCGAGGAAGGGATGAAGTGGAAGGGACAAAGAGAGATTTAAAACCTACTGGGGAAGTTGCCGATCGCTTCAAACGTGACTTAAAAAAATGTTTTAAACCGATATTGTATCAACTTTAATAAATAATTTCTGACACGAGTTAACATTTTTTTACTTTAAATGCTTTTTCAAAGTAGAAAGTATTATTCATGTTTTAAATTTTTGACTCAAAGGACAAATGGCGATCATAGAATTTTATTAAAGTACCTTATAACTTTAGAACTACTTTATATAGTACAATATTAACCAACCTTTGACGTTTATAGAAAGTAATATTCATAAAATCGTTATTGAAAGAGAAATTCTAGTTCTAAAATGAGTTGCTAAAGAAAAAGATAGGTAAGCTATATCCACGTTGGGCTATATCCTCTAGTTTAAACTATCTAATGTGTGCAAATGAGGGTTATAATTTTCGTAGAGTGCAAAATATAGATATAAAACTAATTAATTTGATTTAATTTTCAAGTATTATTTATTAATTATATATATTATTTATTAATTATATTTATTTTTTATTTATTATATATATTATTTATTTATTATATATAATTTATTAATTATATATATATATATATATATATATATATATATATATATATATATATGAAAATATAGACAAAACGGGTCTTCATTAAACACATATTATCCTAAAAAAAAACGCCAATTCCTCGAATATAAAACAATAAATCTTACTTTACAACTTAATTATAAAAATACTTAAAATTAAATCAACTAGTTTTACACAGTTCATTTAGTTTTATCCCCTTATCATATAGTTTTACCACTCACCCGAGGTATCCACATTTAGTCATGCTAATAATTAAGATTCAATTTTGAGAAAAAATGTACAGTCATAAGAAAGGAGGGCGGGTGGGAAACAATTTAATTCAAAACATCCTCATTACAACCATCCAGGATTATATCTCCGACCTCTCCATAACCATCATGCCCACCAATGAGGGTAATCTAACAATTGAACGCAAACTAGTTTCAGATTAGTAAAGTTTTTTTTTTCAGTGAGTCACACTACCTGTCTGGGTTATAAACTAATTACGCTAATTTATTAGGGATGAGAAAGTTCTAATTTAGAGGAAATGTACCTGAATTTTAGTGGAGAGTGAGTGGAATACCATTTAGGAAAAAACATCCTCAGTACACCCGATCAGGATTCGAACTCCGACCTCCACATCATCGGTAAGTACAATCTATTGCGAGATTGACGCATTATACCATTTGACCACTGAAACGGGCATTAATTTATTACAAACCATTATTGTTTTTTTTTCCGCTCACAGAATTCATCCTGAAAAATGAGCGTAGAATAAAACATCCACCCGTTTAATCTATGATAAATTACCAAGTTCCACCCAAACCATCATCACAGTGATGTATATCCACATTTTATTCACACTTTACTAAAAACAAGATTAACTTTTGTTTTATCTAATATTTCACTCATCTTTACGAATTTCTTATCGTAATGGGAGGTTTAAATGGTTGTTGTGTATCTATGTATGTGTGTGTGTCATCTCGGCATCAGCTACCGGGTCATAACTACTTCATTATACAAGCGCTGAAGTCTGGACTCAAGCTTTTAAAAAGTTGTACTTTGTACGTGGTGTCACTTAGAAATGTTTCTTTTCTTCTTTCATGCGTTCGTTCTTGCACAGTCTTTCTATCTCATTTCCATTCAATCTTTTTTTTCCCCCCTTTTTTTTAAGATAGAAGGATAGATACTAAAAAAACAGTAGAAGCTGACAGAGCGTAGAGACTCGAGACAAACGGGCGGCACCTGCCTGTAGATTTTTGTCTGTTCCATCTCAAAGGAACAGTGGTCCATCTCCAAAATAATTACTCATAGATTTACATGTTTGTCCTATCACTAAATTTGAATCTGATGAGCCTATCAACATTCGTATTACTCTCCAAATCATCTGATCAAAACCCTCCCAAATTTACAATTTTTACTAAGGCTCTATCCAGTTTAAAATAAGGGGGGGTACTACGAAGGACGATTTGAACTATCGGGGTCTGGTGCGTCGCTTGGATCCAAAAGTGGTTGAAAGAATGCCAGACTCGTACAAGAAAGAGTTCCTCACGGTTTACGCCGTTTGGTCTGTCATATGTGACGCCAAACCCTCACCCACTTATCTCTTCCCATAAGAATTCGAAGTTTCCACTGGATTTTTCATTGAGAGTGTGAATAATTAATTCACTTAGGATTTTTTTTTAAAGTGCACCGCGTCTTACTTCTTATCCACCTATTTACACTGATAGAATAGGGACGAGAAAGTTGGAATTTAGAGAAAATGTAGGCCTATCCACATTTGTGTGGAGAGCGGGATTGAAAACCCATATAGGAAAAATGACATAGGAAAACCAACATCGATGCATCCAGCTGGGATTCGAACCCAAGACTCTCCATTATCAACAAACCAGACCAGACGAGGTTCACGTCTTAGCCCACGTGTTCACTGATGTGGGTCTCAAGGTATTTAATAAGGGCTAGGTGGACATATAATTTTAGCTTAGAAATATTAAAATATTAAATAGGCCCCTAAGCAAGGGCGTAGAAAGCTAATTTTTCTAGGGAAGTTCAGCTAGAAAATATAAATAATTACTTTACCTTTAGCCAATAAGTTATATATGTACCCCTTCCCCAAGGGGTTCCATAAAATTCCAGGGGAGGTCTGTACCCCCTCACTCCCACCTCTTTCTACGGCCTTGGCTCTATGGATATTATTCTTACTTGTAAAAAAATGACAAGAAATTAAGGTTGGTCTATAAAAGTGGGTAATATAACTCATATTAATAATTAAATGGTAATATAGATGTTTAACCGGTCGTAGAGAGCCTATACAGTATACATATTGATGTATGACGGCCAACTCGCCTCAGTGGCGTAGTTGGCTAACGCGCTGGTTTCGTATTGAGTTATACTGCTGAGTACGGAGAGATCAAGGATCTAATCTCACTCGGGTGAACTGGGGGAGGTTTTCCCTAAATGGTTTTTCACTCTACCTCCACGCAAATGCAAGTACACTTCCTGTAAATCAAACCTTCCTCGTCTCTAACTCATTAGCGTAATTAGTATATTATAGACTATGCGCATAACCTGAACAGGTAGTAAGACGCGGTGCTTAAAAAAACCAGATTTTAAAATATAAAAGAATATATCCAGAACTAAGATAGAGTATCGTAAATAAGATATTATTATTATTATTATTAGCACCGCGTCTTACTACCCATTCGGGTTATACGCACTTACGCTAATGTGTAATGGTAGGGTGATTGTGAGATGAAATGAAGGACCTACAGTTTAACGTGGAATCCAAACCACGGTGAAGACCTGGCATTCCCAATAAGATATTCATTACCATTATTATACATGGGCAAAGAGTTTATTGAAATATTTTTCAAAAAAAAAAATTGCATCATAAATTAGATATGTTTAAGTCTATTTTTTAAAAAGGATTTTAATCATTTTAGATAATTACAAATAATTTTAATATGAATGTAAACTTTTAAGAACTTGCCTCATAAAAACTCCTGATTAAATATTAAAGTAGTTTAATTTTTTATAATAGATAAATAAAAATTATTAATTTACACCTGCATTTGTGGTCGAATGATCTAACTGTAAGGCGTCATCAGAATATACTGGACTGCTAACGATGGGGAGATAAGGGTTCGAATCTCGGTCAGGTTTACCAATATGGATACATTTCCTCTACCTTCCTCATCCATACAACATTAACATTATTAATATGCATGCGTATAACCTGAAAGGGTAGGGAGACTTGGTAAAAAGAAAAAAGAATGACTGAGAATGAATATAGGCTGTTATAAGTTACATTACACACAATTAAAACAGACGTTAACTCTTTAATTCACTACACGGATAGCTCGTAACTTAGGTAGGTTATATTATTATTATTATTATTATTAGCACCGCGTCTTACTACCCGTCCGGGTTATACGCACTTACGCTAATGTGTAATGGTAGGGTGATTGTGAGATGAAATGGAGCACCTACAGTTTAACGTGGAATCCGAACCACGGTGGAGGCCTGGCATTCCCCACATTCACAAGATGTCTTGTCAGAGGTGAAGGAAGGGTTTGGTAATCAGATAAATTTGTGCCGGGGCCGAGGATTTAACCCCGTACCTCAGCACAGAAGTCCGACATCTTACCCCTAGACCGCCAGGACACCTAGGTAGGTTATAGATATCGAACAAAAATCCTCATCCAAGTGCGGAAACCTCTAAATTTTATTAGAAAAATTGGTATTGACACAAGCATGGGCACCCATAAATTGACGAAAAGGGAGCTTCATTCCCCCGTATCACGATGCAATTTTTACTTTCTTTTGTTTATTTTTATGAAAAAATTAAATTGTCTAAATGGGATTTGGATGCAATTAGTTATTAACAAATTTGAAACATCACCAAGTGAGTTGACAGAAATAAACATTATAAAATTTATATTTTCTCCCATTCCCTCTCACAGTTTTCTTTTCATTTTGTTTTCTTCAATTAATCTGTGAAAGATATAATGTTTATTTTCAATGGGTCCAGCTACAACTAAATTTTAGTTTTAGTTAATTTTTAAGAATTTTTTTATTGGAAAACTTGTTTCTTGAAACTCATATAATTAGTTTAGGATTATGTTATAATAATCTAAAATTCCCTCTCACTAAGATAAATTCCTGAAATTTTCTCTCGAGGAGAAGGGGGGTGTGCCCCACCCCCAGCAGATAGGACTTCAATTAGTCCCCATTTGTAAAACCCATGTGGGCACCCTTGGATACAAGTGAAATAACTTTTTCATATTTTAAAAAATCAACAAAATTAAAAGATAATTATTTTAAAATAAAAAATCTATTTCAATGTTGTAAGGTGAGTTATGGTATTTCAGGTTAGAGCGTAGTCACGTGTCTATTATTCCGGTTAATTGGTCTTGAGACGGGTTCTTAAATTTAAATCTGATAAATAATTTTTCAAATTAATTTCACTGACAGCGTTGGTGGGGTTTTTCACTCCTTTACCTGACTCCCAAGGTTGATCTCCTATTGGGTTCAATGCGAATGGTTTATTTTCTCTTATTGATGTTCTATAAGCTCTCCAGTGGCAGACCTTTTGGCATAGAGGTCAGCATTCCTGACTACTAATCTGGAGCGCTTGAATTTGATTTTCAACGCTACCTTAGGTATTTATCCCGAAGGAGAATTGTTTCCATGGTAGCCATGGTTTCGATAACTAGACTCAAGTTAGGCTTAAGACCACAATATAATAATAATAATAATAATAATAATAATAATAATAATAATAATAATAATAATCATTATCTTTTCATCGAGCCGAAGTAACCTCACCAACATGGCGCTCCAACCTCAGAAGACACCTACATATCCGTCACTACCAGTAGTAGATCAGGAATGTCATCTAGCCGACAAACCTTGCTGGCATACGCTAAAAAAAACCAAAAAAGTCTCTGTTGAATGCTGGTATAGTTCTTTAATATTCAACCACATATCTTGTGTTACTTAATTAGTATATATCAATCGGTAATAGCTTGAGTGAATAGTAACAAACATAACACAAAAGCAAACTTAAGCACTACTAATTATTCCTCAAATTGCGAACCAAACCTTTTTCTTCTTCTTTTCATTCGCACGAATCTCTGTCCAGAAATTTGGCTTATGGCCGGTTCTTTCTCCAGAAACTTCAAGAAAATGTTCGAATTTATCTATTTTGTAAACTAGGTAGCTCAAATGGAGGAGGTATGTGCCGCCACATTTGTCGGCTGTGGCAAGCGGCATGTTTCTGTTTCGATTCACCATTTACATGATTATTTAAACAGTTCCCCCCCCCCCCCTTTTGTTTGTCACGTCTGCTACCTTCTAATTATAGTACAATTCGAATCACTTGTGCCGGGTTTGCTAACGAAATATCCTGAATCAGTTAGCATATAGGGTAAGGCGTCAAACTCTACTGGTATATTTTGCCAGTAATAGGAAGGTCGGAGCTTGAATCCCGGCTGGGTTTATTTAAGTTGGGGGTGCAAGAAACGCGAGAAAAGGTCAGTGTTGTTGCAGTTTTTAGATCAAAACTTTTTATGGTCAAAATAAATAAAATATTGCTTGTATAATAATAATAATAATAATACTAACACCGCATCTTACTACCCGTTCGGGTTATACGCTTTTTAAGTAATAATTACTCTAATGGATTAGGAATTGGGAAGGTGGAATTAGAGGAAGTGAACCCGAATTTGCGTGGAGGGAGAGTGGAAAACCATTTAGGAAAAGCCACCACCAGTTCACCCGACAGAGATTCGAACCTCGATCTCCCCATCCTCAGCAGTCGAGCTCAACACGACAAGCGCGTTAGCCAACTACGCCACCGAGGCGGGTTTGCTTGTATACAAATATAGAGTTTAATTTTGTTCACATGGTGGCCTCAACAGTTGTTTAATAGCTTCCGAGGGTGTCCTGGAATTTAATGACAACCTTTTATCTTTATTAAAAAAGATTATTAGATAATGTCGCTATGCTCTTGAGAGATATTCAACAACTGTTGATATCACCATGTGAAGAAAATTAAACTCTATATTGGATTTATTTATATTGGATTTATTCTAGCCAAAATAAGTTTTGTTATAAAAACTGCAAAAAACACTTATTTTTCTCGCGTTTCTTGCATCCCCACCTTAATATGATTTCTATTAAATGGCTTACCACTACCTTTCCACCCAAATGTTGTTGCATTTACTCTAATATTCTACCTTTATCATCTCTACCCCGTTAGTGTATTTTTCTGCGTATTATACCCCTTCGGAATTTATACACATATGGACTAATTGGGCCCTACGTTAATCTTTTGGGGACTAATCCAAGTTTTTTTAGAAGCACGTCTTACTACCCGTTCGGGTGATATGCTTATGCATTAATTACGCTAATGGTTTTAGGGATGAGGAATCCTATATTTATAGGAATTGTACCTGCATTAGTGAGAAGGGAGAATGGAAAACAATTTTGGAAAAACCAGCCTCAGTATACCCGACCGAGATTCTAACCTTGATCTTCCTATCATCAGCAGGCCACAGTCTACCATGAGAGTGACGCCTTATAAATATTTATTATGCTTTTACTAACATTCCATAAAATGTAAAACTTTATTGAAAGATACTTACAAATTCTAGCATATACGTAACATCAATAAATATAAAACATTCGAGATAAAAAAAATTAACAACTCTTTCTACAAGAAAACGCCCCCACGCAAACTTCAAATGTTTTGAAATAACTATCTATAGTAGAACCCATTAGACAAAACCCCGGTAATCCGAAATTCCAACTAGCCTGAACACAATTTTGGGGAACCCGGGGGAAAAACCAGATAAGTCAAATGAAATACGTGTATTTTATTGTTTAATATACCCAAAGTTAAAAGAGACGTCTTGTACGAAACATTGTTTAAAAATGTTTAATATTTCCAGGTTTTAGTCAATTCAATGTGTTTCCCTGTAGCTAAAATTAAATAAAATACTGTATAAATCAATACTGTAAATGTAAAACTATTGTTATGTGTTATACATCAGTTAAATCAATGTGAATTTATAAAACTCATTCAATTGTGATTTAAAATCTGTGAAAATCCTCTGTCCCTCCTAAGAAAATTTCGTATTCTCCCGCTTCATCCAATTTCCAATAATCTGAACAAGCTTTGGTCCGAGTTAGTTCGGAATAGCGAGATTCTACTTAGGGCTTACATAAGAAATTATTAATAGTAATTTAACATTCAAAGAAGTCAAAAGTATATTGAAATTATATCGTTTGATCCAAATTTGATACATTTATATTTTAAGATGCTCAAATTGATATACCCGTACATGATTGACTTTATTTTTCTTTTATTTTATTTTAAATTAGTCTTAATGAGGACTAGATACGGGAAATGTAGAACCGCAGACCTCATCTTAATTTAGTATTCAAAGCTGCAAGAGGTGGATAACTGGCTATCTTTCAGCCAGATACCTGATATAAAAGACGGGCATTTGGCTACCTTCTATTCAGGTACTTGATGCACAGGGCAGACAACTGGCTACCTTCTATTCAGATACTTGATGCAAAGCGTGGAAAACAGGCTACTTTTTATTCAGGTAAAACACACAAAGGAAAGACAATTGTATACCTTCAAGTCGTGTATCTGATAGAGAGCCCTGAAAGTTGGCTGTTTTTTAGTTAGGAATATGTTAAGGATTGCAAGCGAATTGTTTCCTGCTAGACGTTAAGATACTTTTTTGGATTCAGTCACCAGCCACCATAGCCGATACGTGACTGTCAGAAGATAACTGGAAGCGCTGTTCATACCTTATCGTAGCTTATTTGGTTTCTGGTTTTAACGTCCTTAGAATAACATTTTAGAAAACATTATAAAGTAGTTTAAAGTAAGGAGTGGTAATCATTAAAGTTAAGACTTAGATAGGAAGCTCTGAAAATATCTATAACAAAATATAATATATTTTTTAAATTTAAGGAATGAGTTAGTTTCAAAATTTTTAGATGTATTAAGTGACATTAAAATTCAACAAGATTGATTATAGTTTGCTTTTAATGAGCAACAAATTTTCATATATGAAAATTTTCAATAAAATAATATAACATCATCAACTAAATTAAACCATAAGTTGACAATTCTAAAATACAAGTGTTACGTGTTAAGAATGTGTTACAAAACATGGATACAATAGATTAAGGACAAAACAAAGTTTTAAGTTCAGCTGAGTTGTACCTAATTACACAATTTGAAATAGTAGGTTAACACCTGTCTTATGAAGTATAATAAAGTGATTATGTGTTCTTGTTACAAATTTGAAGAATATAACATAGAGTGGATATAAACAAGGTTTGTAATCTAATATGTTGATTAAACATTTTTGAAATTTTAAAGTTATGTATAAAATTTAAGCCTTATCTTATTCCAGTACCATTACTCCTTGAGATAATCAGCCATAGAAGGATGCTGATTTATATTCTTCCGACATGTTTCGGTATGTAAAATACCATAATCATGGAAGCTGTAAAATTAAATTAAAGAACCTGAAGAAAATTTGAAACTTATGTTGTGAAAAAGTCTTGATAATTACCGTTATATTAATGAGTTGTAAAAGACAATTAATAAACAAACAACCTTACCAAGTCGTTGTGAGAAACACTAAGTGCTGCTACGACTGCGAGATATAAACTAACTAGGGTGTGGTTGGAAGGAAAGATTTGTTTCAAAAACAAAAGACAAATGAGAAAACGAGCTAAGCAAGGTACAGTTATCATGATCATGGTGTAAATTGTTAGGTAGGGGAAATACTATTAAAACCAGTGAATTTAGAATGATCTATGAAAGCAAAGATAGATAAATTTATGGGAAGGATTATAAAAATGAAGGATGAGGAGCTAATCTTCTCGACTCCGGCTCGAACGGGTCATTATTTACTCTGGAAGGTAGAGCAGGATAAACGAAGTTACAGGAAATTGAATAAGTTAAAGTGAAAAAAAAACACTTTAATACTTGAAATTTCTCGATTGCATTCATTCAATTTTATTTTTTTATTTTAGAAGCAGCCCGGAAGCTGGTTTTATATGCACCCTCGTCAATCACGATTAGCGCATGCTCAGCCATTCGGTAGGATAGTGACACCCGCCCACTCTATCTGGGAGAAAGCATATGTACTAGAGAAGTCGTGAAAGTGCGATGGTTTCCCATTGTCTTTAGTAATGAATTACTATGAGCGAGAAAGAAAGTGCCTAAACATTTTATTGAAAAGGCCTCTCATATCATGCTTCAATCGACATGTAACCTACCATGTTACTTCCCACCTAAGGAAGTTGTGCTACGGATTTTCATCACCATAAAAAAAACCATTGGCCTCAGCCGAGTTTGAACCCGTAAAATTCTAGTCGTGAGGAGAGAAATTTACTTCAAGACCATCGAGGTTGACTCCATTTATATAATATAAGATAAGACAAGAATTGGATAAGAAATGGTTTAATTTAATGTTTAATAAATTAACAAGAACTACGAATCAAATTTTAATATAAAACATAGAAATGAAATTGAAAAAAAATATTAAACAGAAGATATAGGCAAGATTAAAATGACATGAAATAATTTAAAAGTTATTTCTTTTATTTTTTATCACCACGTCTTACAACCAGCTCGGGCTATACGCTTATGTGCAATTTACGATGATAGTTTTAGAAAGGTTATATCTACAGGAAGTGTGCCAGATTTTGCATGGAAAGAGAGTGGAAAACAATTTTTTTTTAAACCACCCTCAGTGCACCCAATCGAGATTCGAACTTAGATCTCCCCGTCATTGGAAGTCTAGTCTACTACGATACTAGCGCGTGACACCATTTGGCCACCGAAGCGGTTTTACAAAACACATATAAGTAGTTGTATAACACAAACCAAAGAACATTTTTGATGAAACCATTTATATGAATTAAATAAACATAACGGTGTTAGAACAAAGACAATTTTAAATGTAAAATTATTGTATTGGATCATATAAGATAAGCTTATATGAAGCAATAAAACTTGTCAAGAAGTTATTTTAAGGTTGTTTGTGAAATAACATGATATTTTATAAGAACAAGTAATGAAACATATAGTTATTTTCTGAAAGTAGCTAGGAGGGATAATGCAGTCTTATTTTTAGCATCGCGTCTTACTACACTTTCAGGTTATACGCTTATGTACAACTATTAGTTTTAGGGATTAGGAAGGATATATTTAAAGGGAGTGTGCCCACATTTGTGTGGAGGGGGAGAATGGAAAACCACCTGAAGATACCCAATGAATAAAAATGAAAAATAGTTCGACAAGAAGTGATGTAGTGATCTGAAACATTCGTTGTTTCATTTACAAAACTCCTTTCTTCAGGATAGTAATTAGAGGCTGAAACACGTCGTTACAGATGTAGTATTTGGTCACGAACCACTAGGTACCAAGGGGAAACTGATATATCTGCACCAGATAAGACTTTAAATTATAATATACTCAAGATTTAAGAATGTTTTCTAAATATTTCTATTTATGATTATAAAGTCTTTTCTCTTTGCCAAACTATTTTTATTTTTACTTAATTTGTATCTTCAGGTAATCTCTGCAATCAATATCTTTCCTAATTACGTACACAAAAAGTTAGCTATGATATTTGTCATTACTTGTTTTTACAAAATATTTTAAGTATTATATCACCAACAACTTTATGATAACTATTGGACAAGCTTCATTGCTTAGTAAAATCTTATCTTATATGGCACAATAGCATAATTTTACACGAGTGATTTTTGGAATTGGATACATAACCCTAAAATTAAGGGTAGTTTACTTAAGGGAAAAAAGAGAAAAAGTCGATTTTGTCAAAATCGGCTCTAACAATTTTGATTATATTTCATTTCTAAACATTTATAAATATTTTAAACAGAATGGATACTCTCAATACTTCGGCAAAATGACTTTAAGTAAGCTATCCTTTTTTTTAATCATATCTCCGAAACTATTTGAGATATGAAATTACTTATCATTACATATATGTATAGCTATTTATAATTCAAATATTTTATTCGAAGTATATTTTTATAAAACCAATAACTTTCAAGCTATACGCAAATATATATATATTTTAACTTTTCGAACATAAAGGCAAAGTATTGTGACCGTAAGAAAAATCTAACCTGAAATGTTGATGGATGTCGATGTCTCCAGACCCCCCTCCTCTCCCCCGAACTGTAAAAAGTGGTGGTCTTTGCAATGCCATCTGTCTGTGTGTCTGTTTAAACTTAAAATTAAGAGTAGTTTAATAAAGGGCGAAAAGAGAAAAATATATTTTCTCAAAATTAGCTCTAACGATTTTGATAAATTCGTATCGAGGCGTTGATTAAGATTATAAATAAACTGACTACTTTCATTTTCCCATGAAAATGACTTTTAGGGTACTTTACAGTAGCAGAAATTTCCGTATCTCTGCAACTATTTGAGATACTAAATAAATTATCATTGCAAAATTGTAGTACTATTAAAAATTAAAAACACTTTTATATGAAATATATTTTTATATATCCAACATTTTCTGAAATATTGGCAAATAATTAATACAATTTGGTGGGCTTTAGTTGTAAATAGATACTACTTAATAATTCTGTAATGTCATAGAGTAATTAAATATAAGTCTCTCAGTGTGTTGTTTTTCCTTAAACGTCTTAGGAATAATGTTTATACAACAATAATCTATCTCCTTCATTTTTGACTCAATTGTCAATATTTACATTTTTTATTGGTCAAAATTTATAAAATAGAAATTGAATAGCAATGTGATAACCTAAAGATGTGCAGCACCTAATAAAATATCGAAAATTTTAACTAGAAGTCGATATTTTAATACGAAGTGTTGACCCTTCTGGATCCAATATTGATCTTTTTTATCGGTCCAAACATACAAATGAGGACATTAATTCTTTAAAAATAAAGTTATACAATTTAAAACAAGGACTCAAAAAAATTATTTACATAAATATAGTGCAATTTATGCTTAGGTTTGCTAGTGTATATTATTTTGTTTCATATTTATTACAAGTTTTGAGTAAATATCTCCATTTTTAAACAATAGAGCGAGAAACTCCGTGTGGAGTTCCATACGATTTATTTTATTCCTCACTAAAAATTTAAATTGCTGCTCTCTGCATGTGTGGCTCCTATGACTTTGGACCCAATTAAAAATATTTTTCATTTATTTATGATATTAAAAATAAAATATTTCAAGATTTTAGTAAATGTTCAAAACTATTTTTTTTAAAGAAGTTTACTTAAAACCTCTTTTTGATAGTTTTGTTCCAAGCTATAAAATATTATATGAGAAGGTTTATATGATTGTGTTGTACCATTTGTTTTCTTCACTCTATGATTTCAAGTTCTACTTTATACTCTCCATATATTCTAAAATCGGTGAGTTTTTAATTACTTGGGGTTTAAAAATAAACAGAATAGAAAACAACTATCTTGTTCATGGTATGTTAGCTGAGTTTGTTGATGTTGCAGTTCAACGTGCAGAGGTCTCTGGAGGCGACGCAGCACCAACAGAGCACGAGCCCTTTGGACCCCGTAACAGCGTCTGCCGGCCCCCCTTACCATGGCACGACCACCACACACCACCACACCACTTCCAGTCATCACAGCAGCGCCGGCTCGGTTAGCTCCGGAGGTGGTGGAGTCGGAAGTCCTGGTTCACCTCTCCGACACAAGGAGGATGAACCGCCGCCATCTACGGGCAGGGCCTCCGGTGAAGGTACGACCGCTGACTCAGGAAGACCAAATGTCGATACCAAACTATAGTTTGATGGTCTTCTGTACTTTCATAAGATTGATGTTATCATCTTATAGTCGACCTCGGTGTCTTGGGGTAAAGTGCTGGCCTAAGGATCTAATGTTCGTGGGTTCAAAGCCAGCTTGGGTCGTTGAAATTTTCTGAATCAATAAACATCCTTAGCACAACTTCATAAATAAATAATTAATACTACCTTATTTTGCAGCTTCTTCTTACTACTTATCGGGGTTAACCGCATACTAACTAAATACGCTTATGTGTAAGTGATAAGGAAGGTTGAATTTAGATGAAGTGTACCCGCCTTTTATGGAGAGAGAGAGAGTGAAAAACAGTTTAGGATAAACCACCGTCAGTATACCCAACAGGATTCGAAGCTCGTTCTCCCCATCATCGGCAGTCCAGTCTTCTTGCGAGAGAGACGCTTTAGACCATTCGACCACAAAAGCGGGTGTATTTTGTACTTCCCTAATATCTTTGTTATCACTAGGGCCAGTCTCTTGATGTCATGCAATCTATTTTTTGGTTCCTCACATACAATACTCATAAGTACATAAACTCTGTTCATAGTCCCTTAAGTGTAGACATGTATATTTTATAGGTCAATTTTTGGTCATAATTTATCAATTTGCGAATTTTAGGTCCTATTTTCTTGATTTAATTCATTTTAAATTATCTATGTTGAACAAGTATATGTTTTAATACTATCGACGATGCATAAATACTCAAAAACATGTTATTTTCAACACACAATTGTCGGAATGAGAAGATAATGTAGACAACGAACTTAGTATCCCCTTTGCTTGTTTGGTTGTAAAATACACATTCTTGGTGAGGCACTGCAAATAAACATTTTTTACCTTCAGCACTGCGTATTTATACACTTAAGGCTACACGCATATGTACTAATCAAGCAAATGAGATGGGGATAGGGAAGGTTGTGTTTAGAGGAAGTGTAACCGAATTTGCTCAGAAGGAGAGTGGAAAACTACCCTCAGTACACCAGACAGGGATTATAAACCCGATCTCCCCGTCATTGGCAGTCTTGGTCTAACATGAGAGTGACGGCTTAGACCATGCACCCACTGAAGCAGGTAAAACGCTGAAAAGGGATGCGTTGGGAGGGTAAAGCTATTAGTTTTGAAGCAGGTATTTATAAATCATTATTATATCTATCAGAATGCAAGAGTTTAGTTTGTCAACACCCTTAGTTGCATATATATATATATATATATTCATATTTAAGGTTCGTGTGACTATTACAAGTTTTTATTAATATTTACAGGCTATTTTTTGTAAATATATATAATTTTTTGGTTAATTATAGGTCATCAAAATACGGGCCCTTGTCATCACATTTTAAAAAAACTACCGAAATAAATCCTCTCCAAGGTGCTTTCACTTCTCATATAGAGGAATTACAGAATACTTAACACTCTCTTTACAAATGTTCGATTTACGAATATTCGTTATCATGAACGTCACAATTCATACAAAATTTCTAAGATTTATTATTTTGATTTATGTTCGTCACCTTAGCTCAATCGGTAACGTGTCTGCTTACTAGAAATAAATTAGTGATTGGGGGCTGGCTATTGTGTTTGTTCTAGTTTAAAGTTAGTTTAAATGTCGTGTTCTATATAATGTCATTTCAGAGCGTGAGAACGCTTAATACCTAAAATATAATTAATATTTTAGAGATGGTCTTATATTTCTTGAATCCTGGTCTAAAATTTTTCTTTCTAATCTTGAATCAAAATTCAAATGCTTGATTAAAAATACACAGTTTTACTTTAGCTAAAATATTTAAAATTTAATTAAAAAAAAGTTTTTAAGGGCTTGGTAACACTGACAAACCCTATTTGGTTTTCCATGTCGCTTACGTCATAAAAGCAGATATTAATTTAAAAAAATCTTTTTGTGATTTTGTTACTTTCCCAACTACACAAGTCTTATCAATTGCTTTAAACCGTTATTTAAAGTCAAGGCCTTCATAATTATATTAGCGTTATCTTTTTAAGATCTTTATCAATTCCGAATCTCTCAAATACTATAAAAATCAAGGATTCTAGTGTCCTATTTTATATCTAATATTAATATTTTATTTTACGTCATGTAACTTTCTTATAAGATAATCCATGATGCATATATACATTATAACGTATTGTATAGCATATGGTTTTAATCCTTCAAAATGGCTGCTAACATTTATGATAAGTATCGTAAAAGCTCAGAAATGCAAGATACATAGGCCTATAACGAACATCGTCTTGGAACGGAACTGTTTTCAAACCGAGAGCTGCCTGTATTTTGATCGTGAAAGTTTTCAACCTTGAGGTAGTGATAGATTCTCAGGTTTTTATGAGCCTATGAACCCAAAAAAATTGGGTTTCACCAAAATGTTTTTCTCTTTGTCTGCATGTTTTATTTTTACCTGGGTCTATAACAAAAACTATTTGATAGATTTATTTCAAACTTGAGTTAGATGTTACATTGGCATACATCAAGATTTCTTTAAAGCTAAGGGTACTTACTAATCCCTCATTTTTGAAAATTTGAACCTTTTTTGAAAATTATAACAATTTTGAAAATTACACCAATGATTTAGTGAGATGTTTCAATAATTATGATCATAGCAAATTGAAGTTTTATTCTTCCCTAGAAATCTTTCAAAGAAGATGCAAAGGTAATTAATTGTCAGTGTTTAAGGTGGGATTGAAGGGGACGCGATAAAAGGCCAATGTTTTTGCAATTTTATGGCAAAATATTACTTTGGCCAAAATAAATAAAATATTGCTCCAGTACAAACATAAAGTTTAATTTTCTTCACATGTTGATATCAACAGTTTCCGAATATCTGCCATGAGCATGGTGGCATTAAAAACAAACTTTTTAAATGAAGGAAAAAAGTTGTCATTAAATTCCAGAACACCCTTAACAGATATTCAAGAAATGTTGAGGTCACCATGTAAAGAAATTTAAATTTTATGTTTTTACTGAAGCAATATTTTATTTATTTTGGCCATAAAAACTGCAAAAAGATTGGCTTTTATCGTGTCCCCTTTCATCCCACCTTAAGTCTAAGTGAAGAAGATTTAAACTCTGACTTTGACATTTCGAAGCTTCGTACAGTCCTAGAATCATGTCTCTAATATCCCGGTTGATCAGCCGTGAAAGTTACTCCTACCAGAATATCTCTATCACTGTTACCGACAAAGTGATTTTATGTTTCCTTTTGTGTTTTCCCAATCAGGTCCAGTTGGTCCGGAAGATGATGAAGATGATGAGGACGATACACCTGGAGGAAGTAGCTCTGGTCGTAGCAGAGCTCAGTACATGTCTGCTAACTGTGTCGTCTTCACACACTATTCCGGAGACGTGGCAGCAGTCGTGGACGAGCATTTCACCCGAGCCCTTAACTACGTAGAGAACAAGGGAACCTCTTCTTCGGGACACATAAAAGGTAAGCAATAAGGCTATAGCATAATGGTAGGAAACCTAGTTGGTTTTATAAACATTCCTGGAAAAAGCTGTCTGATACATTGTGTCGTGACATTATTCGATTCACAAATATCCATTCCACGTTCCTATATAAGTTATCGGTCGTTTACCAGGCATTTGGGTCTTGACGATCAACCCAATTTTTTTGTGATTTTCAGGGAGAAAAATTTCAACTGTTAAACTATGTAAACTGTATATGTATCGGGTCATATAAAATAGTATTATGTTCATTCCAGTAAACACCAAACTCGTGAATTGTTAATGGTTTTATCGATATTTAACCTAAGCGCATCATCTTATTGGCCATATCTCGGCTACCCCTTAAGAGCTGATTTCCACTGGTGAGTTTAAAACCTCAGCTGGTAGTAGGGCTGTTTAGTGACAAACCTCTTTAAATGGTCGTGTTTAGGGATGTGTAAAAAGTATCAATACTCTACTAATATCGATATTAGCTTTTCAATACCTATACTTTTTACTCGATATTTTTGTCGATACTTTAAGCCCATTACCCACTACGGCGCAGTGGGCGCTATGGGTGCAGCGAACCGCCGTGTGGATCATTCCATGCACCTTTCTACGGAGGTTCGCCCATCTAACGTGCCTGGGTTGTGGACATTCAGTCCATCTAAAAGGTTTCTTTGTTTAATTTAGAAATTTTACGAAAAGGTTTACTGTACAGTTTTCATATGGCCATAATGTTGCCTTTGTTTTACTATTTTTATCCTCTATTTTTAATTAATTAAATCAACAAGGAAAAGCACGATGAAAACATGGTAGTTGATGGTGTTTATGTCGAAATCCACCTAAGTCTAAATGTGAATTTTAGCTGCCAAAAGGAACATTGAAAATATAAGCCTATTTATGTATTTAAGGTGTTTAACGTGCACCTTCTGAACCGACAGATTATATCAACACAAGAGAAATTCCATGAGTGAGAGCAAAAGGGCCCACCAATTTGGCTGGAAAAGGTATTTTCATATACCATCCAGGGTTCATTTACATGCCACAATTGACTTAGGTCAGACGGCTTTAATTACCCTCCAATGGGAGTTGTGCAATGGATTTTTATTATTCAAGACAGATCCGTTGACCCCTACTGGGTTTAAACCCACGAACTTTGGGTTCTGAAGTGAGACAAAGTGCTCACAATTCACAACACAAATGAACACGTTTCAGTATGAAGCATACTGGCACTAAACCAATCCATCCGAGTGGTGTCAGAATGACGCCAAAGTGCATTTCTCCTGTGGTTCCTTCCGTCTACCCCTTTACACACAGGCACGACGCAGCACGGCAAAAGAAAAAAATATTCTCTAGAAACCTCGAGACTTCTGGCATGAAAATTCCACAAGCCGCTTCCGTGTGTCGCAGCGCGCTGCACTGTAGTGGATGTAGCACCATTTACTTTCACAAGAAGCACAGAGAATTTCTTCTCGGTGGTGCGGGCAGTGCGCCGTACTGGGCGACGAGATTTACTCAGCCTGGTATTGGACCGTTATCCTAAAGAAACAAAAATATTTTTATAATTTATATACAATTTTAAACTCATATTCTGATAGCATGGTTAAAAGTTCCTGTTACTTCGTTCGAGAATGAGATTAATACGAACCTTGCGTATTTGATGACATTATGAACTCAAATATTCAATGCGGCACTTACAAAAGCTCGTTCCTTATCTCTATCTTGAGCTAATTCTATCCAGTCCACCTCATTATGGCCTTTCTTCTTTCAGGTCCATTCTAATGTTATTCTCCCAGCTGCGTCTAGGTCTTCCCGATGGTCTCTTCCCATTGTGTTTGCCAGTCACTACCCTGAACAAGGTTTTAGAATCTCCCATTCGCACTGCCATTCCCTGCCCTTCATAATCTACAAAATATGATTTTCCTAACAGTGTATTGTGATGCGTACAGGGTATGTTAATCATTGTTATGTAATCTCTTCCACTCCCCAGTAGCCCCATCCCTTTTTGGATCATACACGCAGTATTTTCAGCGTTCACTCTTAAACCTATTTCCTTACTAACCTCTAGTAAAATATCTGCATTTCTGGCAACTGCTTCCTTACTATCACCTAACAAAGCAAAATTATTTGCGGTGTCCGTAAAACATACCTCATTAATTGAGGATACTCAAAAACTTATTATTAGCTTTACAAGTTTTTTGGGTATCCCAAACATAACTTATATTTAATATAATTTGTTTCTTTTAACTGAATCATTGGCCCTTTTAAAAACTTTGCATAATTGATATACAGTACCATCACGTTGTACTCCCACATTTTTCTAATATTTGTCGAACAGTAAAAATCTGATCCGTTGTTGATTTATTTCGTTGAAATCCACACTGATGATCCCCATTTATTTCTTCTGTATATGGAGTCAATCTTATTAGAATTATGTTAGATACATTTTTTAACATGTTGGTAGTAGTGAGATAACGCTATAATTATTAGTTATTAAATTCTGTTTTATCTCCCCTTTTAAAAATAAATATTAGAGTACCTTATTTTCATTTTTGTGGTAATAGGCTACCTCATCGTTCCATAGGAACATAACAATTTATGAATATCTATTTCTAACATTTCCCCACCTCCCTTTATTAACTCTGCTAGAATTGCATTTCTGCCTGGAGTTTTAATGTATTATTTTATTGTTTAGCACGTCTTATTAACCGTTCGGGATGTATGCTTAACGGACCTTTATTATGTCTAGTGATATAATATATGGATTATAAACCATCCTATTAGAAATTTATGTTAAGAAAGTTTTATTTATTGTTACTAGATAGCTATAAAACTTTAAAGTATATAGAGATAAAACATAGCCATTTATGCATATAAATAATACTAAATAAATTGATAATTGAATAAAAGTTCTTCTTTTAATCTCGGAACTGATATCTACAGTTATCGATGGATAAATTTGATAAAATTATACTATAGGTACTGTCTTCCAATACTATAAATTATTTAAGTATCAATACTTTTCGTTTGATACTAGAAATTAATAAAGTATCGATACTTGTCTTCGATACTAAAAATGAGTAATATATCTATACTTGTCTTCCTATACTAGACATGATTAATGTATCAATACATTTCTTCCTATACTAGAAATGAGTAAGTATCTATACTTTTTGTTCGATACTTGAAATTAGTAGAGTATCGATACTTTTCTTCCTATACAAGAAATGAAGTATCGATACTTTTCTTCCTATACAAGAAATGAAGTATCGATACTTTTCTTCCTGTACTAGAAATGAGTGAAGTATCTATACTTTTCTTCCTATACAAGAAATGAATAAAGTACCGATACTTTTATTTGTATACTAGAACTGAGTAAAGTATCGATAATTTTTACGAAACTAGTAATGAAGTATCAATATTTCTCTTTCTAACCATCCCCATGGTGGTCAGCGCACCTGGATACGAATATAGGGGTCCAGGATTCGATTCCCGGCTCGTACACTGAGTATTTCCCCCGTATTTTTCCTGAAAGGGGAATTACCCTAATGGTCACTAGGGTTTGGTTATTAAGGCTTTATTAGGAATAGATAATTACTGGCTCCCCACCTTCATAATCATTAATCACTATCATCACATCATCTCATTGCCGGTACGATGTGTAGATAAAGGTTTCGTTCCACCAGAGGGGCCAAAAGTCAACACACACAAGCGACCGAACAAGAAAATATATATCTCCCAGTCAAAGTAGCCGTACGATAAAAAAAAACTCTTTACTTACCACATATTTGGTTGTGTTTCCACAAACGTGCGCAGCTTGGTTTCCGATTCTTGCGACAAATTTCGCAAAATCTGGCAGCACTGTCAATGTATACCCTGATTTTGGTATGGAGCCCGTTCTGGAAGGCCTTACTTCGTACCACAATCCAACTCTATAGTATTATTTTGATAGGATAAAAAACTTCCAGAACGACCTCCTAAATTTCTGGAAAATCTTTTCTCTTACAAAAATATTACTATAGAGTAAGATTCTGATACAAACCAAGGCGTCACAGAAAGGGCTCGGTTTCAATAGCTGTGTTTCCATCAACTATTGAAATACGTATGTTTATTAAGCTAATCATTACACAATTTTAAATAGTATTTAATAACGTCAAGCTAATTATTTTTTTAAAACTAGAAATGCTAAATATTTATTGTAATGGTTTTATAGCACAAACGGGTACTAAGGCGCAGTGAAAATAAATCTTCAATATCACGCACTTCATTCATTAATCTAATCAAATATAGTAAAAATAACGATAATAAAACTAAAATAACTAATTATATAATAAAATCAGCCAAATTAATCTTACAACTATCATTCTGGTAGGCTATGTTTAATTCAACTTTGATAGCTCTACAAATTCCAAATTTTCCCAATCACAATCAATTTTCTCAATAAATAAATCTGTACATGGTTTTAATATGGTCTAGGATGTGTGGAGGATTAGTATAGTCAGCCAAATATACGAGATACACAAAATGAATTGAAAAAATGAATTGTTTTGTCTTTAATGAAGATAACATTTAGTTGTTCTGCAAAGCGTTTGGCAAGAGTTTGATTATAATTTGGATTAATTTAGATCCTCAAGAGGAGCTCTTATAAAAATGGTATATCTACTATGTAAACCTTAGATACTTATCTGCTGCACGCCACTAGAATTGCTGGTCACATGGCCTAAGGGGTGGGGATCAAAATTGACAGGGAAATAGGTGATAGGGAGGTTGAGGTTCAAATTTCAGCTGATCGAACTGGTTATTTCTGACTTTAGTTTTTATATCGTCTCTCCCTCTGAAATTGCAGATGCACGTCCTCTAAATTCGAATCTCCTCGTCCCTACCCCGCATGGTCTGAGGCAGCGTTTTTCAAACTGGACTACGCCATAGTTTTTTTTTCTCTCGCACCACGTCTTACTACCCGTTCAGCTTAAACACACATGCACTAATTACGCTAGTGAGTTAAAGGTGAGGAAGATTGAATTTATAGGAAGCGTACCAACATTTGCCTGGAGGGAGAGTTGAAAACCATTTAAGGAAAACCACCCTCAGTATACCCAACTAGGATTTGAACCCTGATCTCCCCCTCATCGGCAGTCTAGTTTATCGTGAGAGCTACGCCCTAATCCATGCGGTCACCCAAGAGGGTCTTACAATAGTTATCTCAGTCTCCGAGAGGCAATTTTATAATATTCTTTATTTATTTTTCGCACACTAAAATAATATCATTTATTAGAATTGCCATTTGTTTCAAATCTGAATAAAGAAAATTTTCTAAATAAGCAGCCAGAATATGTGATGTTTTCCGTTTGTTTTATACTTTTATAATTTAACTGTTGTAGCGATTATCTGCTAGTAATATAAGTGTAAACAATTTTTTGAGGGCTCCAGCATGTATTTTTTCTGGTGCAAGGGCTCCTTCGGTTTAAAAAAGGCTTTGCAATCCATGGTCTAGGGCGTACCTCTTGCAGTAGAATAGAATGCCGATAACGAGGAGATAGTTTCGAATCTCGGTTCGGTGCACTGAGGGTGTTTTTTTCCAAACTAGTTTTACACTTTCCTTACATTAAAATGTATGTACATTTCCTCTAAATTTAACCTTTCTAATCCCTTAAACAACTAGCGTAATTAGTAACTAATCGTTTAAACCAAACGGGTAGTAAGATACGATGCTAAAAAACGTGTACATACTTTTAGTTTTGCTAAATTTATATGAACATAGTGTAGAGTATGTAATATTACTGACCTGCCCATAAAGAATATGTGAGAGCATTTACAATACTATCGTCCTAATTTTATAAATGTATTTAATTTTATTTGAACTTTATAATATATTACGTGGCACTTAAAGCACTTCTTCTTCTAAGAAGGCACGAGCCACTGATAAGTGACGTCAGAGTGGATGACGTAGGACCTATAGAGTCAATATGACGATTTGAGGTTTTTAATAAATAATAACTTCCTGTTCTGGAAAGATCGAGTAGAAATTTTAAAAGGTAATTAGAGGCAGCTTCCGGCTCTCGGACTTTCTACTGCCATCGAGATTTTTTTTTTTGTATTTTAATTTTTTTTAACACCACCTTCTAGAATGTTCTTTCGAAGCGAGTTATATACTAGGCTTGTTGAAATAAATGTGCACTGGCTCACTAGCCCTGACACTAGCACCCTCACTGTGACTGTGTCTGTCACTCCAGCCTTCGATACGTACGGTCGTGTTATTTATTAGTCGTGTCTCAAAATTGTTAACAACATGATCAGTTTTATGATCAAGACAATAGTGATATTATTATTGCCAGGCCGCCACCGTGGTTCGGATTCCACGCTAAACTGTAGGTTCTTCATTTCATCTCACAATCACTCTACCATTACACATTAGCGTAAGTGCGTATAACCCGAACGGGTAGTAAGACGTGGTGCTAATAATAATAATAATAATAATAATAATAATAGTGATATTAAAATAAAAATCACATCTAACCTAATAATTGTGTATTATTTCAATGGTACAAATAGCGCCCAAACACGAGGCAATTATCATCAACATAATAGCATAATGTTATAAATGGCATCCATCGCTGGGCGATTAATTCAATGATGTTATAAATGGCGCACAACGTAGAGGCAGTTACAGGAATGTTATAAGTAATTTTAGTTTGTATAGGTAAAATTGCAGTACACTTATTCCGATTGCTATAAATTCCAGTAAATGAAGAAAAATATACAGACTTTAGTTTTTATGAGGAATATTCTTTTAGAAAAACCAAATTTTTCGTTCAAAATTGCGAATATTATACTATTTTATTAGTGTTATTTTATAGGTATTAATGATGTCTCTCAAATGTTATAGTTGCAGATCGGTCATATGACTTGACCTATGAATACATGTACGAAAATTGTTTTAAGTAACTGTTATCAACATTGATTGAAAGTCACTAAAATTCGGCATTGTATAGATATGTTTTAATAGCTTTATAATTAAAAATTGTCAAAATCTTCCAATAACACTTCCTTACGGATTACTCTAATTTTTATTTTAATGTTATTATTTAAACGGACTAACATTTTTATTCTAGCCGTTGTAGCTAATGGAGTATCCAGTTTTCACATAACGGGCCTCTTCCTTCTCCCGGCGATTGGTCAGCATTTTCAGTATTTCTGTGTTTCATTTTCATTGGTCTTGATCAAGTAAACTTTATTTGAATATATTATTTGGGCTATGTAGTTGGGGGTGACTCAACATTTTCTACAAATACATGTTTTTAAAACGCCAACTTTATTAAAGAAAAAATTAAATCCTCTTTAAAATTATCCAGGTTGGGTAAGTGGCGGTGGAACATTATTTGTGTAGTGGGGAGGGGTTAATTAACCAAAAAGCGGTTGTGAGGAACTTGTTTCTCTCCCTCATATATAATGAGTTCCAGGGCCCTATCCCAACAAACATTTTACGATTGGATATCTTTAAGCTATTAGATTGTACCTCACATAATTTTTTTTTGTGAAAATTATACTCCTTTAAAATATATTTAAAGTAGTCTTCCATTAGATTATTTTTGAAATTTAATGCCCCTAGAAACTGTTTAGAATCGTCTTAGCCTTAATTTTAAAATTCCAATTCGATTCCTTTAGGATTTATTTGTAGTTTTTTAATCATATAGTAGTATAAAAGGCGATAAAAATGTATTAGTAGGTAAACAATTATTTTCAGTGGGCAATGCACACCCCCCACCTCAGTTATACAACCATTTATACTTTTATTTAATAAGTGATCAGACCCATCTCGGTGGCGTAGTTAGCTAACGTGCTAGTTTCATGTTAAGTCAGACTGCCGAGGACGGGTAGATTGAGGTTCGAATCTCGGTCGGGTGAAATGGGGGTGGTTCCCTAAATGGTTTTCCACACTCCCTCCACGTAAATGCGGGTTCACTTCCTCTAAACTCAACCTTACCAATTACTAACCCATTAGTGTAATACTTAGTACTTAAGCGTATAACCCAAATGGTTAGTAAGATGCAGTGGTGACCTGGCGGTCTAGGGGTAAGGTGTCGGACTTCTGTGCTGGGGTCCGGGGTTCAATCCTCGGTCCCGGCACAAATTTATCTGATTTCCAAACCCTTCCTTCACCTCTGACAAGACATATTGTGAATGTGGGGAATGCCAGACCTCCACCGTGGTTAGGATTCCACGTTGAACTGTAGGTGCTCCATTTCATCTCACAATCACCCTACCATTACACATTACCGTAACTGCGTATAACCCGAACGGGTAGTAAGATGCGGTGCTAATAGTTATAATAATAATAGTAAGACGCAGTGCTAAAAAAAAGTGATCAATGTAAATTTTCAGACTTGGAACAACGGCTAACAAAATGTTAGCCCTTAATTCTCTGTTTAATTAGTAATTACCATAAATTAAGATTCAGGTAGCTTCTAGATGGATTTAAATTTTCGAAATTTTTCTCTGCCTACGATGTTTGGACCCACTCCCCAACCCCAAACCCGTGAAAGCGCATCCATTTGCAATCATCAGAAAATTGCGTGTGCCTTAATCTAATCTCAGAACCGCTAAACTTACCCAGACCACTATGGTCAGGGTTATTTGAAGGTAAACATATTTAATCGACCGAGCAAAGCGATGTTCTGTTTTAACTTGACTGTTTGTCTCCCTGGATCTTTGTTCCGCGATAACTGCCAAAGGCGTAAACCATTGTTAACGGAATTTGGCAAGGATAATTTTTTGAACAAATTATATACAGGTGTTGCGATCTGGATATTCGTTTCAGGATGGAAGCCACTCAAAAGATTTTTCATTTAATAGTTCATTTTAAGTGATTTGCATTTATAATCCTAAGCAACCAAACGAGTACATTTCGTGTGTTTTCTTAAAGTTTAACATATACTGTGAGACTGACGTCTTAAACCACGTGAACCATGGTTATTATCCATTGATATCATTTAGGCCTACTATGGTCTAAATAATATATTATTAGCTGGTTTTTTCTCTAGCTTAAACAACAAGGGAAAATATAAAATTCAAATATAAGGCGAAATTATATGAAATATTTCAATTTCAAATCCAAAGAGAAACCTTAAGACTGTAGTAAGGATAGTAACATGGAGAGAGGTCTATTGTTCACAAAACTACTAGTAAGACTGTAGTAACGATAATAACATGGAGAGAGGTCTACTGTTCACAAAACTAGTAGTTATCACGTTCATTGACTAGAGATGATGAAGGTTGGCTTAGATAAATTGCACCCACATTCACATATACCGAGCATAGTAGGACCACAGTAATAATACTTATATATAAAACTACCTTCAAGTTACCAGGCTGAGATTATTTGCTTTAAACATAGACATCCCCGTCAAATTTAGTCCAGTATATTTCAAACTTAATGCCTAAGAACACATGACCACCACTGGAGAATAGAGATTGATTTTAGTTATAAGTTTAGCTAGGTATCATTCTTTGAGAAATATTATATAAATGTTTAGTTTAGTAAGCATTTCAAAATTTTACCCCAGAATTGCTTGTTTCGGTGCCCGACCAGCCTAAGGCATCACTCCCGTGTTGGACTAGCCTGCTAAAGACGCGGAGATCAAGGCTTGAGTCCAGTTCGTTTCTACTGTGGCTGTTTTTTACTAAATGGTTTCCCACTCTCCTTCCACGCAAACACGGTTATATTACCTCTAAAATGCTTCTTTCCTTATCCATACCTCATTATAGTAATTATTCGATCATTAAGGTTGAAGGTAATCAAGGTATAATAAAATATTACTTGTAAAAAGATGATGTGGGTTTGGAATACTAATCAAATCTATTATTTCTACGGTTTCCCTGGCTCTGTTTTGGATTTAAGAATAATATTAATCCAAACAAAGTTAACTATTTAGTCATTTAATTCACAATCAAGAACCAAATTCTGGCCCTAGCCTCTCTGACCACGCATCACCTTAAAGGGCTTATGTAACTTATTCAGCCTATATGTTTAAATAAATGAAAAATTGAAATAAAACAACTTTCCCACTTTTTTTTCCAAGCATTCCTTACTTTGGTTCATTTGATGACGAGAAAGATGTCAATAAAGTCAAGTGTTAACATCTTCATAGTTTTACAAGTGATGTGCATTTGTCTCTATTTTTTTTCTTTGTTGGAAGAAGTGTTTTGGTGTTCTTTTTTGAAGAAGTTTGGAAGCGCTCAGAAAATCTGAGCGGCCAGGCGTTGGAACTAAAATTCTTCGTTAGCATTCCATGGCAACACGCCAAATCGGCAACACGCAGCCGACTCATTTCTGGCCGATTCTTCGTCGCATCCCAAAAGACTTTCCTGGCTTTTACTGAGAGGTTTTTCTGTACTCGCTCCATCTCCGTCTTATTTTCTTTTTCTCCTGTTCAATAGTGGAGGCAAGAAAACTTTGGTTTTTTTTTTAGGAATCAGCTTGACAATGATTGCCACGAGTAAAGCAAGACCACAGCGACCCTCATTCTTATAAGTGGAGACGACTACACTTTCTTATGAGACCACTGACTTTTTCCTTCTCGTACTAATACATGACTATAAGGTTGGTTAAGATTCAAATTAGAGTGTAGATGAAGGCGATTTAGTAATGATTTCCAGTACATAGACAATACAACAAAAACTAGATTTTTTTTATGTCATAAGTAGAGACTGGATTTGCCTGTTTGTATTTTATTTTCCTTGATCGTAAAACATAGACAGTTATTACGAGTACAATATATTTATTTTATAGTGCCTATAATTGCTTATTCTATTGGTTTTTTCCTATTTTATAAATAACAGCCCTAACGTGACCATCTCGGCTTTGGCCTCTCTCTTTTACATAAGGTATGGATTTTCTTCTGAAAAAGAGTGTCCAGTTTCTTAGAAAGTCTAATTGTAGTATACTGTTTTTGGAGTAGGTTTGAAAATCAACACTTGTTAAATAGCTTACAGTGGGCGTAAATCGAGCGTAGGACAATGGGAACAGCGGCAGAAACCTTGGGAGGAAACAGAATGCCATTGCAGGAGCAAAGTTCAACTTCTTCGGAAATGACAAATTTTGAAATTTTCTCCTTTGATATTGTGTAAAGTATAATTCAACTTTTCAAATATATATAAATGAAATTTTTTTAAAATATAACCAATTTCACAACTGAAATCTAGAAAAGTATCTAGTGATTAAGAGCATGTCACCTGCTTTGGTGGCCGCATCGTATAAGGCGCTACTCTTGTAGCAAAAGACTAAACTGCTAATGACGGGGAGATTATGGTTCGGTTCCAGTCGGCTGTACTGAGGGTAGCTTTCTCTAAATGGGTTCCCACTCTCTCTCTATTTCTCTCTCTCAACGCAAATTCGGGTACACTTCTTCTAAATTCAACCTTCCTCATCCCTAAGTCATTAACACAATTAAGACATAAGAGTATAACCCGAATGGATAGTAAGACTTGGTGCTTGGAAAAAAAAAAGGTAGTAAAATAACTTTAACTCTGTGCTTTTTTCCCCTCTTAAGTGCCTGTTCTGGTGCCTAAAACCCATATTTTTAATGCATATTTTAAACATATTTGTTGCCTAAGAATCCTCTCCATAGTCATGAGCATTACGTGATACCTACCACAAGCAGAGGTCTGAAATTTTAAAATTGAGTATCACCAGTGCACAAACCTGTGCACCTCGAAACAGGAAAATAATATCTAACGTTACATTCCACGTACAATCATTAAACTATAAATATTTTTCTCGGACAACGCCGGGTGCTTACACTAGTAGACAGAACTTATTTTAAAGACATAGATTAATCAACTGTAAATACACCTCGAAACATTGTCTAAAGTGAAACAAGAATAGTTGGTGTTTCTATAGAAAAAGGGAAGACAAATTCTAAGCTTGGTGATTCGCTATAGTTTGGAGCAAGCTCGTATTAAGTTACTTTTTTGGCCAACAGGTTTTTTTACCTATAACTGATCCTTCCGCTTATGCATCAAATGCAGTAAGGTTGCTCTAGTTTAAAACAGAACGATTATTTTCATCATACTAAGTAGGCGTACCTCAACAAAATGCTTGATATGAATACATCCAAGCGTTTATTTTTTTTATATTTGATGTAAACTTTATAAATATAGTTTAACATAAACGCAAAGCTTATTGACTAATTTAAACTTTGATACAACAATTAAAACAAGACACAAAGTTTTGGCACAAATAATCTTTCCATAAATATCAGCTGAGACTGAGCTGGTGTCCCCTTGCCTTGATTTTTAGAAGGTCTTCTTTACGCATGGAGGTAAAATGGGGAAACCACTATGATAGATCACAGGTGGAAAATCACCATGAAATAATTTATAGCTCCCGGTAAAATTATTATTATTATTAGTACCGCGTCTTACTACCCATTCGGGTTATACGCACGGTAAAATTAAAACTGATGCCATGCAAGTCTTACGATGTAGACTGAGTGACTACTGGTGTGTGTTTCTAGGCCCATACGTAGATACCTTATATTATGGTGAATAAATATTTGAAATTTCATCATAAAAAATCTGAATTTCCTCATAAAAATGATAAAATAAACCAAAAATTTCGTCGTAAAAATGGTCTTATAAGACTTGGAAAAATCAGGAAAAACACATTTTTTAACCATTATATTTTTTACGAATATAATATAAAATCAAACCATAAATAAATACTGATATAATATTCTAACTCAAAATAACAAACATAGATACAATGAAATCACAAAGGAAGCTAGAAACTCCAGGCTTTACAAAAAAACAAACAACTAAAGATTAGAATAACAAAAAAAAACAAAAATATTAATTCAATATATCGATTTTTTTTTCTGAAAGGGAATAAAAAATAACGTCTAATTTAATAATCCATTGAATCAAATCGTTTATGATTACTTTTAAACTATAAAATAAATACATAATAAATATTTTATCATTATATTTGAAACGGAATACAATAAACGCATGGGTTTTTGTATATTATTTTCAAGTCTACATATAAGAGAATAAAATTACGATCGATATTTGTGAGTCCACTGCGTATATATCGACTAGTTTTTGATTTGACAAGGATGGTAAAGGCTGCATATATTTAACCTTGACCGCTAATGCATTAATTTTACGGTAATCAACATGGCTGCTAATGTTATTTGCGTGTTAACGAACAAACGGAATTTTAACTAGAAAATATGAATTTCGTTTTAAAATATGAATAATAAAAGATTTCGTGAGAAAACATCGATTTCGCGTAAAAATACATTTATCGTTTTATTTCGTGAACTCTAAAATACGTAATAATGATTTATTTGAACTTGAAACAAGTTTTAGCGCTTTCGAAATGGATTTTTCAAACATTTCGTGAAAGCACTGCTCGCGAAAAGTCGGTGTCCCTACTCATACGAGGTGAGGTTCATAGAGATTTAGTAATTAATATCTTCCAAATAACTTGTGATTAAAATTAAAACTTTCAAGTAACTCTAGTCTTGTATTGATGGTTAATTGATGGCGTATGCTACATTCTTTTTGTCATGTCAAGCCTACCACTATTTTATTTATGTATTTATTCTTAGATGGAGACTAGATGAATCCAATGACTAATATCATAAAACCGTTCGAGGTCCCCCAATATAATAAAAATATAATAAAAAACCTTTTGACCAAGGTCCTTTTAATATCTCATAAATAGGTAATATGTTAAACAATAAGAAATGTGAATATATAATATGTGACCGCCGTGTTTGCTTTTGGACTGAAATGCAACATTTCATCCAATTTTTATGTTTAGAGTCGAATGGAGTGATCTATCATTTTGTGTAGTAATCTGTAGGGATATAGTGATTAGTGATAGGCAAAACTTGAACTAATAGAAAAGTTCAAAGTAAAGCTAGACATGCTGATTTTAATGTACAAATAAATGAAGGAAATATTACAGAGATGAATCAGAGATGTAATAACGTTGTTAGCCAGCTCATCTAACTAAAGTGAATATACGGAATTTCATCGATTAGCTAGAACAATGTTTTCTCAGATTCGGAACTGTACCACAGAAGAGAAAATATCTCAGTGCCACTGAAGATAATGTTGCTACTGGTGTATTAGTATTTGTAGAGTAAAATCTACATGCAATAGACCTAGAGGTAGCAAAAGGTTTGTGTTAAGAATATTTCTCCGCTATCAATTACATCCTTCACATATCATTTAACCCAGAGTTGCACGGTAGTGATTTTGTAAGTCATTTAATCTTGTAATATGGGATCCATTAGAAAATGTCCAAACATGTTCTATTTATATTCAATGTATGGTCTACCGATGAAGCAAATTTAAGAACACCGAGCTTGGAAACAAACGTAACATGCTTTACTACGCTGAGCAGAATCCTCACTGGATGAATACATATCAACATCCTTGATAAATAATTATTTGGTGTGGGATTTTGGGAGTATTGTCCCACTACACTTGACACTGGATACATTTATGAAGATACCTAATTAATGAAATACTGGCCTACTCTTACAGTTTCTAGAAATAAAATTAAAAACAATTCATTATTTGAATGCAAAATGGTGATCCACCTGCCCATAATGTAGTATGTTCTCGATAAGTGACGGGCAAAATATCTCCTGGAAAGGGAATAGGAAGAAGAGATTCCTTAAGAGCGTTCATCATATCATATCCAACTCAACTCCCAGCTTGCATCTGCGTTTGTGTGTGTGTGCACGCGCGTGAGGTGAGGCGAGGGAAAATAAATACACACGATATGCCAGAAATGTGTGTAACGCATTAGTTTTTGAATGATTACTCGAAATTTTCCTCGGTGACGATGGGAGGACAAAGCGACAAAGTTTCGTGTTAATAACTACAGTATAGCCCTATTATGACAGAATGAAGATTTGTGTACAGTGCTTATCTGTGAAGTCATTCTAAAATGGTCAAAAAGCGGCCTTTTCAATGCAGTTTTTATCCAAATAGCATTTAATATTTCAACAATGTTCAATATTAGGATCTTCTACTAACTCTTTATCTTCATTAATAGTTAATCAGAACTGATCCGCGTGCAATGATGTTCGGGTCAATTTATGATTTATAGCCGACTGTATCGCAGAGTTGATTGGCATGTGATGCACGCTCTTAATAATGTCACTAGATTCGCGGAATTAAAATTCCTTGATTGTTTATGCTTTTTTAAAAAAAAGAAAACCAAAGAACGAGTTAATTCCGCTGCACCAACAACCCGTGAAAGCATGCAGAGGAAATGTAAGGTCTGTGCCAAAGTGACTCTTCTGAAGCTATTTGCGGTTGAACAATCATTTTATAAATATGTTTTTTAAATGTGTTCGATCACATGGACATCCCTTTAAACATGTTAAAAATTGATTGTAAAACATTTTTATGATTGAGGTATTATTTCAATATACAATTTTGGTTACTTTTGGCCCATGGGAAACTTGATAACTTTGTGACACAGTTATTGTGATTATTCTAAGCATAGTTCATAACACCATTAAATAAAAAACAAATGGTTCCGTTTAAAAATATAGCAGTGACCTTGACTTGACCTGACCTCAGCGTGTTTACCAATAACATAAGTTATACCAATACGTTACGTCTCCTCAATACCAAACAAGATTTACTTAAAATATTATTGATTATTATCTGAGATATTGATTTGCAAACTTTTATGTGCCTCACCCTGTATTCAACCTCTCTGAGCTCTTGGCTACGGACCACTTACAATCTTACACTATTGTAATTGGTCTCCCTGATTACTTGCCAATGAGATCGAGATGAAACTAGCCTCTTGAGACCTATATCTGGCCTCTATGGACCCTCAGCACCAACCGAATGGATTAAGGCGTTAGACTTGAGTTGCACTTGGTTACCGTTTATGGTGTGGTCGAGTTTGGAATCCCAGCTTATAATTATCATTGTGATGGTGCCACTCCCTCTGCGTTAAGGTGGTTTTATTTATTTTAAGTTAAGGATGTAATGAATGTAAGTTAAGGACAGTATTTTTGCAGTTTTTATACCCGAATATTTTGTTGGCTAAAATATTTCTTCAGTAGAAACACAGAATTTAATATTCTTTACATGATGATAACAACAGTTCTTGAACATCTGTCAAGGGTGTACTGGAGTTTAATGATAATTTTTTCTATTCATTTAAAATTTGTCGTCTAATACTAATATGCTTATGACATATATTAAATTAATAATACTTAGCACCGCGTCTTATTACCCGTTCGGGTTATACGCTTTAAGTACTAATTACTCTAATGGATTAGGAATTGGGAAGGTTGAATTAGAGGAAGTGAACCCGCATTTGCGTGGAGGGAGAGTGGAAAACCATTTAGGAAAAACCACCCCCAGTTCACCCGACCGAGATTCGAACCTCGATCTCCCCGTCCTCAGCAGTCGGGCTCAACACGACAAGCGCGTTAGCCAACTACGCCACCGAGGCGGGTCATATATTAAAATACTGTTGATATCACTAAACGAAGAAAATTTAACTCTAAAATTCTACTGGAGTCATATTTTTTTTTTCACAAAAAGCTTTCTTATAAAAACTGAAAATAAAGCCCTTAACTCGCTTTCCCCAAATCACCTCCTTAAAATAACCTCCTTATACATTAGTCATTGTCCAATACCTTGGCCCAGTCGTAGCGTTGTTGAGTTAAGGGTCCCGGGCTCGATTCTTGGCATAAGCGAAAAAAATATAATTTGTTAAATGTGGACTTAACAGCTGGGGGATTGTGTGTTGTGTCTGTTCTAGATTTAAGTTAATTTATTAGTCGTGTGCTGATTTAATCATTCAGTTCAGAAAAAAGACTGTTAAATACCTAAAATAATATATATATATATATATATATATATATATATATATATATAAAATCATGTAATTAGGTGGATTATGTTATGTGTATAAATATAATAATAATAATAATAATAATAATAGTAATAATAATAATAATAATAATAATAATAATAATAATAATAATAATAATAATAAAAAATAATAATAGGAATTTCACACTAGGTCAGAGAAGAGCCCAAACCAGAGGTCAATCCCTGGACCATTTTACCATTAGAAGAAACAAAAACCCTTTGATTCACAAAACTATTGCTAGCCAAAATCCCCTCAATGTTTATAGTACTGGAAATAGCACGTTGGAAAGGTACAAGTCTTTTAATATAAAGATTTAGAACCCTACCCTTCATAAAGCAAGTTTACTATTTATTTTAAAATAATTATGTAAGTTATAAGAAACATCAAAGTCTGACATATGATTATTAAAATAACATTTTGTTTAAATATATTGAGAATCCCTTGACCTAAGTGGTTTTGGGGTAAAGTTCTCGCCTCAGGACCCGATGTTTGTGGGTTCAAACCCAACCAAGGTCAACGGTTCTTAATGAGCAATCAAAATCCGTAGCACAACTTCCTTTGGAGGAGAAGTAAAACGGTCGGTCACCTGTCAATTGTGGCGTGTAAAAGATCCCTTGAAGATACGTGAAAACACATTTCTGGCAAAATGTATAGGCTCTTTCTCGCTTGCGCATAGAAATCCATCTCATGGTTTGGCTGAAATTAAACAATCACAGAAACTGCAACAAGGAATAGCTGGAGTAGCGAAGCCTTGTTGTGGCATTATGCTCCACATTGTGAGATAAAGTAATCAATAACAATTATAAAAATAATAATACAAATCAGGCAACCATATATTATATTGACCGTGAGACTTAAATCCATTACTTTAGCTATAAGTTTAGTCATTTTTAAATTCAATACGTATTTATCTTATTAGTAAATTGTTGTTTTCATGTTATTATTTAGCTTTTGCTTGGAAAGTTTAAGCGATTAATAAATGGCAAAGCTCGCTAACATACCACGAATTTCTGATAAATTAAAGTTCTATTTTACACTTTATCAAAGCTATTATACAAATCCATCCAGGCATGAATATTCCCTATATATGTAATCCACGATAGCTCAAATTCCATAGTAAATTTTATTGTATATTTAATTACCAAAACAGTTATTTTTTTTAATCTAACAAGAGGAAAGCAATTAATAACATCTCTATACATACCAATAAATCTAAAGTTCAAATAGTTCAGTTACACATAATGTCACAACATACGCCATAATTTAGAATTCCCGCCTCATCAAATGCGTAACTGATTTACAAACTATTGTTTAGAAAAGTTAATTGAGAACATTATTATCCCACTTCATAACTTATAATCTAGACTGGCAAGACTACTCAGTACTCACTTAGGGCCTAAACTAAACACTTAATATAACCACTTCAGTGGCCGTGTGGTCTAAGGCGCTACTCTCTCAGTAGACAAGACTGCCGATAACGAGGAGGTTGAGGTTCGAACCTCGGTAGGGTGTACTGAGGCTGATTTTTCCAAAACGGCTTTCCACTCTCCTTCTACGCAAGTGAAAATATAACCTACCTAATTCCTTACTAATTAGCATAATTAGTCCATAAGTATATAACTAGAACGGGTAGTAAGATATGATGCTAAAAATTAACACTAAATATAGCACCGGTAAGATGAATATAAAGGTTTAGAACGATAATATAAATCATATTTTAGGAGTTGGACCATTGGTGGATACTATTGGACAGTCTGGGGGGTTCTTGAATAATTACAGATTACCTACATTTAGTATTCGGGTTTTCGGCCAATGACCGTCGGAAATGGACAAGAGTACAAACAAATTTTTAAACCATACACGGAAATAAGGAATTGCAGTGATAGCGTAAAAATAGTAGTATCAACAAAAATATATTGTAGATATAATGACCACGCATTTTATTGTTGTAACTACAATCTAAGTTTTTTTATGAATTGACATGCCTGATTGCTAGAAAAATAGACTACAGCTCTTACATGTTTGTAAGGGTGGTAGGTGACAGCCAGGAAAAGTGACTACAGCTATTACATGTTTGTAAGAGTGGTAGGTGATAGCCAGGAAAATCTACCTTGTATCCAATCACCAAACCATACGATCTGCAAGACCATATGTTGAGTTGTTGTCACTTTTTGCCGTCAAAATCTTCACAACAATTGAGTTTTTATAGTTTTTTTCTTTTAACCGTTTTTGCATTAATGAAAATAACCGTTTTTGATGTTCTTGTTTTGTGAAGGCGGTGTCTGAGGTTCACTTCAAAATCCTTTTCAAACGAGAGCTTCTAATATAATGCTGCACTCTCTTCCAAATTAAGATGGCGAACCAGCGGAAATAAAGGCGGTTGATGATATAGTACAAATATACTTGTCGGTTGTGTTCATGCGCTGTTGACAAAATAAAAACGTTTTATTTAAAAACTATTATTTTGTATGGTTCTTACTCTGAGTTATAAAAAGTTTTTATTTTATTTTGGTGTCCTGTTATAACAAGATACAAGTGTGAATATAATAATTTTTAATGTTTTATTGTATGTACTATACTATATTTTGTAGCTACAACTGCAAAACAAAAAAACATAATAATTCTATTACTACATTTTGTTCTTTAAATAAGTTAGGAAAACGTCAATTATACAGTAATACTTATGGAAGTACTATAAGAATCGTTTGGTACCGATTGACATTAGGCACTTTCAGCCAATTTTTTTTCATTAAAGACCTTCTACCAGCCAGCCGTCAACTCCCATCTTTACAACCGTGTATGAGGTATATATTTACTTTTATGTTTAGCTCATTTTAATTATCAACATCGGCAAGAATGCTTTTAGTTGGAAGCATAATTCTACGGGTCTACAATTGAGTTAGTAAAATAGAAGGTGTTTCACTTACTCTTGATCCCTGAGCGCTTCTCATACATCAATGTCGTCCATTTGTTTGAAAGTTATACTTATAAGAGAAACTCAGAGGCTGACGAGAGAGCAAAACCTCATGTATAGTAAAATATGGAAATAATATGGTTAGTTTATGTGTGAGAGGCCCTGGTTAGGCATATTATATTATAATGGATATTGTGAATTATTTTAATACAATATATATTGTAATGGTTATTTCCTCCTCCTTTCTTGTTTATATAAATCTAGCTTCTATCCGTCGTGGCTTCGCCCGCAATAATTGATAAAATCTTTTAATTCTTAATTCAACTGTTTTGGTAATAAGTCAAACTTTATTTTTTTCAAATATCTATGCGTTTTTCTCAGTTCTAGCTGTAAATAATTTTGCCGTATTTTAATTTTCACTTTTAAATATTTCGTAATAAAAGAAATATATATTATTTAAGTTATCAATTATATATATTTTTTAAATTTTTACCTTCATAATTAGTAAGATAAATAAATAAATGAAATGATATTTTTTCGAACTACATAGCTAAAATCACATCATATTTATTGTTTATTAGTATGAAACTACGTCACACTAATTATTATTTACTTTAATAATAAAATATTAAATCACAAATTCTTAAATAACATCGTTTCAATCACATTATAATCATATATTTATTATTATTTATAATCAAAAGTTGGGAACAGGAATACATGTTATTCCAGGACATACTCTACCAACATACAAAGTTTCATTCGAATCCGTTCAGCAGTTTTGGCGTGATTGAGTAACAAACATACAAACATTCAAACTTTCGCATTTATAATATTAGTAAGATAGTATTGCTTTATTGACAAGCAGTTTTTTTTTACAACTGGCAATTATACACTCCGAAATAAATTGTAAGCTAACAGAGTTGTTATGAATACAATATTATGATTGCAAATACTACACATTTTTTATAACCACGCCCACTTCGGTGGTCGCATGGTCTAAGCTCTAAGGCATCAATCTCGCAGTGGATTGGACTGCCGATGACGGGTAGATTGAGGTTCGAATGCCAGTAGGTGTATCCTTTGTGTCTGTCCACTCTCCCTCTCTCTCTCTCCACAAAACTGCGGGTACAATAAAACTAAATTCAACCTTTCTCATTCCTAACACAATATCGTTATTATTTCAATCCGAACAGGTAGTAAAACGTTATGCAGAAAGAAAAAAACCTGCACAGAAATAATTAAAGGCCATCAATTTTGCCTCGATATATTTAAATTTAAAATTAATTTTGGTCAAAATTAATTCGAGACTCTTTAAAGACTCACACTGCACGCCAGTACAATACTCTGTTATATTGAAACATAAAACATCACTGTAAAATAATATTTTTTTAAAATAATAAAACTTCAAAACATGATCTATATTTCATTATATTTTTTTAAGAATTAAATGTACAGTACATTATGTGCTTACTTTGTAATATTTCATTAAAATCTCGTATCTCTACATTGACAAGAAACAAAGTTAATTTATAAGCCGTGTAAGACGTGTATTTATTATGTCTACTGTACTAAAACAATAGTTCTCAAAGACAATAAGAACATCAAGCGTTCAGCTCTTTTCAGGGAAGGAAAATGAGAAGGAATAACTATGCATAGTAGATTTGATGATGTAGTCTTTTGGATTATCATAGTTGCGTGGAAAATTGTAATTTTAAATAATTCTATGAAAATAAATTATTTATGTCTTATTTCATCTGAAGAACAAGTAACCAAGTAATGATGTCGAAATTGGCACGTGAGATGGAAATATAAAGTTTACTAGTTCTCTGTAAAGTTATGAAGTATACATTAATTTAAACCGGGTTGTTAATTACAGTAATTTTGAAATTAAGAAATTAATAGTTGTATTGTTATATTACAAAAGAAATGGATGATTACGAGTGTTTCATTACTGACTTACTCACTCTATGGCACTAGGAAATCGAAAGTTTATTGCAGCACGTACAAAAATACGCCACCAATCCTTATCATGAGCTCATTCTAACCTCTCCACCACAAAACACCCTATCCCTAGCCTAAGCTAATTCGATCCTGTCCACCACACTACACCCTACCTATCTTCAGCTCACTCTAACCAGTCCAACACACTACACCCTACCTATCCTCAGCTCACTCTAACCAGTCCAACACACTACACCATACCTATCTTCAGCTCACTCTAACCAGTCCAACACACTACACCATACCTTATCTTCAGCTCACTCTAACCAGTCCAACACACTACACCCTACCTATCTTCAGCTCACTCTAACCAGTCCACCACACTACACCCTACCTTATCTTAAGCTCACTCTAACCAGTCCAACACACTACACCATACCTATCTTCAGCTCACTCTAACCAGTTCAACACACTACACCCCACCTATCTTCAGCTCACTCTAACCAGTCCACCACACTACACCCTACCTATCTTCAGCTCACTCTAACCAGTCCAACACACTACACCCTACCTATCTTCAGCTCACTCTAACCAGTCCAACACACTACACCATACCTATCTTCAGCTCACTCTAACCAGTCCAACACACTACACCCTACCTTATCTTCAGCTCACTCTAACCAGTCCAACACACTACACCCTACCTTATCTTCAGCTCACTCTAACCAGTCCAACACACTACACCCTACCTATCTTCAGCTCACTCTAACCAGTCCAACACACTACACCCTACCTATCCTCAGCTCACTCTAACCAGTCCAACACACTACACCATACCTATCTTCAGCTCACTCTAACCAGTCCAACACACTACACCCTACCTTATCTTCAGCTCACTCTAACCAGTCCAACACACTACACCCTACCTATCTTCAGCTCACTTTAACCAGTCCACCACACTACACCCTACCTTATCTTCAGCTCACTCTAACCAGTCCAACACACTACACCCTACCTATCTTCAGCTCACTCTAACCAGTCCAACACACTACACCCTACCTTATCTTCAGCTCACCCTAACCAGTCCACCACAAAACACCCTATCCCTAGCCTAAGCTAATTCCATCCTGTCCACCACACTACACCCTACCTATCTTCAGCTCACTCTAACCAGTCCAACACACTACACCCTACCTATCCTCAGCTCACTCTAACCAGTCCAACACACTACACCATACCTATCTTCAGCTCACTCTAACCAGTCCAACACACTACACCATACCTTATCTTCAGCTCACTCTAACCAGTCCAACACACTACACCCTACCTATCTTCAGCTCACTCTAACCAGTCCACCACACTACACCCTACCTTATCTTCAGCTCACTCTAACCAGTCCAACACACTACACCATACCTATCTTCAGCTCACTCTAACCAGTTCAACACACTACACCCTACCTATCTTCAGCTCACTCTAACCAGTCCACCACACTACACCCTACCTATCTTCAGCTCACTCTAACCAGTCCAACACACTACACCCTACCTATCTTCAGCTCACTCTAACCAGTCCAACACACTACACCATACCTATCTTCAGCTCACTCTAACCAGTCCAACACACTACACCCTACCTTATCTTCAGCTCACTCTAACCAGTCCAACACACTACACCCTACCTTATCTTCAGCTCACTCTAACCAGTCCAACACACTACACCCTACCTATCTTCAGCTCACTCTAACCAGTCCAACACACTACACCCTACCTATCCTCAGCTCACTCTAACCAGTCCAACACACTACACCATACCTATCTTCAGCTCACTCTAACCAGTCCAACACACTACACCCTACCTTATCTTCAGCTCACTCTAACCAGTCCAACACACTACACCCTACCTATCTTCAGCTCACTCTAACCAGTCCACCACACTACACCCTACCTATCTTCAGCTCACTCTAACCAGTCCAACACACTACACCCTACCTATCTCCAGCTCACTCTAACCAGTCCACCACACTACACCCTACCTTATCTTTTAGGGCAATTCTAAAGTTATCCTTCCATTTGGGTCGAGGTCTTCCCAGTGGCTCAATTGGGTATAACAGTAAATAAAGTCTGTTTTTGGTTTGAAGAAGAGTAGAGAAAATTAAAACTTTTTTTTTACGGCTAATATTGATAGCATTTTATTTTATTGTTTTTGTTATTCTATCAAAAGGAACAGCTGCAGATAACATAACTTGATGTATGAATATATTAAAATTGTTTTAGTGACTTTAGTAACTCACGTTTACTGTTCTTCCTACCAAAATCAGGGTACCCTGAACACGGTTCTAGAATCTTCCATTCGTGCGGCATGTCCTGCCCACCGTAATATACAAGCTTTAACAATCCTAACAATAATGTCTTGTGATGAGTGCAAGGTATGTATCTCATCATTATGCAACCTCCTCCTCCACTCCCCAGTAGCATCATCTCTTTTTGACCCCTTGTTTTCCACCAGTCTAAATTTCTTCTTGTCATGCAAGGTAAGAGACCATGTTTCACACCCATAGAGAACCACCGGTAAAACTAATGTTTTGTAGGCTATATTCTGAGTTTTTCATTCTTTGACAGTAGGCGAGATGACAAAAACTCACTGTTCGAGTAATTACATGTATTTCCCAACTGCAATTCCTATCCAAGTTTCCACTCTATTACCGTTATTACATCGTTATCGTTATTAAAATTGTTTCTAAATTTTTAAACTCCCTAACCATGTCAAATGTTATGTTGTCTGCATTAATCTCTAAATTATCGTCCCCAATCTGTGTTCTCTGTGGGATCATATACTCAGTCTTTTCAACATTAACTTCTAAACCCATTTCCTTACTAGCCTCTAATAATATTTCTGCATTTATTGCAACATATTACTTACTATTGCCCAACAAAGCTAAATAATCTGTGTATCCTAATAGCTGCAATGTATCGTTTAGTGTCAAACCTGCCCTACTCTCCTAATAGCATACGCTAAGACTAGATTAAAAATTAATGGGGAAAGTGCATCTCCTTGTTTCAACCCATTAGTAATTTGAAAGTATCTGATAAGTGACATCCAACCCTTACTCTGCCATGCGTATCTGTCACTCATACCTCAATTAGCTTGACAAGTTTGGGTATCCCAAACTTAACTAAAATATAATGTAATTTGTTTCTTTTAACATAATTATAGTCTCTTTTAAAATCTATCTATAATTTATGTACCATCATGTTGTATTTTCACTTTTCCCTCTAATATTTGGTAAAGAGTAAAAAGCCGATTCGTTGTTTATATTTTTCGTCGAAATTCACACTGGTGATCCCCAATTATTTCCTTTGCATAAGCTATAAATCTAATTAAAATGATATTAGATACAATTTTGTAGCATGTTGGAGAAATAGTGACATACCTCTATAGTTATTATATTATGTTGTATTCCTTTTTGAATATGGTTATCATACTTTCCTTCTATTCCTGTGGTAATAAATCATGGTTCCATATGGAACCGAAAAGTTTATGAAGTTCTTTTCCTAGCACATCACCACCTCCTTTTATTAACTCTGCTGGAATTAAACCTACATCTGGAGATTTATAATTCCTTATCTTCTTAATAGTTTCTTTGACTTCAATAATAATTAGCTCTGGGATTAGTGGATCAGCAGTAAGGATTTTGATAACCTCACCAAATTCGGATCCTTCACATTCATGATATTACTTTGCTCAAAACAACGCTCGGGTCTGTCATCAAATTACCATTCTCATTTTTCACTAAATTGGCTCTAGCCTGATAACTTTTCCTATATCCATTAATTGGCTTACCTAAATAAAGTTCTTATTTTTGCTATTTTGTTATATCTAGCTAACTTTACGCTTTAGATAAGCTTTCTTTTTATTTATTACTACAAAACTAGTCTTCCTTTTTGCATAGCTAAATGTGTCTAAGCTCATTTCACTGTGAGTTTCTAAATAATCTTATATTGGTTCCCTTCGCTCCTCTATTAATTTTGAACATTTGTTGTTATATCATGGCTTCATCTTAATCTTTTTGTAGAGACCTAAGAGTGGTTTCTTTATTGAATAAAACTACAATATATTTTTTTCACCCTCAAAGGCTTTGAAATAATAGAATAAATGTTTTATAAAGGCCAGTCAAATTAGTGGATCAACAGCTGTGTTTCTCAAATCCAGCGCAGCGAGTTAAAGGTATTTGGAAATTTTCCAAATTCCTAGAGCGGCAACAAGGCGGAAAAGGCGTTTGCTTGAATGTCTTTCCATATAAAAGTTGAAGTAACAATTGGTTAGCTCTACTAATTTTCAGGCTAAAATTAGTTTTCATTTTTTTACTTTTTTTACCCTTCTAATCACCTTTTAAAATTAAATTCTACTTGTTATATAACTTAAATTTTGCGTTTAAATCGAATCAAGAAACATCTTGAGGACTCAATTTGTTGATTAACTGTGCTGGGTACTATTTTACATGTTAAATAATATCACTTACTTAATTTTAAAAAACCAACACATTTAAAGGAAGTAATACTGATTTTAAAACATTTAAAATGTTTGAAAAATATTTCTTAAGATTCAATTCGAATGGGTAGACCATACTTTGAAATTGGTTTTATTGATCAATGAGCTATTTTTTAATTTTCACAAATAAGCTATAAATAATTTGAGAGCCATTTATATTTAACTGATTTCTAAAAATTAGATTTTTTTTTAAATATTAGGTAAACAATTTTGTTGGAATTAATTGTTGAAGAGTATATATATTGTGATTAACAAGACGATAAACATTCTTAAGAATAGGTTACTTAAAACCTTTGTAGTAAAATTTTGTTCCCAGTTATAATTTACTATATGAGAGGGTTTTTACAATTGTGTCATACCATTTATTTTTAATGTGTTTTTGTGACAGTGTATGTTATTTTATCTACGCTCTTTGGTAGAATGTGATTATCTTTTTTCCATGGTGAATCTGCAACAATGTAGTCTATATTATTTTGTTTCAAATATCTTACGAATTATTAGGTAGCCTAAATGTTCCTTTTTTCAGAGAAAAAGCAGGCCTTTGCGATGAACCGTACCATTTATTTGTATGACTACTAAAGCCATTAGTAACTAAACAGTAAAAAGGATGTTAAATAGCGGAACATAGTGAAAATGGTACATTTAAGTATTTGCATCAGCATCTGCTTGGACAGAACAAAATTAAATACTCTATTTGTAAAATGGAATTTGTATAATGGTGCATATTAATCTGTAGATTAGCCAAATGCATACATATTTTAGCGTAATGTGAAAATGAGTTATCTTTCTGGTTTTAGATATTAAACTTTAAAAACGTTCCATAAATACTGAAAAGGTTCCGGAAAAAATTAGAGATCCGGATGATATAGGTTTTATTTTAAAAGGTGTTTCCATTTTGTTTTTAGATATGTCCCCGATGACTGCTCGCAACTTCCCACCCTCGTTCTGGAACAGCAACTATCAGGTATCGGCAGCTACAGTGACGTCAGCTCACCACGCGGCTGAGTTATACGCCGCCTCCGACCCATATCACCCCCACGGAGCCACCCCCACCACCTCCGACCCCTGGCATTCCCATTATCAGCAGTACAGCGCTGCTGCCGCCCACCACCACCACAGGTATGAGCTACAGTCTGGTTTTCATAGAAATACCATTACTTTAAAACAGGAATTTCATGCTACCACAATGGCAGGATATTAATATTACCATATGTCTACATTCCTATTCCGTTTAATTAATAACTACCCTCTTCATTGGCCACATGGTCTAACACGCTACTATCGCAGTAGACTAAAATGGATATCATATCTGAGGGAACTGCAAGGTTACTATTGGGAAACAGTTTCGTCATTCTCTTGTTTTCCCGTGGTCATTTTCCTTTAAATACAAGACAAATTTCACAACGCTGGTTCGTCGATGTTGCCAGTGATTCCTTCTTACCCCAGCATACCACCTTCAGACATAACAGAAAGCGAGGAGATTTGGCAACAGTTAACTGAGAGAGTGAAGATAAAACCTTTCTTAATTAAACCTGCAGTTACCTCAACGGTGATACAGAGTGTAGACTGTCAATGATGGGGAGATAGAGGTTCGAATCTTGATAAAAAATTTAATCTGGATTGTTGGAGATAATTTTGAGAAAAAAATCCTCTTTTTTCCTGTCAATAAAATACCCTTAGTTTTAGGATGAGGTATCTAATTCTAAGAATTCCTAAAGGGAACCTAATGAAAACCCTATATACCAAGTTTTAGTCCAATGGATGAAATGATTTCTGCTCTATGCCGAAATACACACACACACACACATATATATGGTATTGTGAAAACCATTTTTCCAGTTTCAGGGCGTCATAAAACGTCGATATTATAAAAATCTCAAGTTAGATTTCTTTTAAGAACACAATACTTCTCTCTCCAAGAGGTTGAGAGACAGTAAACATAGGCTTAGTACGTTTATCTGTTATTAAATTATCTGAATGAATGTATATATTTTTTTAGCAAATTTTACATTTACCATGAGAAAGGGTTTCAGGGTGTATCTCATCACTTTATTCCTCTTTATTTAGTCTTAGCCACCGATAATTGAATCAAAGCGTTGAAATTTACCGTTAGCCAACCAAGTATCATGAAATTTTATTTTAAAGGAATTAAATTCTTTTTCTATTGCTAAATTCTAGGAAAACGAGTGTTGGAATTACCATTGAATGTTGCCCCAGGTGCTAATAATTCCAGTCGTTCTAAACGTATATTTCTAAAGAAGCTTTTATTACACTGTTATATTTATTTTATAAAAGAAATATGATGTAGCGGTTATAAAATAATAATCATTAGATCATCCATCATGTGATGGTTTGCTGCAGCTTTCCATTTATGCCAATCCTGGGTCAATTTTTTTTACATCTTTGTCTCTTCTTTTGCCAACAACTTCCGCTTTCTGATTCATATACTTGGGTCTTGCTCTTCCTCTTGAATTTTTCCCCTCCACATCTTCTTTTATAATAATTATCTTTGTTAAATTATTATTTCTCAGGGTATGGTCTGTCATGTTCTCTTCTTTGCTGTATAATATTTCAAAGTTTCCTTACTTCATTTGAGTTCTTAGCACTTTTGTATTTGATATAATTTCCATCCATTACATTTTCAAAATAATATATTTTATAATTCTCGTATAAAAGATTTATCTTGCATAAAGAACATGATCTGTATATTTACTTATTTATTTTATGGCATTAAGAAATAGAAAGTTCGTTGCTGCATTTATAAAAGTATGCCACCCATCCCTATCTTGATCTAGCTTGTTCTATCCAGTCACTGTCTTTACAGCTTATACCTATCCTGAGCTAGTTCTATACAGCCCACCTCATTACATACTCCCTATCCCTATCTTGAGCTAGTTCTATACAGCCCACCTCATTACATACATTCTATCCATATCTTGAGCTAGTTCTATATAGTCCACCTCATTCCATACTCCCTATCCCTATCTTGTGCTAGTTCTATTCAGTCCTCCTCATCACACCCTATCTCCTTCAGGTCCATTCTAATGTTATCCTCCCATCTGCGTCTAGGTCTTCCCAATCGTCTCTTCCTATAGGGTTTGCCAGTCAACACCCTGAACACGCTTTTAGATTCTCCCATTCACGCTACATGTCCTGCCCACCGTAATCTAAGAGGCTTGATTAGGCTAACAAAGTTCTATGATGAATACAGGGTATGTAACTCATAATTATGTAACTTTATCAACTCCCAAGTAGCCTCATCCCTTTTGTGATCAAATATATTTCTAGGCACCTATATATTTTGTTTAAGGTAAGAGACCACGTTTCCAACTCATAGAGAACAACCGGTAAAATTATTGTTTTTTATATTCTGAGTCTTACATTTCTTGAAAGCAGATGAGAGGTCAAAAACTTACTGACCAAGTAATAGCATGCATTTCTTGACTGTATACTTTTCCTAGTTTCCAACTTAATATTGATATAAACCCTTCCTTCACCTCTGACAAGATGTGTATTAATCACAGCTTGTGAATGTGGGGAATGCCAGGCCTCCACCGTGGTTCTGATTCCACGTTAAACTGTAGGTCCTCCATTTCATCTCACAATCACCCTACCATTACGCATTAGCGTGCGTATAACCCGAACGGATAGTAAACGCGGTGCTAATAAAATAATAATAAATATTGATATTGTTAGTTAAAATTGTTCCTAAATATTTAAAATCATTAACTATGTAAAATTATATGTTGTTCACAATAATCTCTAAATTATCGTCCCAAATCTGGGTTCTCTGTGTGAGCATATATTTAGTTTTTTTTAGCGTTCAGTTCTAAACCTATTTCCTTACTAGCCTCTAATAATATTTTTGCATTCCTTGCTACATATTACTTACTATTACCCAACAAAGCTAAATCATCAGTGTAAACTAAAAGCTGCATTGTACCGTTTGGTATCAACCTTCTATACTCTCTTTCATTACCCTAATAGCATACACTAACGCTAGATTAAAAAATAATATAACGGATAAATTGCATCTCCTTGATTAAATTCATTATGTATTTCGAAAGGATCTGATAAGTGGCATCCAGTCTGTACCCTGCCCCGCGTATCAGTCAAACATACCTCAATTAGATTTACCAGATAGAATTGATAAAACATGTCGAAGAATTAAAATGATTAAATAAAACAGTTTTTTTTTTAATTTAATTTTTTTATTTGTTTTCAAGTTTGAAAGTATTGCGCACCTCTTGAGTGATTCCTCAAGAATTTCACCAAATTTCAGCATTCTAGTTCATTGAGAAATTCTAAAAATTCCAAAGACATATATATAGTTATATACATACATACATACATACATACATACATACATACATACATACATACATACATACATACATACTTACATACATACATACTTACATACATACATACATACATACATACATACATACATACATACATACATACATACATACATACATACATACATACATACATACATACATACATACATAAATACATAAATACATAAATACTTACATACATACATACATACATACATGCATAAATACATACATACATACATACATAAATACATAAATACTTACATACATACATACATACATACATACATACATACATACATACATACATACATACATAAATACTTACAAATCATACATACATACATACATACATACATACATACATACATACATACATACATACATACATACATACATACATACATACATACATACATACATACATACATACATAAATACATAAATACTTACATACATACATACATACATACATAAATACATACATACATATATACATACATACATAAATACTTACATACATACATACATACATACATGCATAAATACATACATACATACATACATAAATACATAAATACTTACATACATACATACATACATACATACATACATACATACATACATACATAAATACTTACAAACATACATACATACATACATACATACATACATACATACATACATACATACATACATACATACATACATACATACATACATACATACATACATACATACATACATACATAAATACATAAATACTTACATACATACATACATACATACATACATACATACATAAATACATACATACATATAGGCCTATACATACATACATACATTCATAAATGCATACACCATTATACTTTTTTTATATATAGTGTTTAATGTTGTTATCATATGGGACCTTTTCCCAATGGGTTGTCTAAGTTTAATTCTATATTTAAGCTTTATTTTTTCATTGTTTATGATGAGGCCATTTTATATGCGCTGTACTCCATCCAGAGGAACCCAATTCCCAAAGGAACATGCCTTGTCATAACATGTGAATGTGCGTATAACCCGAACGGGTAGTAAGACGCGGTGCTAATAATAATAATAATAATAATAATAATAATAATAATAATAATAATAATAATAATAATAATAACATGTGAATGCACTTATCTTTTGGATATAAATGACAAGTTCTTGTTTAACTAAACTACACTTGTCAAGCGGCTGGTGAATTAGGTTGAACGATCAGTGTTTTATACCTAAGTTACTGGAGCCTTTCCTAAATGGTTTTACAATCTTCCTCCATTCAAATACTTGTACACTTCCTTTAAATTAATCCTTCCTCATTCATAACACGTTAGCGTAATTAGTAGATAAGCGTATAACCCTATTGGCTAGTAAGACACGATGATAAATAAAAACCAACAACGTTACATCCTATTTTTTAAACATTTGGACCAATATAAATATGTATGTTTTGTACATCTCCTAAAGCCAAACTTTCACAATAAAAACATCAGGGAGTATGATAATCAAATTTCCTGTCAACATCCTCAGTGTAAATATCAAAGAAAGTTTCTCACAGCATATCATAATCATAATCATCATCATAATCATCATCATCATCATCATCATCATCATCAACAACAACATAAATGGTTTCCAACCTGTGGACGGATCAGTTTAGTAAAATACCTTTATCTTCCTCTATCCTTCCACCACTCTTCCTCCTTTAATTGCTTCCATTATTCTCTTCTCCCTTACACACTTTCTGTTATCTCGGACCCATCTTTTTCTTGGCTTTACTTACGGTCTTTTTCCTACACACTTCATATCAATTATTTTCTTTGGCATCCTCTTCTTTTCCATCTTCATTACCTGCCCATACCATCTCAGTCTTGCTTCCTCTACTATCTCATGTACTCCGTGTCCCACTCTCTCCCGGATAGTTTCAATCCTAATCTTGTTTCTCCTTTTAACAGTTAACATAATCTTCACAAACTTCATTCCCATAACCTCCACTCTCCTAGTCTCTCTCACAGCATACACAGTATAGTTTAGATATGGGATATAGAAATTCAAAACCTAGTTGAGTACCATTCATTCTTATGTCACAGGGCTGTGCACGAATACCACCACCATCACAACATGGCGCAGTACGGGGGTCTGCTACTGCCACCTCCGACTCGTCTGCCCCCCCACGTGACAGCATCGCATCAGTACAGCAAGGGTGCCATGAGCGAGCCATGGGGGAGCGCAGCGACACACGGCGCCCGCCTCCATCACGACCCGGCGGCGGCGCACCACTCCCATACGCATGCGCTCGACACGGCGGGCTACCCGGCCTACCCCACGATGGCGGGTGAGTGCCAACCACACTACTACTCGACTACCTGCCACCACAAATTGCTACAGAAGACAGCCCAGCTTTCCAGTTAGGTAGAAAACATCTCTTTTATCACTCTCTTGTTTTTGTTGGGGCGGAGCTGCCCCAAGGGGGACCCTACACGATCAATCAGACTGTTAGTCTTTAAAAAAAACATTGACAGTAATAATGATCGTGAAGGGGCAATACTGATGGACTGATGCTCAGACTGACGAAAATACTGAAGTGATCCTAATTTACTGATATCATCGGTATCAGTCTATCAGTCTTGCAAGTGGTGGGAGAGACTGACAGTAAGTCCTTTCGGCCACGGAAATACTCAACTGTGATTGATTGGATTGGTTAGTGATTTGTGATTGATGTCACTAACTTGTCAGTAACTTGTTGTTACTTATGTTTCGCACATGGTGCTATGCAAAAGGGGGTAAATATCAATCTGTTTCGTATTATATAGATGCAAGGACCTACTTCGGGTTTCTAGAATACATTTATTAATATAAAGTCTAGTGACTCGAGTGAAGAGGAGGATTGGGTTATCTATTATTATTATTACAAATATAAGAGTCGTAAACAAAGAAGATTTTGGATTCACCCATACAATGAAAATAATTTAAACTTCAAACTAAAAATGACGATGATGATGATGATGATAATAATAATAATGATAATAATATTAATAATGATGACTATTCGTCGTGACAAAGGGACTGCAATAAATTGATGCAATTGATGCAGCGTTGTACAGAATGTCGAAAGAAAGCTACTTTGAATAGTACACTAAATGTTCAATAATTGTCCATTTATGATGATTGAGTTTGTAAATGAGGTATCCTGGCAAATAGCATGCTGAGTTTACAGTGACTAATCACGGACGTGTCATAAACTGGTTAGCCAACAGCCCCGTGAGCGGACCGCTATTGAAATATACTAGCGCTGACGCTCAAGCTACTGGTTGGTAATTTAGGTTCTGTTCACCTCCCTTTTGAGTCTTATTTGAGTAGTTCCGTGAGAGAAAGGCCTTATACTGACCATGTGCGCGTGCGCGTCAGCATTTCCTTCAGTCTTGTCTCCTAGTGGAGCTAATATCACGCGTTTTTCTTATTTTATTTAGCATCGCGTCTCAATACTCATTCTGGTTGTACGTCTGTATATCCTAATAATTACTCTAGTAGGTTAAGGTGGAGTAAGGTTGAATTTATATTATGTGTACCCTCATTTGCATGGAGGGAGAGTGGAATTTTTTTTTTGTAAAAACCCCCTTCAGTACATCCGACTAGTATTCGAACCCCGATCTCTCCATCACCAGTGGTGGCCTATAATCTAATCTTCCATGTATTTTGAGCTTTCAATTGTTATCTCTAAAAAAAACAACATATTTTTCCCCTTCATACAACAATGAGAACTTAAAAATTACTCCTCCAGCTATCTATGTCTATCTCAAAAGCTATCTGTTTTGTGGGGTTGGAACATTAAGAATAATTAGGCCTAATTTATTAGAATATTAAATAAATCAATCCAAAGAGAAAAAATGTATCCACCGACATACAATCAAACACAAACCATGGTTTCCATGATGGTACAGACAAAAAACGATTGTACAGATGAGCTGGAAATTTTATATGAAAATAGAATTTTAGTTGAAAGCTTATATTTTTACCGATATCCTGGATCCCTAACGTTTAAAAAGAGTGTTTGTGTGTCAAAATTGGTCCATTGGTTTCCTTGAAATTTTGATTACCGGATTATCAAATTATTCATCAAGACGGATGAAAGTCAGCAAAAATGATTTAAATCGATTTATTTTTATATCGCTTCAGTCTATTAATTTTTTTTCCGCATGATAAAGCTCAATAGTTTTAGAACGACTCTCATGTGTGTTAAGTAATTTGACCAATTTTTTTTTCTGAATTTATAAAGTTTCTGGTGAAATTACGCGATGCTCATGACGAACATTCAAGATTTTTTTGAGGGCACAATACGTAGAAAGCTAAACAAAATGTATTTAATGAAGTGATTTATTTTTATTTTAGACAAAAAATAAAAAATTTTGGTATAAAAATTGAAAATATACGGACCGGACCTCAATTTCCCTTCCATCTACTCTTAATAAGCACATTTGAGCATAATTTCAAAATTTATTTTTTGTGTCTTATATATTTAGATTTAAATGTATCTATTTAAATTTCTTCTAACATTTTGGTCTCATTCAATTATTATTTAAAAGTACTTGATATAGCCTATTTGCGAGTTGAAAAGATCGACTTTCAGTGAAAATGTCATCTCCTTACACGATCGATTGAAAATTGCCGTGAGATGGACCGGTTGATTGCGATCGACCAGCTGCCAGCCCCTGCTAAGTGTCTCGGGTTTGATTCCCGTCTACAAGTTGTCATTTTCACTCAGTTTGATTAGGTTATCAATACTAATCCTGTGGACCCCATCACGAGTCAGTTTATGATCTAGATGAGTTAATGTAGCTAAAGATAACTTATTATAACTAACCTAACGCAACCCAACTTGTTATATTAGATGTTTATTAGCACCACGTCACCCGCCTCGGTGGCGTAGTTGGCTAACGCGCTTGTCGTGTTAAGCTTTACTACTGAGGACGGGGAGATCGAGGTTCGAACCTCGGTCGGGTGAACTGGGGTGGTTTTTCCTAAATGGTTTTCCACTCTCCCTCCACGCAAATGCGGGTTCACTTCCTCTAAATCAACCTTCCCAATTCCTAATCCATTAGCGTAATTAGTACTTAAAGCGTATAACCCGAACGGGTAGTAAGACGCGGTGCTAAATATAAATATATAATATTAGCACCACGTCATACTAAATATATATATTAATTATGCTAATGGGATAGAGATGAAGGTTCAAGCTTAGATCAAGTGTACATGCATTTGCGTAGAAGAAGAGTGTAAAACCTTTTAAGAAAAAGCCTGCTCAGTATACCAAGCCATGATTCGAACCCCGATCTCCCTGTCATCGGCAGTCTAGTCTATTGCAAGAGTGATGCCTTTGACCATTGTGGCCCAACTGGTGGCCTGTGAGCCAAATGGACCCACAATCACTGAAAATGTGGTCCTTACAGTATCCTGAAAGAAAATTAAAGAAAAACCCTCGGTGATAGATGTAAAATAGCTAATGATTCAAATAAAATTATTTATTTAAAAAGTCATGGCGGAATTTTACCATACATTTATTGGAATAGTAAAAATATATACATAATATGTTGTATATTTTTAATGCTAAGTTGTTTTGTGAAAATTTGTGTGCGTGCATAATTCATAATACACTCCTTTTGGGAGATAAATATATTTATTGGTGGTAACATTTGAAATATTACACTACAACAAAAATTGTAATAAGTATTGAAAGTAATTCTTTTCTAAGTGTTGTTTGTAGGCCTATATTAAGTGTATGGGCCTACTAAAGATATCTTCGAACCACGTTGAAAACTGATAATAATATTTTAACCTAGGGATGAAAAACGTTGGACCACTCTACCTTAAATCATTTGACCACCAAAGTGGGTAATTATCACCTGCTTCGGTGGCCACATAGTTCAAGGCGTCACTCTTGGGTTAGACTAGACTGCCAGTGAGATGGAGATTGAGGTTCGAATTCCAGTCAGATGTACTGAGGGTGGCTTTTTCCAAAATGGTTTTACACTTTCCCTCTGCGTAAATACTGGTACACTTCCTCCAAATGAAACCTTCCTCACAACTATCTCATTAGCGTAATTAGTACATATGCGTACAAACCGATCGGGTAGTAAGAAGCAATGCTAATATAAAACTATCCGTGTTGAAATGACCAAAGTGCTCCTACCATTGTCGAGGTATTTAGGTTCTATTGGAATGGCGTGTACGTTAATTAGTTGTGTATGACAACATGTGAATAGTAATAAATGCCAAGAATGGCCTAGTCATCAAATAATTTCTACATGATTCGAAAGGGGTCTTGAACTATAGGCTACATAGGCCTACACAAACTTATTCGCGGAAGTGTAACAGAGTTGCATTCCGCGCTGTTGTCAGCGATTTTTTTAGACCTAAAGAATGCGTGATCATTTCCTCAAAGTAAGTATAACGTTAGTAAAATACAATCTGTAAATCAGCTGTCCATTTATTAGTTTTGATTAATATATATATAATATAAGTAAAAACGTTTCTGAACGTTGCTTAATATGTATTCTTATTCTAATAAAAAGGAATTAAAGCATATTTATGTTTAACTGAGTTAATGCTTCATTTCATTGAAATAAATTTTTTTTACCAACTTCATAATATGTTTTACTTTTTTTTACGTAAAAGATTAAAAAATACGGTTTATGTAGGGCAATTTCTATGACAGGAAGTCTTGCTTGATTTTCAACAAAAACAAAAGTTGATCTATTCATTGTTTGGATATAATGCCATGCATTTTTTAAGTAGTAGATATAATTATATTTATTTTTACGAAAAACAACATGCACTGGTGGGCCCACAAAATATGGAGCCAATACGTGGTGAAAGTAGGTGGACTGGGCACTTTTTTCTTACTCTAGGCTACCACCAACATTTACCTTCCAAGGTTGATTGGTCACTGCTACCTTGCAGTGCTGGAAAAACTAGCTCGACATAGGAATAGGATGTAATGAGGTGGACTGGATAGGACCAGCTCATGATAGGGGTAGGATGCAAATAGGTGGGCTGGATTTAACTAGCTCAAGATAGGAATAAGGTGTAATGAGGTGGACTGGATAAAACTAGCTCAAGTAGAGATAGGCTGTAGTGAGGTGGACTGGATAAAACAAGTTCAAGATAGGGATAGGGTGTAATGAGGTGGACTGGATAGAACTAGCTCAAGTAGAGATAGGGTGTAATATGGTGGACTGCATACAACTAACTCAATATAGAGAGGGTGTATTGAGGTGGACTGAATAGCTCAAGATAGGGGTAGTGTGTAGTGAAGTGGACTGGATAGAATTAGCTCAAAATAAGGAATGGGTGTAATGAGGGGGACTGGAGTATTTTTTTGTGTAAATCATTTACTAATATCACTGGTAACGAAGAGGGAAGCCCGGATATCTCACTGGCTATTTCATCAAGATCTAGTAAAAGGGACATTTCGAGCCAAAACTAAGAACAAAGAGTTTTCTGAGATGAACGAAGAAAAGGAAACAATTTAGCCGTGTGGTGGTTGCTGATCCTACGTTTGTTGTCTGTATGTGTAGGTCAAAACTCATGAGTGTTCCTGTAGTTTGATGAACGGATTTCTTTTTTACTTACTACCTGTTCAGGTTGTATGCATATGTAATTATTACTTTGTTTAATAAACGATAAGGATGGTTGAATTTATATGTAGTTTATCCGTATGTGCTTGGATGGAGAGTGGAAAACTATTTTGTAAAAAACCACCTACAGTACACCTGATCGGGATTTGAACCCCAAACTGCCTTCATCGGCAGTATAGTCTAGTTCGAGAGTGACGCAAGCAATGTGACCATCGAAGCAGGTGGTAGTAAAACTTGTTATGAGCAATTAAGTTATTATATAATGGAGACAAAGAATTTCACCGAGCTAGACGACAAGATAATAAAGCTAGTGAGAAGACATCTAATTCTTTATAAGCTTAATGATAACAATTAATTACACTATTATGAATAAATATTTAGGTTGAGCTATTGGTTCATTTGGTAAAAGATGATTTAAATATATGTTTTAATCACTGTTTATTTTAAACTAACAGCATAACATAATCTGTAATATCTTAATTTTATTAAAAATCTTTCAAAACTAAATGGTCTGTAACTATTTCTAAGAAACAAAATAATTACTTATATGCATTTGTCTTACAGTCAAGTAAATATAAGTATTTCTTCCGTAAGAATTGGATTTAACACAAAATTTCGTGCTTATATCATCATGAAAGAGCATATGACATACTTGTAACAAACTGCGTGAAACTCTAAAGTATTGTCTCCTTGTATGTAGTTTTTTAGCTGCTCTGTGGAAACATTAAGTCGCCTAGAGTATACCTTGTAAGTTGTCTACTCTTCATACACGTGATGAGATGACGTGACGATAGTGATTATGGTGAATGTGTGGAGTGCCAGGCCTCCACCGTGGTTCGGATTACACGTTAAACTGTAGGTCCTCCATTTCATCTCACAATCACCCTACCATTAGCGTAAGTACACATAGTAAAAACTAGTTTGCATATAAATATATATAGTAAATCATATATATATATATATATAAATAAAACCATACATAAATATGCAGAAAATAACGTGAGAGAAAGATCTCCGAAATGATAAAGAAAAAAAATGTTTAAAGAGAATGTGTGTCTACGATTAGTAATAAAACTACCCTCATCGGTGCTCACACGGTCTAAAGCGTCACTAATCGTGTTGGACTAGATTACCAATGACTGGGAGATTTGAGTTTGAATCCAGGTCGGGTGAACTGAGGGGGGTGTTTACTAAATGGTTTACTATATATCTATATACTATCACGCCGTTTCCTTACGGGGTAGGCAAGAAATTGTGTATGCAGTTCAAAAAACAACTTCGTGCTTAATCCATCCTCACTAACTTCTCCACACTTCTCTATCCATCCAGCAAGGCCGTAGCCAGCCAATAAATAATTTCAGAAGGGGGGGGGAGGGAAGGTGTTTGTTGGCTTCATTCCCCAATGGCCGGAGACTAGAAAAAATTCTAAATGATAAACAGTTATAGAAGTTATCTGAAGTGTTTTATGGCAACATAACCCCCCTAACTGCCAGAGGCTAGAATTTTTTTAAAATATTAAACACCTCTAGAAGATCACTGAAGTGCCTTTAATGGTAGCACAGCCCCCTAATTTGTACTTGTACCTTAATTTTGATATTGTTTGAACCATAAATAAAGTAATATATATTTTGTTCATAACATTTCAAAGGGGGTTTCATTCCCCAGCCTACGGCCTTGCCTTATATACTCCCTTCGCTTCATTAACTTTTATAGACCGAGTCCTACATGCTCTTTTATTCTTAAAATTCTTAATGTTCTCTTTTTCACACATTCGTCTACAACATTTAGCCACGTCTTACATGGCCTACCACTTACTTTTGATCCAAACACTCTACCTTCATATATTTGCTTCGTCATTTGAGCCACATTCATCCTCTCAACATCCCCAAACCAACTTAAGACTCTTCTTTCACATTGACCTATTGGATTCCCTTTCAAACCACACTCCTTCAGTGCCCTTTCTCAAAGATCTCATTCCAACTACATTCACCTTGCTCTTGTGTTTCTCCTGACAAACCCACGCTTCACATCCATAAAACAATGTTGGGTTTAACACATTTTTATATACTGCCATTTTGCCTCATTCGATACTACCTCACTATTTGCAATAGTCCACACACATCCAACTACTCTCCAAGATGCATTCACCGTCTGTCTATTTCAGCATCCATTCTTCAATTTTTACAGAGCGTTCTGCCCAAATACACAAAATCATTAATTTGTTCAAACAGTTTTCCATTTATACTAAACTGACATATGCCTATAATATATGTAGACTATAATAGTCTATAATAAATATAATATTACAAACAGGTACGTTTAAAATTATATATATAACATTTTAAACGTTACTTGTTTTCAATATTAAAATTAAATTAAATTTATATACATAATTCTAAACGTTACCGGTTTTTAATAACTGTAGCTTCACCCTTAAAAAATCCTCTGTAATGTATTCAAACAAATTTTATTTCTAGCACACTAGGTTATCTATATTTACAACTCAAAAGTTATACAATAAAAAGAGCTGCTTTAGGACGCATTCTATTCCCCACAAGGCACAAGATATTTCATACAAAAAGTTGTGCAAAGCAGATCTTTAATTATGTGTGTTCACACACCTTTTTGTGCAATAAGTTATGTCGTGTGTATCAGGCTTTAGGTGCGTGGAGCTAGATTATGCCATCCGTGGGGTGGATACGGCGTCACAATCCACTAGTGGGTGTTCTTAAATTGTATAGATGATATACATTTATTTTATCATTTATAAAGAAACAAATAAAATAGTGAAACGTGTCTAGTAAATTAGAACGTTATTTAAGAAGAAAGGTTTGCACAAAGGATACAACTCAATTAACAATGATATACGTTTATGTATATCAGGATGTATTAAAATTAGTTGTTAAAATAACATAAATAGACTAATAACAACCTTTTTACCCCCCTCTATCGATACAATTACACTATCTACCCATTTAATGTCATGTATCCCTAAACCATCAGTAATATATTTCATCCTTGTTTAGTAAGCAGGTGGCCAAGAGATCTAACCACATGATCTAGTAGCACATGGGCGATACATTAAGTCCGTCATGAGTATTAAAAGTCCCCCTCCCCCCCACCTTTTTTTTTACGAACAACAGTTTTGGGATAGTTTGGTTCATTAAAAAACAAATAAGTTCGGTCAGACGAGAAATTTTTGCACGATTTGAGTGCCGGATACGATAAAAGGAAAATGCCCGACAGACAAAAACTACACGTGAAACCACAACTCAAATTAAATTGATTTCATATAGTCATCAAATCCAGCAATTTTTAATTAGATGGCATTATTTTGTCACTGACGTGGTCGTTAATTTTGGGAGTATGAATTTAAAACGAAGGTCATTAAAGGGCCCCACACACGGTCAGTTCGGACTGATCAGTCGGCCTTCCCTGCATACATACGGTAGTTCAGACATTTAACATTGCAATTAATAATTTATATTGGTTAGTTTGATGTGACCCATTAGTACCAGTCGTATCCCAAGTTTCTTTGTATATTCACAGATACTAGATTAAACTCAAAATATTTGAGACATGTTAATGAACCTTAAAGAAGCGTTTTTAGCTTTTTTTTCATTTTTCCCCCCGCCGTGTCTTGCTATTCATCCAGGTTATAGGCATTTGTTAATCATACTGATGGAATAGGGATGAGGAAGGTAGAATTTAGAGAAAGTGTACCGAATTTTCGCGGTGAACAATTGAGGTAAAAATTAACCACAATACACCTGACCAAGATTCAAACGCCAACCACCGGCAAAGCAGGACAGATGAGCTGTGCATTTAGTTCGCGTTCCGTGCCTACTTTTGGTACTTTTTTTTTTCACTGAGTCTTACTATATGTTCAGGTTACACGCTTACTTACTAATTACGCAAATGGGTTAAGGATGAGAAAGGTTGAATTTAGAGGATGTGTGCCCACATTTGTTTAGAGATAAAAAGAGAGATTGGCAAACCATTTAGGTAAAACCACCCTCAGTACATCCGACTGGGATCAAACCACGATCCACCCGTCATCGGCCATACAATCTATTGCCAGAGTAGTGCCTTAGAACCTACGGCCACCGAAGTGGGTTATTTTGGTATTTATTTACTCGCGACCTTAACGTGCTCTTTATTAACCGATTGATTATATCAACCCAAGAATTATAATTTAAATTAAATCTAGAACAGGCACACCAGCCAGCCCCCGCCGGTAATTCATAACTGTGAAAAGCGAAACCCTCATTTTACCAATGATACATTTTTGGGCCATGCCGGGAATCGAACCCTGGACCCATAGCTCTACTTTTAATACGGTTTGCGTAATTAACCATCCGTTAAGACCCAATAAAACCCTATTCCACACCCTCCCCCTTCAACACTTGAAACCTGAATTGCTCAGAGAGGCTCTTAGCACTACCATTTTTGTTTTGTTTCACTGATAGGCACTTTAAATCTCTCAATTGTAGCCTCTTCTAATTTTACAAATTCCCGAACTTAAGTGCTAATGGGATTATTCAGTTGTTTGATATTGTTTGCTTCATCCAGCTGACTTGGCAAAATGATTAAAATGAGTCTAATATAATAACAATTAATTTTATTATTATTATTATTAGCACCGCGTCTTACTACCCGTTCGGGTTACACGCACTTACGCTAATGTGTAATGGTAGGGTGATTGTGAGATGAAATGGAGGACCCACAGTTTAACATGGAATCCGAACCACGCTGGAGGCCTGGCATTCCACACATTCACAAGTTGTGATTAATAAAGGTCTTGTCAGAGGTGAAGAAAGGGTTTGGCAAACAGATAAATCCGTGCCGGGACCGAGGATTGAACCCCGGACTCCCAACACAGAAATTTGACACCTTACCCATAGACCACCAGGTCACCAAGTTAAATTGAAATAATTAATTAAGTTTATCAGATAATTAAACGGGTCCAAGTTTTGGTTTACATGGACTTAAATAAATTCCGTCGTTACATTAATATTATTATTATTAGTATTATATTTTGTTTTTACTATTTTTAATAGCAACATTTCTTGTAAATTTATCCTTGAACACGTAAGTTTTTTTTTTATCAGTGCGTCTTACTACCGGTTAAGAATAGACGCATATGTGATAATTATTCTAATGGGGCAGAGATTGGGAAGGAAACATTTTAGAGGTAATCTACCAGCAATTGCATGAAAACAGATTGGCAAACCATTTAGGGAAAATCCATTCTCAGTAAACCCGACTGGGATTTAAGCTTCGATCTCTTCGTCTTCAACAGACCAGTCTAACACATGAGTGACGACTTAAATCATAACGCCATTGAAGCGCGTATGTAGCTTATTAATGTGTCTTCTTGGGCCTCTTAAAATCCATACTATTTTTCTCATTTACTCTTAAAAGGTTAGCTCTTTTGGCTGTTGTATTTATAACGCAAACTCTAGCTTTAATGAATTTGATATTTATTTATCATAAAATAAGAGACAAACTGAGAGAGTTATTTAAGGAGCTCGCCTAATTATTCGTTATTCATTAAACTATTTTTTAAATAATCTTTTTTGTGAGTTTCATACAAATAATTTGAATGATTTTTCATTTAATCAATATAATATTCTCTATAGCTTAATGTATCTACTTAATCTTTTTTTTTCTTTTTTCTTTACCTATAATTATTGCTTTCCTATTAATTATTCTAAATGCTGGTCTTTTTATGTATTTTCCACTGCTTGCCTATTATAAGTCTTGACACTGTTGGCCAACACTAATAAAGGAAAATACATTAGATTAAAATAAAAATTATCATTAGTCTATTATTATCCGAGCACGTCATCGATAATGAATGCCTAAGGCTGTACTCTTTATTTCAACGTGGGGAGGATGTATTTTGTTATGATTTGGCACTCAAAATTATTATCAATCACTTAACTAAACCTAGCCCGCATCGGTGTACTCACAGACTAAAGTGTCAGTGTCCATAGAATTTTTTTTTTTTTTGGCAAGTTGGCTCTATGGACGATATTAATTTTTAGACTTTCATCCCATTTGGAATTGAGAAACATTAAGGTGGGGGTGTAGGAAATGCGAGAAGAGGTAGGTATTTTTTGCAGTTTTTTTATCAAAACTATTGGTATTTAAAAAAATTAATCATTGCTTCAGTAGAAACACAATTTAATTTTCTTCAAATGGTGACCTCAACATTTCTTTAATATCCGTTAAGATTGTTTTGGAATTTAATGACAACTTTATATGTTTATTTAAAAAGTTTGTCATCCAATGCCGCAATGCTATTGACGGATATTCAAGAACAACTGTTGAGAAATCATCATGTGGAAAAAATTAAACTCTCTGTTTGTACTGAATAAATATTTTATTTAATTTGACAAAAAAAGTTTTTGTATAAAATCTGCAAAAACACTGACCTTTTCTTACGTTCCTACACCCCCACCTTAAAGACTTAGTCCTACTCCTAGCACGAATCAGTCATTAAAATATTGAAGATTTTAAACAGAATGTTTGGCTGAACCAAGAGCCTTGCACTTTTTCACGGGACCGGGGGCTTTCCATTCAACACTATTTATAGTTTTAAGAAAGTGTATGGAAATATTTGGTTGGTGAGAAATGTCACAACTCTTGGACTCACCTTCCAACTATGCTTCTACTCATATTATTAAAACTTTACCCATGCAATAAAAATGTATTGCGTAGGCCATACAAAACGTGAGAACTAGTTATTTGATACAAATAAGACAAATCAATAACAAAGCAACCCACTTCGGTGGCTGAATTATCTAATACGACACTCTTCAAATAGATTGGCTGCCGTTGAGGGGGAGATCGGGGTATGAATCCCAGTCAGATGTACTGAGGGTGGTTTTTCCTGAATTGTTTTTCACTCTCTCTCAGTGCAAATATAGCTACAGTTTCTCTAAATTCAACCTTCTTAATCTTTTAGCTCAGAATGGTAGTAAAAAGCTGTGAAAAAAACACCCTTTATCTCATAAAACCACTATCAAACTATCAGAAACATTTAAGAAGAATTTATCTTGACATTTTTAACGTCCACTCTCTACCGGAGTGTAAGGTTCGAAATATCGATAAAGAATCTAAATAATTATATTTACTTAGAAAGAATTGGAGCATAGGGCCTATTGAATATTTATTAATGAAGTCTAAATTAATTCAACCATAATAATATGATTTTTTAAATAACCAAGATAAAGCATTTATTATTAACTAAATTCAAAATGTTGACAACGAAGCAATGATATATTTCTCACGTATTAATATATTAAATTAACTTTTTTAGTCAAAGAAATCTTATTTTTGGAACGACTGTCCTTCCCCTTAAAATGTGGGTAAAATTTATTCTAATATCCTGGATTACTCATTCTTATTCCATCAGTGTAACTAAATGCTTACACCATAAAATCTAGTAATAGTCAAGGAAAAATCTTTTGTAATAATTGAAAGTAACAAATTGAAATCGATTCGATCTTTGTTAAACATAGGTCCTATAATCTAATTTATTAATATCAATTTTTTAAATAAATGTCTTGGTTAACACTTCAAAATATTATATTAGTTAAATACCATTACAAATGAAAAGGTTATAATATTTGCTATATGTAGTCTTTAATAAATTCTTTATGACAATATTTATAATAAATTTCGGTTAAATTTCATTTAAATATTTTTTCATCCCAGTACTTTTTTCACTAATAAGCTTTTATCAATTTTTCCGGTTAAATATTTTCGCATTTATTTCAAATTTGCCATCTTCATCTCAAGTTATTTTATTTGTTGTTGTAAATGTCAAGCTATTTCGATACAATCTACTGAGTCATATAAATGAGGTTGGATAAAACATACTTGTTAGAATAGTTATCTAAAACCAAATAAAAATTGTATATTCTTAAGGCTGGCACAGACACTCCTATTTATCCATCGTTTTTGTCTTGTACAGTTGTAATAATAATTTCTAATGCAAGACACAACACAATGGATTCCACTAACATTCCATTTAGCACTATCGTTTTATTGGCAGTCTTGAAAAATAAACATGGCCTACCTACAGAAACTAGCTGCACTACAGCGGTTGTTTTAGTAATAATAAACTATGGTTTTGATAACCATAGTTGTTGAAGAGGGCAGAGTTTAGTCAAATTAATTTGCCAAACGAATTAAAACTAGAACTTGAAGATTGGTTTAGTTATTTACGCATGCACAAAGAAAGCGTCAATGAATCGCTTAAAGAGGTGACTCAACAAATTAAAATAGACACTTGAATGAGAAAATAAGTTACACCTCACCAATGCCTTAGTGCTACTTCACGTTTTTAGCAACATGAAGGAGTTACGAGTATTTAAAACTACTCTTTGTGTGATATATCTGCCCGAGCTTTGGGGGAAATTATATCGGATACTTGTGCATCTATTTATGAAGGATTAAAAAGAGAATACCTTAATTAAGTACTTTATTAGGTTTTTTGAAAAATACAATTATTAATAATTATTGGTAATTTTTAACTACACAAATATGATAACAAAACACATTATTATATGCTATTATCTTAACAATTCTTCCTTTTGTTAGACAAGCACTATTGGGCATTGTTACTATCATTATTAAAGTCATTGTTTGACAGATACTGCAAATAGTATTCTCTAACCTTACATGGAGAAAATTGTATTGACGTTGATGTTGTAGGATATATTATTTGTTCCAATGTATTACTAAACGAACGCTCCACTTCATTTACTATTTTTGGGTTTACTTTTTGATTCCCCAGCTGTCCGTGATAGTTATATATATTTTTTTTTCAAAAGATTGTTATATCTGATTAAAGCTTGGGCTATTTGCTTTGCATTTGAAGCATATTTTCCAACTATTTCAGTTTTCACCAGAGTAATTGTAATGATATTAGTTTGGATCACTCTAAAATATATTAAAAGTCATGGATGAAGGTAATTTTTCTTTAAAGTAACATATGTAGAGTATCCTTTTATGATTTATCCATGAAGAAACACGCGCTTTTCAGAAATAATGAGAAAAGGATTACACCATTAAAATATATTTTTTATATAATTTTTTCTGTCAAAATAACAACTCCGCAGTATTTGGCAAAGGACGCCAATTCCCTATACCAATAAGAAGCTAGCCTTCACAACATCTGTCGCCAGGACTCTTTCTATTAGTTAGTTTTTACACTGTTGACGAGGGGACCAAGAGGAAAGAGGTATGTCATATATAAGCCGCTTGTGCGTATGGTAAATGGCACCCACGCTACCGCGCACACAAGTAATGCACCCAAGCATCTACCCACACACTAGAACTGGCTCTCGCAGTCACAGAATACAATAATTTACGTTAATATCACAAGTGTGCATTGATATAAAGCATTTAATTTGAGTATGTATAAGTAATTAACAGATGTCATTTGAATAAACCGTGTGTGAATAAACAGCCATCAATAGTTTTCTTCTTTCATTTAATAAATATACCGATTTAATTAGTGCTCGACCACGGATCAATTAACAGCTAGTTAAACGGTATCTATTCCGTATAGTGATTATAGGCGCTCGACCACGGAGCTATAGACAACCGAAATATTATCACAGCAATATTATATCTAGAAAAAATCCGTACTATTACATGTTCTATTATTATTATTATTATTATTATTATTATTAGCACCACCTCTTACTACCCGTTCGGGTTGTTCGCGCTTACGCTAATGTGTAATGGTAGGGTGATTGTGAGATGAAAATGGAGGACCTACAGTTTAACGTGGAACCCGAACCACGGTGGAGGCCTGGCATTCCCCACATTCACAAGTTGTGATTAATGCACGTCTTGTCAGAGGTGAAGGAAGGGTTTGGTAATCAGATAAATCTGTGCTGGGACTGAGGATTGAACCCCGGACCCCGGCACAGAAGTCCGACACCTTAAACCTATACCACCAGGTCACCAAGTATTCTATTGCAAGGAATTTGCTATAATATCTAGTACCCCATCAGAACGATCCATTTTTCTCTTCTTGGATGTTGTAGAAATAGCATTTATTGATGAAGATCGCGAAACTTTATCATAAGTTGAAGTTGAGTCACTAGAATCTGAACTTTTGGAGATAGTTCATCAAGTTTGTTTATCAACATTATTTTCTTCATCAATATTATCTAGACCTACATCTTGTTCACTTTGAAAAAAATATAAAATAACAACATTATTATTTTTGTTTCATGTAATTACAATTCCCTACAACAGAACAATAAAGGAGTAAAATTGCAAAACAGCTTTAAATTAAATTGCAATTTCCAAATAGTTTGGGATGCGTGGATGGAAAGCATATTAGAGTAACATCCCCACAAGGAAGCGGATAGTTTAAAAAAAAATTATAAATGTTATAATAGTTTGGTACTAATAGCAATTTCAAATTACGAATTGCTTTAGTATCATATGGGAACAAATGGAGGTGTTTCCAATGGCGGTGCAGTTGAAAACACAAAATTCTATGAAAAAAACTTGTTAACAAACAGTTAAATATACCCAAACCTAAAACAGTTTAAAAGGGTACTATAGAACTTCCATATGTTTTTGTTGGAGATGAGGCTTTTTGTTGACGCACAGATTTGTTAAAGCCATTTCGACAAGGAAATTTTAAGTTAAAAAAAAATAAAAAATTCAACTACCGCATAGTCAGAGCCTGTAGGATCATTGAAAATGTGTTTGGTATAATGGCTGCTCGATTTCGTATTTTACATACAGACATTCATTTACGATTAGATCGCGTGGATTTTATTGTTATGTAATTTGACCTGTGCTGTTTTACAAAAATTTGTACGCAGGAAATTTAGTAAATCATATATTCTAACAGAATGTTTAGAGGAGGACTGGGAATAATATGATATTAATATTGGATTTCGAATGGATCTGGATGCAGTTTGTGGACTACAGCATGAACATAATACACATTTTGGACGAGAAGTAAATGAACCACGAAACCCTTTTCTTTAATATTTCAATGACGAAGGAAAGGTTTATTGGCAAGATAATATGATTCATTAAAATTGTAAACTATATTGTATATAAAAAGAATACAACATGGGTTTCGTATAAAAATTGTGTTTGATCTAGTAACATTAAAAATAAATACATTATTTTATTTACTTTTTACAATAAATAAACTTCCAACATGTGCATTTTATAGCCATGTAACTTTGTGTGTAAATAAAGTTATTAAAATTATAATAGCCTATCTCAATTTCTACATACCTCACTAATTGGACTGGCAGTTTTGTCTTCAACATTATCTCTGCCGTCTTGCCTTGGCGTTTCTTGATCAGTCAGAAAAAGTAGCATGTCAAAATACAATAAATTTGGCTTTTGAATGTATTCGGTACCAGTTCCTGTCCAAAGCGAAGCATTATACATTTTTTAGTTCTTTCGGAAACAAGTTCTTAATGAACTCACATTTTTTATAACTGCATTTTTATTTTCCTGCGGATCAACTACTTTTAATTTATTGATTAAAATGCTTTATGCATTTTTTTAAAATGCTTGTGTGAATAATCTCTATTCTTTATCTTCCATAAACATTCATTTTGTATATATAAATCAATAAATTTGGTGACATACTCACGTGACATAAACCTGAGGTCGGTCATTTTCTACTAGAAGGCGTAATGTAAATCTGAAATACACCTACACAGTTCTTATTACTTGCCTGCAAGTAGGAACACGCACGGAAAAATCAACTTGAGGTGGATTCTGCTCATTCCAAACAAGTGACAGTACGCGTCTGCCGATTTGACCATTACTAAAATAAGATTTTAAATCTATATTGTGTAGATTTTCAAACGTAGAGCTCAGTGGCGACTCATAGCTAAAATTAGCGGGGGTGCTGCTCCAGAAAATGTATAGCCTTTGTTTTAAAATTGCGTTAAAGGAAAAAAACACGTATAAAAATTATTCAGGAACTTGATAAAATCTTTTAAAAAACCAAACATTTTTTACTTACTTTAACTTATATGGTTACGGTTCAAGCGTGATCAATTCATTTAAAAATGAAATCCATTATTCTTGTTTTAATTTGTGTGAAAAGTTAAATAATTTTCTCCTTGATCTCTGGATGACAATCGAGGAAATTTTCTCTCCATTGAAAGTACTGCAAGGGCATTTTGTCTTTCTGTTAAATAAAAGAACCGAAAAAAGTGAATCAAATAGAATAGCTGGAAGCAGAATAGTAATCTAATTCTTCTACACCTTATCACATTCAAGAATATAGTACACGGTTTTTAAGCACAACACACGCTGAGTAAAAAAACTTCCTTCCACCATTACGCCAGAGCCGGCACTATGAGAGCAACAGTGCTCTCTCTACCTGGCAGTCCCACCTTCCTCCCCACTCCCTCCTATGTGCAAATGCGCAAAACAGCCAAACACCACGTCACTGTCACTGTGAAGCGCACAGTTCCATACAAAGATGTTTGTATATTTTTCATAAACTGGGGGATGGCTACTGAAGTACTGACATTAAGCTTAAGGAATAGATATTGTGCTACAAAAATAAAGAAAGAATTAAAGAAAAAAGAACTCATGGAAATAGGGGGTGCTGCGGTTCCGCAGTGCCTATACACGAGTCGCCACTGGCAGAACTGTATTTAATAAAGGGCACACTATTCACTTATAAACGGCAATTTAAAAAAAAAATATAGAAAGAAATCTAACATTAAGCGTCATAAAATACATAACTTACATGGAATAAACCATCAAAGACAGTTCCTACTCCAACGAATTTGCTCAAATTTATTCTTCTATATAAGTTATTAGTGGGAAAATGAGCAGGTAAAAGGATTACGCTTTTAGGTATCAAATTTCTAAGATTTGACACTTCTCCTTAGATCAATATTAAATATGACGTGTAATATATATCGTAGAGTAAAACATTATTTTCTAGAACAATTATTTTTATTTTATAATAAAATATAAGTAGTAATTTTGGGTAAGTAGGCTTACTCAGTATTTATAATAGAGTTTAAACCCACTTATACATTAACCTCCAACCATAGCAACGAAGGCCGTAGCCATCCAATAATTTCGGCGGAGGGGGGTGGGGGGTGGGGGGGGGGTTGGTGGGCACATCCCCCAATTGCGAAAGGCTGGGTAAAAAAATGTAAATGATAAATCCTTCCAGAAGCAAGCTAAATTATTTTCTTATGGCAACATAACCCCCTAAATGCCGTAGGCTAGGAAAAATTATAGATACTAAACACATCTAGAAGCTATCTGAAGGTTTTTTTTATGGTAACATAACCCCCTAATTGCCGGAGGCTAGGAAAAATTCTGAATATTAAACACCTCTAGAAGCTATCTGAAGTATTTTTTTTATGGCAACATAACCCCCTAATTATTATTATTATTATTATTAGCAGCGCGTCTTACTACCTGTTCGGGTTATACACACTTACGCTAATGTGTAATGGTAGGGTGATTGTGAGATGAAATGAAGGACCTACAGTTTAACGTGGAATCCGAACCACGGTGGAGGCCGGGCATTCCCCACATTTACAAGATGTCTTGTCAGAGGTGAAGGAAGGGTTTGGTAATCGGATAAATCTTTGCCGGGACCAAGGATTAACCCCGGACCCCAGCATAAACCCCCTAATTGCTGGAGGCTAGGGAAAATTCTAGATATTTAGCACTTCTAGAAGCTCTCTGAAGTGCTTTTTTTTATGATAATACAGCCCCCCAATTTGTACTTGTACCTTAATTTTGATATGGTTTGAACCATAGATAAAGCCATACATATTTTTCATAACATTTCAGTGGGGTTTGAACCCCCAAATCCCCCCCCCCCCCCCCCCCGACTACGGCCTTAATAGCAACCCAATGAATAAGAAACACCTACACTAATTTATAAATATATGCAATGTATTGCAAGCTTTCCTGGCAGATTAAATATTTGGGTAGCCTATACTATATTGTAATCCGTCCATGTATGATTGCCACCTTTCAGGATATACAGGAGATTGAAATATAGACACACATTCTTGGACAAGAACATAGACAATTACTTATTTACATAATATTTTGAGCTCTGTTAGTACCACGGGGGTTTGTATCAGTAAATACACCTCATGATTCTAGAGGTTTATGCTAGAAACTGTTTTAAAAGAGAGTGCATCGTTCCTTCTTGCCGCCAGGCCTCCAATAGCGGCGCACATTCCCAAACCCACAAAATATGATGTGCACATAATACACGTTACCCAGCTACTTCCTCTTCTAACATCTAGCCAGCTTCCTCTCTAGCGTCAATCGATGCCGGTAGCCTCTACAATACCTCGACCTGACCAATCCCAGCTCGTTATTGACTGACCACACCCCCTCTCTCCTTTCTCTCTCTCTCTCTCTCTCTCTCTACCCCTACTAGTAACCCCCTCCCTTTTTTTACTGTGAGCTCATACCCCCACCCGCCCCTTTAATCGCCCTATAGCCCCATACTAACCATCGCGAGATAAAAACGGCGTTTACTTCTCTTGTTTTGGAGCATTACCTCGGGGCCTTTCTCTGTACGGGGTTGCCACGGCAACGCTGGTCGGTCCTCTACCCTGGTCACTCATGACGTCACCTCAGGGCGGTGCTCTTGCTGCCCAGGATAAAAGTCTCTCGATCAATTTGTCTAGGATTTTGAAGATTTTTTTTTTTTTGCGGACTTGAGCTATGTAAAGGAGAAAGCCGTAGACGTCGTTAGTTCTTATTGGAGTAAGGAGTGGGAAGGGGGCAACAGATTGAATCCACTTTTATTTTGAATCTAAAATAAAAATCATAAAAACAGAATAAAATAGACGATAACGGAATTAAATCTTTAACTTATGTAAATAAGTTACCGTTTAATTTATGCATTGCTCCAGCGTGGATGTTCTTATTTTTCATATTATAACGATTCACAGTATATTTTGCCCGTGAAGGGAGGGATGAATTATCTTTAATAAGTTAGATAATATTTAAGGTCTATTCATAGCAAACACATACTTCTCTATCCATGATCAGAAACTATCGGAGGAATCGATTTTCAAAGTCACAAATATAGGCGCAGAACTACCACAAGAGGGGATTGGTACTATAAACTAGAATTGTATCCCAAGTATAGGTTCACAATTTAAAATAAATGGTTCATCACAACCATACAAACGTTCAAATACAAGCCGAGGTCTAGTTTATAGACTTGGTTTAGAGCAACATTTAAAAATATTGGTTTTCAGTAAACTACTCTTAATGGAGTTTTTCTAAAAAAAAAAAAAATCATCTTGTTAATCACAATAAATAGCTTTCATATAGGCAATAAATTTTAAACAAACTTGTCCAAACTTGTCAAAAATTTGTATTTTTTTTAATTTTCCTCAAATTATTTAAATTTGTGAAAATAAATATAGACAATTCTGTTTTATAATTAAAAACAATTCCCAGTTACCCATTTAAAATTAAATTTTATCCTGCAGGATATTTTTGAAAAATGTCAAATTTTCTAAATTTCGTCCAAGTAAAATAGCTTTAAATTATGTCAGTCTGGCCGAACCCTGAGGCTAGTTTAAAAATTAATGGGTAAAGTGCATGTCCTTGTTTCAGTCCATCGTGTATTTCAAAAGTAACTGATAAGTGACATCCAAACCGTACGTACTCTGCCACGCGAATCATCCAAACATATCTCAATCAGTTTAACAGGTTTTGGTGTATCCCAACCATAACTAAAACTTCATATAATTTGTTTCATTTAATTTAATAGTAGGGTTTTAAAATGTCAGTATGGTTGATGGATTGTCATGTTTAATTCCTAATTTTTTCTAATATTTGTCGAAAAGTAAACATATGATTAGTTGTTGATCTATTTCGTCTAAGTCCATACTGATGATCGCCATTAATTTCTTTTGCATATGGGGTCGGACTCATTGAAATTTTATCAGATAAAATTTTATATCATTTTGGTTGTAGTGAGAAACCTCCATGGTTATTACATTCTGTTCTATCTCTTTTTTAAAAAAAATAGAATTATAACACCTTCCTGTCATTCTTGTGGTAGTACCTCAGGGTTCTTTGCAGATTAAGCTGTTAAAGGTATTATTTTAAAATGCCTTAAAAAAGTTTCACTTATCTCATTTCCACAGTTTTCTACAGTAGAACACAGAAAACCACACCACATGAGTTGTATTATCTCTCTAAATAGTGGTATCCGTAGATTGAGGCAGGCTTTAATATTGGTTACCGAGTCCATGAAATTTTTGTAATTAAGTATTTTTACCATTAATGGAGCTAAAATCTCAACTATTTGCATGTGAGCGTCTTCGATTAATTTTAAATTCATAAGGGCTTCTCGCAATCCAAAAATTTAGGAACATAAATGTGTATATTATTTATAGCATATATATATTAGCACTACTTCTTACAATCGATTCATGTTAACGCATATAGTCTAATACCGCTAGTGAGTAAGGGATGAGGAATAAAGGTTGAATATAAAGTAAGTGTAACTGCATATAAGTAACGGGAGATTGGAAAACCATTTAAGAAAAATCCCCTTCAATACACTCAACCAGGATTCGAACCTTGCTCTCCATGTCATTAGCAATCCAGTCTGTCGCGAGAATGAACGATTAGACCATGCAGCCACCAAAGTAGGTATTAATTATATTAAATATGTATTAATTTGTTGACTAAGATTACAGCTTCATTTATCTGATATCTACATATAGCACGAACGTGTACTAGACGCACTGGAAAATAAAATAAAAAAGGTTTTAACAAACTAGGGCAAACTTCCCAAAGATTGTATAGTTTTAAGTAATTAACAAATTTTAAACATAATTTCTACATAATTTTATACAAAACCTAAGAGTCTGTTAGTATCCCTTTCAACATTAACAATACCTCCTTTTGAAATGCTCTCTATCTTTCTCTAACGCTTTCGTGTTTCTCAAACCCTTTTGCACTTTTCTTCTCTTTCTAAACTTCCCACCTTGATGACTTCATAATCGGGCCAGAGGTAGGAAAAGAATGTGGCTACTTACAGAGAACTGTGGGTCTTTACTGCCTTGTATCGAGAATGCCAAGACTTTCTTAAAAGAATCTCGGTGCATAAATTACGGGAACGCTCTATTACAAACTATAAACTCTAACTTTACAACTACTCACTAGCCTTTTAATAGACTTTGGGGGTTGATTTTCTTGTAAATGTTTTTAAAAGTTCTTAAAAACTTTTTTATAAGATACAAAATACAACTTTGATTTTTTTAAATGAAAATGAATTAGATAAAGTTTCACAAAAAATAAATCCTTAAAAATTTTGAAATGGAAATATTTTAATATTAAAAAACTCACCTCACCAAAATAGAATTGGAATTTCCAGTCCACTTAGAAATAAACATTGCTTCAGAGAATCACTATATATTTATGGTTTCTGTTTGTTATTGTATTATGACCTAACCTTTTGTAAAGAGAAAACCAATATTATTTCGTCTTTCTTTCATCTTCAAATCTTTATTAAGTGTTTCATTTCATTTTATTTCAGTTACCTTTGTTTATTCAATACGAAATATTTCTCAATAAATAATTCTCAAGATATCAAGTATTTCAGTACTAAGGCTTTTTAGGATATAGGATCTCTCTTTTGAATTTAAGGGTAGGGTGCTTTGTATTTCTCTTTTAGTGCTAAACAAAGGAATTTGGCACAACAACTAAAGAAAATGCCTTTTCTTGCCAATTTTGTATAACGATAAAAGGTATGCAAGTGATTTATTATATTTTCAATAATGTGATTATTAAAGCAAGCTTATTTATTATTTAAATTTATTTAAAGAATGATTAGCTTTTTAATATAAGAATTTACATTATTATTTATTTTAATTTATATGCACTTCTCTAGTTAAAAATATAAATTTAATGAATTTGTATATTATTAAATAAATAGTCATATGATTGATTTGCCTACCTTTTATAAGTACATATTTATATGACTAAATATTTATTTAAATTAATAGATGCATTTTAAAAATTAATATATTCTAATTCAGAAATACATCCACATTAATAAATATATACAATATATCATGTTAATAACTACATGGTAGTAAAGTGGTGACCTGGTGGTCTGGGGGTAAGGTGTCAGACTTCTGTGCTGGCGGCCGGGGTTCAATCCTCGGTCCCGGCACAAATTTATCTGATTACCAAACCCTTCCTTCACCTCTGACAAGACATCTTGTGAATGTGGGGAATGCCAGGCCTCCACCGTGGTTCGGATTCCACGTTAAACTGTAGGTCCTCCATTTCATCTAACAATCACCCTACCATTACACATTAGCGTAAGTGCGTATAACCCGAACGGGTAGTAAGACGCGGTGCGAATAATAATAATAATAATAATAATAATACATGGTAGTAAAAAAAATGAAAACAGTTTAGAAACACTATAAAATAAGGTAATGCTATAAAAAGGGAAGAAAATCAACCGAAATCGCTCGTTGAAATAGAGCTTGATAAAATAAACATCTAAACATATTCTCATGGCCCTATAAATTATTCACACTTCTATCTTTTCATCACTTTTCTTAATAGCACACACCCATCTTATGTATGTACGAAGATGAATAGTGATTTGAAAATTGAAGTAGAAATAGGTTTAGTGCATGACATAATAAATAAATAAGTGTATTTATTTGTAGGCCTACCAATGCTTAGACCAACTATTCCTTCATGTTGCATTCCTTTCCTTGATCTTGTATTACATTTTTTAAATGTGTTTCTTCCATGTTTTTATAAACATATTTCAAAGTCAACGAGACAGTTATTCGTTTTTATTTAATAAATTAGTACATTTGTAAATAAATATGAATAACTATATTTATATAAATTAAATTATTGCCTATTGGCTTAGAAATGTATAATAAAACAGTATATAAACACTGTACAATAATGTAAAGTAAGTGATAGTGAAGGAAGCAAACCTGAAAGGATAGTTAGGTTAGGCCTAGGTAGAAACAAATTGACTTCTCTCTTAATTTCTTCTCTTCTTAAAATCTTAAACGTCCCGCTTTTTCACACTTTCACGGTTAAATATGGTTTTGAATTTTCGGAAATATTCCTTTTTCATGTGTCTCCTCATGTAAATAAGTATATCTATCTTAATATATATAATTCTTCTGTACGTGTGTATGTCACTGAACTCCTCATAAACGGCTGGACCGATTTTGATGAAATTTTTTGTGTGTGTTTGTGTGGGTCCATGGATGGTTTTGATTCTCAATTTAACCCGGTAGGTGGCGCTGCAATCGGGTTCTAGGATTTATTTATATTTTTTAGGGAATTTATTTGAGGGGATTTTTTTTAATGATTTTTTTGCGTATCAGAACATGAAACCTCACAATTTCACTCCCCCCCTACCCCCCAATATATATAATAATGAATATAATAGGAATAATTGACCGTTAAAACCTTCTGAATAGTGAATAATTGAACTTCTGAGAATAATTCATAGTTATATTTGTGTACCAATAGGTGGCATTGATTTAGAATTCTGTGGTATTTGACGTAAGCATCAATACATGTGCAAGTCTCTTGCGTCGTGGCTTGGCGTTGTTTTGACATTTCAATTTCTGTACGACGTGTTTCGATAATCCATATATCACAATCGCGTGAATATTAAGTGTATTTTTCATCAAGTGTACTCAAATACATACATTGGAAAAATGTGTAACGTGCTGTGTTGAAGTGAATATATTACATGATCTTCCATAAATTTAAATTATATACATGCGTATTCAATGACAATCAATCTAACCTGCAAATTTTTATTTTAAATGCTTATTTGTGTCGATGATTTAATTAATTTACGGAGTGTTAAACGTTTCATCGAAAAAAAAACAACATGTAATCCATAAAATTCAAATATAAGTTGCATATATTTAGGTGTTGTGTGTTTATTTAAGAACAATGCCACGTCTTCGTGGAAGAGAAGGAAATATTAGTCGACGTACACAGAATTCACAAATAGTCCACACCTGTCGGTTAAATCGAACGGCAGAAGATCAATTGACAGACAATGTAAATTTAAGAGTCCAGGTTGCAAACACACGTGTAAATGAAAGTCAACAGCAACGCAATTAATGCCTTCGAGCTAATGCATTGAGACAAAGCCAGGCGCGTCAACGAGCCACTGACGCGCACAGAGCACATGAACCACAGCGGCTGCAAGTACATCGTGCATTAACACGCGCATCACTTGCGTTCGAATATGAGTCGGACATCGACTATTCGTCACATTCGCAAATTGTCATCGGCGCTATGGACAAAGAATGCCAATCTGCCATGCATTCAAATACAAAGGTGAATCGGCCGGTTTCTGCTGCGCGTCTGGAAAAGTTGTACTTCCACCATTGAATTCGCCGCCAGAACCATTGAAAACATAATTGGCTGGAGACTCACCTCAATCAAAATTGTTTTTGCGTAAAATTCACAAATTATATTCTTGCTTCCAAATGACATCATTTGGAGCAACAAAAATCTTTCAGAATGAGGATGGTCGCAATTTTGAATCAACGTTTAAGATTCAGGGCCAAGTAGGTTCTTTAATCTCAATGCCTGATGCCGATCCAAAATTCTTGCAAATCTACTTCATGGGCGATGAGGAGCAACAAATAAACGCACGCTGCCAGTACAACCACATCGAGCAGATGGAGGAGCGAGAAATTGTGACGACTTTGGAACCGATTTTGCGAAATCACAACCAGTTGGTCCAGTTGTTTTATACCGTTTCAAACAGACTGCAAAACGACAACTACATGATCGTCAATAAAGCAGAGAAAGTACCATTTGGAGAGCATGCGGGCCGATATAATTCACACACCGTTAATGAAGTTGCAGTTGTTTTGGTTGGCGACGCATATTAACGTCGAGATATATGGATCCAACACAGAGATAACACGGTTCACACAATTCAAGACAGTCATCGTTCTTACGACGCTTTGCAATATCCGTTGATATTTTGGGAAGGAGAAGATGGATATCATTTTAACACCAAACAAATAAATCCAGTGACAGGTACAATCTACATATTATTTACTTTTTCTTTTTCTGTAAGATTAATTTCTTTTTGTCTTATTCATATTTTTACTTTGCTGGTGCAAAAACCAACAAGAAAGTGAGCGCAATGAACTTCTACGCATATCGGTTGATTATTCGTGCCAATGAAGACAACAACATTCTCTGATGCCTCCAGCTGTTTCATCAATACATCGTTGATATGTATCCGAAAATTGAAAGCGAGTGATTACGGTACATCAAGTATAATCAAGCGAAGCTGCGTTCTGAGGAGTACATTCATTTGCGTGATCCTATTGTCAGTAACGTCGGTAACGTTGATGGAACCACTAATAGCAATGACATCGTTACCGCATATATTCTTTCATCATCATATATTGGTAGCCGCGTCATATGCAAGAATACATTCAAGATGCCATGACTTTCGTGCTCCCGTGCGGCCGACCAGATGTGTTAATTACATTTACGTGCAATCCTAACTGAGATGAAATTAAAATTTTGTTATTGCCAGGTCAAACAGCAATGCATCACCATGATATCACTGCACGTGTCTTCAAACCAAAATTAATATCATTGATTAACTAGAGTACACATCAATCTGTTCATTTATACACCTCAGGGATTATACGAAAAACATTGTTCATCAACTCGCATTAAGATAAAAACAAAACTAACTTTATTGATTTTGTCGGACCGTTTTTATAACATCACAACCTTAGGTATAATAGGAGGTGAGGTTTCTATGCAGCTGACTGTACGTATAATCGAAATAGTATGTACTTCGTACCACAAGTATATACTATTTAGATGGTACGTAAATAGGTAAGTTGTTCTGCTTAAGTCCGTAAAGGTTCTAGGCCCAAAACAGTATATGTTTTGCACTATGAAAATAGAAACAATTAAAAAGTAATTTGACATTTGTCATATTTGAAGGTACGTTAATAAAATAAAATTAGCTGTACCCGGCATACAAATTTGTAAGCAAGCTTCGCAATTTTTTTCGATACAGCTGATATTTGTGGAGTTGTGGGCGAAATTCCAAAAATTGTTTGGATCACTATTCTATATATTATTATTTTTAATAATGGATACCATGTATGTATAAGTGTCTAGCAGTTCCTATTCTAAGTAAAATTTATTAGTTTCAGAAACAGACAGACGGAATGGGAAAGCATTTCCATTAATGTGAAACAAAGTATTTGTAATGTACTATTGTCTCAATATAGTTGATCTTGAGGAAAGAAAAGATGTTTTATTTTTTATGTTGTCTTGACAAACCCTGAATTTTTAATATTTGTTTAACTCTCAAATTGGAGTTCATTGTGAATTTGTAATTGTGATGATCACATAGTGTTTGTTTTATTATCGAAATCAATTATGCCACCCAAACGAAAAGCCAACGTTCGGGCAGGACAATGTCTGTCGGGTCCACTAGTATAAATATAAGTACCTTAATAGATAAATGTATTTAAATAAATATATGCTATAAATAAGTACATGTTTCTATATAAATATGAATACATATATATGTGTATATATATATATATAGGATTTGCAGAAATATATGTATAGGCATGTATATGTATAAATATGTATATATACATATAAATTATAGATGCATAAATATATTTACGCATATATAAATATACATATTTATATAAATAAATATATATATATATATATATATATATATATATAAATCATGTACCAGAAAGCAAAGTAACTGGGAGTGAATTAAAACAAAGGTGTGTGAACAATAGAAATAGAAAACCCCAACGGTCAGATGGTGACAGATGATAAAGAGGTTCTTGCGATTTGTGAAAGAAATAGAAACTCTATACGATTAGGAAAATTGAGCAGAAGACCTGGAGATTGAAGCAGAAGAAGAGGTAGAGGAAGACGAAAAATTACCTAGCATTTTAAAGAGTGAATTGTAGAGAGCCATAAAGGACATTCGAAGAAGGAAAACTGCTGGAGATGAAATACCACTTGACCTTCGGAAGGAACTGGGTAACAAAGAATCAATGGCTCTGACAACATTTATAAATAGGATATACGAAAGAGCAGAATGACTCAAGATCTTTCTAGACGTAGCCATGGTGGCTCTAAAGACGACGAAACAAGCCAAGAAATGCAGTGACCACAGGACCATCAGACTCATCTCTCGTGTGGGGAAGAACGTGGCAAAAATAGTCAACAGGCGACTGGAACATAAAATAAAAAAGTGGGATGGCCAATTTAGAATTTGGAAAGGAAATGAACAAGAGATGCCATTGGGATACTGAGAATACTTTCAGAGAGAGTGCCTGTTTGTCCCCCAATCTGTTCAAATTGAATGGTGAGTGGCTGGTCAGAGAAGCCCTGGAGGGACGTGGCAATTTCAGGACAGCAGGACGCGTCAACTACACAATAAAATACCAGACGATCTAGTATTGGTGGCCAAAAACAAAGAAGAGTTGCAGGAAATGATGGACCAGCTGTCGGAAATGGGGAGAAGATATAGCATGGAGATCAACTTTGAGAGAAGTCAAAAGTGATGGTGATTTCAAAAAATTAAGAACCATTGAAATAAAAATTGGAAACCAGAAGTTGGAAAGACATAGAACAGTTCACTTACCTGGGTAGTCTGCTGACAAAAGATGCCTACTGCACCAAGGAGTTTAGGTTGAGGATCACCATGGCCAAGGAAGCTTTCAAGAAGAAGAGGTTACTGCTGAACAGCAGATTGAGTTTGGAACTGAGGAAGAAACTGATGAAACGCAAAATTTGGAGCATCGTACTGTATAGAGCAAAAACTTGGACTCTTAGGAAGATGGACAAGAATTTGTTGAAGAGCTATAAAATGTGGTGCTGGAGAAGGCTTGAGAACAGATGAACAAACAGGGTTAAAAATGAAGAATTCCTAAGAAGAGTGGGTGGGAAGATAACAATTTTGGATGTGATTCTTTGGTATCAAGCAAACTGGATCGGACACGTCCTTAGGAGGAACTAGTTTCTGTACGACTTAACAGAAGTATAGGTTGAGGGAAATAGGAACTTAAGAAGAAATAGAATTCAAATATTAGATTACTCGATGGAAAGAAGAAAATTCTGGTAGCTGAAGGGGTAGGCAGAGGAAAGGCCACATTGGCGGTCTACGTTCACTGGCAAAAGGAATGGACCGATTGTAAGACCTAATAATAATACACACACACACACACACACAGATATATGCATGTATAATTCCTTTTTGGTTAGTTGGTTTATGACGCGGGGCTTGGATTCTAATCCTGACAATTTGTATTAAAAGGGATTATTCTTAAATGGTTTCACACATTACCTCCACAAAAATGTCAGTACGTCAACTCTAAATTTTAGCTTTAAATCCTTAATCATTAGGGTAATTAATTAATATATATATATATATATATATAGTGAGACATTTAAGTTGGCTCACCTGCATATCTCTAAAACAAAGCCTTTTAGAAAATTTTGTTTCAGAAAACAGGTTTTTTTTAGGAGAAAGAGAACCGAACATTTTATTTTTTTATTTGGTGGATTCCTTCAAGGTAATTTCAAGGTAAACTTAGTTTTTTTCAAATGTAAACCTGTATTTTTAAGCTGACACAAAATGCAACGAACATTTTCTGAAACATTTCTTTATTTGGCCTCGATTTTTTTTTTTAAGATAATTTAACATTCAAGTAAAGTGATGCATTTAAATTGGCTCACTTGGATATATCAAAAATAAAGAATTTTAGAAAAATATGTTTCAGACAAGAGGTGTTAAGGTGAGGATGTAGGGAACGCGATAAAAGGTAATTTTTTGGCACTTTTTATATCAAAGCTTTCTTTGGTCAAAATAAATCAAATATTTCTTCTATATAAATATAGTTTTTCTTCGCATGGTGATATCAACAGTGGGTGAATATCTATCATGAGCATAGTAGATTAGTATATATGATGAGAAACTTTTTAAATGAAAATAAAATGTTTTAATAAAATTCCAGAACACCCTTGACAGGTATTCAACAAAATATTTAAATCACCTTGTGAAGAAAATTAAATTATATGTTTGTATAGAAGCAATATTTAAATTAGTTTGTCCAAAAGAAGGTTTTGCTTTAAAATTGCAAAATACCTTTTTTTTCGCGTTCCCTAAATCCCCACCTTAAATATAAAGAGGAGTGCATTAGTTAAATCAAATATCTCGTACGTTTGAATGTGTAAGCAATTTAACAAAATGCATTTGTCTGTATGTGGTTTAGGACGTATGCATGAACAAAATGAGTAAAAACAAAGAGTGAGTGTGAACTAGTTAACGTTGATTTACTTTCTAGGGCCCGTTTTCACGAATACAGATCAAGTGGGATAGAAGGTGCGAGGATTTGCTTGATGATCCATCAAATTCTCGCACCTTCTACCCCACTTGACCTTCTATGTATATTTATATATGCTCAGCTTACAAAATCACAAACAAACTTAATTCTAGAAAAGAGACAGCTCATAGTCCTCCAGCCGTAAATTTATCATTGTGAAAGAGAGCGCATCATTTATATCAATGAGCATATTTTCGTTCATGCGAGGAATAGAAGCAATGAACATTATTTAAGTAGACGGAGCTAAGGTGTTGGACATACATATTAATATAGGTAGTCACAACTTTTGATTTTTAAATAAATGGTACAATGCAATTATTATACATACTTTCTCATATTATATTCGATTTTAGTTAGAATAACATTTTTCAATAATCTGTAATATATTAACTTCCTCTAAATGCTTTTTTCTCTGAGGGAATAAAACATTTTTATAGTATAAAGTAATGCTCAAATAACTAATGAAACGTTTTTCTATTTTTAGTGTTTAATGTTTACAAATGGGGAGAGAATAATTGACATATAATGTATAATCAAACAAAGCTGTGAACAGTTTTGTTCTTCAACCAGTTTTGTTTTATTATTTTAATCGACTATTTTTATGCAACAGTTGGTCATAACTATTTTTTTTAACATTCTGAGCCTAAACTTAATGTTTTCAAGAGGGAAGAGAATAATATAAACTGCATTAAAACAACTGAATAAACAAAATTACATTGACCGTGACGTTAAATGTCAATAAGTTTAATATTTTATTTAACATTATATTTAGTAATTTGTGTAGGGCAGGGGCATAAAAAATAAATATTTTTCTAATAAATTAAACTCAAAGTGGAGTAGTCTTATAATCGTAGTTTGTTACTAGTAAAATACAGAAGAATATAAAAAAGTTTTGACATTGAAAATCAAGAAATTATAGTATATAAGTCAATGTAATTTTTTTACTTTATTACAGAGCGATAATAGAAATAATTGCCTTTCCACTAGAGCTCCAACAGCCCTATTTACAATTCTTTTGCTTTAGGTTTTAGTCCTGTATAAGGCATTCACGAGCTAAGTTTACCTGGATGACAGCTCGAAATGTTACTAGAAGTAATCCCTAATATATCACTACGTCAACAGCTGACATCTATCACTTTGGATCACTGTAATGAAAACAGATGGTAATATATTAATGTGATAGTTAACCACAGTAATTTAGGCCAATATTATTTATATATTTATTTGAGGTCTGACACAAAGTTTATTTATAGTTTTATTCCCCTTAAAAAAATATTAACACTTTCGCAAAAACTTTTAACGAACATAGCTTCAAAATGGCGACTGACGAATCTAAACCATATGATTGAACATAACGGTAAACAAGTTTTTTACAATGATGCAGACACGCAGTTGATGAAAATATTTTATTCAGTTCAATATTTCAAAATACGATAAAATAATCATAAAATCATTTATTGTATGTAAAAAAAGAGAACAATTTTCTCTTTTCCAAATAAATACGATGCCTGTAATAAAATATATTGATGTGTGCACTATATTAAACAAAATCAGTAAAATTCCAAAAGGAAAAATAAGTACTTTTAATTATGTTTAAAATATTGTTTCGAGTTGGATAGAAAGAAATTATTTAAAAAAATTGAATAGTATGAGAAAACTTAGATTTACGTTATTTTAAATTTAATATACAACAGGTAATTAAAGATCTTTACATTTATAACAAAACTGTGATCTTTAACAAGTGTTGGCAACCCAAAACCTAAACATATGATTTTCGAACCGTCATCCAGGTAAAAAACTATCGTGAATGGAATATAGGTCCTTCATTTCATCTCACAATCACCCTACCATTACACATTAGCGTAAGTGCGTATAACTCGAACGGGTAGTAAGACGTGGTGCTAATAATAATAATAATAATAATAATAATAATAATAATAATAATAATAATAATAATAATAATAATAATAATAATAATAATCTACCCCTGAAGAACTCCAATATATCCTGAAACATTGAACTCACTCTGGTTGCAGACAGTAGTAATTCTAAAGAAGGATCTATCTTCCCAGTCACTAATAAGGAGTGGTAAAAGATTCTAAGTTTAAAGGGTGTAGAATGCTATCTTCTTTTTTTTTAACAATTTGATAGAAATAAAAGATAAGAAGGCAACCAAAATACGAAACATAAATGATGAACAGATGAGTTGGTTTTGCCAGATTTCTGTGGTGCATAACATTGAAGTAGAGAGACAGAAAAAAATATTTTGCAATATCTGTTTCATAAAAGTATTTGGAGAGAGCCGTCAGTTTATTGAAAAAAACATAACAAACGCTTCATTACATCTGGCATAGTGCATATGTTTGATAGAGGAGCCCATGAGCCAACAAATAAGAAATTGGGAGAAAATAATAATGTTGCTAAAAAGTTTATCAATTTCCTACCAGTGTATGAGAGCCACTGTTCCTGAACGGACCGGGAAAAAATGTTTCTACCTTCTTACATCACGTTGCACAGTGGGATATATACTTTATTTAGCCGGCCAAAAGTCAGTTTGGTGAAATACAGCTCAGGCGGGGGTAAAAAACTAGCTGGGAGGGTTGAACAGTTAATCAACAACTAATCATGACTTAATGACTGGCTTCAGGGTATATTTGAGCTACCAAAGGCAACTACAATACGACCTGGGCGTCCATCAAAGACGTTAGACGAGTCAAGTGAGCGCAGTAAGAGACGTAAGACAGAGGAGTTACGTAATACTATAGGCTCAGACTAACTAATTTTTTCAGTTCAGATCCAGTTACGAACTAAAGGAAAATTACAAGCTTCGAAAATATTGAAGGAAATTACTAGCTCATCGACAAGAGCAGATAAATATCACAAGGCATATATGAAATCCTTGCAAAAAGACCAACTAAGACAACTGTCCCTTATGCAACCACTATCTATGTTTGTTGAAGCTGGACTATCCAGAAAACAATATGACATCATCAGACATACCAATAAACAGCTGTACCCTTGATACTCCATTTTACAAAGATCCAAAACAGAATGCTTCTCAGATAAACAATCATATAGTGTGACTGCTACCTGTGCAGAAGGAAATGTACAGGAATTAATTAACCATGCCGTTACTCGATCGTTAAGATACTTAGAAGAAGTTTAATTAACATTAAGTGAAGAAGACTGCTAAACACTAACGATGACTTACAAGTGGGGCTGTGATGGATCTCAGCAGGCACATTTCAAACAAAAGTTTGAAAATGATTTTGATTCAGATGCAAATATATTTCAAGGCTCTTTAGTGCCACCACAGTTAATTTGTGTCCTATGTGAAAAGTGGATCATCTGGCAGAATTCAACACCATCTTCGCTCCTATATTACCGACCTATCAGGATCAGATTTGTTAAAAAAGTCTCTTAGATATTACAAATAACGAAATTCAAAATGTGCAAAACCTAGCACATCAGTTAAAAGAAATTAAAGTGACAATAGCACAAATAATGTATTCTGTCAAACACATCTTGACACTTACAATGATTGATGCTAAAGTGTGTAATGCCACAACTCAGACAACATCTACAATGAAATGTTATTTGTGTGGTGCGACTTCAACAATTTTTAATAATCTTTCAAAAATTAAAGTGAACACGGATTCTTTAAAGTTCGTATTATCTATTTTACATGCAAGGATTCGCCTTTTTGAAACCTTACTACATTTGGCTTACAAATTACCAGTGAAGAAGTGACAACTAAGACAAGAAAATGGTAAGAATATTGTAAAAGAAAGCAAGTTACGAATTCAAAGAGAATTCAGAGAAAAAAATAGGTATCATTGTAGATGTTCTGTACATAAACCTAGTTTCGGCAATACTAATGACGGAAATACGAGTAGACGATTTTTTACGAGTCCAGATTTAGCAGCTGAAATAACGGGTTTATACTACAATCTGATATACCACATATAAGTGATTTTGGAAACAATTTCTAGTGGACATCACATCCACATTGAGAAGTTTGCGGAATATACAATGGGCACAGCGAAATTATATGTCTAATTATATGGTTCGCATCCAATGACGCCCACCATGCACAAAATTCTAGTACATGGACAAATTATCGTGAGATATGATCTGATACCCATAGCACAACTATCTGAAGAGGTTGCGGAAGCATGAAATAAGCACTTCCATGCATAAATAAAAATATAAAAATGACAAAAACTATATAAAATATATTTTTATTTTCTTTAAAAATACTAATAACGGTAAGTAGGGTGATCCTGAGTGAATTAAATATCAAAAATAATTTTGTAGATCAAGCAAATACCCCACTGTGCACTAGCTGAATTACATCAAAAGTATTCGAGAAAATTTGCTTCTCCTTATATTACTGGCGCCTTTTCAAATCTCGGTTTCATTAAATGAACCTTGCTATCAAGAAACCCAAAGTTGAAACATATGCTACTGTGACAAGTTGGATCTTCAATTGGCTTACAGAAACAATTAGATGAACATCATGCATGGTCTGAAATTGCTTAAAATGATTAGAAAAAGGACAAGATGATTTCGGATTGTGACGAATCTAACAATACAATAATATTTAATATGCAACAGTGCCTGCCAACACCTTATATCCAGAGTTATGTTGGCTTTTATAAAAGACAACTTTGGACCTACAATCTTACCGTGGATGACTGTGATGATGAGCAACCATATGGCTATAGTTGCAATGATGGAATAGCTAGAAGGGAGGCTAACAAAGTTGACTCATCTTTGTACAGATTTCTCATCAATTACCTGAAGCCTAAAATTAAGGATGTAAACATGTATTCGGACACATGTGGTGGACAAAACAAAAACAGCCATATTGATTTTATGTGAATGGTAGCATTACGACATTCTTCAATTTTATAGACCTTTACATGACGTGTAATTCAAAACATATTCTGATTGAGAGGAAAAGGAAAAAGTACAATTACAACATACAACATCCCTATGACTGGGCGCAGTTTATCCAGCAGACTGGTAAATAGAAGGCCTTCATTGTGAAAGTGGTTAGAGAAGACTTCCTAGAAATTGCTGCTCTATTGAGCGCAAAGTCAATGCAGATGGCAATGCAGAAAATTATAGACAGATAAAGTGGCTACATTAAAAAAAATCAGCCCGGAATAATTTATTAAAAGACAGTACTAGATGAAATTGACACAGTGAGTTTTAGGAGAAAGGGGAGAATCGATATGGATATCCTACAGTTTGTTTCTCATGTTTTCCACCAGTTTTACACGTACCTGGAGACATGAGTATCTGCCAAAAACTTACATACAGATACAATAGCAAAAGGAAGATAAGACGAAAATTGTTAACGTTTTGAGTTGTTGAGCAGCGCTGGCTGACTTCAAATAAATAATCATGTTTGAAAGATCTTGTGGAGGCTCCTCTTTCTTCTTACATTAAAAAAAGTTGCGTTTCAAATATTAACTCTGTGTAAACAGTGTAGATATGGATGGCATGGTGGTTTGAAAAATGTATTATGTCAATATTGATTATGCTATATTTCTTACAAACACTACTACAGAAGCTTACACGAGGATGTGACAATCATATACAATTTCAAATTAATTCAGAACTTTATAATCTTGTATGTCACCACTTGCTTAAATTAATTATTCAATGTATGCAATTTGCATATTTTTTAGAAATTTAAAAGGAGCTTTTCTCAAAACTATGGTTTTGTGACTTATAATCTTTTCCACACTCAGTAGGCCTACTGCTTATTATTATTACTATTATTATTTTAAATAAATATAATCCATATATTTAATTTAATGCTAAATAAATATTTCCAAGATCATCAATTATTATTATTTTATTTTATTCTATGCATATTTTGTGCCCCCCCCCTTTCCCTTCTACCCTATATTACTTAACTATATATAAAATAAACCTAAAGAAGGACCAGTGTGAGCTTCCAATTAAAATAGGTACCATCAGAACCCCCCTTCCCCTAATTATATTTTAGCCTCATTGTTTCCTTTGGTTCAGAACTGACCACACGCCACTGGATCACACTAATAATATTTCTGTCTCTTTTGCACATTTGTTACATTTAGTGCAAATTTGCAACGAAGATGGGATAGTTGTTAGCACTTCTGATTATGACGTTAAGGACCAGCGTTCAATTTCGACTGACTACAAAGATGTGATTTCACTGTATATTAAATATATATATACTTAAATACATAGACACAATTTGGTAAATCCTTAATAAGTGGCTCAATATAATTATGTATGAAACAAAACTCCTAACATTTGTTCGTATTAATAGTTTACATTCTAGATAAAATACTATCAGAAAATTTTAAAAATACACTAAAACGATAAGGAAGTTGAATTTCTAGGAAATGTAATCTACCCGTTATTAAACTCTTAAGTACAAACGCGTAAATATTTTCCAAAAATGAAACCACCCCCAATTTTGCTAGAAGTTTGTCTTTGAGAAAATTCCGAAGAAGTGCAAACTTTACTATATAATATGGTCTATATTGGTTATAGCATTGAATTTCACATTTAGATACTCTTCAATACGTATTAATTCATCTAAGGCTTTATTTTGAATCGTGTCAGTCTTGTTTTATGCTTCTTCATCATTTCAAACTATCTAAGTATGAATATAGTTTTAATGTTTTTTTAACATCTTGTCCTAGTACTTGGTTGGTTGATAAGTTAGAGATTAGAAAGGTTGAATTTAGAGTAAGTGTATCCAAATTTGCGTGGAGGTAGAGTGTCAAACAATTTAAGAAAAAATACCTTTGGTATACCCGACAGGGATTAAAACCCCGATATCTTCCTCATCGTCAGTCAAGTCTATTTATTGTGAGAGTGACGCCTTAGATCAGTCGGCAACTGAAGCGGGCTGGTATTTTTGGGGAAATGATGATACAAGTCCAGAGTACATATTTTCTATAAGCAAATTATATATATGCATTGCGCGCCTTACCACCCGTTCGGTCTATACGCTTATTAACTAAGTGTTAGTGACTAGGAGGATTGAATTTAGAGAAAATGTATACGTATTAGTGTGGAGTGAGAGATATCCCCGTCATCGGCAGCAAGTCTCTTTCTAGAGTGACGCTTTAGACCATGTGACCATTGAAGCGGGTGGCAATTTATAAAATAGAAGCGAACTTCCTTGATTGTATCCATTATATATTTATTTTAAATATTTAAAAAAACGTAGGTCTATTTAATTATATTAAGCTTAAAAGAAATCTTATCTTGAGATTAAATTATGTTGAGTGCCGCTACTAGTAATTAATGTCACGATCATTAACTGAGAGATCATCTCACGCCCAGTAAAATTAGATATTAAATACAAGACTACACTCGGATCAGAAAAAATACCAAAGTGCTGCTTTATTCATTCTGCAGTTGGAAACAGCAAAATTAATATAAGTAAAATAATTATTTTAAAATTTGGTTGTAATTTTATTAAACATGGCAAAATGGTCTCACTGGTTTCAATTCATATATATATTATAAAAAAGAATACAGAAAACCGCAACACGATGCTACGTCTGATTTAAGTTTAACTACCTACCTAAGCTATACCCTATCTACGGTGGGAGAGGCGGTGACAGCTGGGAAAAGTGACTACATCTAATAGAAAAAGCACTTCCAAATGTGCAGTTGTTTTAAACGACTCACTTTTAAAATGTTCGTCATAAAGGGACCATTGTAACCGTAATATCCAGTCTGCGTAAGCTCTTAGTGGGTAGAATTATAAGAAAAGGGGTTGGGCTGCTACCTGAACCTAGGTTTGTGGACGCTGGCTGATTGATTCAATAAATGTATCTGTCTCTTCTCTCCGGTGAAACACTGTTTAAAATTAGGTGTTTTAAAAAAATGTATCTTGATGACACCTAGCGATACCCGTGTTAAAGTTTTCCCACGGTGCGCAGCCATTTTAACCTGTAGGCTGTGGGTCTGGTGTATACCTTTTTTGTGGACTTGGCTAAAACTCGGAAACTAGGTGAAATGGGATACAAGTTTGCATGAACTTTTTTAATTGTTTTTGTATCCCTTGTACACTGTTGAGGTGCGTCCCACATGATACGATCAATCCTGTATATTAAGTACATGGTATCTGTATGATTGTCTTATATAATTAATTTATTTGTAATTTCAATATAAATTGAGTTGGGACAGATTCAACCCCTTTATGTAAAAGATGCAGTGGTTGTAAAATGATTTTTCCCAATCAATTGTGTTACTTTATGATCTGCAATGGATACTTGTCTATGAAAATCAAAGAAGTGCTGGTTTGGAAGGATCGTTTAAAATGTTATCTTGTAATATTACGATCACTTGTCAACGTACGAGTCATTTAGCACATGATTTGGAAGCTAACGCAACTAAGATCAATACAACCACGAGAATACCTTCAAATATAGAACTCGACATTTTAATATCCTGGTAATATAAAGAGCTTGTGACCAAAAAGTGTGAAGAGTAAATTCTTACTTACATCAAACGCGATTAAAAATATCAATTAAATATAATATTGAATTTCAAAATATGCACACAAAAAACTAATTTTGAGATTTTCTTTTTCAGCTTAATTTAAATCTAATATACAACTTCTCTTACAAAAAAAAATATGATTCCTTTAGCTATTTAAACGTTATTATTACTGATTAGTTGATGTGAACCATTTTAAGTAATGTGATAATAGTTTCTATGACCAATTAATTTTTATGTAGACACTGAGACTTGCAACTATGAAAAATGAGAGATATATAAAATCTAATTCAAACATTATTAGTATGTTGTAGATAATAATTAAGTAACAAAAACAGTGAAATCAATTTAAATACAAGCAGATTACCCAGTTTTCTGAATAAAGGAAGAATATTAAGCCAACAAATCGTCCCTGTAAGTTTAGTAATGAAAGGGCGTGAAAAATCAATGAAATATGTATCATATAGAAAAGATCGTAATCGGAGTCATCTCCCTATTATTAATAGTCCATGAGGGGTGGTTGATCCACGTGTACGAATGACGAAGTGACTAATCTTAACAGAATGTTTATTACAACTACTAAATGAATGGTTGCTACCGACCCCTCCGATTCTCTCATCAACTAGAAGGTTATGAAAACCGGCTCTCTCCCCTCGTAAAAAAAAAAGATCCACCCCTTATGCATCTCTTCAAACTATTCACCTGTATTAAATTCCTAATAGAAATCGCCCCCTCCATTTCCGTTCCATGGACAATGACCACTCACTTCACCCCCTTCCATCCACGCACATAATCTACGCGTTTATGAGACAGCAAGAAAATACAAGGGTGGAGGGCGCTCTTGCCATCAATTCTCAAAACTTTAATTTTGAATTTCGCCTTACACCATCTCTCTTACCATCCTATTCCCTTCTCTCTTTTTCGACTAAGAATCACTTTGACCCTTCTCACTATCGCCCCCTCTATATAACCATCTCTTCGAAATCATTTGAACAATGTTCACGAATCAATAAACTAATGTCATCCAAGCCGACCCCTCTCAACGCCCCCTACTCTCTCTGCTCCCTTAGTTTGAACAATACATCCAAAACGAATCAAAATTTATTAGAAAATGTTTGAGTAGAGTTTAGGGGTGCGGGCAGATAGAAGGTGGCGGAAGAGAGGAAATAAAGGAGGACCACTTGAAAACAAGGACCTACTATTATTGTGTGGAATGACGTTGACTTGGAGGGTGGGAATTGTGGGGGGGGGGGGGGGGGGGGAGGGTATGTAGGAGGGGACCCACAACACATTCCGCTCGAGTGACAAGCATGCCTATAACCGTGGCTCAAGTAATTGCGTCTAGTGGAACATTGGGCTGGAGAAAACAAATGGTGGGGCGGACTGAATGAAGACGCAACAGAGGACATATGGAAGTTATCATTTATAAGAGCAGCATTAAAGGACTATCGTAATCATTACCATACTAACCACCAAACATTCCGTTTTTGTCTGACCATAATCAAGTATTACAATTATAAACACTATATAACTGATAATTAAATTAATTATAATATTTATTTGGGCTATGAATATCTCGTCACCCGCTTTTGTGGCCGCATGGTCAAAGGCGCTACTCTCACAGTAGACTAGACTGCCGATGACGGGGTGATTGAGGTTCTAATCTGTCGAGTGTACTGAAGGTTTTTTTTTTTCGAAACGGGTTTTCACTCTCCCTCCACGAAAATGCAGGTACACTTCTTCTAAAACATAACCGTCCTAATAGCTAAAACCATTAGCGTAATTAGTACACAAGCGTATAGACCAAACAGTAAAACTTGATGCTAAAATAAATTAATTAGCTTGTGGGCTTTTAACATAGCACGTCGCATTGTGGCTGAAGTAGTTTAATGTTGGAGTATTTTAACTACAAATGTGACACAAACTCAACCAAAGGAGTCAGTCTAGTTTTGTTTGGTTTGCTAGTGAAAAGAAATTTGGGGCTTGAATACAGGTCAGATTTAGTGAGGTAGTTTGAAGCCAGTCAATTTTAACCCTGGCTTCACGCAAATACTTGTATGTTTACTCTAGAGTCTGGACTTTAGACCTTCATGCTCATCCCTAGCGTGTAGCTGTAAATATATGGATAGCTTGGGCGGGTATTAAACGCGTGGAGTCCGTTTAAAAAAAATGTAGCTCTTAAAACCCCATATTTCATAAAATAGTTGTATCTACTGATGCAAGTTATACAGCTAGCCATTAGTTATAGAGGTATTTGACATAATTTTTCATTAAAAAATATATATTTTACTTACTTTTAAGCAATTTCACTAAGGGTTTTTAATGTTGTATTTATTCTTACAGTAAAGATTTTTTGAAAATGTATATGTAAATAACAGTTTTGTTCTTCTTTCTAAACAATATTATGTTCATTTATGAAAATCTAGTATTTGTATACAAATAAAAAAACTACCAAATTTAAATATTTTAATCAGAAAATATATTTTCTATATTCTTCTTCTGGTTGTGGCTAGAGAACAATCAGCTACCAAATTTTCATATTCAATGACAAATATAGGTAAAATAGATTATCTAGGAGAAAGACTGGAAATGGGGCTGATTTAAGGGCATGGACTTGAAAGTATTTGAGGTTTTTATTTTTCCACATATAAAAAGAAAAATAAGATACTATTTCTGCCCTGAAATTTAAAAAGAAGATCTAATAAACATTTCTGGTATTTCAAACTTAGAAAATATATTCTTTACATTATTATATTTTTAATTTGTACAGAAGCCTTAGATTCTTAATAATGAAGTTCAATAATTGAGATAAGTAATCTATATTTCCGTAAAACATTTTACTCTAAAAAACAAACTATTAGTTGCTACTTTTATTAATAACAATGTCTGAGACAGTATAAGATTGCAAATTTTTCTTTACTTTTGACACACGTGACCGCAATTAAAGTTTGTTTAATACATCTTAATATTTTTCGCCAGTATCGTACCCTTTCTTCTTTAACATTAATTTTTTCATGGATTGAAGGGTGCACTTACAACGGAAGCATATGTTAAAGAAGCTTACTATTCAAAAACGTATTATCCTTCACATGAATGTCATCTTGCAAATCCCAGGAGTTCAATCATCCTCTAATACCAAATTTTTCCCTATAAACAAACTTACACTTTCCTCCTCGCCCCCCCCCCCCTCCCTCACACACACACACACACACACACACACACACATATTTTTATTTTCACTTTTATTTGACCCAAACTTGGGTGGTGTTTCCCTCCTAGGGTTGTTTAATAGCTTTGACCTGGGTGTGGCTATCTTTACAGCTCTACATAGTTCTGAAACTATTCCAGAAGTCATAACTGGAGACCCTAGCATAAATTATATCAGACATTTATTAAAATAGACTTTCAACTTGAATGTAAATAATAGTTTTTAAATTATCCATATCGTACCGTTTTCAAAATTTTGCCCTTCATTTTTGGCACAGCATGCATGACAAATTTAAAAGTCTGGAGAGTGATCTTTTATAGAAGATATATGAGAGACCCAGGTGAAGAGAAACATCCTAAGGTTGGGTGATTTTAAAGTTACAGCACCCTTAATGATGTAAAACTTTTATTAAAAATAATATTTTCAGTGTTGTGGACTCATTTTTTTAATAGAGCTTTGGGAAATGGGGAGTTCTTAATGCACAGAATAAAAACAATGTTTCTGTAACAGTATTTATTATTAAATGAATGTTCTTGGGTGAAATAAAATGTTATTTTGATTCCCATTACGTGCTTCTATAACAATGTAGGTGACCTGGTGGTCTAAGGGTAAGGTGTCGGACTTCTGACCTGGGGTCCGGGGTTCAATCCTCGGTCCCGGCACAGATTTACCTGATTACCAAACCCTTCCTTCACCTCTGACAAGACATCTTGTGAATGTGGGGAATACCAGGCCTCCACCTTGGTTCGGATCCCACGTTAAACTGTAGGTCCTCTATTTCATCTCACAATCACCCTACCATTACACATTAGCGTAAGTGCGTATAACCCGAACGGGTAGTAAGACGTGGTGCTAATAATAATAATAAAATAATAATAATAATAATAATAATATAACAATGTATTTTATTTAGTTTCCCTTATCTCACGATTTATAAGTATAATTTAAATCAAGGAGTGAGAAAGTCTGTGTGGTGCACCGTATCATTTATTTTAATATTATTGTAATATTTTATTTACTACCATAACATATTATTAACCACATCGCTAGGCACACTGACTATTATTCAATTAAGTCTCTTCTAGTTTGTTGGTGATAGGAAGGTCAGGGTTTGAATCCTGGCCGGATGTAGAGAGGATGTTTTTTACTAGATGTTTTTTCACTCATTTAAAAAAACTTGTGATATTTACCGTGCGCTTTCTGCAATAACAATATCAGCACACATCTATATAAACTAATTTAAAACTAGAACAGATACAAGATCCAGCCCACAGCCTTTAACTCATCACTATGGAAGAGGAAACCCACATTTCACCATTGATACATTTTTCGGCCATGCCAGGAATCGAACCCGGCACCCTTAATTCAGCAGACAGACACGATATAGGACTGGTATAAGGTGTTAGCTATTTGATTAATCACATTCAATGCAAATATGGGTTCATTTCATATAAATTCCACCTTTCTCATCCTTTCCCTACTAGCGTATTAAAATGCGTCTAGCCGAGACAGGTAGTAAGGTGCAGTGTGATATAGGAGGGAGGGTGGGGGGAATAAATATTATTAATCATATAATTGAATAATAAAGCATATTTAACACAGTTCGAAAAATGACGTGCCATGATCATTATCTCAACTCAAATACCACATGAATGCGACTCAGCGAGGAAGGAAATTAAGGTGTGAAAAGGCGACACCTCTGGAATTTCAACTAGGAAGCTGACAAGAGACGTTAAAGCTGTGTTTATTGCTTTTAGTAAAGACTTCATGGGGGTTTAGTTCACATTTATATGCACGATGCGCAAGGTACGGTCTGGGGAAGGGGGAGGGGGGGAGAGGGGGTACCTACCCACTGTTTTGTGAACGGTATCAACGTTTTTCTCTCTATAATTCTAAATTCGTCTGTTAGCTGCTTTGAGGTAATGCATGCTTTTTCGATTTTAAACCTGTATTTAATTTTCAAGGGGAACTAAGCTACGGGTAAAAAAAACCTTTCTTTTTTTGATGTTTACAACTGTTATTAATTGATTGAAAGCATTGATATCACAAAAATAGGAAATAATTTGATGTATTTAAATATTGTTTAAAAGTTAAACTTTTCAAAAGGGTTTATATAATAGTAAGCCATGAACGTTGAAAAATATTATTGATTTTTTTCTTTAAAAATAATAAATGTGTTTTTCATAATAATATAATTTTTCTGTTATCAATTTATAGGTAGCTCTTAAAAAAATATTTTACTTGCCTTTTACAATTTTTATTATACCCTATTAACGGTAGAAGAGATAGTGATAGCTATTTGAAGGTTCTTTAATGTAAACATTGGCTGGAAGTAGCTGACGTCAATCTATTAGGAAATAATTAATGATAATATAATATTACTAAGAAAATAATTATTATTTTCTTATATGTTGACATTAGTTACTTTGCAATAAAGAACCTTCTGATAGCTGTCTCTGATAAGCCTCTCTTAACATAAGATTATCTAAATGCTAACAAAAAAAAATAGGCCATATAAAGTGTGTATTTGAAAGATCTACAAAGTGTTTTTTTAGTAGTTATACTCACCAAAACAAGGATACATAATAGTATAACATTCTACGTAAAGTATTTATTTCCGAGAAATATATTTTACTGATAAATCTGCTAATTTTACGGTTGGCTAGGAATCACACTATTTCTCGATTCTACAGCAGTTTTATGAATAAAAACAGGCTTAGATATGTGTTCATTTCAAATATATGTCAACAGAGGTAAGAATTATTGATAAAGCCTGAATGAGTCTCATTTATGTTTTGATGATGAATATTTAAAAAATAATGTCATTAGGGGTTCTTATTTCAAAGCATAATGAATGCAAAATATAAAACCACAAGGGAAAATCCCCTCAAAATACTTCGAGGGACACTTATTTGAATCTTTAATTCATTAAATACTTCATTTTCTTTGAAACGTAATGAAGTTTTATATATATACAGGGTGCTCCTGGGTTAAACGGCTAAACTTTGAGAGTAGGTCTAGTATTAGTGGATCAAAAAACCAACTCAAAATGTCATTTGAGATATGCTCGTTTTAGTTTCCTTTTTCACGCAAACATTATAAAACTAAATAAAATTACGTTTGTCTGCAGAGGTCCTCGGCAATGGCTAAATATTATTTTTCCTGAAAGATGGATTGGTCGTGCTGGAACTATGGCTTGTCCTCTGCGTTTATCTGATTTAACATCACTAGATATTTTTTGTATGGGGAGCTCTCAAGCAAAAAGTGTATTAAGTGTCTGTTAATGACCTTCAATCATTACGACAAAGGATAACGCGAGCGTGCCGAGAAACAACAATCGCACAATGTCGGTCAGCCACTCGTTCGGTCATTTATAGGTGCTATGCGTGTCTCAGGGCTGAAGGCCTTCAATTTTTTAAAAACAAATACATTCTTTTTTTGTTTGCTGTTTGTGCGAAAAGAAAGCGAACACTATTAAATTTCCAAAATGCAATTTTGAGTTAGAATTTTGATTCTCTACCACTTCCAAAGTTAAACCGTTTAACCCCAGAACACTCTGTATAAATAGAGGCCTATCTATATATATATGACCAAGGTTAAAGATAATTGCATATTATAGATCAAGAATCTTTATTCATTCGTAAATTATTATTAAAACCATACTTTAACATTCGTTATATTTTTTTATTCAATGTGGGAATCATAATTAATTTTAATAGCTCATTGTGATACCTTTTGGCTTATTATTTTGGGGATTAACGTGAGATTGAAAGGGACGCGATTTTAAGGCAGTATTTTTGCAATTTTTGTATCAAACAACTTTTTTGTATAAAATATATATCAAGAGTGTGTGTGTGTGTATATATAGAGTAGTTTAATTTTTTATGTATTGTAATTTCAACAATTCTTGAATATCTGTCATGGGGATAGTGACATTTGTTGAAACACTTTTTAAATAAAAATAAAAAGCCCCATTCGATAAAATTCCATAATGGCCATTAACAAATATTAATGAGCTTTTTAGATTATTATGTATAGCAAAATAAACTAAATGTATCTACCGGAATAATATTTTATTTAATTAAGCCAAAAACCTTTTTTATTGTCACAAAACTACAAAAATACAGAACATAGGTTGCGTTTTTTTCCATATAACCTTAATTGAGTACTTTTGGTTGATTGCTACTTTTGAAACATGACTTACACAATAACTTGAGAGGGTAAATTTAGCACTATACCAATTATCCCACCAGCAAGAATATTATTACATGTTTATTAAGAGGCACCCATACATGGATATTACAACATGGTGTTTCAATATGGAACCAGGGACAAACTGACTTTCAGCTTATCAGTCAATCTCCTACCGCCAAGCAATGAGGACTTGCCGATACAATCCTGTATACTTTTTTTTAGTACCACGTTTTACTACCCTTTCAGGTTATCCGCGTATGTGGGGCCTACTATGTTTTAGGGATTAGGAAGGTTATATTTAGAGGAAATGTGCCCGCATTTGCATATAGGTAGTTTGGAAACCCATATTTTAAAACCACCCTAAGTACAACCGATTGAGATTCGAACCTCGATCTCCCCATCATCGGCAGTCTAGTCTACTGCGAGAGTAGTGCCTTAAACCATGTGGCCATCAGGTTGTGGAAACGTTTTTTAAGGGTCATTATTTGGACATTTAGTATTTTTGGATACTACTTTAGAGTTTTGAATTTCTTTGAGCCATTTATTAATAATTTTTTAAGCATTTTCATGCATTTATCTTGAGCAAGTATATTTTTTAAACACTATTGATATTTTATAAATACATAAATACTCAAACATAATTTTTTTAAACGCATTGTTTTCGGAATTATAAGATAATGAGCTTTGAATCCTCTTTGCTTGTATGTTTGTAAAATACACATTCCTGGTGAGACTGCATCTAGGCTGGAGAGGGCTGAGTTAGGAAGGGATAGCTATTACTTTTGAAACAGATATTTGTAAATCAATATTATATTCAGTAGGATGCGAGTTGTAAAGGTCTTTTCATTACATATATATGTTCCTGTTTTCTATTGTAAACTGCAGGCTTTATTTAGTTTTGTGCATTCATTACGAGTTTTTGTTCATATTTTTAAGCAAACTTTTTGTAAATTTAAAGTAATTTTTGATAACTTTTAAGTAGTTTTATGGATATTTTCTAATTACTTTTAGGTAATCAAAGTTTAGACCCTGCTCATAAGTGTAGACCAGGCATGTCAAATTTATGGCCCATGGCCTGCATGTGGCCCAATTCATGAATCTGTGTGGCCCACGAACCTTTTAATGAACCAACATACAATGCGGTCCAATTAAATTTTCTTTCTCTTGACTCCTCGTAGAGAGAAGTAATGAGATCATCAAAAAAGATTTAACTCAATATTTTGATAATTCTGGACGTTTCAAGACCTACTGAAACTGAAAACGTGGATTTTACCATGCCGTCTGGCTGTATCTCGGCCTATAGCCGACACCATTTTACCGATCGGGCTAAAACTTTGTATCTAGGGTTTTCATAAGGTTCCCTCAAAGCATTTTTGTAAATAGATATCCAACCCTAAAACTAAGGGTAGTTTACTGAATTGTAAAAATAGAAAAAAACAACTCTATTAAAATCAGCGCTAACGATTTTAATTACATTTTGTATAGTGGCACTGTTTAAAATTACAATATATATATATATATATATATATATATATATATAAAATCGCATTCTCCCATTAAAATTACTTTAAGGGTGATTTATATATGCAGAAATTTCCAATTTTTATCATATTCCGTAACTATTTGAGATACGAAATAATTTATCATAGAAAAGCTGTAGAACCTACTATTAAAACTATAAATCTTCCATTTGTAATATTTTTCTATAAAACAAATAGTTTCTGAGTTATTAATAAATATATATTAATTTTTGTATTTAGCTCTTCAAAAAACAGAAATTGATTATTACGCTATTTGGTGAATAGAGGTATTCATCTTTTCTCAATGGTTCTATAAAAGTTTAAATTATTTAATCCCCTAAGTTCTTTGACGGAGTGTTTCTACAACAATGCATGATATTTCATTTCACAAATTTGACTAGTTTTTAGTAGAAATGTTTCTACATTAATATAAACGAGATAGAAATTTTGTGCGGTGCACCTTACCAATTATTTTATAAACATTTAAGACTTTTTGAGATTATGATATTTATAAATGGGTCATTATTTGGGGAAATATAGCAAGTGAGCTTGGTGTAACAAATTTTTATTCTTCATTCACCAAAGAGGTTTCCCAATAATTGTTATAGTGGCAAACCCAAATAATTAAATTGTTTGTCAGAGCATAAATGTGTGGACAGTTACTTTATCGGCGTATAAACCGCACGGGTAGTAAGACGCAGTGCTAAAAAAAAAGTTAATTTATCTGATGATAAAGAACAAACACTGGAGTCATAATTGCTTATGTAGACGAAGAAAAAAGTTTCGAATTTCTGGGAAAACTAAACAGCAGGTCAACATATTAAATAAGCTTATTACTTTTTAATAATAGGGATTTTAAAAAAATTGATCTTTATTTACTTGAGATGGTGATTGTATTTAATTACATGAAATGCGCACCCCTCTCATTATTTTCAATTTTTAAAGTTTGACAAACTTGGTATAACCTATCTCACACATGACTTAGTGCAGTGTTACGCGCATCTGGATCGTCGGCTTATATCTAGCGCGGAGTGCGCTATTCACTTCTCCCTATTATCTGTATGTATATCACGTATTCCCTCCTCCCACACTTCTCACCCCCTCACTCTCCACCAACGCCCGTTCCACCGCCCCCACTATCCCGTGGAACACACTTCATCCCCTCGCCGATATTGGTTTGCCCTGTCAGGGAGAATCCTGCTTGGATCCATACAGCCTCGCTCTGCTTTGCTCTAGTCTACCCCCCATTGTTTCCTAAGCCACGGGTCGCGACCCATTTGCCAGGTCAACATGAGTGCGTTACCTGGTCGCAGGAATATCCTCAAAGAACCGTTCCGGTGGCCGCGTGGTTTAACGCGCTACTCTCGTAGTAGACTAGACTGTCGATGATGAGGAGATTAAGGTTTGAATCTCGGTCGGGTGTACTGAGGGTGGTTTATCCAAAATGATTTTCCATTCTCCCTCCACGCAAGTGCTTGCACACTTCCTATAATTGTAATCTTTTTAATCCCTAAAATCATTAGCGTAATTAGTATATAAGCGTATAACCCAAACGGGTAGTAGGACGTGATGCTAAATATATATATATAGATATTCAAAGCTAGCAATCCAATACTAGGATTCCCTCAACGTGATTCGTGGATGAACTGCTCTCAGGCGATGATTAGTCTTATTTGATGTTTGGTAGTCTAGCATCTCTATGCGGAATAATGTTCGTTACTCGCTATGCACGACAAATATTCTTAGGCCCCCTACATGAAAACAAATATTTTTTACACACTTGCGTGAGTCATATTGAACATTTATTAAACGTGGACGAATAACGCACGTGCTGTTCGAAAATTGAATAGACGTGGATGAATAACACACATGTGGACCCGGCTTAAGAGGTTTCTGTGGCTAAAAAGACAAAAGATTGTATAATTTATCTCGGTTGTATTTTCTTTCTAAAATTTGAACTTTCATTTAGTTTTTTTGTATTAATTTTCTAACTTTCACAGGAGGATCAACTGACCCTTTGACCTCCCCACCCCTGAATCCTCGCCTGGATGAGCGTGACAAAGTCTTAGCACAGGTCAGCATAGCACAGCACAGCTTAGGTTATCATTCTGTGTGTATCAGCCTAACTCTTATGAAAAAAGAACAGGCTTCGGTGGCCGCATGTTCTATGACGTCACTCTTGCAATATACTGTAATGCCTATGGTCGGGAGATTGGGGTTAGAATACCAGTTGGGTGTCCTCAGGGTGTGTTTTACTCAATTGTATTCCACGCAAATGTGGGTATACTTCCTTTAAATTTAACCTTTCTCATCACTAGCATATTACCGTTATTAGTAGGTCTACATATACGGGTAGTAATACATGGTGCTAGAAAATAAATAAAGATGACAAAACCAATTTAAACCAAGACGCCTCTATTTAATAATATCCTCTATTTCTATATTTTGATCAAAGTGTGGTGTGGAGTTGTAGGATTATGGTTAAAAGAACATTAGATAACAGTTACAATAGCTCTTAGAACTTATGTAATATATTTATACGACAAGTTATGTGATATTAAGATATTAATATTGATAAGTAGTATCAAATTATATTTGATAATACTAATTTAATAGCAAAATTTGATTGTATTGTTTTGTATATTCTGAGTTTCACCTTCCTAGTCAGCAGGCGAGATGTGAACAACTTACTGACCAAGTAGTAGCATGCATCTCCCGACTATATTATTTTAGTGATCTACAGCCTAATATCGTTATTTAATTATTGTTCCAAAATATTTGAGATTATTAAACCTACTAAATAATATTTTGTTCGCAGAGATCTCTTAAAGTGTTGTCCTCAATCTTTACTAAGCTTGTTTTACTAAGCTTTAAATTGTTTGATAATCTGATGATGACCTAAGAAAACTATATAAATATACAGATCTGTAAAAAACAGAAAACACAGTATGTCTTCCCTAAATAATCTCATTAATTCATGGCACTGCAGCAGTCATCTACGGTTAACACACCTAGTGAAGACTATATCAACTATTCCATATTTGGTAGGCTTATGGTATCAGAACATGTATCGTTAATATTCCATTGAAAATATGGATCTTTAGAGTGATGCAAGGATAGAATGGGGCTTCCATTTTGCTAAATATAATGGCTACATTTAGAAATGATTTGGCATAGAGGATAGCAAACGAAGGAACGTGAATTAGGTGATTACATAAATGGGCTACTTTGGTACTGAAATGGAGGAAGCCCTTTACTTAAGTAAGCCTACAGTATCGCCTAGCAATGACCCACCTTTGTTATGAACGAGTACAGGTTTGATATTTTAGCTTTGAAACGTAAGTGAAGAGGGCATGCATGATGGTAGTAGTGATAACTCAAAGAATGCCATATCTACGTGGCACGCATCGAGTCATAGCATGAGATGTAGGACTACAAATGAAGGAGACGTGTGTGGCATGAAGAATATATTAGCACTCGTTCCATCAGTTATGCCTACTGGTGTCCAAGGTATGGCGATCTACAATATGGTGCTGTGTATTCTAGTACCATCAGTACATTGACTGCACTATGCATATGCTATACAGTTAATTGTGATCTTTTTTCAACACTTGTTATCATCAAAATGCTATAGGAGTGTCCTCATTTACCTCTTTCTAAAATTATATGTGATGGTGAATATGGTATATAGGCACTCTATAGGGTGACTGCACCAATTGGTAACTACCACCTCTCAGTAGCCATTAAGGATACGTGGTGGAACGAACGTTGATATTATCTTTCTGCCACACACTTCTCCTTCATTTGTCATCCTCCATATTATGCTATGTAAGAATTCGAACTTGATTCATGGTACGCAGATACGACATTCTTTGATTCATTGGATACTGCCATCACCAACGCTCCCCCCACTTTATTTACCAGTTACACCATCAAACCTGTATCCGTTCACGGCAGTCAGCTTGTGGATTGTTGCCATGCTAGTTCCACTTGACGAGACTGTACCAGTAGTAAAATTGTTTAGTCTGTCACTTTAGCAAAGTCTGTAGCGTGTCGGTCCATTTTGCTAACGATCCCGGGCTCAATTCCCAGAGTAGCCGAAAACATTAGTCTATTATCGTTGAAATGTGAGTTACACCTTTTACAGTGATGAACTAATATCAGGGGATTGGATGTTGTGGCTGTGCTAGATTTAAGTATGTTTATAAGTTTATTTTTATCGTAGGGCATATATAACCAGGAGGGTCAATACATTCATGTTAGATCGCCTTATGTGTAGACTATTAGCCGTACTGGTGACACAGAGGGTTGCCCATGGTACACCTATGGAGGTTGTCTGCACGTAATACCCGCATGAGATGATGTGATGATAGTTATTAGGAAGTTGTCGAGCCGGTGTGGGTCTTAACCTAACTATTCAAACCCTGGTGATCGTTGGGATCATTCCCCTTAAGGGAAAAATATCCAAGTTACCAGCCGGTAATCGAAACCGGAAGCCCTTGACTCGTAGCCGGGGGCACTGACTATCACACCAAGGGGTCAGTAAGTTTACAAATATTGTACTGATTTAATAAGTTGGTCCAAAAAATGCACGTTTAGCAGCTCAAATAAAAATAATTTAAAAATATAAAAATTGTTTTCTCTCGTCTGTATCAATTTTGGTTTTAATTTTATAAAGATTATGCACTATTTGTATAATACACTTATTTTTTTAGCACTGCGTCTTACTACCCATTCGGGCTGTACGCTTACGTACTAATTACGCTAATGGTTTTAGGTAGGTTATGTTTATAGGAAGTATACTCACAATTGCGTGGAGGGAGAATGTAAAACCCTTTAAAAAACCACCCTTAGTACACCTGACTTAGATTCAAACCATGATCTCCCAGTTATCGGCAGTCTAGTCTACTGCATGAATTGCGCGTTAGACCTTGCAGCCATCGAAGCGGGCTACTACAATATGGTTTGGTGTGGTTAATCAGACGTAGAGTGAGGGAGGGCTAGTTTACTAGTACAGTCCCATCAAGTGGAACTAGTCTTGTAACAACTCACATGTCACCCACACCTTGCATTACTACTGGATATAAAGTTTCACGTGACTCGCTTTGACACTCAACAACACAGAACAAGAAGAGGTTAAACTCGCCTCAGTGGCCGCATAGTCAAAGGCGTCACTCTCGCAGTAGACTGGACTGTCGAGGACGAGGAGAGCAAGGATCAAATCTCACCCTCTACTTAAATGCGAGTACACTTCCTATGAACATAACCACCCTCATCAATGAAATCTTTCGCGTAATTAGTGTATATGCGTATAACCCAAACACGTAATAAGACGCGGTGCTAAAAAAACTAGTTTAAGAATATTTATCAAATCTAAAACTATAGATTTGTTGGTGGCGTATCTGCCTACAAATTTTGGACTATAAGTTATACTAGGCAAACTTGCTAAAATAAGTAAAGCTATAATATATATATATATATACATATTTTGGTCTAACATAGTATTTCATAATTGAGTCAATAAGGGTGAAACAATGTAAATAAAGGGTATGACACAATCGCAATAATGTTCTCATATTGTGTATTGTGGCTTTGAAGATAGCTTTCAAAAATAGGTTGTGAGTAAACTAGCCTTACGTATGCTTTCCTCGTAGAAAAAACACATCATTTATTATTAATCACAATAGTTATTCTTTATATATCAATTTAAACCAAACTGTTAACATATATTTAACAAAATTTCAAATTTCAAAAATAAATTATTTGCAAACTAGCACAAAATTATTGGTTATTAGTAAGAATAAAAAAGTATTCTAATATACCACGAAAAACTATTTCCAGGGTCCCATTTGAATTCAATTTTCAAGGTCAGTTTCAATATTACCTAAATTTTCTCTATTTTGTCTTAAGAAAACTAGGTAGACTTATATTAATTTATTTTATATAACTAAAGATATATTATTATTGATAATGTAAAATAGTTCCCCAATACCAATTTTGAACCAAATCACTAAAACCTTTTTTCTAAATATTCAAAGTAAAAATAAAACACTTATTATTAAGCCCCCCAAAAACCAAGTATAGAGCTTTATTTGTTATGTTAATTTCAAAAAAATTCCTGGATATACATTTTAGGCAAAATTACTATAGCCATTTTCAAAATAATTCAAATTTTCAAAATCACTCCTCAGCAAACGAGCCTTTATCTAATTTTTACCCGAAAACCGTGTTATTTGTAATGTCGAAAACTCCCAAGATACCTATTTGGAACAAGATCATTACAGCTATTTTTTAAATGTTTCAAGTTTTTTAAACTACAGTCATCACTTAGTTAACTACCAACAAATGAGTTTTTACCCCAAAAACAATTATACGTTGTTATTTGTCATACCACACAATTTACAGATATACATTTTGAACAAAATCGTTACAGCTATTTTCTAAATATTTTGAAATTTTAAAAATCTTCCATTGGTAGGTCTAAACCAATCTTCGACGTATTTTTGCCCAAAAACCAATTATACAATGTTATTTGTCATGTCAGTAAGATTATAGATATGCATTTTAAACAAACTCATTAGAGCCATTGTCAAAAAAATTTGAAATAAAAAAAATACTATCAGTAAACTACCCTTAATTGAATTGGTAGGGTAAGAAAAAAAACCTTTTGTGCTCTAGTCATATTAAATCTAAATATCACGTTTTAACAAAATCCATAAAACTGTTTTGGATCCGTAGCTAGGGAGAGACAGACAAACATACATGAGGCCATACAGACATATAGGTTCGTGTTCACATAAAAAGTAAAGATTATTCATAATCTTGAGATAGATTTTTCTTCACAAGCACAATACTTTCTCTTGATATGAGAAAGTATAAAAAGCTTAAATGGATATTTCAACTCAAATCCTGTTTGAGATTGCGTATCGTGAAACCTTCTTGAGCAGGGTTATTTGTTTCCAGGACAAATTATACTTTACAGAGCTTTACTATTAAGGTGGAGATGTAGGGGATGAAAGAAAATGTGTTTTGCAGTTTTTATAGCAAAACTTATTTTGGCCAAAATAAATAAAATATTACTACAGTAGCAATGTTTGGTTTAGAGGAAATGAATCCGTAATTGCTTGGGGAGATACTGGGGAAACATTTCGGAAAACCACCCTCCGTACACCCGACCGAGATTTGAACCTCGATATTCCCGTCATAGGCAGTCTAGTCTACTGCTAGAGTGGCGCCTTAGACCATGCGGACACCAAAGCGGCCTGGTTTTAACTATTGTTTAAAATTAAGGTTATATTAGTTATACTATTATATTATAACTACACATATTATAATAGTTTTGGAAGCACTACTTAAAATTGACATTTCATTACTAATACAGGAAAAGTAATAAATCTAGTAAGTTTTTAAAGGACTGAAATAATGTTGCTTAGATGTTAATATATCATTACGCGTCTAATTGGTCGTTCGATCTACTTACAGCTCATAAAAAATAATACTGTTTTATTTGAAGCTGGAAAAGTTCACAAAATCTACAGATAGATTGTTTATTAAATAAATAATAATGGACTGCATCGTCTGGACTTAAATAGTTTTTGAACGGAACCAAATATAAAAGACTATAGCCATCCGGGTCTCCAAAGATTAATTATTATTGCTGCTCTTGAGATAAAATCACGTAAGGCGGATAGCTCAAAAGAGCGAGAATTTCTCTTACGTCATTCATGAAGGTCAAACACACTTTCTAGAGAAGCATAACACTCCAGAAACGGTTCAACGTATATCAACCGTGTGAATTTCTCTGGCGCTTTCAAATAATGTCTGTCCTTTAAAAACTATACCTTAAAATATGAGTTAAGGATGGTCTTAGGCACTTAGTGACTCCTGGATCGCTAAATCTTAGTGGTAAGAACATTGGCCAAAGGTCCTAAGTTAGATTTCCGTGTCCAGGTGTGATTTTTCCATTTAAAGAATATATATAGATGCGGCTATAACCATAGCTAACAATGCTAAAATCTTGGTTATTTAATTCATTTAATAAAATGTTGCTAAACTTTTATCTCTAAAATAATTATTAAAATAAATGGTACGGAACTCCACGCCTACTTTCTCGCTTCATTGTTTAAAAATGAAGATATTTACTCAAAATTCGTAGTATATGTGAAACGAACTAACGAACGAACACTAGCAAACCGAGAAAAGATTGTTATATACTTACCTAAAACATTTTTGGTTTCCCGGCTTTAAATTCTATAATTTTATTTTTAAAGACTTAAAGTCCTCATAAGTATATTTGCTTCACAAGGGTCAACAATTCGTATTAAAATTTTGACTTCCGGAAAATTCTCGACATTTTATTAGGGGTTGCAAATATTACGATTATCTCATTGCTAGTAAATTCCTCATTTTAAATTTTGACCAATAAAATAGGTAAACATTGACTATTGAGTGTATTGAGTTGCTGTACAAACATTTCCCCTTAGAGGTCAAAGGAAAAAGAATATCAACTTTTTGAGATAGGTACTTACTTATTTACATACTTTATGGCATTAGAGAATTATTGCGTTAAAGATTAGTAGTATTTCTGTACAACTAAAGCTCACAAAATTGTATTAATATATTTGCCAATATCTCAGAAACTGTTGGTTTATAAAAATATATTTCAAATAAAGGTTTTTTAATTCTTAATAGTACTACCATTTCCAATGATACGATATTTAGTATCTCAAATAACTGTGGCGCTACGGTAAATTCCACTTCTGTAAGGTACCCTAAAAGTAATGTTCAGGGGAAAATCAAAATATACATTTTATTTATAATCTTAATCAACGCCTAGATACGAATTTTAATCAAAATCGTTTGAACCGATTTTGAGAAAATCAATTTTTTTCTTATTTCACCCTTTATTAAACTACTCTTAATTTTAGGGTTGATCAGACACACAGACAGACACCATTGCAAAAACCACTCTTTGGGTTCGGGGGATCAAAATGTCGACATTCATCAAGATCTCGGGTTAGATTTTTTTTTTACGGTCGCAATACTTTACCTTTAGTGTTAGAAAATTTTAAAAATATATATACATTTGCGTATAGCTTGAAAATTATTGGTTTTATAAAAATATGTTTCAAATAAAAGATTTTTACTATAAATAGACCTACATATTTTCAATGATAAGTAATTTCATATTTCAAAGAGTTATGGAGATATGATAAACAAAAATCGAATTTATGCAGCAGACCGGAAAACTTAAAGTCATTTTGTCGAAAATTGAAAGTAACCATTTTGTTTGTAATATTATTGATGCTTAGAAATTTAATTTAATCAACATCGTTAATCCTGATTTTGATAACATTGATTTTTTCTCATTTTGCCCTTAAGGAAACTACCCCTAATTTTAGGTTTAGATATCCATTTCCAAAAAACCCCTTGGGGCAACCCTATGAAAACCCTTGATACCAAGCTCTAGCCCGATCGGTAAAATAGTTTAGGTTCTACTCCAAGGTACAAACAGACATACGGCAATGCAAAAACAACTTTTTCGTAATCGGGGGGTCATGAAATTTCAAAGTTCATCAAAATCTAGAGTTCGAATTTTTTGACGGTCACAGTACTTTCTCTACCTGTAAGGCAACGCGAAAGTAAAAATGTAAAAATCAGCTTTTTCGTCGGAGTTTGTTGAATAGAATGCCAGAAAGAATTTGTTTAACCAGCATTATATGAATTACTAATATAAGTTAATTGTAAATAAAATCCTTTATTAAGTAAATGGTTTACTATCATAACCTTATCATAAAGTTTAAAATTTACACTAATAGTATTGAATAGTCGTGATTAATTGTTAATCATGATTTATTGGTGTATTAAGAATGAAAATTAATATCCATAATCTGAATCAATAAACCTTTATTATGTGTCTAGATTATTTTGAAATTCTAGAAAATGTAATCAATTTTTAACATATTGCCTTATTAGATAAAACAAACAAAATTGTTTGACTTTGAATGTTTAATAACTAAACAAAATTTTATTTTTTGTTTTCTTTCCAGGTCTGGAAGCCCAAGTCCAAGAAACGTCCAAAGACCTCTATTGGTTTTAGAAATTCACAAACAATGTTTTATGGTTATTTTGAACGTTTATTTGGGTGATTTATAATATAGTTTTGTTTAGATAGTTTTTAATGACATTTTAAATGAAGAAATAATCATAAACAGTACTCGTTTAGTCTGTTGATTTCTTCCAAACAAACTGCAAATATGACTATTGTGATAAAAAAAAAAGGTTGATTAGAGCAGGTTCTTGGAACGTCCTGTGACAAATATGAACATTTATGTTGTTCTCAAAGACCAACCTAACTAGTAAACAGCCTTCTTTTTTTGTTGGTTTATGTAGTTTTTTAATTTCCTAGCTTGACACAGAAAATCAATATATTAGGATTTTATAACTACTCTATGCAAAAGGTTTCTCAACTGTCTGAGTGTATCACTAGTTTTAACTGGGATAAAGAGAAGTACATAACTTTATGTTTTATTGTAAAATCAATTTTTTAAAGAGTCAATGAAACATAACTTGATTTCGTACAACCTATTAATTAACATTTATAAATACAATAAAACAATATTATCACAAGACCTAATTGGTTGCCAGTATTATTAAATTAGCTGTAGATGCTTATATTAAGCAAAATATAAATATTCCTTGAAAGATATTTGTTTGAAATTATTTGAGACTGTTGTAAAACCATAGAATCGTATAACTATCTTTGTGACATTTATTTATTGGAATATTATTGATTAATCTGTTCATTGGATTATCCTTCTATTTTAATAATTATTTATTAATGTTGAACTATTTATTCAACTATTTCTAGTTCTAAACGACATAGTCTAACACATATATTGCCCAAATTAGAACAGATAGTTGTATACACCTAGTAGTTATTTAAACAAGTGTATAACATGTAACTAAAGACCAAGAACTTCTAATCCATGAATCCAAAACCAGTTTATTGTTGTATTCAAACAATAAAACATAGATTTAGAAAAATCATCTTGTTTGTGTTATTATAGTGTAATTTAAGATTTTCTCAGTAGACGAAGTTAGTAAATAAATTATTTTGAATAAAGGATAATAAATGTTGAAAATATTTTAAAAATAGAAAAACAAATGTTTATTTAAAATAAAAATTTGCTGTTTTAAAATGAATTTCATTTGAGAACAAAATTTTTCAATTCAATTAATTTTTATCAAAACAAAATTAACATTTTAAAAATATGGTTTAAAAAATTGTGGCATTGTAGTCTACTTTATGTGATTGGTTGCTAGACATTATTAAAAAAAATAACATCATTTATATTGTGCCCATTAAAGTATCAAAGATGCTAATAACAAAGACAAACATCATTTTATTTTCTTTAAGTTAAAATAAGATAATTTAGCGGAAACATATATGTTCAAACCCATGTACAATATGTGTAATAAGTGTGTGTATTTTTAAGGAAAACCTTTGAACACTATTTTGGATGTAAACTATGGCATATTAATTTTAAAAATATGAAAGGATATGTAATATGTGGTAGGCCAACATTCTACATTCGTCAGATTTGTGTCCATCTCATTAGAATGTAGCCAAAACTCAAATAGTATTTTTGGTTTAAAGTTATCTGAAATAGGTTTTTTATCATTAAAATATGTCAAGTAAGAAAATAATTTAATATCAAGCCTAACATTTTGTATTAAATGGATATTTTAGAATATTATACTAAAGCTCTAAGATTTTGCACAGTGTTTAGTATATTACATTTTAAAAAGAAATTCAAATGTTATTTCCTTTACTTTTTCATTCCTTAAATATTCAAATTTTAAAATACATAGCATGGCTTATAGATGTAATATTTTGTCAAATGTTATACTAGATGTAAAAGTCCTTATACTTTCAACAAAGCCTATTATGAAAAATATTAAAAACGTTTATTTAAAATTGTATTGTTACTTTATCACTATGAATCCCAATTCTATAGGATTAGAAGTTGAAGTAATCTTTGGTGAGAGGGAATTTAAAATTTTTCTATTTAAAAATAACACAACAAATTGCATAAAGATAAAAACTAGGTTCATTTGAATGCTGTAGTATGGATTGGATATCTTAATTTCAAATTCTTATTTTTGGTATCTTAGAAAAAAGCTTTTCATGTGATTTATGAATACAATGCAAATAAAAAACTAAAAATAATTTTGTCGTTTCATCGTAGTTTTGTATAGTATATATTTGATTTATTTAATGAAAAAAAAAACGGTTTGCTCCATTATTGATGCCCAAATAGAATTTCAAATAATTGTTGAATTGTGCATCAATGGCCTGTGAGAAATGTAAATTTAAGGTTTTGAGTTTTGATTTTGATAGATTTTAATTTTTTTTAGATAACCTGTTATTTTTTGTACTTCACGATAAAATTAGCACTATACATACAATATTTTACTTTAAAATACATGTGTTTGTTCATGGAGAACAATTTGACTGTGACTGTAAGGCTTAAGAATGAGTGGTGTCTCAGCTTAAAATTTAATAAATTTTAATTTAAAGGTTTATTTTTTGACATATTGCCTGAAAATCAAGAAAGTGGTTCTGAAGAATTTACGTTATTATGTTAAAATAGTTCAAGGAATAAAATTAATGTCACATATTATTGAAGCACAAGCAACTTATTTATTAGTTTAATAATAAACCCGTAGTGTTATAAAGTCAGATTCTTTATATAAAACCTTTGAACATTAGTTTTAGTGCAATCATTATTTTTGAATTCTATAAATATTTTCTTAATATTTGAAATAAAATCTTTTTTCTTATTGTACCTACTTTAATTCATGTCATTTAGTATTCAGAAATATTAGATCAGTTGTGAACTTTACGTCTTCTTGTAATTTACAAATGATAATATTGCACCTATAAATAAAATCAACTATTTCGGAAAGCATTTGTTAAAAAAAATATACGGGATCATAAAAATCATTTTAAAAGGAACAAATAAAATATATGGATATTCTATATTTCAATTAAAATTAAGAATTAATAAAACCTATAATTGGAATTTATAATTATAGATACTAGTTTTATTGCTATATTTAAGCTGACCATACATACGATTTTTTTCGAGACACTACTTTTTTGGGGGGTGATGTCCTGTTGTCCTACAGAACAGGTGGTAGTACACCCATAGGTAATGGTTTTTAACCAAGGACTTTCAAAAGTACTTCTTTTTGAAGTTAGAGAAAATATTTCTAATTTAACAGTGCTCACGCAAGGACTTTCACGTTTGAGTTTAATTTTTTTGAAAAATTGTATTTACATGTTTACCAAAATATCCTTGAAAACAGTCTTACTACCAAAAATCAGTGCATACCTATATTATAATTTTTTGTTACATATGGCACTCAAAGATATTTATTGATATTAACCATTATTTGTTCCTAGAGTGGTTTGTATTTTAATGCTACGTATTGTTAGAACTTTACTTTTCTACCGAATTATTATTTTGAAGGGTTCAACAACCAACATACTGAATAATTATATTCATAATCAAAAATGAAAGTAAAAAAAAAAGCTAAATACAAATGTATTTATGTTTATAAGAGAGTTTTTCTTTGCATTAATATTTGGTTCTTGAAATTGACGATGAAACTAATGTTCTTTTATGTATTATTTGACTTGATGTAACGAGGTGTTACCATGAATAAGTAATGAAAAGGAGATTCAACAGTTTTGTGTTTCAACTATATTTATCCTATTTCTATATATTATATTTCCAAGTATTTACTTAACTTCTCTCCTCTTTATTTTGTAAGGCATACAGGGCCATGTTTATTATATATATTGTCCTAGGCCACTATTAATTAATCTATATCTATAGATTTATAATTTTTTAGAAAAAGTTTAAACGTAGTTGATTTTTAATCAAAATTATTAAATTTTTTAAATTCCAAACACAGCTTTTAACTAGTTTCTAAAAGATTTCCTTATGGATACGTTAGTACAAGTAATTTGTTATTTATTAATAAATAAATATTGTATTATAAATACAAAGTCCAAAATATAATTTAAAAAATACTTATGCCATTGATGAATTAGTTTAAAATATTTCACCTTTATCTTACTTTGATAGATATTTAAAAAAAAAGTAAAATATTATATGCAATCTTGTGCAAATATGATATAGATAATTGTGTCATACATTTTGAGAAGAAAGCTAAAATATGTCTAATTTACAATCACTTGATCATTGTTAATATAATTTTTAGTAATTGTAAGTGATCGATAATGTTTTAATTAATATTCATTTCTAAGAATATACCGTTTACAGATGTGTATCAAAGAGATTTTTAAAATCATGTCTAGGTACAGAAAAATTGATAGAATGTTTAACGTCACATTCCCTTAACATAATTAATATTTTAACTTTACGAAAAAATATATAGTTGATTTTTTGGGTATTTTATATTAAGCTATCCAAGAAATCATGTTTCAAACGATAAATAAATCTTATATTACTAATTGAACATGAAAATAACCTCAAAGAAATGATACACTAATGATTATCTGCATATGGTTTTATTCAAAATAATATATAGACATCACTTAACTAATGGTGGAGTGATAAACAATTATAATAGAATGTTTATATTTCCATATCATGACATTTCATCCACTTATTTGGATACCTACAAGTCTTTTTTTAATCTACTTTATATAATACTTCTAAAAAATTCTTCTTCAAGCAAGAGCTCTCGTAAAACTCTCAATAACCTATAGTTTTATTTGATTAACATCCAAGTCAAGTGTTTGACTTTTAGAATAAAATTAAAATTATGTGGAGATTTATTAAATCACCTTCCTCACAATGGCCAGTAGAACAGTTAAAAGAATTGCAACAATTATCATAAGATTATATATATTATTAGTTTATAATATTTAAAGAACTTGAAAAAAAAACGGTGGAAAATAAATCTATCAAGAAACATTTTATATTTGGACGCCAATAGGAAATGTATATTTTAATGGTTCAATTATTTATTAATCGTGATACATGTGTAGCATATTGGAATAAAGTATCTTGCTACGTGAACATATAACTTTAAATTGATTTACGTTTTTGTCCATTGTATGATGTTGATGCTTAAATTAAGAAATAGTAAAAGATTTTAAATTTTTTGAACATTCACTATTACAAGTGAACTCAAGCGAATCATTATTAAATAAAAATATCTTATTAATTTGTATATCTAAAATTAAAGATTGATTTTGATGGAACGATTATAGTTATAATAATGATGATATCAATAATGTTTTGTTCAATAACTCTTGATGTTATAAATGTGATTCATTACTGTGCCATTTGTTTATCTGCCAATAACTATATTGAATATTAAAAAGTGTAGATATTTGATAAGGTGTTTATTTATTTCAAATACATTTTTTCCTTTTAATTGAATTCAAGGTGACCTGGTGGTCTAGGGGTATGGTGTCAGACTTTCGTGCTAGTGGTCTGGGGTTTACTTATCGGTACCTGCATAAATTTATCTGGTTTCCAAACTCTTCCTATACCTCTGACAAGACTTGTATTATTCACAACTTGTGAATGTGCGGAATGCCAGGCCTCCACCGTGGTTCGGGTCCCACGTTAAACTATAGGTCCTCCACTTCATCTCACAATCACCCTACCATTACACATTAGCGTAAGTGCGTACAACTCGAGGTGCTAATAATAATAATAATAATAATAATAATAATAATAATAATAATAACGGAATTCAAAGGACCAGAAATAACAATGAAACAGAGGTTTTTTGCACTTGATATTTTTAATTCAATAAACTATGTTATAAACTTCAATACCTTGCATACAAAGTAACAAGGACATTGAATTATAAAGTAAAATGTAAACATAAAACCCATTAATCAACTATAGGAGTTCAAATGTATTTATGACAGAAAAGTAGCCAGTTAAAATTTCCAGTTAGTAATCATTCTCAATTTGTTTCGGCACGTAGTTCTAGAAAATATACTACTAAGCGAATAATGAAATAAACCTTAAAGTTAACTCCTAGATGTTTGTTACAGACTTTATGTTATAAAAAAATAAATCAGGAATTTAAACAACAATTATTTTTCTCATTGAATTGTTAGCTTATATGTATAGTTTTAAATATTCAATGCAATTGTCATCAACAAATAAAAAAAAGTGAAGTATTTATTTAGCAGTGCCAAACATCCTCACTTCCTACCATTAAACCAATATAAATAACCAATAAGTGTATAGCCCGAACGGGTAGTAAGATGTGATGCTAATAATAATAATAATTTTCATACCATAATTGGTGGATATCTGGAAAGAGACGCCAAGCTATTCTTGTCTGGTTTGCTTGTGATGGGTAGCTCGAAATCGGAGTCCCAAACTGGGTGTACTGAGGGTGGTTTTTCTAAATGAGTCCACACTCGACTTTCAAGAAAATGCGGGTACATTTACTCTAAATTGCATGTTTATCATCCATAACTTATTATTGAATTCAAATATGAGTAACCTGGACATTTAGTAAAATGAAGTGCAAAAAATATCACAAATGTAAGACAAACTATATTATTGTTATTTTATATTTGGACATTCCTTTTAAAATTAAATAATCTGTGCATATCCGTTCCAATATTTTCGATCTATATTGTGGTACATGAGATATAGAATAAGTTCAATCTAAAATTGTGTCTCATAGTTTTGTTAGTTTTTAATTTTTGAGATTAATAAAATTAACATTGATAGAAGTTTTATATTAGATACACATTTGGCCTGGTAACGTATAGCTCATATGAGTATACCAAATCCTCAACAAATATTTACAATAGAAACAATAAATTAAAACATTAATTCAAAAAATACGTTTGAGTATATTGTAATTAATAAGTTTTTGAAAATTTTAAAATCCCTCATAGCTTTGAAAGTATTTTATTCATATATTATATAATATAGGTATATTTATTATTATTATTATTATTATTATTATTATCATTAATAATAATATTTTGGTGGTATAGTAAAGGCACGCTAATTTATATGTGTATACCAAAACTGTAATATATTGACATTTTGAGTAAAAATATAAATATATATTTTTATGTTGAATACAAGGACACTGTGAAAAAATGTCACCCATTTTATCTCGCAGCTGTCAAATCTGATACTATCTACATAAGACAGCTGCATAATACAGCTCTCAACGTATGAATGCATCAAAATAGCTATAGTTGATTATAGAACTTTCAGATAAGTGTCACTAATTGGGGAGTCAGCTATAGCATAGAGGTTTATATTATTTGAGATGGTATTCATTTAAAGTCTGGGAACCCTTTAGGCCGGTTATGGATTTCTTGTTAACACAATTAGTTTTTGTTTTAGCACAGCGCCTCACTACCCGTTTGGGTTATACTCTTTTTTACTAATTACAATAATGGTTCTAGGGATAAGTAAGGTTATATTTAGATAAAGTGTGCCCGCATTTGCGTGGAGATAGTCAAACACCAATTTGGAAAAATCACCCTCAGTACACCCGACCGAGATTTGAGCCTCGATACCCGCATCATCAGCAGTTGGGGCTTATGAAGAGTAGCACCTTAGACCGCACGGCCACCGAAGTTTGTCACAATTAGTTAAGTCACATGAATACATGAGAATACGTACTCCTTCTTTGTTTGAATCATATTAATTAATATTATTATCTAATAAGTAGAGATGGATTTGAACACATTTATTTGGGTTTTGCTTATAAAAATGGCAATACCTTTTTTTAATAATAAGGAAAAGAAATTTATTTTTTAAATGTGTATTATTTTTGTCAAGTATTATAATTATTGTTTTTTCATCTATAGATTTGAGAGAATTTTTAAAATTCTACTTTTGTTTGTGATCTTTTTAGTAGGTATGTTAAAAAAACTGACGTTTTACCAAACCTACTACGGAAATCAACTCTTAAGAGCTCACAATTAATTAAAGATAAAGAAAATCGAAACGTGTCCTTGTTAGATACGTAATCCCAATAATGTTAAATTTGTAATAGTTAAAGGCGGTACTTTACAAAGGGAAACCTTCATGGCAATTATATAGAGAAGAGTAAAATAATGTGTAAAAAGAATAAAATAGAGAAAATAAAACAGGCCGGTGGAATAGACAAGGTTCTCATTCCCAAGGAAGTTAAAAAAAAATCCCAATGGTTGATTGTACAACTTGACTAATGGCAGATACGAGTTTCTATCGGATGAAACGTTTGATTGATATCGAAAGGGTTTCATTTTAAATCACTCAGATTATAGCCTGTTTTTATATTGGTACAGTTTAAAACAACCTTCAAGGTTGACTTAGGGTCTGGCTAGCCAGCTCACCCTAAGGGCATTATTTCTCTAACTGATATCAACTGTTTGATCATGGACGAGTTTCGTATAGCTTATTGCCATCAAAGTGTTCTTTTGAGGCATTTAGAGCGATATTTCATTGTCAAATTTATTTTATATAGAAATAAATGATCAAAGAGTTAACACTAGCTTTGATAAAATATGTGTTGTTGTATTACATCACATTTTCTTCAACATTTGTACACTATAGTTCTGTGTTATGGCAAAAATGGACGCCAATCACAATAAAAAATATTTACTCATGAACCAGGAAACTTTTACAAATTTGGTCAATAAAGATGCTATATTAATTAAAATAAAAAACACACTTAGGCTATATCCCAAGTGTGGAGTTTGTCTCTTCATATTGGATAGTTACATTTTTAACTGCTTTGCGTAGTCTATGTAAATTAAACTTTCATATTTCATCATTTTCTTTGTAAAATATATTATTTCATATAAGATCTATATTAGATCATCAACGTTACAAGGTGACCTGGTGGTCTAGGGGTAAGGTGTCAGACTTCTGTGCTGGCGGCCGGGGTTTAATCCTCGGTCCCGGCACAGATTTATCTGATTACCAAACCCTTCCTTCACCTCTGACAAGATATCTTGTGAATGTGGGGAATGCCAAGCCTCCACCGTGGTTCGGATTCCACGTTAAACTGTAGGTCCTTCATTTCATCTCACAATCACCCTACCATTACGCATTAGCGTAAGTGCGTATAACCCGAACGGGTAGTAAGATGTGGTGCAAATAATAATAATAATAATCAACGTTACATAATATTTATTTCATCAATTTTCTTTTATAAAGGATATGTGACATTATGATACCTTCGTTAATATAGTGGTATTAAAAATATTCGCAAATATAAAACAATCCCTATGAACATTCAGGTATATCTAGGACCCATATTTGGGGGCCATAGAGACTAATTAGTCATTCCATTTTAGTTTGCTGGAAATGGGAAGGTTGGGCTGGAGTCATGGTGGGTTTCTCCTAAAATGATTTTTCGCTTCTCCTTTCACTCAAATACGAGTATATTTTCTCTAAATTCTAACCTTCTCATCACTACCCCTCTAATACATATGACCTGGATGGATAGTGAAATATGGCGGGAACAATAAATATCTAATAAGTAGATTGTTTGATATTTTTCAAAATGTGTGTGATCATGTATTATGTACCAACCCTTCGTTTAACCTGAAAAGTAGCAAACTTACCTTGTATGATGCCACTATGGTAAAGCTTATAAGATAGAGCTGTAACTTATATTGCAATCCATCAAGGTAGTACTGCCTAACTACCTTTCGAGGTGAATGAAGTGTAGGCTTATACTTTGGAATAAATTTAATAGCATGTATGTTTATAAAAATATTTAACACACCCTAGATATTTGTTCTCTGAATGTTTTGACTATATTGAACAACCCTTGTATTCTGATTAAGGATGTTGCCTATCTGAGACGTCACGAAAAGTCAAGATAGGAGTTCCCATGTTAGTGAATTTACGTTTTATTAAGCGAGTTTTAAAGATATAACGTTAACATAAAAACCACAAATTCTTAAAAATTCTAAAAATTGTCCTACAGTGTCACAGAATTTTTATTTATATCTTGAAATAGGTTTTTTGTAAGGTATTATTTATAAATTATTTACAACTAAGGCTATTTGGCCTGGCCTGCCAGAATGCAGATTTAAAAAAAAATCCATGGTAGTATATGTCTATCTAGAATAGGAGACAAGAAAAAAAGGTAAGATAATCGAGGCGCAAATAGGAGAGTGAGTGTGTAAACTCGTCAGTGGAAGAGGTAAACTGCTATCAGTAGATAAACAAGAATCCTCGCAAGCTAAACTAATAATTTTCTTCCCTCTTTCTCTATTTAGTTACATTGATGTCCAAGTGTGGTAGCGCTTAGACTGCTTAGGTGCGTCAAGCTAAGATTCAACTCACTTCGCAAAATAACTTCGAAATCTCCAAGTAGGCAACGTCGTTAATAAATATACACGTCTCGAGTTGCTCAATAAGGCTTCATACACTTACTGTCCTAAGGAATTTAGAGGTGAATGTAGTTTGAAGGTTGTCGATCATTGTGGGACCTAATATGCTTTCAAGCATCCATGAATACATGAATACCACATAGATTCTTTTTAAGATTAATTGGCATATCCTTATTTCTTATTTAATTTGTTAGCACTGCATTATACTTTTTTTATCATGGTGTCTTACTACCTGTTCAGATGATTCGCATAACCTATATGATAATTATTCTAATGGGGTAGGGATGAGGAAGGAAGCATTTTAGAAATAATATACCCACATTTGCATGGAAGGAGAGCTGGAAACCATTTAGGGAAAACCACACTCAGTAGCCCCAAACGGGATTCGATCTCCTATCTTTTCGTTTTCAGCCTTAGACCATTCGGCCACCAGATCTAGTATTTTTCTTAACTATGACAATGGTTACAAAGCTTGTTTCAAAATTGTATGCTAAAATTAATCTAATATATTAGCTTTACTTTGTTTGAACAACTTAAAGATATGTCTTATAAAAATTGGAAGTTATATTTTATTATTTAGGATCATTAGTATTTTAGACTAACAATTAACATACCTTCCACCCGTCTCAGTGACGAAGATAGTTAACGCGCTAGTTTCGTGTTGAGCTAGATTACCTAGGATGGGGAGATCGAAGTTAGAATCTCGCTTGGGGGAACTGGGGGTGATTTCCCCTATATGTTTTCCACTCTCCCTCCACGCAAATGCGAGTTCCATTTCCCCCATTCAACCTTCCCAATTCCTAACTCATTAGCGTAATTAGTACTTAAGCGTATAACCCTAATGAGTAGTAAGATGTGGTGATAAATAAAAAAAATACCTTTCCTTCTTGTAAGGGATCTATTATCGATCTCGCATTAAGGTCAGTCAGTTACTCATTTGCTACGGAAAGGAAATAAAACAATGATGGCAAAACTTTTTTACACCTAGGTAAGATCTTTTTCCGTATCACATTTCTTCTTTGGTACAAAGCCCAAGATTATTTTTTTTTAGTGTTGTTAGTAACGCAAACAGGTTCTCATTCTCTAGGTGGTAAGTGGTCCTTGTAAAGAATGTAGACTAGCCAGCTAAATATCATTGCTGTCGAATAAGAAGGGGACATTTTGGAAAGTTATGACTACCCACCCTCTTATCGTCTCTCATTAGCCCTGGCTATGTTTTGTTAGTATTTCTTCTTTCTTTTTTATTTATCGTTGAGTCTTACTACCTATCTAGGTTATACGCATATATACACTAATTACGCTAGTGAGTTAGAGACTAGGAAAGTTTCATTTAGAGTAAATGTACCCACATTTGCGTGGATAGAAAGAGTGGAGAATCATTTAAGGAGAACCAGCCTCAGTACATCCAACTGGTATTGGAACACAGAACTCTCTGTCATCGGCAGTCTAGTCTATTCCTTAGACCAGGGGTCCTCAAACTAAGCCCCGTGGGGCAGATCCGTTCCATGGAATGGGTTCCTCTCGCCCAAGGACACTTTGACAAGAATGAAATAGATTCTTCTTCTTCATCTCCCAGTTAGGTTTTCACCTTTCAAGCGGACCAGCATCCTCCTCCAGATCAGTATGTCATTCACTGCTCCCCCCTCTCTCAGCTTCCGAATGTTTGGTATCCCTTCACTCTTGAGGACTTCCTCCATGCTATCTATCCACCTCTTCCTCGGTCTTTATTTTGGTATTTTCCCTTCAGGCTCCCATTTACAACACTCCACAGTAACTCTTTCTCCTTCTTTCCTCTTAATATGTCCTAACCAACTCAGCTGGGCAGCCTCTAATTTGTTCAATACCGGTATCACTGCTACTTTCTGTCAGATATTTTCATTTCTAACTTTATCACTCCTCGTCTTTCGCACGATGACTCTTAGAGGTCTCATCTTACCCGCCTTTATTCTGCTCCTGTCCTTTGTTGTCAAAGTCCAGCATTCTGCTCCATACATTAAGGTGGGTGTCAAAAATGGTTTCATTATTACTTTCTTTTTCGATCTGGTTTGGCCTACTGTAAGACTGTCCGTTATAGGGGGCTGTTCCTTGAGTTTTTCGTGCATTTTATTTTCGTGCATAGGCTAGCTAAGATTGTCATGGATACCCTCTTCTTTATCCGGGCTTGGGACCGGCATGGAAAAATCGATCCCCATGGCAGAGTTAAAATAAAACAGATAATGAAAAAAATAATTTTAATGACAAATACCAAAATGATGCTGCTCCAATGTGTAGCACACAATAGAATAAGAGCCATCTCCATGCATGCCATCATATGCGGCCGGTGGCAGTATTGGAAACAGACATACTGTGGTGTGCAGTTCCTCGGCATTCGATAACCGCGTTTTATAAACTGTCTGTTAAGAGCAGGGGCTGAGGCACATTTCCTATTTGGCGAGGAAGGAGGTAATTATGTTGGATGCACATCTCACATATATTCAAGTCAATGTATAGTTATAAACTTAGTATATACAGTCAACTGTTCATAGGAAGGCCGTTATTTGAAAATTGGAAATTCATGTGGCCACATGTCGGAAAAATATATTATAATTGTATTTAATTTTTTAGCCCGCTTAGTTAATAATATAATGCAATGTATGTTTGAAATAGTGTGGCATTCTACGACACGACGACTGCAGAACTGCATTCTGGTCAAAGGTTTACATTTTGAGCACGTCCTATAATTTTAAGCAGATCCACATTATTGGAGAATAAATATGACTATAACTCGGAAACAAAGTCAAATGGTACATATTTTTATGTTAATTTTTAATTGTTTTTGTGTCCCCAGTCCACCACATGTTATGGTACATCTATACTAATATTATAAAGAGGAAAGATTTGATTTTCTGTTTGTAATGGATAAACTCAAAAACTACTGGACCTATTTTAAAAATTCTTTCACCAATATAAAGCTACATTATGAGCAAATAGCATAGGTTATATTTTATTCTCAAAATTTAATTTATTATTCATAAAAATGTCGATAATATATTATATAGTCGTTGGAAAAAAAAGTTGTCGAAGGGAAAGTGGGTTTGGTGAAGGGAAAGTGGGGTTGGTGAAGGGGACGGGAGGGTAGGGGTGAGGAAAGAGATATAGATGTAGTGACGAGGAACGCAAAAAAAAAAAGATTAAAATAAAATTTGGGGAAACGAGGGGAGTAAATGAAAGTGGAGGAAGCTGAAAAATTAATTTGATTTTAACAATTTGTTTGATTGGTGTATACACAATTCCTTTCGCGCCTAGAGCAAACAAAATTAGAGAGGAATCAGATGAAAATAGGAGGGAGGATAAAAAGAGGGAAGGGGCTATACAGTGATGGTAGGATTGTATTTTTTTTTAAATAAGTAAAAAAAAGTTTTGTTTTTATATTGACATGATGGATGATTTGAAGCTTTGTTTTACAGGGTTCTTTACAATATTTTTTCTACGGGGAAGGGGGCTAGTCTGTATATACAGTCAAAATATACAATAATGTAAGCTTATATCTATTTTTTGATCCGGCCCACCTAGCACTTTCAATATATTAATGTGGCCCTCAGCTCAGTAAGTTTGGGGACCCCTGCCTTAGACCATGTAGCCACCGAAGTTTCTGACTATCTTTTCTAGGAATATAACCACTCATGTCAATTATGATTCACTCCTTACCAACTTTTCTTACAGGCATACTTACTCCGTATTATATCTTTCAAATACCACATCCTATTGAATGTTATTATTATTATTATTATTATTATTATTATTATTATTATTATTATTATTATTATTAGCACCGCGTCTTACTACCCGTTCGGGTTATACGCACTTAAGCTAATGTGTAATGGTAGGGTGATTGTTAGATGAAATGAAGGACCTACAGTTTAACGTGGAATCCGAACCACGGTGGTGGCCTGGCATTCCCCACTATCACAAGAAGTCTTGTCAGAGGTGAAGGAAGTGTTTGGTAATCAGATAAATCTGTGCCGGGACCGAGGATTGAACCCCGGCCGCCAGCACAGAAGTCTGACACCTTACCCCTAGACCACCAGGTCACCTTCTACTATATACTATATGAGTTTAAACTCCAGTGTTTTTCAAAGTTTTGGGAATGGAGGGCCACCAAATGGAAGTTATGCCAACTTGGGGACCACCAGAGCCCTGGGATTAATAGATGGAGGGTTAAGGCTATGCAGGAAAAACATTATATTTAGACAATTAAATTTTACGGCTATAATTACAAGACAAAAATTAATTTATCAAATGAAATTTTGAGCAAAATAATCATACAATTGCATTGAATTAGTAGGTTATATTTTTATGTTTATTCTTGACACTCTAAACCTCATAATTTTTTTTATAAATAATTGTTCAGACTTGTTGACTTGTGTTATATCTTTCTTGTGTATGTGAATTGTGTGTATTTAGGAAATAAATAGAGCATATTTAATATATTGCGTTTCCAACTCTCGTTTTTTATGTGATTGACATTCTTTAATTCATCTTTAATACTAAGGCTCTTGGGATCCTGCGGACCATAATATAATAGACCACCGAGGACCACATTATAAGATAAATGGTTCAAAAATCAATAAGTTTATTCAAAAATAATTATTTCATGGTTTGGTTAATATAAATTTACAGAAAACTATTCTCGAGACATAAATTTCTAGTAACCATATTTTTGAGCTCTGTTTCACGCTAAATTTCAAAAACAAAATAACCTTTTTTTTTGTAGAGTGATTAAATTACAAAATAAGTATAGAAATTAGTGGGAATGCGTTTGTCCTAAGGACCATCTCTCATGTTTTAAAATTAATATAAATTCAATGTAGATATATATTTTGTTGATGTTTTAGTAATTTATTCGTGGTGCGAAGTAAAATATTCATCATTGAAATTATACCATATACTTGATTGGGTGATTTTTACCAAGTTTCAATATCAAATTACTAGATCCTTATTTTTTGTTAATGTTTTGTGAATGTAATATCTATCTTTGAAAAGGTAGCGAATCTGGTTCCTAAGGCATTCGGCGAAAGGAGTCATTCTAAGGGGTAAAATCTCCTGAGTTAAACGAACAAGACATTCTATTTGTGTGTTCTCTAGCTACCTCAGAAAGTCGAGCCGAGACAACGCGATACGACTACATCCAAAGACTCGAAGCCAACTACATACTACTACAATTATTATTACTAAAGCTTTCTGACGCCTTTGAAGTGGTCTAGCTTACCAAAACCTTCCGTTTCTCTCGCCCTACTGGGACTCCCATTTCTCTATTTCTTACTCACACATACGCGTGCTCTCAAGCAAACTACCAAACAGGCACAAACTCCTTAAGTTTAGACTTAATTAGTAGGTCCTAATCTTCAATTAAATTAAGTGAAGTGGAGTGAAGTGAAGTTAATTTCAATATAGAGGCGAGCAAGCTATATAGAAGACAAGAGCAAGGAGTTGGGATTTTGTTGGTGTGGTGTGGTATGGTGTGGTGTGTGTGTGTGAAAGAGAGAGAGAGAGACCTGGTGGTGGCTGTGGAAGAAGTTTCGTAGTGTGGGTGGGGTAAGGGGTGGAGAAAGAGGTTTTTGTGTCTGAGTCGGAGTCAGTTTTGTGAAGATAATGAGAACAACCCCCCTTCCCCCCTTTCCTATTTCCTTCCTTTAACTAAAAGTCCCGAGGAAAGCTTTCTTCTCAATTTATCTCTCTCTTCAACAAATTTCCCTTTGTCTTAGCAAATATACCAGTTTCCCTTCATTAAAAGATGGGATAAGGGGGGGAATAATATGTTAATATTTATGTTTTTTATAAGGATGTGTTGCTGTTGTCCGGGTCAATACTCCTTGGCGGCATTATCTTTGATATATATACAAATTTCATAAAATTTATAGGGTAGATAATGAGAAGCTTTTATCGATAGGGTAGCTGTCTTTCAACTCTGATAAATGCTATCCTCTTTCTTTTATGTTTATAGCAAACTATTAGTATATTTAACGTTCTTAAGAAGTTTAATGGTTGATGCATGTCACGGTATAAAGGCCAGGTAGCCATCTAGGCTTTTTTTTTAATAACTGGACACATAAGCAGCTGGATACTAACTCGGAACCAGTTTAGAAAACGACCTATTGACGTTTTGTATGGTAAATTAAGTTTAGATACTTACAATACATGAACTTTAAACACTACATTGCTCAGGAACATAACTTACAAACTGGCGTATTATTAAAAAGGATACATTACAATAATGATACACTCAGATTGGCATTGTTAATATCTTATTACTAGGTAACAAAATCGTTCGAATAATGCTGTCTAATTTTAGTCACTGCCTGGTAAGGATTAATCTGTGTTCCTTCTTATAGAATTTGGTCTCAGTGATAAATCACTTAAACAATAGAAAAAAGAATTGGTTTATATTCATTACTAATAGCGAATAGCGCAAGAATAGTGCACAACGCATTATGTTGATTAAACTCCGGAATACATAGAAGACGGAAATTATCTTATGCTCATGCTTGTAATGCCTTGTCGTAGCCATACTCATTTGTTATTAACAAATTTTCTTCATTTTTTTTTTTTTGTATAATCAATGAGTACTGTTATATGTATGATTTAAAATAAAAGGAGATATCACTTTTTTTTTTTGTTACTGAGATATAGGCTATGAAAATAATAAATTATGAGACAAATAAATATCAAATTTGATCTAACGATGCACACTTAAATTAGGTTAATTTCAGGTTTCAAAAGATGCGGTTTAATAAAATATAGTTTCTCGAATGAACCCTTTACTGAAGTATTTTTAAAAAACTTAACAAGTAGTACAAAGAAGTTAAGCCAATTTCTATTAATAAAAGACATTCAATTTAAGTAATACTTTAAATACTATGTTTCATTATAAACCATTGTAATTTTACTTTCTCTCAACTCCTCGGAGAAAGAAGTATTGTGATAGTCAAAGAACTTCAACTCAAAATCTTGCTAAATGTAAACGTTTCGTGACCCCCTGAAACTTAAATAGTGGTTTTCGTGGTGTCGTCTGTATGTGCAGCTGTATCTTGGGATAGAGCTGGAACCATTTTACAGATCGGAATAAAACTTTACTATCTAAGGTTTTCATAGAGTTCGTCGTTTTTTTTTTAATTAGATAGCTAACCCAAAAATTAAGAGTAGTTTACTGGAGAGCAAAAAGAGAAAAAAAAACATTTTCTCTAAGCCGTTTTAAAGATTTTGATTAAATTTTGTATAAAGCCACTGTTTAACATTGCACACACTGGGTGGGTGACCTGGTGGTCTAGGGGTAAGGTGTCAGACTTCTGTGCTGGCGGCCGGGGTTCAATCCTCGGTCCCGGCACAGATTTATCTGATTTCCAAACTCTTCCTTCACCTCTGACAAGACGTCTTGTGAATGTGGGGAATGCCAGGCCACCACCGTGGTTCGGATTCCACGTTAAACTGTAGGTCCTTCATTTCATCTCACAATCACCCTACCATTACACATTAGCGTAAGTGCGTATAACCCGAACGGGTAGTAAGACGTGGTGCTAATAATAATAATAACATTACACACAAAATGGGAACTCTCATTTTACCATGAAAATTACTCTAAGGGTACTTTACATAAGCAGAAATTTCCATTTTTGATCATATCTATGCAAATAGTTTTGATACGAAATAACTTATCATTGTAAAGTTGTGGTACTATTCAAAATGAAATATTTTATTTGGAATATGTTTTATGGCACTCGTTAGGCAATTGAAATTGATTGCCATGCTTTTTGATGGACATATATTATATTCCTCTATTCTCAATGTTTCCATATCATGTATATTATTTCATTTATGCAGTTTGGTGATGAAATGTCTCTGCAACAATGTATAGTATTATTTCGTTTCACAAATCTTACGAATTTTTAGTAAATGTCTCTATTTTAAGATAAAAGAAAGAGAAAGTAAGTGAGCAGCACCGTAGCATTTAATCCACTGTACGAATTGCATTAATTATTAATAAGCTCTATGGTATGGGTAAATATAAACCCAGCCTAAGCTTTCATGGTATTAATAATAATGATAATAATAATAATAATAATAATAATAATAATAATAATAATAATAATAATAATAATAATAATAATAATATTTAGCACCGCGTCTTACTACCCGTTCGGGTTATACGCTTTAAGTACTAATTACGTTAATGGATTTAGGAATTGGGAAGGTTGAATTAGAGGAAGTGAACCCGCATTTGCGCGGAGGGAGAGTGGAAAACCATTTAGGAACCCCCCCATAGTTCACTCGACCGAGATTCGAACCTGACCAACATATTCGAAAAGAAATTCATAGTAATTCCTCAGAAATACTTGATGAGGCTTTAGTACTCTCGTTAGTGGCAATATTTTATTTTTCCACTGAGTCCACAGACAAGCTATTCACCAGATCCACAGCCTTCAGATTAAAATGGTTGCGTTCATTGGGAGGGTTTTATTCCTTCAACACGGGGATCGCTACGTACAGCCTAGTAGCAACAATTTTAAAAACAGTTCACTTTAAAATTAATTTTACTAGAGAAAAGACAAAAATTTCCTTCTAGTGTTAATAAATTGGCCTTCACAAAGCTAGGTTCAGGTAGCAGCCCCAGCCCCATTCCCATAAACCAACCCCCTATTATGAGCCTACTCAGACTGCAAATTAAAAAGAACATGTCGAATAAAATGGTCAATTTTTAATTCAAACGAATGTATTCAAATTGTCTGATTTTTAACAATTTTCTGGAAAAGGGTGAGTTGGGGGATAGCTTGTAACAGAACTATTGTGTTCGGACCACCACCTCTCCAAACAGAACCATTTGAAGGTGAGTTGTTTCAATGGGAATGGTGTTATCACTGAGAACTGTAACTAGCACTCTCCAGTGCCCAAGGACTCAACCTGGCTCAAAGAGTGCAGCCAAACTCCCGTCAAGCTGAGTGGCTGGTGTATGTAGGCCTATACCTTGTTTGTGGCCTAGTACTACTACCCACCTGGGTCATGTGCATTTTAGCTACACTAATGAGATAGGGATTATGAAGGTAAAATGTAGAGGATATGCATCAGCATTTGTTTGGAGGGTGAGTGCGAGACCATCCAGGGGAAAACCCTCTTAAAGCAACCGGCTGGGACTCAAACCCTTTTATCCCCATCACCAGTAAACCAGACTAGACGAATCTGACATTCAGTTCCCGAGACAACCTATGCTTGTCGTGGCAGAGCTATTGTTAGTCAAAACATATTCATTGAACATGTTATAAACATTCATTTTATTACTCGCAATGAAGGACCCGTGGACTTGGGTGGTAGACTCATCTGGTCTGGTTTGTTTGAAGCGGGAAGTTATTGGTTTGAATCCTTGCCAAGTGTACTGAGGTTTTTTCCTTCTAAATAGTTAACCAATTTCCCGTGGGTACATTTCCGTTAAATTCAACCCTACTCGTATTTACCCTATTAGATTAACTTATGTGTAGATAGCCCGGAAGATTGGTAATATGCAATGCAAAAGAAGTTTAAATGGTTTGAATCCCGATCAGTTAGTATTGGTACTAAAGTCTCCCAGTTACAGAACATAAAAAGATAGAGCCCGCCTACGAAGGGATTGTCGGTTGAGCTCAGAACATCTGCTCTCGCGAGAGGATGAGGCTGGTTAAGTGAGAGAGGGTGGAAACTTACACCCTCTCATCCGTTTCCAAACCTCTCGCCACATGGTAGTGAACTGTCATTTCAATGTCTCCAAGGTTTGTCACCATTAAAATAGTTTTTCTCAGGTTGGCGCACACACTTCAGAACATGGTCCTTAACAATCTTTAAACACGGTTTACCCGCATGGTCTAAGGTCTCACTCTCACAATAGACTGAACTGCCTATGACGAAAGATTGGGGTTCGAATCATGTTCAGGTGTAGGCCTACTGAGGGTGTTTTTCCAAAATGGGTTTCCATTCTCCCTTTATTCACATGTGGGTAGACCCTACACCTCCTCTATGTTCACCCTTTCTCGTCCCACACACATTAGTATAATTAGTACAAAAGTGAAAACCCAAACGGGTATTGAGATGTGGTGTTAAATAAAACATGTACATTATCCTAACACCTTAAGGATAGTGCCTACCTGTGACGCAGTTGAAAGCCAAGGGAGAATTTTACATTTAATGTATAGCATTGATAAAAAAAATATGCTTAAATAATTATATAAACTATCAAACCTGTGTGTAAATTGCGCAATATTTAGGTCAAAATAGAAATAAAAAAAGTTTCTGAAGTAAGGTCTTTGTTTAAACTAAGGAAAATAAATATTTTTCTCAAATGAATAAAACACAAAAAGACGTAACTTTATGTTTTAAAGAAACTTTATTTATAAATGGAAAATGTATAATATATTCATGAGGCATTCATATCTACGAAGTGTTTGAGAAAACTTCAGTATAGACAACATTATTTGTAACAATTTCGCCTGTTTGCAAAATATTTTACTCGCCGCTTTCTCGTTCCTCGATAAAGATCTTGCCTCCGTTAAAAAAGGTCGAGAACGAATCATAGTGACGTATAAATTTATCCGTGTGAGAAGACTGGATTTGGTAGATACATTCCAACTGTAGCAAGACTCTGATCTTGACTATTGTTGATTGTCATGGCGAAAGCGAGCGCTACAGGGCGCTGAGATCGATAGAATTTGAACGGGAGAGCCTATGATAACGGAAAAAAACTTGATTCTATGCATGCTTTTTGTTTATGTGACCAGCCCTCGAAGCTTCAGTGATAATTTTGCAGTTAATGTTGTGTCCATTTGAATTACCTGCATTCTCGTTCCGTTGATGAATCATCTTGTAATGTTGAGACTACTCAGAAGAATGGCAGCTGAGTTGACTTTAATTTTCAATCTATTGCGTGGAAGTCCGCTAACTTCTATGCTGTTTAGGAATTATGTCAGAAAGTGGATGTGATCGAGGGCTTTATCTGAATCAACCGTATCAATACTAATATAAGTTCGACTATTTCCAGGGAGGTGCAAAATAACGTCAGCATTGATTTTCGCACAGTCATCGTTCTTGGGTGCAAGGAAGGCGTGATCGATAATTTGGCCAGATTGAATCAGTGATTCCAAATTGTTGTAAAGAAATTCGACCACAGACAATTTTTCTCTAAGTTGAGGATGAAGTACCGCTGAATACCGATTCCCATTCATCTGAAAAGGCAAATTCCCATTTACAACGTCAAAGAGATAATATGCGAAGATATCTTCTCCAGCGTTTACTCGCATGTTTCGAGTTAGCCGAAAAATACCTGATTTCACTATTTTATCATTTAGACCAGTTACGGAGGAAAAAAAAATCAATACAATAAAATGTTTACTAAATCAGAAAAGTATCAATAATCCCAATAGCCAGCAAACCAGAGAGAAACTGCTTTTAATTGGGTATTGAAATAATTAATATAGACATTTTCAATAATCTTCATTTTCAGTATCTTCATTTACAACAGACACTACATTAATAACCAAACAAAACAATAAAGAAACAAACCTTTCATAGAGACTCCAACGACATCTATATTCTTGTACACTGCATATTTAAATCAAGAATACAACTAAATGTAGGCGACGCCGGTGACCTAGTTAATGATTATTAGATCGCGATAGTGAATATTTTGTAATAAATTCTTACACAGGTATAGATTATTTATTTCCATTAGATATTTATAAGATAAACTAAAATTCAATTAATTTAATGACAGATAACCCCCCAACCGAAGAAATGTCCCCAAGCTTCAGTCGTTCCGAAGATGAATCTGGAGGGGGGGGAGGTGGTCGGATAAGGAATGAGGTAATTTTTCCGTAAATGTGCCTGGGGGTTAGGAGGGCTGTAGGGGATTAGGGGGTAAGTTTTCGGATAAGTTTTTAAGAGGTACCCCCACCTGATGGGCCCCATAGTCCCCGTGGTTCCAGAGATGCAACTGGGGAGGGGGAGGGGGGAAGGGGGTTGAGGGAATGTTTTAATGTTAGGTCTCAAGGGGTGCCCCCCACCCGAAGATGAGCCCCGTAACCCCAGTGGTTCCAGGAGATTCATCTGGGTTGGAGGGGGCCGAAGGGGGGAACGGGGGTCAGGGCTGGTCTAAGGCGTGTGCGACGTGTGCAATCACATACATAAAAAATTCAGGAGGGTGCCAAAATGGCCCAAAAATAAATATGTTTTGTTTTTAATCGAGAAAATATAAATATAATTAAAGAATCTTTAAGAAAATTTATGTTTTGGTAGTTCTTGGAAGTGTAGTATACTTTATACCTCACTGTATTTGTATAATGCATACCTCACTTTTAAGTAGAAAACAAAAAGAGTCAACAAAATTGTTTCAAGTTAAACACAAAAGGAATAACTAAAAGATGATAACGACAAAAACACAATGACGTAATCGTTATTTTAAAAAATAATCCCCACTAAAAATATGTATACATTGGGTCTAGATTTAAAATAATCATATATTGTACTCTCCACAGTTTTTCAAATGGGCGGAGGGGACGTAAAATAGGAGTTTTTCCCACACAAAACTTGTGCCTTAGACCGGCCCGGCCTTTCAACTTCCATTAAAAATTGTTGTTATTTTAATAGTGGTTGAACTTAGAGCCATAAAATAGGTCAATATTAGGTCTGACACGAATATACACGTTTGTATTAAAGAGCTAGATTGTCTTATGTTGTCACAAAATTATGCTTTTGGATAATTAAGTAGATTTTTTCTGCAAACGTATTTTTTTAAACGCTATTTGGTTTATTCATGAAAATGGCTTGTAGGAATCTTCCTACCAGGATATAGATTAGAAAGATTGGTGGAAAAAAATATCTAGCAAAATAGGAAACAAGAAAATGGTAATTTTGAAATGGTGTCCAGGCGCAATTAGTAGGTTGAGTGTTTATACCCGTCAGGGGAAGAGGGGAGGTGTTATCATCAGATATTTTTATATTGGTGTATAAGTGTGATAGTGCACAGATACCTTAGGTGCAACAATGTAAGAAGCAAACCGCTTCTCAAAATATTTTCGAATTCACCAAGTAGACAAACGTCGATAGATCTTCTGTCTACCCTATTAAAGGTTTCAGGTTCAATTCCAGCCATGTCTGAAAATGTATTGTGGTTGAATTTATGGATTTCATTTTCACAGTGATAAATTAATGGCTAGAGAATGGGCGTTGTGTATTTTATTTGATAAAACTAGTTTGTTAGTCATTTTCTGATATATTAGTTAATTTAGAAAGGTCAAGTTAAATACCCCTTCCCCTTTTCAAACATTAGTGAGAAACAAAAAAAAGGAATACCTTATAGCAGATGTGTGCAACCTTATTGTGCCCTGATCGACTTATAAACTTATCAACGTTCCAGAGACCAAAGATCTTTTTCTACTCAGCCTTTGCTCTTTGTTTTGTTTTTGCCTCTTAAATATATACCTTAAATTCAATCTTTACTCAAATAATTACGTCCCCTCTAAAAAAAGTAATAGAGTAAGTAAAATGTAGATTTTCAAATGAATCTATTTAATAACTATTCTTATAACCGATTATGACTGATCAAGATTATTTTGGTTAGGCTCAAAGATCGGCTTTTAATAAAGATGCAGTTTTGTAACGTGATCGACTGAAATTTGCCTGAAGAAGGTATATCGCAATCACGAACTACCAGTTGTCGACCACAGCTTTAAAGATACCTTAAGCTTTTAAATTTAAAATCAACAATTAGCTCAGTAGCTATAGGCAGGTCCATTAGGCGAACGTAGGTGGTCAACTGGGTTTCCAAGGTATTATGGGCAGATTCCAACAAAATGTATTTTTGGTTTTAGCCATTTAAAATAATTAAGCTGTTAAATTATTTCTAAATAAAGAAACAATAGTATCTAAATATTTATTTAATATCAATAATAATTGTATTCGTAATGAACACCTAACCCGAAACACTGTTTAAAAGTGAACTTTGATGAAAAATGAGCAGGATCTGTGCTGGGTACTAAGCTCACGCATTTGGTTCTTCATTTTATTTGTTTTAGCCGAGATTACCATGGGAATGTCGGAACCAGTAGGTTAAAACCACCAATTAAAGGTGCGTTGTCCAATCTGCGACAATTACCTGTGACCACGGTGAGTCGTGTGGCTACAGCCGCAACAGACCGTGGCGACACTAGCCACATGTGATAGCTGCTTGGAGTGTTTTCCAAGACGTAACTCCAACCGCAGTCGTCATTCAATTTCAAGATTTCAAGTACGAGTGATCTGGGTGCCAACACGTTTTTGAATATTTTGAGGTAGGAAGAAGATGAAGAAATAATTTTAATATGGTTGCACAACAGAAGGTAAAGGCATAAGGTGAACACACGTGAATGTCTCTCTACTTCAGATATTTTAAATCGTATACGCATCGATGTTGGGACAATAACTCACAAAGTACCCCATCCTGTGAGTGGGTCATTAGCACCTCCAATTTTCATTGCTAAGCCTTTTTTCAAAATAGATAACCACACTAAATTCAATAACAAATAAGAAATGTCGCTACAACTGTAGCAATATCGCTGCGGCTCTAGCCACAAGCACTGCTCACACTCCCAGTGCTGCGAGAAGTACCGCCATAGACTTGTGTCGCAGGCCAAACTCAAACCGCGCATGAGCGAAGACTGCTACTCCAGCCGCAGTCGCTGGTGACTGTCATAGCTTGGACAATGGACCTTTAACCAGGCTAGAGCGCTATGTAGTAATGGAAATAAGGCATAGGAATTTCCAAATATTCTTTTAGCATTTATTGGCCATGGCAAAACCAGCGCGTATCTCTTTATTGGTTTTATGAGTTGCTTTTTTATCTCTAACCATATTTAAAGATCACACTACATCTTAAGTCATTGATGGGGATTTCATGGTCCATTATCTATCTAATTTCTAAGTACTATCTATCTAACTCTCTATCTATCTATGGTCCTCAATTTGAAGATTGGTTTACAGTAGTTCACAAAATCGCTGCTATAAACACTAATCTATTTTGGTAACTATTACCAATAAGTGGATGCATCCTCCAATTTTGCTTTCTTTTTTGTGTTTTTTGGTACACCAGTACACGACTACAACATCATCATCTGATCTGCTTGACATAAAAATGTTAATCAATTTAACCACTTACATTTCTATTTGAATTTTGAACCTTCCTGAAATCAGTATAATCACTTTAAAAAGCAAACACAAAGCTATAGCCTCAACAAGATGGGGTCGCGACCCCTTAGTTTAAAACCATTGGACTAAGAGGTGAGTCTTGTTTGGTTCACTGGTGACTAGTAGATTGGAGCTCAAATCCCGACCAGGTGTATAGGGGTGTTTAAAAAACAATGATTTCCCACACTCCTTTCACTCAAACGAGTGTACACATTCTCATAATTGTATTTTATAAAGGATACAGTAATACAATTTGAGTGTTTTTCAAAATCTCATTGTTGAGAGCTCCGGTTGAGATCTATAAAAAAATTCTTCAGTTGAAAAGAGCAGTCAAATTTTATGTATGTATTTGTTCTCATTTTTTAAGAGGCCTCCATGACAATATTTAATTACATTATTGTACTCTACACTTGAAGTTGTTCATAACTCGTCACAATAAAGTTTCACCAATTTTTCTTATATATTCCGTTAATTTTCAAAACTCATTTACTAATAAATTACACTTTAAAAAAATCTTCTCACGATATTTTCTCAGTAATAAAAAAAAGATAATATGTTTTGAGGACCCGTTTATTTCGTCATTGATGACGGGAGCGATGTAAGCCTACGTGACAAAAACCAATGAGTCGGCATGATTTGCAAATCCGAGTCACATGTCAGGGCTGGGTGATTGACCAAGAACTGTCACATTGAATGAGCAATTTACTTCCGTGTTGGTGAACTGATAAATAGGAGTCATATTTTGGGGTTCGATCAAAATTGCAGTAATAAAGTTCTAGGGAAATAATGGATGTAGCCTGAAGGTGTATTGGATCTCAACTCTCATGCAGACAATCTTTAGGATGAAATCATTAATAATATTATATTATATGTTAAACAACAACACTGTCCAACCTTCCTTCGACTGAGGGCCGTAGAAATTATTAAAAAGTGGACCATGGACCATACTTGAAATTTATAGAACCTAATACCCACATATAATAAAAAAAATGAACGCATCATTATCCAAATATAACAAATAATTGCATACATATAGTCCAATTTTCATAGGAAGGACCTTATCTGTCATCTAGAAAAGTTACTAGCTGGCTTTATTTTATTTGTGGTGTTTAACGTGCACTTTCTGAACCGACTTATTAGCTAACTTAAATCTGTCATAGACACCATTAATTCATCACTGTGAACCAGGAGACCCACACTTTACCAAAGATAATTTGTTTATGTCATACCGGGAATCAAACTCGGGACCCGTTGCTCATTAGGTAGACACACTACCAATTGAGCTAAAGTGTCGAACTTATTTACTTTCACGTATTCATACGTCAAGTCATGTTATCTTAAGCTGTCACACCTGATAGATATTATCAATAGCTATAAAATTTCTCCAATAATACAGTAAACTGTTATCAATTTTGAACACAAAAATATATGTTTATGTTTTCTGAAAGGCTCTTTATTTAAAAATTGAACTCTACATTTTACAAGGAAATAATCTGAAAGAAAGGAAACAAATATTAATTTCTATCATTGTTAAACACCTCTGGAAGGTTAATATTATCTGGTTTCTTTGTGCAGTTTGAATTATTTCATTTTGAGCTGGTGGTCCGCACAGTAAAACCTCGAAGGTCATGGATTGGCTATGATTGGCTTAGAAAGTTGGGGATGTAGGGGACGCGACAAAAGGTCAGTGTTTTTGCAGTTTTTATATTAAAACATTTATTTGGTCAAAATTAATCAAATATTGCTTCGATAAAAGAATATAAATTAATTTTCTTCACATGATGACCCCAAAATTTCTTGACTATCTGTCAAGGGTGACCTGGAATTTAATGACAACTTTTTTTCTTCACTTTAAAAGTTTGTTGTTTAATGCTGCTATGCTCATGATTGATATTTAATAACTGTTGATATCACCATGTGAAGAAAATTAAACTCTTATGTTTCTATTGGAGTAATATTTTATTTATTTTGGCAAAATAAATGTTTTGTTATAAAAACTGCAAAGGCACCGACCGGCCATCTCTAACATTTCTTACATCCCCACCTTAAGTGTTTAACATTAATTAAAATATATATGTAAACCTCTAGTTTATAATAACTACAATTAAATGAAACTAATTTAGATAAGGCGCGAAAAAGGTGAATGCCATGAGATTAAAATTTTCCTGAAAAGAAAAATTACCTTTGCTACTTTTTTTTTTTCTTTATTGACACACACTCATTTTACGCGTAAACAATTTCCTCTATTTCCCTTTTGCTCACTATTATAGTTTATATATAATTTCACTTATTTATTTGCACAAAGTTTCAAAATTATTACATATGTTCTACGTGTCTAACGCCTCAGATTGCTTACATTTATGTATTTGCTGCCATAATGAAATATTTAAGGTATTATTATTATTATTATTATTATTATTATTATTAGCACCACGTCTTACTACATATTCGGGTTATACGCACTTACGCTAATGTGTAATGGTAGGGTGATTGTGAGATTAAATGAAGGACCTACAGTTTAACGTGGAATCCGAACCACGGTGGAGGCCTGGCATTCCCCACATTCACAAGATGTCTTGTCAGAGGTGAAGGATGGGTTTGGTAATCAGATAAATCTGTGCTGGAACCGAGGATTGAACCCCGGCCGCCAGCATAGAAGTCTGACACCTTACCCCTAGACCACCAGGTCACCGTATGTAATGTAAATATCATTTAAAACTATAAGCTCCTTTTCTTAACAGGTGCCTAGCCTAATTCTGACGGATCATTTGTTTTGGTGACATAAAGGTAATGCATATTTAATTTTTAAAGCTGTTTCACTTTTTAAAAAAAACCTACCCCGTGGTGTAGTGGTCAGTGCACCTGACTACGAGTCTAGGAGTCCCGGGCTCGATTCCCGGGTGGTATCTTGGATATTTTCCCTAAAGGGGAATTACCCCAACTGTCACCCAGGTCTGTTTAATTAGTCTCCAGTTATGTTTAAGAGTTTCCACTGGTTCCACACCCTCATACTCACTATCACCCTCAACTCATCTCATTGGGACATGGAAATAGCCTCCACGGAAAGAATGTATGATTAGTACATTCGGCCGTCTTCTGGTCAACGGTACATTAGTTCTGTCTCCACAAACTGGGTTATTAACTATGTAAAACAGACGTGCAATATTGATATTTTAATTTCTTAAATCCTTTTCTATTGTGTAATTTCTATGTATATTTCCTACTTTCTTCTCTACCAAACACATTATTGCAGGTAAATAATGCTTTATTTTATTTTATACCCCACATTAGTACCCATCAAGCTCTTATAAATGGGGGATTTCAAGGGGGTTTGTACCTCTCCTGGAATTTATTTCCCCTCTAGGAAGAATTCATATATGCGTATACAAACTTTTATTTTTAATGGTATGGTAACTTTTACTAGTGGAACCCCCCCCCCCCCCCCCCCTCCTCGTTCTCCCAGAAATTGTAGTTTCTTACGCCCTTGGGTTCTTTACGGGATAACCGAACTACAAAAGGGGGTTGGAATGAATAATATAGAATTTAGAAGAAACGTAGCAACGTTTACATGGAGGAAGAGTGTTAAACCATTTAGGAAAATTAACCACAATACACCCGGCTGAGACTCTAATGTCGAACTTCCCATTTAGTCTGCGTGCTACTAGCTTTCCAGTCAAATTTTAGACATTTTATTAAAGCTTACTATTGTTAATTGTCATTGTTTAACATGAAAAAGTGGCAAATAATATTATATAAAATTTTATCCAATCGTTTTGAGTCCTTTAATTATTATATGAAAAGACAAGTTATACTTATCAAGTGCAACACACAAATATAAAACCATTAGCTAGATTTATATTGAATTAGTTTAAATATTCTCCATTTTAAATAGCTCTGCTTGCTAACGTATTGTCTTAAGAAATTTATAAAAACATCAAGCGCTTTAAAAGTATAATATACACTCGTGCTCTAAAAAAAATGTATAAAAAATTACTGATCTTGAAAAAATAATAATGATGGATTTAAAATTGAAACTAAAAATGTAAAATTAGTATTCCTCTCCCCCCCCCCCCCCCCCCCAATCAAAATAGAGTTTAAGGTATAAGGTATAGTGCAAAATTAAAGGTGATAAAACGAAATGAAGCAGGCAAAAGAGAAAAAAAAATCCTCATCATACTTTTAACAGATACAATAGTGCAAAAAATCTTCCTGAATAAGAATTAAATCATCACGAATACTGAATCTGTTGTTAGCCATTGTTTAAGAAGCTCAAAAGGCTTTTCACGCACTGGCTAGATAACCATAACGAACAAAGTGCAGCCTTGAGCTAGCGTGAAGACCCCAAGAATTACATGGAATATCATAAATGGGCTTATTTTTTGGAGGCTCAGAAGCCGATCGTAGTATTTACCCATAAAAATAAATGCAAACAAAGTTTTGGATTCACGATCAATCACATTAAGAAAGGTTTCAGAAAAACGAAATACGTTCGTGAATCTAAGTATTTCATTTATTTATTATTATTTTTGATTTAGTATTTAAAGTGCACTTTATGAACAGAATTGTTAGCTAACTTAAATCTAGAAAAAACAAAACATCCAGCCCCCAGCCGTTACTTCATAATTGTGAAAGGGGAAACCCAGATCTCACCAATGATACATTTTTCGACCATACCAGGAATCGAACCCGGGGCCCTTAACTCAGTAGACATACATACTAATGACTGAGCTAAGGTGTCGGAAAAAGATGAATATATTAGCTATAAACATCCACCTTGATTGTTAGATGTGCAAACACCGACATTTTAGGGCCCCGGAAGAGAGATGGAAGAAAGGAACAAACACCACCAAAATAAATAAACTCATATAGACCGGAAAAGAGTAGGTAATAGAAAATAGCTTTTTAAATGATCGCCAAAAAAAGCGATTTACAATTATTATTATTACTCTTTATTAGCACGCACCTGTTTGAAGTGTAAGAAACTAGATTTCAAAGTTGGACAAAATCTGGGGTACACGAAAAGTCCTGTGGGGGTGGGCCATCCATAAACCAAATCTAGTATTTAAAAATATCCAAAGCGTGAGCCCACAGTCAATTATTATTAATTTATTTTTCAACTTAATAGAAAATATTCGCTATTAGCTTCAATATCGTTTTTGGTTTCATGCTCTTTCAGTGCAACCAGATGTTTCCAAACGCCATTTTCCACCACTTATCTGTGCGGGACAATGTTTTAACTTATTGTGCATATTAAAAATAAATATAGAAAAATACTTGGTATGGAACCGGACCTACGATTGGATTATCCTACGTTTTATCTGACATTAGAAAGCTGATGGCCGAAAAACATTAACAACCATCAAAAGAAGGTACTGTTGTGTTCATTTTAATATCATCTTCTAGGCCAGCCTCTTGGTCTAATGGTCATCATTCCTAGCTAGCAATCTTGAGGTCCCAGGTTAGATTCCTGACGGTAAATAGGTATTTTTCCTGTCGATGAATTGTTACTATGTTCGCCATGGCCTGGTTATTAAGACTTAAGTTAGGTTTGAGACTTCTACTAACACCACATAATCCACATCATGTCAATGGAACAATTTATGCACCTACATTGTGTCCTAACCACAGAAGACGGTTAATTATCCGCCACTGCCAGTAGACCAGGAAATATCTAGTCGACAAACTCTGGAGGAATACGCTAATGAAAAAAAAAATCTATATATATCACAGACTTCTTTAAACAAACTATCTTCAATACTAATGCAATATCTAATCATTCTTTATTTTATTAATATGAAGTGAGTTTTGTAGTATACTAGAAATATGTGCTTTTGTTTTAAGTAAAGATATACATAAATTGGAAACACACTCAATAATCAACCCAACTTTAGACTCGTTCAGTGTGAATGGCTTTATAATCAGATAGATAAATAAAATATATCCCAATTACTTTGATAATACTAATATATAGTTTTTTTTATTAAACATAGCTCTTCTTTGTTTCATTAAAATTATAAACTCATATTTATTTTAAAATCTAAACAAATATTATAAAAATATTTTATGCATTGAATAAAGCTTTTATTTATACATGTTTATACTTTTACTTAATGGCTTAGTGAAGAAAAAAAATTAATCATTGGTAATTCAGCTAACACTGTTGCACATAGAAATTATAAGGATAAACTTTGAAAATAATTCCTTCGTTTGTACTACATTTTTTGCTTACAACAAAAAAAAATAATGGCAATACAAACATTTAATATTAATTCAAATATTATTTTAGGTAAATTAGTAGCTAATAAGTAGCCATATACATATCCTTAATGTAGGAAATATATTTATTACCAGAAATGAAACAATAATGAAGTTCTAATTGTACACTAATGAGATCAAACTTAACAAAGGCACTTCTTAGAATTACAAATGATAGCACTAGGGCCTATAGTCTCATTATAAAGTTGTTTGCGTTATTTCTCGAGAGCATAATACGTCACCCTTCTTGCTACTATCGTTCTTACCAATCGCAGGGCAGACTGATTTACTGCCAAGCGCTTGTGGTAGACTTTGTAATTGGTGGGTTGACAGAAAGCCATAAAGAACAAAGACACGGTGGAAAGACAAAACTCACCGCACACGGCAAAATGATCAACAAAAGAAAAGCAGTTTAGCGCAGTATAGACAAACTTTCGAATTTTTAATTGTATATTCAGCAAGTATTTTTAGAAAACAATTTGGTTCCGACGACGTTGCAACTTGGTGATTTCGAAGCTATTTTGGAAAGAGGGTTGCAACTTATTTTTCCGCACTTAAGACACTCTAAGCACTTTCACACTTAGACACCAATACAATAAATAGAAATAGTGTGAAGAAAATTAGCACTTTACCCCGCAAGGCATCTTGTCTAGCTTTTGATAACACTTATCCTCTTCCTCTGACGAGTATATACACTCATTATACTATTTGCGCCTGGAAAGCATTGACTTACATTTCAAAATACTTTGTTTCTCTTTTCTTAAGATACCAAGAGGCTTCCACGAACTTTATAAAATCTACATCCTTGCAGTAAGATTCCTATATACCATTTTCATGAATAAACAATAGATATGGATGATTTAAACAAAAATATTTTTATTAAATATATCTAGGTACAGTGACATGCTATGACGTCATAAGTAGGCAACGTTCTTAATGCATGGGTATTAAGGAAAATACAATTTTGAAATAATAGAATCGAGCATGTGTAAATCCCTGAAAAAAGGAAAATGTTTGACTCTGACAGCAAAGAGGATGGCTTTATACACGATTTTGTTTTATCCTATACCAGAGTGAATACTGGTGCAGTTATTTAAAAGGTCCATAATATTATTTTATGAATTTCAAAAAACCAAATTTAATGTTTAAACCATTTATATTATATTTGAAAATTTTAAAGTATATGTCACATTTTCTTGAATCCATCTGTTTCCACGGTTGACAATTGAAGAGTTATATTGAAAAAAAATAATTATTTAACCAATAATACATTATATTTACAGAAATAGCCATCTTTCACAGGGTTACAGTACCGGTAGAGGTTAAAATGATTTAAAAATTTAACTCTAGATACTCAATCGAATACTTACCTATATACTTACTCTATGGAATTAGGAACTCTAAAGTTATTTGCCGCACTTACAAAACTACACCACCTATTCCTGACTTGAGCTTGTTCTCAAAATTGCTTAGAATTTTAAATTCAAATCACTTGATATAGGGTATTAAATGAATAGTCTTTTGAGTGGCCGCCATCTATAAACAGATTGAAAAACCATGTACAAACATCTTGGGCTTAGGCTCAAAGAGTGTCCCTGAAAAATCTCGTTAAAATTGATACATGAATTGAACGGTTATATTAGAACAAATATCCGGATATAAGGACAGACGAAATGTCGAATGGTCAAGTTATAACAGAACTTTGCTACTCTCGATCAAATATATAATATATTGTGAAACTCAATCAGTCGAAAGACTTGGTCACTTTCTAAAAACTAAGAACTACACATCCAAACGGCATTCTTGGGAGTAGATCAAAAGGATGGATGGAAGATCTAAACAGTATGCGCACATCCCAACCTAGAAATAGTTGACGTATAATATCTACATGGATCTTAATAAGTTTCTCCGATGAATATTAGCTAATAAATGATCCATGTTAACTGTATCTGGAGCTGGTACGTTAGTTGATGGAAAATTAAAGTTTAGTTGGTTCTGATGCTGGTACGTTCCGTGAGTGAAAATTAAACTGGATCTGGTGCTGGTACTTTCCATGACTGATAATTAAACTAAAGATGATGAGTTCTGTTACTAAAAATTAAATTGGATCTAGTGCTGGTACGTTGCGTAACATAAAAGCAAACTGGAGTAGGTAGACCAAGACGTCGATGGTAGGATAATGTGAAAATAGAATTGAAGATAGTGGTGTGTCTGGTTAGGGATTGGATGGAGACGTCTCAGGATAGGTTTTAATAATGAGTATACGTTCTGCGGCCTTGAGATTTCCAGTACCTTAAGGCCAGAGAGTAGATAGTTATGAGAAGAATGAAAAAAAAAGCACTTTGTTTCGATTCAAACTAAGAGCACACCTAAAGGATGATTGTGAAATTAAATTCAAGACTACTCACATACCGTAAAACGTATAAAAGTGGATTTTTCTTCATTGTTAACTTGCCAACAAAAAAATAAGGATAAAATTAATGGGTTTTCAATTTAATAAACACATATTTTGTTGAATTATGTTGAATTTTTAAAAATATTATAAGAACATTTAACTGATTTAAATTCTACTGTTAACTAAAGTAGAATATAGAAAACCACACCACGATGCAGTCCCTTGTTCAAGATGTATTTCAGAAAGAATTGTGAAGAGCCCCTTAAGAAATGACGCCACGCATAGTGTTCAAGTCTCACAGGTACCACTTATACGTGTTCCACTGAAATTTTCAAGCTCCAAGAATGGTAATGGATTAACAATGTTAAGCCTTATTGGACGGAGTGTCAGCACTGTGATATGATCACGAGCGCCCTATGCGACGATTTCGGTTTGATCTTAATCCCATTCTTCCACATACTTGCTCTGAAACATTTGAACGTTTAACTGATTTCAAACTTTTATCGTATTTAAATAGATGCAATTGAGATGACTCTGTGTCTGTGCACTGTGTTCTCCATACATAAATCAACTGTCTACAGAGATGTACAGAGTGTTACAGAATTATCCTTAAGAGGATTTTTCTAAAACAACCACAACACCCCAGGATGCTACTTTGCACTGCACTTAAGCTGTGCTGTCATGAAACATTAATTACGGATATGGAAGTAGGAAGTCGTACAAAGGGTGATTCTGATATATTATTTTATTAAAAATAATGTTTAACAGAAATACAATAACACATCCGCATCCGAGGTTATAATTTCTAGTGACTAGAGCAAAAAGCAGAGCAGAAAAAATATAACTAGAATGACTTTGGGCTTTAGTATATAAACATTTGGGTTAATTAACATTAATTGAATTAACAGAAAAGATGGCTGCAAAGACATAACCTAATGCATAATAAATTACACTCAATCCTTCAGATTTTTTTTCAAGGCAACAATGATTTATGATCCTAGCGTCAATAAGTGCTGGCAAGAAAATTATACTTGTCAACATGCAATTACGTCTTAACAAGGCAAACCAACATATTATGTAGAAAATTCTCAGTGGCTGTATGGACTAACATTTTAAATAGTAGAGAGCTATCTTTCGCTCAATTAGTATACGGGTTTTAGGTCTTATAATCGATTGTCAAAGACTGACAGTAAAATGGGAGTATAATTATAGTACTCATAATTATAAAAATATTTGCTCTTCAAAGCAAAGGTGACAAAGCTGGCTGAAGGCCAGAGCAGAAGTCTGCTACAAATAACAATAATTACCAAATATGCCTAAAATGGTTACAGAGATTAAACCCTGTCCTAGCAGCCATATAAAACCAGCTAAATAGGCTAGATACATCATACATGTGAAGCATGTTTATCCATTTAGTAAAGTAGAGACCTCTACTAAGTATATAGAATGGAGAAGTGCATAGCACGTACCCTAGCACAAATGATTAAGTCATAAATGTTTTATTATATTTTAAAGGATAAGTGCTCGAAACACAAAGTACTAGCACATAAGAATTACCCTGAAGTTAGACTTACACTGTCGGCGAGATCATGGTGACGTTCTTTAACATCTACGATTGTGACGTTTCTGGAGCAGGTTGCATATACGATGAAGACCCTCTTTACAAGACGGATGAATTGTAGGACAGTAGAATTAATACAGAAATAATGGTGGTTACTGGTTAATGAAGGAGAAACTTAAAGAGAAGTGTTATAGCTGATCTTTTGAACTTTGTTGGCGCTCTTGTAGAGTGGTGGAGGAAGATCCATGACTTCCCTATCAAATGACTTGTAGCGCTGTAAAAGTGGCGGGGACTCTCTTTGCGGCTGCGCGGGTTTCTTTTGTGCGCGTCGCGTCTTAGATCGCCATTTTAATAACTATATCCATAAGTTTTCTAGGGCGTGTCCCGGAATGTCATAGTCTCGGTGGTAGGTGATTGATGTCTTGATTGCGCAAGTAGGCTCAACATTCCGAATATGAAAATAAAATACATTTAATGTAGGCGGAGAACATTGTGAGTATATAAATAATATTAGTAGAGACTAAACGGGAAAATGTATAGTGATGAGAAAGTATTTTATTCATATAGGCCTAATGTTATTATGACGGGCTAAACTATTTAGCCCGTTACATCTGTACCACCAAAATCGCTGTCTTAACAATATATATATATATATATATATAAAGCAGTTTTTAAAACGTGAGCTAAAAATGCGTTCATCAGTGCCGCAAATAAATATGTGTTTTATCAACATGTAAGGAGTTTGAATGATGCTTCACTAACAATTAATATTAAATTTATAATTATAATGTTAAAATAAGTGTATTTGTAACCTTTTATCATTAATATATTTAACAATCAAATAGGAAAAATCATGCAAAACCACGATACATAGCCTACTCACTACACTAAAAAAATTAAAGTTAACACTTAATTCAAATTAAATTTTGAACCATATATAAGAGAAAAATATTCAATAGTGTTAAAAAAAAATACTTGATCATATTAGCAAAACCCTAAACTTGATAAAATAAAACTTAATAATGATCCCACTAATATATTGAACGGTAGATACAGTATTAATATAGAAATATTATTATTATTAGCACCGTGTCTTACTACCCGTTCGGGTTATACGCACTTACGCTAATGTGTAATGGTAGGGTGATTGTGAGATGAAATGGAGGACCTACAGTTTAACGTGGAATCCGAACCACGGTGGAGGCCTGGCATTCCCCACATTCCCAAGATGTCTTGTCAGAGGTGAAGGAAGGGAATATATAAATAGCACGTAATCATTGACAGAATATTTATGTTTGAATATAAAAAAAAAGTATTTATTAAGGTGAACCTTAGATGAATGATTCATTTTGAATTGCAATTTATGAAATATTAATATTTAAGCCTGTCACTACCAGGCAAACTAAACTTGAATAATTAGATTGCACATTATCTTTTTAGTGCTGAAAACTCTAACCCCTCATTCCATTCATCTAATTCATCAAAGGCTTCGAAAAAATTTCTACCAAACAAAAAAAAGATCGAAAATCCGGTTACGTTGGGCTCCGTCCCGTGGTATACATTATAAGTGTGCAAATTTTAACCTTTTCTTAGTAGTCTAGGGGCTTTGGGTGAGTGTATATCTCTCTCTCTCTCTCTCTCTCTCTCTCTCTATATATATATATATATATAATTTGGGTTAGGAGATTCCTACCCAAAAAATTTAGGTTTTCTAGGTCTTCTGGGCTTCAAGATTTTTTTTGACTTTGCTTTATTTTAAATCCCCAAATTTGGGAGCTCCTATAGAAATGTTTGGTCACCAAGTAATACTACATACTTTTGGTCTCGGGGATACCTACCCGCCAAATTTCATCTTCCTAGGTCTTCTGGGTTTCGAGATTTTTTGACTGAACAAGGGAACTGGTAATTATTGTTATAGAAGAAAGTACATACACACACACTAGGAAATTTAATTATATAGAATTACAGAGTATATTTTCCTTCCTGAGCTCGCGAGTAGTAAATAAGACCAGTGATTAAAAATACCATTCGTGATTATTTCTGTAGTTTCAAGAACAAGTGACCAAAATATTTGTTAACTTTTCACTTACGGAAATAACTTCTCAAATATGTTTATGTATATAATATTCTAGACGCTAATAAAATATAAACTATTACGTTTAACACAAGGGTTTAACAATGGCTTAATACAAGAAGCATGGTTGCAAGATTGTTTAATGTGTATAACCCGAACGGGTAGTAAGACGCGGTGCTAATAATAATAATAATAATAATAAGATTGTTTAAAGGAATCTTTCCCACATTAGCATTATATAGTGGGTTTAAAAACCCAGATTATAAATCCCTTTTTGAAAAATAAATTTAGTAAAAGTGACCAAGACACAAACCTCAACCTTTTTCTCACCAACAATATATTGTACTGAAAGCCTGATGCCTTATACCGTGTGGCCTCTGGTATGGGAGAGAGTATGCATAAGCTGAATACTATACCTACACTACCAAAGATAGTAGGAGAGAGGGGGGGGGGGGGGGGATTACGGTTCACATTAAATTATTTTATTTAGCACCGCGTTCTAACATCCGTTGGGTATATGCATATGTACTAATCACGCTAATGTTATTAGTTATTAGATGAGGAGGGTTGATGAATGGATAGAAGTGTACCGTCATTGTGTGGAGGTAGAGTGAAATACCATCAAGAGAAAACCACCCTCAAATCTCAATACACACGAGCGGGATTCGAGTCCCAATCCCTACGTCATGGGCAATCCAGTCTATTGAAAGAGTGACGGCTTTAGACTATTGTGGTCCAATTGGCGGCGCGCGGGCCAAATGCGGCCCGCACAGACTGAAAATATGACCCTCACAGTATCCTGGAGGAAAATTAAAGGGAAACCCTCGGTAGCAGGTGGAAATAGCTAATGATTCAAATACAAATATTTATTCTAAAAGGTAATGATTGCATTTTACTATGCATTTATTTGATTAATAAAAATATGTATGAAGACATATTTATAATGCTAAGTTGTTTTGTGAAAGTGTGCATGCGTGCATATTTCTCAATTCATTTTTGGGAGATTAATTAACTTTTTTTTTTGACAATAGAGCTTGAAAGATTCTACCAACTAAAAATACAATTTAAATTTAAGTATTAAAACTAATATTTTTATTAAAGTTTGTTTTTAAACTTATATCAAGTTAATGGGATTACTAAATATATCTTCGGCCCGTGGGGCGAACCTATAATCAGATTTGGCTCTTGGGATGTAAAAGGTTGGACCACACTGCCTTAAACCAGTTGATTATTGAAGCGGGTCAACATAAATTAATATTTAATATATAAGTATATATATATACTTATATATTTCTCTTATATCATGTAATTGCGGTTCAAATATAAGAAAATATTGATACTTTAAAATGTTTTAAGTAATTATTATTATTATTATTATTAGGGTTATCTAAAGTGCTCTTTTTAAACCGACTGATTATATCACTACAAAACTTATAAATTAAATTAATCTATAACAGACACAATACCCAAATCCCAGAAGTTAATTCATCATTCTGAAATGTGAAACCCACATTTCACCAATAAATTTTGATTTAGCCATGCTGGTAATCGAACGCGAGACCCTTAGCTGAGTAGGTAGACACGCTACCAACAGAGCTAAGGTGTCGGACTTTTAAACAGACGATCAATTAAAAGTAACTCTATTAATTTGAATTGAATTATTATTTTTAATAACCTCAATATTTAATGTATCTGAATAATACATCTTTATTTCCAGAGGATCATATATTAGATTTTCAATTGATTCATGCGCACGTACTCCCAGCACCAGTTATTTGTGATTTACCCAACAGCTTATGAAACACGATTCATTTATTAGGTTACGAGAGACATCGATCGTTTTGTTTGATATATGCAAGGGTAAGGGAGATAGTTGGCAGTATCAGATGAATAAATGGTTATGAAAGGACCTATACAAGGTCCAATGACTATTTGTCATCCGTTTTCTCTAATACGCTATCTTTATTAGCCCCATATGACCTGTCCCATTCGTTATTATGACCACTTTCCCAAGTGCATTCTTTCGTGTGGAAAGCTATTACTTCATGGATATATTATTTCATATGAATTCTCGGCACACATGGTTTATGGTATCTGGGAGTTCACGTCATTATAGTCAGTAATTGTTTTTATTTAATGACTTTGATTACTTGCTTAATTGGAAGATTTTTGCGAAGTGGGTTGCATTTTAACTCAACGTACCTAAGCACTCTAAGCACTATCAAACTTAGACAGCAATGTACGAAATATAAATAAAGGGGAGAAAGTGAGTTGTTTACCCTAAGGCTTTTCTTGTTTATCTGCTGAAAATACTTCCCCTCTTCCACTGGTGAGTATATACACTCACTATATATCTATTAGCATCGCCTCTTACTACCCATTCGGGTTATATGCTTATGTACTAATTACGCTAGTGGGTTAGGGATGAGGAAGATTAAATGTATATGAAGTGTATCCACATTTGCATGGAGGGAGAGTGGAAAACCATTTTGAAAAATATCTAAATACACCCGTCCAAAATTTGGGCCTCAATCTCCCCGTCATCGGCAGTCTAGTATACTACTAGGATTGTGCCTTAGACCACGCAACCACTGAAGTTGGTCTCACTCTACCATTTGCACCAAGACAGCATTTACTTGCCTTTCAAAATTACCTTTTTCTTGTTTCCTTTTCTAGATAGACATATGATTATATGGACTTTTTTAATCTACATTCTTTCAGGAAGATACCTACAGGCCATGTTCGGGAATAAACCAAATATATTGAGTTGTAAAGGATTTATAAAAAATGCGTTTACAAACCAAATCTACTCCGATATAAAAAGTATATTTTGTGACAATATAAGACGATTTTTAGAGTTATTCAAGAAGCATGTTTTTAGTTTTAATGTTATATCTTTAAAACTCCCAGAATAATACGTAAACACATCAACATGAGAAAGCCTATCTTGACTTTCCGTGACGTCACAGGTAGGTAACGTCTTTACAAACAATAATATGTGTTATATTAATACAAATATACCATAGATATGGTTCCATATTGAAATGTAAATTCAAGTTCTCTAATTATTATCATTAGTTCAGTGAGAAAATTTTAAAATATTTTACCTATTTGATTATACTTTTATTAGTACAAATTCCGTATTGACATAACATAACATGATTTATTTATTTGAGGTATTTAAAGTGCACTTTATAGATACAATAAATGTACTGTCACTGTCCCACAACGCAAATGCGAGAACATTTCCTCTTAATGTCTATCTTCCTCATTCCTACTCCGTTAGAGTAAATAATAGATGAGTATAGCCCGAACCATTAGTAAAAAACAGCCAAATAAAAAAGAATTTAAGAAACAGGAATTTTGATATCATAGTAATAGGACAAACAACATAATTATTATTAATTCACTATATTTGAATCATGATACCGAAGGTGAAGTCCTTTAATAGAATTAGGACTTTGTTTCACTGAGCCATGGAAATGGGTCAAGACAAATAGCTGACTACCGTTGATTGTAGTCTGGGCAGACACCCCACTTTCATGCACTTCCTGTCAGTGATATATAGCTGATGTGTGTGTATGTGGCAGCGATCCTGACAGCATCACACACGCTCAGACCCACAAGACCTAAGACATTCTCTTCCGTCCTCAGATCATTAAGGGCAATATTTACATATCTAATTTCCCAATAGAAGAGGCTACATGTTTGATCCATTGGTTAGCTAGGTTAAGTGCGTTATCCATTTATATAACTACTACAATAGGTAATAATACATGTCTGATCAGTTGGTTAGCTAGGTTAAGTGAGTTATCTACTTATATAATTCTCCAATAGATGATAATACATGTCTAATCATTGGTTAGCAAGATTATCAATGAAGAAGTGTAAGCTGATAAAAACAATCTGACAAAGCTTAGGAGTGTATCTATGAAACTAACTTGTATTTACTTGTTGAATTGTTGAAGCCTGAGCGAGAATAAAAACTCAATTAAAAACACGTCAAAACAACCAGACAGGATTTGAACCCTGACCTCCCCATCATTAGTAAATTAGTTAAGAAGAAAATTACACCTTATTTATGTTTAGATGCCCACAGTTACGGGGATATATTGATCATATATTACTTTGTAACAACCAGCCGTTAACGTAATTTCAACAGAATTTTAAAAATTCACAAAGTTTTCTTATGATCATCGATTATATATATTTTTTAATGTTTGCTTCGCTCCGTGTCCTACTACCCATTCGGGATATGGACAAGTGAAAATGTACCCGCATTTACGTGAGAGGAGGATAGTGAACCATGAAAACCACATTACGTACACTCCACCGAGATTATAACGCCATCTCAATGAGCTTGTTGAATAAAAAAGCGTTTTAAAACTGTCTTAACTATTGTATACAAGATAAACAAATATTCTATTTTATTATAACTTACCATAGTAATTTTAGTTTTTACTCTTTTCAATTTATTTTTTTGTGTATAAAAGATAGGAAAAAACCTTTATTTTGCTTTTTAAAAATGTATTTGAAAAGTATCAAAACTTCCAACAAGGCATAGTCAATTACACCTTTGTTAATTGATAATACGCAATCAAATTTTAGGGAACGTTAAAATACTGTGTTTATTTTACACAGAATTCAAACTGCAGCTGTGGACATGCAAAAAAAAAAAAAAAACCATCATTCTCACCTTGTTTGACTTTCCAGTGATGGGTATATGGAAGTTTAAATTCCAGATGGGTGTACTGAGATTTATCAAAACAAATGATTTCCTACTCTCACTTCATGCAAGTACTAGTACTCTTCCTTTAAAATTTACCTTCCTCCTCTCTACCCCAGTAGGCTAAGTATTCGATAGCTTGGACGAGTAGTAAGAAGCGGTGCACGAAAAAAACCACATATCCTATTATTAATTTAAATGCGCACATTGGTGGACACATTGAATAAATGTTAGGATAGTCTAGTTTTTTTTGCTGGTGACAAAGAGGTCGGGTATCAAATCCCGGTTGGGCATACTAAATTTGTTTTTCCTAAGTGTTTTTATACAATGCCTTCTCTCAAATGTGGCACATTAAATCTAAATTTTACCATCCTTACTTTAGCTAAATTTTTATAGTGCAACACCTTAGATCAGTCGGAACCGTGTCTTTCTGCAGAGCTAAGGATTCCAAGTTATATTCCTGGCATAGCCAAAAAATTTATCATTGGTGAAATGTGGATTTACACCTTCACAGGGATGAATTAACGGCTGGGGACTGAATATTGTGTCTGTTATATATTTAAGTTAGTTTATAAGTCGTGTACTGATATAATCAGTCCGTTTGTAAAGCGCACATTAAATACCTTGAATGAACTAAAAATACAAATGAAATGTGTATATCCCAGATGGGTTTAAATAAATCATTTAAACGTTATATTTAAAAATTAACGAATGTTTTAAATAGTTTAAACTCTATTGTGTTTGCAATAAAATATGAGTGAAGAGTGACCCTGAGCTAGGGATGATCCCTGGAAAACCCAGTGGCAGTGCAATGTTGCACAACGCCAAAAGTCCCGTGTTCAATTACATTGTCCAAGTCTCATTTTTCAATTCATTTGAATATTATGTATAATTTAAACAATTAATCAGTTCTTACTATATTTAGTTAATAATTTAAATTTTTTATTCAATTTATTGTTTATTTTTAGGGTCCCTATAGAATTGAGCCCTATAACTCTCACCCAAGAAAGATCTCCGTCAAAGCTCAACCAAAGGGATGAGCAACAAACAATTTTATACAAACAGCTACTGAAACAAGATAATATAACATACACGGAAAATATATGGTGCTGAAACAGTATAGCAGACATAATTTTAGCAGCAGTTGTATATCTACTCACCCTACCCCTACTTTCCCCTACTTCTTTCAGACACAAACACACATATGGTGGCCCTGGCTGACCCGTGAACTCTAAATGAGCCAAGCAACACACGTGTGCTACACCCCACACATTCGATCCACCCTTAAAACTTCCCTCGCACTGAAAAACTCACTGTAGGGGTTGTTCGCTTCAAGGTACGCTCTCTTATACCACCACTCTTACTATGTGCATTTTCATTCTACTGTATTTTTCAAGTTGAGATCGTATTTTCGGAACCATTATTATCAGGGACAGGAAAAGTCCCCTTCATTTTTTTTATTCGTTAAATACAATGCTCATAAATAACCAGATAAACTCTGGTCAGGATACCCTTGTTGTAGAAATGTAAATTTAATAGGTTATATTTTGGAATTTAAGGTCATATTTTCTTTGTATGCGTCATTTATAGGCATTTTTTGAGACAATTTTTAGTCATTTTGAGAGATTCGTGTCAAATAAGCATGTTACAAAATATATATTATTGATATTTTATAAATGCATAAATTAACAAACATAAATGTATTCAACAGACAGTTTTCGGAATGAGGAGATAATTTAGGCCATGAACTTTGTATCCTCTTTACTTGTATGGCTGTAAATTATACATTCCTGGTGATACATTACGACTAGGCTGGAAAGGGTTGCTTTGGGAAGGGGTGAATATTATTTCTGAAGCAGATATTTGTAAATTAATGTCATATTTATCAGAATGCAAAATAATTATTTGTTAAAGACTTTTCATTGCATTTAAGATTAAATGTAAATTTTGTAAAGTGCGTGTTTGAGTTAGTTATGTACATTTATTATGGTTTTTGTTAATATTTGTAGGGGATATTTTTTTAAATATTTGAAGTAATTGTTTAGAATTTGTAGGTAAATTTTTAGATCCTCAAAAGCCGGGCGCTGATTATTATATTTGACATACACAAGTTATGTGCGTGACGCCCATTTCAATCCTATAAAGTCATACGAACTAATATGACATGCAGAGTCAAAGAGAAGCTAATTAAAATAAACCTTAAAAAATGAGCTCTAAGAAATAAATTGAAAGCACTCATGGAAAGCAAATAAGAAGCCAATAGAAAAACTTGCAAATGATTATAAATGTAGAATTTAAGGTGGGGATACAAGGAATGAGAGTTAAGGGCATTGTTTTTGCAGTTTTTATAGCAGAACATTTTTTTTGGCCAAAATAAATAAAACATTGTTGAAGTAGACACAAATAGTTTAATTTTCTTCACATAGTGATATCGACAGTTGTTAAATATCTACCATGAGCATAGCTGTATTAGCTAAAATAATTTTTAAATGAAGAGAAAAACTTGTCATCAAATTACAGGACACCCTTGACAGATATTCAACAAAAGCTGTTGATCTCACTATATGAATAAAATTAGACTCTATGTGTCTGGAGCAATATTTTACTTATTTTTTCCAAAAGAGATTTGCTATAAAAACTGCAGAAACACTGTTCGTAACTCATGTTCTATGGATTCCCATCTTAACGTGCACTCATCGAATATAGAATATGACTTACAAAATTACAATGAAAATATAATACATACAATATTAATTATTCGAGAACCAAGAATATTTCATTGATAAATTATAATAAGTAATACAAGTTAAGTTGGTTTAATTTTTACTTTGTTATATAAACTCTTTTTTACCTAATCTTACAACCCTTTCGGGTTGTACGCCTATTATATAATAATAATAATATTTAGCACCACGTCTTACTACCCGTTCGAGTTAAACGCTTTAAGTACTAATTACGTTAATGTATTAGGAATTGGGAAGGTTGAATTAGAGGAAGTGAACCCGCATTTGCGTGGAGGGAGAGGGGAAAACCATTTAGGAAAAAACCACCCCCAGTTCACCCGACCGAGATTCGAAACTCGATCTCCCCGTCCTCAGTAGTCGAGCTCAACACGACAAGCGCGCTAGCCAACTACGTCACCGAGGCGGGTCTTGGCCCTAACAAACATCTGTGATGTTTTTCGTGTACTTTTATGAATCATAGAGTAATCTTTTTCTGGGGCAGTTGATACATGTTGTTTCTCTGTCACATCGACTGCTTTAAAGCCATCTACTCCAAATTTGAGATCCTCTCAATTAACTTCCTCCCGGTCACTATTCCCCGTGGAAAAAATAGGACATAGTAGAATATGTTGTGGTTAGTAGTGAGCCTTTAGCAACTTTTGGACATCAGCAGTGGCATAACATCAACATAGGGGCCCTGGTGCAACGTTTGTCCATGCGCTTCCCCCTTTTTTTTAAATAAAAAATGGACTTGTTAAAAAAAGTTTTACATATTCTCATAAACTTTATCGTATAGTGTAATAATAGCACACAAGCGTATAATCCGAATGCGTAGTAAGACTTGGTGCTAAAAATAAATTTAAAAAAAGTTTAGTAATTTAGTGTAGGAATAACACAATATAAATATTGTACTAGAGATTGTGATACCTATATTTTTATGTCAAGACAGAATTTGTCAAAGTGTTGGGTATTGTATCAAACATTTGGATAGAAAATTAACACATTTACAAAAATAGTCATTAGTCTCGCAATATGCCTGCTGTCACTTTGTGACATAAACATCTTGTTTTAAATATTCTTTTTTTTTTTTCACGCTCTCTTTTATCTTTTTTATCTTTCTTATGTCTACACCTATTTTTTGTTTTGTGCTATCTCTTTCTTTCAAATATAGTTCTTATATTCTATTTGTCTACAGCACTTCAACATTTATGTCTTCTTCCATTTTTAAAGCCTTAACGCATATCAACTGTTTTAGTTTCATTTCAAAAGTTACGTTTTTAAATTTATTAAATAAAATAATTAAGACAGTTTACCTCAAGTAAACATAATATTGAAGTTTTGGTTCAAATTCTTAGTAAGCGTATCAGTGTAATAAATAATCGGTTCCGAGGTTTGGTGATCAGTGCACCTGGCTACGGACCTGTGGGTACCGGCTCGATTCCCGACTGATACCATGGATATTTTTTTCCCCCTAGCTGGAATCATCCCATCGGTCACCAGGGTTTGGTTAGTTAGGCTTAAGTCTACACACACAGGTGACTAAAGGACGTTACCTGGCTGTGAAGTCACGGCCGGTCAAGATAGAATTTCCCATGTTAGTAAATTTACAGTTTACTCAGTGAGTTTTAAAGATATAATGTTGAAACAAAAACCATACATTCTTAAATAATTCTAAAAAAATAGTCACACAGTGTCACAAAATTATTATGTTTATCTCTAAGTAATTTTTCTGTAAACGTATTTTTTTTATAAATCCTCTACAACTTAGGCTATTTGACTTGGTCATGAAAATGAACTGTAGGAATCTTCCTGCCAGGATCTAGATTAAAAAAGTCCGTGGTAGCATATATAAATCTAAAATAAGAAAAAGGTAAAATTAAAAAGCAAGTCAATATCTTCAAGGCGCAAATATTAAAGGGACTTTGTAAACTCGTCAGAGAAAGAGGGAAAGTGTTATCAGCACACAGACAAGAGCCCTCTCAGGGTGAACTTCTCATTTTCTTCCCTCTTTGTCTATTTTGTACATAAGCGTCTAAGTGTGATAGTGCTTAGACTGCTTAGGTGCGTCAAGCTAAGATGCAACCCGCTTCACAAAATAACTTCGAAATCAGAAGTAGGCAACATCGTTAGCTACAGTAGCCCCATGGCTTCTTTGGTGCTGACTGACAGCTCACAGCTGACTTCTGACAGTCAACATTCAGGCATATACCTAAATTTAGACTGTCAGAAGTGACAGCTGCTAAACACATGTTTTTGCAGATCATATGGCTCGGCGCAGGGATATAATTTGGTATGGTAACCTTTCAAAGCCGTCAGCTGTCAGCTGTGAGCTGTCAATCAGCACCAAAGAAGCCATGAGGCTACTGTAGGTACTATATCTCTCCCAGTCAAAGATTCCATACGCTAAAAAAATACACTAATATTTAACAGCATCGTAGCATTAGCATGAATTCTCAAAATAGATAGTTTTTAAATAAAAGTTATTCAAATATATCTGATATGCTGAAGTACTCACTAAATGAACAGATTTAAGAACCGAACAAACTAAACAACAATCCCTTTATGGGTTTATTAAGAATATTTTCACACCATGAATGTTGTATGGACCCATTAGTTATATTTATACCAAATTTCAACTCACAAGATAAACGAAATTTGAAAAAGTCATTGGGATTATATATATACATTAAGGTCACTCAATCATAAACATTTATCGCACAATTTTAACAATAGTGTATAATCATAAACTATAAATAGTAATCCAATGAGTTCAACTTATTACGGTTTACGAGCTATATGGCGTTAAACTTGCTATTTTACACTTTTCATATACCATTGTTAAAGTAAAGTATCTAATGTATGGGGCTGAAATTTAGTATAGCTAGAAGTGCAAGTGAATTGTACACAATAAAATATTTATATTATTAGGTAGTATAAATATTTCAGATGAGACTTACACAATGAAATATTTATAAAATTATTATTATTTTTAATATGTTATTGTGTACACCTCATATGAATATCTAGTTGTACTAAATTTTAGCTCATACATTAATTACTTTACCTTAACAATAGTACGCAGAAAACATAATATAGCCAATTTGACCCCTTATACCTTGTGAATTGTAATGATTTAAAATCAGTTAATCACAATTTATAACTTGTGTGTATATATATATATATATATATATATATATATATATAATGTGCAATAAAGTGTTAATAAGTCGAATAATCTTAAACCCCATTTTATTCCCCTTAAAGATGTTTTATGAAAGTTTTGATGATTTTTAATGGTGAATCTTATGCGAAAAAATATGTCGAATCTCACCATTCTAGTTAAATGAAAATATAGATATGAATTTATAGATAATTGAGTGGCTCAATGTGTATTTCACGTTTATAAATTTAGATTATTTATATTGTAAACTTATGAATTAATTTTTAAAAACATCTATATTTGCATTGAATCGTATATGTGTAGTTTACAAATAGCGATTCAATCTTAAGTGTATTTAACAATAAAACGTAAATATGTATTTAAGATTGTATACTTACAGGGTTTTTAAAAAAAGGGTTCAGAACTTTAGGACATTCTAGTACTAATTAAAATGAGTCAAGTTGTCTGAGTAAAAGTATATACGCAAACCATTTCACACATAAATATAGGCATTTTGTTGATGTAGCAATAACAAAAATTTTAGTTAAAAAGAAATATTATTTGGGTTTATATTGCTAAAATGTATCATCTTATCACTAAATAAGTATTATTCTACATGTTAACCTCCCATTTTCAAACACATTTCACATTTTAGAATCGGACTGTTGAGTGCTATTTGAAAAATCCTTGGTTTCATTATAATTGTCTGAAAACCGTTTTCAACTCGCTGTTATAAAAGTTTCCTAAATCAATTAGTGAGTATCCCGTATAAAATAAATAAATAAATGGTACGACAAAATAGCACAAACTTTCTTATGCAGTATATTTAAACTTGGAACAAATTAACATTGGCGTAACTAGGGTTGATGTCACCCAGTGCGGTAACTCATTCTGTCATCAACCTAGGACCTCCTTTCGTATCTAGGCCATATAGAAAATTTATTAATGTTGTTTGTACTAATGTTACTCGTAAATCTCATTCCCGTGTATCACTGAAAGTAAGGGCAATAGGAGTGTCATAAACAACTTGCAAAATTAAAATTACACCTTTAAAAGACGATATCATACGGATAACTGCACTATATTTACATAGTTTGATGTGGTTTAAGCGAAAATTTGTTAGAAAAAACAATAGAATTTGAAGTAAAAATGTTTAAGAACTATATCAAAATTGGAATCTTTTAAATCGTTAAAGTTTACCATTACATGAGATATATTAATGGATTAGGTTTGCATAATCAATATTGGCCAAAATAATGTAAAATATGTATATAAATGCATATTGCAATATAATCAAACCATTGTAGTTAAAATACCAGAAAACTTGACAAAATCAGAGACTTTAAAAACGCCAACCACAATGAAAACAACATCATGTGCTATTTGGCGTGTGCAGCTGAAAGTCAAAGTGACATTGTAATTGGGTAATAAAGACAAATCTTACCAGAGTGCATGCACATTAGAAGCCTCAAAAAGTAAACTAGCATAGTTGTCTTTGAAGGTATCTTAATACAGTACATGTAAGTTGTGCTTACGAACAATGTTATTATGGTTTTAGCTAACTAGATGGATTTTGTTTAAATAATACATTTCTGACGATACACTAAACAAAATTTGTATAGAAAGTCACTTTGGTGTCACCCCCTGATGCTGACACACGGTGCGGTCCACACTACTCACTCGCTCTTAGTGAGGCCACTGCAAATTAATTAAGTTCGCAGATGAGCTGGTGATCTAGGGGTAGGGTGTCAGACTTCTGTGCCGAGGGTCCGGAGTTCAATCCTTGGTCTCAGCATAGATTTATCTTATTACCAAACCCTTCCTTTACCTCTGACAAGACTTGTATTAATCACAACTTGTGAATGTGTGGAATGCCAGGCCTCTACCGTGGTTCGGATTCCACGTTAAACTGTAGGTCCTCCATTTCATCTCACAATCGCCCTACCATTACACATTAGCGTAAGTGCGTATAACCCGAACGGGTAGTAAGATGCAGTAATAATAATAATAATAATAATAATAATAATAATAATAATAATAATAATAATAATGATAATAATAATAATAATAATAATAATAATAATAATAATAATAAAGTTCCAAGAGAGGTGTAAGATCATGAGGATTATATGAATATGGGTAGGTTAAACGGATAGACGCAGTGAACACAAAAATAACTGTTTTAAAACGGATATATACTGTTGGCCTACGTTAATCCACAATTGAGTCCATTTTTAAGAATGTTGTGTTTTTCTTAGCTTGTATTTTACGATTCTTGTTCAAAGTCACTACCAAGACGTCGAGCTTATAATATTATTTTTTTAAAGACGTATTCAAGCGAAAAATTAATTTTCTTGTTTGTCCAAGTCCTTGGATTTATAATACATCTCGGCCTAAGTTCAGATGCTTTGTGATTATTGTGCAACTCTACAGCTCAATATTTATTTTTAGGTACCTCAAATACATTTTTTGTTGATACCAGAAACTCTGTCTTAATATTGTCTATGCATTCACTAACATAAATATCATATATATTACGGCTTCCATCAAATATTTGTAAATTAAAAAAATAGAAGATTAAAATTTATTTTGTAGATTTCGAGAAATTTGTATTTTGGTACACATCCTTGTTGCATAAGCTTAATTTAAATTTAAACAATATGAAAATAGGTGAGATAGAGCTCTACTAGTTATGTTGGAAGGAATCGCTGCACAGTTAGCGTTCCCTCATTTGCATGGAGGGAGATCGGAAAACCATTTTGAAAAACCTACCCTCGGTATACCCTGACCGTGACAAGAACTTCGATCTCCTCGTCATCCGAAGTTTACTCTACTGCGAGAGTAACGCCTCAGACCACGTGATTGCCGATGAAAGTAAATAATACTTAAGTAGATATTTATACTTAAATAGATTATGATTGTATCCGAACTCTATTCTCATGTGAGCTAGTGTAGATTCTTCCGAATTGTCACAAAGGATGCCGATGCACCCCTCTCAAGCCCTTGAGTACAAGGACAGAAGCAACATGTCATCGACATATCTTTGGTGCGCTGTTTGACTGGCAACTGCTTTATTTGCTTTTCCTTTGCTATAGATCAGAAATCTATGTTAACCACCATTTTAAAATATATGGGATGCTAAACCAGACTCGTTTTATAATATTAGTTAAGAAGTTGGTTATTTCAAAAAGATGATTAATCACTAGGCCTATTAGCCTACAATCTTTTTATCACCAAAAATAGCCAAGTGTTTATTGGCATGCTTTAATTTTCTTAAAACAAAGGTCAAATAATTTACGGCAACATAAAAAATGGTGCCGGTATTAATCGCATTAAGAAATTTATTTTTATTATGTCTTATAAATGGCGTTTGACATAGTTTATAATATCATTGGTAGATAGTATCACTGCAGTCCTAAGGAAATAGCAAACCCACAGACAAAGATACACCAGATCCTCAGCCTTACGGAAGTTTGGCTGCGCTCCTTGAGCCAGGTTGAGTTCATCAACACTGGGGTTCGTTAGTGTCAATGCTCAGTGATGAAAGCACTACCAAGTGTGCAGTTGTTATACGACTCACTTTTAACATGTTGATTATAAAGGGACTATTGCAATCGTAATGGTCACTGGGCAGTCTGAGTAATATCTCTTTGAGGTGGTTAATAGGGTTGGGTAAATACCGGATCCTAGCTTTGTGGAAGCCGGACACTTGACTCTAGAAGGATATTTGTCTCTCCAGTGAAACCATGTTTAAAATTAGCCATTTTTTTAAAATGACCCTTGATGTCACCTAGCGATATCCGTGTTAAAGAACTCGAGATTTTCCGTGGAGTGCAGCTATTTTAACCTGGAGGCTGATGGTTTGGTGTATACCTTGTCTATGAACAAGGCTCATTGCTGTTTGAATTGGCTGATGCAGTCTTCGATTGGAAGTGTGTGAAGGGTGTGAATTAATCAAGTCTATAACACAAGAAACCTTCCAATGATCCAATGATCCTAGAAACTATTTGGCTACAGCCTATGTAAATTTTACTAATGCATATTACTTTAGATTTTATATGAGCGAGAGTAAACAGTTTAAGTAAGATAATTATCTGTTTGAAAACTTTGTGGAACGAAGCTTGTTAGCTCAAAAATGTTGGGGACTACAGTGATACGGGAACTATTTAGGCTTGTCCACACTCATAGACAAACTCGTGCGACTGTCTATAGACGGATCACGGATTTTGTCTATAGACGGATCGCGGATTTTGTCTATAGACAATCGCGAACAAATCTCAAGGCAGTCTATCGACCTTGTCACGCGTCTGCACCTTCATTTAGACTCCACAACACCATGGACGACATTGCTGCCTGTGGCATCGCTGCTTGTGCGGTGATCACACTAAATGATCACCAAAGTAAGGTCAAAAGCAGACGTTGGTGGACACGTAGCCTTTTTTCTGATGGCCCTTAATTTGGGATCAATCTTCTAGAAAGATTGAAACTAAAAAATTATTCAGGTTTTAGAAATTGTACTCGTTTAACTCCCTTAGACTTCAAATAATTGCTTCAGATGGTTGGAAGTACAATATCAAGGTTTTTGTCCACCAGACGTCCACACTACAAAATGTTTCGCAACTTGGCTCAAGTTTCCCATCTCGGATGGGAGACCATAGACCTGAGATTTTGGTCTATAGAGAGTTGCATAACACCCCTTTTGTACCCCTTTTATCCATAGACATCATGAAACATTGTCTATAGACACGAGTTGCACGATTTTATATATGACTAGATAGCAGTTGCCCGCGGCTTTGCTCGCGTGTAAGTTGATTATATACAAATACGAAAATATACATATGTATTTACAGATTAATTTAAAATATTACGTTACGTTGATGACCATAACTTGACCTCAGATCAAATATAATGCAAGTCCGATACAAACTTTCACCCCCTTTTCATCCCTTATTAAATAAAATTTCCAAAATTCCTGAAACACGTATTTATTTGTTTTACGTCAATAACCGAAATACAAAATTTTGTTTATGTAACTTTCAAAATGATGGACTTTCATACATATTATCATACATATTATCATCCCCTATTTTGACCCCTTTGGGGTGGAATTTTCTAAAATCCTTTCTTAGTGGGTGCCTACATAACAAAATGAATATACAGTCCGAATTTCATGCTTGTAGCCTTGATAGTTTGCGCTCGGCGATGATGAATCAGTCAGTCAGTCCGATACAAACTTTCACCCCCTTTTTCATCCCTTATTAAATAAAATTTCCAAAATTCCTGAAACACGTATTTATTTGTTTTACGTCAATAACCGAAATACAAAATTTTGTTTATGTAACTTTCAAAATGACGGACTTTCATACATATTATCATCCCCTATTTTGACCCCTTTGGGGTGGAATTTTCTAAAATCCTTTCTTAGTGGGTGCCTACATAACAAAATGAATATACAGTCCGAATTTCATGCTTGTAGCCTTGATAGTTTGCGCTCGGCGATGATGAATCAGTCAGTCAGTCCGATACAAACTTTCACCCCCTTTTTCATCCCTTATTAAATAAAATTTCCAAAATTCCTGAAACACGTATTTATTTGTTTTACGTCAATAACCGAAATACAAAATTTTGTTTATGTAACTTTCAAAATGACGGACTTTCATACATATTATCATCCCCTATTTTGACCCCTTTGGGGTGGAATTTTCTAAAATCCTTTCTTAGTGGGTGCCTACATAACAAAATAAATATACAGTCCAAATTTCATGCTTGTAGCCTTGATAGTTTGCGCTCGTCGATGATGAATCAGTCAGTCAGTCAATCAATCAGGACATGTTATTTTATAAGTATAGATTGCGGACTTACCTTTGGGATGACTTAGACATTCGTGAAATGTTAAGTTGCCATTAAAATTAAGCCAACTATTTAACAACAACAAAGACCTTATGCTGGTGTCGTAATATTTTTTTTTTATTTATTGTAAAGAGAAAAGTAAATTCTGTCTAATATTTTATTGTGATAACTTGCAAAATTCGTTTTTCAACTTTATGGAGGCCCTCTATACTAGATATTATTCTTTTCGAAGCGATATTACCTAAGTTTCTTAAAACTATTTCACTTTTAATAAAGTGTTAAACGTACTTTGGTAAAACCTTTTTTAATATTATTTGCAACGATCTTCAAAAAATAAATAAATTTTATTGAAGAAAAAATTAATATATATTCGTATGGTATAGCGTTAATGGTTTGTTCTGCATAGTAGAACTAATAATGGTTTGTCTTAGCTTGGGTACTGAGTTTGATTCTTGGCATGACAGTATATTTATCATTTATGAATTGTCAGCCGGCTACTGAGTGTTGTATCTGTTTCAATAATCTATTAGTTTGTGAGTCGTGGACTGGTACAATCATTGTGATCAGAACACGTATGTTAAGAATATAAAGTAATAATACGGCTGGGTTGCATGATGCTGTATTCTTTCTGATATTAAGTTAGTTTGTAAATAATGAACTTATACATTCAGTGTGAAAAGAACATTCACGTTAAATATTTATGGTAATAATCATAATGGCCAACTGGCTATTCTGTCTGTTGTGGAGTTAATTTAGTTTGTAAGTTATGTACTGTACAATATCATCAGTTAGTTTTGTAAGTTAACTTTATATATTTATAGTATTTTCTTAGAGCATAGTATTACTGAAGGGGAGAGTTAGACCTATAGCATCCAGCTCAGTCTTCTGTATGTAGAATGTAGACTATTCGCCGCTCTGGTGACACAGAACGTTGCCCAGCGTACACTTTTGGAGGTTGTCTACACATACTCCCAATTAGATGATGTGATGATAGTTAATATGGAGGTGTGGGTCGGTGGGAGTCTTAAACCTAATTTACCAAACACTTGTGACCGTTGGGATCATTCCTCTTAAGAGAAATATATCCAAGGTGCCGGCCGGGAATCAAACCCGGGACCCCTAGATTCGTAGCTAGGTGCACTGACCACTACACCGAGGGGCCGGATACCCCTAGTAATCAGTTAATAAGCTACTAGTGAGTTCTTTTAATGCAAAATATAGAAACACATGAAATAATTTATTTCATTAGTGGGGAAAGTTGTTAGTTTTTCTTAGAGTATATAAAACTTCCAGTCTCGAGTACTTGTAAAAATTATATTCTTAAAAGTCATCTATGTAATATGGGAATGGAAAATTCACTAAAATAGTTTTTCAAGTTAAGTCTTAAATTATTTACGTCTAAATTTACGCCGAGTGACAGGCATACACTATTTGTCATTAATTTAGTTGTCAGTCTACTCATTTTTTACATTTACGACGTGAAGGAAACTAATTTATTATTTTGTTAGTCAATGAACAAATTTCTGTTGAGTTTGAGTACGACCATTCTAAAATAACATTTCACTGACAGTAACATATTTTCTTTAACAAGTATTGACTAAACCCTCCATTAGACACTGAAAGATAAGAAGGAAGAAAAGAAAAAAAAGAAACTGTTGCATTTGGGGAGAAATTTAAAGTAAACTCGAAAGAAAATTTCAGCGTTACGCAATTTTTAAGACGATAATTTATATTGATATAGTTTTTTTCTTTACATTAACAGTTGATTATTTGTATTTATAATAGCCTAGATGTATAGTAATTGAAGAAAATCATCACTCAACCCATGTCAAAAAGTTTCCAAGCTCCTAAATTGGAGTTGGAATTTTAAGAAAGATGCAGAAAGGTTAATCACTTTTAAACCAAACCTATAAACATATTACTTGATCCATAAATGTATATATAAATATTTATTTTAACAACAGTGTATTTCATATAATAAAAATAACGATGGTTAATATTTGTTCAGTATGTTTACACTTCCAAATAAAATGTTAATACTTGACATTTTTGATCTAAGTCCAATTGGGGGGCTAATTTTAAATAATTATAATACATGTATATTGTTTCTGGGAATTGCGTGTCTCTTTACCCCCTTTCACTACTGCATTTTAGAAATGGTTTTATTCAAATAAGTTACGTAGTTTTTAAATATTACTTATTTAAACGATTAGAACTCCTTCGAGGATCAAAGAAGCCCAGGGTATGAAAGGAGATGTCTTGATTTGGTCTCTGGGAGGGAAATTCTAGAATGAGATGGCATGCCCGCTAAGGGTTGTGGGGTGAATTGTGAAGGTCAAGGGCTTCTTTGGGGAACTAAGGCTCGAAGTCTGGTGAAGGGCAAGCAATAAAAAAAAGTTGTAATTACAGCTGCCAATACGTTAGATAAAATTCTAAAAATACATATATTTATTAAGAAGATTTGTTAATATTAAATAAATATATTATCTATTCGCGATGTTTCATTGGTCAATGCACCATCATCGGGAGAAATAAATTAAATAATGATTAAGGAATACATTTGGAGTTGGAGTGACATAATATATATACACAATATCTTCTTCTTAAGATAACAAACGGAAGGTGGTTTTGATGTGATTACTATTCATCCGGATCTGAGCAGTCCTTCGTGTGGTTAGTGCTGCCTAAGCCATCTGGTAGAAATCCCATGTGCAAGGGGAATTCAGGAAGTGTATTTCCCCTTGCCTTCCACACCAAATTTTTATGAGTGCGCGTGAAAGGACCTACCAATTTTACCTGAAAGGTATTTTCACATAGCTTACAGGGTTATTTTACATGTCACAATCTAAATGAGACGGAAGGCTTTACTTCCCTTTCGAAAGAATCTGTACTACGGACTATTATTGCTCACGAAAAAGTCATCTATCTCAGCTGGATATAAACCCATTCACTCTGGATCCTGAGACCAGCACTTTACCACAAGACCACCAAAGTCAAACCATTATAAAGATTGGGATTATATATTCCAAATGAGTTTAACAAACAAGATCAAATTATACTGTACTTTTTTGTTTTTAAAATCCATTTAAAATTAATTTTTAATCAAATTAAATATGAAAATGAAGCTCCTTTACTTATGTGCACCTTTAAAAGAAAAAAGAGGAAAGCTGGCGTGGAAAGAAGATAAATAACAATCAAATTGATTTTATGAACCAACATCACGGTTTATTTTGTCAAAAATGATGAAATATTCCTTTGTCAATTATTTTGACTGTAGATTAATTTGGCTCCCTAAAAAAACAAAAACAATAAATTATCGCTGAGAGACCGCTTTAAAATAAAACATATGATTGACATTTTGCTTGTGTATCTAGCTATAGTACCAAGAAAGGACCATAATATAGGATTAATATAAATTATTTTATAATAAAATACACTCCATACCAGCAACCTCTACCCCCCAGACCCCAGCTCCTTTTTTTTAATCCCCAAACTCCACTTAACCTTTTCGATGGTTTTTAATTAATGGCGCCATTGTCTGCCCGACCCAGATATAACTAAGATGTAATAATACAAAATATCTTTACGGGCAATTTTTTAGATGTGCTTTTTGTTTAGCATGGATTAAAACCAACTTAACCCAAGAAGACGCACAAAATAATCCATACACTCTTCTAGTTCTAGCCCTGAATTCTTACGTCTAGAAAATGAACGGGAATTTCAAATTAAAACAATACTTTCAAGTGCTATTATTTTTTACACTTGTGTGGTATCAAATTAATTATTGTTCTTTTTCTTGATTAAAAACATTTATCCAAGCAGTGATAGTCAATTACCTGCTTCGGTGGCCACATGGTCTAACTCCAAGGCGTCACCCTCACAATAGATTAGACTGCCGATGACAGAGAGATCGGGGTTCGAAACCGTGTCTGGTGTACTGAGGTTTGTTCAAAAATGGGTTTCCAATCTCCCTCCACGCAGATGCGGGTACACTTCTTTTTAAATCTACCTTAGTCATCCTTAGCATAATAGTACAAATTAAAACATATACGTATAGCCTAGGCAGGTAGTAAGAAGAGGTGCTAAGAAAAAGTAAGAGTATTTCCCCTTCCACAGATTCCCTCCCCCTCCCTCCTGGTAGACATAGATGTCCCCTAATTTTAGTAGGAAACCCGTCTGGAAGGCCTTTTATCCTACCAAAATACTATCATACAGTAGGATTCTGGTACAAAATAAGGCCTTCCAGAACGGGCTTCATACCAAAATCAGTGTATATTTGAGCTGAGAAGGTCAAATTCGCTATCACTCGAGTGAATGCTAAAGGATTTAAAAGATATTAAAGTATCCTTTTAAGATTTAGCTATTCAAATACAGTAAATACTCCTACTGATGGTCGAGTAATATAAGGCGCTAGACTCGCATTACAATCAGTTACTGCTAATAATCCATTACTATATTAGATTTTCAATTTAGTTTTTCAATTCTCTTTCGACGTTAATGTGAATGCATTTTGCTCATGTTCACAACTCATCTTTGCCATGTAGGTGAAATACTTTCAATCTCTTATGTTTAACACACTGTAAGAACATTGGAAAAGATAGTAATGGATTATTGGTGTTGGGTTTGTTTTTAAAAATAGTTTAAAATAATTACATAATATCTGCACTATCGGGGCTGGTCTTGACCGCATTGATTGAGAAAATATGTAAAAATGTGTAAGTAGACCCTTGTTAATCAAAATTAAATTTAAAATTTTCGGATTAAGCGGGAGAATACGAAAGGGTTGGCGGGCAGACAGTTCATTTTCACAAATCTGAAACTACAGTTAAAATAGTTTGATAAAATTTGCATTATCCTATAGAAATAACACATTGTGTTCACAGCAACATGTAAATATTTAGTATTTAAATATCATGAGTTTCACACGATTCTATTTAACTTTGAGCTAGGCCTACCCACTTCGGTGGCCGCATGGTCTAACGTGAAAATCCCGCAGTAGACTAGATTACCGATGACGGGGAGATCGAGGTTCAAATCTCGGTAGGGTGTATTGATGGTGGTTTTCACAGCATGGTTTTTCCCTCCCTCCACGCAAATGTGAATACACTTGCTTGAAAGATAACCTTCATAATCCCTAAAACCATGAATGTAATTAGTGCATAAGTGTATAAAAATACACCTGCCTCGGTGGAGTAGTTGGCTAACGCGCTTGTCGTGTTGAGCTCGACCGCCGAGGACGGGGAGATCGAGGTTCGAATATCGGTCGGGTGAACTGGGAGTGGTTTTTCCTAAATGGTTTTCCACGCAAATTCGGGTTCACTTCCTCTAAATCAACCTTCCCAATTCCTAATCCATTAGCTTAATTAATACTTAAAGCGTATAACCCGAACGGGTAGTAAGACGCGGTGCTAAATATTATTATTATTATTATTATAAAAATAACGCATAGTAAGACGTGGCGCCAAGAAAAAATTAAGTTTATCAATAAAATATATTTCATTTGATTTGATTTGTCATTTTTAGTAGTGCCGGGGATCAGTTTAGCGGGGTTTTAATTTACTTTACTTTACATCAATTACTCTTTCCAGTCTGTGGCCTGGGGAAGTTCTTTATTCAAGCCATATATTTTCCAGGCTAGGCCTGTCGTAGCTTCACATGCCTTATAATATAGCTTAAGAATAGAACAGGTAGGACATGCAGTGCAATATCAAAGTGAAAGGATAAACCCACATTTCACCAATTATACATTTTTTGACTATGCCAGTAATCGAACCCGGACACCTATAGCAATAGGTAGACAAGCTACCGACTGAGCTAAGATGTCGAATAACGGGGGTTTTACTGTTAATATATATAATATTTGCTATGAATCAGATGCTTAGCAATTAAATATGTTTAGTTGTATGACCTATTCAAATATGATATTAATATGTAATATTATAAAATTGATAGGTACATGAACTAAAAGTCAAGCTCATCTAGTCTTGTTTATTCGTGAGGGGAGGGGAAGGTCAGAAGATCGAATCTCATCTTGATTTATTGAGATTTTTTCTTTCTTAAATATCTCCCCAATCTTTCGACAAATAAAGGCGGGTATATTTCCTCTAAATTATGCCTTTTTTTAATCCCTACATCATAAATGTAATTAAACGTGAATAGCCTAGATAGATAATAAGACACTGTGTAAAAATGTTTATAAATAAACTTTCATAATAATAATATCTAAAGACATTCAAATATGTGACTTAGTCTCATAAAGTTCAGCCCGTATATGTCTACCAGTACGTTCTAGATGAGTGTTCTGCTGTTTTTATTCCTATATAACTGAGTTCCCACGATTCATAGTTTAGCTAAACCCTGTTCATACCAATGATGTAGAAAGAATACCTTTTCAAGAATAGAACATCCCGTGATTTTATATACACTTCGTTTAAACTTAAATTTAGCAAGCTTACCTTGCTTTTTTCCGCCATGGTGCTGCTAAGGTGGGGATGCAGGGAACGCGAATTGAGGGTGGTGTTTTTGAAGTTTTTATAGCAAAACATTTTTTCGGTCAAAATAAATAAAATATTTCCTCAAAACAAACATAGAACTAAATTTTATTCACATGATATCAACACTTATTGAATATCTGTCATGAGTATAGTGGCATTAGATGACAAATTTTTAAATGAAGAGATAAAGTTGTCATTAAATTCCAGGACACCCTTGACAGATGTTCAAGAACTGTTGATATACCTATGCGAAACAAAATTATACTCAATGTTTCTACTGGAGAATTATTTGATCTAAATTGACCAAAATGTTTTGATGTAAAAACTGCAAAAATACTGCAATAATCTAACGTTTCCTAAATTCCCATATTAAATTGTAGGGCAAAGGTAAGACCGGAAACTATGTGTGGAATATATTTTTTATCACCTCGTCTATCGTCCGGGCTGTACGCCAATCTACTAATTACAATAATGTGTTAGGGATTGGGAGGATTTAATTTAGAGGAAGTGTACCCACATTTGCGAGAAGAGAGAGTGGGAAACCACTCAAAATATTTTTGTTTGAAAGCTAATCTTGTATGATTTTAATTTTAAATCTAAGTATTTGATCGAATACCTAAGGTGATTTTTTTGAATTTGTGACATCTATTGTGTAACTGACGTCTTAATCCACGTGAACAATGACTTTTCTTCATGAATGTAATGTATTATATATATTTAATATAGCATTGATTTATTATTTCTTTAACTTGAACACAAAGGGAAAATACCAACTTCAAATCCAAGGAGAAATTAAAGGAGAAATTAACTTGAAAACAAAATAGAAATCTTAAGACTGTAGTAATGAGAAGAACATGAAAGAAGCGAGGTTTACTGCTCACAGAACTACTAGTAAGACTGTAGTAACGATAATAATACCAAGGCAATTTAGTCTACTGTTCACATAACTACTAGTAGGTCTAAGAATGTGGTAGCCATTAAACATAGAGGCAGCGATAGCTACTGTTCAAAAACCTACTAGCAAAACTGTAACTACGACAAAAGCATCTGGTTTCCTACTAACCTGGGTATATCTTATTAAAAAACTATGCCTTTTTCGTCTCCACCCCATCAATGTATATATGGGTATAGCCCAGAAGGATGGTAAGTAAGACGTAGAGTTCACTACAAAGCAGACATCTATTGGGACTTATTTTGGTTAAAGGTTTCAAAGCGAGTTTTGAATTATTATAAATAGTTATTTTGTTGAGAAAGTGTTTGTATCCTTTTGGTTAATAAAGTTTTTCTTATGCTTATCTATTGATGAGGACCTTCCTTGACATTTACACTGCTATAAAAATAGCTTTAATGTATTTTTTATTTACGTGTATTATAATTTTACTATTAAAACTTCAATAAATATGGTGTTGTGGTATTTTAATTTATCAATTAAAATATTAGTGAAGACTCACAACAATAGGCAGCCATCTACACGCGTTCTTTCCCACGAGAAAGAATAGCGTCTCTCGAATCACACGGGGAAAAATTGTGTGTTAGTGGGCGTTGCCACGCGCCACGATTGCGTGCGGGAAAGTTTGTGATGACGCTCTTTCATGTGGAGCTTCGTTTCCTCTACTGTTGAGATTGAACTAATCCACGTAACGCCACGCCACGTGCTTTTGCCTGAACTATGTTTACTCTGTGAGTGTTCAAGTCTATACTGTATTTAGAAGTGTATTAGCTGTATGAAACACAACTGACATTCGTCATGTAAGCAAATAACTTTTAACCGAAACTATAGAGATTTTTATGTCAAACCCAGCAATTCAGAAAGTTAAGTCTAAAGATAAGGTGAATAGAAATTTAAAAACTGCTAGATATCTCTGGTAAAATTTTGATGTAAATTGGACACAAAAGCCAATAGAGATCTTGATGCAAAAAACAAAAGTCGATGAAAGGCTTTTTCCGAAATGAGCTTAAAAAATTTGACAATGTTTTCCCTTTCAACTAACCAATTATTTCGCCAGAAACGTCTTATCTTCCAATTGCTGTTAACAGCAGACGTTTCAATAACAGCAGCGTTAACAACGGATACTTTTCTTTTTCTGTCACTCATACTCCTTGTCACTTCACCTTATCCTGTACACACAACTAGAAACTCCACGGGATAGCAAAAACATCTTGTAAATTTATAAATGACACCGTGCCATTCCAGGATACACAATAAATGACAGTTTTTGCCCATGCATACGCACTTTTTCCCTTAGTAACAAACGCCAAGTCCAATCCCGCGCGACTACGAGTGGCGACTTCTTGCGTGTGGGCAAGGGAGGTTAGCTCGTGCCGGTCCAACGCGCCATTCTTTCTTGCGGGAAAGAACGTGTGTGTATGGCCACCTATTATTTATTTCAGAAGAAAAGTTCGCTAAGCTAGAGAAGTGGTATTCAACCTTTTTTTTTCACATAGGCTACCCCCATACTCCCTCCCCCAGATATAATTTATTTACAACTTTGTAACTAGAGAAATTAACTAGCAATTTAAAATGACACTACACAAAAATAAAACTTGATCCGAACCACCTCTATGATAGGAATCAAACTCATTCTTCCCTATGGCAGGTAAATAGGTTCATACTTTATTCGATACAGTTTAAATCTAGTAATATTTTTTATGAATGAGATTCATTTAATGAAATGTTAACTATTATATTATATAATAAATCTTCGTGATTTTAAGTATTTCATAACTAATACAAAATTCATGACAGAAAATATCTAAATCGACGCAAAAATAATTGCATATTTCCTTTTTTTTTTTCATTTCAACACAAAAGCGTATCTTTTAAAGAAATACATTATTTTAGTGAGACTTAAATTTTACACCAAACTTTTAATTTTCACATGACGGCTTAGAGCTTGACCAATATTTAATAAAAAAAATTGAGAATATTAAAAAAAATTCAAAATTTACCTCACCATGCTTAACATGTACAATGTACCTACGTATGGTATATAATATGTTAAGGTGGGATGGAAGGGGACGTGAGGAAAGTCAGTAATTTAGAAGTGTTTATAACAATTTTTTGCCAAAATATATTGCTCCAGTAGAAACACAGTTTTATTTTCTACACATATTAATCTCAACAGTTCTTGAATATTTGTTACTAGTATAGTAGCATTTGATGAGAAACCTTTTAAATGAAGAGAAAAAGTTATCAACAAGTTCTAGGACACCTTTGACAGATATTCAGGAACTGTTTATATCACCACGTAAAGAAAATAAAACTAGATGTTATTACTGGAGCATTATTTCATTCATTTTTGCTCTAAAAACGGAAAAAATTATGTCCTCTACACACGTTCCCTACCATCTTAAATGGTTTTTTTCTTTTAAAGGGGGAAAGTTATTATAGCCAAGATGTCAGTTTCCTGTAACCTTACAAGAAATGAATAGTAGTGCGCATTCCTTTTCGCGGCTTCCTCGTTTTAAACGTGTCCTCGATTGGGGAAGGTTCGCCGTCAGAGGTTGTTAACGAGCAAGCAAGCATGCGCAGGTTTTACCTGAGGTTTGCTGATAACAGGGGGACATGGACCTCCCACTGTGGACATATCTCCCATGATACAATCAATACTACCCCCCTTTTGTCTGTCTTTGATCAGACGAGACTTTAACTGTTGGAACCTCTCCACAACATGTACTCCATCTTATGAAGGCGGCAGCCGAGATGACAAGTCCTACCTGGACAAATAAAACAACGACCAATATCGGGAGCTTTAAACACAGATCTAACCTTCACTGGAGCTGAATTGATTTCTTTTAAAAGTTCTACTCTTCAAATAGTTACTGTATAACTTTTAGACAGTTATAATTTTTTTTTTTTTTTTTTGCTCATACGTCCTAAGAAAAAGGGTTTTTAACGGCTTAATAACTCAGGTAGGATTGGAGAGTTTGGTTTCTAGAATAAATGCAGTCTCATTAACATGAGGCCTATAGGGTAAAACTATAATGATAAATCACATGTGTAAAACCTCCCCCCACTACAACAGAATGAGATTTGAACCTTAACCTCTACGTCTTCTTAATTCAGTCTATTGTTAGCTTGACGCTTTATACAGTGTGATCCACGGGGTGAGTGCCCAACACAAGAAACGATGGCAATAATTTTCACTAGTTTTCATAGTTTAATTTATATACAAATTGTTTTGTAATTTACAGATAGATAGTTTTCTTCCTTACCAATAGAGCATGTTGCACAAAATTAATAATGGGTTTGTCTATGACTCTGGAGGCTGGAATTTGACACCGATCAGATAGACTGGGGAAAATTAATTAATTTGCTATTATTTATTGTTTTAGTTGATATGAATCTTAAGAGCTTCCACTATTTAAGGTTATTACTAACATTTAAGGTCTTTCGACAGCAAGAAATACTAAGATTTTATGAGTCTACAACATATCTCTGCATAGGTGCGTGCAGGGTGTTGCTGATGATAAGGTTGCCAGTTGGAAGACAAAGGGGATAGGATCAACGTCCCTCTCCCATCAATCACCAATCTGTTTGATTTTTTTTAATCAACTACGGTATAATCAATTATAAACAAGAAAGAACCAATATTTATTTCACAATATTATTGTTTGAAAACCATACATTGTCATTTACCTACAATGCCATCCACCGACTGAAGGGTATCGTTTTATTTAAACTCGTGAATAATGTAATCCATGTTCTTATCAACAAACCTTTTTTCGATGAATGGGACTATGAGGTATTGTGGCAGAATCTCAAGCCTACATCAACCAATACCCTTAAAATATCCATCGATGCAGTTTCTAAAATAAAGTTAAATATTGCATTCTCTTGTCACTCCAGCCTTTCATGTTTATGTGGGTGCTATGGTACCCACGCTACGTACGCCTATGCTTGGCAGGAAATTTAACATATGTGGGGGTATAGGGAGGGTTATCTTGGAAATATAGCAAGTAGCAATGTCTCAGCCCATTCCAGCAACACCGACTCGGTTAGGAAGACAACATCCACTTTACCTAGGTGTGTCATTAGTAGGGATTATCTGACCCTCTGCTTAGGCTGGGCATATTATGTTCTAATGGTCAGCATTATCTCCAACCGGTAGGTCAAAACAAGAAATTTCACGAAATATACATTTCAAATCTATATTTGCCGCGATAAATTCGGTTATAATAATAAAATTAACGAATAAAGTTAGTTTAGAAACCTCTAATTAACGACATTGTATACTACAAAAGGAGATAAAATCAAATTATCGAGGCATAAAAATAATTTTATTTATATATGATAAAAATAATTATGCCATTTTACCACTTTAATACTGCTTATGCATAACAAATTAGCCTATTTTATTTAACATATTATAAATGATTAATTATGTACACCTCATTTGCATATCTAGTTTTTACTAAGTTTGAGCCAATACATTAATTAGCTTACCTCAACAATGTTACATGAAAAGCATAAAACAGCAATTTCAACCCCTTACAACTCGTGAACTGTAATGATTTGAAATCATTGAATCACTATTTATAGCTTATAATTATTTACTTTGTAAAATTTGGCTATAAGATATTTACTGTCGAATTACCTTAGCCCATTACTACAAGAACAGGAATTAGGAAACTAAAGTTTAACCAAATTCACCAGTGATTATTTGTTGCCTCGATACGAGTTGTTGGAATGGTAATTATAGAGAAAGAAACTGAAGTCTTTTGATATTGAGAACTAACACTTAATATTTGTCTTTGAGTAAATCCTGATAACGTTTTAGATATTTTGATTTAAGTTATGGTGGGACTGATATTAGTTTTCCTATGGTTTGAGTGAAAGCTAGTGAGGTATGAGACATTTCGGAGTTCACTCTAATTGCCGAATTGAAAAGTCAATGTGATAGTAGACCCAATTAAAATTAAACTAGTTTTAAAACAATACCTGTCTAGTAAGATATTGAGGTGTTGATTAATATAAGTAATATGTAGTGAACTATGGCTATTTGCTACCAATATTATGTTTTTAATAATATCTTGCATTTTAAAATTGGGATTTCTTTTCTCTCAGACAATGGACACATTATATGCTCTAAATAAAGGGTTGCACCCCTTTTGTGTGAGCCATGTTATAATAATGGCCGATAACCCACAGCAGGGATAGAATGGTATAAAGTGTATTTCTTGTAATAGATGCCGATGATGGGGAGATCCGGGCTCAAATCCCGGTCGGGTACACTGAGGCTGTATTTCCTAAATGGTTTTATGCTTTACCTTCTCGCAAATTTGGGTGCACTCCCTCTAAATTCAACTTCGCCCATCCATAACACAATAGCGTAAATAGTGCATGTGCGTGTAACCAGATCGGGTAGTAAGACGTGATGCTGAAAAAAAAAAGTAATTGGCTAATAAGTCAAAATGAATCTTATATTGTGTTTATAAAACGTGGTTGTGAGGTAGGGAGTAAGCGTTTGGAAATGCGAGGATGCTGATAATAGCTTAGAAAAGATTTTTGAAGAGAAAGAGATAAGCAGTAAGTAAGTGAATGCAGTTTTGTATAAAATTAGATCTATCGTAGCAAACTCGAGAGTATAATAAAAAGGTTGATCTTTATTCAAAGATGGCATCAAACTATTTAAAAGTTTGTGTTGAAGGCAGGGTTTTCAAAGAAGATTGCATGAACAAATATTTTTATATACATTAAAGGTAGCCCTATTTGTTTTATCTACTAAAATAAATGTTTCTATTATGAAAAAATATATATACTCATTAAGATCAAGAAAATAAAATATATTCAGCAATTTTGGAAACCTATTTGATCGCTCAACCATGAATTTTCAAGAACCAATGGATACATAATGTATCAGGGGTGCGTGCTGGTTATGTCTCTGGTAGGGGTCTGCGAAGTTTCGATAGTATCGATATCTACTAGAATTATATTTAACTTGATTAGTTAACTTAAATAAAAACAAACTAGAAAAAAAATGACTGGGCCTTGGGCCGTTGCAAATCCCACACTGTGCTTAAAATATGTTAGTATATTTTTAACAACAAATCTTGGAAGGTAAAGTAAATACTTACTAGCTATTACCATCGTAACAAGATAATAAGTCAATTATTTTCCCTCAAAACAGCCTTTATAAAACCTTCGGATACCCTATGATTGTCCCTTTGGTATAGTACGTAGCAGTGACAAGGAGCTCGGGGTTTAATCCAGGTCGGGTGTACTGAAGGCGATTTTCCTAAATAGTTTTACACATTCCCTCCAAGCAATGCGGGTACCCTTTCTCTTAATTCAAACTTATTCATCTCTAACTCACTAACGTAATTAGTACATACCTGACCAGCTAGTAAGACGTGGTGCTAAAAAAACGTAACAAATGTGTTAACTTTGAGGAATGAAGATTTATATTGATACTAGTGGACCCGACAGACGTTGTCCTGCCCGAACGTTGGCTTTTAGTTTGGGTGGCATAATTGATTTCAATAATAAAACAAACACTATGTGATCATCAATATTACAAATTCACAATGAACTCCAATTAGTGAGTTACACAAATATTACAAATTCAGGGTTTGTCAAGACAGCATACAAAATAAAACATCTTTTCTTTCCTCAAAATCAACTATATTGAGACAATAGTACATTACAAATACTTTGTTTCGCAGTAATGGCAATGCTTTCCCATTCCGTCTGTCTGTTTCTGAAACTAATAAATTTTACTTATAATAGGAACTGCTAGACACTTATATATACATGGTATCCATTATTAAAAATAATAATATATGGAATAGTGATCCCTACAATTTTTGAAATTTCGCCCACAACTCCACAAATATCAGCTGTATCGAAAAAAATTGCGAAGCTTGCTTACAAATTTGTATGCCGGGTACAGCTAATTTTATTTTATTGACGTACCTTCAAATATGACAAATATCAAATTACTTTTTAATTGTTTCTATTTTCATCGTGCAAAACATATACTGTTTTGGGCCTAGAACCTTTACGGGCTTAAGCAGAACAACTTACCTATATACGTACCATCTAAATAGTATGTACTTGTTGTACGAAGTTCATACTATTTAGATTATACGTACAGTCAGCTGCATAGAAACCTCACCCCCTCTTATACCTAAGGTTGTAATGTTATAAGAAACGGTCCGACAAAATCAATAAAGTTTGTTTTGTTTTTATCTTAATGCGAGTTGATGAATAATGTTTTTCGTCAATCCCTGAGGTGTATAAATGAAAAAACTTTATGGTTTGCCAATGCGAGAACACGCAACCTATAATTGACCATGTGGGAAGCACTGATTTTCTAGATCCAACCCACAAATGGACATTGTTTGGCCTTGTGACTTATTAATAGTCATTGAGAATGCCAAGCGAATTGGAAATTGCAAGCGTCTGAATGGAATGGGCGAGTCTGAAGGGATCATTGGGATCCGTGGCAGGAGAACAACCTCTCCTTGAAACTTGCCGTTCAAAATGGTAGCTTCAAGAACATTAGCCATAATTTTTTTTATGGAGAATCGCGTGCCATTGCATAGCTTAGGTGAATTTAAATTCCGAAGCAAAATGATTGGTGAACCAATTTTTAATCGCAAGCTATGTGGTGGCATTCCCGGTAAATCCAGTGAATTCAAAAATTCAACAGGATAATTGACTGCTTTGTCAGGATCGACAACAGTGTCGATCGATACAAACAACATCTCATAGCCAGGCAATAACTGTTGTATTTTGAAATTAATAGCGACAATATCAATATTTTTTGCGGCTAAAATAGCTCGTTCACTAGCCGAGCATGATTAATGTAATTAGCGCGCAAATCTGGGAATATGCTTTCAATAAAAGCATCTTTCGTGGCTACCATGTTGAAAAATTGTCTGGCAATTTTATGCATGGTGTATTTCCATGCAATAGAATTTTTCCATTGCCAATGTTGAGCAATTTTTCTGAGTATGACAGTGCCAATGGATCGTTTTGCAGTTGAACACGTATAATTATGTTAAGGCTTAATGTATTGACATTTCGCCATAAGTATGATTGTTTCAAACATGCGTTAACTTCGTCCGCATATGTAGCGCGTGGAATGACCGGCAATGTCTGTCTAAAATCACCGGACACCAGTAGTAGAGCGCCACCGAAAAGTCTGGTATTATCGTTGAGATCTTTCATCGTTCTATCGAGAGCTTCAAGTGAATGCATGTGGGCCATAGTGCATTCATCCCAGAATGAATGTATTCTTGCATATGACTCGGACTACCAATATATGATGATGGAAGAATATATGCGGTACCGATGTCGTTGCTATTAGTAGTTCCATCAACGTTACCGACGTTACCGACAATAGAATGACGCAAATGAATGTACTCCTCAGAACGCAGCTTCGCTTGATTATACTTGATGTACCGTAATCGCTCGCTTTCAATTTTCGCATACATATCAACAATGTATTGATGAAACAGCTGGTGGAATCGGATAATGTTGTTGTCTTCATTGGCACGAATCATCATCCGATATGCGTAGTTAATCGCGCTCACTTTCTTGTTGGTTTCTGCACCTGCAAAGTAAAAATATAAATAAGACAAAAATAAATTAATCTTACAGAAAAAGTAAATAATATGTAGATTGTACCTGTCACTGGATTTATTTGTTTGGTGTTAAAATGATATCCATCTTCTCCTTCACAAAATATCAACAGATATTGCAAAGGGTCGTAAGAACGATGACTGTCTTGAATTGTGTGAACCGTGTTATCTCTGTGTTGGATCCGTATATCTCGACATTCATATGAGTTGCCAACCATAACAACTGCAACTTCATTAACTGTTGGTGAACTGTATCAGCCTGCATTCTCTCCAAATGGTACTTTGTCTGCTTTGATGACGATCATGTAGTTGTCGTTTTGCAGTCTGTTTGAAACGGTATAAAACAACTGGACCAACTGGTTGTGATTTCGCAAAAAACTGTTCCAAAGTCGCCACAATTTCTCGTTCCTCCATCTGCTCGATGTGGTTGTACTGGCGGCGTGCGTTTATTTGTTGCTCCTCATCGCCCATGAAGTAGATTTGCAAGAATTTTGGATCGGCATCAGGCATTGAGATTAAAGAACCTTTTTGATGATATACTTGGCCCTGAATCTTAAACGTTGATTCAAAATTGCGACCATCCTCATTCTGAACGATTTTTGTTCCTCCAAACGATGTCATTTGGAAGCACGAATTTAATTTGCGAATTTTACGCAAAAACAATTTTGATTGAGGTGTAGTTCCAGCCAATAGTGTTTTCAATGGTTCTGGCGGCGAATTCAATGGTGGAAGTACAAATTTTCCAGGCGCGCAGCAGAAACTGGCCGATTCACCTTTGTATTAGAATGCATGGCATTGTTGGCATTTTCTGTCCATAGCGCCGATGACAATTTGTGAATGTGACGAATAGTTGATGTCCGACTCATATTCGAACGCAAGACGGAGAAGTGATGCGCGTGTCAATGCCCGATGTACTTGCAGGCGCTGTTGTTAATGTTCTCTGTGTGCGTCAGTGGTCGTTGACGCTCCTGTCTTTGTCTCAATGCATTAGCTTGAAGGCGTTCGTTGCGTTGCTGTTGACTTTCATTTGCACGTGTGTTTGCAACCTGGACTCTTAAATTTGCATTGTCCGTCAATTGATCTTCTGCCATTCGATTTAACCGACAGTTGTGGACTATTTGTGAATTCTGTGTACGTCGACCAATATTTCCTCCTCGTCCACGAAGACGTGGCATTGTTCTTTAATAAACACACAACACCAAAATATAAGCAACTTATATTTGAATTTAATGGATTACATGTTGTTTTTTTTCGATGAGACGTTTAACACTCCGTAAATTTTATAAAATCATCGACACAAATAAGCACTTAAAATAAAAATTTGCTTGTTAGATTGATTGTCATTCAATACGCATGTATATAATTTAAATTTATGGAAGATCATGTAATATATTCACTTCAACACAGCACCTTACACATTTTTCCAATGTATGTATTTGAGTACACTTGATGAAAAATACACTCAATATTCATGCGATTGTGATACATGTTTTATCGAAACACATCGTACAGAAATTGAAATGTCAAAACAACGCCAAGCCATGACGCAAGAGACTTGCGCATCTATTGATGCGTACGTCAAATACCACAGAATTCGAAATCAATGCCATCTATGGTACACAAACATTACTATGAATTATTCTCAGACGTTCAATTATTCACTCTTCAGAAGGTTTAAACGGTCAATTATTCATATTATTATAAATATTGGGGGGGGGGAGTGAGATTGTAAGGTTACATGTTCTGATATGCAAAAAATCTTTAAAATAAATCCCTCAAATAAATTCCCTAAAAAATAAAAATAAATCCTAGAACCCGATTGCAGCGCCACCTACCGGGTTCAATTGTGAATCAAAACCATCCAGGGACCCACTCAAACACACACAAAAAATGTCATCAAAATCGGTCCAGCCGTTTAGGAGGAGTTCAGTGACATACACACGTACAGAAGAATTATATATATTAAGATAGTTTATAACAACCACACCAAATGGTGCTTTTTACTGCTTAGCTTTGACACGGTGAACAATTGTTGCATGAAAATATTGAGTAACCTACACTAATACATGATAACTTATGGTAAAAGGGTAAGAAATTAGTTTATTTTTTTTATAATATGTAAAGTTTTATTTAACATCACAATTTTAGCATATTTAAATAGGATATGATTCGAAATTTGCGAATAATATTTGCTTTGGTTTGAGATGTATTTTGGTGAGTACAGGGTATGCAACTCATCATTATGTAACCTTCCTCGCTCCCCAATAGCCTCACCCCTTTTTGGACAAGATCTCTAAGAACGTTGTTTTCGAAAACCAAATTATAATGGTCTTAAAAGCACACATTTTTTCCTAACACTTGTGGCTCAGTTTTTCCCAGATTATTTCCAAAGAAGCATGTGTTTAAGTGTTCCCTTCATCTTTCGGGAGCAAATATATTTAAATAGTGCCCTTAAACTACGCAAACCAGCTGTTTTTTTCTGGAAACATAGATCTAGCCTTGAGATATTTGTGATGTAAATATTTTCAATCATTATAAGTGCAGAATCATACATTATTTTCCACTTCACTTAAATAGTTCAAATAAATTTGTTCAAATTGTACACAAGCTATGAAACTTACACAGATGCTACTCCCCCTTTTTTATATCGACACAAGTTTTTATGTTAAGGTTTTTTGGATACGCAGGTGATCTAATTTGTTAGGTAATAGTAAGGAAGATATTGCAGGAAATGCAGATATTTTATTAGAGGTTAGTAAAGAAATAAGTTTAGAAATGAATGCTGATAAAATTAAGTATATGGTCAATTATCACAAAAAGAACACAGATTGAGGAAGATAATTTAGATATTACAGCAAACAATATATAATTTGACAGGATTAATGAGTATAAATATTTAGTAAAATTATTAACAACAAATTATATTAGATTGGAATTTATGAAAAGAATAGAGTCCGGAAGTGCATACTATTACTGGCTCATTAATTTGTTGGCGCCTTGCTTGCATTCAAGGAATGTAAAACTGAAAATAATCATTTTACCGTTTGTTCTCTCTGGGTATGAAACGTCTCTTACCTTACATGACGAAAACCAATTTAGGGTGTTCGAAAACAAGGTACTTAGGAAGATATTTTGTACAAAAAATTGATGAGGCTACTGGGGAGTGGAGGGGGAATGAGTAAGATGGAATTTAAAAGAAATATGGACGTATTTCCGTTGAGGGATAGGATGAAACAACTTATAAAAAAAGTACCGCAAGTAAACGCAGCTGGGATTCGAATTCTAGCCTCCCTGTCCCCGGCAAACCAAAATAGATGAACCGGACATATATATATAATCTGTGTGCCCACTGATGTGGCAAATAAACTTTTAACAAACAAACAAAATAACTATAACTTATTTTATTAGATTAGTAATAATTCAATTTTTCTTAAAACAGCAAACTTTTCCCAAGATCTAGTTTATCAATATTCTTTAAACTTAAAACACTCTTCTCCTAAATATATAATTTAACCTTCCACTGTCCAATGACAATAAATGTTTCGGAATGTTCATTCGATTCGATCTGACGTCTTTATCTCTTGTGTTGCCCATCGGTAGGAAAAGTGATTCTGAACTGTACGCGTCATGGTACAATCATATATCATAATCCGTTGAGTTGGAACTTGATATTGTTGTTGTAAATGTTTCAAAAACAATGAAAACAATATTTAGATTTGTGAATAAGAGAATGTCGTGTTTGCATTATTATTTATCGAACTGTTATTAAAACTGCATAGATTTAATACTAATATTAATCGTTTTCCTATGAATTAATGTTTTTATTTAGCTCATATTATATAACACTGATTTCATATAAGGAAAGGGCTTCCAAACTTTGGCCCGAAGTAATATTTTATCCTGCCCGTGATAGTTGCCTCATTTTGTAAGACACTTTGACAGAATTAAGGTGAGAGTGTAGGGAAAACGAGTTAAGGGCAGTATTTTTTTAGGTACTTGTATCAAAACATTTTTCGTTGAAAATAAATTAAATAATTCTCCGGTAGAACTTTGAGTTTAGTTTTTTTCTTTTTACATGGTGACTTCAAAATTCCTCGAATATCTGTTAAAAGTGTCCTGAAATTTAATGACAGCTTTTTCCATTCATTTAAAAAGTTTCGTCTAACACCGCTATGCTCATGACAGATATTCAACAATTGTTGATATCAACATGAGAATAACCGGTTATGTTATGTAGTGGTCAGTACACCTGGCTACGAGTCTGGTGGTCCAGAGTTTGATTCCCAGCTGGCAACTTGGATATTTTTCCCAAAAGGGGAATTACCCCGACAGTCACCAGGCTTGGTTAGTTAGGCTTAAGTTAGGTTTAAGAAGTTTCTACTGCTTCCACACCCTCATACTAACTATTACCATCACTATCATCAGAACATGTAAAAAGCTTCCATGGAAAGTATGTACGATCAGTACATTGAGGCATACTCTGGGCAATGGTACATTAGTACTGACTAATCTTTCCATAAACTAGGTAAGGAAATATGTAGCCCAGAATTTTATATATATATATATATATATATATTTATTATATTATATATTTATTTATATATAAAGAGAGATACCATGTGAATATTACTAAACGCTATTTCCACTGGAGCAATATTTTATTTATTTTGTCCAAACATTTTTTTTCTGTAAAAACTGCATAATCACTGTTCTTGACTCGCTTTACCTACATCCCCGCCTTAGCAATAATAAATACATGTAGTTCAATCTGTAGTATATTTTATAAACTTGTATAACCTAAATATGGAGCAATATTTGTAGAAATATAGCTTGGATATATTTATTTTGAATAATTTAGGATCATTTTTGTGGATCAGATTCAATGTTTTGTAAATATAATACAAACTATTTAGCATGCCCCCTACAGGTTATTCCAAATATTAATATATAAAATTATACATATATTTTGGTATACATACATAAAAGAGGAAAGTATAATTTACAGTATTTTGTAAGGAATCGATGCAGGACTATATTCAACAACCCAGTTAAAGTTTATACCATAAAAATAAGCCCAAAATCTCTATTTTGTTTTTATAATATAAATTCAAATTTATCTCCTTTTACGAAAGATTGGGAGACCACTGATCTAAGGGATAGGTGAGGTGAGCCAGCATTAGCGTAGAGAGGGGCTGGAAATCCAGCCCCCCCTCCCGACAGTCCCCCCTCCTCTCCGCACCTCCAGTGAAACCAGCCGAGATTCTAACCCTTACCTCACCATTACTAACAATCCAATCAATTGTGAGCCTGATACTTTAGACCTTGCGACCACTGGTAAGGTGGCACATTTCAAATGTAGATTAATATGACACAGTGTAAATGAATAATGGGATGCTCATGTCAATCCTTTAAGGTGGGAGTGTAAGAGAAGCGAGGACAAGGACAGTGTTTTTGTGGTTTTCAAAACAATATATTTTTCGGAGAAATTATATAAAATATTGCTCTAGTAAAAAAATATAGCTTAATTTTCTTCACATGGTGATATCAACAGTTGTTGAATATCTGTCTTGAACATAGTGGCATCAGTTGACAAACTCTTTAACTGAAGAGAAAAAGTTGTCATTAAATTCCAGGACACCCTTGACATATATTCAACAACTGTTGAGGTCATCACGTGAAGAAAACTTAGCCCTATGCTTCTATTGGAATAATTTTTCCTTTATTTTGAAAAAAAAGCAATGTTTTGATACAAAAATTACAAATTTACAAATGTTTGAAATAGCCACCTTGACTAGGGTCTATCAATGCATAGTCGGGCCCTTCGTGCAAAGTAGTGGCCATGAATATTTTTTCAAAGGAGTCAAGACTATTTGTGTGTGTGCGTGCGTTTGTATGCGCGTGTGCACGCAATTATTATGGCTAGCCATTATACAATTAACTAAAGATTATATGTGAGGGAACTTCATGGTTACTATAGGGAAACAGCGTTGTCATTCTCCTGTTTTCTCGTGGTCATTTTCCTTTAAATATAAGACAAGTTTCGCAACTCTGGTTTGTCGATGTTGCCAGTAGCTCCTTCTTGCCCCAGCACACCACCTTCAGACAACTGAAAATAAGGAGATCTTGCGACAGTTAACATCATTATTATTACTATTATTATTATGGTTACTATAATTATTAGCACCACGTATTACTACCCACTCTGGTTATACGCACTTACGCTAATGTGTAATGGTAGGGTGATTGTGAGATGAAATGGAGGACCTACAGTTTAACGTGGGATCCGAACCATGGTGGAGGCCTGGCATTCCACACATTCACAAGCTGTGATTAATACACGTCTTGTCAGAGGTGAAGGAAGGGTTTGTCAATCAGATAAATCTGTGCCGGGACTAAAGATTGAACCGACAGTTAACAGAAATAGAGCGAAGATAAAGCTTTTCCGCAGAAGACCTGCAGTTTCCTCAGAGGTGATGTATATTAGGTGTAATATGTTAGGGATTAGGAAAGTTTTAAACGAACTGTATCCTCAGTAGACCCAACTGGGATTTGAATCTCAATTTCCTCTTCATCAGCATACCAGTCTAACACGAGAGTGACGCCTTAGTTACATCATTCAACCACTGAAGCGAGTCACTAAAGGTTGATCTGCATTTATAAATGATAGAAGATCAAGACCGCTGGCGTAGAGCAAAAAATTTTTTCTTTCCTTTTTATTTATTTAACGTGCCGTTTTGAAACGACTGATTATATCAGCAAATTGATTATAATTTATAAATTAACTTAAATCTAGAACAGACATAGTACCCAGCCCCGGACGTTAATTTATCACTTTGCAAGGGGAAGACCATATTTAATCAATGATAAATATATGTCATGCCGGATTCAAAACATGTACCTAAAATTTAGTAGGCAGACACGTTACCGACTGAGCTAAGGTATCGGAAGAAAATACTTAGTTATGGCCCGTAAAATCCAGCTAAGATAGAATTTACAATTCCTATTCCTGATTATATATAGCTATATAGATGTGGTCATTTTGAATTATGTATCCAATCTATCACCAGGGGAATGTTTGTGAAGTTTCTGATCAGTTTAATCAGGGGTTCTTAACGTGTGGTATGTGAACCAAATGCTGGGGCTATGGCACTCAATCTCTGAATAGAAAAAATCATATTAGTTGTAGGTAAACCCAGATTTTCATGGCAAGCCGTTTTAGATAATACAAACTTCTTTTTTGCTACCGACATTTTGTATATAATAATATTTTTATTATTTTTATTTTACATGTATTGATCTATCAAAAGTGACAGTTGCAGATCATGTGACTAGACGTGCAAATCCGTGAAAGTATATCTAAGATATTCTATGATAAGATCCTTATGATTTTCTTTCCAACTGCTCTGTTCTCAACTATCCATTTATCGAGTATCTTTTGAAGTCATACTGTTACTTGATAGGACTGGTGATAATAATGATGATGATGATTGAGAGGAGGATTTAAACAGTCCGGAGAGCAGGGAGTGGGAAGATAGTGGGCAATACATTAAGAACCCCTGAGTTAAAAAAAATTTAAAAAAATTAAATCTCAATTTGTTATAATGTTTTTAACATTAAAATTGTTATACAGGTATCAATTCCACTGTTTTTAAATGAAGACTCCATGCTACCACCCTACAATGCGACGCGTGGTTAAAGGAATATTATTACCTACCTAGTCTACGCGTTTGTTATTCGTGGGGTGAGACGAAATCTTAAAATATACTCCCCTCTTTTCTCCATTGGGTCTAATTGTAAGTGGCTGTCAGCCAATAGTCTACTAACCCTAGAAGTCAACAATAACATATTTACACCGCGTATAAAACTGGAACAATTAAATAACAATCGAATATTACAGTGTACTTAAGAGACTTTCCTTGCCTGTAACAGATTGGTTTCTACTGAGTTAAGGGTCCCTGGTTCGATTCCTCGCATGGCCAAAAAGTGTATAATTGAAAAAATTGTTGGTATACCCTTTCATAGTAATGAATTAACGGGCGGGGACTGGATATTGTGTCTATTCTAGATTTAAGCTAGTTCGTACTACCTGTTTGGGCTATACGCCTGTTTACTAACTACACTGATATGTTAGGGATTATGAAGGTTTAATTTAGAGGAAATGCATCCACATTTGCGTGGATGGAGAGTAGAAAACCAGTTAGGAAAACACCTCAGTGCACCCGAACGGGATCCAACCCTGATCTCTTCGGTAGTTTAGTCCAACACGAGAGTAGTACGTTAGACCATGTGGCCATCGAAGCGGGTTCTTATTATATATTCATGTTATACACGTGTATGATAATTTACTCGAATGGGTAGGGATGAGAAAGGAAGTATTTTAAAGGTAATTTACCCGCATTTACGTGGAAGGAGGGTGAAAAACCATTTATAAGAAAACGGGGATCCGACCGAGTGGAAACTTTTGACGTTCGGGCACTGAAGCGGGTGGTGCAATTATAATATAATAATGCTATTCCAAACCATAATGGACTGTTTGAGACAGTATGTAGGAGTATGGTATACCATTAATTATATAACGGATATAAACAAAATGTAAACTTAAGCACATAAATTCCCAAGGATATCCAGAACACTTTAGTTTTTTATTGAACACGCGTAGTGTCACTTAGGCGTGCTCTCTCTATTCACACTCGGTACATTCATTCCAATGTTTGTTAGTAAAATTAACTCAACTGCTCAAATTTCTCTCAAAACCCATATTCAAATTTATATTTTTAAAAGATAAGACTTAGATCTAAATGCATCTGAAATTTGGATTTGGTTGAACTAAACCTTGATGTAAAAAAATAAATTAAAACAATATTGGCTTGTGCAGTTGTTCGTTGGGCTTTGCTTTTTATGAAAGTACACAAACACACTACAGGTTGCAAATCATTAGAAGGAGAGAACACTATCGAATTCCATTACATCCCTCTATTGATTTTGGTAAAACTTTTTTAGACTAATAGGTAAACATTTTCACGTCTCTGGTATCATAATCTCTGGGCAATTTTACGTCAAAAATATGATTTTTGCTTCTTATGTATCATTTATCATTAAAAAATATGTTTGGTATTATATTTTGAAATATTTTTACTATGGATCCCATCACAATAAAATGTAATTTCTTTTTAAGTAAGAATGTGTTTCATAAAACATAGAATCGATTTTCTGTAGTCATATTTTTAGAGTCATATTATTTGGACTTAAAGCTTATTTCTAAATTTTTGTTGGTCAATCGGATCTAAAAAATCCCACTTCGCATCAAATTGGCAATTCCACACACAAATATTTTAGCAACAAAATAGCGTGTATGTATCAATATAACTATTTTATGTATATAAGACTTTAGTATATTCGTAGCATTACACAAATTAAACCAACAAAAGCGTGTACACTTTTGGTTATGCAAAATATTATTTAACTTTATCATGGCATCTGAGCTATAGGTGTCCAAGCTCAAAGAATGAATATTTTGAAGTTTTTTTTACCTCCATATGTAACAATGCGTTTAAAAAAGCAGGGCAATATTGGCATATTTAAAGAATAACATATTAATATAATATTCACCCAAAATATTTCAATAAAAATACTTGGTGGCCGAAAATTTCCTATTTCCAATAAACCACAGTCGAAAAAATCTCGAAGCTAACAAGGCTTAAAATGCTGAAATATTCCAGATAGGTAGCACATATTCCCAAAGGGTGCAAGAATAGTTTGAGACGGAAAATTCCTTGGGGTTTTTCCATGAAAACAAAGTCTAAATACTCTCAAAAACCAATAGACCTAAAAAATTAAAATTTGGCAAGCAGGTAGTCCCTAACTTTAAAGAATGTAAAAATACTTGGTGACCAAAATTTCTATTTGTGCCCCCAAAATGGGGTTGGGGTGTTTCTAAAAAACTAAATTTGAAAAATTCACGCAGCTTAGAAGAGCTAGGAAGATTAGATTTTGCAGGCAGGTAACCCCTAATCAAAGAGGGTGCAAGAATAATTGGTGATTGAAAATTCACATGGGAGCTCCTAAAAAACGAACATGTTTACACAAAAAATATTATTTTAAATTAAATATTTAATTGAGGAACAGTTTCACACTTTCATTGGAGTTAATATTTGATCAATCATAGAGTTTTTAGTCAGAATTCCGCCCCTCCCCCCCCCCCAGATTCTGAGATTCACTAAAATATTATTTTCAATTGCAATCATAGTAGCCTACAACAAATTTATATGAAACACATGGAGCCGTTAATATTTAAACAGGTATTATACTAATAAATAATAATAATAATAGTTGAGGCACATTTATTTAGTCTTAGTTTTCCATGTAGCCTAGGTCACGTAGGATAAACTATTAAAAAAAACTTTTAAATTAACTCTCAATAGAGCACAAACATTTTTCAGACCTGCTGAAATCTTGGTGAAATTTTATCAAGTCCATTCAAATATAAACCCAAGCGGTATGATATTTTTAATAAAATAAAATTTATATCATAATAAAAAAGTATGCGTTAAATATTACCTAAAATAAAATTGAAATTATTTGTTTTATACAAACATAACATTGAAATCATAATCAAAAAGTATGCGTAGAATATTGCCATAAATAAAAGCGGTACATAAGATTTTTATTATAAAAATAAAATTTAAATAATGAAAAAAGAGTATAATTAGAACATTGACAAAAATATACATAGTTTGATTTTTATGTCGCCTAATATAGATAAGACAATGTGGAGTTAAAACAGTTTTGTCCCACATGATAAATATGATGTACGAACTCCTCCATTGATATTTCTTAGCGGGAGGTGTTTGAAGTCAACCCAACACAAAACATGTTGTCATTATGATGTGCATTAAATATCCTCCCCAGAGGGTCCAATGTTGAACATGAAAGGATTCCATAGCTCGTCGCAAGCCTCTATTGTATAAGTTCCACTGACATTCTTGTAACGACGAGGAACACGAACAAGTTTGTTTAAAATTCGACTTCGTATGAGGTTTAGTGCTCTACAGTGTCAACTTCCACTCCCCACTTCGCTCCCCTAAAATGTTGCAACCCTTAAGTGAGAAAAGTATAGAAAGTTTGAAATATGTTAATGCGGTGCTCTCTTTAAAACAAATAATCTTTATTATATAAATAAAATAGGATGTGTATTTGTGTGTAGACGCGAGACCTATTCATACTCCTAATCAGGAATTAAATGGTAATAATAATAATAATTATAATAATAATGATGTGTCTGGGCTACACTCCTGTAGCTCAGTTTGTGGAAAGATTAGCCTGTACTAATGTAAATTACTGTTGCCCAAGGAACGCCCGAAAGTACTAATCGCACATTCTTTTAGTGGAAGCGCTTTCTGTGTACAGATATGGTGAGAGGATAATGGTTGTTAATATGACGGGGTAAAGCCAATGAAGATATTAACCTGACTTAAGCCTAATTAATCAAGTCCTGGTATCCTTGGGAATCATTCCTATTTCGAGAAAAATACCCGGTTACCAGCTGGAAACCGAGCCCGGAGCCTTTAGGTCAGCATCCAGGTGCTCTGACCACTATACCACGACACCGGTTAGGAGTTAGATGAAACTGAAATAAAAGTTAATATTATAAATGTAATTAAAAAATATTTTATAGGGTTTGTTTGCATTATATAAAGAAATATTTTTGAACTCCATGTATAGAGTATGGCTATTAGCTTACTTTAACTTTATTTTCTATATTCTAATGTAAGAAGCACTATAATTTTTTATATCATAAGAAACCTATAAACCTGGAACTTGCCATACGTATATAGGGGAACCTAAAGCATATTGACCACTTGGGCGCGCCGCGCCGCACCACCCAAAACCACCGTGTGTAGCGTTCTAAGCGCCTTCATCCGGAGGTCGGCAAATGTAGCACGCCACTCCGAGCCCATCTGGAAGGTTTCTTTGGTTTATTTTAAAAATCCAATGAAAAAGTTCGTTGCACAGTTTTCATTTGACCAGAATGTTATAGAAAACATTTTCTTTTTGTTTACCACTTTTCTTTCCTAATTTTTAATTGAGTAAATCTCCCGAAATAATACAATGAAAACATGCTGTTCGAAGGCGATTGTGTTGAAATTTACCTCAATCTAAATATGCATTAATTGTCAACCTCAGCGTTCTTGGGGTAAAGTACTCACCTAAGGACCCTATGTTCATGGGTTCAAACCCAACAGGATTTGGCGGTTTTTTCTTGAGCGATTAAAATCCACAACTTTCTTTGGAGGGGAAGTAAGGCCATCGGTCTCTTGTCGATTGTGGCATGTAAAATAGCTCTGATGCAGGGAAAACAACAGAATATTACCAACTTATATGGTCATTTGAATGGGTTCAAAATAAATTGAAGCTTTTTAAAGCAACATTGACCAATGATACTTTTACTCTTTTCTGAATTGCAAATAATAATTTTAAGAAATGTATAATTTTGATGGATTCTCAGCTCATATAAAGTACATTGAAACAATCATGGAAGACTTAGAGAAACGATTTGGTGATCTCAAAGAAAGTGAAGAAGACATTTCAGTTTCCATTCAACCATTAACTGTCAGCATTGAACACATAAGATTTGACCTTCTATTGGAATTGTGTGATTTGCAATCAGACCCTTTTTATGCTGGCAGAATCGAAAAAGAAGATTTAAAAAAAAATACTACCAAGAGAGCGCTATATTGATATAGTAGCTACTTTATTTTATAAATTTATGAACAATTTATTTTATTTTGTTTAGTGCTTCAATCAGAAATTTTACAAGCAACAGGACTTTTATTTATTACGGAATTTTGTAAGTGCTTAATACACGTGACCACCAATGTAGATAATGCTGAGCTCAAGAAATTTAGAAAACTGAAAATAACCCTGCATGTGAATAAAGGGAAAACTCACTATGCGAAACCGTGGACTTATTTTTTGAAATCAATAATTCAAAAATATTTATTTTTATATTCATCTCAAGTTTAATGCCTTAGACCACGTGACCGCATATTTTGTAAACACCAAAACCAAGAAATGTAAAAAGATGAAACTTGGCTTAGAGCTACTTAGGGTAGGTAGACTCAAGATGTAGGCCTACACGTCGGGAGTGTTATAAATACCCATGAGCAAATCATCAAACTTGAGTGTAGTGGAAGTATATTTAACGAAGCAATTAAGCTGTAAAGAAATGTATTAAAGATTTATGTTGAATCAAAGTTTGTTAATCAAGGGAGTACAAATGGTTTCCCAACAACAAACATTCAAAGTTAGCGTACACAGCCTTAAATTAAATACAGGTTTTTTCTATGTGACATTATAACTTTGTATTCAGATAGTGAACGATAAATTAATTTCATTACCAAAACTTATATCACATATTTTAAATATTAGTAAATATTTTGAAAATGGGTGTCAAATTAACCCTCTCACCAATGTGCACGCTGATAATGAAGATAGTGCTAGTCTCGTCTTATTTAGTTCTCCTGTGAAGATAATTTCGTTGTTAGAATCCCCTCTTGAGTTAATTTACCTGAAGATTTTACCTCTAACCCTCCCGCAAATGAAAGTAAATTTTATCATAACGATACTCTCTTCTTTTTCACCTTATTAGTGAACTTGAGTGGATATCCAAAACTGGTGTAAGACGCCATGTGCGGAAATAATTGGTAGGTTACTATTTAGCTTTAAAATATATTTTATATAGATATATATGTATATAAATGTATGTATAAATGTATGTATGTATTTGGGAATTTGTGAATATATATACACATTCGTGTATATATAATTTTTTTTTCACATATGAAGCATAATATATACAAATATATATATATATTCACATATGAAGCATGATATATAAAAATGTATATATGTTTAGGAATGAAACATAATAATTTATACAAATGTATAGTTTGTATAATAATGTATATTTCTAAATACATACACATAAAATAGATTTTTTAAATTAAAATATAGCTTAGCAATTATTTTGCTCTTGGCATCTTACACTGGTTCTGGATATATTTAGCTATAGATATATCTTTATATTAAATTAAGAATGGGCTACATTTCATTTATTAATTAGTTAATTAGTTCTCACCATTTTTATGTTTCACATTTGTAAATTGTTGTTATTATTCTACAGCTTTTTTGACGTGCTTTTTTTCACCTTTGCCTATGCGTCCAGACTTTATAGACATCCTGTGGATAGGTAGGTACATAAATTTTGTTATTAAAATGCACCCTTAAAATATTTAACATTTTATCCTATGCTATAATTATGTCTTTCATATTCAAATTTAAAATTTAATTTTCATCCTTAAGTAATTAAAATAACCCATCAGTCAATTTAATACAATCATTTGTGTGCTAAATCCATGAAATTAGCGAGTCTATTTTTTTATTTGACAAAATTAGTTTTATTAAAACCAGATATTAAGCCATTTCTGCTCATAGCTGTACTTTACTTGAGCATATTTACTATAGCTGCTTCATCTCTCGCTAGTGGCTTAACCAATCAAATTCTCTTAATCAAGTGGCGATCAAAGTAAGGAGCTTGTTTGAAAGGGGGAGGGGGGGGAGAGGTTTCTAGTGGTAAAGGGGAACTTGGAAATTGAGTTGAGGGGGCTGGAGGGTGAGTATTATTGAGGGGGGAAATGGCCTTGCTGGTAGTGCAATGTTACCAGGGTAACTGCTATTTTTACCAACAGGCTTCAACTTCAACGCGGAGTTTTGGTCTCCCCTCACAGAGCAGTAAACCGCTGCTCATTGGTCGAGTAATGTTGTCATAGCAACGCCCTCTATCTTTCAACGATCTTTTCCCACCCTGATGAAAGTCTTTCCCCAGGAAAGTATGATTTAAATTTATATTTTATCTTCCTTTCGCGATGTGTGAAAAATGAAGATCATAAAGAACAACTTCCATGGGGAATGGGAAAGACTATTTGGTGAAAGTTTTGTCACGAATATAATAGTATTATTATTAATATTTAGAATATAAAATCGTTAAAATGTTTGTTTTAAATTATTAAGGCTATATGGAAAGGAACGCCAACTAATGCTAGTGTTTTTGTAGTTTTATAAAAAGAAAGTAAAATCAAAAATTAATAAAATATTGATCTAGTTGATATATTTACTGTAGATTAATTTTCTACACATAGTAATCTAATATTTAGCACCGCATCTTACTATCCGTTCGGGTTGTACGCGTAAGTACTAATTACGCTAATAGGTTAGGAATTGGGGAGGTTGAGTATGTATATAGGAAGTGAATCCGCATTTGCGTGGAGGGAGAGTGTAAAACCATTTAGGGAAAACCACCCCCAGTTCACCCGATCGAAATTCGAACCTCGATATTCCCGTCCTAAGCACTTTAAATGTTGGATTCTAGCGGAATCTTTTTTTTTTATTATTCAAGGCAAGTACAACTCAAATTAGCTTCTAGACACACCCAATTTTCAAAAATTTGCTGAAGGAGCATAACTCCCAATTTCTTCTATAAGCATCCAAATATCCTAATTTTAATATCATTCTAAGAAGGACTACTCCAAAAGGCTTATAAAAATATTCTAATTTCCAACATTTGGGTAGGAGGACCATTCCAAATAGCTTTTAGGCACGTCCAATTTTCAAACTTTTATCAGGGATGACAGAGGGTGGGGGTTAAGGGCAAGTAACTAAAAAACTTGTTTGCTTGCCCTCTCCCCCTTCCCCCCCATCACCCCAACATATAAATAAGGTTCTCCGCTGCCACTGGCTCCATGCTACAATCTAAATGAAGTTCCAGCATTTAAAATGAGCTTACTCCTGTCCAAGCATGGTGGCATGTTCTTTGACTAACTAATTAAATTTGTTATTGAGTATTTATACTGAAATCTTATATTGTTAGCTTTCTTTCCCATTAAAAAATAAATAAATGACAGCGATTGTTCGGAAAATTCTAAAATAAGTATACACATATTTTAAACGTAAGATAAGTGGAAGTAAAAAACATAGACATATAAAACGTGGGTGCTGTGGGTGCCAGGGCACCCCCACTAGCCAATCACACAAAACAAAATTAGAGTGACCAAATAATGAAATACCTTAAATTTTAAACTGTGGGGGTGACTATTCCAGGCCAGCCGACGGATGGCAATGTAACTTAAAATGTTTGTTTTTCAAAGAATAATCTTGTAAAATAAAACATTGATTATTTCTTGTTTTTAATAGATTGTAATTGTCAAAAAAAAAAACTATTCCAACAGTTTATCAGAGTGTGAGGTGGGGGCGTTGAATCCACCCCTTAATCTTCTAACTGGCACCCCCATCAGCCACACCCTGCGCACACTTATGGTAAAAAATTAATAAAAAACCTTTATGTCAACTTTGTTTACACTTATATAATATAAAGCTATTAAAAGAAAATTCCAGTTAAGACCTTTGATTTGTTTTTTGCACTACGTAGGTCTATACCCACACAAGAATTAGTCTAATAGACCGGGGATGAGTAAAGTATAATTTTAAAGGAAATATAACCACATTTGCTTGTCATGAGAGGGGGTATACTATTTAGAGAAAACCACCATCAGTACACCCGACTGGGACTTGAACATCAGTTTCCTCGCCCCCAGCAATTCAGACTAAGATGAGAATGACGCATATGACCATACGGCCACCGACGCAGTTCTTTGAATATTGCAAACATTAGCCTACAGATACACAATAGATCAACAAAAATGAAGAAACTTAAAATAGTCTTTAAGAACCCTCACCCCATGAATCCCATTTTAATTTTGAATCAAATATCCAATGTTTTTATTTTTTAATGTTTGTTACTACACTATGTTATAATTATTTAAAATTTGTATAAAATTGTCAAAGATTTTAAAATTATTTTTTTATTGCTGAGTGTATTTCTGCATTTTAGGATATTCTTAGATAATGCTCATGTAAAAATAGAAAACTTATAATCCATAATATTTTAATTGAGTGAAAAAATAGCTTGAATGGTAGTTAGCTTACAAAAATGTAAAGATACTCAAACTATACCTCTTGACAGATTTTGCTACAACATTGAGAGTAGGCTTATTTCTTTCTACTTTTCTCAAAACAAACAACCAAAATAATTTTATCCATTGAGTCAACATTTACCCAAACATAATTTCATTATATAAAACATTATATAAATTACGTCTCTTTGGTAACATACCAAGGTTTTAGGATTAAATAAGTGAAATAATTTTTTTCACGTAATTAATTAGAGAATCAATCTTAGTAATATCATACCTTTAATAATTTAAAAAGTCTTACAAGCAGAGGCCTGTAGATAAAGGATGTTAAAACACCATAGGAGGGAAAAAGACTGCGATCGCATCCGATCGGGTTTGAACGCTGATATTCTGTATCAGAATAGGTCACATATACATCTCAATAACCTTTTTGTGTATATATAAATATATAAAAAAATCCAAAGGTCAGTATGATAAACATATATATCTTTCAATTAATCTATTTCCTAAATTGTTTCATGCCAGAAAGAAACATTACCTTTTAATCCCCGGGTATTTTAATTTTATATTTCCAAAAATGTTCATCCAAGAAGATTACAAGAAAAGTTCCCAGGATTTTGTGGGAGGGGAAGAGAGATACACTGGCCATCCCAGGTAATGAGTTGACCCCTGCAGTTGTCTGTTGCGACGGTGTTGCTGGCACTTTAAGGACTCCGACCAGCGGCTTCTTTTCAAGTCGGCCGCTTGGGAAAGTTGAAAGCCTAGTTCTGAATCACTTGGAGAATGATCTCCGTTTCAGATAAACTATTGTTCACCAATCTTGTCCAAGAAAATAATAGGGCGACATCCAAGACTACACTCACACTAGACTCTCAATCTACCGCGTCCTGTCTTCGTGTTGTCGCTTTTTCGTGGTTGTTTTTACATAATTTTTTTTTTATATTTTGTGTGAACATTCATTGCTAGTGAAATCCTAATAGAGAGTATAAGCTTACGTAATAGAACCAATTAGCCTTTTAAATAAAATCAGGAAGGTGTTGAGAAACCCATAATTTCGAGAAAATTCCTGAAATACCAACTTGGATATCGACAATGGATCCCATTGTTAACATGACTTAGTGACAGGGAAACCGACACTCGAATGGAGGCACTCTAGTTCATTTACAGGATATGACTAAATAGTATATAATTTGTGTATTTGGTGCAAGTTACCATTAAAAAAAAGTGTCCCTTAATGTGGTCACTATTTTATATAGTTTACACCTTATCTATTGTCCATTAAAATCGTTCAATTTTGCCACTTATGCCTTTTCCAAATTTTTTTGGGTCCTGTTTCACAGATGCTCCTTTCCATATCACTCTACCTTTATAAATCTTTTCACTTGCGTAAATTGGATGTTTACTAAACAAAACAATCCTCCGCCGAAGGTCAGTAACAAGACATTAACCAAATATGACAACCTGATGAAAGTGTTTTGATATATTTAATTTAAGGGGAAATAAATTGCTTACCAACAATAAAACAAACATGTATAGTACAATAATAGGTAGTATTATTTTATTTTTATATGTTTAATCAAAATGATAATATATACGTCACTATTAGTTTTATCCTATTTGATATTGGAAATCTACCTATACAATGAGTCATTCTGTGTTTAAATGTATCTGTATATGTGTGAGTTTGTGTATATATATATATATATATGTGTGTTTATATATATGTATATATATATATATATATAACACATATCTCTTGAGGTAATTATCGTGTTTTAACCAAATTCTATAGATTCAAACATCTGGTTCCCAAATTTTTATTATATGTGAGTGTGGGAGTTTACTACCCCAAAATGATATTCCAAATCAAGCTGTGCTGTATTATAAACCTTTTTGAGTTACATAAATACGATTACAATATTGTGATAAGTTGTTGCATGTAACGTGAACGTTTCAGCCGCGAAGAGGAGAGAGAAACAATCTCAACAATATTCAATGAAGTGACTTGTAACATAACCAATTAGACGTGATATGTAGCAGAAAGTTTAAATTATTATCAAAACACATTTGTTTATTAATTCAAATGTGGGTGCTAGCACTCAATGACTTTAACTGATCCACTGTGATTATTAGTGAACTAGCCCCTTCACCGTAAAAAAATATTGTAAAGAATCCTGTAAAACAAAGCTTAAAATCATCCATCATGTCAATATAAAAACAAAACTTTTTTACTTATTTTTTTAAAAATACAGTCCTACCATCACTGTATAGCCCCCTCCCTCTTTTTATCCTCCCTCCTATTTTCATTCCTCTTTCCTCAACCCTACCCTCCCGCCCCCTTCACCAACCCCTCTTTCCCTTCAACAACTTTTTTTCCAACGACTATATAATATACTTTCGACATTTTTATGAGGAATAAATTAAATTTTCAAAATAAAATATAGCCTATGTTACTCATTGATAATGTAGCTTTATATTGGTGAAAAAATTTTTAAAATAGGTCCATTAGTTTTTGAGTTTATCCATTACAAACAAAAAAACAAAACAAATCAAATCTTTCCTCTTTATAATATTAGTATAGATATGTTGCTGAAGGGAAGATATAAAGTCCATAACAACCAGAGGCTAGGGCAGTTGTGTGGTGCTACAATGAAAAGCACTCCTCATGAGACTCTAAAATTGTTGATGCTCACAATGGATTGCTCCGCGGATTTGTAAATAAAAAATTTCTCTCGTAGCACATGATCCATAAGATATTACTCACTTTCCTCGCCGTCCTAGCACCCACTTAAATGTCACTGACTTCAGCTTCACCAAAGGGTCCACCCGCCTCTGTGGCGTAGTTAGCTAACGCGCTAGTCGTGTTGAGCTCGACTGCCGAGGACGGGGAGATCGAGGTTAGAATCTCAGGTGGGTGAACTGGGGGTGGTTTTTCCTAATTGGTTTTACACTCTCCCTCCACGCAAATGCGGGTTCACTTCCTCTAAAATTCAACTTTCCCAATTCCTAATCCATTAACGTAATTAGTACTTAAAGCGTATAACCTGAACGGGTAGTAAGACGTGGTGATAAATAAAAAAATAAAAACCAAAGGGTCCGATGATTATTGGAGTTGAGCTCTTTATTTGAGAAGGACTTGGATCTTATTAGGTTCTCATGAGCTTGTCCTATGGCGTTTTTTAATATATAATCTAAATGCGTGGACTGGGATAGTTACAAGAATATATTGATAAAGCTTTCTTTCAGTATCAAAGGTAGACATTGTTGCTGTGCTTATGATTTCTACCTTCAAATAATCAATCAAGGCTTTGACTCAAAGGCGCCATCTTAAAAAAATTTGCCAAATTATATCTTAAGGTACTTTGAAAGAAAATGAGTATGTGTAAAGCTTTAAAATTATATATAGTCTGGAGATTAAATTCAACTGATACCGCAAAAGGAACGATTTATGGATGTTGGTAAAAATATATATTAACAATATCTAGGAGCACGCCTCAGTGGCGTAGTTGGTTAACGCGCTTGTCGTGTTGAGCTCGACTGCTGAGGACGGGGAGATCGAGGTTCGAATCTCGGTCGGGTGAACTGGGGGTGGTTTTTCCTAAATGGTTTTCCACTCTCCTCCACGCAAATGCGGGTTCACTTCCTCTAATTAAACCTTCCCAATTCCTAATCCATTAGCGTAATTAGTACTTAAAGCGTATAACCCGAAAGGGTAGTAAGACGTGTTGCTAAATATTATTATTATTATTATTAATATCTAGGAGGACCAGATAGAGTACGTATACTTACAGGACAGCTCTTTGTGATGGACTACGGATGACTTGATACGTATCCCTACCAAAAATCTCGCTATCGTGGGAAGAAACGGGTAGACAATTTGTAAACTTGAGAAGGCTAACGTTCTTGCCAAACATTTAGAGGAACAATTTGTTTCATCTGATAGAACAACAGATTGGTACCTGCTTCAGTGGTCACGTAGTCTAACGCGCCACTCTCGCAGTAGACTAGACTGCCGATGACGGGGAGATCGAGGTTCGAATCTCGGTTGGATGTACTGAAGGTTTTTTCCAACATTGTTTTACACTCCCCTTCCAAGCAAATTCTGGTACTCTTCCTATTAATATAACCTCTCTAATCCTTAAAACCATTCACGTGATTAGTCAATAAGTACATAAGCATATAACCCGAACGGGTAGTAAGACATGGTGCTAATAAAACACACATACACACAAAAATAATAATATTTAGCAGCGCGTCTTACTACCCGTTCGGGTTATACGCTTAAGTACTAATTACGTTAATGGATTTAGGAATTGGGAAGGTTGAATTAAAGGAAGTGAACCCACATCTGCGTGGAGGGAGAGTGGTAAACCATTTAGGAAAAACCACCCCCAGTTCACCCGACCGAGATTCTAACCTCGATCTTCCCGTCCTCAGCAGTCGAGCTCAACACGACAAGCGCGTTAGCTAACCACGCCACCGAGGCGGGTTACACACAAAAAGATCTGATTTATGTTGCGCTCGTGAAGTTCAACGGCTTACATTTCCTTTAATCAACCAGAACACACAATCACTAAACCAGACTACATATAGGGTGGTTCCTAGACATTCTAAAACTCAACTATATGCATGGACAATATGATGGTATTAGAAACACGAGCCTCCGAAATAGAAACCTCCTAATGGTTAAGTTACGTGTACACATGATCTGTTTGTAATAATCAAGGTAATATTTATAGTGAATAGGGGCCTACCTGAAAATATTTTAGGCTATTTTTCTTTGATTGCTCTTTACTTTTGGAAGTGTAACAATATCATATGGTGAAATAAACAATTTTTTGTATCTTTTGTTGCAGCAATTATATTTTTCTTCATCACTGTAGCTGGATTTATAAAATATTAAATCAAGACCAATTGGAATACACACACCAAATTATTTACTGGATTTATTGGAACCTGATGTATCATTTATTCAGACAACTCTTTCCTGATACAGCTGAGATTGTTTGGGTTACAAAATCCTTATTAATAATTGTCTCTTTAATTTGAAAGCTAGATTTTTTACAAAGATCCTTTTTATGTATTTGATTGGTACCACTTTATGATAAAATAAATTATTCTGTTTAAATTTGGGGAAGGGAGTATACGGGGGTCAGAAGCTAAATTGCACAAATTGAAAAGGCTTTAACTATTTTTCTACTTTTCCCATTTTAGTTGTTGTTTCATAAACGTTTCCAAATACCTTGGCTACATGGAAAGTGGTTTCACGTATATTTAGTTGCATTGTCCACTGGTAATAATATGCAGAAACATACTGATCGTTGTAAATCTTTAAAAAATATATATCTAGTTATTGGGGTTCATTGCTTCTATTAGTAAAAAGAGTAAGGTGTTAAAAAAAACGAAGAAATATACTGTTGGCAATTCATTAAAAATATCAGTTTTCTATATGACCCGTAATGCTTTGATAAAAAAATAAATAAACATGTGATCCCTTTATTCATCTGCCAATTTATTTATGTTATCCAAGTAAGGACGTATACTATTGGCTCTTTTGATCTAAATGTTAAGATTCAAACTCTCTTAAAAGCTTAACCAAACATCGGATTGACTAAATCCCGACAATCAAGACCGGATTTGGAGTAATGGAGGTGAGGCCTTCAAATTAAAAAAAAAAAAAATGGGAAGCCCTAACGCTAAACATTTTTTTTTCAACGTTTCGACATTATAATTTTTTCTTTAAAAAGTTAACGATTAAGGCTCAATGTTAATTATATTATTTGAATAAGAAAATATGGCCATCAAAATAAATTACATTTGTTAGGAACATAAATTAGCTATTATTAAGTAAGTAATATTTTGTCAGAAATAAATAAAAATTGATATAGTAATATAATGTTGTTTTTTTTAAATCTTATCATAACTACAAACTAGAGTCAAAAGATTTATTTTTTTTTCGTCACAGTTTGTAGAGACAATAATTTGTGGAGGGCCTGGGGCGCTAGCCACTGTTATCCTCCCTTAAATCTGTCCCTTCCAACAATGGTGATCAAGATATTTTTTTTCTCTCTCATGTAAAATGGGTGTAAACCGTTCTAGCTTCTCAGCAATAAAACCCTAAAGTAAAAATTAAGTCCTGCAATATAAATGTTAGCAGGACAGTTATTTTATAAACCTGTCTCGGCTATACGTTATTAAAACTAAAATAATTTTGGAACAAAAACTGATGTCGCAAATTGATTTCTTAAATCAAATATTCCTTAGAAAAGTGGAGTACAGATTACCCAGCTTCAATAAGTTTCTTCTCTCTTTTAACTACAGAAGGAATATCAGGTTAAATTTTCTGAATTAGCTCCTTTAATACAATTTAATTAGTCTGTTAAATATATTATGTAAAGTAAAATACACGCACTACATTATTAAATAAATATTTAAAAAAATAATTAAGAATCAATTTGCTATATAAAACATTATTTTTATGTATTCTATATTTGACTAAATCATATTTAGGATATCATTTAAACAAAGTGTGTAAAATAATGGAAGTAATAAATCGATCCAATTGAGTATATATTAGATAGATGGAGATGTATGGATAGATTATATGTTTGGAAATCTGTAGCGAGAGATTGTACCGACATTTACCCCTGGGCTGATTACGGACTTTTGAAGAATCAGTGCTGTCACCGGAAAGAATCAAATGAAAATATATAAAAGACGAAAGCCCTGACCACTGACTATCACCGTATCTCCCAAACCCTTGGACCTGGAATCTTTAAAATCAGCAGGAAGGTTCTTTTCAGGTCAGAAGCATCTGTTATAAGGGGTGTTACAGAATTAAACCCTCAAAGAGGTAAAAAAAAGGGGGGTTGGAACATTGTAATTGTATAAAAAAAAATGAAAGTTGAGTTGGAAAGCTGAAATTTAGCCAGAAAGGTAGAGGTATTTCCCCATATAACGATAAAAATCTAAAAATGGGAAATTTCAAAATGGAGATCCAAGAAATAGGGGGATATATCTAGAAAAACACCTTTAGATGAGGTAGAAAATTAAAATGTTGACAGACAGGTAGAGACAGCTCTAGATAACCCAACAAATCTTAAAATTGGAAATTTTGTATGAGTTAGTTGGAGAAAAGAGTTTAGGGGAGGCAGGCAGGTAAAAATAACGCTTCAATTAATATTAAGGGCTAAACATGTTATATTTGTAATTAGGACATTGGTAAACAGAGTGGAAAGAGGGGTGGAATTAATAGAAAAAACACTTATAGGTGTGATACGAGATTTAAATTTAGCAGGCAAGTCGAAGGACAGTTAAAGATAGCCGAATATATCTTAAAATTCTAAATTTCACTTAGGAGTCGTTTAAATGGAAAATTATAATTTCTAAAACTAATAAAAACAGATCCGTTTCCGTGTAGTATAAAACTGCAATTCGGCAAGAGGGTATAAGGAACACTCCAAATAAGCATAAAAGACTTAAGATTTTAAATTGATAAAAATAAGGGTGGGGGAGGGAAAGGTTAATTAAAAAAAACTCTTTATGTGAGGCAGAAAATTTAAACTTTCTAGGAATGTAGAGGGACTATTGCAATAACAAAATAAATGCTAAATATTTACTATTTATAAAGGGAGCTGGTTAGATGGGGGTTTTGAAATTCCCAAAACTAAAATAACAAATTATTCTTTGTAGTAGATAATTTAAATTGGTCAGGCGGTTATAAGAACCTTACCTTTAAATTTCAAAATAAGAAGCAATAAATAGGGAAGGGAATTTTTTAAAAAGACCTCAAACTAAAATGAAAAAAGTTTTGGTGTGATATAAAATACTAGTTTGACATGTATTTAAAAATACATTCCCGGAGAGCCAAATGACTTTTGAACATATATTATTTCAAAATTTAAGGCTTGAAATTGATTGTAATAGAAAACTACTTTTTTATGTGGCCTTTACCCCATCTAACCTTTGTATCCTTAAAAAAAATCTATTTACTATTGCACTTGATATGATTTTTCCCTTTTTCCCTTATTACTATTTTTATCTTTGAATCCATGTTCTCCTAAATGACTTACCCTTTTAATATAATTATTAGATTTTATTTTTATACTTTTTTGCAATTTTTGACCATTAAACCTTTTCACCCTAAAATATTTATCCCGGGCAAGGCTGGCTACTTCATGTAAAATGGTGTAAATAGTGCAAAATAATAAAAAGTAAATCTTATACATTTTTTTGAAGGAATTAAAAGAATAAAAGTTTAAACATGAACTAAAAGGGTAAAACGGGTACAAAGGAAAAAGGACATAAAAGGCTGAAAAGGGTAAAATAGGCAAAAGGGGTAAAATGATAAAAGGTATAAAAATAGGAAAAGTGCATAAAAGAGCCAAATGTGGTCATTACACTATGGGTAAAAGGGTTGAAAGGTTAAAAGGGGTAAAAAAATCCTAAAGGGATAACAAGGTTGGACGTGATAAAAGGGGTAATTTCAAAGTGTTAAAAATGCTAAAAAAATTGGTTATATTTACTTTTTCCCCTTTGTTCCTCTTACGCACTTTTAACCCCTTTTTAACCTTTTTGTCCTTTTACTATTTTTTACACTTTTTACCTTTTTCACATGCCCTTTTTTAAAAAATTTCATTTGATCTACGTTTTACGCTTTTTGTTCTTTTTACTATTTCTGCCTCAAGCTATTTCTCCCGGGCAAAACCGGGTACTTCATGATGGTAATGTATAATATACAAAAATAATTTCCCGTATTGATTTTGTTCCCAATTTGTTAACTAAATCAATGCCATTTAAAATGTATATTAATTAGATAAAAATATCATAAAAATTCATTATTCCTCACTAATTCCAACATGTTTTCTTAGATTTTGGTTGTACCTGAAGTTATTTTTACACAAATAAGTTGCAACCTATGAAAGGCCCAATTTATTGGCAATGCCAAATACACGACCATATACAGAGTGGGGTCGAAACAATTAGACGATTAGTAACATAAGAATTAACACTTTAATTGAAAAGTAAAACTTCACTAGCTAAATTAAAGCTAGCCCTACATACTACACTTTTTCAGTTTTTGAAGATAATGTCACTCAGGTGAGCTCCACCGGAGTCAGGCGAAACTCGGTACGTTCTCCATCAATTTCCTTAGCATAGATCGTTTGTTTCCACCCTACCTGTATTATGTAGGCCTACCATTTAGATGGCGACTACCTTCTATGGCTCCCTCTTTCGATTTTAAAATGTCACCAAATATAACAAGCAAAAATAAATTGTACGGAACTCAACACGAACTTTCTCGCCCTATTGTTTAGAAATGGAGATATTTACTCAAAATTCGTAATCTAATATACACTAGCAAACCCGAGAACAAATTGCGCTAGACATAGGTAAAACATTTTTTATTCGTGGTTTTAAATTTCATAATTTTATTTTTAAAGAGTTATCGTCTTAATTTGTATATTTGTACCAATAAAAAATATCGATATTGAGTCCCCGAGGGCCAACATCTCATTGTAAAATGTTGACTCCCGGTTAAAATTTTTGTCATTTTGTCATTCTTATAGTTATCACATTGCTATTAAATTTCTCTTTCATAAATTTTGATAAATAAAATCGGTAATTATTTACTATTGAGTCTAAAATGAGAGAGAGAGAATGGTTATAGCCGATTTTGAGAAAATGCAATTTTTCTCTTTCCATCCTCTAGTAAACTGCTATTAATTTTAGGGTTAGACACACACACACACACACACACACAGACAGACGGCTTTGCAAAAACCACTGTTCAAGGCTAGGGGAGTCATGAAACTTTGACATCAACATCTTGGGCTAGATTTTTTTGACGGTCGTAATACTTTACCTTAAAGTGTTGGCAAAGTTAAAAGAAATATATAGTTGTGTATATCTTGAAAACTTTTGATTTTAAGAAAATATATTTCAAATAAAAGATGCTTATTATAAAGAGATCCACATGTATGTAATGATAAGTAATTTCATATCTCAAAGACTTACGGAGGTAAAATTAAAAATTAGAATTTACAAATAAGACCGGAACCCTTAAATTCATTTTGACGAAAAGCTTAGGGTAGCCATTTGGTTTTTAATATTGATCGAAGTTAATAAATGAAATCAAATAAAATCGTTTAAGCCGATTTTGATACTGTAAAATCGATTTTTTTTTTCTCTTTCCGCCCTTAAGGTAACTACCCTCAATTTTAGGATTGGAAGTTTTAGCCCAATCAGTAAAATAATTTAGGCACTAGCCCGAGGTACTGACTGACAGACAGATGGCATTGCGAAAACCACTTTTTAGGGTTCGGGGGGTCATGCATGAGACGTCGACATCCATCAAAATCTCGAGTTAAATTTTTTTAACTATCACATTACTTTCTCTACCTGTGAGGTAGCGAGAAAGTAAAAATATTTATATTGGATCCTCAGAGGTCAATACTTTGACTTAAAAGATCAACTTCCAGTTTAAAATTTTCGACATTTAACTTACTAGGGGTTTTCTTATAGTTATTGCATTGCTATTAATTTCCTCATTTATAAATTTTGACATATAAATTAGGTAAATATTGACTATTGAATCTAAATTAATAGAGATAAATCATTGTTGTACAAATATTTCTCCTAAGAGGTTGAAAGAAAGAGAACATACATTTTTGAGAGACTTACTCATTTCTTACTCTATGGAAGTAGAGAATTATTGCGTTAAAGCTTAAGTCGTATCTCTTTACAAATAAAGCTCACAAAATTGTATTAATATATTTGCCAATATCCCGGAAACTGTTGGTTTTATAAAAATATATTTTATATAAAAGTTTATTATTTCAATAAAACTACAGTTATTTAGTATCTCAAATATTTGCGGATATACGGAAATTTCTGCTTTTGTAAAGTACCCTAAAAGTCATTTTCATGGGGAAATGAAAATATCCAGTTAATTTATAATCTTAATCAACCCTAGAAACGAATTTTAATCAGAATCGTTATAGCCGATTTTGAGAAAATCGATTGTTTCTCTTCTCGCTATTTACTAAACTACTCTTAATGTCAAGTTTAAACAGACACACAGACAGATGGCATTGCAAAAACAACTTTTTACATTTGGGGGGGTCTTGAGACGTCGACATACATCAACATTTCAGGTTAGATTTTTTTTTTTACAGTAGCAATACTTTACCTTTCGTGTTCGAAAAGTTAAAAAATATGAATATTTGCGTATAGCTTAAAATTTATTGGTTTTATAAAAATATTCTTCGAATAAAATATTTCTATTATAAATAGATCTACATATTTTTAATGATAAGTAATTTCATTTCTCAAATTATTTCGGAGATATGATTAAAAATTATAATTTACACATCAGACCGGAGCCCTTAAAGTCATTTTACCAAAATATTGAGGTTAGCCATTTTGTTTAGAATATTTATAAGTGTTTTTAAATGAAATCTAATCAAAATTGTGATAATCAATTTTGAGAAAATCAACTTTTTCTAATAATAATAATCAACTTTAATGGCGAAGCTAAGGCTATTTTGCCCTTCAGTAAACTGCCCTTAATTTTAGGGTTAGATATCCAATTCCAAAAAGCCCGCAGGGTAACCCTATGAAAACTCTAGATAACAGTTTTAGCCCGATCGGTTAAATAGTTTAGGCTCTAGTCGAAGGTACAGACAGTCAGACGGAAATTCAAAAACCACTTTTTCGGATTCGGCGGGTCATGAAACGTCTAGATTCATCAAAATCTCGAGTTTGATTTTTTGGATGATCACAATACTTTTTCTACCTGTAAAAAGAGGTTTCCAACAATTATGTTCCAATGGTAGTTTGGAAGTGTTTTACATGACAAATAGCTCTGTATACTTGGTTTTTGGGTAAAAATTTGTTCAAGGGTAGCTTAATAATGAGTTATTTTGATAGATTCAAAACTTTTTAAAATGGCTCTAACGATTTTGTTTTGAATGTATATCTCAGGAGTGTTTGACATGACATGGGGGAAATCTCGTCCAAAAGTAATTTACTGATGTTGGGTTTTTTAAAGTTACATGTTTTAAATAATGGCTCTAGCGATTTAGTTCAAAGTGGCATCTCTAAAGGTTTTTCACATTATAAATATTCATCTATATTTGTTTGTATTTTAAATTCATTTTATAATAGTTTGCTACTGACTGATTTTTGTAAAAAAAATATTTTTTTAAAAAAACCTTGAATTATTTGGTTTAAAATTGGTATCTGGGAATATTTTAAATAACCAATAATAATAATAATCATAATAATAACGTACCTTTATTTTTCAAAATAAATTAGATTAAGGGTAGTTTAGTTAAGAAAAATTTATAGAAAATTCAAAATTTTTAAAAATTTACATCAAAGATTGTGTTCAAAATGGGTATCTGGGAATGGTTTTTCGTGATAAATAAAAATACGTTTTTATTTTTACAAATTACAAATAATTTAGGGTAGTTAACAAATAACCTATTTTTGAAATTTTGAAATTCGTTAAAATTATTTCAACAAGCTGGTTTAAAATTTATACTTAAAAGAGTGTTGATTAACAAGATGCTGTTTGTTTCTATGAAGAAATAATGTACTTAAATCTAATGTACTGAAAACTTTATTTTGAACATTTCATTCGAAGCAATAATACACAATATGAAAAGTTTGTGCTATTGTGTTGTACCATTTTTTTTTCTTAATATTCTTTTATTTTTGCCATTTTATCAAAAATGATGCAGTTAAAATTATCTACCAGTGGCACTAAATAAGTGTATCTATAAATATATATGAAGATACCTTCTGAAAATATGAGGATTTTTTCTTTGTTGTACCTAGAAATATCAAATTGATTTTGAATTCATTGAAATTTTTATAGTAAATATTAAGAAGCTGACAGATAGTAAACTACATCATCTAAATAAAATAAAAAAGGACAGCGTCTATTTGAAATTTAAATGCAGCTTTTGGTCGCTATCAGGATTTCAAATTACTTTTTATTTAATCATAATTACGGCCAACCTTACATCCAAGAGAGCAATTCCAACAGCTTTTTATAGTGCCTATGCTAAAACAAGTGATGGAAATTACCTTGGTGATACACTAAGTGGCTTAGGTTCGGATGCCTGACCAGAAATATTTTCCAAGTATATTAATCTTAAAATCAATTTTACACACTTTCCCCTTTAATATATTTTATATTATTATAAAAAATAAATAATATTTATTAAGTCTAGTGCTATGTTTATACAATTTTAGAACTAATCTTCAAATTTAGTTTGAGCTAGAGAAACTGTTTGTAGACACCATGAAAACCAAGGAAATATTTACAAAATAGTTTTTATTGGATATTTTATTTGCAAATTTTAGAGATATTATCAAGTTGGATAATCGTTCAAGTTAAATATTGTTTAACAAATCACAAGGGGCCGTAATTCATTTAATTATTTACTGGAGAAATCTCCAGACCGAAATCAATTATTGTTTCACCTTACATATCATACAAATAGAAGGATAAACTCGTGTGGTATATAATTCATTAAGCTTTCCCACTTTTTTTTTATTATTATTCAATAAGAATGATATGAAACTGAGAACAATGTAACAGTAGCCCTGGCATTTCAAGAATGTATATATAAAAATACTTAAGACTGACTAACAAGAGATAGATGGTTTGTGAATGCGAGTACGAATTAGTTTAGAACGTGGTTGCATAAGAGAGGATACAATTACGTCCATTCCTTCCTGTCCTACTAGATAGACCAGAAATGTTGGTAAATATCAAGTAATACTGTCAAGAAAATTATTTGTATACTAGCTATACCAAAAATGCTTCGGATGGTTAAAGAAGGACTTTTTAGAACTTATATTCCCACTAAGGAAACCACTAATGCTGGAACAAATCAAAGAATGCTGTCCAGACACCATGTTCCATTAGTTATAGTGCCAATATGAAGAAATAAGTACTGTTATCTAGCCATTTCTGGTAGATTAAAGTTAACACAAATGCTAGATTTATTTAAGGAATGGTATTTAAAACTAAAATTATAGCTTAATATGCCACGTATGTTGGGACAGCTGTAAGAACACTGTACATCAATTCTTGCACTAGTAAATATGTCATTAATGTTGGGAATGATCAAGTAATGTTGACTTAAGCTTTCCGGTAAGATATTTGTATTGCCTTTGGAAGGAGGGTTCGAGGAATTTTCTATAGAAATTATTCTTCCACTGGATAAAACAATAATGTTGGGAAGGATAAAGTAATTTTGTCTGACACTCCCTGTTCAAATATACCAACTACCAATACTGGTAAAGCTAATGGTCTTAGCTACTGTCCACCACTCTCAATCATACTATATAGATCACCTGTGTTGAGATGGGTAAAGAATTGCTGCTGTCCCCTGCTTCAATGACCAAATGCAATACAACCAAACGTCCCATAGGCCTACACAACTAATTTAGAATAAAGTGGTTAATCTTGCCATGTCGTTTCCTCCATTGATACTTTACTACTAAATCATTTGCTGATGAAACTTCCAATGAGGACGAGAACAAAAGATTTAAGTGTTGCTAGATACACCAAAACTAAATAATAGAAATAACTTACAAACAAGGAAAAAATCCATAGGTCAGGTTGACATTTCTCTTTCGCTCTCTCCCAATTTTTAAACATAATTTAAAAGAAATGGGGCTCCAAAGAAAACCATAGAGACAAAAATAAGCAATATACTCATAGGATAAAACGGTTAAAGAAGACAGCAGAAGCAGCATGTTGAGTAATGCGAATAACAAGTTATCACTAGTGGTCTTGAAGAGAAAAATCAATGACAGGAAAGATATTACTGTCACTTGTATATACTGGACCACAGTTCTGATGTGACGCTGTATATACACTGTAAAAGATACGTACTATACATGAAGAATGTGAGAGCATATATATAAATAAATAATTGGTAAGATTGTACTAGAGAATATCAAACATAAGAGAGCTGGTGGTTAGTAAATAAATTTGTAGGAAATGAACCAGCATCCGTCCGAAGAGATGTTGGAGAAGCTTTGTTGTAAATAAAACCCTTCCTGCGATCTACTATCGAGATAGTGAAGCAAAAGTAGACGTTCATGTTATTGGACCTGATTCAGACAGTTTTATTAGAAATAATATTATTACTATTACTTTTATCTCACGCTAATAAAAACAGTAACTCATTAGAAACACATTTAATTGGTTTCAAATTATGTATATAAAATACTGTGATAAAATGTAAGCATTATAAAGAAGGTCTGACAACTAAGTTTAGTCTGTAGTGTGTCTCCCTACTGGCCTAATATAAAAGTTTGATTTCTGGCATGACCGAAAAATGTATCATTGCTGAAATGTGAGTTTTCGCTTACACACTGATGAATTAATGGCCGGGGGGCTTGGAGTTGTGTCTCTCTTAGACATAAGTTAGTTTATAAGTCGTATGCTGACGTAATCAGTCACTTCAAAAAGTGCATGCTACCACCAAATTAAAAAAAATGTCAACAAGAGAATGTGATTGAAAAATTACAATTGAAAGAATAATATTTGAAACATTGACATAATATTTTATATTTACATTATAAAAATATATACTAGTGTGTGCTATCAGTAGTTAAACAAACACTCTTGACATTATTTGTTAAATATCCCCAACTTGGTCCCGGACAGGGCTGGAAATAATCTCAATCGCTAAGAAATTGAGCTGGTAATTTTTCACCTAGTTGTAAATTTACGTGTAAATTTAGGTGTCGCTAGTTTTTAATCATAGATGGGTTGGATGGGGTTGGAGGGCAGGACAAGCCGATTTTAAATTCAAATAGGAAAATAAAAATTGGTTTTTACCAGATTAAAAACATGAATTATTTAATAAAGTAATTAATTAATAATTATGCATTTGTCCTTTAGAAAATGTTCATTTTTCTTAATAGAACACTTCAGCGTTATTTTTAGGATACTAATAAGGTTATATTTAAGCACATTTTTGGGGTCGGGGATCGTATCCCCCCTGTTCCTTCCAGCAGAGTTAATGTATGATTGTTTGCTAGTATACTAATCTCTTAATTTAAAACATTTTAATAAAAAAATATATTGAATCATTCGAATTAACAAACGTAGCTTTGAATTTTGTTTAAGTTATAAAACAATATAATTTTTTATTGTTTCATAATGTGTGGTTTATTCAACGTCTTTACTTTGTCGGTAATAAAATCCCGAACTTCTAATATAAATAAATATATAAATGTGTATTTTTCAGTCCTAATCACATCGATAGCATCGCTGTGGGAAACATAGGGCGACTACTGCCAATGAACACAGGAGAATAAATCAGTTCCAATGATAGTCCCATAACTTATCACGAATGGTATCATCCAAAGCAGAATCGTATGGCGTTCCATTAAAAAGGCGGTCTTTAGATCTTTACCCTTAATTTCATCAAATAGTATTTATTTCTAGTTCTGTGAAATAAGGTGCACGTTTTGTTTGCTGGGATTTTCATCAAAAGCTACCGACGAAGTTGACAAAGGCTCGCCGCCCTAATAGCCGGGGAATAATGTGGAATTGTTTTGGGGTGGCAGAAAGGGAGTGGGGTTAGTTGAGGGAGGAGAGGGGTATGGAGGCAGTTAGGTGACAACAAGTTTACTCCTAGCGGCCGGCACTTTGAACAGAATACAAGTCACAAACAAAAGGCCGCTATAGCAATAGCCACATATCGAAGTCAACTCATGATCTTTCCACTTCCAACTACCATGTTAAAGGTTTTTATGCTACCACGATTATTTTTCAGTGTTGTATTGTTTTGTTTCTTTACTTTTCTTTTTCAAATCAGATGTGTGCGTGTGTGTGCGTGTGTGTGCGTGTGTGTGTGTGTATCGTTTGGTGAGTTTGGAAACCGGTTTTTTCAATGTATTTGATTATTTACACCAGAAGGAAGAATTTGGAATGCGTGTTTGTTTTTTGCTACTAATTTGTATCATAAACTTGTATTGTTGATAAAAAAAAAGACATTATATTTGTCCCTAAGTTGGTTTTGATAACTTATTTCTTTAAATTCTGAAATTATGTATTTGAAATATCGATTTTTTTAAAAGTAGCCTATTTTGGTTGACGATTATTTTCCGAAAATTTAATAATTGCATTAATTTCTAAGACAAATTTTTAATAAGGGTTAAATATTATACATGTATAGTGGTATTACCTCTTTAAGGATCCAAACATTAACTTACTAATTGTGAGTCCAACAAAATATACTGAACAGTAAAATATGGGATGTCAAAATATGTAGCGATTTGTAAAAAAGCAGAGTACAGCTTATTCTGTAAAATATACCGTATAATATTTTGTTTTATCCCGCAGAACTTAATATATGGTTAACATTTTCACATTGAAAATAATAAATTATGTTTTAAAAATGTTTAAATTTTTCTTAGACACCAATTTTTTTCATTATTAATAGTACAAAACATATTTTTCGGCAAACTCGGTAATTAAAAAATACCCAAAACATTATATTTCGTCAGAAAGTTTTTTTTTATTTGTCATATTTTGCTGCTTTGCATGTGACAACAAATTGGATATAGCGATAAAAGACAAGAGCAGGCTTAAGAAATTAAGTAAAACTTTTTTTATTTGACATACACCCGATTGTTAACTAAATAAACACATTTTATTTTGCATAACTAAATAATATAAATGCTAGGCTTTATTTTTAAATTAGAATCCAAGCTATAACCAACAATACTTTACTCGTTGAGGCCTTTATATCGTCCATCTTAGCAGTAAGCTGGTGATGATATGTTAAACTAGTTCGCACTAATTCATTTAAATGTTCATCCGTCAAAACTTATCTATATTTGGATTAAATCAATTTAAGTGTAGAATATAATGTTTCACAGGAATAGGTTGTACCAAAAAAAGAAGATCAGTCTTTTAGCATATGCCTTTACTTTGGAATTGTTTGTTACGGGAAATGCTTCCAAAACTCAATAATCAAACAACCACTTTGTTTTACTTGTTTGCACTTTCATCCTCTTGAAGTTCCAGTAGCTCAAGTTCTACAGCTGCTGATTCCACCACAATTGTTTTTGAAATAGGACAACCATTTTCCATTACATCAGAGGGAAAAGTATTCTCCAAGAAAGCAAATGATGGCTTAGATGCCTGAAGAACTCAGAATTGACCAGTGATTGCTTCTACAAGAACATTTAATTTGCAAATATATACTTCCGTTAACAGTTCTTTTGCAGGAAAAGTTGGCAGCCTTTTTTTTTTCAGACAAGCGAAGTGATTTAAAGTTTTAAATTCCAAGTTGCTCTGAAATAGTTTCAATTTGATGTCGAATGTGAAAACCGTTTGTGCTAGATCTAATAGACCCTATTAGTTTTACTTTGCCTTGTAGTGGTAAATAAAATATCTGTAAAATGCTGAAAATTATCTATAAAAAATGTCATTTCTATCAAGGTACAACCACTGACTGTCCTCAAGAAGAGGGAAGTATTTCTTCTTCTCTTGAAGAAATGGTTTGATTGGTTCCAACAACAACAATTTGTTTATTACATGGCTCACTGAGAGCCACCTTACTAAGAAAATCCACAATGTTATTAGGAAACTCGCCATAGTTGAGTTAATCTACAAAGGCATTGAATTGCTGGTGTGTATTTTTTATTTTGAAAGAATATATTTGACAATCTTTAGCCTTTAAATGTCCCATGAGCCCATTTGTTTTGCCTCTCATACCTTGCTCACGATCAGTTGCAAGCGGTATCTTTTAATGTTATCAAGTCTAATGAATAACTCTTCTTTTACTTCCAGGTTATGTGATACAAAGCAGACAAGTATATCTAGCTTTTATTTGTTCAGAATATCTGTAGATTCATCCAAAGCCAGATTCAATACAGCCCAGTTCATCAAATTATCTTGTAAGCTATTTACAATGCCAGCACGGATATCCAATACCCTAATATTGTAAAAAAATTACTCTTACCCCTTGCTTTATCTCTTACATGACCTAGTCAAGAACTCTTTCAACCTAGCTAGTCTATAATGTGCAGAAAAGTAAGTGGGTTTTAAACTAGAATTTTACACCAATACTATTAATTAGTTTAGTATGATAACCACGCATTATAATTAATACATATTTTTTATATTAATACTAACACATTTAAGGCCTATGTACGAGTTTATTATTCTTGTTCTTTTTTTTTTGCATTAAAATTACAAATTTGATATTTAAACTAAGTTTTATCTCACAAGTATTCTCTTTATTATTAAAATTAGTTAAAACCATTTTGATAAAATTGAAAAATTATTATAAATTAAAATCCTTAGTAATAAAAATGATAAAATGTATACTTGACGGAGCCTTAAGAAAACCAATACTCCCGACAACAGGCCCTGCATACGCCCTCTTGTTTCAAGGCTTGCATGTCTATACAATCCCATTCCAGATAAAACATTGACAAAGCTTTTTACACTTGTCATTATTATTGTAAAACACGTTTTCCATGTTGACCGCCTCATTCTACAAAAAAAGTTCATATGTACACAGTCAATTATTGTGCTCCAGCTGTGCAGTATTATTAGCTTTCCCGCTTCGCTCCTACGGAAGAACAAGCTATCTCCCCCTCAGTACATGATACCAAGCAATCCGCCCCGCCTGACTCCGCTCCACAACAGTGAACAGCAGACTTATAAACGTTGTAACAAGAGTAATTTTATGGCACAAAAGCGGAATTTCGGGCACATATGAGCAAAAGCGGAGCACTAACGAATGATATTAGAAAATTTGGATTTCAAAAAGGTGGCGGGCTAACTTGAACATCAAGCTGACCCGCCACATTAAAATCGTTGCCATGGGTGTAATTTAATAGAACAAAAAATTATTTCCGGGCACATATTAGCACAAAATGAGCACTAACGAATGGCATGAGAAAATTTGGTTTTCGAAAATGTGGCGGTCCAACTTTAACATCAAGCTGGCCCACCACATTAAAATCGTTGCCATGGTTGTAAAGCTTAATTTAGGACACATACGAGCACAAACAGAGCACTAACGAATGGCATGAGGATATTTGAATTTAGAAAATGTGGTGGTCCAACTTGTACATCAAGCTGGCCCGCCACATTGAAGTCGTTGATACGGGCGTAGTTTAATGGCACAAAAGCTGAATTTTGGATACATATGAGCACAAACAGAGGACTAATGAATGGCATGAGAAAATCTGGATTTCTAAAATGTGGTGGGCCAACTTGAACATCAAGCTGACCCGCCACGGTTTAATTTAATAGCACAAATGGAGCACAAAGAACTGGCGTATTCAAAATCAAGATAGGACGTTTTGAAAAATGTGGTGGGCCAGCTAGAAATCAAGTTGGCCTGCCAAATTAAAATCGTTATAATTTGAGTAATTTAATAACACAAAGGCTGGGCTTCGGGCACATGAGCACAACGGACTGTATGAATTTCAATTTATTTGGAGAAAGTAGCAGGCCAACTTGATGTACGTCTATTTTAGCCTAAATCGACTTATTTAAAGAAACAAGTCATGAGTGTTGAACTTAATTATGTTCCTCACACCTTTTATCAACACATTTATTTCGTTTAACTAATAATACATTGATATATCTCATATATTTATAAAAATTAGCGAGCGATGTCGAAATGCCATATTGCCGTGTATGTGTGTAAGAGAAAGAGAGAGATATACCTTAAAGTTTCCTTCTCTTTTACACAATCGTGTGCAGATGACCTTGATCTCTATCATATAACTGGATGGACATATGTGGCTGATATTTTCGAGCTGTCGTCTGCATACCATTGTGTAAGAGAGAACAAAACTTTCGGGGATCTCTTTCTCTCTTACACCCATACAAGGCACTGTGGAATTTTAACATCGTTCATGAATTTGATTGAATATATGGGATACAACAATGTGTGATTAGTTAAATGAAATACATATGTTAGTAAGAGCTTTGAAGAACATACCAAAGTTTGAAACTGGTTAGATTTTTCTTTGTCTAAGTTGATGTAGCCTAATATATACGATGATTTTTGAAGCAAGCTCGCTTGTAAGGGTCTATTTCGTACCAGAATCTTACCCTATAATTGTGTTTAGTTAGAATAAAATACCTTCCCGAAAGAAATTTTTACTTCCGTTCTAAATGGACGTTTATCCTACCGAAATATATATATATGATAGTATTCTTGCACGAAATAAAGCCTTACAGATTGGGATTTATACTAAATTCATGGTTTAGTGGATACCGTGCTTCCTATAAGCATATAACCAAAATTATCATTTTAACGTAAGATTTCTACACAAAGTATGTCATTCAAACAAATGTAATACAGTTTTTAGCTTACTCGTGTCATTATAGTTATCGAATGTTCAACATAATATGGTTTCTGAAAGCAATATACAAGATATGAGCCAACTTTTTTAAAAAAATGGTAATATAATAATACTTTAAACATACCTATAATCTAAGTGATAGGTTGAATGTATGGCAGCTACACAAAGTTTATCATTCAAACAAATACAATCAACTTTTAAGATACCTTATTCATTATATTTATCGAACTTTTAATTATAATAGCCTATGGTTTCTGAAACCAATATACAAGTTAGTCACCAACTTTAAATATAAGTGTAGTCTTGGCAGACTGTAAACAACATTGATGATAATTACATAATTATTTAAATATGTTAAAAATTGTATTCGTATGTGTACAGTATTACCTGTGAAACTGAATTGTATATCCTTTAATGTAAATGTTTCTTAAGGAAAGTGTAATACAATACTTCACTATTCTCAAACACTAACACTTGTATTCATCAGAGACATATTTTCGCATCAGAACATTGGAATAAATCGTTAAATCTGTCCCCCCACAGTGTAGCAAACTATAAACTTGAGCGTCACGCTTTTGTCCTTGGCAATGTGTATATGTATGTCCATCCAGTTATATTAGAGAGATCAATGGCAGATGACAGCTCGAAAATTTTAGTGGCATGTCGTTCCAGTTATATTATATAGATCAATAGTGATAATGTTACAAGTAAAATGGTTGACAATTTGTCACTTTAACAGCTTAAAGTCAACACCGCGTGGTTCACCGGACTACCTACTTAGAGCACTACTTCATATACTCACCTCTTCTGCCATCTATGAACATCTGGGGGAGTCCATTTTTTTCAGAGGTGGTAGAATAAGGTTTGAGGTGACAAAATTTGCAATTGGTGGAACAACAACTTAAGTCCACTTAAGTCGTTAGTCTACCTATGTCTTATTAATAATAATAATATTGCTAGTTTATAAAAATAAGTTCAATTCATAGTTATAATAATAAAAATGAGTCGAGTAGTTCCAAAACGTGTCTTCCCCATATTTTCAAATCTTTAAGAAGTCTGAAAATACCTTTTTCAATTGTTTTATCTTATACTGAGAAGTGGATTTAATTTTACATTGAAGTTTTCATATTAAATATTTCATATATATGAGCTTATTGATTTACGTTGTATAATAAAGCATTTTATTTAAGTTTTAAGCTTGGAGAAGGCCAGTTTTGGAAACACCCAAGGAGGATAAGTCATGTTTTGGAACAATACAAAAAACTTGTGTTTTAGTGACAATTTTTATTCTAAAAAAAAAAATATCCATACACAATGTCAAAAAAGGAATTTAATGCAATAACTATTAAAACAAGTTGAATGTTCAATATTTTAAAAACAAAAGTAGACAAAAATATTCTCCATAGCATAAAAAAATAATATTCTCAAATATATCGCAAGGAGTACAGTGCTCAATACTTAGAAAACAAAGTTGAAACAATAAATAATCTCATAATAAAAGAAAACGTAAACACATTGCTGGGAGTCATCATCTGGTTCACCACCACAATCAACACCTGATTTATCATCCTGGGCTTCATCAGTTGTGTAACCAGTTGACTCACTCCATCTTCTTCTCAACTTCTTGTTTATTATGGGTCCGCGCAGCCAGTGTTTTATATCTCGGGGTTAATAAATTAATGGTGAGGGTAGAGAACTGTGCCGATCAAATAAGTAGAAATTTAGAGTAGAATTTGAAGTTTTATTTGAAATAAATATTAGACATTTTCTACAAGGGTTACTTAATGTAGAGAAACAAATTACTTAGTACATGAATACGGAGAATTATTTAAGGTAGTGGTCATTTAGCTACCTGGTCTACATCTCTTTCCACCCATTTCGAAACCCTATCTGCCCACGCCACGAAAATAACTTTTTGAATACAGGTCTTATCTGTTTGCATGCTAACCGGCCAGTGTCACGTCTGACGCTTTCCTTCCACATAGGGTAAAACACAGACGCTAAATCGGATGTGCTGATTGGCTAGCTATTCGTGCCAAACCTCCCCTTTCCATTGTGAGGCCACACGTGCAAGCCACAGATGCATCTCACAGCTTCCGGATTCAGATAAATAATCTAGCACGATGCTTGGAAGTTAAAAGTAAAAGTAATAAATTTAGATGAAGCTAATATTCCAACAAGAACTTTACAAAAATGAAAACTATTGGATTTAAAAGTTAAAGGCCAAAAAATGAAGTTAATGAATTGAAATTTAACACAGCTATTGCTTACAACCTTGGTTAAGATTTAGACAATTTATCATTAATATTAAAACCTACACTTAAATATAATTAGAACAGTTGATCCTAACATAGAGCTTAAATTAGGCCTACACGACTGTAAAACAATAATGTATTATAAATTTAATACTTCTTGATAATATTAACAAGTTAACAATGGCAAACCAATACAATAATATAAATGGAAAGGGCCTAAAACCCCAATCACTTTACAGTAGGATTTTAATTCAGCAAATTCATGTAGAATGACAAATGTGCCTGGTCTCTCCAACCATCACCAAAATGTTTTAAGGAGGTTGTCAACATCTTTTAATTTAGCTATTTTAACGGTGATCCCTTTAGAAATAACTTAGGGATCTATTTCAAAAACGTTGTGGCCCTTCTTCATGATATTCTTAAAATTACATAAGTATGTTCTATAATTGGATTATCCACGAAATGTAATCTTGTTTGATGTTCTGTTGCAATTTAAGATAATTCTCTTGTTAGGCTTAAATTTAAAATGCCAATTTCCTGGCATCAACTGCATTTCTTTAACTGCTGTTCTCCAATTTAAAACTGGGCATTCATTGCTTCCTACTTGAATTACAGTCTCATGTTCTTTAAAAATTTCAACATGTCCTGGGGGTTAATAATTTCTTCTTTTTTTCTTCACTCTCTTCTCAATGCTTGCAAACACCCTGTCTGCCGGAAGAAAAGAATGACCAGTTACAAGGCAGTAGAACTCAAATGTTTGTACCTGTGGAGGCGCATGACAAAGCAGCCACTTAGAAGCCTTTCCAATAATAAGGGAATTTTTGTTCTGGCCCCCACATCCATCTGCAAAAAGTGTGATTTTTTTTAAATTTCAGGCTCGATTGTTATTTTCTTCAAATTATGAAGGACAGCACTAGCAATTTCATTAGCAACTTTAGCGTATTCACTCTCAAGCCAGTTATAGATGGTATTATTTTTCTTATCTAGTGGATCTTTTGGTGACATCCTGCAAACGGTAACGTTATAAGTATAGTACTATCTGCTATAATATGCCGATTGATCTGGCACTTTTAGTAGAACCTGATTTTTTTTTTGACAAACATAAGAGATTGTCAAAACATTAACGTCTTTTTTCTTTAAGGAATTATAAAACGCTTTGTATCTAAACACACGAATGCGTTTATCAATCATCAATTTATTTTTTCTTCTGTATTTGTGGTATTTTTAAGTAAATTGTCTACCTGTAAGCAGTATGAACAAACATCAGTCGCTGGTTGCCCAAATCCAATATTGTATGTTTTATTTACATAGCAACTAAAAAAACAACTTTTTGACTCTAAGATCATTACTCTCACACTGAGCATTGTAAATTCGCCATAATCTGTTATGTGAAAGATCAAATGGCAAGTACAATCTACTGGACCTATCACGCCAGTAGTGTTTTTCGTTAGGTTTGAGGCATTCAATGAACTGGGAAATAGCCTGTCGGTTTTCTTTATATTTCTGTGATCGAGTATCACCACCTCACTTATCTTTAAGTGCTTCACATTTAATGTAATGCGTTTTGCAAATGTTTTGAAATCTAGTTTTGGAGACACTACCCAAAATTCCTAAAAATGTATTTTGACATACAGGAATGTTTGATGGTGTTCCTGGGCGAAGAGTAGCTTTTTTAATGCAGTATGAAATAGAAATACCTTTTCTTGAACTGCCATCTTTGGCAGCATGCTTTCTTTTGGGAGCAGTGGCACTACAATATTTAAAAACCATGTTGTCTTTATATATCTTGTCAGGATGTTTGAAGACAATCTTATGAAAATTATTCACATCCCTTAATGTGAGAGTTGCACACTTGAAGGCCTGAGTATTGTGCCTACAGGTTGGCATTCTTGGTAACATATTTGACTCGTTTCTAAACAAACAAATAAGGATAATATTATTATATTTATGCTTTAAAATAACAAAAGAGCTACAATCAATAGAAATTTAATGTCTTTCAATCACCTTACGTTATCTTTGATGTGAAATAGGCCTATAGCCTTCACATATCAACGTAATAACAGTATTCAGAATTAGGTATTCTATATGTAGCTACATTGTTAAAGCATATTATTAATACATTTAATAGATATCTCTTTCAATGAAAGGTAAGTTAATAATGATTAATGTTGACTTGTGAGATTAAAATCAGAGGATGTAAATCAGGACAACCTACCTTGCAATCTTGGTTTTAGTTTTGTTCCAGTTTGTTGGATCCCGACTCCGTTGCCTTCCTTTTCCAGTAGCTGCTTTTCCTACAGTATTTTTCCCCATTTTATTCAAATTAAACTATATTTTAAACGTTGGATTAACCTTATAAACACCAAGCTACACAGATACTTTACAGTAGATTACTTTAACCAACAGCTTGTGTAAAGAACAAAATACAGGTATGCCAAAGTTTAAAAAATCTTATCCACCAATTTATTCTCTGCTGATATTAAAAACAGTATATAATCTCTAGTTTAAGAATTACTAACATAAAATAGTGCATTTGTGTTGCGATCATAACAATAACTGTCATGGTAGCATTGGAGAAGACTTATTTTTGAAACATAAGAAGGCAAGTTATGGAACTAATATTTGGTGGATAAGACACATTTTGGAACAACAGCCATATTTCTTCTATTAATTTAACAAGGAGAAGATTTCTTTTGGAACAATTTACTTATGAAAAGAGATGTGTAATTTATCATAGATTGCAGTAGTTCACCTATATCAATTTTCTATTTTTTGGAAGAAGAAAAGTTTTGAAAGAAGAAACGTTTTGGAACTACTCGACTAAAATTTGACTTGTAAGAAGAACAAAATAATTTATTTACAAATTTGTAATTTTAATACAAAAAGAAATAAAAAAGGTTACTTCTACAATAAAAGTAATACATATTTAAATAGGCCTAAAAGGTTTTGGTTGGTATTAATAGAAAAAAAAATATTTCAATACAAATAATTATCGGTTATTATACTAAACTTACTCGGGAGTTATAGCTTTAAGCCACTTTTATTTCTGCGTCATTAGAGCTAGACTAAAAGCATTATTGATTATGTAAGGTAGGATACAAGGCGAGGGAGGTGTTAATCACTGAGTTATTCGTGTAACCATCGGTAAGGGTGCATTGATCGAGATTGATATTGAATAAATTTTGTATTATTCAGAGAAAATAAAAATACTTGTTGGCAATACTGCTGTTCTGTAGCTTTAGTTTTTAGTTCTGTGCACTTGTCACATTATACCCGTATCACACGACACTAGCTCGTACTTGAAATCCAGTGTACTAGCTAACACTACCAGTTGTGAGGATAGAACAGGCACTATTTTCGTACTAGTTCCAACACTAGTCTGTGTAATTCGACCAATCAATGCGCAATTAGACTCTGTGTAGAAAAATGGTAGAAATGGCGCCAACGTGGTCATCGGGTGTGACTTTGTTGTTGGCAGGAAATTATTCTAAACATCCTTGTTTATATAATACCAAATTGACACAATATGACAATATATTTAATATATATTTAATTAAAAACATGTCATCTAAAAATGACAAACTGTGATCCAGACCCAATTTTAATCTAAATAAACTTGATAGCATGCCAACCTTATGTGGCTGTTTTTTTAGAATATAAAGTGTGCTTAGGCCTAGAAAAAGAACATTTATTTGTGTATCAAGGATACTGTACTTGGACACTCATGGGCTTAGGGGCCTCTGACCACATCGTAAATAAATGAATACAAATTTATGGAGATACTAAACGTTAGTGTCATTCCGAATGTATCATTTTTAGCATCCCGCGACCATTATTTCGTCTTTCCAGCCAGTCCCGTGTCCATATTATTTTCCTATGCTCACTCTCATAATTTTCAATATCATTATTAATAATAATGCCTCTCTGACGTTCCATAAATATTTGTACTCGAACCTAGTAACAAACTAGCAGCGTGTGAATACTCTAGTTCAGTTTCTATTGTACTAGCTAGTATACAGATATCCAGGCGCTAGATAGCACACTTAATTTCTAGTACAAGCAATTGTCATATGATAGTAGCTTTACACATATTCCTTAAAGACAGAAATTTATCACGTAAAGTAAGTTCATTTGAAAAGTTTTCGTGGAATGACTATGATTAGAAAACTTCAATCCCCCTTGATACACACCTAAAAGTTTTTGTGTGGGTTCTTTTAACAATTCTTTTTTTTCCCCCAAGGAATTATGATCAACCTTGTCTTTCTTTACGTAGATTGCCATGGTTTTAAAGAAAAGAACAATACTTCAAAATTAATGCATCATATCAACATAATACTAATAACTTAATAATTAATATACTTTCCAATTTTTCCACCTGTAATAATTCTGGCTGGCCTCTCCTTGTAGGCACGTGGATCTTATTTTACAAACGTGCAAGTGATTATGTTTACATTCTTTCACCATAATTACATTATGACTAACCTTTAACGATTAACTAGTGTAAAGATACTAAAAATTCTGTATTTTGTTTACATTTAACAAAGTAGGTAATTGTTCAAATTTAATATTTGTGTGTATTTTTTGATACAGCTTTTATTAATGTATGGGCATAATAATTTTGTCTCTGTGGCACTATATTGAATTAAACTAATATTACAGTTTATGATATGTGTAGTAATACTCTAGTAATAAACACAACAGTACAGTACCTATTTTAAACTGTATTAACAATTTTTTTATTTTGACCGTATGGTTCCTTAAAAGTCTCCCTCACAATCCTTTGTCCTTGAATTTAAAGATTAAAACTTATAAAAACCAAATAAAGGTTCATTAGTGGTTATGATTGATAACTAATTTAAAATATTCACAAAGAAAGTGAAAAATTCAAAACTAAATTATTGTTTTAATATTATTAATTTTTACCATCGCGTCTCACTACCCGTTCAGGATATAAGCCTATGTAGTAATTACGCTAGTGTGTTAGGGATGAGGAGGGTTGAATTTAGAGAATATATACCCAAATTTACGTGGATAGATAGAGTGGGGATCAATTTAGAAAAGGACACCCTGAGTAAAATTGACAGGGATAGAACCATATTTCCTCGTTATTGGCAGAGTAGAAGATTTATAAGCAATTTTAATCTTCTGCTTCAAGAGGCTAAGAGTTCTATTACACTAGACATGTTCAAAGCAGCACTTAAAAATATGTATCTAAGAAAAGAGTGAAGTCAATGTTTAAGTTTCTATAAACAGTATAAATTAATATAGTTTTGGTTGACATATTTAGTTGTTTTGTTTTGCATGTTCCTGTTTGTGTACGATAACTATTGTTTATTCAGGTAATTTATGTTTATGTATTATGACTGTTTGGTTATACTATTGAAATACATGTTATTATTATTATTATTATTATTATTATTATTATTATTATTATTATTATTATTATTATTATTATTATTATTATTATTATAGATACATATTTTCAATATGGACGTTAGAAAATGGATAGTTATTATGTATGTTCTGAACCCACAATATTTTATCTTCCGTGATTCCCCTCCATGATAGCTAAAGTAATGATAGTTTGCGGACTATTAATTTGTACAGTTATATTATTTTATTTTATATAAAAATATCTGCAGCCAACCCCAATTATTTCTAATATTGTTCATATTTATTTGGTAAGGGGTGATAATAATTAATAGTAAGGTTATATTTTCTTGTTAATTATTTTTATTCCCTTCTCTTTATTTTATATACGTTTTAGTTTCTATTCTATGACGACGACATGTTTCGGTGATTTTTCACAATCTTCAAGTCTTTTTGTATTAAAAGATGATTGATTTTAATTCATACTATTGGAAAGTTTGTGCAATTTTACGGTTTTATACGGAATAATTTGAAGGGAGATTCCATATGAGCCATATAAAACCGTAAAATTTCACAAACTTTCCAATAGTATGAATTAAAATCAATAACCTTAAATACAAATAAGACTTGAAGTTGGTGAAAAATCACTGAAATCTGTCGTCGTCATAGAAGAAAAACTAAAACGTATGTTAAATAAGGAGAAGGAAATAAAAACAATAAACAAGAAGATATTATTATCGTTATTATTTTCAACAACCCAGATCTACCCCAGTTCTGACCATATATGGCCCAGATTCGGCCCAGTTCTGGCCAGATATGATTTTTCCACATGAGACTGTTGTATATTATAAAATGTTAAATATATAAATTATATATTTGACTAGAGTAGTTGAGTCACATGACAGAGAAGAAGAGGCTTTTTGTTTACATTCAATTATGTATTGTGTACCTTATAGTCACCCCTTCACTGTTTCCTTTCCGTCTCTCTCTCCTCTGTACTGTGTATATTTTTTACGGTCCTGGCGACCCATCATGTGCTACGGGGTGTGTTTTTATATACCTTTCCCACCCCTAACCTACTGAGGGTACATTTCAGCCCACCAGGGCGCCATATTATGTCTTTTTGAAATTATGTTATATGTTCAATGTCGTGTCTGTTCTCGAGAGCCCTTCGGGCTGGTGTCAACTGTTTGTTCCTTTATGTTTCTCGTGTATTATCCATGTTTATTGTTAGATGTTTAAAAAATTAAATAAACCCTTACAAACTAAACTAAACCTTATAGTCACAAAAGAAATAACTAAATATAAACATAACATGGTTTCAGAAGTGAACGGCGCGTTTGTTAAATTAGTTTTTTTAATGGAGAGCTGGACATTAATATACTGTCAAGTGGATAGCCTTAAAAAAACTGTGTTAGTAGTAAAACTGAGTTTTTGATGTTGCGTCATTGAAGTTAGCATAAAAAATAAGTCTGGAAAAATAATATTATCATAATGATCACTGTTTTTCTCCCACATAAACCATTAGAACTAATCGGCAACGTATCGGAAAATTGGCATAAGTTCAAACAAAGATACACACTGTTTATGAAAGCAGCAGGAAAAACGAAAGCCGAAGAAACTACTAAAATAGCCATTCTACTGGATTTGATTGATGAAAATGGACTTGAAGTATACAACACATTTAAGTATGCAACAGGAGAAGATAATGATAAACTTGAAACTATCCTGAAAGATCTTGAAGCCTATTGTCAACCACTAAAAAATGTGATTTTTGAAATATATAAATTCTTCAATATCTACCAGAAAAAAGAACAAACGTTTAGAACGTCCTAACGGAACTACAAACCTCTGCATATACATGTGAACTCAAGTAAGAGGATTCTCTCATAAGGGACAGGATCGTCTTGGGAATTCAAGATAATAATCTTCAAGAAAGCATGCTTCGAGAGCCGGACCTAACCCTAAAGAAGGCTGCAGAGTTCTGTAGAGCCGCTGAAGTCAGAAGACTGCAGGTGAAAACCCTTCAGGAAAAAAGTGTAGAATCAGTGAAGGTGCATAATAAAAGTGTCAAAGCTGTAAAAAGGCCCAGTGATAATAATAGGCCTAGTGGAAGTGGAAGTGTTCAAAGTTATGAATGTAAAAAATGTGGTTATATACACAAGCCCAGAGCTTGTCCAGCATTTAGGCAGGTATGTTCTAAATGTAAGAAATTAAATCATTTTGCTAAGCTATGCAATTCTAGACCTAGAAATAAGCAAGTACATTAAGTACTAGAAGTTGACCCAAATAATGTAATAGAAAATGATCAAATATCTAATGGAGACTAGAAAAGTGAAGCAAGCCCTAGGCTAGAAAGTGAATTTTCTAATCATTTGTTTATTGAAAAAATTCAAACAGATCTATCTAGTATTGATAACTTAGAACTAAATTCTGAGGTTAAAATTGACAGCGTAGGAAACATTGTTTCTTGGGTTGAAACCATTTTGTTGGATGAACAAAAAGTTAAATTTAAATTGGATACAGGAGCAGAAACTATCATTCTTGCCTTATGTGCGTACAATAAACTAGAGAACAAAAATAAGTTAACTGAAACTAATGCTATATTGCTAGCTTTTGGGGACAAAAATAAAATTAAGCCTGAGGGAATAGTAATAATAAATTGCTCTTCTCGTAATGAACGAAATCAACAGATTAAATTTGTAGTAGCAGATGTAAATTCAATACCTTTGTAAGACTTAAGTGATTGTCTTAAACTTAACTTGTTAGCAAAAATAGGAATAGAGTATATTACAGAGCATATAAGCAAAGCAGATGTTATCGCTAAGCATACTGAAGATTTTAATGGACTGTGGAAATTCCCTGGCAAACTTAACATGGAATTAAAAGATAATGTCATTCCAAAAATACACCCTCCTAGGCGTATGCCTCTAAGCTTACACACTAAATTCAAAAACACCCTAGATGATCTAAAAGAAAAAGATACAGAGGTTACTTCACTTACTGAGTAGGTCAATACTTTAGTTATAGTGGAGAAACCTAACCACACATTAAGACTATGTTTAGACCCTAAAGATCTTAATAATGCGATAAAGAAGGAACAGTTTTGGATTCAAAAAGCAGAAGAAATAATTTCAAGGTTAAGGGGAAAACAGTGTGTTCAGTGTTATATATGAAAGAAGGTTTTTGGCACATAGAGTTAAATGAGCCTACCTCATATTTGTGTACCGTTAATACACCATTTGGCAGGTATGGGTTTAAAAGATTACTCTATGGGTCAAGTTCAGCCCCTGAAATTTTTCAAAAAGAAATTTTGATATTTTTTGGTGATATTGAAGAATGTGAAATTTATTTTGATGATTTAATTATTGGTGGGTCTAGTGAAAAAGAGCATGATCAGATTTTAAATAAAGTCTTACAAAAGGCTAAAGCAAAAAATGTAAAGTTTAATAAAAACAAATTTCATTTCAGAGTAAAATCATTAAACTTTATAGGACAAAATGTTTCAAATGAAGGAATTAAACTTGATCCTGATCATGTCAAAGCCATTATAAAGATGGAAAGACTTAAAAGTAAAAAGGAGTTAATGAGGTTACTGGGGATGTCAAAGTACTTATCGCAAGACATACCTAACCTATCTAAGATAACTGCGACTTTGCGTTATCTTACTAAAAATTATATTGACTGGCAGTGGCTACCTGGACATGAACAAGTGCTTAATTTGTTAAAAAGTAAGTTAACAAAAACACAAGTATTAGCTATATTTGGTGACCTGGTGGTCTAGGGTAAGGTGTCAGATTTCTATGCTGGCGGCCAGGGTTCAATCCTCGGTCCCGGCAAAGATTTATCTGATTACCAAACCCTTCCTTCACCTCTGACAAGACATCTTGTGAATGTGGGGTATGCCAGGCCTCCACCGTGGTTCGGATTCCACGTTAAACTGTAGGTCCTTCATTTCATCTCACAATAACCCTACCATTACACATTAGCGTAAGTGCGTATAACCCGAAAGGGTAGTAAGACGCGGTGCTAATAATAATAATAATAATAATAATAATAATAATAATAATAATTAGCTATATTTGATAGTTCCAAACCGATAACGTTACAGTGCGACTCCTCTAAGGATGGCCTTGGAGTTTGTATTTTATAAAATGGACACCCTGTCTCGTATGTATCTAGAAGTCTTACAGAAACTTAACAAAGATATGCTCAGATAGAAAAGAACTTTAAGACATAACCTATGGCCTTGAAAAGTTTCACCAGCTAACCTATGGCAGACTTGTATACATGTTTAAACCAACCACAAACCTTTAGTAACCATAGTAAATAAAGACATTTCTAAAGTGTCTTCTAGGTTGCAAAGATTATATCAAAAATTAATCAAGTCTCAAATCAAAATTGCTTATGTACCGAGTAGACAAATGTTTATGGCAGATACATTATCTAGAGCTTACTTTTAAAAAAAAAAACAGTTAAAGATGATCCAGAAATAACATTTGTAATTCACTCGCTAAGTAACTAATTACGAATTACTGTGGAAAAAAAACTAAGTTCAAAATAGAAACAGAAAAAGACACAGATTTAAGTTTGCTCAAATACTTTTTTGTAAATGGCTGGCCAAACACAACATACAAATGCCCTAATAATGTTAAATTTTACTTTAATTTACAGGACAAAATTACCGTAGAATATGATTTGTTATTTATAGATGATAAGCTAACTGTACCAATTTCATTAAGAAAGGCCATGTCAACCTTAATTCAAGAAAGTCATTTAGGGATTGAAAAATGTAAATCAAAAGCTCGTTAAGTGCTATTTTGGCTAGGTATGTGCAAATAAATCCAAGAAATTGTACATAGGTGTAAAATGTATGAAAAATTTCGCAAAAGTAATGTCAAACAACCGATGATTAGCGATCCACCACATGATAGGCCCTGGCAAAAGTTAGCCACAGATCTTTTTGAATTTGGGTCCGATGACTATTTGGTTGTAACTGATTATTATACTAGATGGATAGAAATAGAAACTTTAAAAGGTAAAACAGCTAAAAATGTAATTCAAAAACTCAAATATATGTTTACTAGATTTGGAATACGAGGCATTTTGATCTCAGATAACATGCCTTTCAACAGTTTGGAATTTATAAATTTTTCCTTAGATTTTGATTTCTTAACTTTAACCTCAAGTCCACTTTACTCTCGGTCTAATGGACTTGCAGAAAAGTCGGTTTCAATAGCTAAAAATATGCTTCGAAAAGCTTACGAAGGAGGTCAAGATATTTTTATATCACTAATGGAATACAGAAATACTCCAAATAAAGATATAAACTTATCTCCAGCACGACTTATGCTAAACAAAGGGATTAAAAGTAAAATACCCACCTCATCTAACTTACTTAAACAAAATAATAATGATATCAATATCAAAGCTAAACTTATAGCAAAAAACATTAAGACAAAGATGCGGTTTGATAGGGGTGCTAATATTTTACCTGATTTACAACCCAACGAATCAATTTTAATACAAAAAGACAAAGTTTGGGAACCAGGTCAAATAGTAAACAAACACTTCACACCCAGATCTTTTATTGTAAAATAAAGTGATGGTAGGGAAATTAGAAGGAATTGGAAAGGATTAAGGAAGTCATTGAATCCACCTCCATCCTTTCATAATCCAGAGCCCAGCATAAATGATACAATCCCTCAAACTTCAATATGTAGTCCTATACCTATCCAACCTGAGACTATTCCTACAATAAAGCAAACCAGTCCTCAACCAAAGTCACCCCTATCACTAACTGCCTGAACTTGCATCGTCTAAAATAATTTCCAGAGCTGGTAGGATAATAAGAAAACCTATGGGACTAGATTTATAAAAATAAGAAAAGTGTTTTTTTTATACCAGTGCAATATTTAAATTAACTTTGTTGGAGGGGAACTGTTGTATATTTTAAAATGTTAGATATATAAATTATATATTTTACTAGTGTTGTTGAGTCACATGACTGGCTCTGCAGTTGTGAACTATTGTGACCCATATATAAATGAAAGCAGAGAAGGAGAAGAGGCATTTTGTTTATATTCAATTATGTATAGTCAAATAAAGAAATAACTAAATATAAACATAACAGGACTGTTGTAATAAACATCAAACTTTAAATTTAGTCTTTTCACCGTTCACTTCTAAACCTATTTCTTACTAGCAAGAAATGATTGTATTAATAATACATTTATTTATTTATTTATTATTTATCTGATACCCATATTAACTAAAACAATTCAATTACTATTAAAATTTTGTAGTTCAAACGTCTGTACAGTATTTGAATTGCGTGCTTTCTAATATGTAAGATACTAGCGCTTTAATTCTTCAATACTTGATCATGGGAACTAAAGCGTAGCCAAATCAGTATATCTTAGATTTTGGTATAGAGTAATGAGTTCAACTTGTCCTAAGTTTTATATCACCACATGTGAAATTTATAAAAAATTGCCATAAGACAAAATTACTTGTAAAAGAGTATTGATGGACCAGAATTTATGTTTGAAGGAATGGGTGTTTAATTCCTATAATTTTGTTTGGTAAGTTTTGTGGTTCGGATGTTGGTAGTAGATTGATTATGATGTTTATCGATGGACCCCATCTCGATAGCTTGACATTCGTCCGTTAAAGTTAAATGACAGGCATAGATAAAAAAGTGATGACAGGTGTCAAATTTCGCTTTGCCAAAGGTATGTTTCCTACGTTTTTCATTTAAACAATAATTAATAAAAAAAATAATACAGACCTTAAACCTAATATTGCACGTTTTTGTTCATTGTTTTCCATAATTTATTACATGTTATGAAGTTTTGTTTACCGATAAAATTAATGATGTTGATAGTCTTTAACTCCCTGACTCAATCATTCCCTGGTTGTCTTGAAATATACTTTGGTTTTCCAACGCCTGAGCTCCTATTTACTTTAGCCTCGAAAAGTACTAGATGGTCTTGGTTAGGTTTGTCATATTTTCAGTACGTAAAAAGACTACTTACTACACGCCATTATTGCAGGAAGTCTAGCCCTATATTTTTAGGATTTAGTGTAGATTCAAATGAAATCTATCGACAACACTGTCCAACCATAGCTTTTACTAAGAACACTTATAAACACTAATCCCATATAATTCTAATGCCCACTAAAAAATACTATGATTAATAATATGATGTCTTCTATAAGGTAGCACAGAAAGGTACCTATTATTTCATTAAGGCTTGGAAAGGACCTATATTTCGAAGAATGGAAAAATACCGGTAGATCTTGATAGACCCTAACTTAATCTACAGCTAAAAACACTTTATATGCCTAAAGACAATATTTAGGCTCACAATTAAATACTAATGCATGTATATAGATAGGCCTACACACCTTCTAAAGTATAATTTAGTGAGTAATGGGCTATGTTAAAATTATTTAAGGGGTTTTGTTATGTTGTGAAAAATGTAAAAGGGTTCTTTGACTTAATTTAATTGGGAAACTCTGCTTTACAGGTTGGCCCAGTCATAGTATTGGTCACTCTATGAAAAAATAAAGTTTAAATAAAGTGTCCTATTTCTAAAGGCTTATGAAATATTGTAGAGCTATTTAAATGTACATTATTTTGAATTTGGTGCATAATATTGCCCTTGTCTCCCACTATAATGCTTTACTCCCTTACACATGTGCAATGGTGTGAAGTGTTAGCTTTGTCTTGTGACATTTTAGAAGTGTTTTTAAAAATTCAGCACATCTTCACAAATGTCTACTTGCATATAATTCTGGAAAACACTCGAGCTGGAATTATATGCAAAGAAAACTGTTGACGGTATTCTCCAACAACAGAAATGGCACTACGATTGCAGACTCCGGAAACAAACAGCACATTTGTGTATTCAACATTTGTGAGATAGGTGACCTGGCGGTCTAGGGGTAAGGTGTCGGACTTCTATGCTGGGGTCTGGGGTTCAATCCTCGGTCCCGGCACAGATTTATCTGATTGCCAAATCCTCCCTTCACCTCTGACAAGATATCTTGTGAATGTGGGGAATGCCAGGCCTCCACCGTGGTTCAGATTCCACGTTAAACTGTAGGTCCTCCATTTCATCTCACAATCACCCTACCATTACACATTAGCGTATGTGGGTATAACCCGAACGGGTAGTAAGACGCGGTGCTACTACTAATAATAATAATAATAACATTTGTGAGGATGCGCGGCAATTTCAACAAAACTTCTATAAGGTCACTCTCAAAAGTCACAACAGCCAACTGATGTTTCACATTGTGCACATTGAAACATTGACACATAACGATGGGAGGGAAGGACAATATTGGTTGCCAAATTATAAATATTGTAAATTCAAATAGCTTTATCTTGGAAACTTATTGAAATAGGACATCTGTTCATTAAAGCTTTATTTCTTAGTATTACCGATACTATGAACTTTCAGAATATTAACCTTTAGGTACTTCTGTATGATAAATATGATTAAATGGCATTAATCAATTTTCAAACCCTGGCTTATTCATTAAATATAAGGATTAAAATGAGTGTTTGTCTTTAAAACCTATGGTTAAGTCATTAGTAAAATGTCCACATACCTGTGAAGCTAATAGCCTTCTTGATTAAGTACTTTCAAAAATGTCCACAGGCTTTACAAATATACATATCGTCACTCGAGAATGCAATTGTTCTATGTCCAATTTTTCACTTTTGTGTAAAAGAGCATTAAAGTTTGACCTTGTGTATAATACCAATGTTACTAGATGACAACTCGAGTTTGTATCTTCTTAACTAATTATATAGTAGTCTCAATTTCACCGCAGGTGAACCATATGCATTCTAAATAAACGTAAACACCAAATATCTCAAATTTAACAATTTTTGAGATAGAACACTTGCATTCTCAGGTGAAGATATATTTATCTACTTTATTATATTCCCAGCCCTAAAAAGTAGCTTAGGAGGTTGTAACTTCCCTAGGATTGCAGTTTTAAGCACAATTGACACATCCTCTTCATCTTAGAAATGGTTTTATTGTTACTTGTAGATTTTGACATTACTTTAACTTCATGGTACTGGATTTGGAAATATGGTTTGAACAACACATACCTACATAGCTATAATAAATAGGGTTTTTTGCTTCCACTAAACTTTACTAAACATAGTCCCCAACATTGAATTTACTAAATGGCATTCATAAGTTTCATTTACAAAATTTTGAAACCTGTTCACATCTAATAAACTGACCCCACATTATGTAAACTCTCGAAATCCTTGCTCTTTCTAGTTTGTTGTTTTAAATGTAATGTCAACATTTTGTTTTTGTAACCTAGCCTTGCTTGCTCTCATTTTTTGCTCTTTACATGATACTATTGGCAGGATTCTGAGTCATAATTGACAGAATATTTTCAGTGTTTTTTAAAATCTCTTTTCTCTTATTGTTGTAGTTTCAGGCCAAAATAGAGCTTTTTTTTTTTTTGAAAAAAAAAAAAAAAGTGTAGTTAAGTTATGTAGAAAATCATTTTGTTTGGATGTTGATGGGCTGATTTGAAACTAATGTGTCGAGACTCAGGAGTAGTAGTTTGCTGAACTTTGAATGATGTGTTAAGCAAGTAAACAGGATTATTTTGATCCTCACTATCAGTTCCTTAGATTGATTCAATATCTATCTGGGGAGTTATTTCCAATTTTTTTTTACCAACTTGAACATTTTGATGAATATCATTCACGTCATGTCTTGGCTCAGACTTACTTATCGGAAGGCCAAATAAAAAAATTAATTGGTGGTTCACAGACTTTTGTTCATTAATTATTCTTAAAAATTCATTTAAAAAGATGATAAACACACATATTAGACTGACATGTAAAAGTTTAAATACATTAATAATGCAAAACAATCCTAAATACCTTAACAGCCTAGTATGTTTTCAGGTTTGTTCAGTCTTGATCACCCTACCTAACGGCTTGTGATTTTTTTTCTTCGAGGATATTTTAAACATTAAGCCTTTGCTACACGACCAACAAACTTGAACATGTATGTTAAAGCATAGGATTAGGGATGAAATACAGGCCATACCGGCAGCCACACTTATGCACATAATGGAAAACCTGATTAAGCAGGTGCGCGAGTGCATTGATCAAGATGGATGGGATTGGAAAGGTTATTTTCAAAAAGTAATTATTTTGTTGATATGAAAAGCACAATGGATGTTTGAAGGTATATGAACACTGCACCACCTCTTGCCCCTACCTAGTTATCTAATAATGAAACCTGGCTGGCAAAATTTTCTTGTGAAAGCACGAGAACACTGTTCTCCCCTAAGACTTATTAGTGAATACTTTATTTTGGCTGTAATTTATTTTAGATGTAGATTATAAAATATGTATAGCTTGAATTATGCACCAACAACTTTGGGCGTAGGCCCACAAAGCTGAGGAGAAATTATAACTGGGGGTACGCAAACAAAAAGATTTTGTAGCACTGATCTAGACCTCTTTTCTTATTACAAAATTCCTTGTGTTTTCCAGATGAAATTTCCATTCTCCCAGACATTTAAAAAAGTAGTACTGTGTAGCGAAACTAAATTTAATCATTCATAGAAATGACAAGTGTCAAGTAATATTAATATATTGGGTGTTAGTGACAAACTGATTCAGGCTTTATATGGAAACTCGCTTTGCTCGTGAGTTGCAGTGAGTTTTCTTCGCAAGTGGATGTAAACTAATGTAATTCCAGAGCCTTTTTTTATATAGGTCTTACCGTTTAGCCACAAGAGACCTCCAAAGAAAGGTCCACATCGACTTTAAAGTTGCGCCTCCATTTTGAATTTTTTTCAGAGGTTAATGATTAAAATTTTGAACTTTTTGGAATTTTCCTGTCGGTTACAGGCTAGAAGCTATATGTTTGCCAAATTTCAAGTTTCTTGCTCATCTGGAAGTGGGTAAACATTAATGTCAGTGAGTGAGTCAGGCATGTGGCTTTATAGTAGTATAATATGCCTATGTTAGATGCCCCCGTCTTTGACATTGTACCAGTGAATGACATTTTGATGATTTTAAAGAATATTAAGGAACATTAATTTTTACAGACGATTGAGTTTGTAGAATGTTTAGTTTAAATCATCCTGGTCACTATGTATTAAATCTGATTATAAATATTCAGGCTTATGGGAGGAAAATGTGTTGTTAAACTCAAGCTTCTAAGATGCAAAGGTGACTTTTTTCATTTTCACTAAAGAAATCACTAAGATAAGTGATCATCTTGAATTTTGTCCCTGTGGACAGAAGTATAAATGTTAAATCTAAGGGGGTGTAAATTATTGGAACACAACACCCCTGATATACCAGTTATCGACATACCCTGACTGGTACAACTACATTTATAATTTATTGTCTTAATACACAGTACTTATGGAAATAATTTTATATGATATTTATTCAGGTATTGGAAATATATTAATCAGTAACTTCTGTCCAATCTTTGATATGGTGATAATCATTGGAAAAAACTAATGCCAATAACTGGTGTACAATGCATTTATATCTGGCACCTTTAATAAAACTACTCTGATGATCAAATGGTTAAATATAACACAGGGATGGACAACTATGGCCTTACAGTGTGTTCAATCTTGCCAGTGGGATAAATAATTTAATCCCATGTGTTGTTTCCCTTCATGAGAACCTGGTCACAGACAATGTCGAGAATTTCTGAGCTCTTTGGATTTGATTATTCAGATGTAGCCTACTGTTCTACACTAAGAGGATATGGCCTAGTACAGGCTACGTCTTTGAACGTGTATGGAATTTAATTCATGCGCGATCATGACATATTTGAAGAATTTTCAATGCTAGAAGATCAAAATTACCTCTGTGACTTTTCATTTTATATTACTCTTCTCTCCCACATGAATACACTAATTATAAAGCTTCAAGCAAAAAAAAAAAGTTTATGGATGAAATTTAGGGACATCTAAAATCACTTAAAATGCAGCTACCTGCATTGATGGCCGCATAGGATAACTCACTACTCTTGCAGTAGACCAGGCTGCTGATAATAGGGAGATCGAGGTTCAAATCTCAGTCAGGCATACTAAGGGTGGTTTTTCACTCTCCTTCCACACAAATATGGATACACTTCCTATAAATATAACCTTCCTCATTCCTAAAACCATTAGTGTAATTAGTACAGAAGCGGATAACCCAAACAGGTAGTAAGACACGGCATTAAAAAAAATGGAGCTTTCACTGAGCTTAACCTAGATAATTTTAGCATGCCATTTAACATGATTGATGAAAAAGTGAAAAACTGAATTACAGTGTCCATTGATTGAACTGCAGTGAATATCTCGAGTGAAGCAGGCTTTTTTAAACACAACAAAAATTTATTATTATAAAACCATGGCAAAATCAACATTTCTAAACTTGGTAAATCATACCCAAGAATAGATGGCATTGTTTTCATCCTTATATTCATGCAAACCAATATTTTTAACCATAAAACTTAGGAAAAGTGATCTTAAAAACCGACATACTGATGAGTATCTGTCTTCTCTCTTGAAAATAACCTCCTCACAGCTTAACCCAGATTATGAAGAAATGCTGGAAGCTCATTCACAATTTCAATCCTCTCACACCCTATCATATAAATTGAGACGGCCAATACATGTCCTCAAAGCGAGAAAAGAACCTCTGTCCAAACACCATTGTTAGTGTGTTTATAGACTGACATGTGGTGTGTGTCTTTGCTTCATCTTGTTGTAAGTAGACAGAAGCTAGGTCAATATTGTGTTTGTGTAGTTCTGGAAACACAAACTCATTCAACATACTTAACAACATAACAATCTTATGTTATAGTAACTGTATGCCCATTTTGATATTAAAAAAATTAGGAAACAATAATCCCAAATACTGAAATTCTTCACCAAAATATTACCTGATGACCGAGTAAAGGTTTCCAATGGAACTCTTGAGGATTTATTTGATTTCAGTATTTCAGGTTCTGTTTGTTTGCATTGCTACACAATTCAAAATGTGCTTTGTCTGACTTTATCATTCGCCAAATGAGATCTTGCTGCTCTGTCAACAACTGAGTAAATTAATTACAGAAAGTCTTGTATGCAGCATTATCGCTGTCTGACAGTTGATGCACCACCTGAAGCTAACATGGGTGGAAATTAAGGTCTGTCTTTTTTAACAACTGACCTAGTGACTTGTCTGGAACACGCTCATCTCTCCTGATATTGAAATGTTGCCAAAAATTTTTACATGCCACTTATACATAATCACTATTTTTGGAGGGGAAAAAAAACCCCTCTATAGTGAAAGCACGTTGTGCAGCAGACTAACACACTATATTGACTAAAATTGTGTCTCTAGCTCCTCATGCGTTCCCTATATTATTTCTACCCAGGGTTGTCAGAGCTCTGCACATGTCAAAATTGAAGGTGAACTCCCTGCCACCCTGTATTTTGCAAGATTTGATGAGTTGTGCAATAAGTATTGATTGTAGCCAGGTCATCACTAAAATCATTAGGGAGGCCCCTGGGAGAACTGGATATATATATATATATATATATATTATATATATATATATATATATATATATATATTAAATTCTACATACTCCTAAGCTACTTATTGTACCCCCAGGGGTACCACAAATTGAATATCACTGGTTTAGACCATAGGCCTACGTAGAATTAGGTCTAATTCTTTGAACTTTGTAGCCTATTGTACCTTTCTAATACCTAATACGAAAATTAATTTAATGTATAGGCTATAGTCCAAAGAAAGAAACTCGCTTCAGAATGTATATAGACAGTATTTTTAGTTACTTTTAATTTCAATGGATATAAAAAACATTTAAAAAATATTTGCCTAAATTTTATTTTCAATTAAAGTTCTCAGTATAAAGATTATAACTTATAAAAAAGAATTCATAATTTTTAATTTCATATTCTATACCACATTGAAGTTATATAATTACTATGACATAATAGACAATTAAATTTGTTTTTACTTGAGTAGGTATTTTTTTAAATATGGATAAGTGTACTTAAACTCAATCCATTGTCATTATGGTCAACTATTAAATGTTTTAAGTCCCATGAATTGTGTTTAAAACAATGAAGGAATAAGCTCAATACCCTACCAAATTGCACCAACAATTTGTGGGAGATAATATACCATTGTAAACTGGACTTGATTGTAAACTGGACTCGCAGATTTCCTTGTATTTACAAAATACTCTTATCATTCTGAGTCATTCCCCAACTAAACACTCAGTGCTGGTGCCAGCATGTAGTCTCAGAATGTTAGAAATAGCAAAGGTAAGCAGCTCTGACTGAAGAGATAGTGTCCTTGTAAGCATTTAGAGCTACAAACATTGATGGTAAGCAACACACCCTGAGTTGTTTTTTTTTTGTAGCTTTGGCAGCACTCCATTTAAAAGCAATGTTGTTATTATTATCAGCACCGCGTCTTACTACCCGTTCGGGAGCAATGTTGTTCATTGGAGGAAGCTTTGATTGTGTGTTGGAGACAATATTTGTGATTTTTCTTTGGCTAAAGTTATGTCTATTAGTCTCTTATCAGTGTTGTGTTTATTTATATAAGCCTATTTTATCACTTAAATTTGTATTCTAATAACATTAGATTTATTTGATTATTTTATTTGTATTTGTATAACAAAGTTTTAAAATGTGGGGTACCTAATGTGAAAGGTTAGTTGCATTTTGTCTCAATCTATATAACAATGATGCACTAGAAATTTATAGCCTCATTTTTTTAAGAAACTGGCCTATATTTTAGGGCTTAGCCATTTGACTAGATATTTTAAACTACTATGGTTTATTGTGTATCCTATTCCTAATTTATTTATCATTTCTATGTCTATTCAGTGGCGGATATAGGGGACCTTTTTAGGAAGGGAATGTTGGGGGTAAATGTTGCAGGAAAACTAAATTATAAAATATGCAAATTTCAATAGTAGTCCATATTCTAGGGTTCAGTAATTATGAACAAAAAATGAAGCCACCACAAAGAGGGCAGTTTGATAAAACCAAATTCTGTTAAATATGGGAATAAGCTTTTGAGTCAGGTTACACAAATAACATACCATACTTATAGTCCAGTCAACGAATGCTCAAATATGGGTTGTAGGCAGACTTTTGTGCACACTTTTTGAATTTTGGGCTGTGTTCGGAGGTGTTTGGAGATGAATATACCAAAAGTCCTGGGGTCTGCGAGGGAGATAGCTCCAGGGGCTCCCAAAATTTGTCCCTGTTTTTTGTTTTTTGCTTATATCTCGATAATGGTTGGTCCTAGCGAAAACCTCATATTATACCAAATTAAAGTTGTCAAAATTTGGCACAAAATATTTTATCTATTAATTTTTTTCTTATCCCTAACCGTTCTCATGTTATAAGCTATTGAAAATTGTTATTTTTTAAAAAAAACTTTCACACAGTTTTTGACATATAATGTCTTGTACCTTGTAAACTGTTATATTTAGAGCAAAAGTGCTCAGATACAAAGTTGGAGAAGATAAAATTATCTTCAAAATGGTATCTAATAAAGAAATATCTGCGGATTACATCAAAAGTTATACCTATTTGCAAAAATTATAAAAATTTCAATCAAGTGCAAAAATTACCAAAGGTTATTTTTCCTGGTAAATAACGGTTATATCTCCATACAAATGATTTATAACACGTACCAACACATATGTACCATATACATAAATTTAAATTGCTATATAATTTAAATTCTGTGTGTATTACAAGTTTTCTTACTTTCTTATAATATAGGTAGTTATAATAGGGTTAAAACATTCAGGGAGGGAGTAAATGTTTAATAAAAACAGCACAAGTCGCAAAATGTTTCTATTAAAGAAATAGTAAAAGTAGTAATATAAATGTAAATGGTAGCATAAAAGTAAAAGTAATCAAATAAAACATCTTAATTTTTCCTTTATATTCTGGGCCGTCCTGGATTTCGTCAAGTGACTCTGTGTCATCACTGTCGATGGGAAGAATTTTGTAATCCTCATCCTCATTGAACAGAACACTGTTCAGGCAGTGAGCGGAACACTGTTCATGCAGTTGCTATGGCACTTGTGGCATATAGTGGAGCAGTTCATACCAGCCTTCTTGCAACTGCAACTTTGATGCATTTGCAGAACATTAAGTTCAAAACAGCTTCTGGGGCTTTCAAGTCTGTGGTGAGCAGGGGCTCGAGCTTATCCCCTTCACTTGATCGGTGTTTAAGTTCCCACACCCAGAGTTCTGGGGAAGCTTGTTAACCAACCAGGCCTGAACTTGGAGGTAAACTCGAAAGCTATGCTGCTTTGCTGCTCCTTCAGTCGGTGGAAGGGCCATGATATCTGATTTCATGATGGTGACAAACTTGACAAAGGAGTGGTACTAAAAAGCGTTGAGAGAAGTCTCTTTTGGTGGTGCAGCATACTATTTGAGGAAACCCCTACTGACAGCTTCTTCACTGTCACTTGGAGAGGACGTGGTACTGGTGAATACCTCAGCAGCAGAATTCTAAATGTTAGCTTTTTTTTTTTTGTACAACTCCACAAAACTGACCTTTCCCTTTTAGAACCCTGTTAACGTCGTGTCACACCCAGTGAAAGCATGCAGGAAGAGGATGTGCCGGTGACCAAGTTGTTGCAGCTCCTTTGATGAGTATGTGCTTGCCTTTGTTTTCCCGCACCCAGGCTTGAAGAAGATGATTTTTTGAGTTTCTGGTGTTAATGCCATCAAGAGTATAATGAGATCAACATCTTTGACAAACACTGCAACATTTGATGACGTTTTGGATATTTATATAGCTGTAGAAATGATCGTGTCCACGTCGTCTGGAGCCTCTTGAGTATATTCCATTGCTCCGTAATGCAGCTGACAGTATTGCAATGAGTTGAGATTTGTTGTGATTGTTGGAGAGGAAATGTTTTTGCTTGACGGTGATTTCGGTGTCTTCATTGAAGTTTATGTCAACTGATTTCTTGACTCGATACCATCACCTCTGTTCGGCTGTTTTAGTGTTTTTTGGCAGAGGAGGAGTAGCCATCGAACACAACTGCACAACTCTTTCTTTGATAGTGTCTGAAGATGTAGTTGATATAAACTTCGCAAATATTTGAAATTGTAGAACCTCTTGGCCAAATAACTTTGTGAAGTAGTAAACCTCCATTAATGACAATATCAAACTCTTTAAGGCCGATGTCTGTGGTGGGTTTAAATATGCTATAAAGTACTGCTTTCTAAATTTTCCTCATTCCTGCTGCGTCAAGTAGGACTAATGGAAATGGAGCCAACTCGTACTATAAATATTGTTTCAGGCCTTTGTCTGTTTGCTTATAAAGATCCTCTGAAAAATTAACAAAGGATCAACGACAACTGGTTCACCTTGTATTTTGATAGATGTTGTCACACTGGAGAGAGGGAGCACGCAATCTTTACGTGTCAACTTGACCTTTGAAAACAGGGTACCAACGATTTTCTCCATTGCTGCCTTGCCCACTGCAACAGATTTGAAGCATGTGATAGTTTAATCCCCCACAACTCCAGTTGCTATTGAAATGATGTTTTCATTTACAGGAAATGGGTCATGATTTTCAAACCATTGAGAGACTTTTTGAATGTCAGCCACATCTCGTGTTTTGCAGGCAGTCCCAAAATCTTCATGTTGCTTACTTGGGGCAAACAGAATACCAGTGAATTCTTCCATTGATGTACAAATGCTGTGGGTTGCAGTTGTTCCCAATATCCACTTGATGGGAGGATTCAAAAGCAGGGGTGGTTAAACATGAGGAAGGGGTATCACGGAAGGTGTCACTAAAAAGTGGTCCTTTTGGGTTACGAATGTTTGAGTCGTGATGTGACCTTTTGTCAATTGGATCTTTTGATCAAGATGTGGCCATTTGTCATGCATGTTTACATCTACCATGATGAACAAATCAGTGACCTTATTATTTTGTCGGCTCTAGAGAACCTTTCAGAACTAAAACTTTTGTCATGCGACTTCTTTACTGACAATGTGAAAAAATATTTTGATTTGAAGGGCAACAATATTACTTGACTATATTTAGAGCATATAGAGGAAATTGATATGAATGCACTTGTGCATATCAGTCAGTTTTGCCTGAACATAAAAATGTTAAGTTTTCTACAATTTTAGTAATTGGCGGATGTTTCTTTATTACATACCATTTTGAAGATAATTTTATCTTTTGCAACTTCGTTTCTGAACACCACTTTTGCTCTAAATATAACAGTTTAGAAGGTACGAGACATTATATGTCCAAAACCGTGGTGTGAAAATTATAAAAAAAAAAAAAATCAACAGCTTGTAACTTGAGAACGGCTAGGGATGAGAAAAAAATTTATAAATACTATGCTGTGCCAAATTTTGTCATCTTTAATTTGGTATAATTTGACGTTTTCGCTAGGACCAACCATTATCGAGAATAAGCAAAAAAAACCAAAAGCAGGGACAAATTTTGGGAACCCCTGGAGCTAGCTCCCCTTGTAGACCCCAAGACTTTAGGTATCTTCATTTCCAAACACCCTCGAACACAGCCTAAAAGTAAAAAAAAGTTTGCACAAAAGTCTGTCTAGAAACTATTCCTTGACTGGGCTATTAGGACTAAATATTGATTCAACTTTATCCTGGAAATCGCACATTAATCATATCACAACTGTAGCTGATATTAATAAAAGTCTTTAACAAATACCTTCTCACAACTTAAGGCTTATTTACTTTACAATTGTTCACTCACATCTTAGTTGCCTTAATGTTGTTTGGGGATGTGCAAATAGGCCTACCACTTATCTTAAACCACTCATGGTTCTTTAAAACAGAGTGATATAAAAAAATCTGTACCAACATCCTCATCAACACAATCCATTTGTAAAAAAAACAAAAATATTATAACTAGACAAACAGATTTACTATGATTTTTTTACACAACTAATAATAACATAATTATCTAAATAAGTCTTGAAAAAAAAAACCATCCTGGATGTTCCACCAGAGATTTGAATAATTTGTTTAACAAAGGACGCCCGCAGAATTTTTCCCTGGGGGGGAGGGGGGGTAGACCGGGAGGCGTGGAATACCGCCTAGCATGGCAGGGAAGCCTCAAATGACGCTTTTAAGGCAATCCTTGTCTCCTGAAAATAAGATACAACATTAGAAAAATGTTTTGAATCTATCCAAATTTGTGGTTGGACATTTGACCATAACGACTTGAATGGTGAATGTGGTTGGAATTGCTCACGCATGCGCCAAACTATCAACCCTAAAGTCAGCAGGCTTTTGGCTGGAGGCATTGTTTGAGCGCTAGTTAAGAACACTCTTGGGTGGGAGTAGCCTACTTCTAATAGTTATACAACCTCAGGATCTCAAGGGGGTTAATTGCCCCCCTTGGTCTTACCCTGCGAGCGCCCCTGGTTAACACAGTCCACTATGGGCTTAGATCAATTCGTTGAGTTGGAACTAGGCTCCTAAACAAATGTTCAAAAATCTTAAGGCTCTTCCACCATATTGATTTAAAAAACACTCAAAAAATGGACTAAAGAAATGACTATAGCATGATGATGATATACCCACTATACAACTTTGCCTTAGGGTTGTAAACAGTGATATTGATATATCAACTAAGTTAGAAAACTGTAATCCTTTATTTTGTTTGTTTCTACTCGTGTTTTGTTAACACATTATCATTGTGTAATATAGGGATTGTTTTTTCTTGATTTTTGTTAGCTTTGTTTTTGTACCCACACATTTAGTATATTGTGTTGTTTTTTGTTGTTTTTTTCCACAAGCTAATTCTAATATAAATCATTTGCGCCAAAATAATTCATGAATCATAAGGGGTGATACAGGTTTTTAAAGTTTTAACATAAGGAAAGGTTGGACGATATAGGGGGTAAGGGGAGATTTTGATAGTGGGATGGTAAATTATATATAACCGCTATGAATTGTGGGAATGCAGCGATGTCACATGAGCAGTAGGGTCTAGCTCAGGGTCTTCACAAACAAGATAAATATACTCTGTTTTAATGTGACGGTGGATTGGCAGGTTTCAAATTGTCCAGGAATACAAATATGACAGCCTTTAACATACTTTTTTAAATACCACTGACACTCTATTTGTGGGGTGAAGTATTTATATTTTTATTTTAAGTAAATTTAATCCTAAGGCAATTTCAGTTACGTTATCGATGAATATGTCATTATTCAGTCAACTTAAAACCGGGAAATCTCTTGGTGCGCTGGCAGCCCAATCTACACTTGGAGTCTGAATATCTATTGATACTGTGGGTTCCATGTTTTATTGGGACTATACCATAGTGAATGTAAACAAATCATTAAATTAAATGTACATTGTAACTGAGTGCTTTGGTACAATTCCACTTCTGCAAACTTTGAGAGATGACTGGAGATGAGTTGCATATCTTAAATCTACACATGTTAAGTTTATACCAATAAAGTCCAGTGATGTAAAATACCAAGGTATTTTTTATAGGTAAATACGTAGGGTATTTATCTAAAATGGGTATTTAAGTGGGTATCTATAGTTTGTATTCAGGTTTAACTGTTTATTTACCCATGAAAAGTTTATTCATGCCATATATTGACCAAACTGATTAGGGTGTAGTGGGTTAAGTGGGTAACCAGTGCAAGTGGGTATGTGCACTATAATTATTAATGTAAAGCCTATTTATATTCATTTTATTCAAACAAGAAATTGTAGTTTGTTTATTTATCTAGAAGTTCTGACAGTTTCTTTGGACCATTTTGTAACATTGTTTTTATAAAAAAAATAGTCCCCAAAACCTTGCCTTTCACCTTGAAATCAAAGGTTGTAACACCAAATGTAAAAAAGTATAGGCAACGTAAGAGACAAGATAAAGATATACAAATAGGCTTGTTTTTCTTGGTTTCAACTGTAGTTTTACATATAAATTTGTGAAATTACAAAAGGCCTTAGTCTTTGAGGTAGACCCATAGCACACACCCCGAGATTTTTCATGCCAGGATAAGTGGGTGTTAGTACCCACTTGCCCCAGAATAAAGAAAAAGGTTCAAAGAAATCACAGAATTGAAAACAGAAATTGCAGAAGATGACAAAGAAATTCCATATTGATAAAAAAACACATAGAATGTTGAAACTGTGACCATTGCAGACTCCTTTAGTCAAGTTGTATCAGTTTCAAAGAAGAAGAAAAGAGCATGAATGATCATGTCTGATTCTTTCAGTGAAAGGGTGAAACCGAGTTCATCTGAATCATAAAGTGATGGGGAAGCTTCAGTGGGAACGTGAAGGAAACAAAACAAGTTGGAGGTTGGATGTTGGTCCAATACTATCTAAAGAATAGTAAAATATACTATGTTGGACAGATTTTTGAAACTCGAGTATTTGATTGACCATTTCAGAGTAAAATTCACAAGGCAAAAAAGAAGAACCTCCAGGGTTCACCTCTTTTGTATGGCCAGCAAGAAAATATGAGGCTACAATAGAAGACAAGGGCATTTTGACAGCTTTACTTGAGCCAAAACTTTGAAGGTGGGAAGTCTTAATTTTTCCCATCCAATTTGATTCTTACACATTTGTAAATAGTTAACATGTAAATAACACGTCTAGTTTAATAACAAGGAACTAAACAACCTTAAGGTGCGGCAGAAGGGAGCGTGAGTAATTTTACAGTTTTTATAGCATTACTTTTTTTGGCCAAACTAAATAAAATATTTCTCTAGTATCAACATAGAGTTTAGTTTTTCTGCACATGCTAATATCAATAGATCTTGAATATCTGCCATGGGTGTCCTGGAATTTTGTCAACACTTTTTAAATAAAGAAAACCAGCTTTGACAAAATTCCAGGTTTCCCTTGACAGATATTCAAGATATGTTGAATGTGTAGAAATCTAAACTCTATGTTGCTACTGGAGAAATATTTGATTTATTTTGGCCATGAAAGTTAAATTAATTTACTCTTCATTTTTTATGAGTTCTACAGTTTTTATTTCTACATCTCTTAATTTCGCAATCTTTTCGCAAAGTACGGTAGTTATCTGAGTTTTTTTTCACATTCTAAACTAATTTCAAGAGTAATATTTACTAATAAATAATTATAAATCTGCTAAAATGGTTGTACTTTATGTAAAAGTCAGATTTTTTAATTTTCTGGCTCAAAGTGTTGACATCCACAACAAAGTTCATAACTCGGGAACGGATTTACGTTTTTGACCCTTGAAGCAGAAGTGACGTACTACATACCCATTTTCCTTATTATTATTTGGCTGCTATGATATAGAATATACAGGCCGAGCGGGTAACTAGAATAGATATATTTAAAGAAGGATAGGTATCCTTCATTTACTCTGTAAGGTAGCCAGCCTACCTTGCATTACTCCATGATGGCATAACTTATAAGATAGAATCATAGTATAATCCATAAAGGTAAGTCCTGTCAGGGTAAACCAAGTGTACAAATGTTCAACCCAGTTTACTGAATTTGCTAACACATAATATATATTTGCATAGTGATAGTAAGTAACTTTTAAACACAGAGCAAGTACTGATAAGGCTTTGTAAATGTATGTAGGCATTAGATGTATCTACTATATACTGTTAATTCAAAGTTTGGAGTATTGTAATGTTAACATTGTATTAAAAATTATAATGATAAACACTACAAAAATACTAGATTTTTTAGTATTTTTGTAGTGCCAAAACTTATTAGAAATGTTAGTACCAGAACAAGTGAAACGAGTGATCTTGATGAAGCTAAGTAGAAGTCCATTTAAGAGTTGGGAAGTTGGCCTGGTTATAAAACACTGCCTCAGACAAAGTGAATAACTTTTATTTTCATCTCCATCAATAGAATGTCCCTTATCTTAAAATTCTTTGCACTGTTTTATGACACTCTAGTTTGACAATATATTTTTTATCTATAAAAGATTGTTAATGGAAACTTTTAGCATTGCGTTTTACTACCCATTCAGATTATATACATATACTAATTGCGCTAATGGTTTTAGGGATAAGGAAGGCTATATTTAGAGGAAGTGTACCCACATTTTGTGTGGAGGAAGAGTGGAAAATCATTTTGTAAAAGACCCTCAATACAATCGACCGAGATTCAAACCTCTATCTTCTCGTCATCGGCAGTCTAGTCTACTGCAAAAGTGACCCCTTAGACCATGCGGCCACCAAAGTGGGTTTTATATAAACTTAAATGCAAAATCAGCACATTATAGTTTATCATGAAAATACTGTGGAAGCCATGACAAATTCATGAAATTAAAATTTGGTCATGAATGTCATGAAAGTGTTGTATTTAAATTTGTAGGTCTGGTCAGGAGTATTATAAGTTAAGGCTATTATACCATTAAAAATAATATTTTTAGTACTTAAATTTTACATATTCAGTATATGTTTTCCAACTATAACAGTACTGTCTCATGAATATATTTTTTAATTGTGCCATTAAGAAATGCATAGGCCCTATATTTTCCACTTATGATATTATTTAGAAATGCATATATATATTCTATAATTATGACATAGAAAACTAAGAAAATCAGAGAGATTATTACTGTTGACATTTTTAATACTTTCTAATTATTCATCAGTCTTAATAATAGCTATTCTTAGATATAGAAAAGTCTTGAAATATTATTTGTTTAAATCCTTAGGTAGCCTCTAATGTTTTAAATTAATTGATTTATAATGACATTTTAATCAAAGCATAATTCATTTTATCCACTTAGTGAGTTTCCTTTTCTCTCTAGGCAAAAATTGGTGATACAGGTGTTGCTTACATTTTATAAAATAAGGCGAGTGAATAAATATAGTATGCGTATAACCCGAACGGGTAGTAAGACGCGGTGCTAATAATAATAATAATAATTATTATTATTATTATTATAATTATAATAAATATAGTAAATTAACTTATCCTACTTTATATGTTTTAGCCGATAATTTTCCTCCTTTGAAAATACATAAATCATTTATTTGTATTCATATTTTACAACAAAGTTGAAAGTGGCATTCATAATAATACAAATATTAGTTCTCTCTCTATTAGGGACCTATATACATTTATTAAATATATTGAGAATCATTTCAATCTGCTCACTACAGAAAACATTGTCTTCAGAGTCAAAACTGAAAATAACTATAATTTTTTGGAAATTAAAACTACAGTGACTGACTTTCCGACGTAGGTACTAGAATTTGTAAGAATACTAGCAATTTTTAAAAATAATTTGTAATATAGTTTTGTGTTTATTATAAAGGTGAAATAGTTTATAATGTAGACTTATCAGTGCAGACAATGAGACAAAGTTTCCCCAAACCTTCCACTGGACAGTTATATTTTGGTATGAAAAAACAAAATTAAAAAGCTTCAAGTGCTGTTTTTTACTCACATTTGAACTTAATTGGTTTTGTACAGTCTCTATTTTGTTTATGATCGTTATTGATATCACAACACTGATTGATATTGAACTCAGAATGTTAACATAAAGACACAATATTTTTGTGTGCACATGTATTTACATCAATTGTTATCATTGACTCAAATTAAAAGGAAATGCTACATCAATGGCCTAGAGCAATGTTTCTCAAACTTCTCACAAATACCGAACCACCTTGCACACTGTCATTAACACACTTTGAAAACTACTGGCCTTGAGAATTAAAAACAATCACTTTGAAATAAAATAATACCAAGTGAACCAAGCACAGATTTTATCTGAAGTCCTGACTCCCGAGTCAGTGACAGGTCAAAGTCAAACATACTATTGCTGAACTAACTCTCATTGACACATGTCAAAAATGTAACACACACACACACCTTAAAATGATTCTTTAAAATGAAAGTCTGAAATTAACAACTATAAAATCCTTGGTAGCCGCATGGTCTAACACGCTGATCTTGAGTTTGACTAGATTGCTGAAGACTGGGAGATCGAGATTCAATTTCGGCCAGGTGCACTGATGGTGGTTTTTCTTAAATGGTTTTCCACAATCCCTCAACACAAATGCAGGTGTATTTTCTCTAAATCAAGCATTCCTAATCCCAAACCCATTAGTGTAATTAGTACATTGGCATATAACTTGAACAGGTAGTAAGACACGGCGCTAAAAAAAACTATAAAACATGTATTTAACCCCAGCCGCCTACACCCCATGTGTTAAATTAAGGGAGAAGTCCCACCAAAAATCTAAAAAACTTGTACTACTAACCTTAAATCGGATGGCAGTTAATATTTAATAAATATGTAAATTTTTCTCCTATTAAGATAAAGGTTGGTTGTTTTAACAAAATTAATTTAATTTCTGTGAATCCAACCATTAAAAAGATATCCATTATTGAATTCCAACTTTTTTAAATAATTTGTATGAATTTTCTTCCATGATTATGCCCAAAATACTTTTTCAAAAGTTTTATGTTTCTGTTTTCAAAAAGATTGTTTCTTTGGCTATTTCCTGGATATTTTAGAATTAAAAAATAATTAAAATATGTTTTTAACTAATAATTTGAACAAGGTTCGTATTAAAAAAAAACTATATTTATTAAATAAAAATAAACTTAAGGGGGTGCCTACTGAAGTGCTGGAATGCGTTACAGACGTTCAGGAAATGGTTAGGTAGTGTTTTATTTTTCTAAACTTTACTTAAGCTCAAATGAATATAAAAGGTGGGAACATGCTTATCTAGTACTCTCAACCTTACATTTTAATCATATATATATATATATAAAATTAATGAAAATTCAAAATTTGCTCATTTTCAATTGCCCTTTACGTATATTGTCACAGTTCTGAGATGAGGGTAACTACTAGATAATCCTAGATACAACCTTTCAGGACAAATAAAGTAATTTTTTTGATAAGGTCACGACAGAAAATGTAAAGATAATTGATAATTCCTTTTGCTGTTTTGACGCGTCAAAGCTAATGCTTTTCAGCCATCAAGTGGTGCAGCCATATCCTCTATGCTTTAAAAGTAAAGAATAGCTGGAGAAAGAAGGAAAGGCAATTGACTCCATGCGCATGCACCCTTTTATTTGGATGTCTGCCTTCGCCTTGTTGAGAGTTGAGTCAACGCACGTCCCATACAAAAACAAAATTTTAATCATTACATGCAAGATAAAATTTAATTTTAATAAAGCCCAATTCAGCTCAGTTTTAAAATGAATTTAACTAAAATTAATTCTTGTGAATGTGGGGAATGCCAGGCCGCCACCGTGGTTCGGATTCCACGTTAAACTGTAGATCCTTCATTTCATCTCACAGTCACCCTACCATTACACATTAGCGTAAGTGCGTATAACCCGAACGGGTAGTAAGACGCGGTGCTAATAATAATAATAATAATAATAATAACTAAAATTAATGAAACTTCCAAAGCAAACAAATACTTTCAGTATTAAAATGAATTTAACTAAAATTAATTCAGCTCTGATATGTGAAGGTTAAATCTAAAACAATTATTACAAGTCTTAGTGCCTGATTAGTAGTCTCAACTGAAAAAGTTCCAAAATCAGCTCTACAATATAAAAACCTTGAGCAACATATTTAATTTCTGAGGAAGTGTGAATTTGCCGTTTCCATAGTAAACAAAGCCTGTAATGTTTAACCCTAAATATCACAATATTTAGGGTTGTATCAAGATCTAGAAGCTTACCTATGATATACTGTAAATTGAAGCGACTTTTTGGATGGATACCTAAAATTTTTAATAATCACTGAGCACTATTGATTGAAAGCAAGGATTATATGCTAAGTATTGACACGTGTTTCTGAATTATTGCCTACATGTTGGAACTGCGTGAAGCTAGTCTCCCTCGGCCAGTAATGTACACCTCTTAATACGTTGTAAATAAAGAACTAATTCAGAGACTGCAGGTTTTAAACCACTAATAATGCACTAAATATTGACAAATGTTTCAGGATTAGTGCCTTAAATGGTGAGATAAGCTTCACAAATTTCCACCAAGGTGCATTAGCGGTAGGTTTTTAAATGTGAAATTCACTTTGGTTCTATAATATATCTCCACACGCTAATATGAGAGCACTTTTTTCTTATCAAATACTTCCTCGTCCCTAGTAAACTATTTTTTATAGTTTTTTTCCCCCAAAAGTAGCAAAGGATTATTTTTAACCAAAACTGTTATTAAAAATTCTTAAGAAATTAAATTTAAGAATAATATTTTTCACATGACTTCATAATAATAAAATAGGGCACTGGAATAATTGTTTTAAAATTTTTAACTAAAATGTTAGATTTTTTTTCAAAAATACAAGTTTTATGTTACAATAATTAATACTTGAACATGCTTGACAAAATTAAATCCTGTATTATAATGCATGCATATAATATGTCCTAGTAATAAAAGGCTCAGATAACTACACTTTTTGTCAGATTTTTGAGCTACATGCTGAAATACAAATTATTTAATATGTAAGGCAAAGCATAGTGATTTCTTAGTGTTAACCAATTGTATATAACACCACCATTATATTCAATTTACAGAAAATATTTGCTGGTTATAGGAAAATAGCTATTAAATAAAAGCATGTTATACATTTCTGTGATTTTGGTGATTGAGGATTAATGACCAACACACAACACATCATTTCGGGATAGTAAATTCGGCCCTATGTTTTTCTACTGTCAGAAAATTTCAAATAAACCTTTTATAGGCTTTTGATTTTGTAGTTTTATAGTATTCATAGAAAAACAAGTTTCTTAAAAAGTGACCTTATTTATCCACATATTATGCTTTGTAAAGACAAAAATTACTTACATTCTAATAGAGGTGGTAACAATTAATTGAGACAGCAAAAACCTAATATTCAAGAACATACAGAAACTATAGATTGCAACTCTGTCTCCTTCTTCTGAATAAAGTTGAGTTCCTACATAATTTTATGGCGTAGGCTGTAGACTATAATCAGCTCTTTGTCGACTTGCAATAACTTGTAATGCTTGAGTATAAAAACTTTATAATAAATATAAAAGTTCTAAATAGCTGTACATATATTTTCTAGACAACCAAATTAATCATTCCTAGGATGAAAAGACCACAAAATCCTTACTAAAAACTTAAATATATATATATTTTGTTTAGGCCTACCAATAATTGTTTACATTCTTATTTTAGGAATATTATTAGTTATACAATTCAAATAATCCCCTATCCACATTTGAGCACACCTCCCAGCATCTTATCTGATACTATCGGTATCATCCCTCTACATTCAGAGCTGCCTCACTGCAGCGCACAAATTAATATATCCACACATTCAATAACTGGTAGGCCTTAGCAGCAGCACCTTTACAGAAGATGTGATGGACATATGCTCCGGAGATTAGTTTAAGACATCATTGTATTCACAACGGTAAATACATTTTAGTGTTAACTTATTTAGTGAAAAATAAATTAATTCCAAATTTTGAATTCAGTTTTTAAAAGCTGACCTAATTAAATATGATTCATATTTAATAGGAGTGTCACCTTATAAAAATAAAATTAGAAGCTGAAATACAATATCTAGAACTATGAATGTAATGAAAATAAATGCTAGTTAAATATCTCAGGCTAAAATTAAGATTAGCACAGTCGTGGCATAGGGGAGGTGATCAATTTCATTTAGGCCTAGTATTAAATTAGTTGAAAAATTATATCTACACGAGAATTGATTTCGTACATGCTAAGCCAAAGGTAAGGGGTTCAATTTCTGTGTCAAAGCTAACAATTCTGGTTCTGGTTACAGTTCCACTCCTTGCACTAAATACCTCAAGCTACAGTGCACATTTGTTTGGGTTATTTTTCTTCCCAGGGACTCAATTGTTTTAAAACACTGTCATAGGATGCAGAATAGTTGACTTACATTACTTTTTGGAATGTATTCAAGCCATAAAGCATAAAGGGTTCGACTGCACATTTTAAAATATGAATATTACAAGCGAAACAAGGAATGGCTTCTGGAGCACATTACACTTGCAGTGCAAGATGTGTGGCGTTCTCGAAACACTCCATACTGCAAATACCAACTCACCAATGAATGTTAATACCGAAATGGTGGCTGGCATTATTAACACAGGCCAAGGTTTTTCTCAGATGGAAGAGTTGTCTACAGTACTAGATATGCCTTGAATGGGCATTGCTCCTGATCAAATAATTAGTTCTCACTGTTGAGTTAAAGTTTTTAGAAAATATATTAGATTTACCTCATTTACTTCTCTACCCAAACCAGTGGTCTCACCCTAAGATGTCATGCTTGTGTTAGGTTATATTGCTGTTGAATAAGAGATCAAAGTTTGAATCTTGGTTTGATGCACAAGGGGTGGTTCTGCACATGTGTTATTTCACTCACTGGTTTTCCCATCCCCTCTCAATGTCGATCTAGGTACACTTCCTCTAAAAATACATTCCTCATCCATAACCCTTTGCCAAAGTCATTACCGGCTTCAAGGGCACAAACGGTGTAAGGCAGTGATTCTCAATCTTCTTAGTCACACAGACCCTCCAACCAGGAATCATCTGATTCACGGACCTCTTGACATAAGATAAATGATTAAAAAATTATAATCATAATTGTATAGTATATTATAGGGATAAATTAGTCATAATATATTTTTTAATGCAAATATAACTACAATATATATGAAAATAGAATAAATGTAGTTATTATATTTGTACATTATATTTTTTTTTTAACAAATGTTAAAAGAATAAAAATAAAAATGAAAAGAAAATATCGATGTATTATATTTGTATATTTCTAATCATTGATAATTTATGTGAGGAATGGAACTGCTTGTGTGACTTTAAAATATCATTGAAATATGTAGCAATTTTATTGACAATCTCCTTAAGTCTCATTCCACACTTAGACAATTTCATTTCACATTTTTTCGTACCACAAATGAGTTGTTGGAAAAAGCATCAACCGTTTTAGTGCTTTTTCTGAAAACTCGTTATGCTGTTTGATAAGAAAACTAGTATAAAAGTGAATTTCCAAATGTTCCTCTCAAAGATGTGGGCACAAGGGGGGTGGCCAACTTTTCACCCTCACCTTCTCGCCAAGCTTTAAAATGGGAAGATATCTCCATTGTGTTTAGTATATACCAGTGATTTACTCTTTTGTATATAACTTTATAAGATATAAAAATATATATAATTATGTCATAGATTCCATGATAATTATGTCATAGATTCCATGAAAGATCTCGGGAGCCCTAATTTGAAAATCTCTGGTCCAACACACTATGATGGGGAGTTCGAGGTTTGAATCCTGGTCAGGTCTATTGAGGGTGTTTTCCCACTTTCTTTTCACACAAATGGTGGTAGATTACCTCTAAAATGCTTCCTTCCCATCCCTAACACATTAAGTGGGATTATCATATATGCGCATGGTCTAAACCGGTATTAAGACACAGTGATAGAAAAAAATTGATCAAGATGCTAATAACCATTCGGTTAAGCATACTGAAGATAATTTTTTATTTTTGTTAAAAAAACATATTAATCTAGTTAAATGAGGGATGTAAGGTGATACTGTGTATTTACAAATTTTTCAAACGAATTAAGATAATGGTAAAAAAAAAAGATACTGGGAAACAACAAACTAGAAAAAAATACCTTCTGTGCACTGGATTGAGATCTAACCTAGCTTTTCAAGTCATAGTTAACAAATCACTGTGCCAACTCTATAAGCAACATAAATTTATTTCAGGATATAACATTCAAGTTCAAGGACCTACCGTCAGGGTAGGCTCTAAGTCTCGCCAAACCTACTGAACAGTTAAGAAAATTAAATAGCAAAGTTTCATATGCAATATAAGTTTGAAAATCCCTCCCAAAGTGATGAAACTGAAAAAAGGGTTTCTTTAAAGGTAAAATATTATTTTTCTCATTAACCTCTGCTATTGAGACTAACCACTCTTTTCATCAAATTAATTTTTTTTCTAGTTATCACTAGGTACCTTTAGATTCTCACCCCCCGTCCCCTACATCAGGCATACCGCTAGTAGCTTCAAGAAGAAACTAGTCCCAATGAGTTCCTGTCAAATGATTGTGAAAGTGTGAGTGGGATTGAACAGTTGTTGATGAACATGGTGTGTGAGAGGTGACTAGTACTTTAGAAGATTACTTCTACCTGAACTAAAAACATTTATCTTTTGAATCCACAAATTTGTGAGAAAATACGCTAAGCTAAGTCAAATATTTAATTGAGTCATATATTCAAATTAAATATAATTCAAACTATTTTTTATGTACATACTTCTACAGTATTAACTATCATACAAAAACACAATATGATTAAAGTTATACAATACAACTAGTATTTTTTTAACACAAGTTTTTGTATAACAAATATGTAATTATGAGAGATTTTCCCATTTGTACATAAAAGCATCATTGCCTTTCTAAAAAGTGTTAGTTACTTTTAGTTTTGACTTTGAAGACATTGTTTTGTGTATGGTGCAGGTTAAAATTATTTTTCAATAATTTACTTTCAATCTAGACATATAATGGAAGGAGAAGATTTGATATATATCTTGTTGAGAATACAATTATAAAATCTGTCTTATCATATACACAAAATTAGTGATAAATATATTTTCTAAAATCTAAACCTTTGGCTAAAGATAATCTACAGGACGAGTCACTAAAAAGTAGCCCCGTACAATATGACGCAAGCACAAATGGGTAAATGTATAGTAATGTAAAGTATAGAATTATGTACAAATGTACAGTATAAGATAAAACTTCTTTTGATACATTACCTGCCGTTAAAGAAGATGATGGAAGTGGCCTCCATTAGCCTCAAGACACCTCTGAGCCCGGGTCAGCATGCTTTGGTAAAATCTCTCTAATACTATACTATCGATGCCTGTAATAGCGATGCAAATGTTATCCTGCAATTCCTGAAGTGTGCGAGTTTGTCCATAAATTTTCCCTTTAGGTAGCCTCAAAGGCAATAAATAGTCACATGTAGTCAGGTCTGTGACACTGTCAAGGAGCCAAATATAGTAATCTACATGTTTTACTTTAGCTGTCTCTTTTAATTCTTTCACCCATGTTACAGGATACGGCTTCAACTTTGGAATGTGCAATACACATACACATGTTGTAAGACCTACTACACTGACTAGCTGGGATCATTTTTGGCTTCTTTTCTGGGGGCTTTGATTAATATTCACAGCATGGAATGGCGGGCTACTTTCAAGCGATTCACCCTGTTTAAAGAAATAGCCCATAAAGTAATATTAATTTAGTTACTATTTCAACCTCCCTTTCTAAATAATGATTAGTTACATCACTGTTGGAGTTAAAAAGTATATTTATTCATTGCTTAACTTGGTTGATAAAGATAACATTTTAAATAGCTATTACATTTTAATTTGTTTTAAAATAAATCAATGTATACAGTGTTACTTTTTAATGACATAAATTTTCATAAAAATGTGTTTTTGTTGACAAATGATCTAATATACTTGTATTATTCCATTAATTATTGTTTATAAGACATATTAACCGAACCTTAAGACAAAATTTAAATGGGCCTAATTGAACATTTTTTAAACTTTGTAATCTTCTTACTGTCAGGTGTGCCCCAACCACACCCATATCACTTCTTTTCCCACTCCTGCTAAACTTTTCACATAGTGGGCTGAGCTAAGTTTTAATCTTATAGAGCAGTTTTTCCCAAAATTTTACAAGTCTTGGACACTTTTCATAATTATGGTCTAACCAACAAATGCCTTCAGCGCTTCATAAAAGAAGGAAACGAATATCTGCTGTATTGTTAAGTGTAGGCGGTTGTTTTAATTTTTAATAACACTCTTAAAGTGTAAGATACAGGGCTAAAAAACTCTAATGTTAACCTCAACAAAGTTCAGTGGTATAGGGAATTTGTCTATCTGACTTGACATTATTAAATTTTAAAAATGTAGTGCTTAATACAACTTTGTGGGGTTGGTGTACTGTTTGGGGTACGCTTACCACAGTTTGAGAAATACTGTCTCCTTACAAATTACCTGAACGCCTTTCTCAACACACAGAGTTATTATTATTATTATTATTAGCACCGCGTCTTACTACCCGTTCGGGTTATACTCACGCTAATGTGTAATGGTAGGGTGATTGTGAGATGAAATGAAGGACCTACAGTTTAACGTGGAATCCGAACCACGGTGGAGACCTGGCATTCCTCACATTCACAAGATGTCTTGTCAGAGGTGAAGAAAGGGTTTGGTAATCAGATAAATCTTTGCCGGGACCGAGGATTGAACCCCGTCCGCCAGCATAGAAGTCTGACACCTTACCCCTAGACCACCAGGTCACAACACACACAGTTGACAATGACAAATATGTTCTAGCCCATAACACAGGTCTGGGTTATGTTATTGTTTCTGGGTGCTAGGATTCTTTACCACCGCCCTGTTCCAATTTAATGAGGAGTGATTTCCCAACATTATTTTCCATCCTATTAAAGTGAAATATGGATGAATTCTCATGAAAATAAAATCCCGTGTCATTCGCTCTCTTAGAATAATAATTTTTAAATTGGCACGGGCACTAATACTTAATAGAATTAACTCACAATTTGTATTTGTTGACTAGTTTTCTCAAACTAGCTTTTTATAAGCTAAACATTTAAATGACAGATACCCTAGAGTTAAATTTTTTGCTCCTATGGGAAATAAATCAAACTGGTGCTAGCTTACATTATAAAAAACACAGTGGGGCCTATTTCAATCTACAGCAATATTAGTTAACGTAGTTTGTATAGTTCTTAGAAACTCTTGTGTATCCTGATTTCACAGCATGACCTTTCTGTTCACATTATAATGAGCACGCTTCTAACTCATTATTTTTTAACAATTATTTCAAACACAATGAATGAGCAAATTTTTCTCTTTCTTTTTACAGGTGTATGCTTGAATTCTATAAATGGGTTGTTCAACAGAGCTACATTATAAAATAGAAAAAAGTTATGCAACAAGAAAAAGGAATATTAAATAGAAGGTTTATCTGACTGAAAATGTATACCAGTGTTGTCTGGAGTTTTTTATGAAGTTTTTTTTTTTTTCAAAATAGTTTGTAAATGAATAAAATGTTATTCGGCTGAGGATGACACACTGGATAAACCCAAAGAAGACAGGCCGTGTAGAGAATATTAAAAAACGGTTTGAAGTACGCTCCCAGTCTGGTAATCATGGAACAAATATACCAGAATCTATTGATGAAATATCTAATCACAAAGAATCTCATACTTACAAAAAAAAATATGCTCCACAACACCCCAAAACTACTACAGGTGTGGTTGGACAGTTAAGAAATTCTAATGGGGAGGGAAGGGGAAATATACGAAGGAGTCCAGCATTTCGTTGTGACAAATCAGTTTGTGGGAAAAATGTTATCAATTGTGATAAGCAACAATCCCTCATCGAGTCAAGATTGAAAACGTTTGAAAGTTGCCAAAATGTTAAGTCTGTTGTAAAGAAACTTAATTCCTGTGGCACTGATAGCAATAAAGAATTTCCAAATACCTACAAAACACCTATAGAAAAGAAACAGAATTCTCAAAATACTTATGGAGTGTTGATTAAGGAAGTGACAAATTTGTGTGTAAATTCACCATTGGCACAAGAACTCAAGAATGATAATACTTCATATATAAAACAGGGATCCAAAGAAGAATTGGCCTTCAAAACTATGTCAAAACCAGTTTATTTGAGCTATTCCAATAGTTCATGCATTTCTCCACTCCCATCATACATTTCCAAAGAAAACTTGGAAAGCATTGAAACCACCCATGCTTCACAACTAAAAAGCAAAGAAAACGTGGAAAGCGTTGAAACCACCCATGCTTCGCAACTAAAAATCAAAGAAAGTGTTTCCGCTGAAAAAGAACTAACTAATACATTAAAAGCCGTTCTTAAGACACCTCTCCCAAAGGGTCCTCCACCCAAGAAACCACCAAGAACATTTGCTCACACGATTATGTTGGAGAATAAAAGTCAAAACCCCATTGAGACAGAACATGTACCATGTAAAGCTGTCACATCTATGCCTCTTATTTCAAACAAAGACAAGATTCAAAGTCACAAATTTGATTCACATAAAAAACTTGAGAAATTAGAAAAAGCACTGCAGAACTATAATCACATCACTGGCATAGGTGTTCCGAAACCAAAAAGCCCTCTTTTTCAAAGAACAGAAATTAGTAAATCAACTGATCTAAGTAGAATTGAGGATACAAACTTAGAAGCAGACAGATTAAACAAAAATATTTCAGGCTCTGTACCAGTAAATAAAATTAAATTGCAAAGGCCTCCCATGTCCAAAACCAAAACAAAAAGCTTTCCTTTACGTCTCTTAAATTCTCTTGACTGTGTATCTAGTCAAGGGGCTGCATATGCTCAAATTCAGAATTGTAATAATGCAATAGATGAGAGTAAGGACTGTCATACAGCTCTTATGTCAAGCTTTGATGACAATGCACTTCATTTTAATTTGAGAAAGGAGCTGAGTGAAGTTTTACACAAATCACATAGTGTTGAGCATATATATGCAGAACCATGTACTGTTGGTGTGAAACAAAAGTTCAGCAAAAGTGAAACTAATCCATACATGGTGAGTAATAATTGATTATTACAATTATTCATATATTAAGTACAGATAGATCTAGTTATAGTTTATTTTTTAATGCTATCTTTTTTTACTTTTCATAGAGAAAGTATTGTCCACGACAGGCCTATTAAGCCAGTAGTGGAAAATATAGCCAGAATAAAAAAACTTGCCCAGGCCACAGACTGGAAACTGTAGTGGATGCAAAATAGAGAAAGTATTGTGTTCGTGAACTATTTTGAACTTTTGATTATATCTTATGTGTTCCCAAACTCTTGAAATTCTGTCTATATCTCCTGTTGTATGTTTGAGCCTAAGACTACCACCAAAATGGTTTGAGATGAGAGTGTAGGGAACATGATTTAAGGGCAGTGTATTTGCAGTTTTTATGGCAAAACTTTTTCTGGTCAAGTATATGAAATATTGCTCCACCCTTGCTTGACACATATTAATTAAAGAACTCTTGAGGTCACCATGTGAATACAATTAAACTCTTTCTACTGTAGAATTATTTGATTTCATTTGATAAAAAAAAAGTTTCAATGTAAAAATGGCCAAAAATACTGCCCTTAACTCGTGTTCCCAACACTCCCACCCTAAAAGATTTGTTTCAAACCTAATATTTGAATGCTATATAGTCTTACTTCAGGGAAAAATTGTGATTTTATTCACAGATTTAAAATTATGTATTGCTAGCTGATTTTTTAATTATTATTTTTATGATTTAGCTTGAAATGTATACCTGGTAAGTGTTTTACATATTGTGTTAATAGCACCGGATTTATTTTCAGAAAAAAATTATTCAAGGGTAGTTCACTGAATACAGATTTTAGAAAATTAGAAATAACATAGTTTGTAATTGTTTAAAAACTCCTTTCAACATTTTTGATAAAAATTAATGGGTGTTTCATATAAGTAATAAGATAATATAGGATATCTATTTTTCTAAGTGAAACTTATTTAAGGGGTGTTTAGACTACTGTGCTATGCTCGGGTCCGTTTGTCTGAGGATCTTAATTAGAAGTAATAATCAAGCCGTGGATGGAAAGAAACTTGTATAATTTATTTATAGAATATACAACACACTAGAGGCTTCCTTCGACTCGTGAGCGTGCGCATTGTTCAACGACTCCCAATCTAGACTAGCCATTCGCAGAGAGGTGTTGACTCTTTCAAGTCAGGCCAGTTAATCATGACCTCTCACGTCGTGTCAGCCCACTCTGAGCCGACCCCGACTCAAGCGCTACAGTTTGCAGAGCCTGCCACCCAATGCGCACGCCACACTACTGATAATAACAGATTTAAAAAAATTATATTGTTACAAACTATAGCAGACTATATTAGATGGTATATACGATTGTTTCTAATCTTTTATTCAGTTTGTATTTTAATACATGGATTATTTACTTTATTAATTTATGGGATAGAAAGGATAACAAACAAATAGGATATGCACTTACACTAGCATGGATAGAGAGAAATATAGTATTTTAGAAAATCATCTTCTTTCGCCCGGCAAAAATTTGAACCTCGACTTCCACATTGAGATCTATTGTGAGAGTGACACCTTAGATCATGTCTTTACTGATCCAGGTTTGTATGTTATGATGTTATAATTTTTATTATTGAATTCTTTAAAAAACTCACTGCAACTGTTGTTATTGTACATTTTCTCCTTCTTATGACCTTGCTTAAATTAGAATACAGGCCTACATCAAGAAGGCCTGCCACACTCTTTAAAATGATCAAATTTCCCCTGATATATAGCTTTGCTTTATTTATGTTAATATATAATTCAAAATCTCTGTACTAAAAAGATGTATGAATACTGGAAAGTAGAAGAGGTTATACAATGATGAGATACATACTCTGTACTCATCACAAGTTAGGATAGTCAGATCTCACAGATTATTGGTGGGCAGGACATACAGCATGAATGGAAGAATCTAGAACTGTGTTCAGAGTTTTGACTGGCAAACCAAATGGAAAGAGACCATTGGGAAGACCTAGACGCAAATGGGAGTATAACAATAGAATGGACCTGAAAGAGATAGGGTGTATTGAGGTGGACTGGATAAAACTAGCTCAAAATAGGGGTAAGTGGTGAACTTTTGTAAGTATGGCAATTAACTTTCGAGTTATTAATGCTATAGAATAAGTAAGCAATATGGCTTTATATGTGGTGAACCAACTTGATTCTGACCTAGTCAATAAATAAGCAATATGGCTTTATATGTGGTGAACCAACTTGATTCTGACCTAGTCCGAAACATTTTTAAAATGATAATGTCTGAAATCTTATATCATTGATAACATACAAATTCAAGGATTCTACATGGCACGAAAGCACAGGAATTCATGAAATTAAAATTCATTTATGAATTTCATGAATATGCCGCACTTTAAATTTGTTGATCTGATTAGGAATATTATGAGGAAAGAGCAACATACTGGTAAGAAAAATATCTTCAATACTTAAGACTTCACATATCTATGTTTATATTTTCCAATTAATACATTATTAAGAAATGCATATATGCGATGTGCATGTGAATGTGTCACACATATATATAAAAATTAAAGTATAAGTGCCGTTAAATATTACCCCAGTAAGAATTTTACTTTATTGATCTAATTTGAGATTCAAAAGTGGCCTGCCTTATTTTCAGAATTAAAAATCTCTTTGATTATGTGAGCACGAGGGGTGGTTTTTTTAAAAGTAAGACCGTCTTGCAATAAAATAAGAACTACTAAATATATTTTTTTTTGTCCAATTCTACATATCTTCAGCCACTTTTCAACATAGTTTCTGTTGTTATTTAAACATTTGTCATATTGTGAGAAGTTTTTGTAGACCCATGTCATAGAAATCTGCCGTCAGCGAGGAAAGTCATTCCTGAACCATCGTTTTTACTTCTAGGTGCAGCTTATATATTGCATTCAAAAGATTAGGGGGGCTAAAGACAGAGCTTGCAAAGGTAACTTTGTTTACAGTTTTCAGGTGGATGATTTCTTTGTCAAATGATGTAGACAAATCATCTTGGTACTTTTGTCTTAGCTGTTTGAAGGATTCCAGAATCTCTTCTTCACATTAATTTTTTAAATCCAAAATGGGTGAAAACAGTCTTGAAATTATATTCATATCTTCAAACCTATGCTCGCACTTCGAGATAAGCAAATCCATTATTTCTAAAAAAAAAAAAAAATTGATCTTGAACTTTTTTTTCTGGTCTTGCACTTCTACTTCGTCTACTTCTTGATAGTTTTCTCCAGCATTTCTTCTTTTTTCAGTCGCCCTTGCTTAAATTCTGCTGGAATACCCAACTAAGTAACAACACATTTCGCTTCAGAGAAAATTATTGGCTACTTTTCTCTCAGAGCATCCATTTATTTCTTTAACTCATTTATGTTTGTCTTGGAAATATCCAGGATGATCGCTCTTGACTGAAGAATACGGTTTATTTCGTCGGATCTTTCAAGCACCTTAATCCAGATAGCAGTCATTAATACTTTGTTGAAAGACGAGAAATAATCACTCAAAACCAACTGCTTAGGAGTGAGCTTCACGAATGAGTTCACCCAGGTAGAAATTAAATCTTCTAATGCCTCATTAACACTGGGGAGATGATAAGCAATAGGATGAACAGCTTCTTTTCTGGCACTCCAACGGGTTTCACTCTGACTGTGGAGGGAACAACCTGTCTTTTATGTCAGTAAACTCCATCTGTCAGGACTGCCTCTGAAGAGGGGTAATAAACGAATAATGTTCCCAAAGATTGTCATAGCTTTAGGACAACAAGATGCATCATGTCCACCGACAAGATTCAATGAATGTGCACCACACGGTGAGTAAATTGCTGTTGGGTGGTTTTCATAAATTCTTGCCTGAACTCCTTTAACTTTTCTGTATATATTATTCCCATTATCATAGGCTTGTCCGCTGAAATTTCCAATCTTGATGCCATGATGTTGTAGTCTGGTTAACACTTCACCTGCAATTTCCAACCCAATTTTCTGACAGAAGTCAAAAAATTCAATAAACCTTTCCTGAACTGTCCAGTGTTTGGTTTCTCCATCTTTGTGAACATAGCACATAATTAATACTTTTGCTCATTGTGAGCTGCAACTGATGTAGCATCACAAATTAGAGAAAAATAAATAGCTTCTGCTCTTTCTCGCAAAATAACATCCAATACTCAATTTCCACATAAACCAATAAACTCATTCTGAGTTTCATGTGTCAAATAGTGAGTTTGAAGACATTTTTTAACATTTTGGCTCTTCTTTTCTTTGGTTAAGTGATCTTATAGAAGTGTGTCATAATGAGAAAGCAATTCAAGAACACCAAGCAAGCTTACATTGTTTATGCCACAAATTTGATCTGCCCCTCCGTGAAAAGCCAGCCCACGCGAGCCTAAATGAATGGTCACGTCAAATCATTTAAGCAAACAAACCAATTTCTCTCATTCAAATAGCAACTGTTTTTGCAGTTTGCTGTCAATAGCTCTACTATTGCCTGTAACAGAGTGTTCGCCACTGTAAATAACACTGCTTGTGCTGAAGACTGCTCCTATGTTGTGGAAGACTTTTATACAGATTCCGCCAAGTATATTTGATTGGATTATATCCCTCTTTTGTGGTAAGGGAGATAGCTTGATGTTTGGTCTGCAAATCCGATAAAAAGAGTTGGCACAGAGCACCAGATTTTATAATAAGTTGTTGTTTGGTCAATTATCATTTGTGGCCATTAACTTGGATCTTTGATGTTAAGTGTTTATCTGCTACACATCCAACTCCATAATATTTGGATTAGATTTGATATCCAGTGTGCAATCTATGGAACTTGAATATGACATTTCACAAATTATATTTATATCAACTTGTGAAACTTCATAATTTTAAGACTTCTCAAAACCAGTAATAGGCTATTCTAAACCTCTTGCTTCTCCTATTTAATCCTTTCTTTTTTGGTCACCAGATCTATGTCTATTCATCATTTCAATATCTGAAACAGCAATGTAATTTAGTTTTTCTAGAATATATTTTAGTGTTTGTACTATAGTAAAAATATTTATACAATCAATACATTAAACACTTTTGTGCCTGTTATTTGGATTGTGCATATATAATTTTAGGTCTAAATAATGATTTTTTTTTTAAGTTATCTATGACTAATTTTGACAGAAGGGCAACTTTGTTTGTGTGTTAATCTGTTCTATTTATTTAGATAACACAAGCATATGTTCAATTCTTGATATATTTTATACCTAGATACATTTTAATTTAAAAGGAACCTCTTGGCTACATAACTATTACTAGCTAAATTGTGTAGGCATAAATGCCTATATTATTTTAGGAGATAAAATGGAAATATTGACGATTACATATTTATGTAATTTTATTGGTCACCATATCATGAAATATAATTAAATTCAACAATAAAATTAAAATCAATTTAGAAATATGAACTAATACTATGTCCCGCCACTTGACTGACAAGTGAAGGACAAGCAGTGACTGTTATAGGATGAAAACATCCTTTGCAGCTGACTGTGCTGTTTTCCAGTTAAAAATAACGATAAGAATAAGAGAAGTTTGGACCGCCAGGCGAGTGCCCTACTATGCTCTGGTAAAATACAAAAAATATCCACTTTCCATCTTCACTCTGACTAACAAAATAAATACTAGTATATTATACCTCATTCTTACCTATTATTCACTTAACGATAACAATACAAATGCACTATTCACTGGACTGAAGTGAAAGAAAGAATACTCATTTTAAACAATAATGCATACAATGACTGATCATTCACAACTGAAAGGGATGTTTGTTCACATTTCATGTGGCACAATCATTGCTCTCCAATGATCACTTTAAGAACTATTTATACTTCACTTCTGCAGTGCACATCCTTCCATGGAATCACTGCAGTTAATTTTAAAGTGCTAAATACTAGATATCTTTCAGTGTTACATTCCTTTTATGAATTTGTTTTTTATTGTAATAGTTTAAAAAAGAATCCTTAGCAAAATTTATATTCATATATATATATATATATTCAAGACTACGAGATATAAAATAGTCCTTAAGTATGGCCAATGGGGCCCCCTTTTAGCTTGGGGCCCGATAAAACCCTGAACCCCCCCCCTCCCCCTCCGCCATGGCCATTCCTGCCGACAACCTCAACCCTCCCATACACCTTCTTCTAAGGAACTTCTTACCACATATGCTATAGGACACCACTTGATACTCCCGGAGATACCCACAGTCCTCCAATTTCTCTGCAGCTTGAGCTTCCTTAGAATCAAAGCAGTACATCTTTACCCATGAAAACAAGTCCATGACTACCCCTATCAACTGGCAACATTTTCAATGGGACTTCATCAATCCTGAGATAAGATGAATCTTGGCCAAACTAAGATTTAACCATAGTCTCATCCTCTCACAAAACCCCTTTGCATAAGTTGAACAAAAAAAAAAAGAAGAGAGATAAATAACATATTCATCCTACAGGTGTTTAGTTGTGAATTTGAAAACTAGAGTTAAATATTTTAGAGTGGCGGCCCTTTATTGATGAAACCAACAGAAGAGGAAAAGCCACCCCAACAAATTAATTTAAATAAGACTCAAAAAAGCAACACACAAAATTAAATTGGAACAGAAATTTTTCCATGACCAAAATGTTCTAGTTCTTAGTACATTATAAATGAGACCCTCTTTGGTGGTCGATTGCTGTTTTATTTTAGCACAGCGTCTTACTACCCGTTCAAGCTATACATCATAGAGTAATTATTGGTGGGATTAGATGATAAAGAGGTCATTGGGTCAAATATACTAAACTAAGTTTTTAAATAAATGACTAATAACATTTATACAAGAAAACATTAATATTCATTATTAAATTTTTACTAATTTTCAAACTCTGTGATGATTAAATATATTTATACATATATATTGATTTTGACTCTCATATACTAAACTATACTAATACTCTCATATACTCAGATACAAACGTTAATCTATCAGTGACTGTCCCTGATGAATACCTTTAGTAGAAATTATATAAACTTTGTGAACCTTAATCTTATTTTTATTTGTGTTTCAGGTAACTGAAGTAAGTGTTCCATATTTACACCAGCCAACCAAATATTCATCAAGTTTAACATCTCCCAAAACTTTGCATGAAAATCTTGATGGGAAGCAAAATTTTAAAAGTGCAAGTATTAAGTCTGTCAAACTTAAGTCTGTTCAACAATCATCCAAGCCCATCAATACACAGCATATGGTTATAGATAAACAGTGTAAGTCCTATATAATACCTTTTATGACACTTAAATATTGTTATTGTCTAATCATGCCCATGTTTGAGCAATAGGAAATAATATTAATTTCAAAATATACTTATTTTATACATAATCTTGTAACAAACAAAGCTTAATTTCTTTAAATTTTTAAAATATATTCAAAATAAGAGGAATTATTGCTATCTGACTATAACTAATTTAATCCCCAGTAGGTTCTGAAAAAAATAAATACATCATCAAATTTACATTCATATATTTTTTCTTATAGGCCATTTACTCAGGTGATGTTTCTTAATTAATTCAGTATAGAAACTTGTACTGATAATGATGGCAACTGTCATGAAATAGTAATGTACCTTCTATAAAAAAAAAGTACTATGCGCATTCTCACAATCATTGTTTTCATTCTTGTTTTGTGAATGGTTAATGTTGCTAGCAATTTTTTTATTTTTAAGATTATGAATAAATAAAATAACATCCCTCAATATATTTTTTTCAAAACAAAGATTTTTTTATTTAAAAAAATGAACATGGGCATGATTTCAATTTGCTAATTTCAAACAACTTCTCTTTAGCGCTCGGGCCTATACTTAGAAATCGCTAAAAACTATGACCTGCGCTGCTACTAAATGTTGCACAAGCTTTTATATTAGTTACTTGTTTTGCTAATAGTCACTAGTTGATCATAAACACAGTAATAGTTTACTTGCACTGAATTCAGTACAGAAACATTGCCCATGTGTACAGGTCACTAAGGTTAACTCTTTGGGTTAAACAAGTAATCGTTCTTAAGTCTGTAACTCTCAGAAAATAAATGTAAGTAAAATGTATTTTAAAATTTAAATAAGATGGTTGTCATGTTTGGTTTTTATTTGCCCCAAAATTTAAAGGAATAATTTTGTATATATCTTTGAAATTTGTATAACCTATATATAAAATACTGGACATATTTCAGGTTTGCCACACACCTTTAAAATCCGGGAAAACATATGACACTTCTGTCTGTAATAAATAACACAAGCATGGGGAATTTCTCAAAACAATTAGTAAAAAATACTGGAATACTTTTTAATTCGTATCATTTAATTGCAAGCTTTAAATAAATTTGTCTATAGTCAAAATCAAAGTAAATAATTAAGCGCACTAATTCAAACACATGGCTTATCTCCCTCCTGAAACATTGGGTTGAAGAATGATTCCTCATATTTCCTCATCATTCTCAAATTGTCCGGTTTTATATACCAATGATATGACTTTACACTAGTCGATTTTATGAAAAATGAAATTTCATTCCTCTATATGCCAATCTAAATTGTCTGCAAAAATGAGAATTCCTTCTGTAAAAAATTGAAGAAACAGGGAAGTTCATATTAAAAAATAGTGGTAACTTAGTATCTACATTCATAATATTCACACCAGCTATAGCCTAAGTTGTTAGTGCACACACCACTTTTTTCCTGCTTTTTGTTAAACTCGTACTAGGCAAGATTGTATGCAAGATACAGCGTGCTATTAACTGCTTGTGACTTTGGTATATTCATTACTTTTATAAGTATAAATTAAAAATAACACAGATTCCTCATTTTTATTTAAGGTTCGAGTTGTGTGGTTTTTAAAAAAATTATATTATCTTCAACATTGGCTATTTACGGCTAAATACCTCCATCACCAGCAGGGGTGAGCACAAGGACTCATTGTCAAGTTCATCTACTTTGATTTGTTGGTGACAGGAGGTCAGGGTTCTCATCTCGGTCCAGTGAATTGAGGGTGGTTTCTTCTAATTGATTTCCCACTTTTCCTTCATGTAAATGTGGGTGCATTTCCTATATTTCCCTTTGACAACAGTGTTTTATGATTAAAATAATTTAGTTACCTATAGAGTGTTTTATTCCAAAGCTTTTGCTCCAATGTGCTCACACAACATTGCTCATATTGATTTGTTAATCAACATACTTGGTGCTTGTACAAAAATAATTTCAAAAATAAAACATTTCTTATATTATTTGTTTAGATTCCATGCGGTGGGTAGACCAAGTTCTGATATCTCTTCAATAAAGTGGACTTGCTTCATAGGGTACAAATAGACCCCACAATCTCTAGGATATTTCTTTACCTGAAGTTTTAGATGTGATTTACATTCCTTTGTTTTCAATATAATAAATATACATTAGATTACTTAGCAAATAGCTCCAGTTATTCTTGTTGGTCTGCTCTATCCTAGATTATGATTTCAGACTAGATGAGGCCATTCAAGATGTATCCTGTTGGGTGGACATAGACTAGGATAAATCCAACCCACCTAAATCCTGGATGATAAACATATCAAGACACTCTTTGGTTGCAGGTTTATTGAATTTGAGACATCACAACAAATAGTGAAATCAAAATGAAGAGGAAATTTGTGACTATCAAAGAATATTTTTATTAAGTTAATAAAAGAAGAGAAAGTGAAGTGTTTTTAAAAATTACACGCACATTTATAATATATACAGTTTTATTGGGGTGTTTTTTTACCATTCCAAATGTAAAATCACCTTTATCTGAAAGAGTTAATTAATATTGGTGTAACTACCCAAATTGCACATCATCACTCTTGGTTGGATTAAAATCGAGTAAACTAGTGTCATCATATAGAAATAGTCATCATCAAGAAAAACCAAAAATACTAATAAAAATAATTTAATTAAATATTCAAAAAATTATAATAGGGATTATAGCACTTGGGAATAAAATATAATAGACCTGACAATTATTTGAATATTCTACCAAACAAATCAATGCTGTCAAATGCACATATTAAAATGAATATAATATGTTCTCTTAATTGTGGAGTTAAAAAATTCAGGGAGAAAACTGCACTGGAGTCATAGACTCATCTAGGATAGGATACATAATTAAATATAAATAAAACAGGCTTTATAAAAAAATTCATTATTGATGAAGAAACCTACTGGTAGAAACAATTTGTCTCCTGGTGAGCCAATACTTTGTGATTTATATGACTGTGAAATGAAAACAAATAACTGTGTTATTGTAGGGCCTTACTTTAACATTTATTTAGATGAGTGGAAGTTCGTTAGATCTGAATGCAAAAAAATACTGAGACTAAATTTGTGTCAAAACAAGTTTTATTGCTCCTTGACTTTTGGATAAAAAATATATTATTTTTTAAAAATCAATAAACACTTATTTAAACGGTGATCATAAATTTTAGCTAGAAAGAAAAAAAGTCATTACAAAAAAAAAATGTTTTTTCTAAATAACTTCTTTCATAATTTTACTGTGCAAACAATTATTATTAAATTGCCACTTTTTTTGGCAAGTTTATCCATTCTTATCTTTTTATTGTAGTATTGCTGTACAACTATTTGCAAGCTTTTATTGAGACAGTAACATATTTATTTTTTTACAAATAATTAAACATCACCTTATGTAACCATACATCTAGTAGATGTATTTCTATTATTAAAAGAAATGGCATGTCTATAATGTTTTAAAAACATAGATGTGATGACATTTTAAGTGATTATGAATTTTTCTTATTATTAATATAACCTTTTTTAAATGTAATTTTTTTTTGTAATTATTTATCAAAGAATTTTGTCATCGAATATTAGAAAGAACTGATTCTTGTAGAACACTACAGTTAAGTTTTATTGATTATTGTTATTTAGGCGGTGTGGGCCTGAAGCTATGGAGACTTGAAAGTAGACTTAAATAGTTGTCAGCTTTGGATTTAACTTAAAAAAATAGTTGAAAAATCTTAAGCTTAAAAGAACTAAAATAGACATTTATTTATTTACAATGTTAATTTGACATGGTTATGCATATTTTATTATAATATCTGAGCTCTTTAAACCTGTATTTTGAAATACTTAAATATGAAATATATGAAAACACTAATTATAACAGATTTAAGATGAGAAACAAGTAAAAATATCTATTAATATGATTTTCCATACCACTAAAATTTTATATACAGTTTTATTACTTAAAACAATATAATTCAGGAAATACCTCACACATTTCTGACCAGATAGCCTGCTGTATCTGAAAAGTCTGCACCCTTCACACTTATTTCCTAGGCTACACTTGAAAGCATTGCACTTATAAGTGTGCCTGACCCACTTCAGTGGCCGTATGGTCTAAGGTGTCACTCTTTCAAGAGACTAGACTGCTGATATCAAAGAGCTCATGGTTCAATCCCACCCGGGTGTACTGAGGGGCTTTTTCCCTAGATAGTTTCCAACTATCTTTCCACACAAATGAGTGTACACTTCCTCTAAATTCAACCTTACTCATACCTAATCCATTAGCATACTCAGTACATAAGCATATAACCCAGACAGGTTAGTGGCGCTAATATATATATGCTTCTGGAATTTTGAAGTATTGGGCGTGTAGGGGTTTTCAGACACTATAATATGTACAACAAAATATGTCAGGTGGTTAGTTCTGAAGCTTGAGCTGCCATAGTAGTATCATTAAATTTGAAAGTGTTTTTTTGCTGTGGCAATGGCCTTCACAATAATATGTTCGTCTGTTTGGCTAAATAGTTCCAGTTTTTCATAATATATAATCCTTTTGTATAGAAAACACTTTAAATATAAATACTTGAGAAGGGCAACTTGTATCCATCCTTTAAAGTAAATGTGTTTTAAGGGGTGCATCACTATACTTGAATGAGAATTTAGAACACCATCAAAAATTATTCCTGCTCTTTTAGTCAAGGTTGATGCAATCTTCAAGTACACTTAGTTTCCCTGTACCCTTGGATGAACTATCCTGATACAGCTCTTATTCACAACTAAAAAGAAATAGGTCACTGATAGCTGTACTAAAATACATAAAAAAATACGTGGTAAAGTATATTCAAGCTTCATTTATAATGAAATCTATCTCTTGTATGTTTTGAAATAAACTTGCTTCAAAAGGGAGGTTTTTAACAACTTCTATACTCCTCTCACAAATCGGTGAATTCTTTTACCTAAGCTACCTATTATTTTGACGTTTAAAAAAAAAATAGTTCCACATAATTGTTCATAACATTTATTTGACCCAGTTCTACCATTGCAATTTCCTTTACAACATTCAAAAATATTTATTTATGTAATTAATATTTTATAGTTAACAGGTTAAGGCAAATACTGTAAATTACTTTCAATATTTATTATTACCTTATTCTAGAAATGAATAAGATTAAATATTTATGAAAATTGGTTTATTCACTTAAAAACAATTCTAGATACAATCATCATCATTGCACCAAACAAATATAAGGAAAACTTTTGCACATTTTTATTGATAGTACTTGTATGGACGTGTGTTAAAGAAATTCAATTTCTTTTGGAACCGCACAAAACTTTCAGCTTTGCAAGATTTAATAACTGCATTGTTTAAGTGCTCATCTAAATACAAACTATTTAATAAGATGATTATATTACAACATATTTCAATTATTTTAAATTATGTGCCATTCACAAACCTAATCGTTGATAAATATCATTTTGAAACTGAAATGAACTTGTATCTGCCAATTTTGTAAGCACAAAAAGTCAACCTTGTGTTGTTTTGGTCGTGTTTCAAGTTATTTGAGAATAAGAGAAATAATTGTTAATCAATGGTGAGATAAAGCTATCTTGTTGATTGATAATTTAAAATTGTACATCATCAAGCAATTTTTACTTCATCACTAATAACAAATAATACATAACTCATAATGCACATCTCAATAAAAAATATGAACGATCACATTGAGACATTGTTATGGGCACACTTATCTATTGACATTTATTTCTACTCCAATATACTCTTCAAAAATTCTTCCGTCAAGGTTTTATTTGAAAAACAGTTATCACTTATTGTAATTTTTGAAAAAAATAATCACATTTAGATAATGCTTTGCATATTGTTTACGTATCCCTTTTATTTAATGCATTTAAACATAGACATAAATAAGGTCTATATTTTATTCTGTCCCCAGATCCGAATTTATTATAGTCATAATGATTAGGGCTGACCTACTTTACAATATCTGAAATTAATATTTATTATTCCCCTTTTATTTTCAATCATACTAACAATAATGAATTTGCACTGAAACAAAGAACATACATGAATAACCAACATATATGACTACTACAAAAAGCGTGTCTTCAAACACCCAAAGAAAATTTATTTTGTCTGCTGTGTTTCCTAGTTTTTTAATTGACTATTGCTTCTCCTTGCATTCTTATTGGTTGATATGTTTCATGCACAAATGCATAAATAAATGAAAATTGAATAAACTATATGAATTGTGCCCTTTGCATTATTAATTATGTTTCAATTTGGAACACCATGACTGAAACCCGTGAATTTCAATTGTAGGTACATGATAAGTTATGCATTATTAGGTATTAGCTATGCAAGCCTAAGGTTTAAACCAGAAACATAAAATCAAAATTTTTTTTTAAATATGTGAATTTCTATTTGACTTATTTGGTTTGTTCAAAACATTTTTTTTGTTTTTAAAGGAATGAAACTTGACTATGAAAAATGTACTAGTAAGTGAGTGTTTTTATTGTCTGAAACAATCCTCAAAATTAAGTTATTGATTGATACTTACTATCATATCTTTACCTTTTAAAAGTGATGGAATTTGGCTATGAAATATATTTAATAACCAAGTGTTTTTTATTCTGTGAAATATGTACTTTAAGAAAGGTAAAATAAAAGTAAATTTACTATACAAATGTAATATGTAACATTGTATCATTCTAAATGCCATAAAACTTGATTTATTGCCTTGATCTTTTGTGAAATGTGTACCTGAAAAAGTTGTATTTCATTGTTTTCAAAATAAAATTAGATTCAAATGTTTTAGCTTTTTTAAAATGTAATTGAAATTGTTAATAAACGTTATTATCTCCATATATTTCAAAGTTATTGCACCATTGATATAATTTATATACTCTTAATTATGTAAATTATGTATTTGAAAAAACAAATATATCAAAACACACTTCAACAAGTCATACTGTTTACTCTAATAACAGATATTATTTGATGAGACAGTATGGACATTGATTGTAAGAGAGACTTAGAGGCCATGAGAATGAAGTTTGTGAGGAGCACAAGGAGAAACAGGATTAGGGATGAAGCTATCTGTAAAAGAGTGAGTGTATAGGAAATACATTAGATATTATAGGAAGCAAGGTTGTAATGAGGATGTAAAAGGAGAGCATATCAAAGAGAATGATGGAGATGAAGACTCTATGAAAAAGACACAATAGAAGATGAAGAAAGAGATGATAGGAGCAGATAACAAAAGTATGCAAGTTAAAGGAGAAGAATGGTGGAAATATAGAGGAAGATGGAGGCATTTTAATAAATGACCTGATCATAGGCTGCAAACAATTGATGATGATTATTATTATTTTATGAAATAGCAATGAAAGACCCGCCTCAGTGGCTTAGTCAGCTAGTATGCTTGTCTCGGGTTGAGTTATACTGTCTAGGATGGGGATATTGAGGCTCGAATCTCGTTTGGGGGAACTGAGGATGATTTACCCTAAGTGGTTTTCCACTCTCCCTTCACGCATATGCGGGTCCGTCTCCTGTAAATTCAACCTTCCCAATTCCAAACCCATTAGCGTAATTAGTACTTAAGCGTATAACCCGAACGGGTAGTAAGACGGAGTGATAAATAAAAAAAAGTAATGTAAGCGAGAGTACTTATTGCAATCAATTTTTTTTTTACTAAAATGGAATAAGTGTCAGTGTCAAATACAATTAACTAATCCAAAAATTAAAATTACTGTAAATCAGATTTCTTACATATTTTATATGTGATTTAAAAGAAAACATTAATGTTGATGTCTTTTATTACATACATACACACACACCTAACCATGCCGTTCCCTTACGGGGTAGGCAAAAAACTGTGCATATAGCTCAAAAAAACATTAAATTGTCATTACACTTAAAGAGACTGATTTTATAATTAAAATCACTATGAAGTAAATGTGTGTGTTTTAAAGACCTATATTTTATGAAAATTGCATTTAATTAACACTACAGCTGGGGTATTAAGTAACTCGAGCTTATATTTGTTAGTGTGGTAACACCACCAGGTGACTGAGTAGCATGCTAATTTCTCTATTCCTACATTGTTACCTTGACTATCGGATGGTCTAACTGGAATTAAATTTATTTGGCTGTCTGTAAATTAATTAAAGTTATTTAAAACAAACTCATATTTATCGCATGAAATACCCTGCTCAAGTAATACAAGCTTGATTATTTATCAAATTGATTTTTGGATCATTTATCTAAATCTTAGTCTTTCACAGTCTATAAGTTGCATTTTTTTTTTTTTTACCCACCTATTAAAGTAAGAGCCTTCGGTTTGATTTTTGGTGGAGCTATAAAGTTTATCATTTTTATCATTAGTGACTTTATAGTTTGAGCTCTGAGTGTTTCTTTCTCTTAGAAATAAGTTTGTACACAAGTCGATTGCTGGTATAAAAAATTGGTTTTATAATAATAATAATAATAATACAGTAAAACCTCAGTTATCTAAAATAAAAGAGGTGAAAAATATTTAGGATAATTTGTAAATTTGAGTGATGGTTAAATTAAATGTTTATTCAGAAAGATATTTGATTTACGAGGCACGTCCAGAAAGTAAATGTACTGGTTGCCCTCTCTTGCTGTGAGAATTTTTTTTCCAAGGTTGGCAACACTGAGTGGTAGTGGGGGTTCTTCTGAACACAACGTGCACAGGCAGACCTCGTTAGTATGAAAACTCGCCTTGTAGTGTCCATTTGTGTGAAATATGTCGATTAGAAATCCCGCCAAGTGTGAGGTGCTCACTGTCATCAGGTTCCTTCTCGCTGAAAGAAAAACACTGACTAAAATTTATTTTAGGGATCAAAACTGTTTATGGCAAAGGTGTTATGAATCGAACGAACGTGTTTAAGTGGTTTCATGAGTTTAATGAAGGCAAAACGAATGTTCATGACGATAAGAGATGTGGAAGACCTACGACTGATGAGTTGGTGCAAAAAATCGAGAAAAATGTTCGGGAAGACCGGCGATTGACAGTGGATGAAAATTCTGCGATGTTTCCACAACTCTCCAGATTTCTCTTACACGAAACAATTACAGGAACACTGGGATTCCGAAAATTGTGCTCAAGATGGGTCCAAAAACAACTGACAGAGCAGCACAAAGTGAATCGGGTCGCTAGCGCTCACGAGTTCCTTGAGCGATTTGAATTGGAAGGTAGGGATTTTTTGAGCTCAATTGTGACTGTCGATGAAACATGGGTGGCTCATTGCACTCCTGAGATAAAAAGATGGTCATCACAGTGGCGGCACACCAGTTCCCCATCTGCCAAAAAATTCAAAACCTCAATATTGGGCAAAAAAAAAAATCATTACCACTATGTTTTGAGACCAAAAAGGGATCATTTTGATCGAATTTCTGCCTCAGGGGGAGACGATTAATGCAGCGCGATACTGTGAGACCCTAAAAAAGCTCAAGAGAGAAATTCAAACAAACAAAGAGGAATGTTGAAGAAGGGACTGCGTTTGTTGCACAACAACGCCCACTCGCACACGGCCAACATCACCAAGGCACTTTTGGACTCATTCAGATAGGACATTTGAACCACCCTGCATACCCCCCTGAATTGGTGCCTTCAGACTTTAATCTTTTCACCTCCCTGAAGACTCAAATGGGTGGAAAAAAAATTTCAACCAACGAGGAGGTGAAACAAGAGGTCCTGAACTGGAAGAAGGGATGGCGGGAGAATTCTTTGAGGAGGGCATAAAAAAGCTTGTGCCACGACTCACAACCTGCATAGAATGCACAGGTGACTATGTGGAGAAATAACTGACATATTTACCAACAAAATCCTGTAATTTATTTTTAAATACAATTTTTTTTTAAATAGGAAAAATCGAGTACTCTTACTTTCTGGACGTGCCTCGTATATTGAAAATATATACAATATGTAAAACACATGTAAATTGGGGTAAAGTATTCAACCTTGTTTGAATATACCACCATAAGCTTTTCAATAGTATTAGATTTCTCCATTTATTCTTTGTAGATAAATAAAATCAACTCATCCGCTTCATTTGCCAAATGGTCTAAGGCGTCACAACCACACTAGATTGGCCTGCTGATTTAGGGGGAATTGGAGTTTGAATCCCGGTCGGTCTACTAAGGATGGCTTACCTAAATGGTTTCTCACTCTCCTTTCACTCAAATGTGGGTAGATACTCTGAAGTGCTTCCTTCCTCATCCCAACCCAATTAGAGTAATTATCATATATGTGTATAACTTGAACAGGTAGCAATAGGCACAGTGATAAAAAAAATCTTATCTACAAAAAAAACTTCATTTTAGCTAACCAGGTCTTTGGTTAACTGAAATTATACCGTCATAAAAAAATTAGCCAATCTTGATGAGGCCCCTGCAGAATTTGTTAAAATACGGCAGAAATTTTTCAGGTGTGGACCAAGGGAGACTTGGTTCATAATTTTAAAAAATACTTTTTTCTCTATAAATCATGTATAAATTCTATAGGTATTCTCATTGTATTGGTCTCGGTACCAATTAGCAAAATTAAAAGCTTTTTTTTTATTAGAAAAGTATATTACTATTAGAAAAAATGTCATCGAATAAATCATTGTAGTTCATATTTATTAACACAATAATAAAGATTATCTATAAATTATTTTGTTTATATTTAGTTGGATATTTTCAAATTGACTCTAACTAAAACAAAACATACAAGATAGATTATTTCATTGATGCAAGTATCAAGAGAGTGTAAACTGACAGAGGTATAAAGTACCTCGCGCACACCTTCTATTAAATATACCAGCACGCCCACTCGAGGTTTAAAGAACTCAGATAAAAAATATACACTTTGTTAAAGTATTTTATTAAGGTAAGATTTTCTAATATTACTACAACAATTTATTTATTGGAGAAATACATATATTCAAAATCACTTGTCTTAAAATTAGAATTCACACTATATTAAATTTAACATACACTACAATAAAATTAAAATAAATATGACCAAGTAAGTAAGCACTGCTGTGCTTCAGTGACACAAGAACCTGCCTTCAAAAGACTCAACCAAAAGTTCTAAGGATCAAGTTAACTTATCTTGTTTAGCACCTCTTAACATTACTACAGTGAAATCCTTTATTAGAGGACACCTTCTGAGACAAAAAAAAACTTTATTTGGAAAAATAATTTTAAATGTTTAAAAATCAAACCATATGAAAACAGTTCAGTCTATACAGGCCTATATACTGTGGATATTAATTAAAACAATAAACATAATTACTGCACTGAGCTGTATTGTATGCGGGATGACTAATACAAAAATATTGTACGTCGCATACTGTAAATGACCTAGATGACTAAAATGAAAAAAAATATAATGAAATTATTTAATTATGTTTGATTCAAAACTTTTTCCAGGGTGTCTACCAATACTGGAAATATATTTGGTTTTATTTTTGATAGTGTAAATACTGGAATTTTGAATCAGATAATGAAAAAATATTCAGCCTTTTTATATTGAGTGAAATGTTGGATTAAGCATTTTGAGACCCCTGATATTATTTGGACTACTAGTAGTTCTATTTTGACACCCCCCCCCCCCTCAATTACTCCCCCACTGGTCTATCTTGTTTGCCACACAATTAGTTGACCTTGTAAATGACCTTGCATTGGGGATGTTTGCCTCACTTATTGACCTTTCTATTCTCAGTCTCTACACTAAGCCCTCCCTCCCCACTCCCCCTTAAATACTAGAGAAAGAAACAAATAACTGTTTTGAATACACTAGCAGCCACGGCCCCATTACCCCTCCCCCCAAGACTCTTTTCCAGCAGTAACCATTATGAGTGATGAGTTACTAGTAACTCCTCAAGTTCAAACACCACTTCAAAATATTGGTGTACTTGGCCTGACCTTGACATTCCAATGGCACAGTACAGTATTTGTTGTGTTCTTCACTTCATCTCCCCTCTCTCGCTCCTCCTTCCCCCCTTCATCAGCCCAAAAGAAAAACTACCATTCCTAAGTTTGGCCTGGTGTGAATATTCTGCAGAACCCACTTATTTATCTTATGACCTTTGAGTATAAGAAGAAATGAGTAAACTCAGAGGAAAAACCTCTTTTTATAGATGATCAATTGGACAGTACATTGCTTAAAGATTGGCTGAGGTTACAAAACGTGGATTGTGATAAAAGTAAAGGCCATTGTTCTTTGTGTAAAACTAACTTTGATATAAGTAACATGGGAATATCTTCAACCAGATCTCATGCCAAGGGAAAGAAGCATGTTGAGAGAGTGAAAGCTGCTAGTGGGATCAAAAAAATATTGGACTTGGTCCCTACGGCCAAAAATGCAGTGTCATCTCTAGGCCTACATGAAGATGTACATTTTAGTGCTAATGACCATGAAGTAGTTTTGAAACCTAAAATTAGACCTAGTTGTTCTATTCAGAGCTTCCTTGTCAAAGATGAAGTTTCTCATGCTGAAATATTGTGGGCTATTAATCAAGTAATGACACATTCTTCTAATAGAAGTTTTTCTGCTTGTGGTGATCTTTTTAAAGTAATGTTTTCTGATATTGATATTGCCCAGAAATTTCAAATGCATAAAGATAAACTTGGATATGTCATCGTGTATGGACTAGGTCCTTTTTTCAAAAGCGAGCCTGTGAATATGGTTAAGCAATGCTTATTTTTATTGTATTTCATTTTGTGAGAGCATAAATACTGTGGTTCAGAAGATCCAGATGGATGTTGTTTGCTTCTGGAGTGAGAATGAAATTCATACAAGATATTTAACATCTTGCTTTTTAGGTCATGCAACAGCTCAAGATATATTAATGAACTTTATATCTGCACTTAAAGATGAGGGCTTGGATCTTTAAAAAATGCTTCAAGTTTTCATGGATGGACCAAAGGTAAACCTCATATTTTTAAATGAGCTCAAAAGTTACTTGAAGGAAGATTCTCCACAAGATCCTGAGTTACTGGAATTTGGAACTAGTTTTTTACACATTGTCCATGGTGCTTACAAAATAGTATATGCTAACTCTAGTTGGACTATTAATCAGTTTTGCGCTCACTATATTATTTATTTAAAGATTTTCCAACAAGATTTGCAGACTATCAAAGAACAAAAGGATCATCTCTTTTCCCGATAAAGTTTTGTTCTATTAGATGGGTAGAAAACTTAAGGGTGTTAGAGAGAGCAATGTCAATGCTACTGTATTTAAAACAGTATTTTTATTCTAACAAGCATCCTGCAAAATCTGATAATTTTCAAACATTAAGAAATTTTGTGAAGGCCGAACTTCTGACATCAAAGTTGGGATTCATGCTATCAGTTTCACTTGAGTTGGAGCAATTTATTACCGAATATCAGAGCAATAAACCTCTATTGCCATTTATGTTTGCAGATCTAAATAAACTACTTGAGCACTTGATGAACAGAATTGTAAAATGAGATGTAATGAATTCAGCAAATACTTCCAAAAAATTAATATCCGTTGATTTAAAGAAACAATCCAACATGAAATCACTCCCCACTGTAGATATTGGGTTCGCAGCATCAGCAGCTTTGAAAGGAATTAAAGACATCAAGATACTTCAGTTCAGAGGAGATTGTCAAAAATTCCTAGTTGATCTCTGCAATAAACTTTTACATAAGTGTCCTCTCTCCTACAAAATTGTCAAGGGTGCTAGTTATCTCTCTCCCGCAGTCATGCTCAATCCATCTGTTAGGACCTATAGGATAACTTCTACATTAGAAGTCCTACTAGACAAGAAACCACTATCTAACGTGCAAGCTGATGTTGTAAAAAGAGACTACTTGGCCTATGTATCAAAGCAATAAGATAATGACTACCTTAAACAATTCACTTCAAGTGGTGACCAGCTTGATAAGTTCTTCATGAATATTTTTTCTAGAGTAAATGCATCCCAGGAACTACAATATTTCACTAAATAAAATATTGTTCTCTTCCATAGCAATGCAGCCGTTGAGCGAATTTTTTTTATGAATAAAGAATGTCTCATTGAAAACCTACATGAGAACAGCCTTATTGCTCAACGTGTAACTTATGATGCAGTCACTGCAGCCGGGGGACTTCTAAATATGACAATTAAAAAAAAAATCATATTGTTAGGAATGCATCAGGAATAAGGAAAGAAGTGCTTGAAAAGAAGAAAAAGATTGAAGTAGACTTATGTCAAAAAAGAAAAACAACATCTGAAGAAATAAGAAAATTAGAAGTGAAAAGAAGAACAGTTTAGCAGAAGGCAAAGAGAGGCAGAAGTGTTAGAACATGAAATGCAAAAATTAAAAAAGTTTTGTGGTTGAATCAATGTTAGCTTTTGTCTACATTCTATAAACATATTTTGTTTTTGGGTTTTATCATCTTAATTTTTAATAATGTCAGGTAACTGCAATTATCTTTATTTCCAAGTAGTTTTTATCAACATAAAATTTGTTGGTTATTTTTCATTGAAGATTCTGTAGCTTTATTACTATATATTTACCAAACAAATTCATTATCAAAAATATAACTTGTGGAAAGTATCGACTGTCAAGGGGTGGTGGGGATAATAGTTAGTTTTGGTGGTAGAGTAAACTCCCTGGCTGTAATCATTCTTTGAAGTTGCGCCACCAAGGCTTATTACTTGTACCTCTAAAGTTCTACGAGTGAGGTGAAATGACCTACCAACTTTGCCGGGAGAGGTATTTTCACATACCTTTCAGAGTTATTTTATATGCCACATGTAACCGACGGCTTTACTTTCCCTCTGAAGGATGTTGAGCTATGATTTTTTTCTCGCTCAAGAAAAAACCTTCAGCCTCAGTTGGGTTTGAACCCAAAACATCAGGTCCTGAGGCGAGCACTTTAACCCAAGACCACCGAGGTTGACAGTAGTACAGGTCATTCAAATAATGTACTGTGTGTGTGTGTGTGTATTATGCATGTATTAAAGACGTGTCAGATCCATCTTTTTTCAAATCTGAAACTTCATTTTGTCATCAAATCCCTAATTAAAATTTGAAATTTAGAAAATATTGTAAGCATAAGTGTTTAACTTTCCCAATAACCAGGATTTTTTCCTTCACTTCTGATTATTCTTGCATTAAATGGTAAATTAATGATCTGGGGTTTGGTTGTTAGGTTTTTCCTATCATTATTTTGGTTTTAACCACAAGACACTATTTAACTATTTTAATACCTTTAAAAAATAACTCAAACTTTGTAGGTAATTATTTAAAAAAATTATGATTTGAGTCTTGAATCCATAAATATTCCTTGTAGGTTCTAGGGTCCCATCCTTAGTATATAATAGAATATATGCGTCAATACAGTTGATTCTTGATGTTAAAATGTTTAACTCTGACAGACCTAGGTTTACCCTAACTTTCTATCATTTTATGATTTTGAAATAGGGATTGTTTGTCTCTGAGAACCTTTCAATATATTGGATTTCTTAAGAAATATATACTGGAATTTCAAAACTATAGTCACCCTGTTTTCAAGTCAACACAGAAGCCCAAAAGTCACTTAAACCCAACTTTTTAGCAATTTCCAATGGCTTTACACGAATTAATGACCCAGACAAAGAAATGTTATTGGCTTTAGGGCGACAGAAACATTCAATTGTCACATTATCAACAGCTTGTCCTTGTGTTTTCGGAAATGCTCTTTTAATTAATTGGTTTTCATTTTTGGCCCAAGATTTCAAAATTTCGTTTTTATTCTTCAGAATATCACTGATTTGGGTTCTCCCCATGTCATATTTTGTGGCCAAAGCACAAACACTCAACATTTCTTTCTCACTCACTTTCACAACTTATATTTTGTCTTTCTAAGATAAAAGCTTACGTTTTTGAGACATTTTAAGAACCAACAAAAGTACCATTTTAATAAAATTACAACGTAGAAGAATCACAACTTTATTCAATAAAAGCGCACGAGTACAGACTACCCATTTTGAACAACCCCTGCTGATGACTCGGAAGGGGTGGAAACTATGATCTTGAAATACCTTAGTAATTTATGTGTAGACTATTTTAGATACTTGGGCTAGAGGGGGATGGCAGCACTGCTCACATCAAGATCGTAGTCAAGGGGGGGTTTTGGGGGTTCAAATCCCGCGAAATTTTATGAACAAAATATATATGGCTTTATTTATGGTTCAAACAATATCAAAATTAAGGTAAAAGTACAAATTAGGGGGCTGTGTTACCATGAAAATTACTTCAGAGAGCTTCTAAAAGTGTTCAATATTTAGAATTTTGTCTAGCCTTCGGCAGTTATGGTGTTAACGTTGCCATAAAAAAAAAACCACTTCAGATAGCTTCTAGAGGTGTTTAATATCTATAATTTTTCCCAACCTTCAGCATTTAGGGAATTATGTTGCCATAATAAACACTTTAGAAAGCTTCTAGAGGTGTTTAAATATATAGAGTTGTTCTAGCCTCCGGCAGTTAGGGAGCTGTTTTTCCATAAAAAAAAAACACTTTAGAGAGTTTATAGAGGTGTTTAATATTCAGATTTTGTCCTAGCCTCCGGCCGTTAGGGGGTTATGTTGCCATATAAAAACACTTCATATAGCTTCTAGACTGCTTATCATTTAGAATTTTTTCTAGCTTCCGACAATCGGGGGATGTGCCCACCAAACCCCCCCCTGAAATTATTGGCTGGCTACGGCCTTGGCTCACAGTTCACTCGAGACAATGACATTCCTAAAATTCCAATGGTAAAATATTTTAACTGATGTTTTCAATTTTCGCCTGCTTTATAGAGATTGTTAAGCATTAATATGCATCTCTAGCAGTGTCAGTTTCCATTATTGAGTAAGTCTGTTATTGGGAAGTATTTTAAACTTAAAAGCTTTTTTATTTTTTCGGGAAATTTAAACTTTACACTATAAATAAGATTTTGCTATTCAGAGGTGTCTGTTAAGGGATTTCACTGTATTTATATTGTTATTATTATGTTCATTGTCCCATTAGCCGTTCAGGTTATACACTTATATACTAATTACACTATTAGGTATGAAAGAGGAGTAATAGAGTTATGCTATTATTATAATTTCTGGGTCATGTTGCTCCTTAAGTCTTGACTCAAGGTCAGATTGATGCAATTTGTTTTGATCAAAGTGAAGCATTTGATTTGTTTCAACACAGTATTATACTTTTTACTTTACATCCATTACTGTTTACAGCCTTTGGCCTGGTTCGTTTTTTTTTATTCAAGCCATATATTTTCCACTGCCGGCTTGCTAGGCCTGTCATAGCCTCATATACCTTATAATCTATCTTAAGACTATGACAGGCACAACATCAAGTCCGCGGCCGTTAACTCATCACTGTGGAAGGGTAAACCCACATTTCACCAATGATAAATTTTTCGTTTATGCCGGGAATTGAACCTGGGATAGACATGTTACTGACAGAGCTAAGGTGTCGGATTTCTTAAATTACTTAGCTTTATTAAGTATATCTCTTCCTTATTCATTAAAGTTGACTGTATTATAAGTTTATGTTTTGCTTTGGTCAGATCCAAACTAGAATATGCTAGTGTGGCATGGAATGCTATCACCGTGACTGGCTCTCTCAGAATGGAAAGTGTTTTATTCAAATTTGTTGCTGCTTGCTGTGATAAATTATTTTTCAACCGTTTTTACAAGATTATGATAGAATTCAAAATCTTTTAGGGCTCCAAATTCTCTTATTGCGAAGACGATTGGGATGACCTTTTTGTGTTTAACATTTTTAGTAGTAAAATCTTTTGACAATCTGCCCTCAAACATGTGGGCATTATTGTGCCCATTCATGCTTCTAGAAATCCTAAAATATTTTCTATTAGTAACTCTTACAAGCTCAGCCCTCTCAGCCAATGTACAAGCAGCATTATCCCTAGATTTCCAGAATTTTATTTTTACCAGCATTAGAGAGTTATTTAAGGAACACCTGTGTCATTAATTACTATCTCTTTGGTTATTGTGAACTGTTCCCTAAAAATAAATATTGTTATTGAATCATACATTTTTCTTGCTTTCCTCCTTACTATGTTTAAGCTATTAAATAATTTGTTTATTGGAATCACCTGTATACAAACATAATATAGTTATTTAATTTGCAACCACTTTAGTAAAGGAAAATAACCTGCATCAGTAGCTGCATGCTCTAAAGTGCTACTCTCGCAGTAAACAAGACTACTGATTATGTGGAGATTGGAGTTTGAATCTCAGTCGGGTGTACCTAGAGTGGTTTTACTAAATGGTTTTCCACTCTCCCATGTAAACGCAGGCACACTACCTTTAAATATAACCTTCCTCATCCCTTAAATCATTGTATTGATTATTACATAAGTGTATAACCCAAACGGGAGATGAATCGGCCGGAGGCTCAATGTTGAGTCTTTCCTAGATTTAAGTTAATTTATAAGTTTATAAGTCATGTGCTAATATAACCATTTGGTTCAGAAAGTGCATGTTAAATTTCTTGAATAAATGAAATTAAATATGGTTGGGTGTACCACATTCTACTTACCATTTGTGCTATCCACTTATTTACACTAATAGGGTAGGAAAGGAAGATGGAATTCATAGTAAATTTAACTGAATTTGTGGGAAAAGAAGGGAAAAATCATTTAGAAAAAACACTTTGAACACCTGGCTGAGATTCGAACACAGAGATAGCTATCACCATCATTCCAGTATTTTGTGATACTGATAATTTAAACTGTGATCACTGATTTGGGTAGCCCATTAATAAGATTCAAGTTTGTCAGCCTTCTGATCTGATGATGAAAGCATGGGTGGGAAAATGTTGATAAAAATGGAAGGGGAGTGTTAGGGATCCAGCCAGGACTCGTTCTTTGGAGATGGCTATTATTGTAGCATTGGTCGTGAGATGTGTGTTTGAGGGGTTTGGGGGGGGGGGGGGGTTAAGTGGAGCACCCAGCAGCGGCACTGGGGGTGAAGCAGTTGTCGCAGTCACCCTTAGTACAACAGTGTAGCCCAAAGATGTATGTTTTTTCTAAGACAATCCTACTTTCCTTCTTGGGCTTTAGACTTGGTTATGACTGCTTTAACCTAATCCTGCAAATATTCATGTGTTAGGCAGCTCTGCCTAGACATAAAGCTTGGTCCAGAGCAAGACAGGCACTTTAGTGGAGATTGTCTTTCCTCCGGGTACTTTTCTTTCACATCGTTTTTGCCATAAAATGCAGACCCTAGATTATCATAGCAATTCTTTTACACAGGGCCGAAATGGATATAGTTATTGTACTATATTGGGCCTCTGGAAAACATAGGTTTCTTCACCTTGGTGCAAAAATCTCAGAGCACTGTAACTAAATGGTTACAAAATATTATCTCCAGGCATCAGAGAGATGATAAATTTAAGATGCCTTTGCCTTCAGGCATGGTTGCCACTGAAACAATATCTAAGAGAGAGGATGGCGAATCTTTTCTAACCAGTTTAAGAGTAGCAGAATTTGGAACTCTTTTATTAACACCTCTCATTAACATTTTTAATGATTATTTTAAAATCAAAACTTGTTGAATATTATCAAAATTTAATGAATAACTCAAATCAAATTGTAACTATATAAATATATAAATAATGCCTAGATATGAAAGAAGATAAATTAATCAATTTGTCAAAATGAGTGTCTTAGACAATATTAATTTCAAAAAACTATAAGTAAAACTATTTAAACTAACGCCTTCAGTGAAAAAAAGAAAATACATAGATATATATGATGAAATCCAAAACTTACACAATATTCTCCATGTTAGTTTAAAATGTGTTGTATTTTGCTAGCAAAAATATTTATTTTTGGTTCAAATATTTTCTTCAACAGCCCACAAGATGCTCTTTATTACGAGAAAAGATAATTTTTAACCGTTAACTTCACAAATTTCATTTCGACATGTCATTGAATGACATGGCTGTTGAAATATTATTGACTTAAAAAAATGACATCACTTTTGGAAAAGTATTATTTAATGATTTTATTTTTCTTGTTGGCGTGCCACACAATTGTGTTTTGTGTGCCATAGATTTTCCATCCCTTTTAGAAAATGATTTTCACAGTGATGTAAAGGCTTAAAAATTTGAGAATGACATATAAAGACATGTAGAGCTCCTGATTCCTAGTATTAAAGGAAGTGAGGTCAAAGATAAAGTTAACCTGAACAGACACAGTCCTAAAAAAATATGATAAAGTTCAAGATTTGGTGGGATATCGTCCATGAAAGCGGTATTTATTATTTTAGTTTTGCCTTAGCTATTGTAGATAAAGGCACCCTTCTTATTAATAAATTCCAACTCACATCTGAAACCAACCCAACATAGTTTTTATCAAGCCTGAGCTGAAATTAAGATGTCACATGTGTACCACGGCAAACACTAATCATACAAATAACTGTATTGACAAACAAAAAAACTAAGTATTGATATATGGTTTTATTTTCATTGTTAACTTTCTGCTTTGTTTCTGTATTGTTAATGTTTTTTGACATGTACCATATGTTGCCATAGGCTGGATAAATAAGAATTCAACTAACTTTTTTTTAAATCATGAATAAATCTGAAAATAACTTACAAAGTATCTTAACCTTAAACAAAATACTTAAAACTACATACACAACCCCATGCCCCATTGTTGTGAGTTAGGAACTAAAATTTAAATCAATTTACTTAATTTAAATGAGTAAAGAACATGCATTTAAGGTTTTTGTATGTTTGTTTGAATTATAATTTTTTTTCCAAACAAGTCCTATTTTTGTACTAATTTGAGCTAATAACTATCTAACTATCTTAAAATGGTATACCAAAGTAGATCTATGTGTTTACAAAGTTTGGTCAAAATTTTATTTATATCCACCTAAGACACATTTTCAAAATAGTGCTCTACGTCTTTAAGCTTTTATCTCACTATCTCTCTGGGCTATATACTCTTTTTAATTATGCTAATCGGTTTAGGGATTAGGAGGTTAGGTTTAATTAAAATACCAGCATTTGAATGGAGGGAGAGTGTGAAACCATTAAGGAAAATCTACCATTAGTATTCCTAGCTGGGATTTGAACCCTAACTTTGTCACCAACAAAAATAAAACTAGATGTGCCTGACAATTAATTTGCAACACTACGATTCAGCTTACCCCATTTTAAATTTTAAATTAACATGAATATTGCTTAGTACTTCACTTCTGTTTAGTATCAAGCATCATGATTCATTTTCAAATATTTTGTCCCACTTAGCTCAAATATTATAGGTGTTAAGACTGAAATTGTCATAATTTTATCAAAATAAGTTCTTATTTTAGACAGTAAATATATAGAGCTGGGTTGAAATTTAGTTAATCAATCCCTCAGGGCTTCTTTAATATAATTTGAAATCTGTGACGCAGTTGAGCCAGTGACTCCCACAATTAATCAATATTAGTTCATTTAAATCTAAAGTTCTAGACAAAGGTTATTAATTACTTATTTTAATAGGATGAGAGGTGTAGTATTGGTTTGGAGAAAGATATTTCATTTAAAAACTTGCCCTGGTGCATTCATCCAAGTTCCAAACTCAAATTCTGTCTTCCTGCATCAAAATGAGGCACACCAATAAAATTGTTGGAGTTATGGTACTCGACCAGGTTAGTAGCCTAATATATAATAATAATAATATATGGTGTCAAAATAGTAATACATAACAACTTAAGAATAAAAAGATAACACCATATACATAAAGGTTGGAATTGAAATGAAATTTAAAAAATAATTGAATTGGAACTTTCAAAAACTATTCAAAAAAGTTATTACAATGTTTATCTATAAAATTAACAAGAAGCCTTTTTTGCACATTCATCAAAATGAACATCATATTCATAAATAATGTTTTGCTCTAGATCTATAATAACAAGGGTGACCTGGTGGTCTAGGGGTAAGGTGTCAGACTTCTATGCTGGCGGCCGGGGTTCGATCCTCGGTCCCGGCACAGATTTATCTGATTTCCAAACCCTTCCTACACCTCTGACAAGATATCTTGTGAATGTGTGGAATGCCAGGTCGCCACCGTGGTTCGGATTCCACGTTAAACTCTAGGTCCTTCATTTCATCTCACAATCACCCTACCATTACACATTAGCGTAAGTGCGTATAACCCGAACAGGTAGTAAGACGCGGTGCTAATAATAATAATAATAATAATATAATAACAAATCAATATCATGAATAGGCCAACATTTAAAAAAAAATGTTTATTTCAACACATTTTGACCAAATTTGATAATCACATATGTAAACAAACTGACCAGAGTCCAAGTAATTTTTTTTACCTCAACTAAAAATAAATAAGCACGTTATTTGCTCTGGTCTATGGCTAGCTAATTATAAAGTATTAAGCTATTTTTGTTTTTTTATGATGTCTAAAACACTAAGTATAGGTCAACCTCGGTTGTCACGGGGTAAAGTGCTCGCCTCAACACCAAATGTTGATGGGTCCAAACCCAGCTTGGGGTTGATGAATTTTTGTTGAGCTATAAAGGTGAATAAAGTCGTTAGTCCCATGTCAGTTGTGGCATGTAAAAAAACTCTGAAAGGTTTGTGAAAACACCTTTCCCAGCAAAATTGGTATGCCCTTTTGCTCTAGTTCATAGAAATTCTTATGTGTTGATATAATTAGTAGTTTCATAAAGTGCATGTTAAATACTTCATTCCTCAAATAAATGAAAAAAAAAACTAACTACAAATTGTGGGTGGGGGTTGTTTGGAAGAGAATGAATACCATACCAAACCTTTTCATTGCTATTTTTAATGAAAGGAAAAAAAACTGTAAAGTGAAATATAATTTGATCATACCAGGGGCGGATCCAGAGGAAAGTGTTGGGAGCGCCCCCCTCCCCCGTCAAGAATTTTTTTAAGTTAGTAGGGCCTATTAACAAAAATAATTTAAAAATTAAACCAATAAAATCTATTTTATAGTCATTACTAGTTGTATTCTCACGTAATATCTCACTAGCTAGTTGCTCCGCGTGCCAATCACTGTCAATCTAATCGATTTATCTAACTGCAAGCTGTTTGAGGGTTGATAGCCGGACCCTCCTTCCCCATTACCCTATCCCACCCTTCCATTCTTCTTTCTTTGATGACTCATTTGTGATTTTATCCCATACCTATTATTCGAATAATCTAATAATTTCAAGTTGAAAGGTTTTTTTTTGTTGTTTCCTAATCTCAAATACATACCCACTTTCACAGTTCTCCTAACATTAACTACCTATTATTTACTTGGTAAATATTTTGTCATAGTCTACCCAGCTTTGTTGCCGGAATAATAAATACAACCACAAACTATTTTTAAAAATGTACTTAAACATTAGAATACCTAGATACTCATATTTTTTTTTGTTTTGTCTAAACCATAAGTCAGTATTAATTATTTACTGTCAACTTTCATGGGGGGGGGGGGGATAAAAAGGGGGGAGGCCTAATCATATAATCAACACTATATATGTAGATCATGCAATTCTTTTCACATAGCACCATTTCCATATGTAACAGACCATATGTTATTGAATTGAAAAATTAAATTTTGAAACTGGAATTAAATCTTTAGAACTTAATATAAAACACTAATAATCATACCATTGAGCTTTACATCTTCATTCCATTCTCAGACTAATTCTAAACTCATGTCTTAAATATTGGATTAAGAATAGCCCACAGTGTTTAAGTTAAATAGATTTTTAATTTATTTTGATGTCAATAATTCAGCTTCCATTCTATAGCTTACCTACAAATTACAAAGAAAAGATTTTCACATGAAAAAAAATTAGTCAACCTATGCAAGTTTAAAACCTTGGTATTAATCACTAACTTAGTTATTACTTCAATTTACACAACAACAATAATTTATGTTTTAGGCTAATCAATTTTTCATAAAATCAACGTGTCAGTAAAAAGATATAGTGTTATTTGAAGACAATATCACTTTAATTTCAGGCTTGTCTTATTAGTTGATTATAGCAAGAAGACATTTCAAGTTGATGACCAATCATACACACGCATATTGAAAGTAAAACTAATATGGATATGGCCATCACCATGAAGGTTATTGATTCAAGGAAAGATTTTACACAAACAAAATATCTGTTTCCATCAGAATTTCCCTTAACAATATTGTGCAAGTTTTTAAATCTCACGTATATACTAAAAAAACTTAAATGAAAAATCATACTAAATGATAAACAAAATTATACAGTTTATTTCAAGAGTATGTGTTCTAAGCCACAGGCTCCTAAGAATAAAATGTGATGCACAAAAAAATGCTTTATAGGCCTAAAGCTTGTATTATTGCTCTTTGATTAAACAATTTTAATGATGTAACATTTAATGTTCCCACATCCAATTATCTCTCTAGATTAATATTTTATAAATTATTTGCCGACATTGGTTCACACATCTTTAAAAGAAATATAAACTTTCAGATACCAACAAGTAAGTCATATAATGACTATGTAATAAATGAGATCAACCTCATTGGTTTTGGTGTAAGATGATTGCTTTAGAATTCAATGTTTTTGGGTTCAAACCCATCCAGGGTTGACAGATTTGTTCTCAAGCAATAAAAATATGAAGCACAACTTCCATCAGAGGAGAAGTAAAGCCGTCAGTCCCATATCGATTGTGACATGTAAAAATATCCTGGAAGGTATATGGAAATATCTTTCCCAGAAAAATTGGTAAGCACTTTCGTCTTGCTCAGAGAAATTCTCTTGTGCTGATATAATCTGTTGGTTCTGAAAATACATGTTAAATAACTCAAATAATAATACAAAATAATGTATTTGTATATAATTTTAATTCAACTATAATTTTATGTAAGACATACAAGTTCTATCAACACTGATTTTTGTGTATCTAAATGCTATACATTTTGAGCATAAGACATGATTGACTTAATTTATAACCCTTTTAGTTAGTTATTTATTTATGGCATATGTGCATATAACTGCAATGTACAAAGCTGCAGTCGGCAATCACAGTTTGCGGGCTGGATCCGGTCCGCTGACTGATTTTATCTGGCCCACAAAAGATTTAGGAAACAAACAATTGGTTTCATAAAATCAGACTGATAACTAATGGATAGATAGTAAGACAGGGTACTAAAAAAAATTATTACTATATGAGAAATATAAGTTTAAGTATTTTGCTCGATACTTTTTTCAAACCAGCCCTGCAAATATCTTTCTAAACCCATACAGCCCTCGATATCAAAAAGTTTGCTGACTCTTGATACAAAGCGTGCCAGGTTTGGTTTTATAGACTTTGTAATATTAGAAAATATTTGATTCTTAATATTGATGCTTGGGCTCCAAATAAAAAAAATCCTTGACATCTCTATTAAGAAGACCCATTTGGAGTGAAAAATATATAAAGTGCAAATGTTCAGTGATAATTTCTCTTTTCAAAACTTTTGGCAAAAATTTTCCAATAGTTTCAACTTCATAAGAAATAAAAATACACATACAACACTCCTGATTTTATTTGTTGTTTTGCAATGTCTCACAATAATGAAAATAAGTGTTGTGTTTAACCCTCAGTTCCCTAAATGAATCCCTCCTTGTAAAAGAAAAACTTCATGATGCACCAATTTGTCAACAATGGGGGACTTTTGTCTGAATAAAGTTTTTAATATAAAACACATCTCTACCCAGGTTTATAAAGTTCAAATCATAATTTTACAAATGAACTGCTCCACACTACTTGTATTTATGATTAAAATGTAATAAACACTAGACTATACAATAAATATATGCTTGAAAATATTGTCAAATTTCAAAACAAATGTTATGCCTATACTTTAACATTTAAATTTGTTTAAGGTGTGTTAGTTATTTGTTTTTTCTTATGATACCACTAATATGTAAATATGTTTTGTTTAATGTGTCTAATATACAAGTCATTTAAACATGACATCTAGTATTCTAAAATAAACATATAAATGCAAATTTGTTTAGGACATATTAAACTGATAAATAACTTTACAACCATGCACAAACAAACAAAGGTAAGTACAAAATATTAAAATTTGTCACTAACGTTGTTAGAAATTCAACTTTACAAACACGAAACAAATACTTATTTAATCACTATGTGAGTCTTTTTTTTTTGGAACAGATACACACTTTATTATTATTATTATTATTATTATACATAATAATAGTAACACATTAAATACAAATTAACTGTATTGTTGATTAATCGTCAATTTTTAAATTTGACATGTTGCAAGTTGAGTTGATCCAAATGTTTATGACTACTCATGGAACCATCTATTTGGTCAAACAATCAATGTCTACCAAAATTACGATTGTAGTGTTGTTGATACCACAGCATGTTTTGATACTCGGGTTCGTAAACATCTGGGATGAATGTCCCAGCAGCCTGGTTATGGACCATGCTGACAGAGGTAGTGCCAAGTACTTCTCGTTCAAACTCAATCAGCTGGTTGAAGAAACCTGAATTAGGTCGTATACAAGGTCGACACGTCCTCAGGTAGCTAAAGGCTTTTCTTAATGGCATTTGTTTGTGCTTGACAAGGTAGGCAAGGCAGAGCGTTGCAGACCGACTTATCCCTGCTACACAGTGGACAAGGGTATGGCCTCCTTGACGACGAACCTGCAGAACATAAGAAACTGAATGTTATGTTTCATTCAATAAATTCATAAACAGATTTCTGATCTGATTCCCTGGCCAAGAACAAACTTTCTTTGTTTGGTCCCACAATGGTGTAGCTTATAAAGTAGGGCCATAGTGAGATCAATCAAGGTAAGAAGAGTATATATTTTTAGAGCAGCCTTGTTATCTTATTGATTTGCACCAAATAAACAATTTCTAACAATTTCAACAAATTTATCTGCATACCAATTTAAGGCTGAGCAACAAAAACAAGACAAAAATGTTTTGCCAAGTTTTGATTAATTATAAATAGTAGATTATTTTACTATATATGACATTGGTTGGTTTTTAAAACATTTTAAATAAAAGTGTGACAGTGTAATATTGGTTCTTAGCAGAGAAATTATGAAATTTAAAAAAATTAAATGGGGTGAAGTACAAATGCCTGGTAATCCCACGTATAGACAGGGATAACATTGTTGATGCCAAAAATACCACTACCATTTCTAGTATATTCCTTACATATCTTTTAAAGTCTTCAAAGTGAATTGACTTAGACTTTAAAATTTTGAGAGCATGCCTGTTCAACACAGCCATTCTGATGAATACCAGTTAGTCCATTTTCCACCTTAAAATGATACCTTTTCAATGATGTCAGCGACGGAATGAAGATGTTCATTTAGATCGACCGAGGGCCGGTCATTGATTGCCACTTTAATGTAGCTAACCACATGTCCTTTGGGCAAAGGTGGGTCCGGCAACTCAGCTGCGGCATTCACCAGGCAGGTTACTCCAAGCTCAGGAAAACTGTCTGGTCTGACAGCAGAGGCAGAGCAGATCAAAAGGCAATCTTCGACTTCCGACACGTCCGTGAGTTTGTGCCGCGTTGGATAGGAAGATTCTTTTAGTCTAAAATGAAGAAAACAAAAAGATGCTTTAAGAGAATTAATATCACAAAGTCCAAAATAATTATAATATATTTAAAATCCAAATTCATTTAAATAAGTGTTTTAGATCTCAACTTCTGACTTATATAATTATATGTATATGTATATTTATACATAATATATAATTATATGTATATGTATATTTATACATAATATATAATTATATATATATATATATTATTAATGACAATGTGTGCATGACAATCTTGGAAAGTCCAAATTCAATTATTTTGTAAGTACAAATACATATTTTTGGGTAGGGAAGTCCAATTAAAATTGTGGTCAAACTTGAGAACACTTTCCTATTTTATTGGTGTTATTTATGTATTAATAATATCTTTCGATAGTGACAGCAGAGAATCAAATGACATGAATATGTGAAAGTAGATCTAGTAATTTTTCTAGCCATCTGCTGAAAATTAATCAGCTAAGGTGACTTATGGTGGTGAAGTCCACCAACAAAAAATGACAAGGAAGAATTTTAACATTAGATCCTTCTTGGAGTAATATAATGTTTATTTAAACATAATTGGGGAAGTTAAATGAAATCAATGAAACTCAAATTCTCATATAGGGGGAATATAAAGAATATTAATTATGTTTTCTGGTGGTGGACGGTGGATTGGGGGTTGAGCTTATGCTTCCTCGGTATGGCCCTGCATCACATTATATATGAATAGGGGCCTAAGGTAGTGAGAGGTGTACCAGCATTTACTTATAAGGAGCATGAAAGACTATTATGCAAAGATCCTTTGCCTGTCGGAACTGAGCCGAGGCTCCAGTACCAGTTGGGGCAGAAAATACTAGCTTTACCACAAACCCTGCTGGTTAAATGAACTAGAAGTTCTATTAACATTAGACCTCGCTTCATCCATGTTCATATCGTTAATACAGTCCTATTAGTAGTTTTCTAAACAGTAGACCTTGCTCTCTCCATGTTATTATTATTATTATCATTATTATTATTATTATTACAGTCTTACTAGTAGTTCTGTGAACAGTAGACATAGCTACCTCGAATTTATTATCATTGTTGTCTTACTAAAAGTTCTGTGTTCTTAATGTTATTACAGTCTTACTTATAGTAATAGTTCTGTGAACATTAGGCCTCGCTCTCTCCATGTTCTAATTTTTAATACAGTCTTAACATTTCTACTTGGACTTGAAGTTGATAATTTTCCTTGGTGATCAAGTTAGACAGAAACAAATAAATATTATATCATCACTATTATTATTATGATTATTATTATTAAAATTACTTGGGCTTATTAAATTTATTACTTCATCATTTAAGAAAGTTGACTGTTTTTTATGTCTGTATTATGCCTTGGTTAGATCTAAGTTAGAATATGCTACTGTTGCTTGGAATTCCATTACCTTAACTGACTCTCTTAGGTTAGAAAACGTTCAAAGAAAATTTGTTGCTGCATGCTATGATAAATACTTTAGTAACCGGATTTATTATGATCATGACAGAATTCGAAACCTATTAGGGCACAAAACTCTCTTCTCGCGTAGACTTTATTGTGATGCCCTTTTTGTTTTTAATATTTTCAATAACAAAATTTCTTGCAAATTTGCCCTTGATCAGGTATGCGTTCATATCCCTTCTCGGGCTTCTCGTAATCCTAAATGGTTTTTTCTCGAAAGCTCTTATAAGATGAGCCTTATAGGTCGTTGTATTCATAGCGCCAATTCTAGATTTGTCGAATTCGACTTTTATTATAAAAGGAAAACTAAACTCAGAGAATTATTTAAGGTTATCCCATATCAATAATTTATCATGTAGAGGTTTTGCCTATATTATTTAAACTTACAATATTCTGATCTATTTTTTGCATAATGTTACTGCTTACTATTTAGCTATTTGTTTTTAATGTTACTTTTTATTCTTATTATTATTAACTACTTTTTTTTTATCTCGTAACTATTCATCAGTATATAACATTATTTAGCCTTTTTTGTCTATCATTTTTTCGTGTGTAAATATATGTATTGTAAGGTATGTACGTGTGTACTTTTCAGTGCTGGCCTGTTATAGGTCTTAAGACTCTTGGCCAGCACTATAATAAAGGAAATTGAAATTGAAATTATTATTAACTATTTATTTGTGTGTATTATACTTAGCTATTTATTTTTAATTATGTTTTTAAGTAAAGTAGGTTATTGTGTACTTTTTAGTGTTGGCCAGCAGCACTATAATAAAGGAAATTGAAATGATTAAAATAAGCCTCTAAAATAATATGGCCAAATGAAGACAGGTAATTAATTTATAAGGTATGTATTTGATTTTTTTAATAAAATTTTAATTATTAACTATTTGATCCAAGCCTTTGCTCTTTTTGTAAACAGAATAAATAATAAATTACTCAATCGCATAAATCTTTTGTCATAGTTTTATTAAGTGTTGACAATCTTGTTTAAAATACATAATTTTAAATTAAATTTTAAGCTTTATACTCTCAACCTTTTAACTAATGAATTAAGTTTAAAAAATATAATGAAAATTGTTGTATTTTAAAGGTCAAATGAATAAAACAAAAACAATGACAGTTCAGGCATGATAGAAATGTATTTTATTTTTAAAATATGAACAAACTCCACTATTAGAATTTATTAAATATCTTTAGCTGATGTCAGCTGTACTCTAGTTACTGAGTCTATTAAACGCGGGCCGTAGAAAAGGGATAAGTATAGAAATACCACTCTAATGTTGGCAAAGAGAACCACAATAATAGCGCTCGCGGTGTTAGTGCCGCGAACTAAAAGATTTCAGTGAGGACGTTATACTTGGAACACAATGCATTTTTTATTGCAGAATTTTAAATAATCAATTCTTATATCAAATTCAATCAAATATAACTAAATCTATTATTTTATAAATAAACCACGTTATATATTGTAAAATCTAGCTAAACTCCTTCTTTAAAATAAACGACAAATTACTAACAAAACAGTAATGGTGAATTTGATATAGACTTCATACTTCTTTTTCTATGGACTTCACGTCCACACATGCGCATTCCTCTCTGTGATGTCATTGCAAGCTGCTCCTAGTGATAGTGCCCCAAACTAGTTTGCGGGATCGGCTAGTCCAGTAAGAGTGCTCACCGCAGTATAATAATAATTATTATAATTATTATTAGCACCGCGTCTTACTACCCGTTCGGGTTATACGCACTTACGCTAATGTGTAATGGTAGGGTGATTATGAGATGAAATGGAGGACCTACAGTTTAACGTGGGATCCGAACCACGGTGGAGGCCTGGCATTCCCCACATTCACAAGATGTCTTGTCAGAGGTGAAGGAAGGGTTTGGAAATCAGATAAATTTGTGCCAGGACCGAGGATTGAACCCCGGCCGCCAGCACAGAAGTCTGACACCTTACCCCTAGACCACCAGGTCACCCTCACCGCAGTACAATTTTTGGATGGATTTTTGTCTGCCTTCTGTTAGTAACTTTGTGAACTAATAAAAAGTCTCGTCAATCTTAGCATAATAGTTAAAACTTAAACGTCCACCATTTGTAGATATAATTCCAGTTTTTCATTAGGTTTGCTTGTTTGAGAAAACTGGAATAGACACCATTCAAAATTGATACAATTTCAATCTTTGTGGATATAACTCCAGTAGTTACAATTCCAATTTTTCACTAAGGTCTCTTGTTTTAGAAATACTGGAATGGTAACCATTCCAAATGGGTACATGATCTACAAGTATCGAGTACCAAGGGCACTCATAAAATTGCCTAGTTTATTCTTTGAATGGTGTGACATTGAAAAAATTCAATGCTAAAATTAGAAGGTAATTTATACAAATTTAGTCTTGGATAAGTGTTTTTTTACCATTAGTTTTAGTTGTTATTGGTAAAACTCAATAAACAGAATCATGTTAGTATCATAGCACATAATTAATATACAATACGTTGAACTAAAATTTTATATTACTAATTTTAACAATAATTCTTAATAATGAAACATACCTTTAGCGGAAACGCTTACTAAAAATAACATTACAATTACAATGTTAAATAATGTAGCTATAATCATTGCCAAATATATTATTTATTTAATATTTGAGGTATTTAATGTGCACTCACTGAATCGACTGATCATATCAGCACACGGCTTATAAACCAACCCAAATCTAAAATAAGACACAACATACAGCCCCCAGCCGTTAATTTATCACTGTTAAAGAGGGGAATCCACCTTTTAATAATGGTAAATTTTTCGGCCATTCCAGGAATCTAACCCGGGACGCTTGGCTCAGTGGACAGAAGGACTAACGACTGAACTGAGTTGTCAGGCAAATATATTTGACTGCGAGAAAAATATATTTATAATACCCAAATATTCAAGTAGCTGGCTCTAGGGCTCGCGTTCAAGGGCGCCATTGTGGTGTTTCTAAATGGGGGGCTGATAGGAATCCCACCTGCCGGAGGTGTGAGTGACCCCTTCCATCGAGAGGAAATTTAAGGAATTTAACCGTTTGGGAGGGAATTTTAGATCACCTGAACATAATTGTGTGCTAATTACATTCAAGAGCAAAATTTCGCAAAAAAAAAAAAGGTCCTGGAAAAAATTAACAAAAGAAACGTTTAATTTTTCATAAGTTTAGTGAACAGAATAAAATAAAAAGAAAGCTGTTAAAGAGGGAATGGAAGGAAATCCACATTTGATCATTTTTATCTCTGCTAATTTGGATATTGATGATTCAAAGTTGTTAGTTAGTAGCAAGTTGCAGCCAAATCACAAATACACAATTTTAATTTTTTCCATAAATTAACAACCAAAGAGTGATTAGGGTAATAGAGCCCCCCTTTATCGTTCATTTATGGGCGCCCATGCTCGCGTTTAGGTCTGGAATGTAAGACCCAGTTCTAGTTTAAGATTTTTTGTAAATCATAGTCTTATATAACCTTTTGTTTGAAGGTTGCATAATAAATCTGGAATCTAAAGAGAGTAATTATAATTAAGTATAACAAACCATTGATATAACCCAATTTTCGTACGAATACCTCCCTGAAAAAGTACTTCTTTTTACTTGAAAACTACTATAAAGTAGGATTCTCCAAGGGGAAAAGGTATTCCAGATGGTTACTCGAAAGAAAATCAGGCTACAAATATGTATTTCTATAAAAGCAGCAATTACCTTTCTATTGTAGAATCTGGTCTACTCTCTTTAAGTCTCATATCTGGAGATTGGTTGATTTTGTCTTTGTGTGTGACCGTTTCTTCATCGTAATTTACAATAGACTCTTCAGTGATGACCTTCATTGTTAAATAGTTAGAATTTCACTCCACTTCTTTTAAAAGGATAGACAATTCATTACTCGCGATCTTTCCAGTGTTTTATTAATCGATACAATGCAAAATTTAGTTGGAATTCGTTAATTCTTTACCATAAGGTTAATCGTATGAACAAAAATCCATCAATAAAAACAAAAGACTATTAACTTTTTTTGCTTATTTTTAGTGTTTTAGTGAGAATATACACAAACACCCACACAAACTATATGATAAATAAATAATATATATATAGTATATAATTAACAAGAAAAAGTGCGGAAATTACAAGTTAAATACATAGGATTCATTTTTGTGAAGCCAGCTAATAATGAGTAGTTTGACTTGAAAGTGGTGTCGTGAATGAAGCTAGAGCGAGCTGTCACCAAACGTTGAAGAGATTCGGCAACGTTCTAGCGTCTGAGTCAGTGGACGCCACTAGGCGCTCTTAGCATTCGTCGGCTATTGCTCACCCGAGTTTTTTTTTTTTGTTTTTTTGTTTCTTGCTCCGGGAATTCCTTTCCGTTTTTAACCCCCCCACCCCTTTCCCTTCTTTTCCCCTGAGCTATGGTATTTTATTTTTTTAAACTTGAGGAACGAATGTTCATGACTTTTTTTTAAACCTTTCCCCTCCCTCTTTTCTGCGCATGCGTAGGAATAAGGTAAACATCGTTAACATTTCAATAGTGACGAAATATTTATGTGCAAAACTTTACGAAACTTAGAAATATGACAGAAGTATAATTATGTAATATCTGGCACTTGGGTTAGAGGGGAGCGTGGGATGTAACATGTAACTCTAGAAATAACATGTTTAAACATAATTTACCTTTGATAAATGTTAAACACGTTCTATCCGAAAAGTTCGAAAGTCAACTCACACAACGTGTTCGTTTTTAAAAAAGGGACATTCCTGAGATATTTTTAGACTATTGACATTCTCCTACCCTGGACTCGTTACGAGAACGTGTTGTTGAAAAGGGAGTGGGGGCCATAGGGGAAAGAAATACAGACGCAGCTAACAGACGTCATTTGTTGGTGACTTAACTTCTTGCCAATCCCACCTTCGTTTCTGTCTTCCCTTTCTCGACATTTTTTTTGCCAAGTTTTTATGGCGAGTTGCGTGAAGTATGTGGCCAGAAGCCAGATAAACTTATCTTTTTAGCTGTCAAATTTTCACCACCCTTTCTTAACGTATTTCAATCTTGTCATTGATTCTTTTTAAAAAAGAAATTGGGTTCAAGGAACAGCTTCATTCGTGTTAACAACTACATAAATACACTTCTTGTGAAATAATGGGCAGTATTAGCTCTAAGTAAGTTCTTGAAATGAAACTGTAAACACGAATATACCACAAACAAAAGCAGAACGGTAACAAAACATGTTTATATTTTAAATATTTTAGAGCCAAACTCAAATCGTTAACGATTACATTTATTTCAACAGTGGAAACTAATTTCATCTCTGTAAGCAAAAAGGTTAGAAACATTTATAACATCAAATCAAAGAAGTTTTGCATTTTACCTTAAGAGTCAGTTCAAAAATAACACTTCGAACAAACATGGCTGCTGATGAAAGCTACATGACATTTTATTAAATTTAAAAATCACAATAGACCAGAGACTATGTCTTTTATTGTATTCTGCCACTGAGGCCTTCAAAAGTCATCGCGTGCCCAAGGGCACTTTTCCCTTCTATTTTGGCCCAATAGTGTTGTATATTTATATAAGTTCACCTAAACCTTGAACTAGTTCTGAGAAAGATGCGGTGTATTACCACAGGCTGAAGGTATTCTCAAAGAGACAAAACCTAAACAAATGTTTGGAAAGAACTTCTTTGTTCTCCTCCTCGAAGTAGGAATAGCATCAAAGATCACGAAAAAAACTCACTTGATAGTCATTTTTTAGCACCACGTCTTACACCCGTTCGGCTTATACACTTATATACTAAATATGCTAATGTGTTAGAGATGAGGAAGGTTAAATTTATAAGAAATAAACCTACATTTTTGTTTAAATTGAGAAAGAGGAAAAACCATTTAGGATAGGTCACCTTTAGCTCATCCAACCGAGAAACAAACCCCGCCCTATCTCCCCGTCATCTGCGTTCCAGTCTATCTTGAGAGTGACTCAGGCTTAGACCATGCAGCCACTGAATCAGAGGATGGAATCATTAAATCTCTTCTTTTTTTTTTACTATCACTTTTTAAATTTTATTTTTTGTTAAAAATAGCATTTTTGAATCTTCTATAGTACTACATGTTTGTAAAATTTAGTGTGACTTGAACATGGAACGCCCATTGTTACAAAGGTTTGTTAGTGCATTAGTAACCCTAACACTCTTAACTGGAAGGGGGGGGGGGGGGTGATTTGTTGACAAACACTTCAATCTTTTATAATATTGATATATTAATTTAAATATGAATTAACTCAACTTCCATATGGTTGTCTAATAAACTTCTATTTACTCATACAAGTATTTTTGTGTTGCATCTGAAAATCTTTTTCTAGTATCCCTGTTATTTTAGGTGGGGCTAATCATCACACTCCCCCTCCCCATCCTCTCCTAATGATGGCAGGGACATATTTTTGTGGCATTTGTGGCATTGTTTGCAGTTAAGAGACTATATGGTTGATTCACTGAAAGCCAGTATTAGTACGGTCCGACCCGTACGCTCAGTCAGTCCCGAATTATATTCCCAGCATAACAGAAAAAAAAATCATTTGTGAAATGTGGGTTTCGCCTCCTTTTACAGTGATGAATTAACGTCCAGGGGCTGGGTGTTGTGTCTGTACTAGATTTAAGTTAGTTAATTATAAACATTTAAGAACCATTGATATTACTGTATTAGATAAAGGAAATTAAACTAATTCTATCAACTGAAGTAATGTTTAATTTATTTTGTCCAAAAAAGATTTTTTAACATAAAAATCCCTTCCTAAATATTGTTGAAATTTAAACATAACATTATTTTTCTTGTTTTTTCAATCGTATCTATATTATCTATCTTAAGTAAGGATAGCGGACTGTTACCAGGAATTTCCCCACACGTTTAAAACATTTTTGCTTGGATGCCACTATTTTAATCACACATTTTCCAGATATATTAAGATTAAAAACTGACAAGACATCTTGTGAATGTGGGGAATGCCAGGCCTCCACCGTGGTTCGGATTCCACGTTAAACTGTAGGTCCTTCATTTCATCTCACAATCACCCTAACCATTACACATTAGCGTAAGTGCGTATAACCCGAACGGGTAGTAAGACGCGGTGCTAATAATAATAAGATTAAAAATACCCACTTCAGTGGCCGCATGATCTGAGACGCTAATACTTATACTTATCACCACGTCTTACTACCCGTTCAGGTAATATGCTTAAGTACTAACTTCGCTAATGGGCTAGGAATTGGGAAGGTTTAATATAGAGGAAGTGAACCCGCATTTGCGTGGAGGGAGAGTGAAAAACCATTTAGGAAAAACCCCTGCTCACCCAAGCGAGATTTGAATCTCGATCGCTCCGTCCTCGTCAGTATAGCTCAACACGAAATTAACGCGTTAGCTAACTACGCCACCGAGGCATATGCGTATAGCCTGAACAGGTAGTAAAACGCGGTGCTAAAAAAACTATAAAAACATAATTTTCAAAAATTTCCAGATAAGGACAACTTCAAATAAATTACAAGGGTACTTAATTCTCAAAAACGTGTTGGTATAGAGTCCCCAAATCTCATTTGGGTTTGTGGGACCAAGAACCTCCAAATTCCCTTTTTTACTGATTCAACTTCACCACTCTTTCTCTACCGGCATGGGTACTTAAATCTTGAATATTTAAACCATTCGTTTAAAGTTATAATTTTATCGTGACTATAAGATGTCAGCGTTTGAAAGAGAGTTCCTTTTAGTGTTACCTCCGTATTTCTCTTTCAAGATCTAGCTACGACTTACAATACAGGAACACAGAATGAGAAAGGTTTCTTAGCACCGCGTCTTACTACCTGTTCAGGTTATACGCACATATGATAATTACGCTAATGAGCTAGGGATGAAATAGGTTGAATTTAGAGGAAGTGTACAAGCATTTGCATGGAGGAAGAATGGAAAACTATTTTGGAAAAACATCCCTTAGTACACCCGACTGGGGTTAAAACCTTAATTCTAGGGGTAAGGTGTCGGACATCTGTTCCGGGGTCCGGGGTTCAATCCTCGGCCCCGGCACAGATTTATCTGATTACCAAACCCTTCCTTCATCTCTGACAAGACGTGTATTAATCCCAACTTGTGAATGTGTGGAATTCCAGGCCTCCAACGTGGTTCGGATTCTAAGTTAAACTGTAGGTCCTTCATTTCATCTCACAATCACCCTACCATTACACATTAGCGTAAGTGCGTATAACCCGAACGGGTAGTAAGACGCGATGCTAATAATAATAATAATAATAATAATAAAACCTTAATCTCCCTATCATCGGCAGTCTAGTCTAACACGAGAGTGATAACTTAGACCATGTGGCCACCGAAGCAGGTAATGAGAAATTTAATTTTAAGTACAATGAAAAAGCAATTGTTTAGACTTTAGAGAGAGAATTGAAAATACCTATACATCATACTTATATTTTATGAGTAATTTATATAAATTCAAAAAATATTGAATTCAATGTATTTTTTTTTGTTAAATTTTATAGATTGTTTAACGTAAAAAAAAAAATATTAACGACTTAGTTTAAGACGATGAAAATAGGATGGAATAGCTTGGAGTAAATGCACCAGAATTATCTATGAGAGATGAGAGAAATCTAAAATCTTATGTGAAAAATCCGAACGGGTAGTAAGACGGGTAGTATATATAAATATGTGAAAAATCACCATTATTGCACCTGGCAGGGATTACTGTTAGCGACAACCAAGTGCAATGCGAGTCTAACATCTTAGACCGCTCGTCCGCCATTGTCACATTGACGGTTGCTCTTATTTTCTCTCTCTCTCTCTCGCTCTCAAGGAATTAGCTACCTCAATATTCACCCTTATTTTCTTGTACCCTTAAATTATTATTTTTCTCATCTGGTCGGGCTGTACGCATACAGGCCAATAACAATTTCGCTAATGAGGTAGTCATGGGGAAGATAGATTTTAGAATAAATGTAGCTGCATTTTCGTGTTGGTAGAATGAGAGACCATTTAGGAAAAACCACCCTCAATACACCCGATCAGGATTTGAACCTTGACCCCCTAGTCGCCGACTAACTGGACTATAAGAGCATGATATTTAGACATCAACTTCTCAACCCGACAACTGTGTGATTAAAATGTTTATGTTTGAGGATTAATGCATTTATAAAATACCATTTGTATTTAAATATATACTGATTCAACATAAACGCCAAAAATGACTAAAAAATTGCAAACAATTACTAAAAAAAACTGCCACAAAAAAACATGACTTAAAAATTTCAACATGATTAAAAATGATCAAAAAATTGGTCTATAAAAAACGTTTCCACAACCAGGGGACCATGCACAGAATTTATGTAGACCTAAACATGAGCATTGTATGTGATGTATGAAAAAAAGGAGGGGAAAAGATGACATATCGTCAAAATCCAAACCAGTATGGTGACGAACAAAATAAACTTTACTCACCTTCTGGCAGGGAACCTCGTTACCTGCGCTTAGCGACCTCCAACCGGCCTACCGGCCACGGAACTATTTCAAATTTTCAACAAGGAAAGTTACATTAAAATAACTATACACAGATTGTAATGATATTTTATTTTACTAAAAAAACTAGCTTCAGGAAGCAATCAAATAAGCCACAATAAACTTAATTTTTTTGAGTTGCACATAAATATTTATTGTTGAATAAAAAAGGAAGTAGTGTTATAACATTTATTTTTGTTAGTGTTATAAGTGCGCCATCAAAAATCGTGTAAGGTGTGACTCAGTACCTTTGGAATGTAATACAAAAACACGACGTGAGAATCGATTTTGGCTGAATGCCATTTGGCTCGAAATTGAAAAAGAACAAGCAGTAACAACATGTTTCACATTTTACTTTTACTCTATTTTCTCCTCTCCTCCTCTTCTCTATTCCTCTCTCTCTGTCTCGTTTTCTTTTTCTATAACTAGAACTTAAAAAACAATTCAAGTGGTGTTTATTTATTTTATTTACCGCGAGTTAGCGATGGGATATCAAACAAAGTATGATGTTAAATGTTTGAAATAAAAAAAAATGTTTGGAAAGAGCTTAAATTTAGAATGGCAGAGAACACCCCAGAGCTATAATGACCTGGAATGTAGGTGGCGTCATCGTTCAACTATGTTCTTTCCCAATAGGCATCTTTGCCGACAAGCCAATTGTAGGGTTTCCAAATATTTTGAGTACATTCAAACTAAAAAAAATCATAATTAGTGACCCGTATCATTAGGCAAATGGAAAAAGGCATCATTCTCATCTAGTTTGGTTTGCCTGTGGCAGGGAAGGTGGGGTTCTAATCCCGGCTGGTGATAGTGAGGTTTTTTTTACCCACTTTACCTCCACGCAATTGAGGATACATTTCATCTCGATTTTAACATTCTCTTCCTTAACTCAATATGCGGATAACCTTAACAAGTAGGAATACGCATAGTAGGGTAAAATAAATAAGTAATTAGCAATCACCAGCAAGATTAACGAAATGTTAGTATGTACAAAAGATTCCCTCCTCTTAGCATTGTGGTCAACACAAAATGTTGTTTCGATCATCACGATAATGGAACCCAATTTTCTTGACGTTGTTAAGTTTAAGTAGTATTAATTTTAAAACCAATGGTTCGTCTTATTAAATATCTAATTTCTATTTCAGAAAACCTTTCATATTTTGGCTTTGTAATCATATACATAAAATGTACTAAAGACATTTTATCTAGATATTAAAATTATTGTGATTAAACAATTGAAGAAAGACGTATTATTATTATTATTATTATTATTATTATTATTATTATTATTATTATTATTATTATTATTATTATTATTTGGGGTTTAAAGCCACATCAACCCACTAAAGTTATTGGAGCAAAAGTGACTTTTACAAAACACTGTGGCGATAAGTATTTTATTACTCATTTAATTACTTACCGCTGTACAGAATATGGGAACATTTTCATTTTTAATTCAAAGTCAAACACAGCAATCACACCCCAGATAAACAATTTAATACTTAGCGAAAAGGCTCAAACTAAATTTTCCATTTGCAGAGTGCATTAAATCGTTTTAATATGGCGACAGACAGAATGGATCATCATACAAATGTCTCCAAAACTAGGGCGCTAGTTTTTTACAAGGGTGAATCAGTAAATGATTGTCAGCTTAGTATAAATGGAAAACTGTTAGAACACGTGTCTGACTTTGTTTATCTGGGCTGAATGCTATGTAAAAAATGAAAGAATGGATGCTGAAATAGACAGACGGTGAATGCATCTCGGAGAGTAGTTGGATGTATGTGGACTATCGCAAAGAATGGAGTAGTATCGAAAGAGGCAAAGATGGCTGTATATAAAAATGTGTTAAACCCAACATTGTTTTATGAATGTGAAGCATGGGTTTTTCAGGAGAAACACAAGAGCAAGGTGAATGCGGTTGGAATGAGATCTTTGAGAAATGATGGATGCTGAAGAAGTGTGGTTTGAAAGGGAATCCAATACGTCAACATGAAAGAAACATCTTAAGTTGATTTGGCCATGTTTATTTATGTATGTATGTATGTATGTATGTATGTGTGTGTATGTATGTATTTATGTATTTATGTATGTATGTATGTATGTATGTATGTATGTATGTATGTATGTATATATGTATGTATTTATGTATATATGTATGTATGTATTTATGTATATATGTATGTATGTATTTATTTATGTATTTATGTATGTATGTATGTATGTATGTATGTATGTATGTATGTATGTATGTATGTATGTATGTATGTATGTATGTAAATATTTTACTTTGCCAATAATAGAATCCAAAAAGCAGGCATGGTATTAACTGATCTAAATGCCATTTGTTGAAATATGTCTCCCCCCCCATACCCTCTTTGTTATGTTTTGTTCATTTTCTTGGGAATAAATGTCTAGTAGATATTTTGGATGCGTAGAGTAAATTAATACTAAATATATTATTAGCTACATAAAATTTCGTGTTCATTTTAATAACATTCTAATAATATAGTAATTATATTATATATAACGATACAATGTGTCAATATACGAGTATGTACATATTATGTGCAATACAGTATATACAATTGCTACTATATAAACATATAAAATAAACGAAACTATTCATAGATGGCAAGTTAGTTAAAGATACAGTACAAATATATAAAATAATCTTTCACTTCATTTATCATCGATTTTAGTTCTGTCTTGATTGTTTTTATGTTCAGCCCATGGTTGAATCTCTCCGCTAGAAAATGCTCCATAAAACAGTGCGCCGAATAAATAGATGAAACTTGCCATGTAGAAGACAACTCTCCATTCATCCACAGTCTAAAACACAGAAAAACAGTAGTGTGTCAATTTTGTCATCACCACTGTAAAGTCAACCAAATATCTAATCACTTTAAAAATAAATCTAACTGATAATTTTTGAGTAATTTGACCTTTAAGATAAAAATATTGTTGGTAATTTGAATTTGACATAAACCTATGGGGAAATAAATACTAAAACAATTTTCAAAACTAATTTGGAGAGCTTTAAATAAATGCATTTTCTAAATATTGATGTTTAACATAATCGTTTACTTGACCTAAAATATGTTAAGGACATCGTCACCTAAAAATTAAGAAAACTGTGATTAATTTTTTTTTTCAAATATAAAGAAAAGAAGAAATAAGGCTCAATACTAACTTTAAATTAAAATATATAAAATAATTTCTAAAGTTTCTTAACCAAAGTAATTTTTTTAATATAGGGTTGTAAAGAGTGGGACAATTAGACGACCTATGCTGAGGAAAGTGATGGACAACGTGCTGAGGTTTGTCCGGTGGAGCTCACCTGTGTGATGTTATCTTAAAAAAGTAAAAAAGTGTAGTATGTAGTTTGCTTTGATTTAGCTAGTGTAGTTAGTTAAAGTTAGCTAAAGTGTTAATTTTCAAGTTAATAATCGTCTAATTGTTTCTCTGCCCCACTCCGTACGTCTCTGAGTGTTATTAGCGTCTACATTTCGAAACATTCGCACCTAGTTTTGGTTTATTACTATACTTTTTAGAAAATACGTTTATCCCAAGAGGGGCTATGAATTAGAAGAGAAGGGCGTAACTTACCTTTATAGCTCTATACCACAAGTGTTCCAGTTAGATCTAGCAAAGTAATCAACAATCTTCCCTAAGCATACTAATTTAACCTCAGGAATGCATTTAATTACCTTATTTTATTACGTTTTGATGTATTTACCTTATTTTGAACCAGTATTCCTGTGATTGAAGGACTAATAATTCCTGGTAATGTAGCCACTGTGTTAGATAAACCCATCAACACGCTTGCATGTTGAGGTGCTATGTCCAAATGGTTCACACTGAAACATAAACGCTTATTACTTATTAATATGTGGTTAGAATGTTTAAAATTAGTCTTTCAATGGCCTAATATGATCGGAAAATTATAACGCCATTTAAAAGAGAAGAAATATTGAAAACACTGAAGTGACAACACTATCTACTGTGCAGATGGTTGATATAAGACATAGTTATAGACTGACATCGACCATGCGATCAAACACGCTGGTAAAATATAATAATTGTCTTATTTGTTAGGGAAGGATGGATTAATAGAGTAGCAGATATTATAACCTACCTACTAGACTACACCTGGGTATTCCTTGACTTTGCCTTCCTACACTTCTTTCAATCCTCCAGAGTGTGAAATGAAATATCACTTTCCTAGTGAGTTCCAAACCAATGATTACATTTTAGCCTCTTTCAAACGATCTGTTTTCCCCTTCTCCAAGAATGTGGGAAGTAGAGCTAGAGGAGTTTGGATGGTTCGTTTTGTCACTGAGAATTGATGATATTTCTAACAGCAATTAATTGAGTCTGCTTGAGAATCGTTCCACCTTAGTAGGATTTATAATTTTCCAATAAACCATTTAAGTGGGGCTATCTACCTTACTGACAGGTTGGCTTTCTATGATTCAGGGGAATATGGTTTTATCTCATTGAAATTATAATCCAGAATGTTCAATTAAAGGTAGGGGCTAGAGAGGCTCAATTATAAAACGGTTTTTTTCATTACAAATATTTTTTGTGGGATGCAACTCATTTAAGGTATGAATTTAAGGTTTACAAGAAGCCGTAAGATTCCCAATTTATCTATGAACGTTTTGTGTCGATACAATCTGTAGTGCCAAGCAATATTTCGAAGGCCTTGTCACTCCAGATGAAATTCATGACTTGCCATTAGCAAACTCAAGTTCATTACCCTCGAAAACTACACATTAAATATTCCTAGTAATAATGTTCAACAAAGCTTAATATAAGAGGTAATTTATTTAGGATAAGATAGCTGGCTTGAAGTAAATGCAAAAACATTTGCGTTTAGAGAGAGGATAGAGAAATCCCGTTGAATATAATACACGAGAAACCAGCGCTAGTACTGTACATCTGCATGCGATTTTAACCTCGACCTAACAGTAAAGAGAGGCCAAGTTAAATACATAGTCGAGCCTTGGACTGCACGACCACCGCTGCAAGTATCCAGTGTCACGTAAAATGAGAGCTAGTTTATTTTTCGCACCACGTCTCATTATCTGTTCAAGTTATATGCATATGTACTAATGACGCTAATGAGTGTTGAGGAAGGTTGAATTCAGATTAAGTGTATCCACATTTAAGTGGAGGGAGAGTGTAAAACAGTTTGGTAAAAACCAACCTCAGTACACTCGATCGGGATTCAAAACCCAATGTCCCTGCTATTGGCGGTCTAGTCAAACACGAGAGTTACGCCATGCAGCTACCGAGGTAGGTGAGAGGTAAATTAATCCCTCCTTAATCTTATTTTTCTTTCTCACTATGCACTAATGTAGTTAGTAATTAACTAATTATAGTGCACTGTAACATTAAAAGATAATTAAATAGTTATAATAATAACATTCAACGAGACTGAATCTCTATGAGCTAAGTTTTAACTAGAATGAGAATAGATTTGAGAAAATGCGCCTTTATTAGTATGGGAGAGAATATGAGAAATAACTGTAAAAATAACCCATTTATAACCATTTCTAGAACACATGTTCGAAAGTCGTGCCTAGACTTCCCAGTCAATTGCGAACGGCCTAACCTATACTCCATTCACGGTAGGAATTGCTCTCTGAAAGGTCTTTTTTCCTACCAATATCCTACTATATAATAGATTTCTGGTAGGGAAAAAGGCCTTTCAGAAAAAAATTCCTACAGTGAACGAACGGTAAGTATAATCCCAAACATAGCTTGGCCACCTCTGCAAGCATCGATTTCATTTAAAGCACAAACTGCATTTTTGGTTCATATGCCAGGGATTCAACCATCAACCATCAACCTCTCCATAAAGGATCAACCCGTTAATTACAAGTCTAATATCTTAGACCTCCTTGGTCACAAAGGAGAATTGTAGATTGTAGTGATAAAACTAACTGCCTGAAACTGATTGAAAATGAAAATGAAAATGTGGACAGCTATAAACGTTTAACATTGATCAACTAAGACTATTGAGAATCCGTAATAAATTGTTGACTACCGATATTTTTAATGGTTGCAATATCGCAAAACCAAATCAGTTTTGAAGCTACGTAATCGGTGTGATGTTAGTAAAACGTAAAAGACTGATAAAACATTAACCAACTTTTGTAAATAACATATTTAACCGTGTAAGTAACCTACCTAAATCCTGACCAAGCAAAAGCTCCAAGTCCAACAGCTGCAGTCAGACAACTTACTGCTCCTGTCGGAGTGAGTAAGAAGCAGGTCATCAGCATGAATACAGCTTGACCCATAAATGCACTACATGTGAATAATTTTCTGGCCTGCGAAATAAAAAAATATTTTTAAAAATAAATATTTGCTTCTTAGCCATGCAAGCATATATATATATATATATATATATATATACTTTCTCTCTTTCTCTCTCTCTCTCTCTCTCTCTCTCTCTCTCTCTATATATATATATATATATATATATATATATATATATATATATATATATATATATATATATACAGTTTTAACTGAAAGATAAAAATTAATATTTTCTTTGTATTTAACGAGTAAAATATTTATTTTTACAAGTTTAATTTTTTAAATAATTAAAATAGTTTTTTTATTTAAATATTGAAGTAGACGTACTGGATAAGAACTAATGAATTTATAAGTATTAGTTTAAAGGGTAAATCTATTGGATAAAGCCACCCAGTGGTTTTATCTTCTATTGAAAGTGCCAGACTTACAATAAATTACTTGTTTGAACTGGACTTTATTGTTTTAAATGTACTATCAAGGAATTCAATTTTGTTAAATTATATATATATATATAAAATAATTTTGTTAAATTATATATATAATTTTGTTAAATTATATATATATATAAACTTGAATTGATTTCAAAATAACTTAAATAACAAATAATGTTTGTATTAGTATTGCTATTGTATTGCTATAGCTAAAATATCCATTCCTGCTGTCTTCAATGCGGAAGACACAAGTAGGATATATTTTGAAAATGTATTAGCTAATGGAACTGGCACTCCAAAACAGACACACACACACTAGGACCCGTCATTTGCGATATTTGAAAAAGAAGTTAAGTATTAAATTTAAATGTTCTATAATTATCTAAATAACTTTTTACAGTGTTACATATCTATTTGAAAATATTTTTAAATACATTTTAATATTTGTAGCCCTTAATTACAAGGTCAAAGTCTCTAATATTTTGACTTCCAGAAATTAACAGGTAAAACATCTGGATATTCTTGCAATAGTTCTTGTTATGTTGATACTTGATGAATTTTTACACTATTAAAATGTATTTAATTCATATAATAATGAAAGGTCAATATTTTTTCTATTGTTAGAAGCCTAAAATTCGCTAAGTTCTGTAATAACATAGATGTATTTTTAAAAATATCAAGCTAGTTCCTCAACAACTTGTGAGGGTGTAGCTATTTGCAGGGTATATGGAAACGTGTATGAGAAATTAAATGGATTTTTATTATAATACGAGATTACTGACATTAGAATAAAGTTTTTAAATATCAAAGGTAAATTATGACATTGAACAAAATGTAACTTCGTTACTACCTTGCATAATGAACAAGTATACACATTTTATTTCAACTGGAGGGAACCTAGAGAAAATGAATTACCTACACAATGGTTCATAAATTAAATAAACAATTTGTTTTATTTCATTTTATTCCTTGTCAAGACTTAATCATGTTGAAACTAGTGACGATATATAACCAAAGACCACCGCTAAACCATATTGCCCTTCTTCCGATCCACTAAAATAGGAAGGATTAATCAATTCAAACAATTCTCCTTACCGTGAGTATTCATTCTCCTGGTGCCCTACCATGTGTTGAGCTAGCCCATAATAGCCCGAAAAAACTTTGGCTGCAAGCTTGTGACTTCCCATTCCTGATACTCTAACACATTAGCAAACTTTTTTTTTTTTAGAATGCGTGTCAAATATGTAAATAAATGATTTTTGTAACTATTGTGAAGAATCATGTACCTGTCCATCCACTGCTTGGCTGAGAAACCCCTGTCAACGCTTCGTATCGCTCACAATTTATCTAAATATACTAACTTGCAAAATCATTTTGGAAGTAAATATAATCACCTGCTATATCTACACTTTCAAATATGGGTATGTTTAGTTGTATATTATGTATCATGGTTGGTTGGTTGTATAAAAAGCCACTTTGGTAAGCAGTTAATTCCTGTGCCAAGAAAATTTTCTAGCGTGTACAAGGAATATGACCCAAAAGCTCTCTGACTGAATACTTCATTTTACTTTCCCTGATATTTGAACATGTACAGGATTAGTCCGTTCTGCGGCACATACCCTCTAGCTGCCAGAATCACCGTCTTTGCCTGTTTCTACATTATGAGTTGGATCTGTCTATTTTGTATCCATTTCATTTAGCTAAGAACATTCAACCTCCATCTCTTAATACCCTGACATACAGGTTGTTCGGAAACTTACTGCCCAAGCTGCACATATTGCTTGTCTGAACCAAAAGTAATACAAAATCCATACATACTTACATCCGGAATCCTATGCAAATACCATTAAATTATTTTCAAAGTTTCAGCGTATAGCGCTGAGATAATAAAGCTGTCAAACTTGCATGTACAACAAGTCACATATGAGTTAGGCGCGCGGCACTGCACATGAAATAATGGCAAGCATTTTCTTTGATGTAGGATCGTTAATGATGACCATCACAACGTATTCGCATTTCTAGATGAACTGGTGTGTTGTAGACTATTAATTGTGGTATGTTCTGCTGCCGTGCTCTAAGATGTTGAGGTGTGTAGTGCCACGCGCCTAACTCCTATGCAACCTGTTGTACATGCATGCTTGAACAGCTTTGCTATCTCAGCGCTGAACGCCGAAACTTCTGACACAATTTAATGGTATTAGCATAGCTTTTCGGATGTAAGTGTATAGGGATTTTGTATTACTTTTGGTTCAAAAAAGCTATATGTGCAGTTTGGGCTATGAGTTTCCGAACACGCTGTATATGTGTAATCCATTCTGTTCCCACTACATACTGGCTGTGAACATTCACAAGACTTCTAAAGTTGATACTCTAATAATTCTAGAATAAGTGATTTATGTTCCAGTACTCTCAAAATTCCCCCTTCTCCTAGCTTTTGTTCATCAATATATATTGATAGTTTCTCTAGGTTCGTATATGTTTCATTCCCACACTGGTCTTTGGGCTACACTCTGAGCATTACCATTGGAGATAGAGTGAGATGCATTCTTGAAATGGTTTATTCTTTTCTGGAGTAAGAGAATGAACACAGAAATATTATAGCTCTTAATGGATGTCCATTGGGGCAGAAACTGCCTGTCTCTTAATAGATTAGATTAATATATTCACAGTCCACAATACCTTGCCCGCTGAGGATTGAGAGAAAAAATTATGATCGTGCATCTACCAAAGATATTCGCGCAGTAACGGCATGGATAAATACATGCGCGGAGACATATGTGTATAGAGAAACAGAGGTTAGAAAGGGCGTACTTCTTGTACATTCAAGGTACACGCCATTCACTCTGATATATATTATTATTATTAGCAGCACCGCGTCTTACTACCCGTTCGGGTTATACGAACTTATGCTAATGTGAAATAGTAGGGTGTTTGTGAGATTAATTGGAGGACCTACAGATTAACGTGGAATCCGAACCACGGTGGAGGCCTGGAATTCCACACATTCACAAGTTGTGATTAACACACTTCTTGTCAGAGGTGAAGGAAGAGTTTGGCAATCAGATAAATCTGCGCCGGGACCGAGGGTTGAACCCCGGAACCCCAGTACAGAAGTCTGACACCTTACCCCTAGACCACCAGGTCACCCTCTGATATATATATAAGTCTTAAGGTATTACACTTTCACCATATCCTATAAGCTGCACCATAGTGGAACCATGCAAGGTAAGCTTGTCACCCATCAGGTTAAACAAAGCGTATAATTATTCTTTATAAACAGCCCAGCTCATGGCCTCCACTTCATATAAAGCCTCATATTATGCTTGTACCGATTTATTCCTGAGACAATACACCACAAGAGTTCCTACACGTCCGACAATGAAGCCTTAATCCCATTTTTTATAGACGGATAAGAATCGGCATTCCCTTCATACTATTTTCCTCTTAGTGTCTATCCTCGAAAGTGTGTTGCCCCATTAAACTGCAACTAATGAAGGAAAAATAAATATTATCCAAATGTTGGTTAAATTAGCCACAGCACCATGACACCTAAACATTTTATGTTCTTTCTACCAGAATTTTCAAAATGTAATTATATATATTGCATTGAAAAGTGTATTAAGATAAATCTTCCCAGATTTGTTTGTGATATGCAATATTTATCCTCCTCAGACAAGGCTAGAAGCTACGACAGGCTTAGCAAGCCGTTAGTGGAAAATATATGGCTTTAATAAAAAAAATATAAAAAACCCAAGACATAGGCTGGAAACAGTAATGGATGTAAAGTAAACCCTTCTCAGGTCAATAGATGTGCTTAAATAGCTTACCGGACGTTAAAACCACACAACAGCCTTCTTATTCCTCTTATGTTTGTCTTATTTAAGTAGATATGAGTAGGCCTACTGTTTCATAATTTATCTTTATAAGCATAAAGCCATTTTATTAACATTCTTGTTAATTATATTTATAAGGGAGTTTGATGAAGTATTAAACATGTTGGCAATATCCCGTGTATCTAATTGTTTTGCTATGATATTTGCATAGTTATAAATAATATCAAAGTAAATTATTTAAGGAAATTTCCTTGGGAAACAAAACAGAATAACAGTGAGATTTCTACACAATTGATATCCAAAAATATTAGTAGAATTTGAAACGTTCTGGAATTACTGGTCCCTACGTTGTGCGCCAATTATGTTGTTCTGATATTATACTGCCGCGATGGACGCCAATTGAAGAATTATAATTAATAAACACTTATCATTTTGACATGTTTTTTATTTCTGAATCTGTTTATTTAATGAGAAAATAGATCATGTCGTTGAAATATATACGCGGCCTATTGTATGAGCGCGGACAGGTGTTGCTGGACGCCAAGTGCCCAAGTGAGTTCTGTCAGTTCTGGACACCAACTGCCTTTACGTTGCACCATTCTTTGTATATATCCCTTGCTCATGGAAGCTTCGAGAAGGTTTAGTTTAGAAAAACAAAATACAAGACAAAAACATTTCGGTCTTACTAGAAGCTTCGAGAGCCGGAAAATGACTCAAGTTACATTTTAAAATCTTTCTTCGAACCTTCGAGAAGAGGAAGTTATTATTTGAAATATTATATGGTCAAAATGACTTGACTGGTGTCACGTGCGTGACGTCACTGATCAGTGGCTTTTGCCTTCTTAGAAGAAGAAGTGCTTTAAGCGCCATTTAATATACTATATAACTTAAATGAAATAAGATACGTTTATAAAATTAGGACGATATTATTGTCAATGCTTTCACATACTTTTAGGGGCAAATCAATTACATTACAAATTTACTTTAAAAGCACTGTATATCTACTTGAGAAAAATAATTACTTATCTTCCTTGGAAAAAAATAAAATTATATAGATTCATTTGTTTTTAATTTATAATATTTATTAAAGTTTACGTTTTGAAATCTATAGAATATTTTGGCAATCATGCAATATAAGTAGGCAATAAATAAGACTAGAATTAAATATTAACTATTATTAATGTTAATAATACAATTATAATAGAAATATTTTGTAGGAACTCGCTATGATATGTATTTATAGAAATGTTCTACCCAACATAAGTAATAAATCATTTAAAGGAGATGTCTTTTTTAATTTTGTATTTATTCCTTGGTTATTTACTGATCCTCTTTAAAGCATCTAAATCAAAAATGAACCATTCCCTTCAGTTGACTTTTTCAATTTTCAAAATAAGACCTCATGAAAATCAGGTGAAAAATAGTATTTGAAAAGGATGAATTTTGAGTGTAAAATACTAATAATAAACAAAGTAAAAAAAAAACCTGTGAAGTGTTGAGGTACTTGTTTGTTATTAAGTAGTCGGCAAGTTGTCCAGAAAAACTAAGTACTATGGCCATGACTAGATACGGCAGAGCAGACATAAAACCGGCTTTCTTCAAGTTGAACTCCAGAGCATCTATAAAAAGAGTTTTAATACGGTGTATTAACATTTCAAATAATAATTGCTTGTTAGCGTTTAATACATCAAGCGAAAACATATACAGTGACATTTCCTTAAGCTGACACCTCTGACTAGCAGTTTCTTCTTTTTAACGGACAGTTTAAATTTCCCCCTTCAAAATAACATTGGCTCTTAAGGTGAAACAACTTCCCAATAGCGGACATTTTCAATAACGAACGCGGACACTGCTAGAGATAAATCTTATGCATACAACTCTTTAAACAGCAGAAAAAATTTGAAAATATCAGTCCATATAGGTACTGTATTTTACTGTAAGAATGTTAGGAATGTCGTTGTCTCACGTGAAGTGTTAGCAGTCCTGCCTTAACCCTTTAGGGACAGTTTATAGAATAGCCTATGTAATAATTACTAAGGTACTTCAATACCCTTCAAAGCCTTCAGCGCTGATTGTTCCCTGAGCTTAGTCTGTGCTCGTGCACACATAGAGGCCTAAATTACAGAAGGCCTATTGTTCACATTTCATTTTATTGTGTTGTTCTGTGTATAATTCAATTTCTACAATAAGCTACATACATTATTAATTCACTTGTCATAACTATCCTGTATACAATAATGCACAATGCAGTAGTTAAATTATTGTAATTATTAATATCCACAGTCACAGGGTGTAGGTTAATAAGTATTAAGCTGTGTTAAGGAACTACAATTTTAAAAATATATTTCCAAATAACTGGAACTTCTTAATAACGGACATTATGTTGATCCCGGAAGGTGTCCGCTATTAAGAGATTTCACTGTAGTTTTATTTATCATCTGTAACCATTAAAATAAGTAAAAAATAAAGCCATTCTGCAGGTGATTCCACGAAGAAAGGCCAACTGAAGGGTCAAGTTAAGAGAAGAAATGGCTAATTGAGTGATGTCATAGAGGCAAGGTAGGAAGGAAGAATGGGACCAGAAATACCATGAATGCAACAGAGTGATTATTTCAAACAGGCTGTGGTACCTATATATATATATATGGACAATAGTAATAGCTTCGAAATTTATCTGTGTCCCCACTGTTGCAAGTAGCTTAAACATAAACATTTTAAAATTAATTATGAATTGCACTATTTTACCCCATGCTAATTAATTTTTTTATTTTACATTTTGACAAATTACTTGTACAACAAAACAACGTGTTCATTGGTATGTAATATGCTATAATACTTATAATACATAGCTACGAAATAATAGAATGTTTACTTTTTTATAATGTATTCCTTAAATGTATGACTAGTGAATTAAAAAGAATAACATAGGCCTATCATTTGATTTTAAGGATTTAGAACAATTTTAACTATCAATAACGATACTATAGAGGAAATTATAAAAAGGATACAGTTGGAAAACGCATGATATTATTCAGACTGCTTTAAAAAAATATAAACCTCAGAATATAAAAAAAAAGTTTTACTGGTTCTCTATGGTTGTGAAACATGGTCTCTTAGCTTAAATGAAGAAAATACATTTAAGATTATGAAAACAAGGTGATTGGCAAGATATTTGGCCCAAAAATGGATGAGGCTACTGGGGAGTGGAGGAAGTGACATAATGATGCGTTACATAGCCATTTATTCATTACAAGAGATTCTTAGAATAATTAAGTCTCCTAGATTACGGTGGGTAGGACAGGCAGTGCAAATGGAATAATTTAGAACATTGTTTAGGGAACTGACTAGTAAACCCAATAGAAAGAGACCATTTGGAAGACCTAGTCGCAGATGGGAGATTAACATTAGAATGGATCTGAGAGAGACAGGGTGTAATGAAATGTACTGAGTAGAATTAGCTCAAGCTAAGGATAGCTGGCGTACTTTTGTAAGTTCGTCAATTAACTTTCGAGTTACTAAGGCCATAACGTAAGTAAGTGAATTTTAAATAATTTGCAGAAATTTAGGCTGAACCCAATTATTTTAGGAAACCAAAACAGAGCTTAGGCTTAACGGATGTCATTTATTCAGTACGTACAAAATATCTTTGACACGGAATGTATGTGGTTTATCAAATATAGCTGATTAGTGAATACAATAGCAATATAATACATGTTTGATAACATTCAGATACTAGTCTTCTTTTCTGTTACTTGAGTTATTGTAAAATTTTCATACAAGTGCACTTATGTAACCAAGAACTTATTTCAAAATAAATAATACTTAGCACTGCGTCTTACTACCCGTTCGGGTTGTACGCTTTCAAAATAAACCATTTTAATGCATTAAAAGTAAGAAGACATTTGTTGGGCCCAGTTAGGTGATTTGTGTATTTAATCTAGTGGTTAATTAGTTAAGTAAGGGCATAAGTGATTGCCAGGGCCCATATGTGATTAAATGTCATATATATTTTTAGTATATTACACATAATGCTCGTGTGTACATAAATTCAGTTCATGATTTCCTGGCTGTGGAAACTTTTTTTAGATTATTCTTTAGTTATTTTTTTCATATTGGTATGTTTTAATTAGCGGAAATTTTCTTATAACTGTTAGGCATTTACGTTAATTAAGAATATTTTTAATACTATCGATATTTTATAAATGCATTAATTTTCGAACATAAACTTTTTCAATAAACAGTTGTCGGAATGAGAAGATAGTGTAGGTGAGTGACTCCTCTTGTATCGTTGGAAAATACAAAAGTATAAAAATATATTATTCTGTTCTTTAGTCGTTGCTCTTAAGTAAGATGTCATATAATGTAAAATGTTAATTATTTAATATACTGTCTTTCAAACCTCAATATGTAGGTTATATGAATAGTACTCAAGCCGAAGGTTGGTTGGATCCTGGCCATTCCACCGTCAGCTGTAAAGCCTAGGCAGCACTGAAGAGGAGAGGAAATGAGGAATGAGGTAGTTTCCCGTTGCTTTCCTCACTGAGCCAGAAGGTACTATTGCACATTTGTCTACCAAGCCCAACGAAATTCATATACCAACTGACCCCATTCATTCCATTCCATTCATCACAAGGACTGTCTGTATATCGAATGCTTTTACTAGTATCATTCACACCTCTACTATTTATATATTTGTCAGAGCCATAATTGAGACAGAGACAAGCCATTGAAGGTAACAACTTGCTCTAGTCCATACCAGAATATATAGTGCATTATAAACACCAAATCTGACCAGAGCTAAATCTTAGTTAAAAATTGTTTGTTATTCTTGAAAGAATAGTTTTGAAATAGTTGTTTTAGATAACTAAACTTTGAAGTGTATTGCAAGCTCACACTTCGAATTTTAGTTTTCTAAAACAACTTCTTTCAAACCTAGTCTTTCAAGAACAGCGAACAATTTTTCTTTGTGATCTGGAATTATTTGTAGATTATTTCCACACTCAGTGTTACTCCGAATGGGTGTTTTTATCAATAGTTTTATATTGAACGCTTGCTTTTCCTTCACATTCCTATTTAGCTTTACCAAAATAGTTACGAATATTACCACAAACTTTTTGAGAATAACGTTTGTTCTAATATACTGAAATAAGTCAATATAGGTCGAATTTTGTATGGTTTGTATCATAAATGGTGAGAGATGATTCGGCCCTCCAATGGACAAGTCAAATGACGGGACTAATTAAAATAAACTAAGGAACAAATTAGTGGTGCTCCAGCTCTTGCCTTTAACAGAATATATCATTAAATGCAGTTCATACTTTATAAGGAAATGGATAGAAAGGTCATACTGGCCCCTTCACCCTCTTGCTAATCTCAAAAGGAATCAAACTTTTTTTATATATATATAAAATTTCAAGCCTATCACAACACAAGAAAGGAGGAAAATAGCCTTATGGTATAGTATGGTATGGTATACGATTAGTACACTCGGGCGTTTCTTGGGCAGCGGTACATTAGTACTGGCTAATCTTTCCTTAGACTTATGGCGGGGTGCTAGTGAGCGCGAGTTTAGTGCATTAATTTTGCAGTTTTTATAGCACAAAACATTTTTTCGGACAAAATAAATCAAATATTTCTTCTATTGAATCATAGATTCTAGTTTTCTGCACATGCTAATCTCAACAGTTATTGAATATCTGTCATGAGCATGGCAGAATTTGGTGACAAACTTTTTAAATAAAGAGAAAAGTTTGTCACCAAATGCTGCCATGCTCATGACAGATATTCAACAACTGTTGAGATTAGCATGTGCAGAAAACAAAACTCTATGTTTCTATTTAAGAAATATTTGATTTATTTTGGCCAAAAGATGTTGTGCTATAAAAACTGCAAAAATACTGCCCTAAACTCACGTTCACTAGCACTCCACCTTAACTACAAGTGATGGAGCCCAGACTCACCATTATTATTACTACCAGAGGGAGGAGATGAAACAAAAATAATATTTATGATCGTAAACAACCCTAGAAATGGTGGAGAACACGCTGAAGCTCACGTGTTTGATGTTTAATCTGTACTAGAATAGACCGAACGCAGCGTGACAAAAAGTGCACCTATGAGGATTTGATAGTGGATCACCATCAGATATATTTACAATACCATATGTTACCATCACCACATTATGTATAGGGTGGTGATGGTAATAATGATATTTATAGTGGATGGAATTGCAGGAGGAGATATATTGATGTTAAGCTGAGCTACTAAGGAGCCAAAAACAAACATAAATGTCTAAGTTGATATATAGTGCCATTAAATGACCCCCAGAAACGAGAACAGCAGAAGTGGTGACAGGAATAATCATGAAGTAAGAAAATTTACCGTTGTTAACAGACAGAGCTTGAGTTTCAAGTATAGTCATATTCAAATAAGTGAAAAATTAGATTCCATAATTCAGAGTTTACGGTCTATCCTATTTCACTTTGTTTAGGTTATTATTTGTAAGTTATTAATCTAGATCTAATTGTGAATTCAGCCAGCAGTTATATTAATAATTATTACACTTAACCTTTTATAAATTGAATACGCCATACTAAAATATTTGTTATAATATATATATATATTGGTAAACTGAGGTGGAGTGGATTTTCTTGATTACAAATAATTCTTTTCAATATAGCAAAGCGAATAATTTTTGCATCAGAAACATTCTCAGCAATGTATTTTTATTATTTATTTTTATTTAGCACCACGTGTTACTACCCGTTCGGGTTATACGCTTCAGTACTAATTACACTAATGGATTAGGAATTAGGAAGGTTGAATTCAGAGGAAGTGAACCCAAATTTGCCTGGAGGTAGAGTGGACAACCATTTAGGAAAAACCACCCCCAGTTCATCCGATCAAGATTCGAACCTCGATCTCACCATCCTCGGCAGTCTAGCTCAACACGACTAGCGCGTTAGCTATCTACGCTGCCGTGGCGGGTAGCCATATATTCTTATGTAATACAAATTTTAAATAATATTTAATATCCCTTTAAATAATTGTGTAGTCAATTCCTAATTATACATGGTAAGATCCGCTTCCTTGGTCGTAGGGTCTAAGGCAGGGGCTGGCAACATTTTTGGGTCCCGATTGACTTACAAACTTATTAAAGGTCCCGTGATCACCCACTCTTTCTTAGCTCCACTTTTGCTTTTTTAATTCTGTAATTTATATTTATTCCTAAAATTCAACCTTTCCTCAAATAATTATGTCACCACATTCTAGAAAAAATGAGAATTTACGCATCAGACCGGAACCCTTAAAGTCATTTTGCCGAAAAAAGGAGAGAAGCCATTTTTTTATAATATTAATCAATGCTTAGAAATTAAATTTAATCAAAATCGTTAAAGCCAATTTTGATAAAAATTGATTTTGTTTTCTCTTTTTGCCTTTCAGTAAACTAACCTTAAATTTAGGGTTAGATAACCAATTCCAAAACACCTCGGGGAAACCCTATGAAAACCTTAGATACCAAGTTTTAGCCTGATCTGTAAAATAGTTTAGGCAGAGGTACAGACAGACAAACAGACAGATGAAAATTCAAAAACCACTTTTTCGGATTCGGGGGGTCATGAAACGTCAAAATTCAACAAAATCTTGAGTCCTTTTTTTTTTGACGATCACAATACTTTCTCTACCTGTAAGATAGAAAGAAAGTAAAATTATAGAATAAATTAAATGTACAGTTTCACTTTCTTATATTATTATCAATAATTATCTTCGATCAAGGTTATTTTGGTAATTAATATTATTTGAACATACTTTATATATTTGCGAGTCTAGAAGAGAGATAAACTTTTAATAACGTTGTAGTTTTCTCGCGCGATCGATTGATAATTCCTACGAGATCGACCATTTGCCGACCCCTGGTCTAAGAGTTCTATCTTGCCATATACTGGTTCGCCATGATGAGGAGATCGGGGCTAGAATTCACTCGGGTGTACTAAAGGTGTTTTTTCCTAAATAGTTTCTTAATAACTCTCCTCTCAATTGAAGGTGTATTTCCTCTTAATACTGCCTTTCTTATCTCTCTCCTATTAATGTGAAAATGCCGGATTGTCCAAACGGATGACCAGATGCCGTGCATAAAAACTAAGTCGAGAAATTGAATGAAACTCTTTAACCTGATTGAAAGTGTTCTTCTTCGAATTTGATATTGATGTGACTCTCACAAACAAGCTTTAACCTATAGTAATGTTATTAAAGGGTTAAGCTACAGATCTGGAGGTATCGGGTTAGATCCCTGGTACTTCCAAAAATTTTCTGTGAAGTAGTGATTTTGAAACGGGGTCAAACTCAGCCTAGTGAGGACAAATGAAGAAATATGTTTATAAATTAGTACTGAGATTAACGGCTGGAGGGTTCGTTGTGCTGACCATATGACACCCTCCATCCGCGAATGTCAGCACTATCATCGCTTACGGTGACGACCGCTCGGTAGGAATAGCTCGAGCGTGGGCTTACGCCATTGAGTTTTTTTAAGTGTAAGAAAAGGCACGGGTCTTAACTTTACCCAAAAAAGACGATATTATTATTATTATTATTATTAATATAACTATTTACGTCTTCCGGTCTTTCCTTCTGTAGAGCATGTTTTATAATAAAGTGGGACTAACAATATATGGCTGGAAAATTTGCTTGAGAGTGCTCTATATCTGTTAAATTCTTCGAATAATTGATAATCATTTTATATTGTAACATTTCAAAAATAAGGATTGAGTTAATCTACGGTAATTATTAAGCAATATCATCGTTCTTTGGCGTGTCATTGAAGACTAAGTATATAAAAAGAATTGCTATTTTAACCATTTATGTGTTTAAATTTACTTTTTTTTTTTTTAGCACCGCGTCTTACTATCCGTTCAAGTTTTCGCATATGTACTAATTAAACTAATATGTTAGGGATTAAGAGGGTTGAGGTCACCTGATGATCTAGGGGTAAGGTGTCAGACTTATGTGTTGGGGGTCCGGGGTTCAATCCTCGATCCCGGCACAGATTTATCTGATTGCCAAACCCTTCCTTTACCTCTGAAAAGACGCGTATTGATCACAACTTGTGAATGTGGGGAATGCCAAGCCTCCACCGTGGTTTGGATACCACGTTAAACTGTAATAATAATAATAATAATAATAATAATAATTAGCACCGCGTCTTACTACCCGTTCGGGTTATACGCTTTAAGTACGTATTACGATAATGGATTAGGAATTGGGAAGGTTGAATTAGAGGAAGTGAACCCGCATGTTAAACTGTAGGTCCTTCATTTCATCTCACAATCACCCTACCATTACACATTAGCGTTTGTGCGTATAACCTGAACGGGTAGTAAGACGTGGTGCAAATAATAATAATAATTAGGAGGGTTGACTTAAAAAGAAGTTCACCTACATTTGCGTGGAGGGAGATTAGAAAACCATTTAGGAAAAAAATCCTCATTAGATCCCTCCAGAATCGAACCACGATCTTTCCGTATTCGGCAGTTATTCTAATGCGAAAGTAGTGCCTTAGACCATGTGGCCACCGAAGTGGGCTATGTGTATTACTGATCACACTGCGTAGCCACCAAATTATATTTAATGTTAGACATAGCAGGAACGCGGTGCAGACATCTATGGATCCCCGTTATTTTATAAGTGGTTTGTTATTTCAAAATATTGTTCATGCAAAAATGGAATCGAAATGTTCCTCTAGGATTATAACCCTGAGTTAAGTTTAATAATCTAGAGAAAAAAATCCCAAAAATTTTAAATATGCATATTTTTAACGATGTTTCACGTGAAATGCAGTTATGAGATTAAAATATTGTAGGCCAATATCTCAGGGATGGCGAAACTTTTCTGCCCAGTGTTCCAATTAAGGACGCGCTGAATTTTTAAATAATCTAGTGTGCTGCCTCTTAGTTACGTTTTTTAATAAGTATTTATAAATAAAATATTTGCAGTTTTATGAAATGTAATGAATGACAAATCAAATTGTAATGTTTTTATAAAAGCTTATATTTTAAAGAAGGACCATTTATAAGTTTGTCAAAGTGAGTGTTTATACCAGATTAATTTCAATAACATAATGTAAAACTTTCAAAAGTAGCACCGTCGGTGAAAAAAAGGCAGGGCAATAAATTTATACACAGGAGGCTCCCGGGTTAAACGGCTAAACTTTGGAAAGTTGTAGTGGATCAAAAATCGAACTCAAAATATATTTTGCCGATTTACTAGTGTTCGCTTTCTTTTCGCGCAAACGGCAAAAAACAAAATGAAATCAAAATAGGTAGGTATTAAATAACATATTTTATTTAATTATTTTGTTTAAATTGACAGCCTCCAGCTCGGAGAAAAGCATTGCACTTATCAATGACAGATCAAGTGGCTGGCCAACTTTGTGCAACAGTTGTTTCCTTGTACGCTTGCGTTATCCTTTGTTGTAATGATTGAAGGTCATTAACAGACACTTAATATTCTTTTTGCTTTAAAGCTCCACATACAATAAATATCTAGTGGCGTTAAATCAAGTGAACGTGGAGACCAAGCCACAGGTCCAGAACGACCATACATTTTCAAGGAAAATTAATACTAAGCCATTGCCGAGGACTTCTGCGGAAGAAAGTGTTTTTATTTAGTTTTTTGCTGTTTGCGCGAAAAGAAAACTAAAACGAGCACATCTCCAAAATACATTTTGAGTTAGTTTTTTGATCCACTACCACTTTCCAAATTTTAACCGTTTAACCAAGGAAGGCCCTGCATGTATATATATTTAGTTCATAACTTGTTTTCTTCAACAGTACACAAGATGCACTTGATTACGAGCAAAGACGATTTCTAGCATTTGACTTCACAAAGTGCATGAAGACATGATATTGAATGATATGGCTTTTGAAATATTGTTGACTTCAAAAAACTATACCACTTCGGCACTTTGGGATAAGTGTTATTTAATTTTTTTTTATGTCAGCGTGCCACCCAAATAGTGTTCGGGTGCCACCTAGAGGAACACGTGCCATAGATTTGCCATCACTGGTATAGCTAATAGATATAAACTTAAATTGAACATTTCTTAAACAATTAAATTAATTTTTAATGGGGTCACAACAGAAAATATTAAGCTAATTATGGATTGCTTTAGTGGTTTAGATGCTTCAGAACTGTCTTTTCCATAAGAAATGTCACATTATGAAGATATTTTGCCTTTAAGTAAAAATATTTGATCAATATTTTTGCTGGAAGCTGATCAAATTTTGAACAAAAATGAATCGCATTAAGTGGAGACCTACTCACTAAGATAAAATAACAGATACGTGAGTGTCTAGCGTTTATCGATAGCGTTACGTGAAAAATTGCATTAATAATCTCATTTTATATGTATATATGTGAATTATTGATGCTTATATTTTATTAAAATGAAATTAATATAGTCAAAATGTTTCTTTGTTTTGTGTTTTAATTGTATTACTATGGTAAATCCTTATACTCACAAGAATAGTAAAGGTCACATTTTCTTAAATTAATAATACTTTGTTCTAACTAATTAATTCTTAATAGCTGTATTTAAAATTGACACACCTTCTCTTAATTAGTTCTCCTAATATATGGTAATGTAAGGTAAATTTATTACCAATTATTGCTTACTTACCTTTCATAAAAGTTGGAAGTTGGGTCAATAAGGTATAAAAACCCCAGTTTTCACAGAAGTGTGCAACAATAACTGCCCAAACTGGCATTGAAGTAAAAAATGCTCTCCAAGGATGGACCAAATTCTGTAAAACAAACAGTTGTTTTATTAATACAAAAATTATATAAAAGTTATATTTTACGAGTAGCCTTTCACTCAAATTTTACTTTCTTTTTCTTATAGAGAGCGTACTGCAATCGTGAAAAGTTTTGTCCACGAGATAATGATGGACGAATGAATGATTTATTTGCAATAATAGAACATTTCTGACGTTTGTAAGAAAACAATTGCCACAAAAGAAATGCCGGCAATTTAAATCTTAATTCAATTAGAATAGAATACTAAAGACAAGCTCTCTCTTTTCATGGCTACCAAATGTACAAGTACAACCACTTCCTACAACCACTCAAAAACATAAAAAAAGCACACATTAAAAAAAATTATATCTATTTTAATTAACTCAATAGCTACATGGGACTCTCTTTTCTACGACTAATTTTTTTTACACTGATTATAAATATCATTCAAATTAAATTATGAATATGTTATCCCATCCTCTCTACACCTATAATGTGGGCCTATAAATCTGTCAGGATAAGGGGAGGTGATTGTGATTGTGTGGGTTCGTAGTTGACGTTCAACTTGAGTTTTTAAGGTTTTTACTAATACTATGTCTATTACAAATGTGATGTTGATAGTGATATAAGGATGAACAAACCTGAATAATACTCGGAAGCGTGTGACAAAACTAGGTGTTGCTAGGAATAACAAATGTCATGTATGACTCCTAGGTGGTCCCTACACGGTTTCCAAACCCTGGTACCCTGGGCTCGAGTGGTAGCCCTCTACCAAAAATGCTGATGAACCGGCATCCTAACCCGTGTATTCCCAAATCGGACAGAGTGACCCCTAGACTGCGATGTTGTTTAGTCAGCCACGATGGCTGGATCCCCTACATTTTATCCTGCCCTCTGGTCTAGTTTCTAACTAAGGAATGCTGACAATGTTTATGTGGTCAGCTCTTCTATTATATTTGTTTCCAGGCTAATAACAACAACCTGCAACACTCGTTTTGTCATTCACAATCCATAACACACAATATTATACAAACACACCTTCCAAATTAGGCCTTGCGGTTACAAATAATATATTTTATATAACACAAATATTCAAAGAGTAAATTAATTAATTAGAAAATAGCGAAATCCTAGTGTCAAAATATTGATCAGAATCTTATTGAATTATATATATACTTGCGCTTCACCACTCAGCTACTAGCAGTGTTGCTATTTGTACAATCTGGATACTACTTGTACAATAATTCCACTGCTTCATCGCGTACCTCGTACTCCCCTTTGAGAATCATTGCTCTAGGCCCTAGGGAGATATATCTGCCTCTTTGTTTTTACCTCCCTTATCCTTGCAGGTAGGAGCTATTTACTTGTGTCAGTGCATAACAAATATGTTAATGCACTTGAAATGTGAACACGCGTGTATGTTTTTTTGTGTCACCGCATCGTAATACCTGTTAATTACACTAGTTTGTTGGGGATGATAAGGTTGAATTTAGCAAAAATGTACCCGCATTGTGTGTGGAGGGAGAGTGTAAAACCAATTAGGGATGAACATGTAGTACACCTGACTGGTATTTGAACCACGATCTACCTCCCGTTATTGGAAGTACAGTTTATTGTGAGAGTGAGACGCCTTAGACCACTTGACCACCTAAGTGCGTTTTAGTTTAATGAATTAGCTAGCAAGATATACTAGGAAATAAAGGCTACTTATTCAAATAATAGCTTTTGTTTTGATGATTAGACGTATTAATGTTTAATTTATTTTTCACAGATGTGTAACAGGAACTAAATTAGGAATAAATGTGAATCTAATTATATAAAAACCCATTAATTACTAGCGTTAGCTAATCAATTTGGAGGAATGTATTCTCACTCAGGCTAATAAAATCAACTTCTTGAATTTCTTTCTATGCCCAACAGTATCAAACAGGTTACTCACATAAATAAAACCGAAAACTAAAGGGAAAAAGTCAAATAAATTGGTCCAAGCAGCTCATAGAAAAGTAAATCAAATACAAATATCAAATAAAAGTAAACATAAATTTAAAATCTTTAAATGAAAATGGCTAAAATAAAGGCCTGAAAACACATCTATTCAAAAAGTTATTTTTATTAAATCAGCCTTATCAACCCTTTTTTTCTACAAATAATTATTTAGATTTCAAACTAAACTGAATTGATTAATTAACTACTACTTATAATTTATGATAAACCAACAGCTGATATTTTAAAGTATCTTTCAAATTTTAATTAATCAAATAATTTGACTAAAACCTAACGGTAATTTTAATTTAATTATTTAAGAAAAATATATTTTGGAGCATGGTTTTTAAAAGAGAGAATTAATTAATAAACAAACCATAATTAGAGTGGTAAAATACCATAACATTTAATTCACTTAATAGTAGAACCCTTAGAAGAGTTTTTTTTTAATATTGGGTTTTAAATTTGCAATAATTTATAACCCAAATTCGATTTAATCTAATTCCAATATATTTTATGTGTTTTAATTAAGAACATAAGAGACATTTTATTTCCAATAACTAATCTAACAAATTCAAAAAAATATGTACTAAATTTATGAACTTACTATTTATTTTATCAAACGTAAAAAAAGGGAAAATCCATGAAGTTATCCCAATTTAAATAATTGCATTATTTCTAATAGTGTGTCTGTCCAAAATTCTCACCTTGTCGGTTTGTCCCAATATATTTTGCAAATACTCCAACTCTTGTGGTGATATTTTTGGGTCCATTTCAGGGCCTTCTTTTACTACATACATCCAGATAATAAACCAAATAAGTCCAACAACACCTAAAACAGAATATGTATATTATTATTTATATTAGATCAAGATACATTTTATTATGTAACTAAAAATAAAATGAGAAAATATTGTAAAAATAATTTATCTTATATTGTACTTTAAATCTCCATTATTTTATTAACACTAAAATTTAGATAACAAACAATAATACTTATGAGATATAGTATCATAAATATGTACTATTCGAACAATATAAACCAAAGAATTAAAGTTTATTTAAATAAATAACACCACAGATTATCTAACATTTTAGGTACTTTTTAGCTATGTGGTATATGTTTATTAACATGAAGTGTTTTATTATTATTAGCACCGCGTCTTACTACCCGTTCGGGTTATACGCACTTACGCTAATGTGTAATGGTAGGGTGATTGTGAGATGAAATGAAGGACCTACAGTTTAACGTGGAATCCGAACCACGGTGAAGGCCTGGCATTCCCCACATTCACAAGATGTCTTGTCAGAGGTGAAGGAAGGGTTTGATAATCAGATAAATCTGTGCCGGGACCGAGGATTGAACCCCGGCCGCCAGCACAGAAGTCTGACACCTTACCCCTAGACCACCAGGTCACCGTGAAGTGTTTTAATAGCGTTTGATAAAATATATTTTTAGTCACTAGATTCACACTTTCTCAAAAATAAGGTATGAATATAATTAATTCAATTTCAAACATTGTAATTTGTACAGTTATAAATAAACACTAGCTAATATATTGTTGTAAAGAATAAATCATTTGTAACTAGGAATAAGTCTACTGCCTCTACACGTTCTAAAATCCAATACCTATCCCAAAAGTGATCAAAATTAAAACACATAGTATGAGTGCATGTCGGATTTAAAGCATCCATTACTAAATATTTAAATGGCTTTAAGTTGTGGGGGAGGGGTGTGCAGGGAACGCTAGTTAAGGGCACCGTTTTTACGGTTTTTATAGCAAAACTTTTTTTTGGTCAAAATCAATAAAATATTGCTCGAGTAGAAACATAGAGTTTAATTTTATTCATATGGTGACCACAACAGCTATTAAATATTTGTCACGAGCATATTAGCATTTAATGAAAAACTTTTTAAATTAAGAGAAAAAGCTGTTAGTAAATTTTAGGACAACCATTATAGATATTTAAAAACTTTTAATATCACCTTGTGTAGAAAATTAAACTGTATGTATCTATTGAAGAAATATTTGATTTACTTTGGACGAAAAAAGTTTTTCTATAAAATTTGCAAAAACACTGGCCTTTCTTTTCTTACGTTCCCTATACTTTCACTTAAGGAAAATACCTTTTATGTGGCGCTACGTAATGAAAGTATTTATAGACGTGAGATGATTAAAAGCATTAATTGCATGGCAAATATTGTAACGTATTTTAGAAATACAGTTTTATAATACGGGCAAATAATTTACCGTGCCTTTGGCGTTGCACAACCACCTTTTAAAAAATTGTTGTATTTTAATCACTGTGGTGTCAAAGGTTTTATTTGTCTATAAATGGTATGAAAGTAGGTCATCTATGAATTAAATGGATTTCATTATAGTTATAGTACCAGATGCTAATAACGTTGAACTTTAATATGTTTGGATTTGGAATAAAAAATATCGTGGATCCTCTACATATTTTTAGATATAATACTAGTACAATTAAAATTGTTTGAATACAAACCAACGATGATATCAGTGATGGGCCATTTTTTACTCAAATAAATTGTTTTCCTAATTGTTTTGTGTCAAATAATAAAATCAACTATCTTTTTTTGTGTTTTTTCGTTCACTTTTGTCAAGAGCGATCATGGCCATTTATCAAAGGTTTCTGCTCTAAGGTCTTTGTTTCAGCTGGGACGCGAAATCGAACCATCGGACGCACTAAGGGTGTATGAAGACGTGATGGCTGGACCATCTCAAACTTCTGCACTATTTCTTTGTTTATTTAATTGATAAGAAGTATACTGGGTGGAGAGATAAAATTAGTAACCAATTTCCTATGATATGATATAATTAATTATTTATAGAAACACAAAGATGACTATAGTTATAAATATCAAAAATCTACTCGTTAGCGAGAACTGTTTTAGTACTAATACTGATCAACGTATTACTTACTTTTTCCTCTCTAATAAGCAGCCAAGTCTAAACTACATTTTATATACATTTTTTTAAACAGAACAATTATTTTCAGGTATTTCTCATATATCTGGGTTTTATCTTCTCATCTTTGTTTGGGTTATACGCATACGTACTAACTACATTAATGTATTAGGGATGAGAAATGTTGAACTTAGATTAAATGTACCCGAATTTACGTGCAAAAACAATTTTATAAAAAAACACATTCATTAAACCCGACCGGGATTTGAACCCCAACACCCTCGTCATCGGCAGTCCAGCCTATCACGAGAGTGCAGCCTTTGACCATTCAGTTACCGAAGTGGTTTTTATCCCTGTCAACAGATGGTTTTACTGATATTATAATCACTGGTTCAACTCTAGTCTCTAGTTAAGAGAGAATTTATTTTTTGGCTTTGAATATAGTTCGTTTCATTTCGTTAAACGGTAAGATAACTGTATGAGGGATGTGTTTTACCAATAATAATTTATATCGTAGTTAACGTGTAGCAGTCAGTAGTTGTTAGTCGGTGTATGCCTACTGAGTTAAGGATCCCGTGTTCGATTACCGTCTTGGCCAAAAAATTAATAATCGGTAAAATGTGGGTTTCCCACTTTCTTAATTATGAATTAACGACCATGGGGCTGGACGCTTTATTTGTTATAGATTTAAGTTAGTTAATAAGTATTGTGCTGGTATCATTAGTCGATTCAGAAAATGCACGTTGAATACCTCAAATAAAAAAATAAAAAATGTGTTCAAGGATTAATTACGAGAGAGAGAGAAATTACTTACCGAACACGTAGAAAATAGAAGGCCATCCCAACTCGTTGGCCAATACACCGCAAACGGGTAAAGACACAACTGTACCTACGTAACTGCCAGCAAATGCTAGGGAAGCCATTCTACTTCTCTCTAGAGGAGGTGCCCATCGGGCCCATACGGCGTGGATACAGGGGTACGTCACTCCCTGGAACAAAGCAGGATAAAACGCCATGGATTTCTGGAGCAGTGCACAACTAATGTCTTTCTCGTGTTTTTATTTTATTCAACGATCGCTTGTTCTGCCATTGCTTGTGTGTGTGCTTGTGTATGTGTGTTTAAGGTGGGGAAAAGGGGGATAGGGATCCATTAGTACTATTGTTTTGTTTATGTTTCTTTTGTGGGCATGGGTGCCCGCAGAATTTTTTCTAGTGGTGGTCAAAATATACATTCCTCCACCCACATACACACGCATGCACGCATGCGCGTGCGTGTACATGGAAAAAACTTCTGCTGGGCATTGGCATTATAATTTCACTGTATTATTATTATTATTATTAGCACCGCGTCTTACTACCCATTCGGGTTATACGCACTTACGCTAATGTGTAATGGTAGGGTGATTGTGAGATGAAATGAAGGACCTACAGTTTAACGTGGAATCCGAACCACGGTGGCGGCCTGGCATTCCCCACATTCACAAGATGTCTTGTCAGAGGTGAAGGAAGGGTTTGGTAATCAGATAAAACTGTGCCGGGACCGAGGATTGAACCCCGGCCGCCAACACAGAATTTCACTGTAAAGATACTAAAAATACAGCAGCACTCGATATTGTCCGTTTTCTCTGTTCTCAGACAAGAAGATTATGATGAAATGTTGACATTAGTTTAAAATGTGGTGACAGGTTTTATTCGGAAATGTGTCTAGTGGATCTGGTGATCATATATCATGACTGCAAATCTGATAGTTATTAAATGTTGGAAGAAAAAAATGGCAAGGCAAAATACAAGATTAAAAAATGTTAACAATATTTTCTTGTCAAAGAAAACATAATTGCGAGGGTGGGGGGAGAGGGGGGGCAAGTGGTCCCCTTTGCCCGTTACTGTGAATGCCCATGGTGTGGATATTTAGAAATGGGGGGAAAAATTTTACCCAATCAGTATGTTAGATACTAAAAGATTAAGCTGAAACAAGATAACAGGTTGAAGTGTAGTTTTCTGTATCCTTCATTTGACGAGAGTGAAATTAGGATAGGTTAAATAGCTTTTATTTTCTCGCAACCCCTAGGAGAAAAGAAGTATTGAGATCGTCTAAAAAAAAAAAATCGATTCTATGTATGTGTGTCTGTATCTCGCATCCTAGAACCGAAACGATTATACTGATCGAGCTAAAACCTGGTATCGAGGTTTTTTTTTCATATGGCTCTCAAGAGGCATCCTTGGAGTTAGCGTTTTAATCCTAAAATTAGGTGTAGTTTACTTAACGGATAAAAGAGAAAAAATACATTTTCTCAAAATAGGTTTCAAGAATTTGGAATAACATTCTTGAATAGGCATTGTTTAACATTACAGACAAAATGGCCTGAGATGACTATGGCGGCACACAGTTTGAAAAACGCTTCTCTAAGACAGGGGTCGGTAGCCTCTTTGATCTCTGATCGACTTATGAACCTATTTAAGGGTCCAACAGCACCCATTTTTGCTATAATCTACTTTCTATTAGTTTTCGTATTTACTTTTATTATACTTATTTACTTTATGCCATTAGGAACCTGAAGGTCCATAGCTGCACTAACAAAAGTACACCACCACTAACAAAAGTACACCACCTACCCCTATATTGAACTTCACCCTTGCACTAGACTGGACTGTCGATGGCCGAGAGATTAAGGTTCGATTCCAGTTTGGTGCACTGAGGGTGAATTTCCTAAACGTTTTTAACTATCATTTCAAACAAATGTGGGTACACTTCCTCTAGAATCAGCCATCTTAATCCCTAACACATTGGCGAAGCTAGCATAAATGCGTATAACCGAACTGGCAGTAAACGCAGTACTAAAAGAAACTAGGCTGGGAGTAGGTATGAATAGTGTTACTGTGACAAAAAGGAACAGGTCCAGTGGTGGAGCAGTAACAGATTGCTCCTGCTCCACTAAAGGAGCAGTTTTTCCCATCCCTACGTCCAAGTGAAACGACTCACCTTCAACAGTACTTTGTAAAGAGGTGGTGGTCCGAACACAATAGTTCAGTTACCAGCAATCCCGCCTCCCACCCCAACTTACCACCTTAACCGTTTTCAATGAACTAAACTTTTCAGACAAGTAAATACCCGATATTTGAAAATTGTTTACAACTAGATAATTTGCAAACATTCGTTTTAACAATAAAAATACCATTGGATTCTTCGTTTTATTTTTAATTTGCATTTTAAGTAGACTAATTTTTTTCCTGGGGGGGGGGGTTGGTTTATAGGGAAGGGGGTGGTGCTGTTACCTGTACCTAGCTTTGTGAAAGCCGGTTTATTGACAATAGAAGGAAATTTTTGTTTGTTCTCTAGCTAAAACATCTTTATATTGAACTGTTTTAAATATGCCTGTTAGAAATGTTTTCACTTGGGACTGTAGGTGGCGATCCCCGTGTAGAGGGACTAAAGCTCAGCAATTTGAGGCTTAGAATCCTTATATTAACTCCATTTGATATTTAATTTTATTTAAATATAATTATAACCAGATTTTTCACCAACTTCCACTTTACCTAAGAGCTAAAACTTAGCACTTTGACTCCAATCGGCTGACAATAAAATCCATTGAAATTTAAGGCTGAAATATTTTATACCTTTCTTCTATCGTACCTCGTAAGTAATTGTATCATTTATATATATGATTAAAATATGGATAATACCTTTAACAACTAAATATTCTACACAATTTATTCTCAATAGTATTAGTTACCTCAAATAAGCCTTCCACAACTCGTACCAGAATGATCATAGGAATAACCGCATGATCTGGAAAGTAGGTTACAGCTGGCATGACAATAGTCAAAATAGAAGTGGCTGCTATACCAATGCCATAAACTTTGTTGCCACCTATTCTAGAGGCCAACCAGCCTCCAAGAATTTGAGTACAGATGTAACCAAAGAAGAAACTACTCAGCAATAAACCTTGAGTTTTGGAATCCCAATCGAACTCAGGGCCCTATAGAAATAAAATAAAAACAAAATTTAATATAATACACTCATAGTATATTCACACACTTCAATAAACAGATATCAAAATAAACAAACAATCAAGTAAATGTAGCCTATATTTGACTTTGCTACATATTATTCCTATAAGCCCCATAATTAACCTGCTTTTTAATCTTAATCTTAGAGAAAGCACCAAATGTTCAATGTGTTTTAGGAACTTTATTATTTCATTAATTGAAGGAAATTTGTTTTTAAATTTGTGATGAGCTATAACCAAAAAAATACTTTGTTTTGAATAAAAATTATAATTTTAAGTTAAGATTCACATATTTCATAAATTATCTTGAAATATATAACAGTTTCTAATCTAAATCGACTTCAGTGACTAAGGCAAGCGAGGTCATGATTTATCGGCCGTTTGGAGTTTCATGTTTGTCTGTTCTTCCGCTAATACTGACAAATGCTTTGACCAATTTTAACGAAATTCGACTGGGACATCCTCTTAAACTAGGCCAAATGACGTTATAATAAGGTACTAGCCCCCTTCCCCGTAAAAAAATATTGTAAAGAATTCTGTAAAACAAAGCTTCAAATCATCCATCATGTCAATATAAAAACAAAACTTTTTATTTACTTATTTTTTTTTGAAAATACAGTCCTACCATCACTGTATAGACCCCTCCCTCTTTTTATCCTCCCTCCTATTTTCATCTCATTCCTCTATAATTTTGTTTGCTCTAGGCGCGAAAGGAATTGTGTATATACCAATCAAACAAATTGTTAAAATCAAATTAATTTTTCAGCTTCCTCCACTTTCATTTACTCCCCTCGTTTCCCCAAATTTTATTTTAATCTTTTTTTTTTTTTTTTTGCGTTCCTCGTCACTACATCTATTTATCTTTCCTCACCTATACACCCCCCCCCCCCCTTCAACAACCACACTTTCCCTTCAACAACTTTTTTTCCCAACGACTATATAATATACTTTCGACATTTTTATGAGGAATAAATTAAATTTTCAAAATAAAATATAGCCTATGTTACTCGCTGATAATGTAGCTTTATATTGGTGAAAGAATTTTTAAAATCGGTCGAGTAGTTTTTGAGTTTATCCATTACAAACAAAAAACCAAAATCTTTCCTCTTTATAATATTAGTATAGATTGAGTAGGACGGAGTAACTGGTTCCTTCATGGCTCAGAAATTCTGATAGGTTGATAACGTATGACACATTTTTTTTAACATATTAGATTTTATCACGACTAATTTCTTCAGGACATCAAACCCGACGCTTGTTCAGCACGGGCCATTAAAAATAGTTTTTCTTTCAAGGCTCTTTACCATAAGCCCCTCGGGGCAGTGTGTTGGTGTATGTTAAGCAGCAGAGTGATATTGCCAATCATACACACTTACATACACACGTATGCCCAAGCACCCACACATACACACGGTGGCAATGGCCGCTCTAACAACACCCCTCCTCCCCTCTACCTAAGCCATATCCTTCCTCCTCTCCACTCTATGATAATTTACCATAAGCTCCTCGCAGTGTCGGATTAACGTATTTGGGGGACCTTGGGGTGGCATACAATGTGAGGGGACCCCTATAAACACATGCATTTTTTAAACCGGGTCTTTCTACCTGCTCAGATTATATGCATGTATACTAATTAAGTTAGTGAGTTTGGTGTAAGGACCTTTGAATTTAGAGGAAGTGTACCCGCATTTGTGAGGATGGCGAGGAGAAAACTTTTTTTAAAAAAACACCCTCAATACACTCGACTGGGATTTAAAGCCCAATCCCCTTGTCATCAGTAGTCTAGTATATTGAAAGAGTGATGCATTACAACATGAGGCCGCCAAAGCAGATCCATGTAAATTACATCATAGCGTGTCTGAGGGAAGGTAAAAATTAAGCAAATGTTTAATTTTCACAAATTTAATAATAACAAATTCAAAGGAAATAAGATACATATAGACTACATGAAAACGCTCTTTATAATAGGCCTAAAAAATGTTCTTGCTTTCTTTGCAGCAAACATGTCAATAATGTCTTTAAAGTTCAAGTCATTGAGCATATCACTTCCCAAGCTGAATAAGGAAATGTTTATTAGACGATCTTGGTTCATGATTTAACTAAGCCAATTTTTGATCAACTTCATTTCCCCCACCACAGTTGGACACCATACGTGCTAAATATAGCCTTAAAAGTATTTCAACATTGAAAAATATTGCTCTAAAATGTTGTTTATTGAGGATTTATTAGAAGAACATTTACTTTGAAAGAGTATTTGTAATTTTCTTTCATGTCTAACACTTGTGATGCAAACTGTATTAGTTCATTCCTTAAGAATCGTTGGAGATTATTTTTGTATACAGTGGCCAGATTGGCACAGTGGCGGTGGAACCATGGGGGAAAGGGGCACTGCTTCCCTTGGAATAAGTTTGCCAACACCTAGATATATTTCAAATCATATTAAACTTTCGGATATGAAGTTGAAAGATGCCCTTATCTCAAACTCCCAATTACATCTAATTGCATTCAATTTTAAAGATATGCTGGTACTATAAAGAGCTTCTAGGGATATCTAAATGTTTAAAAAAAAATCGGGCGAGAAGCACTATAATTAGTTTCTAGGGGCATCCAAACTTCAAAAATTTATAGGAAAAACCAGTACAAATAAACTATAGATAGACCTACATGTATTGTTGAAGAATTTTCAGGTGAGGTCCGCTCCAAACAGTTTCTGAAATTATTCGATTTTTAAATATTTGTCGGTGGAAGACCACTTCAAATATCTTATTGAAGCATCTAATTTTCAAAAAATTTCCTAACCTAAAATTTTCTTCATCTAGTGGATATTGGCTGTACGTGAACAAGATTTCTTTTTTCTAATATAATAATAATTTTAATGGGTATAAACTCTAACGTTTTGATTTAACACAAGTATAGTTTGTAATATCTACTCACATATTCAACAATAGTACCGTTTTCTTCCACAGTTCTGTTTGAAGTCATTGCAACGATAGCAACGCTGAAGTTGACGCGTAGAGCGTAAACATTGAAGAACCCAAAGAATGCAAGCATGGCCACCATGTATCGACGACGGCGCCAAAAAAAGTACATGGGTCCCAAGCCGTCTCCACCATTCGCAGAGCTGTAAGTGAAATCATACCTATGTAACCTAGCTAGTACTCATTATGATGTATTGAACCCTTTTCAATTGAACTTGAGCCAGAATTAGTTTGAGATAAAAACATAATTATTAAAATATATGGTACGGTGCACCGCACAGACTTTGCCTCACTTTTATATTAGAATAGACATTTACTAAAAACTCGTAAGATTTGTGAAACGAAATAATAGGTCTATACATTGTTGTAGAACCACTACACCAAAGATCATAAGTTAAATAATATAGTACATGGCTAGTTACGTTCTATATAGTATTAGGAACAAGGAACACTGTTACAGAAAAAGCAAAGAGCATAAGAATCAAATTTATTTTCAAAGAAATGAATTTAAAAGACTATATATATATATATATATATATATATTATTTGAAATAAATTATTTTTTATCTTTTACGTATCTCAAATAGTTGCGGAGAAATGATGAAAATTGGAAAATTTCCCGCATGTAAAGTAACCTCAAAGTCATGTTCGTGAGAAAATGAGAGTTGCAAGCTTGTTTACAATAAAAACCCGTGTTTAGATATAAAATATAATCAAAATCGTTAAAGCGAGTTTTGAGAAAATTGTTTTTTTTTCTCTTTTTGCCCTTTAGTAAACTAAACTACCCTTAAATTTAGGGTTAGATATCTAATTCCAAGAGACGTTCAGGGGAACCTTATGAAAACCCCAAATACCAAGTTTTAGCCCAATCGGCAAAACACTTTCGGCTTTATCCCGAGGTACAGACAGAGAGACGACATTTTAAAAACAACTTTTTTGTTTCAGGGAGTCATGAAACGTCGACATTTATTAAAATCTCGAGTTAGATTTTTTTGACGATCACAATATTTTTTCTCTTCGAGGTGTTGAGGAGAAAGTAAAAATTTTTCAATGTTTTAATCATATATTTATTTATGTATACTAGTAAACCCGTGCGCATATTACGCAATACTTAGATAAAAATAGAAAACAATATTATGTACTTTAATAAAGATTTTTTCTGTATCAAATACAATGAATATTTTTCTTAAATTAATAAAACACAAAGAAACGTAAATTTTAGTCTTAAAAGATGATCCGGAAATGCGTCTGGGTTGATAGGGGGAAAGAGAGGCGAGAAAGGAGTCGGAGAATCTTTCCGTTGATGCGTTTGGGGGTAGGGGGCCACAGGCGGTTGGGGTTTGAAATTTTTTTCAGATAAAGTCTCAAAGTATACCCCCTCTTCGCAAAGATGAGCCCCTTAGACCCAGTGGTACTGGAGATTCATCTGGAGAGGGAAGATGGGCCGAAGAGGGCACGGAGGAAAATCATATTAGTTAAGATTTCAAAGGGTACCTCCCACCCAAAGATAGGCCCCATAGGCCCCATAGCCCCAGTGGTAACGGAGATGCATCTGGATGGAAGAGGGCTGAATGGGATGGGATCCTTTACTCGTTCATAAAAAGAAAGTTATTTTATTAGCTGTTGCACATCTTCAGTTCAACACATTTCTATTTAAGTTCTCATTTTTCAATTTAAACCCATAAAAACGGTCGATATTGGGTCTGACAAGAATATACACTCTCGTATTAAAGATATGATAATTTATTTCAGTAGAATCATATCATGTTTGAAAAACACAAATAAAATACTTCTGAAAAATCAAAAAGGGTTTTTATAGTCTTTTTCTTTTTCTTTAAATCGAAAGATGTATTGATTTCACAACTATTGAATCTGATGACTAATTTGGTACAGACTTGGTAGACACGTAGGTTATTATGAGCAAATTCAAAAACATATATAAAAAGAATAATATAACTGTGATATTTTGGATTCTAAAATTTTTAAAATGATGAACTAGTACTACTATTGGCCTGTGTTAATTTGGAATAAAAAATTGTGTCTAAATGAAATTTTAAAATGGAATACAATATTCTTTTTAAAATAAAAAATGTTTCTTGAATTTGATACAAATAGAAAAAACTTCAATTTATCAAGCTGTCAAATTGAGTACTTGGATGATTAAAAAAAATATTTATTAACTATATTCAAATAAAAAAGTTTTTAAAATTATCATGAAATAAGTTGCACTATTATAAAAGCATATTGAGGATTGTTGAGTGTTACACTAAGAAGCTAGATAGTACGTAGATAACGTTATTTGTGATTATATACATTTTTAAGTAGAGACATGTATCAAATAAGAAATAAAGTGTTAAATTTAAAAATTAAGTTAATAAAGATATTCAATTAAAGATATCAATTCTCATTTGACTTAATTAATCTGAACTTAGGTTTAAAAGTTTCTACTAAATCCTCACTATCACCATCACCTCATCTCATCGGGGCATGGAAATAATCTCCACTGAATGACTGTACGGTTAATATATTCGGACGTCCCCTGGGCAACGGTACAATCACATTGGCCAATGTGTCCACAGACTGGCTACGATAAATGTAGCCCTGACGCTCAATATTATTTCTACAGTGTAACCATTAACAATTTTCTTTTTTATACCAATGTTTATATAACTTGACTATTATACAAAATGTAAAACTTTTATATTAGTTTAATATAATTCAGTTATTTGTTTTGCTTATCATCTAAATAACCAATTTAACTGCTTGATGTGGCTGAATTTGAATTGCTAGACAAACATTTATTTTCACAATTTTAAATAATAATAATATTTAGCACCGCGTCTTACTACCCGTTCGGGTTATACGCTTTAAGTACTAATTACGCTAATGGATTAGGAATTGGGAAGGTTGAATAAGAGGAAGTGAACCAGCATTTGCGTGGAGGGAGAGTGGAAAACCATTTAGGAAAAACCACCCCCAGTTCACCTGACCGAGATTCAAACCTCGATCTCCCCGTCCTCGGTGGTCGAGCTCAACACGACAAGCGCGTTAGCAAACTACGCCACCGAGGCGGGTCACAATTTTAAAAAATCTAACATTATTTTAGTAATACGATATGTTTAGAGTGTTTTACGTTGAACAATTTAAACCGTCAAGCAACAAGTTATATATTATTGATAATCATCCTATATATTGTATCTAATTTAGCTCTCCTTATTTATTACAATGTTTTCGAAACTAGAATATTTTAGAAGTTCAAATTTAAACTCAACGTGACAGATGCGCAACACATTAAAAATAATTAGATCCATTCCTCTTTCACATCGACAAATTATGTAAACCAGAATAGGACGTAACCCACTTGGGTGGTCGAATGGTCTAAAGCGTCACTTTCACGATAGACTGGACTGCCCGGGGAGATCGGGATTCAAATACCAGTTGGGTGTACTGAGGGTGGTTTTCCTAAATGGTTTTACACTCTCCCTCCATTCAATAATTCTCATCCCTATCACATTATTGTAATTAGTACACATTCGTGTAATCCGAAGGGCTATTATTAAGACGTAGTGCTAAAAAACTGTTTTTAAAAGATTTACCTTAAGGCAAATCATGCACGTGATAAATTTGTCATGGGCCCAATTTATTTCCCAGCAGGTAAAAATGATAAAATGACCCCCTCCTAGAACCCTTCCCTCAGAAAATTACTGAGATATACCTGCATTGGCCACCAAAGCGCTAGTTGAGCTTGGAGCTTTGTGGAGGTCGGATTTGTGTTTGTCTTGAGCTAAAATTACTACCGCGTATTTTAAATCTGTACTTGAGTCATTTTAATACAACACTACAAAGTTCCCCTTAGTTTAGTGATTCCTAGAAAATATTCCTTATCTTTCCAACTTAGTTGTTTGAGGCAGTAAAAGGGACTTACCACTACACATAAACGATTACAAACAAACCTTCATAGAATCGTGAGCTTGTTTGAATATTACGTGGGAGACCTAGGTTCAAATTACAGGTGGGTACAATAAAGTAATTTTCTACATATCATTCTTAATGCTATTACCGTAGATATGATTCATTTAGCAAAGATTAAATAAAGCAGCATTTTACTAGATGAACATATAATAATACAGTAGGCCTAACTATAATACATTCAAGACCTTAGTTTGCTTGTATGACAGCTCATAAAGTTACTAGCAATAATCCTTAATACACCCCTACGCCAACAGATGACATCTGTCACTTTGGATAATTGTAATGAAAACGTATTGTAATGTATGAATTTGATAGAGAACCACAGTAATTTAGGCCAATTTTATTTATGTATTTAATTGAGGTCAGGCAAAAAGCTTATTTATCGTTTTATTCTACTTAAAAAAATATTATTCACATCACTTTCACAAAAGGTCTAACTACCATAGCTTCAAAATGTTGAATGACGAATTTAAACCATGTGATTGAGCGTGACGAAAAGATTTATTTACAATGATACACCCACGTGGTGGGTAAAAATATTTTATTCAGTTAAATATTTCAAAATACGATAAAATAATTATAAAATAATTTATTACATATATAAAAACTCACAAGTGTTTTCTCTTTTCCAAGTAAATACGATGCCTGTATTAAAAGGTATTATTGTATGCACCATATTACACATCATAGATAAAATTCCAAAACGGAGAATAAGTACTTTTAATTATGTTTAAAATATTGTTTCGGATTGGGTGAAAAAATGATTAAAAGTTATAAAAAAGTGTAAGAAAGCTTAAGTTTACGTTATTTTAAATGTAAAATATAACATGTAATTAAAAAACTTAACGTTTATAACAAAACAGTGATATTTTACAAGTGTTGGCAACCCAAAACCTAAACACATGATTTTTGAACTGCCATCCAGGTAAAAAAACTATCTATATTAATTTGTTAAAGGAAGTGTAGAGATATACAATAGTAAAAACTGTCTTTATAAATGATTTATAGATTTACTTATTACCAACACACTGAATAAACGTCAAACTCATCTTGTATAGTTTACTGATAATGGGGAGGGGGAGGCTCGAATCCCGGCCGAGTGTACTAAGGATGTTTATTCTTAAGTGGTTCCCCCTCTCCCGAACATTGGGAAGACCTAGATGCAGATGGGAGTATAACATCAGAATTGACTTGAAAGTGATAGGATGTAGTGAGGTGGACTGGATAAAACTAGCTCAAGATAAGCAGAATTGTGCGTACTTTGAGTGGGTGAATAAATTTGGCTCAAAATAAATATAGACTATAAATTAGAGATCGATACTTTTCTATATCCATCGATTCAAATTAAGACATGTGTTTTTACCCATATAAGATTGCAATGCATAGCTGGTGTATACGTTCTTCGAACCGGAAATCTATAAAGTAGGCCTAGCCTTGTTATTTTTAATCTTCTCTATATGTAAATGCGAAAGCCCTCACTCACCCACTCACTTATCACTAGATTCTCCTACTTCCTGAATAGCTATAGGGCTGAAATTTGGTTTAGTTGTACATCATAGAGTACTTAGAAAAACTAAACAGGTACCTAATGGATCCGTACATCACCGTGGAAAGCGTCATTGATGTTAATGATGAGGTTATGTTCCTCAATTACGAGGATGTACTGTACGTGACGCGTTGCGCCCTAATCCTAACATGTGTGTGCCAGTGGCATGCTACACGACTGCTATGGCTAGGTTGTACTTATACAGCATCCTTGAAAAATTGGGGGACCGCGTTTTGTATCATGATACAGAAAGCGTTCTATTAACGGAACGCCCCAGCGATTAGAGTCCACCAACCGGAGACATTTATGTGACCTCACTGACGAACTTCAAGATTACGGTCCGGGAAGGTATATTAGAGCCTTTGTATCTGGTGTGCCCCAGAATTACGCGTAGCGTTTTTGTGTTGGTGGTGATCCTGCCAAAATAAAAACGGTGTGCAAGGTTCGCGGGACCCCCATAAACTATACCAACCGTAATGACGTTAAAAGTTTACCGGCCAATGTACACCAAACAACTGATAAATGATGATTTTAATAAGTTGCCGTCCTTGTTAATTCTAGTCAAATTCGATAAATTGGTTTCTTTTCATATTTTAAAATAAAATCGTCTGTCTGTGTATATATATTCAAAACCGGGCTTTATAAATTAGTTTAGATATTTAGTACCAAGGCCTCTATTCCAGCTACGACCTCAAGAAATTGGTTATTGTTTCCTCTATACTTAAACATGTATAATATACTTCTAGGTGTAAGATATATTTGGTAAATACATATTCTAAAACTTTATTTGTAAATAAATATTCCAAGTATACTTCAATAAAGCATCACATTTACCAGTCTGCTCTATTTGATATTTCATCCCGGCAAAGTTGTCACGTGTCTATTACTAGCTCTTTTCTGTCATTGAATATCAAAGGATTTCCAATCATATACTATGGATTTTTAAAAATAATAACATTTTCTTAATAATTTGTTTATTGACAATCAGCAATTAATTCATTTAAAACATTCATAGCGTGCAACCACAACAACCACATAAGAGTTTTTTGTACAAGCATTATTATTATTATTATTATTATATTATTATTATTATTTAGGTCTTGTGACCACAACAGGTAATTAAGTTTGGAGTGCAACATGAATTATATAGTTGTGATAGCAATAAAAACATATAATCACTCTTTTACCTAATAAAAACATCAGGAGAAAATATCATCTCTTCTACCATCTAGAAAATGAGTAGGAGTCACCTCCAAAATAGTTCAGGACACACTGAGAGGCGCTAGAGCGCCTAATGACAATGTCTCCAAAGTTTTTGTTTGGTATTCTTACTCTTCCCACACCAGAAAGCACAATAACGTTCGTTTCATTGCTTGCCTCTGCCGATAACACAACGTTATATCTTTGGTTTTTCTCAAGTTCTTTTAATCACTTGACACGATTGTATTCCTCTTTCTCAACCTAGTCTAATGTACTGCACAATACCTCCTCGTCCTAAAAGGCATCCTGGTGAACCTCTGGAGCAGGATTTTGAGATGTTTGATGACATTGATATTTGTGTCGAAAAGTTTGGAGATCTTTGCGTAGGACCCCTCACAAATGCTACATTTAAATGACATAATGGCAACTGGAGACGCAGCGAAAGAAATGGTGTAAATAAATATCCCTGGGAGAAAAAACCACACTTGCTCAAGCAGCAACGCCCTATACTGACAAACTGAGTTATCCTATACATGTTCCTCTCTCACATAGTAAACGTTTTTCAAAATGTCGAAAATATGTCTCCGCTAGCTCCAATGACGTCAGCAGTGTTTGTGAGAATAGTAACGTAGTGAAATAGGGCTACGGAAACATGAGCACCCTTTGTTTTTAAATTCACTTTTAAATATCACACTTTATCCTAAGAGATATGTCATACAGCGTGGTTTAGGTTTAAATAGCTTACAATCCAAATAATAGGCAGACTTTGGAAGGAAGACGTTACCAAAACTGCCCAGACTGATTATGTAGTCATCGGGCGTTTCACCCATAATTTTAACATTTGAATAAGTTTTCTACATTGTTAAATCCTCGAGATTTATGGGTTATTCGTACTTTACCTCCTCTTGTACACTGTCTTTTTACCGATGCAATATGGTATTACACGTATTTAACTTGCGCACTTGTATTAACTGCTCAGCTGACCGATGTTGTTGTTGTTGTTGTTAACTACTTGACTCTTCTGCACGTCTCTTAAACGCGTTCCAAGTTCACAATGGTAGGTGAACCTGGTCTCACAACCAGCGCAGGTAAATACAAGTTTTTCTTTATTAATCTCGTACACGTTTTCATCTATTAGAGTACAAAAATGACAGGGTAAAAATACACAAATCTCGCCATCTAGATAGGCTATTAGGCGTCTCCCGAACTTTGTATTGACCGCTTTAATTTATCCACCGAGTACTTTTGATCGACGATAAGATCACACAATTTTACGGTCTGCACGGCGTCAACAATATTTACCAGCTCCTGTTATTTGTCCATCTTGATCCGCTTTACAAACGCTTATAAATAGACGACAAAGTGGGCCCCCTAAATATCCACTCCCCTACGTCCCTCGATTTACGTCACGTGGTCTTGCGGTGATACGAGATTAACAGGGTCAATGACCTCTCGGTTTCAAGAACGTAATATATTCCTGTTTCGACTTGTCTTGTTGAGCCACCAATCTGGCGCCAGATATGAGTCATCTGGGAAAACTCATTGTCGGAGAGGATTGTGACATTATCCATTCCTGTCCCGACACTTCGAGCTGGCAAACTAGCACCGCAGGGTTTCCCGTGATTATTTTTGTCTTGACTTGTCGAACCACCAATTTGACGATTCATGTAAAACAGCATAGATTTACCGTTACTTGTCAATTGTGCTATCGCATCCACCGAGTGGTGATGTACTCTCGGGAATCCAACAGTTTAAGACAGGGTTACCTGAACCAAATGCTGGTACACATTTTACCTGGTCTAATTATATCAAGCGGAATATCTGGTTGACCAGCTTTGACGGATTTTTCATTTCACCTTATCATTTTCGCTCTCGCAAATGCGGGGTGCACTAGGAAAGAAGTATTTGATTGGACGACCGTTCTAATAGCACTGCAAAAGATATTGAGGTTCGAATCCCAGTGGGCACGCCGTATAAATGACAGGCTTATCTAATTCTGACGGGGGATGATGGAATCGAATCCCTGCCAGGAAAACTGTTGCTAGTTCTCCCTCCAGGTAAAAAAATGCTAGAACATTTTTTAATCATCCCTACCGCACTATCATAATTAATATATATAGACGCTTAGCCAGAAAGGGTGCATGTAGCTCATCTAGTTATGATGGGGAGGTCAAGGGTTCAAACCTCGCTTGGGTGAACTGGGGTGGTTTTCTACTCCCCCTCACACCACGTAAACCCTAGAACATTACCTTACTCCTCCGCTAACAGTGGTCAATGTTGGTAATGTGGATACCTACATCCGCGAATGTCGACAGACGATACCATACAACCAGTTTTAGTAGACTTTTGCTGGTGGGTAATGGCCCCTAACTGAGGCTTACGAGGCCCCTGATTGTGCATAATCAGAGCTGTGCAATGCTCTCTAGTTGCGACATCACCGGGAAAAATCACATTGCCGGGGGAGGGTTGTGACATCATTCAAGATTGTGTTTTATTCCTGTCTTGAGTTGTTTTGTCGAGCCACCAAACTGGCGCTAGGGTTGCGATGACATCACCAGGAAAACCCATTATCGCACGGATGGGGTAGGGGAGGATTGTGACAACAAAATAGATTCAGGGGCTTGCGGCTGGGAACCATTTCTCACACTCTACGCTAAACGGCCAACTACAGAGGTTGCTCCTGCATGCTCCCACCCTCACCGGCAGGGAAGGATGCGGACCGTTGCCCCACGCAGGATGGCGCGTGCCCAACGCCCGAGACTGCACATTCACACTACCAATAAATAAAAAACTCCCACAAATAAACTCCCACGCCAGTCCCAATCCTACCCAGACATTCGATCCAATGGCACATAAAATAAACCAATGGACACACATAAAAAAACCAATGCGCACACATCAAAAACTAATGAAATAGGAACCAACCAGTTTGGACAAGAATAAACCAGCACAATTACACCCTAGAACACAACCCAATAACCCAGAGGTATGTGACGTCACACATTACAAAATAACCCGGTTGCGACATCACACACAGCATTTCAACATTACGTAATCATCACAATACACACTCTTTCCAGATCGGGGTCAAAGGTCAAATTGCTGTGAAAGGACACCCTAGCTATTTATTTAGTAGAATATATCACATTTTAAAATTAATTAATAAAAACAATATAATAGTTTATAATGTTTTTTATCTGAAGTGATATATGTTTTAAAACTTTAATATGTCTTTAATCATGTAGTCATGGTCTTTGGTTGTGTATGTCTGCTCTTTGCCCTTATATATTCTTTTTGTGTGGCATTTAAGTTCTTAAATTGAATTAAATGATAGTGTCATAGAATGTGTGCTAGCTGAAATTTAGGCGCAATAATAATTTAATAATGTTTTCAAAATGTTAATACAGGCTGGTTATGATTCCCACCAAATGTATCAGAAACAAGAGCTTCCAAAATAAATGTTGATTTTAATTTAACATAAATTAAATTTCTTTTCAAAAAAACGTGTGGGCTGCTTATGTTTTAGGTAGTTGTGAGAGATTACATTACTTTTAATACTAAATACCCATCAAATAAGAGCGCATTTTTTTCCGTGCCGTGTACTACTACTAATAATATTATTGATAATAGTAATAATAATAGTAATAATAAATAAAACAAAACCATGATCTACAGATTTGTAATAACAAAATTATCTTTATTTATTTTAATGCTCTATTGATAATTATTTCAATGATTCTATTGGCATAGCCTGTTATATTTATTATTTTCTTCAGTGGTTAACTCGTTTTAGTTCCTATTGGTGGAAATTACGTCTTACGACTTTTCATTGTAGAATTATTATTTTGAATTTAAGAGGAACGTAATTACGAGTAGGCTTGTGATTGTATAATTACGAGTCCGACAAGTGGATATGTTGTTGTTTGTAGACGAGCCATAAGGAAACTCTGAAATAAAGTTAAACGTAAACATTTCATTTATGAATCAAATTTGAACAAACTTTTTTTTTAACAATCTGGAACCAATTTGGTACTATCAAACATATTTTAAAAATAAGGATTTTTAATAGTTGGGGAACAAACTTGCCGGTGTTGGGGAACTGATGTTCAGTTTCTGTTTTTAACAGTGTTTATTTTGGTAGGGTGGAAGGTAGTGGTGAATCCAGGAAGCAATTTTTTGGGGGAAGGGGAGTAACTTTTACCCGGAGGAGGGAGTATGGAATAGCTTCCAAATTTTTTAAAATGTTACACTCAAATAAGTGACGTTTTATGGTCATCCTGGACTCCGGATCTGCTCAGCTGTGTTTAATTCTAAATTCCAATATTTTCGTCCGTCGTCTGACCATTTGGATGTAAGTGGGGGGATTGTTTCATATACACTAGCAAAAAGTTAAGAGCCTGAGCAGTCAAGGATATGTAGTAGCCTAATACTTTAAAGCGTTAAAGTTTGTATCATTGTTACTTGCAATCTCAAGTTTAGTCAGGAACTGAATAATAAAAGCTTGGTATATTATTCAATTCCTGATTTATGTTGTTCTGGTTCACAAAGACTAGATGTACCGAGCTGTGATGACACGACTGGATCAAACCTCATAGTCACAACGTTGCTATTTGCTTCAGTGAGTTCTCTAAAACAAAAATATTTATAAATAAAATACGTTATCTTTAAACAAGAATCATACTGTCTATCAAATGTAGGATATTCCACATGAATCTATACTTACTACATAATCGTTACTTTCCAGTTAGCTTCTTTTTACATCCAGCAACCATATTTAACAAATTTATTCCTCTTGCGAATACGACACGGTAGAGGGATATTTAGCCATATAAAAAAATATATATCTGTAAAAGATTTCCGGTAAGAGTCGAAAGTGTACGACCAGCCTACTCCTCTGAAGCTAAAATATGGAATCACTAAATTGTGGAATGAGCTGACCAGACGAGCTTCTGAACTGCAACACGAAATGAGATAAATTAATACTCTTGTTTGAGTGGCGATGTTCACAGCTGGGCGTGCTGTCATCAGCCTTCACAAGTTCAAGCTGTAAAGAAAATAATTAGGGGGAAGAGGGGAGGAGTATTTGTCTACTCTATTGTTGAGTCACTCAAACATTGAAGCTCCACGCAAAAAATGTATTAAGTGAAGTGGTGTTAAAGCGATTTACACCATGAGATGGATTCATCAAAAGTTTTAAAAGCTGACATCCTAGAGGCAATAATCAAACATCAGCTAGTTCACAACTAATCCACCAGAAAATTGATATAAATTTGAAACCTTAACACAGTAAGATACAAATTAAATAATGAATTACAAACTGCCTTATAAAAAGTGTTATTTTTAGATGTAGAAGTAATATTTAATTATTTAAAAAGTATTTAGGCGATTATATTGAAATATTTACACTTTAATTTAAAGTAAGTCATTAAGTCAAATATAAAAAATCAAATACATAGAAATTATGGTTTTAGAAAACTAAATTAATCAGATTTTATCAGTTAACCCAGATTTTAAAGCAAATTAAAAATTTAAAAATATATATATATTTTTTAAAAATCAAAATACAATTAGAATTAGTCTTGCTGAGAAAAAAAAATGTTATCTCAAAAATAATTCGCTGCACGATTCCCCTTAAGCAACATGCTCTAGGGTTTTATCAAAGAAAATGGCAAAATCTTAAAGTTTAACTTATACAAGCCAGGGAATTAAAAATGTAACGGTCCAATATGAAGACACATACTCCACAATTTTTATTTTTATTGTTAGAGCAGAAGAAAATATGAAGTAATAAAAGAACACGCTTTTTTTTTTATCAAAGACTCTTTAGTCATATATTTTAAATTAAGTACTTTCCTTTTATAAAATAAATATTTCAGTGTGATACCGACCTAAGGTAGGCTGCGTTACTGACGTAGAACATCGAAGTGTGTCAACCTCGCTGGTCTTGGGGTAAAGTTCTCGCCTCAGGGATCTGATAATCATGGGTTCAAATCCACCCGAGCCCAATGGATTTTTCTCAAGATATAAAAATCTGTAGCACAACTTCCTTTATAGGGGATGTAAAGCCGTCGGTCCCATGTCGGTTGTTCCATGTAAAAGAATCCGGGAAGCTAGGTGAAAATACCTTTCCCAACCTAATTAATAATCCTTCTCGCTCATTAAAATTCAGCGTGGATGGCAATGGGGAACTACCATATTTCCCGAACTCCCTTAGTACATAATATTTCTACCAGATGGTACAGGCAGCACTAACCAACCAAAGAGCTGAGTGTGTGCCCAACTCCGAATGGATATATATCACATCTAACGAACCTTCAAGTTGTAGATTTACTGTGGATACACACGTTCGCCGAAAAACTCGCTCAGAACAGAAACGTGGTCACGTGACGAGCTCTAAGCCAATCAAAAAATTTCCGCTTAATCGGCGCGAACTGTTCTGCTGAAGTTCAACCTATTCTCTACTTTGCCCGCTCCACCCGAGATGTTAGGCACAGGAGAACCAATCAAATCTCAGAACCAACCATCTCAAATCAGTACGCATGCTTATTTGCCAACGCACGCGCTCTACATCCAGAAGCTAGCAGACAGCTTCGTTGGTGGTTGCGAGGAGATTAATTGAAATAACCCGTTAATGTAAATTGTAAAGCACGTGAATCATTGTCTTGGATTGTGCCACTACACAGCATAATAATTTTAAAACATCCCTCGGGAGAATTATATACTCTATATGTTTATCTACTAGAAAATAAAACATGTTGATAAGCTGTTTTAAGTTAACGTTGCAATGCGTCATGGGTTAACATACAGCGTGTGAATTGCTGCGCCACTGAGGCAGATTCTGCTTTCTATTTTCGGCGGACGTGTGAATTATGGTGTGCTGGGATTGGGAATAAAATACCGAATATCTCAATTAAAAATCGGCATAAAGCTTTGATTACTTTTCTAAAACACAAATTATAAAAAAGTATTGTGTTTTTGTTTGTTTTATTATCATTGCGTCTTACTACCTGTACAGGTTATACGCATATATGATACTTTCTTTATTGAGGTAGGGATGAGGAAGGAAGTATTTTAGAGGTAATCTACCCCATCAGCTTGGAAGGGAAGTGGGAAACCATTTAGGTAAAAATAACCCTCCGTACACCCGACCAAGATTTGAACTCCGATCTCCCCATCTTCAGTAGGCAAGTCTAACATAAGAGATAAGCCTTAAACTATTCGGTCACTGAAGCGGGCTATTACAATTTGTGCACCACGCAGGGGCGTCACTAAAGGATTGCGGGGGTTGCAACCCACATAGAGTGACACCTTCAGAAGGGGTGACACCAGAGTCACTGTTTACACACATTTTGTGTAATGCATTGGCATAAATTTAATATAAGGAAAATCATATAACTGTAGTTCACTATAGTTACAAAAACATTTTTCGTAAGACCAGCTTACATGTACTGTATCAATATGCCTACAAAGGCAACTATGCTAATTTACTTTTTGAACTTTTTAATAGGCATGCGCTCCGGTAAGATTTGTCTTTATTATCCGATTACAATGTCACTTTGAATTTCGTCCACACGCGCTACAAGCACGCGCTGCTATTATTATTAGCACAGCGTCTTATTACCCTTTCGGTAGGTGACCTGGTGGTCTAGGTGTAAGGTGTCAGACTTCTATGCTGGCGGCCGGGGTTCAATCCTCGGTCCCGGCAAAGATTTATCTGATTACCAAACCCTTCCTTCACCTCTGACAAGACATCTTGTGAATGTGGGGAATGCCAGGCCTCCACCGTGGTTCGGATTCCACGTTAAACTGTAGGTCCTTCAGTTCATCTCACAATCACCCTACCATTACACATTAGCGTAAATGCGTATAACCCGAATGGGTAGTAAGACGCGGTGCTAATAATAATAATATTACCCTTTCGGATTATAAGTACTTACGCTAATGTGTAATGGTAGGGTAATTGTGAGATGAAATGAAGGACCTACAGTTTAACGCGGAACCCGAACCACGGTGGAGGCCTGGCATTCCCCACATTCACAAGTTGTGATTAATGCAAGTATTGTCAGAGGGGAAGGAAGGGTTTGGAAATCAGATAAATCTGTGCTGGGACTGAGGATTGAATCCCGGACCCTCGGCACAGAAATCTGACACTTTACCCCTAGACCACCAGGTCACCTAGCACGTGCTGTTGTTTTCGTTGCTTCTAGGGTTTATGTAGTCGCTGATTTTGTCATTATTTCTTTTGTATTTTAGCTACAATATTTGGAGTAGGCCTATATAGCAATATGCATTTGTCTACAACCTATACATTATTTAGGTCGTTGTTGATTATGCTTATTTAATCCATTAATGTGTCTCATATAACGGTAAAGTTTGATGAGTTAAAATGAACATAGTTTTGATATAGTTCTTCAATGCTTTTACTTCGAATTCTATTGATTTACCTACCGAATTTTCATTTTAACCAAATATAACTAAGCTATGTAAATATAAATATATTTTGATTATGCGTGTGGTATTGTAATTTTAATTTTGCAAGTTGTTTGTGTTACTACTATTGCCATTATTTTCAGTAATATGTGGGAATTAATATTTACGAGCAACATTAGCTTAGAAAACATTACTAAGTATTATGTATGGCCTAGATACAAGAGGAGTTCCTATGAGTCATTCACGAGCTAAGCTTACCTGGATGACAGCTCGAAATGTTACTAGAAGTAATCCCTGATATAGCACTACGCTAACAGCTGACATCTATCACTTTGGATGACTGTAATGAAAACAGATGGTAATATATTAATGTGATAGTTAACCACAGTAATTTAGGCCAATATTATTTATATATTTATTTGAAGACGGACTCAAAGTTTATTTATAGTTTTATTCCCCTTAAAAAAATATTAACACCACTTTCACAAAAACTTCTAACGAACATATCTTTAAAATGGCGACTAACGAATTTAAACCATATGATTGAACATAACGGTAAACAAGTTTTTTACAATGATGCAGACACGCAGTTGATGAAAATATTTTATTCAGTTAAATATTTCAAAATACGATAAAATAATCATAAAATCATTTATTTTATGTAAAAAAGTGACAACAATTTTCTCTTTTCCAAGTAAATACGTTGCCTGTATTAAAAGATATTGATGTGTGCACTATATTACACAAAATCAATAACGTTCCAAAACGAAAAATAAGTACTTTTAATTATGTTTAAAATATTGTTTCGAGTTGGATAAAAAGAAATTATTTAAAAAATTAAATAGTATGAGTAAACTTAAGTTTACGTTATTTTAAATGTAATATATAACAGGTAATTAAAGATCTTTACATTTATAACAAAACTGTGATCTTTTACAAGTGTTGGCAACCCAAAACCTAAACATATGATTTTCGAACTGTCATCCAGGTAAAAACCTATTGTGAATGGAATATAGGCTGATGACAGAATGAGTTACCGCACTGGGTGACATCAACCCTAGTTACGCTACTGGAACCACGTCTACCACTCGTCCGGGCTATCTGCATATTTCCTCTAACGGGGTTAAAAACAAAGGATACTTAATTTAACGGATAAGTATCCACATTTGTGTTGAGCGTGAGTTGTAAACAATTCAAGGGAAAAACCTCCGGCATACTCAGCCAAGATTCGAACCCTGACCTACCCATTACCAGTAAGCGAGACCAATAGAACTGGACGTCTTAGTCTGAGAAATATCTTAAACATAGGGTTTGGTGCACGAGAATAGTTTCGAAACCTCTATCAGTGTTCACGCAGTCTCTGATATCCCTATCGCAATATACTAGATTGCCAGTGACTGGGAGTCAAGGGTTTAAATCCCGGTAAGCTGTATTGCGAGTTATTTTATATAGATGGTTTCCTCCTGTCCCCACACGCAAATGCAGGTTCAATATATATATATATATATATATATATATATATATATATATATATACTACCTTCTCTATTTGTGCAGTTAAAATTCATATAGCCCGAACGGGTGGTAAGATATGCTGGATTTGAAAAAATCGTAGAAATATTAGGGGTGACATTAAAGGGTGATTTAATTGAAACTTCCGCTAAGTTTTGAAAATATGTAAAATTATTGACCACTACTGTTGGTTAAAAAATAAGGGAAAGGGATTTGATTGTTATGTTCTGGCATCTTTATATAATTAAAGTCTAATTTTAATAGGTAGAGCCTTATTTGACAACTTGAAAATCTACTAGATCTACTATCATATATTCATACGTCAAGTCATGTGGTCTTCAACTGTCACTTTTGATAAATACTAACAATACCTATAAAATAACACTAATTACATAGTAAAATGTTATTAATGCTGGTCGCAATTTTTTTTTCTTTCTTAAAGGCTTTGCCTATGAAGATTAGATTCAGGCTTATAAGTATTGTACTGCAGTAGCATAAATATATTAATACTTTTTTTTTTTACCCCGCTTACAAAGAGAAGCTAAACAAACTGTACAAAATGAGGTGCTGCTAATTGGAAAGTGTAAATACTATTCTTCTGCTCCTACTCTCAGTCAACCATACTTTCATATTAAACAAACATTGCCTGCTGGAATACATTCTTGTTAATGTTTCCAGAGAGCATTAGATAAAAATAAAGAGTCTTTATAATAAGTAACAATACTTAGTTTAGTATTGTAAATCATTTTTTTACTTAAAAATATTCTTCAGCCTCTTTGTTTGTGTTAAACACATATATATTAATTACGATAATATGGAAGGGATATGAACGAGGAAGGTAGGATTTTACAGGAAATGTACCTCCATTTTAATGATGGGAGAATGTAAAACTATTTAGAAAAACACCTCAGTACATTCAATCATGATTCAAACAGAGATCTTGCCGTCAGAAACAGTTATGTCAAAACTATGTGTTCACCAATGTAGGTTAGAATAGAGATTTATATAATATGAATCTAGAAAAAATTTAATTATCCCAAATCTATAAAAGAATTGTACTTATATAAAACAAAAACTAACTAATTTGAGGACTGATGAACAGATCAATAATTAAAAACTATTCTTCTTTCTCATAATACTATTAGTTCCGTGAGCAGTGGGAATAGCTCCCTTCATGTTATTATCGTTACTACAGTCTTAACATTTCTCTTTGGCTTACAAGTTGAAATATCTCCTATAATATGTATTTGTATTTATAGGTGATATATTTCCTTGGTGATCGAGTTATCTAGAAAAAAAAAATTCTATAGTCAATGGTACATTATTTTCATAGAAAATAACCATGATTCACATGGTTTAAGACGTCATTCCCACAATATGTCAACATTTTAAATATACTTCCTAGGTACTCGATCGATTGCTTAGAATTATAAATTCAAATCACTTGAGAAGAGCTACTGAAATAAAAACCGTTTGAGTGGCCATCATATTAAAATGGATAAACAGATTTAAAAACTATGTACAGTATAGTACATACATCGTTCGACCTAGATTCAAAGAAGACCCCATGCCAAATTTCTTTAAAATTGGTCCACACATTCGGCGGAACAAACAAACAGACACATTTTTGAGTGGCCGCCATATTTAAACGGATAACCATATTGAAAACTCATGCAAATATTTTTGTTTGCCTAGATTCAATGAATGTCTCTGTTATATTTCGTTAACATTGGTTTACACATTTTACAACTATCGCATATCAATCCAGACAAATAGACAGATGGAATGTAAAATGGTAAATTTGAAGAATAACTTATCTCTGCTTGTGTAAAACTCTAAAGATTGTTTTGCAAGACTACATTTTACTATGGAGAACACATTAATTTTCCTTAAGGTGGGATGAAAAGAGATTCGAGAAAAGGCCAGTGTTTTTGCAGTTTTTATGGATAAAAAGTTTGTTTTGTTCAAAATAAATCAAATATTGCTTCAGTACAAACATAGAGTTTTAATTTTCTTCACGTGGTGTTATCAACAGTTGTTGAATATCCGAAAGAGTGTCCTGAAATTAAATGACAAGTTTTTCTCCTCATTAAAAAAAGATTGTCATCTAATGCTGCTATGACCATGACAGATATTCAACAACTGTTGGTGTCACCATGTGGAGAAAATTAAAACTCTATGTTTGTACTGAAGCAATATTTGATTTTGACAAAAACATTTTTTTTATAAAAGCTGCAAAAACACTGGTCTTTTCTCGCGTGCCCCAAATCCTCACCTTAACAATGACCAATAAAAAGACTAAAATAGCAATTTATTCTTTTTCACAATTGTTAAAATAATTCCTTTTTTTATTTTTTGCATATGGCTATTACTCTGTGGGGCTCGTACCTGTGCTCAACATGTTTACTCCGAATCGACGCCTCTCGTTCAGGGTCTCTGGGACGCCACGCCCCACCCAACTGGAAGTTCAAGGGCCCCGTCACCATCCCCTGGGCCCTCTCAATTACATCTTCGATCTGCACCACAAGCAAATATTAGCAATCTGTTACTTACCTTTAGAATTATTATGTCTAGCTAGACACTTATTGTTTTTTTTATATCGCGTTTCACGGTCCGTTAGCGTTATATTCATGTATATCAACTACGCAGATATTGTAGAAATTAGAAAGGTAGAGTTTTGAGGAAATGTATCCACATTTGCGTGGAAAAAATACCACCCTGAGTACACCGGACCAGGATCTAAGCCACTATTGCAAGAGTGACGCCTTAGATCATGCGGCCACCTAAGTGGGTCATATATATTTATTAAGATAGATATGTATGTGTGTGTGTTAATGTGCACAGCGCTTTACTACACATCCAAGTTCTCCGAATATTTACTCTAATGGGGTAGTAACAATGAAAGCAGAATTTATAGATGTACCAACATTAGGGAGAGAGCGATTAAACTATTAGAAAAAAAAACTCCTCAGTTAAGCCTGACCTGTATTTGAACTCTGATATCCCCGTCACCGGCAATTTGGTCTATTCAAAGAGTGACGCCTTAGACCACTGATGTGGGTGTGAATATAAGCATACATAAAATATACATATTATATAATAAATATATATATATATATATATATGAGTAATCCTATACTCGACCCCCATCTGCACCATGGATAGTGTACACCGAGGCATTTTCCCACGATTCTTGAAATCAAATGCTGGTAAACTACCGTTAAATTCTTTCTTACTCGTCTCTACACCTGTTATGTAGATATGCAGATAGTCTGAAAGGGTATAAAAATGCGATACATAAAAAAAACTCGACATGTTATATTGAGAAATATTGAGTAAGCAATGTTTTACCCTTTGACCTATACAAAGAGTCTAAACGCTCTCCACCATCCACTCACCTCTTAAAAAGGTAATTTCTATAAAGGCTTTGAATTACTTGTGATATTATTTAAAGGAACTAAACTAAGGATCTTTATTTTCTTAAATTGTATCGGGAGATCTACTTTGTTGTTTACCAATGTCATATTTTTAATATCTCGTTTTCAATCTTTATTTTTACCAAAAATTTGCTATACTTTACAATATATTTTGTAGCTTTATCTAATATTCCATAATTTTAAACAGTTTTATTGTGACAACTTTCGCTATGGCATTGAGAAATTGAAAGTTAATTACCGCATCTACAAAGTACACCACCTATCTTGAGGTAGTTATATCCCATCCAACTAAATACGAGTACGCCCTATCCCTTTCTTGGGCTGGTTACATCCAATCCATCTCATTACACCGTATCTTTTATTTTGAGCTAGTTATATCCAGTCCATTATTATTACATCCGATTTATCTTGAGCTAGTTAGATCCAGTCCACTTAATTACACCCTATCTTTATCTTGAGCTAGTTCAGCTATCAAGTCCACCTCATTTCGCCCTATTTTTATATTGAGATAGTTATATCCAGTCTTCCTTATTACACCCTATCTCTTTCAGATTCCTTTTAATATAATCCCCCCATCCACACCTGCGCCTTCCCAATTTCCTTTTCCAATTGTGACAACTGTCTAAACTAACAACGATCCAAGGTGTTTACATCTAAATTGAGTACCTACCCATTAAGAACCCACGACTGCCAGGTTTCCATGTTGTATATTCTTTTAGTCAAGTTGATATGCAGCCAACAACACCTATATTTTTTCCTCGTTTTTTGGCAAAAGGGTTTTATTGTTTGTTTTATGTCAGAACACATTTCACAATGAATGTTTTATCATATGCTCCCGTGTTCTGTTAGCATGTGTGAATAGTAAACGAAACTAAGTGACATGTATTGTTCAAATTTCAGGAACTACTAAATATGTTTGCTTTAAATAAAAGGTCATTTTAAAAATCTATACCTAAATATGTGATAAAATTATAACTTCTTAATTTTTATTTTTATTCCCTTTCCCTTTCCCTTATTTGATATTAGCTTAGTCTTTATGATTAGATGTTTCGGTGTTGTTATAGATGTTACATTATCATCAGGTCTGAGGAAAACCAATGTAGAAGATGGTGTAAAATGATGAATATCGTGTAACATGATGAAAATGGTGTAACATCTAAAATTAAAATAAAGAAGATATAATTTTATCATTTATTATTCCTTACCAAATCAAATATGAACATTACTAAATGAGTGCATTACGAATCATTCGTACTTTACCTGCTTTCATACACCATGAAAAAAAAAAATAGTCTGCGGTTTAAAACAGAGACTGTTGACCAAAGTCTGAATCGATTTTAATTCAGTGTGCTTGTGTGTTATGAGCTGTCCATACATTGAGATATGTGTGTGCAATGCTCGAGAAGAAATATATGCATAACTTATTTTACAACATTTTTAGTACCGTGTCTTACTACCGGTTTGGGTTATACGCCTGTGAAATAATTACAGGAATTACAACCGCATTTGCGTGGAAGGAGAGTGGAAACCATTTAGAATAAAACACCCTCAATGCACCTGACTTGGTTTAAACCTTAATCTCCCCATCTTCGTCAGTCTAGTCTATTGCGAGAGTAGCACCTTGTAAATAATAATTAGATTAAGATAATCCACGTTCTTCAAACTGTTATGTATTATTTTTTGTATTCTCATCTCATGATAAGTGTTTAGCTTAGAGTGTAAGAATTTATATTTAATTGTTCTTTTTTTTATGTTTTCTTTATTAACTTTCAAGAATAGTGATAGGTGATCCTTGGATGGATAAATTTTTGGACTAAAGTATCACTGTTTGGAAATAATAAAAGTAAAGTAAAGAAATTACATTATTTTCACCCCGGGGTGGGGTTTTTTTGGAAATTTTTCCCTGCATCTTTTCAGTTGCTATTTTTCTTCTAGGTATTATAGGCTCAAACTTACATTTTAGAACTATAATGTTGGTATTTGTATTCTCCTCACCCTTGAAAATGTAGGTAATCTGTCTCTATTAAACTAAACCTAAAACCTTAAAAAAAAATGGGGTGTGGCTGTGTCATGGACACGGCCGTGTGTTGTACGTGAATACGTTTATGTAACGGGTATATATTTTTTAAATAATATATTTTTATTTATGTATTTAGGATAAAAGCATGGAAACAAATAATTATTGTGTTACAATATAACTTTATTAATTGTAGGTCTGTGATACGAAAAGTACGACACAAATGGCATACAAGATTTTAAACTAATGTTTTATATACAATCGATAGATTTTGACGACAGCTGACGATTAAAACTCAAACGAACATCGTAGCTTCTCCGAGTCAAAAGTTATACTAATTGCAAATCTCGATACGCAGCAAAATAACCTCAAAATGGCGGCGCTTCCCCCTACGCCGTGCGCGATGCGACACTGTTCTCGCGTATCGTAATGCATTCTTTGATCCTTTAGCTATCCAGTGGTATAATTTAATTTTGTATGTAGAGAATAGATTCGAAAATACAACGCCAAACTGTATCCCCCGATTTTGTTATCATTAGGTTTTTTGGATTGCCCCCGTATGGTAGCAAATTTAAAGACGTATTCACGTCAAAACCATTCATCCCGGGGCTACGTATGGAATATCTGCGTAGCCCTGGCGGCGAATCACTATTTTTCTCCGACTGGGGCCAGCCCAACTTAATGTTATTCTTTTTTCCTTTGTTTCTTGTTTCCCTCAACTGTTTCCGTTCCGTCCCTCTCCTCTGTACTGTGTATATTTTTTACGGTCCTGGCGACCCATCATGTGATACGGGGTGGGTTTTTGTATACTTTTCCCACCCCTAACATACAGACGGTACATTTCAGCCCGCCAGGGCGCCATATTATGTCTTTTTGAAATTATATTATATGTTCAATGTCGTGTATGTTCTCGAGAGCCCTTCGGGGCTGGTGTCAACTGTTTGGTCCTTTATGTTTCTCGTGTATTATTCATGTTTATTGTTAGATGTTTTAAAAATTAAATAAACCCTTACAAACTAAAATAAAATGCTTATCTTTCTTTATGTATCATAATGCAAGCTTATATATTAAATTTTATTATTGTTATTTATATTCTCTTTATCTATGAAAATATGTGTATTATGTCTTTTTAACGAATAAACTAATATTGCAATTTGCTGGCTGCCTTATCCCTCTCTAGGATAGCACCTCTGGCCGGCCGCCTTATTCCTCTTTAGGGTAGCACCCCTGGATGGCTGCTTTATCCCTCTCTGAGGTAGCACCACTGGCTGGATGCTTTAGCTTCCCACCCTACTCACGTCACAAAATATAACAAAGTTAAAAATTAGTATTAGTAACAGAAGCTAGCGTGGATGTGTTACTTATCCAAAATTTGAAAGCAAGTTAATTATATCAAATTAACCTCCCATACTTGATAGTGTCATTTTATTTTCCAGTGCTCCCAATTCAGATTTGATACACAAAGATTTATCTTTGGATCGGCTGGAAATTATTCCACCTTCCATATTTTGATATTTTTCAGCCCAACAATTGCATTCTTGCAGATTAATTAAATCAAAACAATTTCGAAATTAGGGCCAGTCATTATTTACACAAAGTATTTTGTCATTGTTTATAGGGAAAGTTTAGAAAACACTTTTTTTTAATGTTTGAGTTTGTTAAAGTACTTGATAGTTGGTACAAAATATCACAGCTAATTAAAGGACAAACGCACTAAAGGAATGAATGATTAAATGTACCCGCTTCAGTGGTCGAATGGTCTAAGCCCTGGATCATCACTCTAGCAATAGATTGGACTGCTGATGATGGGGTGATCAGGGATCGAATCTTAGTAGGGTGTACTGGGAATGTTTTTCCCTATATGTCTTTCCACTCTTCTTCCCCATAAATTTGAGTAAAGTTCATCTTAATTCTACCTTCTTCATCCGTAAAACATTAGAGTAATTAGTTCATGTGCGTATAGTTCAAACCGGTAGTGAGACGTGGTGACAGAAATAAATTAAAGTGTAGAACAAAATCTAGCGTGAACAAAGAAATCTTGCACACCTTCAAAGTGGAATCTACATTGTTTTTCTATGCTTTGTTTGAGGGGATAATAGCTCCTCCATAAGGTGGAACAACTAGCCAATTCTTGCCAAGGAGTGCATTGAGATTATTCCACTGGTGCAGTTGGTGAGCTGGTCACTGGATGGCGTTCTCCCTATTCCTTCTTCCTTATACTTTTAAGTTCACATTCTTCCCGCATGTCAGTTTTTTTTTTCAGCACCGCTTCTTACTATCTATACTGTAGTACTTATTACGCTAATGGGCTAGGGATGAGAAAGGTTGAATGTAGAGGGTGTGTACCCACATTTGCATGGAGAGAGCGTGGAAAGCTATTTAGGGAAAACACCTTCAGTGTATCCGACCAGGATCAAACCTCGATCTCCCCGTCATCGGCAGTCTAGTCTATTACGAGAGTTGCGCCTTATACCATGCGACCAGCGAAACGGGTTTTGTAATTGTTATTTTTTGCACCGCGTCTTACTACCCATTCGGGTTATACTCTTATGTACTAGTTATGACTGGTGACCTGGTGGTCTAGGGGTAAGGTGTCAGACTTCTGTGCAGGCGGCCGGGGTTCAATCCTCGGTCCCGGCACAGATTTATCTGATTTCCAAACCCTTCCTTCACCTCTGACAATACATCTTGTGAATGTGGGGAATGCCAGGCCTCCACCGTGGTTCGGATTCCACCTTAAACTGTAGGTCCTTCATTTCATCTCACAATCACCCTACCATTACACATTAGCGTAAGTGCGTATAACCCGAATGGGGTAGTAAGACGCGGTTCTAATAATAATAATAATAATAATAATAATAATAATAATAATAGTTATGCTAATGGTTTTAGGGATTAGAAAGGCTATGTTTAGAGGAAGTGTACTAGCATTTTTTGGAGGAAGAGGGGAAAACAATTTTGGAAAAAAAACATCAATACATCTTGCCGGGATTTGAACCTCTATCTCCCCCGTCATCGATAGTCTAGTCTACTGTAAGAGTTGCGCTTTAGACCATGCGGCCACCGAAGTGAGTCATGTAATGTTAATGTAGCTGGTAGTAACTGCTGTACTAACGATACCTCTTATCAATTCTAACACAACTGTAATTTGCGTTGTTATACTCTTATACTTTATGATGTATTGTGATATTTGTTGAGTGCTTGCTAGTTTGAATGTCACCTGATATTTTCATTGTTTCCTCTCAACCTTAGTAAATTCATGTTCCATTCTATATTTCGCTGGAATTTGTGTAGTGCTGCTGTTTGGTAGGGTTCATTATAGCTAAATGAATTATAATCATGAGCATAGGGAGTGAGGTTTATGGAGTTCAACCTTGCCCCCTCCATTACCCCCATCTTTTTATTTTTAGTTTTTGATATGAAGCCTAAGATGACCTTGTATCAATCAATCAAAATACAAATAACCTATAGATTAATTCACTATCCAAAAATTTTCCAGGGAAGCATCACTCCAAAGTGTTTCTAGAAGCACTTAATTTGAAAAAAAAAATCCAGTAAAATATCACTTTAAATGGCTTATAGAAGCATCCAATTAAAAATATATATGCTGGGGGAAGACCACTTTAAATAGCTTCTTGAATTATCTAATTTTCGAAAAAAAAAGTTAGGTGAGGAACTATTTAAATAACTTCTAAGGGCATCCAATTTTCAAAACATTCCTGGGCGATGACCCTTTTAAAAAGCTTCTCGTGAATCTAGTTTATAAAAAATAATTTGGGTAACCACTACTTAAAATAGTTCTTAGAGGTATCCATTTTTCCAAAATTTGCTAAAGGAGGACTACCCCAAGTAGCTAATAGGAGTATCCAACTTTCAAACAAATTTGGGGGGTGGGGCTCTATTCTTAAAATAGCTTCTAAGAGAGTAGATAAGAAAAATTCAAACGAGGACCATTCCAATTAGCTTCTTGGTGCATCCCCTTATTTACCATTAGCTGGGGGTTGGAGGGGGGAGGTGGAGGAAAATATAAATTGTCTCTAAAATTTTTTTTTTGTTACTCGCCCCTCTTAAATACTTACACAAATAAATTTCCACCACTACTGTAAAAAAATTTTTTTTTCTTATATCTTAATGTTTGATAATAAGTCCTAGCAGCATGTGATAAACTTACGATTTTGATTCGAGGTTCAAATATCGGTCGGGTGAACTGAGGGTGGTTTTTCCTAAATGGTTTTCCACTCTCCCTCCACGCAAATGCGGGTTCACTTCCTCTAATTCAACCTTCATAATACCTAATCCATTAGCGTAATTAGTACTTAAGCGTATAACCCGAACGGGTAGTAAGACGCGGTGTTAAATAATAAAATAAAAAATTAAAGTAAAGGTTAGACCCTAGTCAAGGCCAAGGTTGGTGGATAGTCGCACAATGCGCAGGCTACTAGGGTGGTGATGCCAACCTTAAGCATTTAAAACGAGAATTTTGTAACAAAGCTTTCGTCTGCGTTAGTGCTATTCACGCTTGCTGATAACGTAACTACACGGTTAATGAGAAAGGGAAGGAGTGATTAATGAATGTACTTAGTCTGGTGTATTTTATTTTTAATTTCTCGCTATCTTACAGGTAGAGAAAGTATTGTGATCGCCAAAAAAATAAAACTCGAGATTGTGATGAATCTTGACGTTTCATGACACCCCCCCCTCCCCCCACCGAATCCTAAAAAGTGGTCTTTGACTTTCCGTCTGTCTGTCTGTCTGTACTTCCAACCAGAGCCTAAACCATTTTACCGATTGAGCTAAAACTTGGTATATAGGGTTTTCACAGGGTTTCCCCAAGGGATTTTTGGAATTGGATGTTTAACCCTAAAATTAAGGGTAGTTTACTAAAAGGAAAAAATAGAAAAAGTAGATTTTCCCAAAATCGGCTCTAACGATTTTGATTAAATTTCATTTCTTAACATTTATAAATATTCCAAACAAAATGGCTTCTCTCAATATTTCAGCAAAATGACTTTAAGGGCTCCGGTCTGATGCGTAAATTATATATTATAATACAAATATTTTATGAAGAAGTATATTTTATAAAACCAATAACTTTCAAGTTAAACGTATTTATATATATATATATATATATATATATATATATATTTTAACTTTTCGAACACAAAAGCTAAAAGTATTGCGACCGCAAAAGAATATCTAACCTGAAATGTTGATGGATGTCGACGTCTCAAGACCCCCCAATCCTTAAAAAGTGGTCTTTGCAATGACGTCTGTCTGTGTGTCTGTTTAAACTTAAAATTAAGAGTAGTTTAAGAAAGAGCGAAAAGAAAAAAAAGCGATTTTCTCAAAATTGACTCTAAAGATTTTGATTAAAATTCATAATTAATAATTTCATAAGGTTCCCCAGAGGAGTTTTTCGAATAATCCATCCAACCTTAAACTTAATGGTAGTTTACATAAGGGCAAAATAAAAACACAGAGATTTTCTCAAACTCGCCCCAAACGATTCTGATTATAATTCGTATCTAGGTGTTATTTATCATTATAAACAAATGGGAGCATCTCATTTTTCCATGAAAATTACTCTATGGGTATTTTACATAGATGTAAATTTCCAGTTTTGATCATATTTCCACAGCTCTTTAAGATACGTAAACACTTATCATCGCAAAATTGTACTACTATTAAAAATAAACAATTTTTGGTTGTAATAATATTTTATAAAATCAATGTTTTCTGAGTTATAGGCGAATATATATTTTTTTAACTAGGACTTTGTGTCATACAGTTTCGTTTCACATTTCTTACAAGCTAAATAGCCTAAGTATAATTTAGAACAAGAAGAAAGTCTGTGCCGTGCACCATACTATTTATTTTTAAACATTCCTGGTTGTAGATATCAAATTTGAGGTATTTAACGTGCACTTTATGAATCGATTGAATATATCAGCACACCAGAATTTCTATGAGCGAGCGCTAAAGAGCCTACCAATTTTGCCAGTAAATGTGTTTTCACATACCTTACAGTGTTCTTTTACATCCCAAAACCGACCTGGGACCATCGGCTTTACTTCCCTTACAAAGGAAGCTACGCTACAGATTTTTATCGCTCAAGAAAAAACCGTTGACTCCAGCTGGGCTTGAACCCACGATGATCGGATCTTGAAGCGAGAACTCTACCCCAAGACCACCGAGGTTGAAAAGTTTGATCTATATATTAAGTAGGTCATTACAGGCCTCGTTGGTTTCCCAAGTCATGTTATGAAAAAACTTGTTCTTCTCCCGTAGTAAAGTAATATACTCTTAAAATATAAATGACGCCATTGATATAACCCCCCCCCCCCCTCTTTTGTGGATACATTATCTAGGAAACTAACAATGAAGGACAATAATATTGTGGTTAGGAGTTGCATCACTATATCATAATATCACTAGGGCAGTGTCATGCATGTCTGAAGGCCTCTTGAATACAACCCGAGGGCCAGGACGACATATATACCGACCCGGCTAACAAAATACCACATGTTTTCATCGAGAAAACATTTGAAAATTCCTAACATATGTAAACATTTTGAAATAAAACCATGCATTGTGTACATTAAAAGTAAAATATCCTATTCATTAAAATAATATCTTAGGCTAATACATTTATTTCAACAATATATTATTGGTATTTATATTGGGTTAAATATAAACTCTTATTTTTGAAATTTTAAAATAGAACTTCAAAGCAAAGCCTTGTTTAATAAACAAATACTTTCATTCATTCATATTGTTACAACTTTCAATTTTTCAGCGCTTTACAAAATCCCGTGTAGTTGAATTATTTATATTTTAAGAGAGCTTGAAATAAATTTAAAAGTATAAAAATAGAAACTTGATAATAATAGTAAATAGCACTTTATGGACTTCTTTTTCTCCAACCTACCTTTATTTTGTTAACCATGATTGTTGTATTCCACGAGGTTGTCCGCCTCCAGCTTTCCTTATAACGGTTGTATGTACTAGTCTAACTTCTAGATCAAAGTGATTTCTCTGTCCAACTACTGCGCACACTGCTATGCGCAGAATGTAGGTGAATGTCGTTGCATCGGCATAAGGATCGAACTTTCATTTTTACCATCGGCCCAAGGGTAACTAAAAAAACAAGCTTTACTAATTATTTGATTGTAAATAAATTATTTTATCGGCTTCATTGAGTCATTGGTAAGCTGCCAAAGGTGTTTTTTTTACTGTGTGTGTGTGCTTTAAAAAAAATATAAACTATATAATTTACGTTTAGTTTATAATCGTGATGAAAATGAAAAAAAAAGAAAGAAAGAAATGGTAATAAGGCTAACTTATATCAACATTTTCCAGTTAAATTTTAGCGATAATATCTAAACGAAGTGCATCTAGTGTTGATAAAATAGAAATAAAAAAAACTGTTTAAGAATATCTTTTTAATTCCATTTTATTTTGTACATACATACCACTTATAAAATAAATAAATCCCGTTAACATTTACATTTCAAACCGAATTTAAATTATTATTATTATTATTATTATTATTATTAGCACCGCGTCTTACTACCCGTTCGGGTTATACGCACTTACGCTAATGTGTAATGGTAGGGTGATTGTGAGATGAAATGAAGGACCTACAGTTTAACGTGGGATCCGAACCACGATGGAGGCCTGGCATTCCCCCACTTCACAAGATGTCTTGTCAGAGGTGAAGGAAGGGTTTGGTAATCAGATAAGTGTGTGCCGGGATCGGGGATTGAACCCCGGACCCCCAGCACAAAAGTCCGACACCTTACCCCTAGACCACCAGGTCAACGAATTTAAAATAAAATGTGTATGTAGGTTTTTCTAAATGTGGGAAAATTATAGTTATTAAAATGTAAAGTTTTGGTTTGAATGGTGTAGTGATTATGATTAACCAAGCGTAGTGAGGTTCTGATTTAACGTGGTAATTTTTCATTTCGCCTGTCTGTCTGAATCTTTACTCTGCGATAGCTGTCAAATGCGAGGACTAATAATAACGAAGTTGGGCAGGGACATTCTTTAAATCTAGGTCAACTGGCCTAAAAACGTATTTACATGGTTTTTCGATCTGGTTATCAGTTTCAAGATGGCGACCACTCAGAAATGTGTCTGTTTGTCCCATGAAAACTGCCAAATTCGTTAACCAATTTTACCGAGATTTGACAGGGACATTACACATAGGGCGAACGATATATGTACATGGTTTAGATCTAGTTATACATTTAAATATGTTATTATTATTATTATTATTATTATTATTATTATTATTATTAGCACCGCGTCTTACTACCCATTCGGGTTATACGTACTTACGCTAATGTGTAATGGTAGGGTGATTGTGAGATGAAATGAAGGACCTACAGTTTAACGTGGAATCCGAACCACGGTGGAGGCCTGGCATTCCCCACATTCACAAGATGTCTTGTCAGAGGTGAAGGAAGGGTTTGGTAATCAGATAAATCTGTGCCGGGAACGAGGATTGAACCCCGGCCGCCAGCACAGAAGTCTGACACCTTACCCCTAGACCACCAGGTCACCCATTTAAATATGGTGGCAAACAAAAAGGTTTCTTGTTTAATAGCTCATCTCAATTGAGTAGAATTTATGATTCTAAGCAATCGATCGAGTACTTAAGAGTGTTTATTTTAAATTTTTACATTGAGGTCTCAAACCACGTGAACCAAGGTATGAATATAGTGTACTATTGCATACATTAGTAATGTTTTTCTATTTAACTTGATGACCAAGGAAAGATATCAACTTCAAATCCAAGAAGAAGTTAAAGAAGATAGTTCAACTTGAAATCCAAAGATAAATCTTAGTACTACAGTAACAATAAAAACATGACATAACCCACCTCAGTGGCAACATGGTTTGAGGCATCACTCTCGCAGTAGACCAGACTGCCGAGGACGGGAAGATCAAAGTTCGAATCTCGGTCAAGTGTACTGAGTGTAGTTTTCCTTTAGGGTTTTCCACTCTCACTCAACGCAAATTCAGATACACTTCCTATAAATATAAGATTCCTCATCCCTAAAACCATTAGCGTAATTATTACATGTTTGTATAACCCGAACGGGTTATACAAACATGTAATAATTACGCTAAAAAAAGATATGATGTACCTAGAATTTTTTAAATGATGGCGCAAGGTCTACTGTTTACAGAACTAGTTCCAATTATATTTAAATTTTTACTCCGTAGGTATAGTGCAACTCGATGGTCATGACATCATTTTAAGACATCACTTTTGAGAGGGTTATTAGTATGTAGATGAATGAGTCATTTTCATAGTCAGACTAAGCGGTGTTTCCATTGACGTAGAAACACGGCTGAAATCAGACGTGGATGCAACTGAGACGTGAAGACGGCTAATGTACACACAATAAACGTGAGCGCGCAGGCGTGGGTACACGTCACTGCTCCTTCCCACGGCTGTATGTTTAAAACCAAACCTAGTTTGAGTATTTCGCGTTAGTCAGCCGTAGCTGCTTGCTTCGTCAGACGTGTTTTGGTGCAAGTTGTCCCGAAAACCATGGCAAAGAAAGATTCAGTCTCTTTAAAGTTATAGAAAACCAACTCTATACGATTGTTGCAATTATATCAAGGCAAGTCCTGTCTGTACGACGTTAATACTGACGATTATTGGAACACTTCAGCAACAAAACGCATTGCTGCAGCATTGTCAGTTGATGGTTTCAGGCCGAAGGAAGTTGCTGCTAAATTCAAAAACCTTAGAAATAATTATTCGCAAGAACTGAAAAAGGTGAAAGACAGCGAGGGGTCTGGTGCGGGCGGAGACGATGTCTACGTTCCAAAAGTGTATTGGTTCAGTGGGATGGACTCGTTTCTTCGGTCCTACCTGTATTCTCGACCTACACAAACAAATCTCGTAAACACCTTTTTTAACAAAACTTTATTTATATTTAGAATCACAAACGTTGATGTTCCTTAGCTCTAGATACAGGAATCGTGATTACAGTTTTTTATCCTACTCTAAGCCCAGAGATCATATTTGCAAACCCACAGCTCCCTTACTGATGCAGTACTGACAATATTCATTTCGAACTCTCTCCGTTTGTATGCTTGCGTGTTGGTCTCTTGTCCGCTGGAGATCAAGTACACAGTTTTGTACATTTGCTCGCCACGACCCCTTAATCAAATAAATGGCCATTATCCTCGTGATCTACGTTGCTAGGAGCAATGTATGTAGGATTAGTTTTTTTCAGCCAGTTGTGCAATATGCAACAGACTAAAACCACATCGTCCACTGTTTGTAAGCTCTTTAGAGAAATTGTCTTCTTGAGGGCTTGGAAACGATACACTAAAATACCAAAAGCATTTCTCGATACTCGTCGCGCGCGGCTGAGTCTATAGTTGCAGATCCGTTCATCTGATTGATTACGTTTCTTGTATGGTGTCATCAAGTATGCCTTTAGCGGAAATGCATCATCTCCAATTATTACAGAGTTATGAGGCAAGTCAAGCCAATTGTTTTCAATGGCACGATCAAGTAAACATCGGTTCCATACACCACTATCAGTACACTTGCCATTCGTTCCTACATCAACATACGTAAAACAATTGTCATGATCAACCAAAGCCATCAGAATGAGACTGTAGAAGTGTTTGTAGTTGTAGTATAATGAACCACTTTTGGGCGGACGAAGTATTGCCACATGTTTCCCATACAATGCCCCTATGCACCCAGGAAATTACCATCTTTGGTTAAAGCCTTCCTCCAACGCGGACCATTGCTCCTTGTTTTTGGGGATCTGAAAGAAACCATATACAGATAATATAAAACGATATACTCTCCATTATACAAATTTTCAATTATGTTAAATAATATTTCAAATATTAAGAATATAAAATGTCAAAATAATTTTTCACTCAACTACGTTGTATTAGGTAAGTGATAGAAAATAAAAAAGTGAACAGGGGGATAAAACATACTGCTTTGTTCTCACACTTTAAATTAAATGGTAATTTTAGCTGTTTTTGTTGTATTTTTCGATTTTTTTTTTCCTTGCGGAGATTATCGGGGTCTTTTTTTTTTTGTCTCCACCCCTACGGATAATCGAAGATCTACTGTATATTGTAGTATTACTGTGTTTATCATTATGTGTTATTTAAAGTAGATAATTTTCTTTATTATTTTAGGTTTTGAAGCAGAAAACTCCAATATAGATAACAGTAAATTCAGAACTTCATGAGGATAAGGATGAGGATGAAGATGAAGTTAGTATACCTACCTCAGAAAATCAACTAAAACGTTTTCTGATCAATTCTAATGAAGATTAAAACTTATTCCATCCAAGGAGACGAAAAATAAGTTAATTCTGACATTAGAGAAAACAGCGCCGAATCATCAGTGAGTGGTGGAATGAAAAGAAAAAGCTTCATCCCTCCTTAGAAGACCACAGCTTCAAACAAGCAATTAGATTTTTTTACAGCTGTGGACAAACTAAACGAAGTCTCACAATTAGCAGCATTCATGGTTTCAAAGAAACATGACATGTATTCTCATTTGGGGGATTATGTGGCTAGTGCTCTACGCGAAACGGGAGGCCAAAGAGCCATGCTAATGCAGCATGATATAAGCAATGTCATATTCAAGCATATGTCTGGCTTATCACCCTATCCTTCAGTCTCTTCACATGTCTCTTCTGCCTCCAACCCTTTATCTCCGTACGAATCATGCAGTCATGGGAATGTTGAAGAACAGAACATGCAAGAAGAAACACAGCATGGCAGCGAGGAATTAGACTGGCAGTCTATAATTAATAACAGTACTGAGCTATAATTTTTTCTGTAAATTGTTTCTAAAAATAGAATTTATATCAAGTAAAATATTGGGTTAATAAATAATCACAGTGTACGTACCTGAAAATACTCATCCAAAACCAATTTAATTGCTTTCAATGTTTCTGGAACGAACTTGCTGATCGTTGTTTTGGGCATTCGAAACCAAAACTCCAGGCTCTTAAAGCTATTTCCAGTTGCTAAGTATCGTAGGGTCACTTCTAATTTCTGTTTTGGTGGTACAGTAATTCTAAAAGTTGTGTCCAGTTGCTTTGTACCGTAGGGTCACTTCTAATTTCAGTTTTAGGTGGTACAGCAAGTCTACAAGTTGTGTCCATCTTCACAATGTGAGGATACACTTTTTGTAACAAGTAATCAAAGCTTTCTGGAATCATTCTCAACATCTCTTTATAATCTTCTGGGTTTTCTCTAAGTTCATTTGAAAGAGATCTTGACGGACCCATCGCTTCTCTTCTGGCAATCCATCCTCTAACCCACCATATCCTTTCTCTTCGATATTTTTTAGTCCTTTTTTTAACTAAAGAACGCAATAACTCGTCCCTGAAGACATCTGCAATGATACTGCACATCAACAACAATCCTACCATGACTGCGTTTGAAGCCAAACTGGTCAGTCGTGTAGTACGCTTCTTTTACTCTATTGTACACATTGCAGAAGTGAGAATGATACGTAGTTAATAGACGTATGATCAAGGCACCTGAAAGCTTGATCACGGTTCTTTTTGACGCCTTATTTTCACGTCTCAAGTTTAGCCATGGTTCTACGTCAATGTAAACACCGCTTTAGGGCCAGTTTCTTATTCAGATTGAATACGCCTCAAGTGTGGCGCTACACTCAACATATGAAAACACCTACCTAAACTCGAATGGAATGGGTCAGTTTTTCATATGAAAATGGCCCATTCCATTCTGATCTTGGTAGGCGTCGTCTTGTATTTAGTGTAGCACTGTACTTGAGGCGTGCTCAATCTATGAAACTGACCCAAACACTCGCTAAGGCTGATTAACACATGCCCATACCATGTCCGTTCCAGCTCGGCGCTATTCGTAATTTGTCCGACACATTCCCGTCCTTCAGTCGTATCGTATCTGTAAAGTGTTCATATTATCTAACGTTACATTCAAGTAAATTTTGTATAGTGATTAGGGTTAGTCTGTTGAAAATGGCCGCATTTTAGGCGTTACTTTTACTATGTTTAATGTATTTAACAATTTAAGAACTGTACTCGGAAAGTATTTTCTTGAGAAGAGGATTTAATCATCTGTGGGTCGTTAAGAAGTTCCTTCACAAATGATGGCAATTTTTTTTTTTTTTAAACTGAGTCTTAGAGAATTTTAAAGTTTATCTTAACTATAATCGGGGGTGTAGGTGTCAAGCATTCTAAAAGAATAAACCAAGTTAATAGCCTAGGTATTTAGGAGGAATACAAACACACATTATTAGTCATTATTTAAGAAAAGGATTGAACCTCCACACCTAAAAAAAGGAAAAACTGGAGATCCCCCAAGACAATTTTATTTCCATAAACCTTGCGGATTATCTAAATATATCGCTTCATAACAATGAACAAATTATATGAGTGTCTTGTTTAAAATAATATAACACTATTATTATTGCTCGCACAAGTATATATCACAACAATAGTTCATGAGAAACAACACAAGCATCTTTGAAGTGGAGATAAAATGCACGGTTGGGAATAAATACAGTTCCCACCGCCAAACTACGCTGCCTATACGTGTCACCACAAACAAAATTTGAGAATTTCTTTGCTGACTCATGGTGACCTGGTGGTCTAAGGGTAAGGTGTCAGACTTCTGTGCTGGCGGCCGGAGTTCAATCCTCGGTTCCGGCACAGATTTATCTGATTACCAAACCCTTCCTTCACCTCTGACAAGTCTTCTTGTGAATGTGGGGAATGCCAGGCCACCACCGTGGTTCGGATTCCACTTTAAACGGTAGGTCCTTTATTTCATCTCACAATCACCCTACCATTACACATTAGCGTGAGAGCGTATAACCCGAACGGGTAGTAAGACACGGTGCTAATAATAATAATAATAATAATCTTTGCTGACTCTATCTAAGGACCTACGCACACTAGGCGGTGAGGGGAAGGCACGCTACTTTAATTTTGTTCAACTAGAGATAATCTGTAGTCGATGAACGAATAGTTAGAAATGAACGAGTCTTCCAACCAAACTAGTTTACCTTCTCGCTCTAAAGCCCGTTTCACACGACACTTGCTTGTACTAGAAATCAAGTGTGCTAGCTAGCGCTTAAGTCCATATCACACGACACTAGCTCGTACTTGAAATCCAGTGTGCTAGCTAGCACTAGCTAGCACGTCATCATCTAGCGTCGCGTGAATCAGAAAAAGTATACTGGTTCTGCCACTTGGTACTGGCTACCATACTAGTTGTGAGGATAGAACACGTGCTATTTTCGTACTAGTTTCGACACTAGTCTGTGTAATTCAACCAATCAATGCGCGCTGAGACTGTTGTGTAGAGAAATGGAATAAATGACGCCAACATGCTCATCGGATGTGATTTTGTGGTTGGCGGAAAATTATCTTAAACATCCTTGTTTATAAATAATACCAAATTGGCACAGTATGACAATATATTTAATATATATAAATTTAATTTAAAACATGTCATCTAAACACGACAAACTGTGTTCCAGACCCAATTTTAATCTAAATAAACTTGATAGCATTCCAACCTTGAGCGGGTTTTATTTTTAGAATATAAAGTGTGCGTAGGCCTAAAAAAATAACATTTGTGTATCAAGGATACTGTACTTGGACACCAATGGGCTTAGGGACCTCTGACCACATTGTAAATAAATGAATACAAATTTAGGGAGCTACTAAACGTTTGTGTAACCCCGAATGGATCATATTTAGCATCCTGCGACCATTATTTCGTCTTTCCCAACCAGTCCCGTGTCTATATTCTTTTTCCTACGCTCCCTATCATAGTTTTCAATATCTTTATTAGTAATTAATGCAGCTGATGACCCAAAATTAATCTCTGACGTTCGATAAATATTAGCACTAAAACCTAGTACCAAACTAGCAGCGTGTGAATACTCTAGTCCCGTTTCCATTGTACTAGCTAGTATACAAATATCTAGGCGCTAGCTAGCACACTTGATTTCTAGTACAAGCAAGTGTCGTGTGATACGGGCTTTAGATATCTGTATACTAGCTAGTACAATAGAAACGGGACTAGAGTATTCACACGCTGCTAGTTTGGTACTAGGTTCTAGTGCAAAAATTTATGGAACGTCAGAGATTAATTTTGGGTCAGCAGCTGCATTAATTAATAATAAAGATATTGAAAATTATTAGAGGAAGCGTAGGAAAAATAATATAGACACGGGATTGGTTGGGGAAGACGAAATAATGGTCGCAGGATGCTAAATATGATCCATTCGGAGGTTAGGTAATACACATTCGGGGTTACACAAACGTTTAGTAGCTCCCTAAATTTGTATTCATTTATTTACAATGTGGTCAGAGGTCCCTAAGCCCATTGGTGTCCAAGTACAGTATCCTTGATACACAAATGTTCTTTTTTAGGCCTACGCACACTTTATATCCTAAAAATAAAACCCGCTCAAGGTTGGAATGCTATCAAGTTTATTTAGATTAAAATTGGGTCTGGAACACAGTTTGTCGTGTTTAGATAATATGTTTTAAATTAAATTGATATATATTAAATATATTGTCATACTGTGCCAATTTGGTATTATTTATAAACAAGGATGTTTAAGATAATTTTCCGCCAACCACAAAATCACATCCGATGACCATGTTGGCGTCATTTATTCCATTTCTCTACACAACAGTCTCAGCGCGCATTGATTGGTTGAATTACACAGACTAGTGTCGAAACTAGTACGAAAATAGCACGTGTTCTATCCTCACAACTAGTATGGTAGCCAGTACCAAGTGGCAGAACCAGTATACTTTTTCTGATTCACACGACGCTAGATGATAACGTGCTAGCTAGTACACTGGATTTCAAGTACGAGCTAGTGTCGTGTGATACGGACTTAAGGGAATTACGAATTGATGCGATACCACCCCTATGACGCTTCTTACTCACAGCATGTAAAAGTTCTAGTTCCAGTGGTCACACATTGAAGCCAAAAAGCGCTAGTATCTTAGCATATTAGCATGCGTGCAATTCAAATATTGTAAAGAAGTTTGACCTACTACGTTTTCATTTGGTGGTTTTAGGTAATATGGCATGTAGAGAAAATAATTAAGATGCTCAAATTAGAAGCTTATTAGTAAAATACATATTATCAACTATAAAAATTGTTCCAATATTAGAGACAAAAGACGAACCCCATAAACAGCTCAAATAAATAAATGAACTGATCAACGCGCCTGCGCAATAGCCGCTTGTCACAAATGGAGCGCTCTATATGAAGGATGTTGATTTCCCCCCCACACACTTTTTTCCCTTATCGTTGGCTGGCTAAATTAGATGCTTATAAATGAGGGTAGCCTATCTGTAAATAGCATAACATCACTACTTCGATGTTAATTATACATCTTGCACTGTATTCTCTACACGATCGCTGCTGGAGGGCCGATCTGCGCAGCTATCGCCAACAACAATCCTGTGAGATGGAAGAACGGACCATCTGCTCGACCCGGTGCAGATAGCATCCTTCCACAACCAATATGTAAATTCTCTCTTCAGTTTAGTCATTTTGACCCAAGTTTTAGGCGCAGCTTATATTTGTTTGTTGTAAAGGATTATTTATACGGGATTAGCCCGCCATGCTTTGTAATGAGGCAACTAAGCAATCAATGAAGTATCTAGCGTTTTGCCTGTTGTAAGCCGCTTAATGACTCTTTGTAATTTGTAATGGCTTTCGTGGCTTAGTTAATTAGGGTAGGTTAAGAGTGACCTGACTTAGATTCATGGGCTTATTTGTCAAGGCCTAGAGACCTGATTAAGTCGGTGTTTTCTAATCCACATTGTTGTCGTGACCACAGGTTTGACCAAACTTGGTTGGCAACTTGTGGCTAGCAGTAGGTGCCTGGAGTGGCCCAATGTTTTTGGTATTTTGTTGTGAGTGCCCGGCGTCCTTAAACCACCTTTCACACCAGATGAAACACACACATGCACCATCGGTGATTGAGCACTTGTTAACAAGTGATCCCTTTCAGACCGGATGGAGCATGCAGCATGTTCCACCTGCCACACCGTGATTGAGTAGACTCGTTCATTGTTCCATGCTTCACGTGCAGCAACCGTTTAGTTGTTGTTGAGTCGGCAACCTGTAGGGTTCTTTCTTAAAGTTCATCACACAATGCGGGATGACCAACACCTTAATATTGCTTTTGTACTTATATCATTGAAAAATATCTGGAAATTTATCATTACACACGGGCAAACTATAGTTTATTAATTAATAATGTAAGGGACAAAATACGTATTTTATCTTCTAATAATTGCCAGTAGCCCATCCTTTTCGTCAGTCCATTAAGACTGAATTCTCCCTTGAGCCATGTGACATTCTATCTGAAAGCTTATGTTGCATGTCTCATGCTGTATGTTCCATCAAAATTGTTGCAGGTTTTATGCAACATCCGGTGTGAAAGCGGCCTAAGATGCTGGTGCGGCACTATATATAGACTACTTTACTTACATGTTTTTTTACTTGTTAGTGTGTAGTGTGAGTACTTGTAGTTACGACTACCTTGGGCATTCCTTATTGGGATTAGAACTCTTATTTACTAGTCTATTGTTAGTGTCTTATGGCATAAATCAGGACATTTGAGTGCTAGGTTTCAACCTAGCTGAGCATTATTTGCTCATTCTTCATTCCAAGTTAAATGTATCTATGTAACATTTCTGGACTATTAACTTGAGCTAGTAACTTCTTAAGTTCAGTTAGAGCTACTCTGATTAGTTTAACTTTATAGGTCACGTGTAGCAAAATGGTATTTAGGGAACAGACTTCAGATATATTACTAGACTAATATGGTCTTAGCTAGCTGGGCCTCTATTATTGGTGTATTATTGTTTTTGTAGACCAGTAGGTCTGTTGTTGTCATATGGAACGTAGAGTTAACTTGCTCTTTGGGGAATTACGGTGGCGTAAAATAATAGGACGTGCTGTTTTGACCAAGTGACCAGGAGTGCCGTTTGACCTTGTTAAACCGTTTGTCATTTCGACATCATATATTAGTACACACTTGTAACTTTTGCATAAACCTAGTAACAGGCAGCCTTTATTATTCTTGTTTATTCATACTCTAGTGTTTGCTATACTACTATTAATAGAATATAAATACCTTTATACAAGCGTATAACCCAAAAGGGTGCTAAATAAATAAAATACCATTATGTAAATCTTATGCTAATTGTCTTAAAAAGACTTATATCTGTCTGCATACAATGAATATATGTCTACCCTTATCCTCACTCCAGTTAGTTCACTGTCTGGAGTTGTACTGCTGTACTGATATGGTCTTAATGGATGGTGTCAGGACAGTATAATTCTAGGGAATACACTGCAGACTTTTTAATTAAGTTGTTAATTAGAGAAATTCCTGAATGGAGCCCATTAAGTGTGGATACAATGCAGGATTTTGGTATGTATGATGCAAATAATTCTGGGGGATACAGTACGAACTTTATATATGTGGAGTTTGAGAAAAGTAGGAATGGAGCCCATTCAAAGTGGATACAATTTAATCGTCTGAGCTATTATGGTAGGCTTGTGTGGGTTGAAAGGGAGTTCTTCGTTTGAAATTTCTCTTGTTTAGAAAGTCACAGTCAAAGCACTATAGGAAAAATCCTTACAACAGCTAGAAAATTTACTAGAACTACTTTCATATATTCATATGTCAATTCATGAAATCTGAAGCCGTCAAGTTTAATTGATATTATCACTATCTCTAGAATAACATTAATAATATAGAAAAATGCCATATTTGTTGGCCACAAAAAGTGTGTATATTTTTAATGTTTCTTTCCATCAAAAGACTTCCATACTTACCTCCTCAGTCATCTCTATAATCCCACATCTCCAATCTATAGCCATGACTGTCCCTATAGCCATTATTATAGTATAATAATTTCACTTGCATGGAAGTAGGTCGTTCACGAACGTCTGAACTACACGCTGTATGTCAAACATCTGAAATATACAAAATGTAGGCTGGTCGTTCGCGAGCATCTGGACTGCAAGCTGTATATTGGTCATTTCCCAATCCATATCTATGGTCGACTGAAGATGGCCTGACTTGACCGATTCATCGATTTTTATGGGACTCCCCTCATATAGGTGTGACCGCTACTCGTAGTCGACACTAGTGACTGGTGACTAGTTATGGCACCAGATGGACATGCCAATTGCTGATTAGAGCACGAGTTGAGACATTCTTTAACGTATCATTTATACTTCCAGGAAAATTAAATACACCCTCAATGAAAAAATTGAGTTTGTACAACTCATCAAAAGTAATTTTGGTCTAAAGTCGCTAACAAATAAAAGAAACAAATAATTACTAGGGCTCGTAAGTTATGACCTTAAAAATCGCGAAATTTGAATACAGATATGCCCTTAGAAATATCAATAAATAACCTAAAAGTTAACGCATATTCCCTAAAAATGTATGTTTATGGTAATGAATATTATGAAAATTATTCCTTAAATAAAGGATGTAACCTGCAATAAGAGAAATTAGCCGATAAATATTTAATTATTGATTACATTCACTTCAAAAACATTACAGAACAATATTAATCCATCACTACTAAAGTACTGTTCACCAGTGGTGGCGCGTGATATTTATTTTTGGTGGGGCCATGTCAAAGCTGACTGAAAATGATTTTTTCTCACCACGTGTTAACATATTGAATTAAATTCATCTAAGTGTCTTTCATTTTAAAAATCACTAAACAAATCTACAAACAGAAAGAATAAAATAATCCAAGTTTTGAATTAAACTTACCAAGTGATGACATTACTTGTACAGACCAAATAATAAACAATAAAATAATATAAGCTATGGTTTTCTTCACCCATAGTTAACCACAATTATGGTTTACCAAACCACGCATTAGAAAATTATTTTTTTTCCTTGCCATCCATCTGCATAAATGTAATTAAAAATGAAGTGTTTTTAATAAATAGGCTACTTTATTAATTTCAATTAATCACTTTACTTATTGGGACTTTAACACATGCTAATTTTAATACATGCTAAACCAAAATATAAACCACCTTTATGGAATCACGACCCCAATTAATTACTGGGAAGTGTGGAGTGGAATGACCTTGATATATATCTCCCACTGGACAAAGGGGCTTATCTGATAAGAGGCTGGCCCGTGTTATCATCTCCATTTACTCATTGGAATCTTAAGCACTGCTACTGTTGCATGACGATTGCAGCGAGTAATGAATCCTCTTGGGACTGGAATACTGTATGACAAATCGACTTCATATTAATTTTTTTTTTTTTTTACAAAATATGTTATACCGTAAAATTAAAATTAAAAATAATAATTTTACATTCAAAAAGTGTTGGTGGGTCCAGGCCCCTGTGACCCCTATAGACACCCCTGCCAGCAAATTCTTTCACAAACTTTTTAACTTAACACTATTTAATTCCCTAACTTTCTGCATACCTAAAATCTGGACAGATAGAATTTACACTGAACAGGTTTCGTACCACACTGAATGAGTAGGTCACAAGCGCCCAACTAATTTACAGAAACATTCAAAATATAGCCAAGAAAGCCTTTACATACGAAACAAGAATTCACTGGGACCTGCTTCGATGGCCCCATGGTCTACAGCTGGGTCCAGATGTGTCAGATAATCATATCATATAAGTGTGGACGGGATGCTGTATAATATAATTGTATCGTATCTGCGTAGAAAGTAGATACAATAAGACAATAATCCACTTGGAGTCGGTATTTTGCCGAAATATCAAATAAATTATACTCGTTACGGATACAGTCAGTGTGGACACACCTGCCCCAACATTACAGACTCTAAACAAGTATTGTAGGCTTACATATGAATCACCAGTTGCCAAAAAGGTGCAAATTCACGGCTAATCTTTCTTGCACAGTTATTGCTTTTCTAAAAGTTGTGTCTTTTTTTGGAAATCTGTTCCCCAATAAAATTTATGAGGCACTCAAATTCAGTGGGGGACATCCTTGTTAAGTTCTTGTATTGTCCACCCACAGAATGAAATTTTAAATCGTGCAATAAAGTTTAACCACTGTACACTTCACGATTTGCAGAAACTGTTTCATTCCTCACAGCCGTGGCTGCATCTTGTTTGTTTTCAGTATATAATGAAGATAAATGTGGTTGGCAGCAGCAAACTGTACAGAGAGAGACATTGCCTCCACAGTAGACAGCAAGGAGATATGGATGTAAAAAGGTGGAAAACTTATTGATATTATATATGGATACAAGTAAAATCAAATAAAAACAAAGCTTTGGAGTGTTACTGTATCAACGTACCGTATCCTGCGTTCATGATCCGATATGGTGATCTGACACATCTGGACCCACCTTAATGAGCTACTCTCGCAATAGGCTACACTGCCGAGGATGGGGAGATCAGGGTTCAATCCCAGTCAGGAGTACAGAGTTTTTTTCCCTAAATGGTTTTCCACTCTTCCGCCATGAAAATACAGGTACACCTCCTCTAAATTAAACCTTCTTAATACTTAACACATTAGTATAATTAGTACATAGGTGTATAGCTCGAGTGGGCAGTAAGACGCAGTGCTGAAAAAAAATACTTTGGGGGTAGGTTGGGTGGAAAAGTTCCATGAAGTGTCAGTGACCCCCCCCCCCCCCCTCTCGAGCTAAGGTTTCGAAGTTCTTATTACTTGCGTTTCTCCGGAAAAGGTCTCTCTCAAACAAGTATAGATGTACTGTACATCTTAGAACCCCCACTCTTGGCCAACATCTCATAAAGGTAACACACTTACATTTTATCAGGCATTTCAGAGTACTTTTAATTCAATCAATAAAACTTGTGACCGAGATCTGGTGAAGGTAACAGGCTTAATTCACATTGGACTTTTAAATAAACTGCTTTAATTAAACAACCACTGTGATATCGGTCACCTTGTTCAGATCATTGATAACCTTAAATTATTATTATTATTATTTAGCACCGCGTCTTACTACCCGTTCGGGTTATACGTTTTAAGTACTAACTACGCTAATGGATTAGGAATTGGGAAAGTTGAATATAGAAGTGAACCCGCATTTGCGTGGAGGGAGAGTGGAAAACCATTTAGGAAAAACCACACCCAGTTCACCCGACCAAGATTCGAACCTCGATCTCCCCGTCCTCAGCAGTAGAGCTCAACATGACTAGCGCGTTAGCCAACTACGCCACTGAGGCAGGTTTAAATTAATAATTATCTGATATTACATAATTGATTTAAATTCTAATCTAATAATAAATTACATCCCCATAATCCTTACATTACAATTTTGTCACCCAAACATGGTGGCAAGAGTCCATAATTAACACCCCCCTGTAAACACTTCTCTATATAGTCAATATATGAGATGCAAAATATGGCCCTTTGTTGATTAGGTACCCCAAAAGGTTGCCAGCACCCATCATCTATCTAACTGTCCAGGCATACTATGTCCTTTTTAAAAATAACATCACACTTTTTTATATTAAACATTTCTAATATTTATCTAAGTACTCTAAAGTTTGCAAACATTTTCCCTTAGAGAGTTTTTTTTCACCCATACAGAAACTAGTAATGTTGAGGAAAAAACATATTTTAATTTATTGATAATGATAATGTTTGATTTGATTGTTTTCACTAGTCAACCAAAAGCACTGCAGGGATTTAAGTGTAACAATAATAGTCTTATTTGGCAAGTTTAACCTTCACATCATCTCATTTAATGATAAACTAGATAGCTACTAAATTATTCAAATACTTAAACCATTCCCATGAACGGGCATTGAACGTCTTTTTTTGCCTGAATGTTCCTTGGCACGGGCGCGAATCAATGTTTAATTGCAATAAGATATTGTAATGACATCTATTCATGAACTACTGTACTTTTAACCAGTCTGAATACTTCATGTGGAAGCTGATAGATGGGGCTACCAGTTAAATGCTATACTATGACCATGAATCAAACAATATATGAGAAAATAAGTGAATACCAAAAGTGTGTTTCAGAAAAGAGTATGAGAGTAGAAAAATGGCTGCCAGTCCTGCGTAGATTGCTGTTCTAAACATGCGCCAAGGAATGGGTTAGTATTGCCTCAAATTAGAAATTTGTTGAAAACTAAAAAAAATAATTTTCTTGATCTTCTATCAGAATATTTAAAGGATCTAATAGAAAACATAATATAATTATTTAAGTTCTAAGAAATATTTAGAACTTTCCAATGAGATTGGCTGATCTCACCTTAAATATGGCTTATGAAAATAATGTGTAACAAAGGAACTAACTTGGTTTGAATATTAAAAATGTATATTAAAGAATTTACACAGTGTTAAACTTTCAAGATATTTTATTTAGGTCAAAGTGTTTACTTAATTTTGTATTTATTTTTAGGGACACTGAATAAAAGAGTTAATAATTAAGTAAATAAATAATTGATAAATAAAAGTATTTAGAATATTTATTGTATGAAACAATTCTAAAAAGAAAAAGCAAGGAAGAAATGTATAATTAGTAATCTTATTTTCTAATGCAATTTGATCACATATTTAATAGAAGATTTACTTATGTGTCTGTATATGTTTTAACTTTTGACGGGTAGAATTAAAAACAATCCTTTTTGGTTATTCTTAAGAAGAGTTTATTTAAATAAATTAGTTGAAAATTAAAAAAAAATTAGTTTGAAATTAAAGATGATTGATTGAAGAGAGTTCTTAGCCCACATGTTTGATTAGAAGAGGCTAGATACTGTTTAATTTAATTAGTAACTATTTAAGATATGAGTTAAAATTAAAGATTATTAATATACAAATCTTTACCCGTCAAAACCCTGCAAGTTCATTATGTGTATCACTGCGCATGACAATCTTTCTTCATAAATTCATACACCCTATTCTCCTCTCCTAGATTAGCTTTTCATAGGTATATCAACAGTTGAACTTCTACTTAAAATCTTCATTTCAACTTAGTATTGAGCTTATCTAAATATTTTTAAATGAAGTCAAAAGAAAATCAGAATACACCTTTTAATTTCGAGTTAAAACTCCAATCCACCTTATTAATTAATAATAAGAGCTTGTTCCCTGAAAAACTCCAAAAAAGGAACTCGCTATAAGAAAGCTCACATTTAAGCGAATTTTTTTTTTGTGTCTACACATATATCAGCTTTATGACTATGATATCATCTCTATTAAACTATTACAGAGTAAGAAAAGTAAAATAACATTTCATTTATAAGATTTAGTTATTTGTTTTCCTAGATTTAATACATACTTTTAGGAGAATTAGGTCATTACAGTAATTTTAATTGATATTTAAAGATTATATTACGAAAGATAATGAATTTAAATAACAACCATGACCTTATATTTCAACACCATGTATTTCTGACACTTTAGGAGATGTTTCTATGTGCATGCGTATGTGAGAGCCACATGTGTATGTTGTGATGTGTGCATGTGTTTTTGTGCATGTAATAGTAAACCAATAGTAAATATCTAATTATTTAAGTTTGAGCTACCAATAAATAAATATTGTTCCAATTTTCAAATATACATATCTACAATTAATAAACATTATAAATATATTTTTCTTATGTTAAGTGATAATCAGATGAGGTCTCTTGATTTTTATCAACATACAAGCTTGTTAAAACATGTTTTTGATTAATATAAACAATGTAGGCAAAGAAAAAAATAACAACACATTCATTTTAAAATATGTTAAAGCATTTTATATCAGTAAGCAGTTAATATAAACAGCATTTAACTCTCTATAATGCAAAATAAAAGTAAAACATACTATGGCAAAACAAAATACCCCATTATGTCCTTAAGATTAAGACCACTAGAGTAAGTACAAGTATTATGATTAGTTAGTCTTTCAAATAGAAAACATTATCCCTGAAAATATTAATAGGAATTAGTCCACACTCAAAACATTAGCGCCTTGGTAATTAAATCAAGTTTTTCACCATAAAATGTGTTTCATAATGTCTTGTTTGTGTTCTAAATATATATATATAAAGATACAGGTATATTTATTCATATAATTATGATTACAAACTTCTCAAAATTTCAGCATACCATAATCTAACTATTCTGTTCAGGTAAGCTTCCCAAATAAAAAATCAACAACAACATTAACAATAAGAACGGTACAGTATAGAGATTTGAAAAGTTGCTGGTAATGCTGCGTAGAATGATTAAGGTGTTAGAAAGTTGAACATAACCAGGAACTTTGCAAATATTTTACACTTAGTTGTATTCATTACATATCATTTTCAAACTATCTTTTAATCAAATACTATTTTTTATAACATATTTGGTGTAGAATATCAATTTGAGCATTATAGTAAATGGGAATTCAGATTCAATGGCATCCCATACACCTTAATTTTAGGGAAGGTTGCATATCCTCTACAAGAAGACTGATACAACATTCCTATTAAGTGCTTATGTCACACTGCACACTTTACTACAAATATTTAGAGTCATTTATTAAGAGAAAGCAACTGTGAAGTAGTATGAATTATATCATTATAAAAGTTTAAAGCTCTAAAACTTAGTTTACAATAGTATCACTAATGTTTTGAATTGTATTATTAGTGAAAACACATCAACAAGAGGAAAGATAAAATGATGTTCAAAATATTTAAAAACTTAAAAGGCAAGTTATACACAGACACATAACAATTAATAGAAGATTCACTATCACAATTATATTTTTTAATATTTGACAACAGTTTTTTCCTTGTTTTAACCTATTACAATTAGGTCTGTGTATCATCAAATGATATCTACATGCTGTTCTCAGTTATAGCCCTAGTATTAATATCTTACAATTTAACTAATACGTTACAAGCCAGACAGTGAAAGTAAGGATTTTGAGTCAACAAAGGTCCCGAGTTTAATTTATGTGGACTGGTAGGCATTTTGTGACTTTTTTACATTTTATTTATTTTTAAAATTTATTTTATCAACAAAAATTAGAAATGTTTTCATACAACAATTAAATAACTGACGGTATTTAAAACAAATTTAAATTTTATGTTGATATGTTTAAAAAAATAGCTGTGTTAAGCTTTAAATACCAACAAATAATACAATAAAAATTAATCGAGATCTTTCTTTAACGTTGTTAACTATGAAACTTTTAGTCTTAGATATTTTTTTGTAAATAATTCATCCATAGCTTAATGTACCTATAGTTATAAAAGTTTGATATAAAAATTGTTTCTGCAACAACATATTCTTCATTATTACCAAATAGTTTATTAATGTAAACATACATTATACTAATTTGTAAGGTTTATGAAAGAGTATAATAGAATATGATACAGTTGTATTTGCATAGGTACATGGCCAAACAATGTTTTTTTTTGTTATAAACTAGTCCAATTAGGATTTCATTAGTACTAATTTATCCAGAAAAGTATTTAAGTCTAAGTTAATTTTTAAACTATTTAATGTATATTTCGGAGATTAAAATGATTAAAGTGTGTTCAGGGTATTAATTGGCAAATCCAATGGAAAGAGACCATTGGGAAGACATCGATTCAGATGGGAGGTACATTAGAATAGTTTTGAAAGAGATAGGGTGTAAGGAAGTGGACTGGATAGAACTAACTCAACAGGAATAGGTGGAACACTTTCTTATGTATGGCAATGAACTTTTGAGTTCCTAGCACCATGGCATGGCGTTAGAATGATGTAAAATTGTTGACCGGATATATGTTTTAAAGAACTATGTTGGTACTTTTGAAATTTTCTTTAATACACTTTAATAAATAGATCAATATGGCTTTGAAAATCATCCAGCCTATTACTAAAAAATAAACATTTTTTTCATTAATATAAAATAATATATTAAAAGCTCTGAGCAACTGATATGTGCTTACTATTGAGCCTATATAAATTTTTATTCGTTGAAATTCAAAACATCTAACACATTTATACATTTTTATTCCTTAATAGCCCATATAGAACATTTACATTTCTTTGTTTCCATAATCAATCAGTAAGTTATAAACATATTTAAATTGATTTGATTCCATAGTAAGTAAAGATATTATGAAAAAAAAAATGCATGATTACACACACATATTTTTAACAATCTCCTTTAAATTTTCCCCTTTTCTTTCATTTTGAAAAAATAAATCATGTAATAATAGAACGGTTTAATGCTATCACCATGCCCGTGATATTTATAAAAATATTCTTCAATTTCCCCCATATTTCTTAATTTTTTTTAGGGAATTATTATAATTATTATTATTAGCACCACATCTTGCTACCTATACAATAATACAACGGTTTAATTTTAAGACCATGTATCAATCCACAGGGTCAAAAATACATTACAAAAAATGTACAACCAAAATAGCTACTTAAACCAAGCAAAAAAGAAAAGTTACAATTGCTTGAAATAAAATAGTGTTTGTATAAAAAAAGTAGGGTTTAAAGCTTTTGATTTTCTTTTCATCCTAATTCAACAATAGCTCCTTGAATTCTACAAGAAGATTCACCAGTAAGTAAAACATGGCTATTTCAAAATAGTTGTCACAATAATTTGAAAACATTTTTCTCCTTTAATTGTTTGCATTCGTCAAAGTTTTTAATTTTTATACTTTTCCCCTTGCTTTCAACCAAGGATGTGAATCATTGATGTTTTCATAAATAAGTATTGGGGTAGTATTTATTTTCCAATTTATTTATTTGAGTTGTTTAACTTGCAATTTCTGAACTGACAGATTATATTAGCACTTGATAATTTCTATGAGCAAGAGCAAAAAGGCCTACCAATTCTGCTGGGAAATGTATTTTCTCATACCTTCTAGGTTTATTTTACATGCCACAATCAACATGAGACCGACAGCTTTACTTCCCCTCCGAAGGAAGTTGTGCTACGGATTTGTATAGCGAATACAAATATCAAATATCAGGTCCCGAGACAAGTATTTTCTTCCAAGACCACCGAGGTTGACGAGTATTGATGTGTAAGGCTCTGCCTACCCTCTCTGGCAGTGTGATGAGCATTCAGCTCTCAAAATAAATGGTGTTGCTAACAATATACAAACTGTGGCGAATTCCAGCCATCATGTTGGCAGCATTACTGGTTTGTTTGAACAATTGGGAGGCTGGCTGACGGGTAATCAGTCAAGGCCGCAAGCAAACTTTTCCTAGAACTGAGAGAGATAAGGAGTGTAGTGCAGGATTGTAAAGTGTGTAGGCGACCAAGTTGGACAAAACGTGGGGAGATAAAACGTCAAGATACAATCATACCCTTGAGCAGAAAAACTAGCCTGTTCATCCCAGCCAGCTAGACGCTTCTGTCTGGGGGTTCAAATCCCTGCTGAGGGTATTTTGGGAAGATCTTATTCAATCGTTTCTTTCTAGTCTCCCACACAACTGTGGATATATTTCCTTAATTAATTCTGCCTGTCTAGGCATGAACTAATTACGCCAGTGGGTTAGGAATGAATACGTTTAAATTTATAGGAAGTGTACCCGCATTAACGTGAAGAAATACTGAGAAAATATTTAAGAAATATCACCTTATCATGATTGAGCCACGATCTCCCAGTCATTGGCAGACTAGTCTATTGCGAGAGTGACACCTTAGACCATGTGGCCACCAAAGTGAGACATTACCAATCCTCCTGTCTATAAAATAACCAAACGATTAAAATAACACGACTTACCAATTCTTTAAAAATTATGTAAGCTAGAAAGGTGGGAGGGAGATTATGTAAGGGAAGAAGGGAGGATCTAAAATCATGTAGAAAAGCCTCAAGTAATTTAAGGATGGCCCCCTTGCAATAAAAACAATGGGCCATAGATACAAAGCCTAGCAGCCGGGTCATGTTATTGAGCAGAGTAGAAACAAACTCGTGTCATTGCTTTATAAATCACCTTTTTAAAATTCTTGAACTATTTTTTTTAAATGAATATCTGGGGAGGGTAGTGATATATAATACTGTATACTTATGTTTCAGAGAAAAAATTATTTAAGTTAAAATTACAGATAACTCATTTTTGAAGATTTTGTCATTAACTATAATAACCTATACGAGAGAGTATGTATCTTACGATTTTGTTGTAGCATTTATTCTAGTTTATTAGTAGACAGGTAAAATAAAAAAGAACTCAAATTTAATGTGCTACATTTAGCCACTGTGCTTTGATTAATTTTTAAACTTTAAGGACTAAAGAGCCAATAAAATATTTAAAAAGCAGTTTCATTTCGAAGACTAGAACTATTTTTACTATAAATGTATCTGTTATTTTTATTAATGATATCACTGTGTCATACTACCTGTTCATGTTATCCACATATATGATAATCTATTTGGGTAGTAATGAGGAAGGAAGCATTTGAGAGGTATTCTACCAGCATTTTTATGTGAGGAGATGGGGAAACAATTTAGGAAAAACCACCCTCTGTAGACCTGACCAAGATTTGAACCCCAAGCGCTCCACTATCAGCAGGCCAATTTAACACTGGAGTGACGCCTTAGACCACTCAGCCACTGAAGTGGGTATATGCTATTTAATACAGTGTTTAGAGTTTTCAAACATCTATAGGATTTAAACAAATTTCCAGAAATAAATGTTTTTGGGAATAAATTTTCTCCCTATTGGTATATTTTAACTTTAGTAATATCTCCATAGTGTCATCCTGCAAGCAAGCTATACCAATGGAGAGTCTGTTGTATGTTGGCGAAGATAGTGCCAACATTTTCGGTTTGAGGCTGCCATGTGGTCAGCACAATGAGCCCTCCAGGATTATATTTCAGTTTTCTAGACTGAAGCATTACTTATTCATTCAAGTAGCTCATTTGTCCTCACGAGGTTGATTTTGGTTATGTTTCAGACCCACTGTTTCACAGACAGAATTGGAAGCACTGGGGATCGAACCTGGGACTTCGGGATCTGAAGCCAATAAATCTGACCACTATACTATAGAAACGGTCGGGTATCAACTACTTACTTTGTGGCATAGGGAACACAAAAGTTCATTAACTTTAATGGTTTTAATATATTTTACTTATCATCAGCTCCATGTCGTGGTCAAGATTGCTAAAGCGCTATGAATGAGCACCGAGTGCGTAAATTAATCAGAACTAGTGTGATACAAACTCGGCCAAGGCACAAGAGATTATGAACATATTATAAGTGTGTTACAGTGTGTTAGTAACATTTACCTTCAGCTAAGAGCTTTTTTTAAAAAAGTACTTGAAACATCAGAATAATCACTACATTGTTATATAGAAATATTTATTTGAATCTTAATTTTGATATTATTTCTAAAGTAAATAAAATAGCATCGCTACTCATCCGTTGTACTTAAATTAGTAGATACAAATAGCCTAAACACCAGTAATATTCATACCATTAAAAAATCTTACCCTTTAACCAAGCAGTTAAATAATCAATTATATCTTTGAGTTTCTTTGTGCGCCCTTTCTTCCATCGACCCATGCTTCACAAACTTGTTATTCACAAGGATATAAAATAATATTGTGTAAATACTTTTCCACATTAAAATTTATGCAATCCTTCGGATCTTGTTCAAAATCAAAAAGTCACATTTTATTAATTATATAAAAATAATCATTGTGCGTACTTATTGTTCGGGATTCAATACATTTCTTCTGAAAATAGCGCACAAACTGCAAGAATACAACAGATTCAAATTAAAAGTAATCACATTTAACAAGCTAATAAAATAAAATTAACATGTTCACACTTTGACTACCAAAAACTTCGTTCATTAATTTTTTGAAAAATAACTTATTCCAAAGTCCAATGAGAGTCAAATCCTAGACAGTAAAGTAAATATAGTAGATAAAAAACATACTGAGAACATCTCCAAATTATATTTAAAATAACTATGTTTGATATGAGCAAGAATGTTTATTTTTATCTATTATAATAGTGGATTAAAAATTCAATGTACAGTAGTTTTCATATACTGTGAATATTAACACTTATTATTTATTACAACATGTAATGCTCAAGAATGAGAAAACCCGTGAAAGAATGTAGGATAGGAGTGAAGAATTTTACATGTTTTACTGCCTGAGGTAAATAAGGGCTAATGTCATAAAACTTTGTGTATGGAGAGGCATATGGTTTTTTCTTTGAAAATAATGTATCACTAGAGTAATACTCTCATTGAAGTAAGTAGGGCTCAACTATATTTATTCACACAGTAGTTAAGAATTTGTGAGTATTTTAGTTACTTTATATATTAAGATGTTTATATTTAATCACACAAATTTTCATAATTGGACATTGGCCCTTCTTATCCCAATGCACACAGCATTAATGTTTCTTTGACTCAAGGAGGTCACAGAGATTAGCTCCACCCTCCACTGCCGCCTGGATTCCGATACAGCAGGTTAGCCAACACTTGCAAAACGATACTAGCTTGTAAATGGGTAATGATCATACTAACAGCACCTATTATCAACTAAGATAACTATTTGTAAAGTTTTATTTAAAACTATTTATTTTTACTAGTGTGTCGACTTGGGAGTCGTTAGAGCTCAATATCATCGTGATTATTGAAGCTAAACCAAATTTTAAAATATGTTAAAAAAGGGGAGGGGGGGAATTAAATAACTCAATTAATAATTTTTGTTTTCCCATTTAAAATGCATTGAAATGGAAACATTTTAACGAAAATATTTCAATTACTATTTTTAGCATGGTTTGAAAATTCGATAAGAATTATGAAAGATGCCCAGATATGTTAGTAAAATAAATAAAAAATAACAATGTTGAATTATTAAAAAAATATTTTTTTAAACATTTTTTTGTTTAGAACCGTGCGTTTATGAGTAGGCTCAGCCTTAAGTCTAATAGCTTCAAAAATGTAATGTTTTCAGTAGGTTGACTCTCATTGCCACATAGATTATAGTTGTGAAACTCTGAAATAAGAAAACTCTTGTGATGAATATTTATTTGTATTTATACAAAGTCTATAATTTAGTAAATCACATAGAAACTTTATATAATGAGTAAAATTATGGCAGAAATTGTTCACTAAGCCATTCTTAGCAGTCTTTTCATTAATAATATTAACATTAATAATAATACATTATCAATATTAATAATAGATTATTACTTTTATTATTATACAACTAGAAGGTTTGATATTAAAGAATCACATGTTAATGTACTAGGAATATAAATTTCATCACTTTCATTGATGTTAAAATCAGAACATGAATTTTATATATCGGCATTATCTTTCTTACACCAAAAAAGATATTCACTTACACTTCAACACCATATGCATGTTTCACTATTTTTGTCTTATATAAACTCTCTCTTTGGTGACGACATTACAGACCATCCTTTAAAAAAATCTGTTAACTGAAATATGAAAACTTTTATGATACAACACACACACACACACACACACACACAAAACCATATCATTTCAGGGAAATGTGTATAAAATAACTAAACACACCCAGCATCTGATTGGTGCTGCCATCTAAACATTAAATGTTTAACTATGTAAATAGTTTACTGCACTAACAAGCAACGTGTCCTTCATGTTGTGTAGCTACTGGAAGTCCACGTGTGACACATTGTTAGGGCACAAAAAATTAATTGTGCATATTGACTGGTTAACCACCCACTTTCTTTCATTATTCATATTGATGCTATGTTTAGTTTTTTGTGCATGCAATTTGTTATGAATACTTAAGAGAATATTTAAACCAATTTCTCATGCTAATGTTTAGTCAGTTTTATTTATCTATTGAAACTCTTCCTATAAGATTACTTAAAATCCTGTCCATATCAAAACATAATATTAGACAATAGATAAAAAGGTGGAAATATGACTGGTCCTTGTCAATGGCAGGTGATTGTAATAGACAACACTGTAACCAAGAAAACTATTTTAAATATGAATATTTTTAAAATTGATACTAAAATTTCTCCAAATTTAGTTGTGTTAGCACACCTATATTTTACTTTTAAATTCAACATTGCTAGCTGATTTGGGTTATACTAAGTGTTCCCTTATTCTTAACATGGGAAGAAGGTCAATGGTAACTAGTCCCAAAATAAGGTGGACATGTGGTCATCCTGAAATCATCACCGGTGTAAAATAGCCCTTTATAAAGACTGAACAATACTTGGAAATGGGAAAACCTAAAACTAGTTCACCATCCTAAAACTATTTGCTTATAAATGATATTCTAACTTCACCTTTGTGTGTTTGTATTTTCATTTCTAATTTATAAATTTAAATAAATTTTCATTTGGATACATTAATGTTAGCTTTTAGAAACCATATATTACTAGTTAAGCTTTATAAAAATGTTTGAAACTCTTAAGGATATCTCTTTTTTTGTGCACTGTATCTTACCACACATCCAAGGTATCCATCCACATTTTAATGCAATTAATTTTGGCCATGAGAACAAAATAACAAAATTTTAATAATATCCTAATCTGTATTTAGAGTTTGAATAGAATGATATTTTAAAACAAATGGGGGGCCCCTTTGAAATTATTATGAGCTTTAAGAATGATATATTAATTGTATCCTAAGAGAGGTTTATGTTGTCTAAGAAGCGTTGTTCAAGTCAGTTTAAATTAGTTCATCTTTTCACCCTAATCTCATTGAAATTAAGGTTTACCAAGCCAATTTACAAATCATTTTCCATAAAAATATTTACTTAGTTTCAACTAATATTTTTTTATAATCTGGCACCCAGAATGAGAGCATGGAATTTTGATAAGTGCAGCCATATTTTTTATATGAACATTTGAAACATGAATACCACAGTCATATTTTTACTTTTAAACAAGAAAATGACCAAATAGTAAAAATATTAATCTTTTTAACATATAGAAAATATAATTCACACTAAGAATTCATTGAAAATTTAAAAAGAGTTTATATTACCCATAATTTGAACATACTTGGTTTATTTCTGTAGAATTGGTGACATAAAGCTTTTCATTTTATTGTGGTGCAAAGGTTGTCAAAAACATATATGGACAAAATCCAACTTTAATAGATTAAAGGAATACATTGTTGAACCATGTCAGAAGTTCAGAGTTAAAGTTACTATCCAGGAAGTATTTACAAAGATATCAAACACACACTTAGCCGAAGCTCTCTATATTTTATAATGTTCCTGTATTTATATAGTGGAATAAATTGGTTTGTTGTTGGCTATCATATATAATGCAAATATAACTACACCACAGAATTTATGGACAGTTTCATACTCATATTGAGTACAACTCAAGTGCGGTGCTAGACTTAATGCAAGATGACACTTACATAACATAAACTCGAATGGAATGGGCTAGTTTCACATATTAAATTGGCCCATTCCATTCTGGTTTAGGTGGGTGTTGTCCTGCATTTATTACAGCGCACACTTGAGGCGTGCTAAGTCTGATTATGAAACTGGCCCTTAGTTTCCATATTGATTATCAATCAAAACTTCAGATATTTTTTTTTTAACTTTGAAACTATTAAAGGATGTTCTACTATATAGAAGACCTAACTATGGCCACCAAATTTATTAATAACCTGACATTGGAATTTATAATGAATTCAACCAATAGTTTAATCCACACACATGTAAGTTCTTGCAGGTTTGGCCAATCCCCTTGTTAAAATTGTGTGTGGTTTGCGAACCCAAATCTCAAAGAATATTATTTTAATATATTCCAAAATGAAATATGAAAGTATAAAGGAACAACACTTTGATATATGATAGAAAAACTGATAAAGCAAGTCCCATAACAAGCTTAAACAAGTAATCTATCTGAGCAATATACATTTTCACCTGCTTTGGTGGCCGTATGGTATAAGGTGTTACTCTTTCAAGAGACTAGACTGCAGATGACAGGGAGATCATGGTTCGATCCCAGTCAAGTATACTGAGGGTGGTTTTTCCTAAATGGTTTCCTACTTTGTCTCCACACAAATGCGGATACACTTCCTAATCACTAACCCATTGGTGTAATAAGTAAATAAGGTGGTACACTTACCACCCAAATGGGCAGTAATATGCGGTGCTAAACAAAAATATATATTTTCGGTTTTGGCATTGCATATATATATTATTATTTTTTGGTAAGTAATTAATATTGTGATAATTTACTTGAGTGAATATGAGTTATTAGGCAATGATGACAACTATATTGAACTTGATGATTCACAGTGATGACTTGACTTTAGTGAACTAAACAATTTGGACAAAGATTGTGTTGCTACTTTATCCATTAAAATGACCATACTTTGCTCTTATTAGCAATGAAAACATTTTATGGGACAAAGGACAATATATATGATTGTAGCTTAATTTAAAATACTTTTGGATGTGTAAAATAGGTGACAAGTTTACACCACTCAACATTAAGGCCGTTCGCCCATGGAGCTATTCAACTGTGATTGGACTGGTTAGTGATTAAAGTCATGAAATGATCAGTAAATGGTCGTTTATTATATTAATCACACAGAGCCACACAAAAGTTGTGTTGCAAGCACCTTCTTTGAGCTTCTAGAATATTTAATATTTATTAATATAATGTCTAATGACTCAAGTGCCGAGGAGGATTTGTTTCATTATTATTATTATTATTATTATTATTATTACTACAAATATAAGTGACTTAACTAAAGAAGATTTTGGACTAATTCATACAGCGAAAAGGATTTAAACTGAATAATAATAATAATTTCAATTATCATAGTGCTGGCCAACAATCGTGAGACCTATGACAGGCCAGCACTAAAAAGTATACAAGTAAGTACCTTAAAGGCACATATAATAAAAAAATAAAATAATCAATACTAGCTAAATAATGATACATACTGATAAATAATAACAATAATAATAATATTTGTCACAGCAAAGGGACTGCAACAACCTGATGCAAAATATGTATTGTTGTAAATAATGTCAAAAGAAAGATACCTTAAAAAATGGTACATTGAATGTTTAGTAAATGTTCATTCATGATGATTGAGTTTGTAACTGAGGTAGCCTGTTGACTAGCATGTTGAGTTTCCAGTGACTAGTCACGGATGTGTCGTAAACCGATTAACAAACAGTAGCCCTGTGAGCGGACCACTATTGAAATACATTAGCGGTGATGCTCAAGCTATTGGTTGGTAATTTAGGTTATACTCATGCCATTTTTGAGTCTTATTTGAGTAGCTTCATGGGAAAAGGCCAAAGTAAGTTAAGTAATTTATGGTCTTGTATATATTAAAAAAAGATGAATTCATAGAGTAAAATCAAATTTTTCCAGACCCCCCCTCCCCCATATTTTATCATTAAGATTTAAAAAAAATATGGGGTAGTACCAAAGTCAACAAAGTATAATTGCATATAATAACAATTTGTCTATTTCATGTATGCTCTTGCATTATTGTAGTACTCTATTAATATATTTTTTTAAACTGACATCAATGGTGACCAATACAATATGAGTCTATCACCATATACTGTTTTGCAACTAGCAGCAAGTGTATTTACATTAAAAAAATAGCCATTTCAATTTTTTTTTAATATTAAAATATCTATTAGGTTTTAGGTACCATAATCACATTTTTAACAGAAACATATCTCTCTGACCAGTGGTGAGTCTGGGATCTTTTCTTATTTTTAGTTCAAACAATGTGTAAGATACATTGCTTGCACTAACTTGTTTACTGGCCTCAACCTCCCTTTGACCCTACCAAATAATGTGATGAAACACAACAACTAGACTGGTCAAAGCTTGTAAGTCCAAGCAAAACAAGCCCCTATCTTTTAAATGCTATAGTAAGGACATGATCTATCTTCTCTGCTGCTGTTGTTACTACTATAATGCAATGTGAGGAGTGTTTTGGAAAGCTAATTCCTAGATTTAAATTAAAATAATTACTAAAAGAATGCCTTTATGCTACATGATAAAAGAAAAATATTTAGTAAACAAATACCTAGTCTACAAGACACCAATGTTGAGTATCAGTATTATTTTGATCAAATATTGATATATGATTTATAATAATAATAATAATAATAATAATAATAGCACCGTGTCTTACTACCCGTTCGGGTTATACGCATAAAGTACTAATTACGCTAATGGATTAGGAATTGGGAAGGTTGAATTAGGGGAAATGAACCCGCATTTGCGTGGAGGGAGAGTGGAAAACAATTTAGGAAAAACCACCCCCACTTCACCCAACCGAGATTCGAACCCCGATCTCCCCGTCCTCAGCAGTCGAGCTTAACACGACAAGCGCGTTAGCCAACTACGCCACCGAGGCGGGTTATATGATTTATACTTATCATGTTAAGAGAAATAACACAACAATGAAATACTTTGCTTAAGCTGTTTACCAGATAAAATAATACTTCAAAAGTAAATTAAGTATTAGCAGGGTCACATCTAGGGGAATGGGGGCAAAAGGGGCAACTACCCCGGGCCTCACATTTCAGGGGGCCACCTTTCCCCCAAAAAATATTACATTCAAATACAGTTATTATTCTAAATTTTGCATCAAATAATGTACAGATCAGCAATAAGTATTTGCTTTGTGATAGGATTCTATTCCATATTCTTGAAAACCCTAACTTTATGTAATTTAAGATTTACATTATTCGAGTAATGTTCTGCAGTATAGTAGAATATGCCAACATTGTGCTACCGCTGTCAGTCCAATTAAAACTAGCAGTGCAATGTTACAAAGCAGAATTTACTTTTGTTAGCTTAATTGGATTGTTTGTTTACATTTAATAAAATAAAGTCATTTAATGGGTTGATCAATATTCCATTAAACATGAGAAATTACTAAGTATCATAAGTACCGAGTATGTATTAATACAGTATAACGGCTTAATGCTAAAACTGAAAAACTGCAGTGCAAAGGGGTGGGGGCCTCCAAATTATTTGCCCTGGGCCTCACATTTTCTTAAAACGGCCCTGAGTATTAGGTTTGGGCATCTAACTACAGAAAGCTCTAAATTTTGTGGCTTTCCAAAATGTTATTTCCCCCTTAAGAATAAATGATCTAGGAAGTACACATTAGGTCAAGTAATGCTTTTATATAGTAATGTAATTTTTTTAATATGATGTTAACTTGACCAAATAATCTGAATTAGCCATATTTAGTGTGTTTTGCTTTTAATGAAAACTATTCATACTTATACAATATACTAGTTAAAAAATAAAAAAATAAACAAAGCATGTTAAATATAACGTTCACTAAACAAAACCAAATTATTAACTTTACAGACTAAAACAAGGCTCATAAAGCAAAATTGGCCTAACATATAAATTAGAGGGTATGGCTTTAGCTTCACAATGAATTAAGTCAATCTTTTAAGAGGAAAAACTACCAAGTTTTTGGTGATATCAAGTATATGTAATTTTGATATATATATATTTTTTTATCATCTGTCTCGGTTGACGTATTCTTTGAAAGAATAATAATTAGAATATATAATCAAATAGTAAGATATATATATAAAAAAAGCTGGTTTTATAATGTAAGCCTACAAATGCGTGATGTACACACTATTACAACTTTATTAAATATCCTTCCTGAAGAATGCTGGTGGGCATGTCATCAAATTTAAGGTAATATAATCATGATTACAAAAGCTCAAAGTGAAACATTTCCCATTCTATTGTTGTTTGAAATCATTACAATATTGGTATTTATCTAATTATTACCAAGTGATAGTTATTGACAGTACGAAATACAATGAAGACTACTGGCTGTTTCTGTGATGCAAATAGTATGATGTAGCCTTCAGAGTTTCCATAATGTAATTTTTTAATTGATATTTTTCTAAACATTTTAGTTTGGATTTGAAATTCACTTTCCAAAACATAAACAAAACAGCATAGTATTAAATATATTTTAATTGCCTGTAAAGTCCTAAGATTTCATAAAGTAAAGTTCCAAACAGCCTTACGGAACATTAGGCTTTGTACTACTTTTTATTAAAAAAAAAAAAAAAAAAAGAATACAGCTAAAAATTTTAGTACAAATATTTATAAAATTTTCCGAGAATTTCTAAATATAGTAAAAATACTTAAAATAATCTGATTTACAGAAATCCTTGTTAAATTCAGGGAATTATCTATTTACCTTCTCTTATCAATATACATAGTATATAATAAAGAAAGCATTAAGATACTTTATAGTTCCAACCAGAGAGTAGAGTGGATTTGTTTAATAAAGAATTTAAATTACCTCGAGTAAGAAAACCATTTTCTGTTTGTCATTTTAAGATAGGTGTGTAAGATATGATTTTAACAATAAAAATATTGATATCAAAATGGAGAGAAGTTCTGGGGATATAGTATTCTTACAAACTGGAACAATGTTTATGTTTGAAATCAAACAAAACTTTGAATTAAAAAATATACTTTTAAATTATATTTTCCAAAGTTTAAAATCAACAATAAAATTATTTGGGAAATTTTCCAACACAAAAATGGACTTTTGAATTCATACTCATATTTTAAATCCTCACAAATGCATCCCAGTAGATATTAACAAAATGAAGCATGTGTAACTGACTATACAAATAATTAATACCATTTGACTGAGGGTTTTTGATTATATGAAACTTTAAGTTAAGAAGTAACATTTCGAAATATAATGATGTGAGAAAGTTACTATGTAACTCTATACCAATGCTTGATCACAGATTCAGAATCAGTTACAGATTATGGGGGTCAAAATGCAATAATAGGACAAAACCTGTAGGACCTACTCATATCATAAATTAATAATAGGTATACCTAAGGAGTTTTAAAATATGTTGACACACTTCGGTGGCAGCATGGTTTAACACACTACTCTTGTAGTAGGCTAGACTACTGATGACGGTGAAATCGAGGTTCGAATCTTGGTCGGGTATAGTGAAGAGGGTTTATCCGATATGGTTTTTCACTTTCCCTACATGCAAATGCGGGTACACATTCTTAAAATATAACCTTCCTAATACCAAGAACTATTAGCATAATTAGCACATAAGCATATAACTCTAATGGGTTGAAAGACGCAGTGATAACAAAAATTTGATAAATCAAGTAAGTATATAATTATTTATTTAACTATAATACTCTAAAAATGGGTTGAAAGACGCAGTGATAACAAAAATTTGATAAATCAAGTAAGTATATAATTATTTATTTAACTATAATACTCTAAAAATAAATCAAAACAAATGTTTAGATGTACAACTGGATGGATTCATAAAAAATATCCCATGTTTGGAATACAAGAAAGATCTATTTATGCTGTAATATCTTAATGTGTGTTGATTTAATTGATATTTTTTTTTTTAGAGGATAGTTAAGAAATAAATAGAATATATCAATTAAAACAATGACCTTTAGAATAAAATTTGGGGTGAAAATAATGTTTTGTTTAAAATACTGCGGCATATTTCCGTATTCGAAAATGGTAGGATAATTGTTTTGAAAAAGGCAGGCTTTTAACGTAAGTTACGAAGAATAAATTGGGAACACATAAGTATTGCCTTCTACTTTGAACATTTTTACATAGCATATCTTGACTTATTTCATATGTGTCTGTTTTAGAATATAGCTAGAGACCTTTTATATATCTTTTAAATACTGTTATATTATTATTATTAGTACCGTGTCTTACTACCCATTCGGGTTATACACATTTACGCTAATGTGTAATGGTAGGGTGATTGTGAGATGAAATGAAGGACCTACAGTTTAACGTGGAATCCGAACCACGATGGAGGCCTGGCATTCCCCAATACTGTTATAAAGATTGAATATTTTATATATCAAATAGTTATTATTATTATTACCGCGTCTTACTACCCAATCGGGTTGTACACACTTAGGCTAATGTTTAATGGTAGGGTGATTGTGAGATGAAATGGAGGACTTTCTGTTTAACTTGGGATCCGAGCCTTGGTGGAGGCCTGGGATTCTGCACATTCACAAGTTGTAATTAATACACAACTTATCAGAGGTGAAGGAAGAGTTTGGCAATCAGATAGATCTGTGTCGAGACAGCGGATTGAACCCCGGACCCCCAGCACAGAAGTCTGACAACTTACCCCTAGACTGCCAGGTCACCCATCAAATAGTTAATTTGTATCTATAATAATGTCTCGTTATAACAATTTTGGTTAAAGGATGATCTACTGAATTTGCTTGTAAATAAATATAATAAAAATTTATGACGTATTATTTAAATATGATTCTATCTTAACAGTTATAATTTCTTAAACCAAAATTGAATGAGAGAAAATATGAATAAAGCATCTAAAGACTGTATTAAAAATGATAACACAATATGTGAGCTAAATGGGACAGCATAAATTTTCCATGAAATATTCAAAAGCCAGAAAGGAAATTAAATCACAGTAAATATTTAAAAATATTGTTAATTAACATTTAAAACTCAAACGAGCCTGTGCTGACATAGAAAGATGATAATAATAATAATTATTATTATCATTGTTTTTACTATTATTATTGTTTGTAAACATGTACTTAATAAATTGTGTTATCATTGGTAGAGCTTATTCGAGGAGCATGATTACTATAGCTAAGATACTTTACACAAAACATTTATTTGCTAATACATCATTATGTGATATACTGTATTTAATAAAATAATTGGTAAACAAATTGTCACATTTTTGTATTTCGAGTCATCAACACAATTACATATCTTAATTTTATAAAAATCTTTCTACTTCAACTTTTTTCAATCAGAATTTCTTAGCCTCTTGGAGTTAAATTTTGCTTATTAACAACATTTAAAAAAAAAATGTATTTGGTGACGTGTGAGAGTAAGTTAAGAAGATAGTGAAACACATAAAATAAAATAAAAAATAAAATAAAATTCACAAGCATTTGTCTGGATATGTTATAGTAAACTGCAAATAAAAAATAGCTAAGGTAATGCATCCAGCTGGGTTTAAAATTGGCCTCGTAGGTCAGAGTCAGGCATGATGAGCATAACAAACATCTTGACCTATGTAGTGTTAGATACTATCAAGATATTGCAAGAAGAAATGGGTTTGATCATGATGCTGGTGCTTTTGTTGTTTGCCTTCCCTCTCAGCCCTCTCTCTGACCTTGTTCAGTAGGTGAATGGCACAGATTGGTTGGAAGGGGAAAGATGTAACACAACACAATAAGAACTATCTTGGGTAATCTGTTTCGACCATCGATATTTTTAGATACTGAAAATAACTGGTTGGGTAGTAAGCAAAGGAATTCTCTTAGGCCAGTGCAGTAAGTGGAACAGTGTGGGAACAAGTGTGAACTAGCGAGTTAAGGTGTGTAATGGTGAGTAAAAGTGTGGACCGGCGAGTCCAGTCAGGCTGATTGAAACCCATATAAGTGTTAGAGAACTTTGCTTAATTGTGGTGTGTCATGCGCAAGAATTATTGTGTCAAGAACCAGTGGCGGAGTGATGTGGACAATAACAAACAAAGTCTATAAAAACTTTGTGATCTGAGGTAGAAGAGAACATTATTGTTTCATTTAAATCATTGATTATTTGGTGTTTTCATATATTTATTAAGTATATTTAGTGTTATTAATGTGTTTGATATATTTATTTCGCTAGTTATAACCTTTTTAATAACAAGCTAATAGGATAATAGATGGATTACTTGTAAATCTATTTTTTTTAGCACCGTACCTGTTCGAGTTTTACACTCTTTTTATTAATTTTGTCTTTTGTTTTATTTTATAATAATCAAAAACCTTGTATATTTTGCTTGTGTTTTTTATTTGAATGATAGCACACCCCACTATCCTAAAAAAGAACTCGTGGTTCCCATGGTGAGGTGTGAATGGCCCTTTAACCTGATAATGATAGAATATGTTTGCACAAACTTAAAGTGAAATGTAGTTCATTATTACTACATTAATATATACTTTTCATTAGTTTTTGATAAACACAATCATGATTATAGTAAGGGTGTTGGATTGTGAAACCAAATAGGTGGTTGGATCTTCTTCATTCATGGCAAAATTAGGGCAACAATATAATATGTAAATTTAGGCTGACACCTAGTGCATACATTTAAGTGGTATAAAGTTGAGGCTTAACATTTCATATACTAATAATAGATGTTTTCATATTTGAGATGTATTTTCAAATGTGTGTCTTGGACAGATAGTTATAAATATGGATATCATAACTATAAAAGGAGGGCTAGTTTACTTAAAACAGGAAAGAAACTGTAATTGTTTCCCAAGTGTCGTAACTTAGCTATTATTATCAAATTTAGCTCTCGTATCTAGAAGATATATATATATTATACACACGCGTATATGATATATATATATATATATCAAATAAAATGGATACAATCAAACTGTCCAAAAATATGTATGTACAATTTATTTTTTCTCAAAATATAAATACACATCTGTGAATTTGATTTTGGTTTGAATTATTCTTGAAATATTATTATAGTTTGAAACTAGTTTATATGCTCTCTCAAATTTTTAATATGAGTGAAAAAAAAGTTGGTCCTATATATTTTATTGATTGGCAACAAACCAAAATAATTATTAGATATGTTTTGAACATGTTTTTATTTTTGATACTATTCTAATAAAAGTGAAACATAAATTTATTGAGTAATGTTAGTTTATCTGATGTGAGATTATTTGGATTTTGGAAGTGGAACTGACATCAATAATTATTATGTTTAATTTACATTATTGCCGGTGGGATGATTATTGGTGACAAACTAACTAATTTAAGGAAACTGTAAGTAAAACCCGGGGAGTGTAAATGAAAACAATGTCAACCATGATGGTCTGAATTTAATTTTTCCCTTCTTTGTTTGGACAATTTTTTTAAACACCGTATCTTACTTCCTGTTTCGGTTATATGCCTATGTACTAATAACAATAGTTAGTTAGGGAAGAGGAAATTAAATTTTTAGGGAAATGTACCCACATTTGGATGAAGGGAAAGTTGTAAACTAATTAGAAAAAACTACCCTCAGTACACTCTACCAGGATTTGAGGCCTTGATTTCCCCATCATCAACAGTCTATATGACAAACTTAATTTGGATGCGATGTATTCCAAAAAGTAAAAAAAAAGTAAGTAAGGACCCGCTACTTATGCATTTCACACACAAGCCGATACTAGTAAATGACCAGGGTTGGCAGGCAGGAAATAAAAAAATAACTATTAAAATTAAACAAATAATTATAAATTACAACTAAAAACTCTGGTTGGCATTTATTTTAAATATCTGCTGTTGGCCTAATCTATATCACCCGCCTCAATGGCATAGTTAGCTAACACGCTAGTTTCGTGTTGAGCTTGTCTGTCGAGGATGGGGATATCGAGGTTCAAATCTCTCTTGGGTGAACTGAGGGTGGTTTACCCTAAATTGTTTTCCACTCTCCCTCCACACAAATTCAGGTTCACTTCCTCTATATGCAACCTTCCCAACTCCTAGCCCATAATCGTATTAGTACTTAAATGTACAACCCAAATGGCTAGCAAGATGCGGTGCTATATATTATATTATACCTAATCTACATCTCATATTTTTGGTCAAAGATAACTACATACCATATAGAAACTTTATTCTATGGAGTTTGTAGTGTATATCAACACCTTTAATGAATATTCTATAAAAACATTTTTATCACTTTATATGGAGCAGCATTGATAATACTTTAAGATTTTTACTTATTTAAAGTTTAATTCATTAATAAATAAAGAAATTTAAGAAACGCAATATTTATTTAACAATACAAAATAAAGTTTAGAGAGATCCTAGTCTTACTGCTTCTATTAATAATTAGGGCTGTCAAACTCGATTCCTCGATTGTTACTGGCATCGAAAGAGTTGAGAATCAATCTTAATATTATGAGTCTCGCTACTCCGATTCTTACCTTTCAATAAAAATGGTAACGGAACAAAACGGCAACATTCAAAAAGGGTAATCAAGCAATTATTTCTCATATTAGTTTAGATACCATTTCACTTAAATGTTGGCCAATTGTAAATATACTGTAAAGACACGAATATAGTACGACCCCGGCTATAATATAACCTGAAATTATGACAGTATCATGATAATTCAACAACTTTGACACCTTTTTTTTTTTTTTGCAAAAGTAAAAGTTAAGTGAGACTTTCAGAATACACGAATTGAATCTAATTAAACAATCGATATATAATCTGTACTTAGACTAGGGATGGTAATGTTCAGTAATATATCGATATATCTATCATTATCAAATTAAAATGGCACTCTCCTGTAATTATATTATTGGTCACTTTCCTATTTTTAATATTTTATTTAGCCTTTTGAATAAGATAAGTTCAATAAAAATAAGACAAAAATCGACATAGTTAATAAAAAATAGAGCGAAAAAAGTTATATTTATTTAATTCAATAGCTCATTGATGTATCATTGCCAAAATTTCATCACTAATTTATGGCGAGCCAATGTCCGTAAAATCAGTTATAATCTGGATGGACGACTTAAATATTTTGTAACGTCTGACATGTGTTCTTCTTTCCGATACTATCCGCAATTTATGGTATTCATTTTATGTTTATTTGAATTTTTGTTTTTAGGGACTTTTAGTTTGTTGAGTAAATATTAATAAATATCCATATAATTGTGAGATTAAAGTTTCAAGTGACCATGTGTAATGGTCGAGTCCAAGTTTCACATTGAGGAGGGGAGTAGGGTATCAGGCATGTTAGATTTTCTATACAATAATGCTTGGAAAAATAAAAAGGAAATGTTCAAGAATCGGAATCGAAAAATCAAGGTTGAACTTAAGAATCAAAATCGAGTAAAACAGGTGTCGTAACATCTCTGTTAATAATATTGAAACATAATAGGGATTTTTTAGTACAACTCCTAGTTAAATATTTTAAGTTATACATTGAACCCTCTGAAGCATTATTTTATGAAATTAAATAATAAGTCTTGCTATCTATTAACATACTTTTCAATCAAGATATCACAATACCATTCAACAAAAGTTGTTACATCAGTGGTGTCCTTTTTGTTTATTCTTTTCTGCAAATACCGGTACTCATTTACCTCTGCTTGAATAAAGACACTTAATTTATTTTTCAGGCACCTAATATGCCTGGTTTATTTGGGTCTTGGACCTCCCCATTATAGTTGTGTTAAAGATATTTCTATTATGAATGAAAAATCTTAACTATTTAATCTAATTTATGATTTACTAACCAAACAAGAATGAAAATAAGATACTAATTTTCAAAATTATGAATTATACTTCAAATGAAGGTAGGCTTGAGAACTGACTTCAAATTATTTATAAAATATCTAACCACCCATGTGTAATAGATACACATTTTATCATACAAACTTGTAATAGTGTATTTGTGAATATCGTTTATTTAGAAATAGTGCTTAAATAAATCAAAAACACTTGCACATTCTCAAACTAGCGTATTATTTTGGTTGGTTGTATAATACATAGTTTATTTTAACATTTTAAATAACAGCAGTGTACACTAGAACTTGGATGATGTACTAGGGCTATTTTTACTTAATGTATACACCTCATTGACTTGTTACAAATGCTTTATATACTATGAAGCATTAGTATTAATACATAGATATGTTAGTGAGTAATGAAAATGCAATAAGATAACATACTAATTAGAAATAATTATAATGACATGCTTAATACTTATTTATGGCGTTTAGTTTAGGGAATAAGTGAGTTTACTTAAATAAATTTAAAGCTGTTTTATGTATACATATACATTCGATTTTCTATTAGATTTATCTAAATATTCTCTAATGATGATTACATATAGTAATAAAAGTAGAAGTGAAACTATTCAGTCATTAATATATTCTTTAGTTTTCAAACATTACTCACATTTTATAGATGTTTTGAGATTATAAATTAATCAATTCAAATTGTTCTTGAAGAATAAATTAATCAAGTTCAATGTAGAAATTTTATCTGCCAATTTCTTCATGCTTATCACAAGAAAGAGTTCAAAGAACAATTTAACAATCGTCTTGAAGGATATCAAAGTTGACCCCCAATAACAATTTTGGCAAAAGTCTATTCAAATATTATATTATTAAAGTATCATTTCACATATCTTTTTTTTTTTCAAGATCTATATATAGCTATGCTTTTTATATAAAGATTTTTCTCTTCATTACATATAATAAAGAGAGAAAATTTGTCTAAAGCAAGACAAAAGCTAAATTGAAGGGAAAAAGCAATGTGACACAAGCATTTCTTTTTTTTTTAATTTCAACACTAAATATGACTGATTTTAGTCATAGTTAATATAAGCTACTATATTTCAATCCTTGTTTCACATTTGTTTAAATTATAGTACAAATATTATTTCTTATGAGTGAATTTTAATAATTTGCACCAAAAAATTAACAAAGTTTTTTTTATTACGATGAGGACGAAGGTGACTTTGCTTTGTTGATGAACGTTCGCAGTTGTTCCTGAGCACGTTGCAATGCTGACTTTGGCTCTGTATTATAAGACTCATGGTGTTGAGGTGGTAAATGGATGTGAAGAGGATCTCGCAATCTTCTTAAGTCAGCTTCTATTTTAGACACATTGTCTTTAAGTTCATTGTAGCGCTGAATGTCTAGGCCCACTTTACGAGCTCGTTTGTGAAATATTATGAGGTGCTGACGATCCTTCACATCTGGTAGAATGTACTCCTACAAATATCAAGAGAATATAAATGCATTATTATACAGATATGAAACAATTAAAGTATTTTCATGGTTTTTAAAACGAGTCTGTGAGATTTTGTTTCTATGGCAATAGTTTTTTAATTTCTTTAGCCTGAAAAACTTAGTTTTTGATCTCAAATTTAATGATTAACTGTAGGTTATTTAAATATAACAAAAATTCAAAACTTTGAAATTTTTCTAAAGTAATTTAATTTAAAAATCCTGCACTTCTTTTTTTAAGGGTTCTCTACTACTCTCACAGACCCTATTGAGCTTGAGTTTAAATGTGACTATTTGGGTGAATTTATTGAAAACCAATTTTAGACCATAGCCAAGCCTATTTCAGTGTTTGATGGTTAGCTGAGAAAAACTGTTAGCTAGAGCTAATAAATATGAATGTATAAAATAAGATAACATTTTAATCTCAGCTTCTTCAAATGTTAACCATGCCAATGATGTGGGTGTGAAGAATATGGTAGGTCTGTATAATTGAATTTATTTGTTTGCGTAATTTCTAATGTGGGCTATTTTAAATGCGTTTAAGAGGTTTTATTTTATTTACACAGTAATTGGATTTACATATTTAAAATATAAACAATCATAACAAAATCAAAGTAGAGTTCATTTTATTTGAACTTAAAAAAATCCTCAATTAATAACCAACATATAAGCTATTTTAAATAATGAACATATTCAGTGGCATATTCTGATAAAATTAATAAAGATGCTGAGCTCTAAACATTGCAGGGGGGATGCTGGTGGAGAAGACTATCAAACACCGTTGACCAAGAAAGTCAAAATAAACTTCTTCTATTTGAACATGAGTGCTTCTGGGACTATGGTTCTCAAACATTTATAATCTCCCTTACCCATACACTATCTTGGGAAATTTCGCGCCCTCAGTTTATTTCTTTTTCGACGAATCCATATATTTGTTTGAATATACCCTGTTACAGCCTACTACATATTTTGACATCAAAAAAGTACACCAGAACTATACAAATAACAAACAAGAATGTGAAATTACCAAATGATTATCATCCACTCTAATTGTAATGGACTATCAAACCACAACACACTACAGGTCATTGCAATACCTACATAGTCAGAGATTCAAGTAAAAGTGTCAGGGCTAAGAATGGTATGAATACATTCTGATTGCGTAAGAGAAACATACCCTATTCAATTAGCCTAATTTAATTAAATATGTAGTTCACACAGGTAGCTTTAGCAAAGCAAAACTATATAAAAAGAATAAAATGAAGTGGTATATGGATCAAGCGTCCATCAGATCTTGGTAGGAAGAAATCAGGTGGATTGTTCAACTAAAAATGCAATATATACTATCAACACACCTCACACAATACTGCTTGGAAGCCAATAAGCTTCTCAATTAAAAAAATTATACTCCGGAAGCTATTTAGATGCAAAATATGTGACTAACAAAGAGGAGATTTTCTTCTACTCTATCGGTTTGTCATTGGTATATTGCTAAGACATTTACACAAAACTTTTCTGTAAGTAAATTATCTGTAAATATATTTTATTTTATCTTTACTGTTAAATCATCTTGGAATGGTGAAATTACACTTCTGAATTATGAGAGCATTTGATGTACGAAATCACAATGACCAATAACAATAAGTAAATAATGTATGCTGTAATAAATTATAGAATTAAAAAGATATTAAAAGAACACAGTTAAATTTCCATAAATATTGCATACTAAAGAAAAAACAAGCATTGTTTATTGCAGTTAGGCCTACTATTATTTTCAAATATTATATGTATTTATTTTTTGTTATTTTACTTAAATTATACTAAATTAGCTTAATTAATAATTAATCATATCTTTAATCCTTTTTAAATAAGTGGAACACTTCTTAGCCTGCTATAAGTAAGCAGCAGGTCCCGGGTTGTAAAAACCCGAGTTTATTGGCCTATATTAGTGTGTAAGTGGAAAGGAGGAGTTTTACAATATTTAGGCATTGGGTATTCTCTACTTGGCTTGCTGTTCTTGTGCCAGAGAGACTCTGACGATGCCGCGCTATAGGCTGGGCCTAAGGGGATACCTACAGGTGATTGGGGTGGCCCTGTGGCTTGGTATTCCTCCGTTAAACTACTTCCATTATAAGTAGTACACTGGGCTGGGCTCTTAAGTCCACGTCGCGGACCGAGTTCATGGGAGCTTGTTTGCGGGCTCGCTGGCTAGACGTCTGTGGCGGCGGCCCAGAAATGGGTTGGATTCTGTGGGGCAGTGAAGTTTAAAATGCCAACGAGTGATGGCATTGGCAGAGGGGTGGGGCTTGGATCTGCGGGCCTGGGAGCCGGGGGTGTCATGCTATAGGCCGGGCCTTTGGTGTTCTGGGCCTGTGGACCTGGACCTCACCCTTCGTATGGTGAGCCGTTTTAGAGCTCTGGTGCCAACCCAGACAGTTAGTAGTGCATGGGCTATAACATGGGCACCTCTACTCATATACACAAGGAGTGGGAAATTACTTTCCCATGCGCAATGGACGTAATCCCATTCCCCTGCACATGGGAAAGAGTGGAGACTGTTTGCCTCGGCGGTCGCTTCTTTGAGTGGGGAAGTAAATAGCTCCGGTTACCCCCCTGGATAGATCATCCCGTCCTTCTGGGCGAGGGGGTTGGAGCTATGCTACATACCAACCTAAAAACTACCCTTGGCCATGATATCCAGGGGTGCTTGGCATTTCTGCATGCAGCACGCCATAACATAGAGACTGTCAGTGTTTTCAAGCAGAATGAATGTCCTGGGGTTCATAATATGGTAGGTATAGACTTTCGGAAGAAGAATGACTTAAAACATAATATTCTTGGAATATGATCAAATATTAGATTTAAAATAAATAAGTATACATTATACATAAACACTTAGTCACAATTTTCATTGATATTTGCACAGCACATAAAACACCAAATTAAAAGAATAGTATATAAATTATGGGTATGCGGCGAAAGATTTGTATACCTAGAGAATACGCCACTGATCATATTGTATTCAAATATAGCCTATACTGAATGGAAACATATTCAGATTTGAATAGATTTTATTTTATAAATATTTATAAAATTTTAAGCATGGAACCAAGTAGTTTTAGTATTTATCATTATTTTACCTTGTAAATAAATAAACCCCATGATACTTGTGACTATTACCTGTTTGGTTAATACATAGTAAGAATAAGCAGCCATTGCTGTACCATATGTGACAAAGTAGGTGATTGGTTCCATGATATCCCAAGAATATTCCCACCAAGTTAGGCGAGCCAAGATTCCAAATTGCACCGACATTAGACCAAGTCCTACCCAAGTCAACACATTTGTACGCCTGTTTGATAGATGATCCAGTTCATTACGTTTCTGGGAAAAAAAAACACCAAAACAACAGTTAAGGATATATGTATTGATTAAATTAAATAGTACTGAGTTATGGTAGTATATTATAAGCTATTTATTCTACTATTATAGTAAAAAAAAATGTCTTTAAGAGTTAGTAAGCTGTTATTAGTTTGCAATCGAATTTGAACACGAAGTCATTGATCAGTCTGAAATAGGAAAAAATGATCAATTTTAATGCAAGATATATAAATTTATAATTTGGTAATGGAAATAGGTTTTCATAAAAGTAAAAAGAAACCAATAAGATAGGTTTTCATGTTTGTACAAAGTGCCATTTCTTAAACGAATTTACATCACATGTATCTAAAGAGGTTCAGTAATTAGATTTTGAAAATCTCTATTAAATGAAGGTTCTCTTTCAAACATATATGACAGCTGAGATATAACTCACTGCATTCCAACAGAAGAAATTGAAAAGCCATTTTACAATACATTATTTTGATATATTCTTATAATATTTAAAAGTTTACTATAATCATCTTAAGTGAATTAATATAAATGATAAAAAAACTAATTTAAAACCCTACTTTTACCAAATTTGGTTTTTAAACAATCTTACAAAAATTTGCACTGGGTAATGATAGCTGTCCAAGTTATTAGCAATATAAACTAATGGGGTAAGAATGAGGAAGGTAGAATTGATAGGAAATTGACCTGACCCAAAAGACAACCAACCAACCACAGTAATAATGGCCAGGATTTAAACCTTGACCTCCTTGTCACAGGCAGACCAGGTGATGCTGATATCTTTGTGTCCACTGATGCGAGTATCTTACAAATAATAAATAGTTTTAACTTCCACCCAATTGAAAGAATTGTAGGATTTTTTTTTTTTGTACACATATCTTACTATTTGCTCGCTGGGCTTTCTGGATCCTCACACTAATGTGGTAGGAATGAGAAAGGTAGAATTTAGAAAAAAATACCAGCATTGATATGGGAGGATAGTGGGAAATAATTTAGGAAAATACCTTTAGTACACCCACCTGGTATTTGAACCTCGATCTACGTGTCAATGGCAATTCAGCCTAATGTCAAAGTGATGCATTAGAACATACAACTGGCAATATAGAAAATATAATTTTTATACAATCAACTGAGAGAAATACAGTAAATTTCTTTATAGAACATTATTATTTTTGTTAGTATTTGGTGGGAGAGGGGGGGGGATCTTACTGACCACTTTTTAATACATAATATAGCAGCACCTGTCTTAATCAAATAACTACCCATTCAACCTAAATATTCAAGCATTATAATAGCCAAGCTAGGCTATTACATGAAAACCAAAACCATTAAACAAGTATTCAATAAAAATATTGGCCAAGGTTGTATCTCAAATCAAACCAGTGTCTCTTAAATTATTTTCACTTGTTTGATCGCATGACCATTTGACGATAGTAAATACTCCCTGATATATAGGTACTTTGTTTACTTGTATATTTAAAACAATAATTATAATCACTTTTTATTAGGAGAGTTAAGATGAAATTCCCCAGCATTTGTTTTAGGAAAGGATGGGGAAACCATAGTAAGACTCATTTTTGGGGAAATGACCCCCTTTGCAACCTGCTTGGATGGCAAAAGATTCAATTCAGACCACCTTGGCTAGAGTAAGAAGTTAAAACCAATACAGAAACCTTACTAGTTTTATCTTGCAAAGAAGCATAAAACTTTAAAGTAGTTTTTACTTCCTAACTATAATGTATGAGCATTTGCATTGCAGTATACTATCTGACAAAAGTATTTGGAATAAGACCTTATCATTCATTATGTTTGTTAGGTGTTCTGAACAGTTGATTTTTTTAGAGCAGTGTCCTACTAAATGTTTGGGTTTTACGCCTATGTACTAATTACGTTATTGGCTTTAGGGATGAGGAAGGTTTTATTTATACGAAGTATACCCGCATTCGCACAGAAAACAATTTAGGAAAAACCACCCTCAGTACACCCAACCGAGATTTGAAATTCGATCGTCCAGTCATCTGCAGTCTAGTCTACTGGGAAGAGTAGCGCCTTAGACTATGCAGCCATCAAAGCGGGTTAAACAGTTGCTGCCATTGATCAAAACCGGTGATTTCTAGTTACTATACTAGTTAACAATTTTGATAATGTTCTGCATTTGGCTCGGTGCATAAGTGATGCTATTGTAAAAATATGTTCATCGCTAACTTTACTCAGTATAGATTTTAAAATATAAACTTATTATATATAAAAACTTCAGTTACTTTTTACCAATATAATAAATTCTTCCAATTAAACAATCATTTACACACATTGGATTGATATTAATCAAACACAAATGAATAGCTATAACAACGAAATACTATTATTAATAATGATTATAATATTATTATTATTATTATTATTAGCACAGCGTCTTACTACCCATTCGGGTTATACGCACTTACGCTAATGTGTGATGGTTGGGTGATTGTGAGATGAAATGAAGGACCTACAGTTTAACGTGGAATCCGAACCACGGTGGAGACCTGGCATTCCCCACATTCACAAGATGTCTTGTCAGAGGAGAAGGAAGGGTTTGGTAATCAGAAAAATCTTTGCCGGGACCGAGGATTGAACCCCGGCCGCCAGCTTAGAAGTCTGACACTTTACCCCTAGACCGAATGATTATAATACTTCATAAAAATAATCCATGTAAAAAATAATAAAATGTGGTTAAATCAGGACAGAATAAAAAGCTGGATCCACACTTAGAGAATGATGTGGGCAAAGCCGGACATAGCAACCAAGGTAGCAATTCTATTTAGTGAAGAACTATGCCAAGAAAAATTAATTGAATGAATAGTAAAATCCCTAATCATCATCTTTAAGTTACCATTAAAGATTTAAAGATTTATTAAATTGCATATTATTATTCGCTTGGCCTATGTGCAAATTTACACCAATGGGACCAGAAGAGGTAGAACATATATAAAAAGTGCTCGAGTTTGCGTGGAGGAATAGTATGAAACCATTTAGGAAAAAAAAACCTTAGTACAACCAACCATGATTAAAACGCTGAACTCCTTGTCACCATAAATCGAATGACACCTTAGACCAAGTGACCAACGATGTGGATTATGACCAAAATTAAGGTCGCAAATAATTATTTCTCTAACCATTATAAATTAAACTTTGTACACCAAAAATATATTTTAATATGTATGGCAGAGGTGATTTATTCAAAGCCAATTTCATCTAGATAAGTCTGTATTCCCTATCCAATATTGGAAACAAGTACGTCCTCAATGTTACTGAGAGTTCATTATTATTATTATTATGCTTTACTTTAAATCTAAAAATATGTCACTTGAGGCTTAAGCAATTAAAAGTATCCTAAATTAAATAAGGGTTACTCACTACTTGTAATTGAAATAAGTTTTAAAACACAGATTTACGTAATATAATGATATCATGCAATTTTAATCTCTATTCAGCACTCATCTATAAGCTAGTAGTGTCAATGATTTAATCACACTCTTAAAAACAAATAATTTTTCTAGATTTAATACCAATGGTTTGTAGATAGATTATTATGACATAGCAAATGATATTTAGAAAATATGTTTATCACAAAAAATATCTAAATATTTAAGATAAAGAAATAATAATCTAATTTGCAGTGTTTAAAACAAAACCAATGATAGCTCATGCTAATATTAAGTGTCAATTAAACAGTATCACATGAATTACTATGCACAAAGATATTTTTTATAAATGGTACACCCCAAACTGGTAGACTAAACTCTTCCAGTTAGGCAAAAATAGGATCAACTAAATGTAGAGTTAAATATAAAAGACAAAGTTTAACTGAATTAATTTTGCTATGGTAGTAAAGATAGGTGCAGGTTCTCAAAAAATATAATTGTTAATGTCTCCAAGACTATAGTTATTTTAAAGTTACAATTCAAGTTTGATGTTTGTCAGGATTTCTCACAACATGAACTATACCAGTACCCTATTTTATATATGTCATATGTATATATATGTAATATAAATAATATATATGTATATATTTTCACAAAAACATAAACATAAGAATACAAATTAGAACTATCAATGTAAAAAAACTACAAGTTAAAAATGCATCTTATTGTGCTTGGCCAAGTGTTCTACTAATTATTATTTGAGCTAAAATGTTCAGAATATTTTATATTCAATACAGAGAAGTGAAAGTCCACTTAATCTCTCTTGAAGCATAGTGCTTCAAATATAGGTTTTTAAAAGTTTCTACTTGGAAACAATTCTCTCAGCGCTAGCAACTCTTACAAGTAGCATTTGAATTTGGATAACCCTTCTACAGTCCATATAAGTTACCATGTTTTTATTTTATCCATATGAATTTAACAATTTTTTTTCTACAAATAAAAATGTACAATAAAAAAATAGGAGCATTTAAACCCTTTTAAAATCAAAATCTAATTTTAAAGATATATATTCAAATTTTATAAATTTTTATTAACCAACGATAAGTCTAATTAATTTATCTGCTTCAGTGGCTGCATAGTCTAACGCAGTACTCTTGCAGTAGGCCAGACTGCCAATGATAGGGAAATCGAGGTTGGAATCTCGGTTGAGTGTACCGAGAGTGATTTTTCCAAAATGGTTTCCCACTCTCGCTCTACGCAAATCCAGGTTGACTTACTATTAATATAACCTTCCTAATCACTAAAACTATTAGTGTAATTAGTACATAAGCGTATAACCCGAACAGGTAGCAAGACATGGTGGTAAAAAAAATATTAATATTCAAAATAACTTTGTTTCATTAAAATATTTTATAGTGTACTGTAACACATGATAGCACAATATTTTTTTTTCTCAAATAATTAGTTTTTAAAAATTTTAATAAACAAATTAAATTCTTCAGTTATTCAAAACCAAAATCACTGAATCATACCTAGGAAAATCACGTTTCCTGAATCACATCTTTTGATAATAATGTACTAAAATATGATTCTCATTTTTATTATAAAGATATTTTAAGAAAATTTTATAAAATTAAAAATTAAAAAGGTATTATGAAAGACCAAACATACCCATTAAGAGAAAAATCTAAATATTAAGTAAGTATTGAATATTTTTAAGAAATATGATTGCTATTCTAAATGCACCTTTTTTAAGAATCACCCATTTTTAACATCCTTACTTCATTGGTAGTAAAATAAATAAATTACTAACTTATATATATTCTTGCTCCCTTCCAGAATCTGTCACCCTAGGCAACTGCCTACCCCTCCAACCCAGCCCTGACAGCCCATCTAGGGGAAATATGTGGATAAAAAACAATAATAGACTATTTTAAAAAAACATGTCCAAGCTTTACATTCTTCCTGCATAAAATAAATCAGATCCCTTGTATTTATGAAGCTGAATTCGTTACATAAATTGCTCTTTATTTGAGAATGAAATATAAACAATTTGACAGGAAGATATTTACAATAATTTAGAAAATTATGTTCATTATTATCAATAAAACTACTATGTGGAGAATGGGTTAGGAATGTGTATGCTCACATACGTATAACATATTAAAGTGTATGTAAATGAAACCGATTGTAATAAAAGAAAATCCAAAATACCTCTTCTAGTGGTTTTAGCTCTAGATTGAGTTCTTCAAGTTGCTTGTTGAGTAGTCGTTCTTTATTCAGTTGGTGTTCTTCTATATTCAAAGCTTCATATAATTGATTCACCAAGTTGCGTACATCAGATAGCCTCTCCAATTCCTCCTATATGACATTTAAAAGAACAGGAAAAGATAAAAATAAATCATATACAAATATATCAATCAGAAATGTTAGCAAATAGGACAATTAACTAAATGAGTATTAATAGATAACTATGGACAAATACAACTTAACTTGTTATATGTATAGATTTTGACTATTCACCCATTTTCTGGATTGATAATTCCTTCATCTTATGAAAGTAATATGAAAAGGTCTGTTTCTAAAAATAATAATAAATAAATCCTTCATAAAGGAAATTTTTTATTTAGTTACCAATCTTAGGCACCCTACCCTCATTTCGAGCACACATAAAAATGTACCAACATTTATCTGGAGGTATAGTGAAAGTTTCACAGTCAATGAAAGATAAATTTGGCCAATGAATGGCAGCCAAGAAGGAGGAAAGATCTAAAAATCTAAAAAGCCAGATTGTATTTTGCCATCTAACAGGTCTTCACCCCCACCCCACCATATCCTCCTATTCTCAAGTATGAAAAAGTGATTTTATCGTATGTGGCTAAATACCTAGCATCCATTTGAGGTAAAAAGGGTAGGCCTAATCCGTAAACCACCTAATGCTGTTGAGAAAGGGGGAACTTTAATGTCTACATGGTGTCACATGGAGGAGGGTGGGTAAACCACAGTATTAAGTAACACAGCTCTTATATTAAAGTGAGGATGTAGGGAACACAAAAAAGAGGTCAACATTTTTGAGGTTTCTAAATCAAATATTTATTTTGGCCAAGATCTGTTGATCTCACCAGCTGAAGAAAATTAAACTCTTATGTTAGTACAGAAGCAATATTTGATATATTTTGACCAAAATAAGTTTTGATATAAAAAATTACAAAAAACACTGATCTTTACTAATGTTCCTTACAACCCCATGTTAAATTAATATGTTGAAAAAATAATATTATTGTTCATTTTTGCACTGTTCATAAGTATAATTATAGATAACTTTGGATTTTTGAGGGTTATTAAAACTTAGTCCCTTTTTGTATCATAAAAGATTCCATATAAAGTGATGATATTCACTCTTGAAGTGAATATTACTAACACAGAATGGAGGAGGGAGGAGTAAGGCTTAAATGCCTACTTGGTGTTATATGTGAGAGGAGGGTTAAAAAATGTAGGAAAAAAGTATTACATGGTTAATGGATGACACCTAATTGGAAGGGAGGGGGTACTAGAGATAAAATAAGACAGGTTGATTCAATAAAAGGCAGGAGGAAGAGAAGCATAATAAAGACTGTCTGGTGACATGCCAGGATAAAAAACGGTAAATGGTTGGAGAGAGAGCCGTGGGAGATAAATTTGCCCCAAAAGCCTCGAATGAGCATGAGTGAGGGCAAAAAAAAGTAGGGGTGGTCGGACAGCAAATATTTGTATCGGGCGGGCTCGGATGGGTATTACAAACTTACACTCGAACACGGACAGATTTGGGCAGGCATTTCATTTCATTTTGCAATAATTGTTTTTATTATTTTGCAAAGTAGTAAATTCATTATTGGATGTTTTTAAAGTGCCTGTGTAAACTAGTAGTTTTACAATGTACTATCTTGATTGTGGTAGAAAATTTCCAAATAGAAGTTTTACTGGGATTTCCTTCCCGATAAAAATCACTTGGCCTAGTTTGTGGATTCATGGCCGTTTCTGTAGAAATACCGCTACAACTTGCCTGCTAGCTTAGTTGAGGGATAGACTCATCAACCATTTCTTCGTCAGACATATTAGCTTCATTTTCACTTACATTAGTATAAATGTAAAATAACACTATTTATAAACATCCACAAACGAAATTATTTAACTAAAAAACAGATATTTTAAAGTTTTAAACACGTTGAGCACAATAAAAACAAATAATTAAAAAAATATGGTTGAATTGAATGTTATTTAATATTTACTATTTATTAAATAGTATTTATTTACTTTATAGCACAATTTATAGTTTATTACCTACATAAATATAAATGAATATTAAAAAGATTGAAAGGATACAGTATGCACGAAACTTGGAACATACATATATAAAAAAATGTGATTACTTGAAGCAAAATGGCCATTTCCTATTTAATGTTAATTTGATGCATACTTTTCTATTTATATACTAACACACCTAGCTAATAATAGTAAATTAAAGAAATGTAAAGAAATCTATAATTTAGATTAAATTTTCACAAACATAGGGCCTAAAAATCTGAATGTGGAATAAAGTTGAATTTGTTATGTTGTTGGCAGTGACAGAGAAAATTAAATCGTAGGAATCTTGATTTTGCTATGTTGTAGACTTGTAACCTGTGGGAAACGCTATCGTAGTTTTGTTTGAAATTTTCTTAAAAGTTTAAATTAGAGGTTAGTGCTAACATGGTATTATATACTTACCAAGTTCTTGAGATGCCCGATCAAAGTACGAGCATAAAAATTACTCGCCCGACAATCCAGGATTTTTAGATGCCCGATTTATTGCCCGAAATTTTGGGTGCCCAACCACCCCTAAAAATAAGCTCGCTAGGGCAAAAGGTAACTGGTGGTGGTGGTGGTGGTGGGGGTGGGGGTAAGGAGCTAGTGGGGCTGTGGTAACAGACTAGACAAACCTCAAGATGTAGGCTAGGAGACGAGAATAAAAGCCCATTGGTTAAAAAAAAAGTGACAAAGTGAGAGCTAACTGAGGATGAACACACATCAGCCTATAACCAGAATACAAGAGAAACAATATCACAAATAAAATTAGGTAGGCCAAAACGATATTAATTTTCATACTAATAGTCCATATTTAAATACACAGATTTGATGCAGGTCAAATTATGTCGATGTCAATATCAATATAATGTCCAAGACATACTATATAAGTTATGACTAAACATTGAAATATTAAATATAGTATAAAAAATATAATTATACATTTTTATATGAATTGCAAACATTTCATCTGATATATTTGGCAAAGTTAATATCTATTCAGAGGATTAAAAGTTCAAACCAATTAGATTAACATATTATAAGGTACATTTACTTTTTTAGGAAATCAACTTAAAATAAAATCTATTTTTAAAAAGAATGTTTGAATACTCTGTGTAATGTTTTAAAAATATAAATCAATATCATCTAGCTCATTTGACGAACTCAAGAATGACCCTGATCTGGTGAGATAAAACGCATAAACATACTCTAATGTACACTCTGCTTACTTCAAAATTAGCGGCCTTGCTTTTGTTCCCCATTGTGTAGGCTATAAATTATATTAGAGAACCATAGTGGTGTAATCATGCCAGGTAAATTGAGTGTAAGTCTACATTTTCAGATTATTAAATATATATATAATTTTAAATAATGTATAAAATTGGAGGCTGTTTAAAAATAAATATTATATGTTTTTATACCTTTATATATATATATTAATTTTAACAAAACTTGGTACGTCTAAGCTAGAATTTCTATTGTTTTTTTTTTCAACAGACACACAATTTTGGGGTCTGGTTAAATAAAGTTGAATTTTTTAGAATTGATTATTTGAGCATATTTTGTAGATAATAAATAGAAACGATAGATTATCAAAGTAATTATGGTACTATTTGGGGGAACATACTATACTAATCTAACTTAAACTGGAGTAAAATGTTTTAAAATGCAGAGAAATCAGGTTTAGCCAAATAAACTTGACCTGGCAATCAAAGAGCAAAGGAAAAACATTCAACTACACTTATAAAAATTCACCATAAATCTTGTATTTTGTATTGGAATTAAATATTTCCAAAGTATATCAGAAGTAGATCAAATATTTTGAATATTTTAAAATATAATCCATTTATTTCAACAAAACTTGGTCAACCCAGCTTGATTAGTTGATATGTATTATTTGTTTTATTCTTGTGGTCAGTTTTAGATCAACTAGAACCACCCAACATTTTGTAAAATAGATTTTTAAAAAAGCTGTCTAAGATCAACATTAATGTGCTTCTAATCAAGGTATTAGACCATAAAAAATAAGTTTAAAATTGTCAAAACATAATATTAGGCTAAAAAAACACACACACACACACAAACACACACACAAACACACACACAAAAACACACACACATGTTTAGCATGAAATCGAAGCTGTGTAAGGCTATGCCTATCCCTTTCGATTTTAATTTTAGTGTTACATTCATTGTATTTATATTTTGCGGCAAAATTGCTGTGCTTTATGAAACTTACAAGTGAATCGTTAAAAGAAAAATATTATTGGAAACCTTCCACAATATTCCCATGGTTATATCAACCACTTTGGTGTTTTATTCAAGATTTTCTACAGTAGCAATTTTTATTTAACAATGGAAATATTGTGTGAGTTCCATAACAAAAGTTTTATTTAGAGCTATAAACTATTGATTTCAGAAAGTACAGTATTTTCCCCCAAAAAATACAATTCTAAAAATAATCTCTAAGTGGTGGGTTGATGCTGCCTAAACTTGATATGGCTGAACGTTACTTCAATGAATCTAGTCTGACTAATGTGATTCAAATTGAATGAGCTTGACTCAATTTAGATTTAAGCATGTTCATTCTCTTTTAAAGCTATCAATGCACACTTTATTTAAAATAAATAGCAAGGTCAATGGTGCACCACACAGACTTTCTCTCTCTTTTATATAAAAATGGAGACTTTTCTTAAGACTTGTAAGTTCTGTGAAATGAAATAATATACATTGTTGCAGAAACACGATGGAAAAAGAGCGCATCACATTCCACCAAAGAGCATAAATGAAATAATAGACTTTTACAGAAACATTGAGATAAGAGGAACATCTATGTCCATCAAGGAACATAACAATCGATTCACCATTTCAAAGATCTATATTTAAAAAAATATATATATCTATATTTTATATTTGTTTATAGCTCAGAAACTAGCGGTCTTATAAAAATATATTTTCGATTAAAGTTTTTTATTTTATTATTACTACACCTTTACAATGATAAGTTATTTCATATCTCAAATGGTTGTAAAGATATGATCTAAATTGGAAATTTCCATTTATGTAAAGTAGTCTCAAAGCCATTTTAATGGGAAAATGAAATCTGTCATTTTATGAAATACTAAATTACCTACCTACACACAAAATTTAATCAAAATGGTTTGAGTGGATTTTAAGAAAATCGATTTAATCTTTTTTTGGCCTTCAGTAAACTAACCTTATTTAAAGGTTTGAAATCTTATTCCAAAAACTCTTTGAAGGAACCTTATAAAAACACTATACACCATGTTTTAGTAGTAAAATTTTAACAGCTCTAGTCCGAGATACAGATATACAGGCAGAAGGCATCGCAAAAACAACTTTTTCAGTTTCAAAGGGTCATGAAATGTCGACAATTACCCAATCCAAAGATCAATTTTTTTGACGATCACAATACTTATCTGACCAAGGGGTCAAGCAGAGGTAAAAATAATATAATTATCTAATATATGACCTAAATTAACTATTTTTTATATACTTTAGAACGTTTTTATCATTTTAATAAGAATATAGATATGATAATTTATTGATTTCAATGACAGATGCAATGATGCACTAAGGAAATACTTTTTACAGCTTTGGTTGTGTACAAATATAGAGTAAATAATTTATCTTCAAGTTAAATCAATTTTGGTTACCATTATCCTTGATATTATGTGCACACAGAGTTTGATTGATATAACATGAGATAAACTTTTTTTTCTGTAACATTTTGGACACTTTTATCAAATTTTTATCATACGCCAAAATTATTTTAGATACATTTCTACATTTTTTTGGGTATCAAACGATAGCTCAACTAAATAAATAAATCCATTAATAAGAGTGTAGGTTATGTCAAAAAAATGTTTGGATACTTTTGACAAATATACCTTAAATTAGCGGCTCAAACGTGAATTAAAACCCAATTATCATGGGGATACGCTGAGTATTTGGTTATTTATGTTAAAAAGTTGTTTCACTATAAATAAATTAGCTATAAAGCTATTGGCATGAGGAACAATGAAGAGTAGTCACATTAACTAAAATAAAAATATAGGTTCCCTTCAAGATTCTTACTCTTGAATGGTCAAGTAATGCTCAGCAAATCCTTCAAATAATTGAGTGCTAGTTTTAAGGGCTGCCAAATGATTCGTAATAGCAAATATAAGATAGAATACAGGTGGGTTAGAGCTCACGACTAGAAACGTTTGAATTATGGGGGAAGTGAAGCCACCGGCCACCTATTTTTTAATATGAGGGTGCAGTGTAAAAATAGAGAAGCAAAGAAGGAAACTCTTTACGACCTACAAGAAAAAATGCGTAATATATCAGGTGAGAGAATTGCTGGGTGGATGAAGAGGTGGGATAGGATGAGTTATGTATGGATTAATTAAAATTGGTAGAGGCATTTAAGAGTGAAGTGGATAGAGAGAGGATCGTGTCATAGTCCACGATGTAGAGTTAACAAAAGGAAAGGAGTTGGAGTGCACAAAGGCCCCGGTCACAACACAGAAGGAAATTGGGTAAAAGATGCACTGTATAATACAAAGACACGTGTCACAAGCCAAGGAGAAGGTGGGAGAAGTAGAGTCCACTTAAAATAAATTCTTTTAGTTCTGCTGAGTGTGATTGTGGTTTTAATGTTATTAACTTAATAATGACTCCATAATACGGTTCTCTGCATCTCAATTATGTTCCGTTTCTAATGTTCAGCAAACTAAATGTTTCAAATTTCAATAAATGGGACCCACAACCATTCGTTCAGAGCTGGTTGTTGAATCACCGAAGAAAAAATAATCATGTCAGTGAGAAAGCTGTTCCTAAGCATAGTATAAATAAACTCTGTGCAATGCTTTTACGATTATCAATAAGGTTTGGATGTTTATGAGCTTAATAATCACGAGATATTCATGCAAATATGACCTAAAAATTAACAAATATGCCATAAAAATGTATGATAATGATAATAAATATTATTAAAAATATGCCTCAAATCGAGGGAGTAACTTGCAATAAAAGAAATTAGCAAAAAAATATTTAACTATTGATATGACGAGCTCACACATAATTCAAAGAAACATCATAGAGATAAACAGGAGAGCCTTTACAAGCAGAACAAGAATTAAGTGGTGTTGAGGAAGGACAGTTCTATGAAAAGGTCAGTGGCACAATTAGTGGGAAGAATGTTCTAGTGAAATCATAGGGAAGTTAAAAAAAATATTTGAGGTATTAAAAGTGCACTTTCAGAACCGACTGATTATATCAGCACATGATAATTTCTATGAGTGATAGCGAACGTGCATACCAATTTTGCCTGAAAGGTATTTTCATCTTTATGTGCCACAATCGACATAGGACCGATGGTAACATCCCTCCTTTGCTAGACTGAATTCATACCGATCAACACTCTATTGATTAAAAAAAAATTATCCTATTCTTAAAACCTAGCCACAAAAGAATATTAAAAAATAAAATAATCATGTAAAATGAGATACTGGTATGTGTACTCTATTACTTATCTGGGCCTAACTATTGACCGGCATCTCTTATGGGACAGTCACATAAATAAAATAACAAAAAAACTAATTCCTATTGCAGGAGCATTAAGCCGATGTGCCTATGCATTAACTAATCCAGTTAAAAACACTCTTTATTAGTCTTTAGTACACTCATATCTAATATATGAGTAATATTAGGGGTTTTGCAACCAAATCGAGACTTAAAAGACTATTTGCACACCAAAATAGAATTATTAGAACACTATATCACTTACCTGTCAGGGAATATAGAACCGTGCATACAACCCAAACAGGTAGTAAGCTGCGGTGATGATGATGATGATAAAATAATGATAATAATAATAATAATAATAATAATAATCATAAATATAGAACTACTGAAATTTATAAATATCTGGATCTATTGCCTCTCGATAAACTGATTATTTACCAAAGAGGCATTCTTGCTTACAAAATAAATAAAAATAAACTTAAAAGTACCCACAAATTAGAATCCCCTCAGTCAGGTCTTCATACTAGGGGCTCACTTAAAATATATCATGAATCTTTTAACACTGTAAACTATGGAACAAATTTAGCTTTAAATAAAATTACTGGAACTGACACATTTAAAAAAAACCTTACAAATTTTTTCTTTGTCAATGAACAACTTTAAACACAACATGCCAAAATTATGTAAAGTTTTTGACCACCTCTCCTCTGTTTGTGATTAAAATAAGTATACAATACTGAAAATACTTGGTAATGGTGTTATACCATTACATCGCAAGTCCATTACATCGCAAGTCCATTACATCGCATGTCCATTACATCGCGTTTTGGGAACAAATACATTGCAGGTTCATCACGTCGCATATCCCCCACTTCTCTATACCCAGCTAACCCTACTCTGACGTACAACCAATAGGATTGAAGGGGCGTATATGTACCATTACATCGCATGTCCATTACATCGCGTTTTGGGAACAAATACCTTGAAGGTCCATCACGTCGCATTTCCCCCATCTTTCTATACCCAGCTAACCCTACTCTGATGTACAACCAATAGGATTGAAGGGGCGTATATGTTACAATATAAAGGTGGAAGGACCAGGATGTTGGTCCAACAAGTTGGCTAGAATAAATACAACTTACTTTTCCACGTGTCTTGTCTTCCAACATGTTGGATCCAACTTGTTACATAATAAACGAGGCTTCACTCTCACTATGTAGGTAGGTTTGGTTTAAAGAATGATGTGCCTGACTCCCCTTGTTTTGTTGGCAAAGTTGATTACAAGGATAGTGTACCCGACTCTCATCTTGAAGTTAAGTAGTTACAGAAGCCCCATGGCTTCTTTGGTGCTGACTGACATCTCACAGCTGACTTCTGACAGTCTAAATTTAGGTATGTACCTAAATTTTGATTATCAGAAGTGACAGCTGTTAAACACATGTTTTTGAAGATCATCTGGTTCGGCGTAGGGATACAAAATTTGTTCTGGTAACTTTTAAAACCTGTCAGCTGAGAGCTGTGAGCTGTCACTCAGTACCATTTATTTAAGTAATTTTAACGATATCATTCTATGTTTGATTTTATAAGTATAAATGAGGCTATTAGTATCTGAATTTTTTATTGTTGTTACATATAAGTTACATATAAAACCAATGTACTTTTTTTTCACAGTGTAATACGAAAATGATTTCTGAGTTTTAATCAAATCTTTAAGAATTGATAGGAGTTTTGTATTGGTGTTTGATGTTAAAAACTAAACAAACTTCACCAACACCGAGTTGCCTAGGCAACAACACTCCTGAAATAAAGACACCATAATTTTATTTTTTACTTCTCTGGAAAAATTGTCTATGAAAATAGGGTATATTTTTAACTTGAAGATTATATTCTTATTTTATTATTTCATCTTTGATTTTCATTGCACCATAGCAATTAGAATTTACAAATTCAAGTCTCCAAGTTTGTTTAAGGACAATAGATCTCTGGAAAGTTAGAAACTCTTCCCCCTTCCAAACGGAAAATTTAAGGTGGGCGAAATACATGAGAGTGGATATGCAAAGTTTGCCCTGTATGGAACAGATGAATACTTTTTAAATCTAACTACTTAACTTCAAGATGAGAATCGCATACACTATCCTTGTAATCAACTTTGCCAACAAAACAAGGGGAGTCAGGCACATAATTCTTTAAACCAAACCTACCTTCATAGTGAGAGTGAAGCCTCGTTTATTATGTAACAAGTTGGATCCATCATGTTGGAAGACAAGACACGTGGAAAAGTAAGTTGTATTTATTCTAGCCAACTTGTTGGACCAACATCCTGGTTCTTCCACCTTTATATTGTAACATATACGCCCCTTCAATTTTATTGGTTGTATATCAGAGTAAGGTTAGCTGGGTATAGAAAGGTGGGGAAATGCGACGTGATGGACCTGCAAGGTATTTGTTCCCAAAACGCGATGTAATGGACATGCGATGTAATGGTACATATACGCCCCTTCAATCCTATTGGTTGTACGTCAGAGCAGGGTTAGCTGGGTATAGAGAAGTGGGGGAAATGCGACGTGATGGACCTGCAAGGTATTTGTTCCCAAAACGCGATGTAATGAACATGCGATGTAATGGACATGCGATGTAATGGTGCCCACCCTATCCTATCTACTTGCCTTCAATCACAATTATTATAATAAATTCATCTTTTCTCAGTAAACATTTTAAAATCTATTATTATTTCTCTGAATATACCTACATGTATTGTTTATTACTGTAATACTGATAAATTCTCCACTAAATTTCATTTTATCCTAATAACATTCATTGTTTATTTGCTAGTGTTTTTTACTTATTTTAATTTCTCTTATATGCATCTCACATTTAGTGATAAAATATATTCATCAATAATATACACACATTTATATAAATATAACTTGTGTTTTCACAGAAAACATTTTAGAATAGATAATATTATTTCCTTTAACATATCCAATGTCTGTTTATTATTATAGCCTAATTAATTTCCTCAATTTTCATCTTTATTTCAAAGGAACTCTTCATTATTTATGTATTATCATTATTTTTTATTGATTTTTTCTTATGTTTATTGATAAAATGTAGTCATCAATATTATCCCACATATTTCAAAATTATCTTTATCTGTAACATTCTACTGGTAGGCCTACTCCTGTCTAAATATTTTGTGTATTTGATAGTTTTTTTTACTTCTATTTCATGATAAAATATTCATGTCTTAAATCTTTTAAATTTCAATTCATGTAAAATTTCAATTATTTTAAATCCATAGTCCTATAAGTGAGCTCTAGCTCTTTGGGCCATCTTATTAATTATCAAATAATGATACTAATGATAAAAAAAATATTATGTTGAGTATGTACCAACTAACTATCAGTTACAGAATTATTCACAAAAGCATTAGTGAGGAACAAGCTCACACATTGAGAATAATTTAACATTTGTGACATAAACCATGTAAACAGTGGGCGTGTTGGAGATATTTAGGCTTACAATATTTTATGTAGCATAGCTTAAATGTGGCATGATGCATCTTTGAATATTCTATTTAAGTGCGCATGCACTAAAGACACCATGTTTTTAGTTGTACATGCACAGTTTCAGTTACTAGTTAGTCATTCGCTTCAAGGTTATTCACAAGAGTAGTTATATGTATAATAATTTGTTATCTCAAATATGTTAGTTTTTGTTAATCAATAACAAAACCATCTTTACTATCACATTTAACATTCTGAATATCTATTTTGATATTCAATATTACCATAACATTTGGAAAAAATTCAGAGTTCTGGAGCAGTCCTTGTTATGGTGGCCAGAGGTTCAGGAATACCGGCTATTGGTTAGTGTTTTAAAAATCATTGAACAATGGGAGTGTTTTCCTGAGACTTCATTTTCGAGAAGTTTTCGTCGAAGAGAATGTGTATTTTTGATTCTAACTATTTTTTCCACATTTTTGACCAATTTACTTTCCAAATTAAAAATGTAGGGGTCTCGGATGTGATTTCAAATAATTAAAATCTGCCTCTTTCAGTGTTAGTACTGAATTTAATCAGTGAATTGTGTTGCTGAACCAACTCGTTTTAGATGCTTTGCGTATTGAGGTGTTCAATGAAACACTTATTTATAATATAGCTTTACTGCTTTGAATATTTCAAATCTAATTTATGAACTCAAGACGGTAGCCACTAGAGCAAGTGGCAGACATGACTATAAGAAGAACTCACACACAATATAAGAGTAGTGCCTACACTATAAGAACCATATTTCAATTGATAGAGATAACTCCATAACCCACTCACTTTCTTTAGTTATGCCCTTATAGCTATATACAGACTGGCAGTACTAATAGTATCTAGTTATAGCCGTTCTGGTGGGTATCAGAGTACTAATTATGTTTAGTTAAAAGATTATAATATAGTTTATCCAAAACTTAGATTGATTAAATTTAAAAAAATATTTAAATATTTATCACCCAAGTGTCCAAATAGTTTATAAACCCCCTTTGTTTTCTTATTTTGGAAAACCAGTTATTAGGTCTATATCTTTAGAAATTAACCCCACTTACCTTCTTTCTATAACATTCTAATTCCAATGCACACTAGCTTCAGGAAACAAAGCATTAGAAAAAAACAGTTATCTAAGGTAGGAGGTAGGAGAGGTGGTCACAACTACCAGAATGTTCTTTATTTCAAACATTGGCTGAAAGAAACCAATTAGGAAATAATTATTATTGATAATATAGTATTACTAAAGAAGTAATCATTTGTGAATAGGTAGACAATAGTGACTTTCAGCCGATGTTTACATAAATAAACTACTGGTTGCTGTCACCACCTCTCCTCTCATAGAATTATTATAAATCAAATCACTTACCTTACTTATTTGCTCCTGCTTTGGTGTTTCAACAAAATATTCCTCGTCGTTTATAACAAGTTTGAAATTGTCTTCCATTAACGCTTCTATCGTATTTGATGAAGCAATACGAACACCCTCTGAAAACGTTAGTAAAAAATATTAGGTCGTTTTTCTTTAAAAATAATAGTCAAATTAACATAGACCCACCTCTGTGGTGTAGTTAGATAACGCGCTAGTTTCGTGTTGAAAATGACTGCCGAGGACGGGGAAATTGAGGTTCGAATCTTGGTCAGATGAACTGGGGGTGGGTTTACCTACATTGTTTTCCACTCTCCTTCCACATAAATGCGGGTTCACTTCCTCTATATTCAACCTTCCTAAATCCTAACCCATTAGTATAATTAGTACTTAAGCATATAACCCAAATGGGTAGTAAGACGGTGTGCTTAGTGAAAAAAAAATAGATGAAAGAACCACTTTGATATATTTCTCACAAAAGAAAGAATCTATATTTCCTTTGAATGTCCTTACAATATCATTTCTACTTAAGCTCCAAAATAATTTTAACTGAAAAGTAAAAACTTAATTTATAGTTTGAAATTAACTACTTTTTAGACTTGCTAGTTTTCAAATTTACGTATAATGGCATTTTGTACATGTTCCAAGGGTTTTCAAATTAATACTATTGGATATAATGAGTAATTAAATGTATATATAATAGAATTGTAGGAAAATGAAATACAAATGAAATTAAAAACAATAACACATATTTACACAAACTTCAATATTTCGATTATTTCTTAAGGCCAGATTCCTATCTGTTTATTTATTTAAATATCATATTTTGCTTAATGCTCTTTATTTTTATGTATTATATAGTATTATCCTTAATTCTTCTGTGACATTAGGATCTCAAAAGATCATTGCTGCACTTACAAAAGTATGCCACCTATCCCTATCTTGAGCTAGTTCTTTCCAGTCCACCTCATTAACCCTATTTTTATCTTGAGATAATTCTATCCAGTCCACTTCATCACACTCATTTTGAGCTAATTCTATCCAGGCCACCTCACTACACCCTATCCTTGAACTAGTTATATCCAGCCTCCCTTATTACACCCTATCCATATTGAGTTAGTTCTATCCAGTCCACTTCATTACATATACCCTATCCTTACCTTGTGCTCATACTATCCAGTCCCACTCATTAGACCCTATCCCTATCTTGAGCTAGTTCTATCCAAGTCACCTCATTACACCTATCCCTATCTAGAAATAGTTATATCCAGTCCACCTCATTATACTGTATCCCTATCTTGAGTTAGTTCTATCCAGTCTATTTAATTACACCCTATCCCTATCCTTATCTTGAGCTAGTTATATCCACTCCACCTTATTACATCTTATCTCTTTCAGGTCCATAATAATGTTATTCTTTCATCTGTGTCTATGTCTTCCCAATAATGGATGTTATATCAACATTAATTTTAATCTTAATTTATCCTCAGTAACAATGGGTAAGAAAGCTTGATTACAGATCTTAAGATCCTTAGTTCAATTACAGGGAAAAAGTGTAATTTGTTTTATAGGTTTTACTAGTAGTCTTAAATGGATACTTGGCTTGTTAAACTAAAAATATTAATGGGTACACATGAAATTTAATTATATTTATTTGAATTCCTAGAATATTCCAGGCTTGATTGCCAGTTAATAAAGTGTTTGCAGAAAAAAATCTATGTTAAAAATATCACTGTACACATTTTATCATTATAGCTTACATCCACTTTTTTTTTTAAAGGAACAAAAAAATAAGCAATTTCCCGCTCTCAGGCGTGACAGGAGAAGGCAAGGGAAATAAAGGTAATATAATGCACATAACAAATGAAGTAAGGAAAATGTTTTACAGCAATAAGTGTTGGCCAATTTGCAAGTTCAACCAACGAATCAGAATCAACGAAGCTGAGGGAATAAAGTCATAAAAGTATTCAATAGAGTTATCTGCCTTGTGCCAAACTGGAATCTTATCAACAAGCTGCCATATATAAAATGAAGAATGGTATTCACATCAAGCTCAATAAGTTCTTTTGGACAGTTAGAGATTAAATTATATCAACACAGCATTGTTTAATGAACCTTATGGTCACTTATTCCTAGTATTAGTGTTTAGTATAGTCGCTGACTTACGCTATGACATTAGGAACTCAAAGCTTCATTGCCAAACTTAAAAGCACACTACTTATCCCTATCTTGAGCTTATTCTATCCAGTCCATCTCATTACAACCTATATATTCAGGTCCATTTTAATGTTACTCTCCCATCTGCCTCTATAATTTAGATCTTCGCTATGGTTTCTTCCCTATGGGTTTGACAGTCAGTACCTTGAACAAGATTCTAGAATATCCCATTTATGTTGCATGTCCTGCCCACCATAATACACGAGACTTGATTATCCTAACAATATCTTGTAATGGGTACAGGGTATGTAACTCATTATTATGTAACCTACTCCACTGCAAAGTAGCCTCATCCCTTTTTGGACCAAATATCTTCCTAAGCACCTTGTTTTAAAAACCCTAAAAAATTTGTTTTTGTCATCTAAGAGAGCACGTTTCACATCCATAAAAAGCCGGTAAAACTATTATTTTGTATATTCTGAGTTCTACATTCCTCGAAAGCAGGCGAGATGTCAATAACTTAAAGACCAAATAACAGCATGCATTTCCCAACTGTATCCATTTTCTAATTTTCACTCTAATATTGTAATTGCTAGTTAAAGTCGTTCCTAAATATTTAAACTCATTAACCATGTTTGCTATAGTTAAATTTTAATAAACAAATTAACAACCTGAAGCGTTGGTTTGTTGTTTAATCAAAAGTTTCAACTTATATTCTACTTTATAGGAGTTTGGAAACAGAATAATAAAAAAATTAGTGATTCCTATTAATTTTGTTTATCAAGAAGTTAACACTTTCTTATATCCATCAGCTTCATATATAACAGTATTAATATCTATATTTCATCCTACCTGAATAGTATTTATTTTCAACAACTCTATAAATCTAAATAAGCCTTAGTAAAATTCTCACCAGTATCAAATTCATTGTGAATTATGAAACTTGAAGACAAATTTTAAATGTTCAATTAATTTATTTCAATACATTAATTTGAACACTACCTAGCCTGGATGAACTTCAAAAACTTTGTGGGTTCGATTAAAGCCCAGATATTTTCGAAAGTTTGTATTCATATTCTAAACAAAATATTTGAGTCTAGAATGTTCTCTGCATCAACATTATTTAAGTTATCTAATCAAAGTGGAGTTCATTTTGAAAACTATAAATATATTAAGATAATTCCAATAGGATTCATCAGTCTTTATAAACTTTAACATTTCATGAAGATACTTGTAAGACCTTGTAAACAGAGAAAGAGGATCACATATACACTTTGTCAAAACTGTTTACAGTAACTTCAAGAAAATCCAGAAAGTTTTTTTTAAGTGAATAAAGCAATAAAGTGGCTTTCATACAAACTCACCAACAGTGTTAACCGTTACTCTGTCAATACCACGGTCTTCATGACGCAACATATCAAGGAAGTTTCCAACTGTGTTGCTAATGGGCCGAAGTGTGAATCTGCATCGTTCATTGCGCGATGGTAGGGGCACAGTAACTTGCGGCAGTCCTCGAAAATATTCCACAGTCACCTCTGCAAACAAAATGTAATGTATTGACAACTGAGCCAAATAAGTAGTTATACATTTCTATCTCAATAATTAATAATATTAAAAAAAAAGACACCCGCCTCAGTGGCGTAGTTAGCTAACGCGCTGATTCCGTGTTGAGCCAGACTACTGAGGGCGGAGAGATTGAGGTTCGAATCTCGCTCGGGTGAACTGGAGGTTTTTTTTCCCCTAAAAGGCTTTCCACTCTTCATTCGTGCAAATGCGTGTTCACTTCCTCTATATTCAACCTTCCCAATTCCTAACCCATTAGTGTAATCAGTACTTAAGCGCATAACCCGAACGGGTAGTAAGATGCGGTGAATTATTATTATTTTTATTCTTATTATTTTTAAAGAAGCTATTAGGATGATTTTTATAAAGATAATTTGAAACTGTATTTAAATAAATGAAACTCCTAAAAAAAAAAATATATATATATATAAATTCAGAAACTATATCATCTTTCTTCTACTCTACATGCATATGAATCATAAACGACCCCATGATTTTATATAAAACAGACTGGTGGACTACACTATTTTGAAAATTCTAAATAGTTTTTAAAATGAAGGCAAGAAAGGTATCCATTGCCATTCATGCAGCAGAAACATGGACAATGAATGTAAGAAAGACTAGGAAAGTGGAGGCCATGGGAAAGAGGTGTGTGAGGAGCATGTTAGCTGTTATGAGCATAAAAAGGATTAAGAATGAAGTTGTCCGGGAAAGAGTGGGGGTACATGGAGTACATGAGATACAGTAGCCCCATGGCTTCTTTGGTGCTGACTGACACCTCACAGCTGCTAAACACATGTTTTGCAGATCATATGGTTCGGCGTAGGGATACATAATTTGGTCTGGTAGCTTTTCAAAGCCGTCAGCTATCAGCTGTGAGCTGTCAGTCAGCACCAAAGAAGTCATGGGGCTACTGTAGTAGAGGAAGCAAGACTGAGATGGTATGGGCATGTAATGATGGAAAAGAAGAGGATGCCAAAGAAAATTATGGAAACGAAGTAGGAAAAAAAACCACAAGGGAGGCAAAGAAAGAGATGAAAGGGGTAAATAAAAGAAAGTGTGCAAGTGAGAGGAGAAGAATGGTGTAAAGATAAATGAAGATGGAGGCATTTTATTAAACTGACCCGAACACAGGCTGGAAACAGTTTATGATAATGAGAAATAAGGCAAGAAGGGGTTGAACGACAAACAGCTCATTCAGCGAGAGAGAAAGATATTCTTCTAAATACGGCTTTAGAAAAAGAGAAGCTTAAGACAATTAAACAATCAGCCATCATTCCATTTTTACAAAAAATACCGATTTAAATAAAGCTTCTCGCATTTCACCACATGTCCGGTACATCGCTTAAAAAAGCAGAAGCCTGATTAAAATGGGGTGGATGATTAAAAAAAAGCGTTTTTAGAGGCTGTGGATGCAGTATCTGACTTTAAAAAAATGCTGACACAATATATTTAATAAAATCTACTGGTTGTGTTACTTTAAAATTGAAAAATGACTTGGATGACTATTGTTATTTCTCACTTTAGCCTGATGAATCTACGAATGTGAATTACACTTATCATTAAGCTGTATTTGTAAGTTTGATTTTCGGTGATTTTTCTGTAAAAGGAAATCTTTTGACAATTATTTCCTTGAAAGGACGCATGCACTACAGGTGAGCATATTTACTCCGGATTCCAAACATTTATTTATTCTGGGACAAGCTGTACACAACCAAAAATGGCCTTTCAGATTTTACTGGGGTCGAAAATGTATTCATTGCTTTGTGCCAGAGAGACGAAAGCTTTCCACCATTTTTTTTTATTACTGTACTTTTCACTAGCAACCATTGTGTGATTGATTTCAAAAATTAAATGAAGTTATGAAGCTTGTCAAAATTGTCAGCCAAGGGAAGGCCCAGACCCTTAAAAGACAATAGGTATTTTTTAGCACCACGTTTTACTACTCGTTTGGGGTAAACGCCTTTGTACAAACTACCCTAATGGCTTTAAGGATGATGAAGTTCGCTTTGCGTGGGGGGTGGAAAGCCATTTTGGAAAAAAATCTCAGTAGACCTGACCGAGATTTGGACCTCGATCCCTCTGGCATCGGCAGTCTAGTATACTGCGAGAGTAGTGCGTTAGACCATGCGGCCACCTAAGCGGGTGAAATAATAATGATCTGTAAAAGTGTGATTCAGTCTATTGATGCATAACATATATTTCATGTTAACTTTAGCATGATTTAAGAGTTTTAGTGAAAGGCATACTGGAGTGTCACTTGTTCGGGTACCCGTCATTTGGCCTAAAGTGTAGGCTAAACGCCTTTAGGCCAAATGCCTTTTAGGCCAAACGACTTTTTGTAAAGTTAATTTTTAGACCATTTATTAAAATATGTTTTGCTGTCTCCGGAAACATTCGCTAAGATTTGTAGTGATGCTAATAGATGGCGAGGTGTGTAGTGTTTAGTCAAATAGTATATACTACCGTTTCAAAATATATAAGTCTTTTCTCAATTTACTACTTCCCAAGGTATAGCAGCACGTCCATTAACCTGTAGTACCACTTTTGTATGTTGAACTTTTTACATTGCCAAGGTTTTGTACTAATTTTTGACAAGCCATCTTGTTAATGTGGGGAGTGCCAGGCCACCACCGTGGTTCGGATTCCACGTTAAACTGTAGGTCCTTCATTTCATCTCACAATCACCCTACCACTACACATTAGCGTAAGTGCGTATAACCCGAACGGGTAGTAAGACGTGGTGCTAATAATAATAATTTTTGTACCGTTTTGTACCAGAAATAAAAAGTTTTGTACCCGTACCGTTTTTTATTAATTAGCACATACATGTGGTTACACCATTTTAATAATTTTGTTTTATTTTGAATTTTGAATATATTTTTTTTAAGTGCCAAAGTATATTTTATCAGTCTTTCTAAGTATATTTGTTTATTAATTTTGCTAAATGAATTAATCAATCATTCATTTTTTATAATCATATTAACTTACTTGAGTTTGCCCACGGCTTCGCTCACATTTTATTTGGGTAAATTATCTTATTTTTAGCAAATCATCTAAACCAGGTTTTCTCAAACTCTATACTCTTGAGCCTTATATGAACATAAAATTAATTGTTAAGACTCTTATTCTTAGAATAAAATAACTTGTTTACGTTAAAATACAAAAATGAGACATTTATTATTTAATTGATTTAATTATTTTCTGATAAGAGCTTTGTAGAAGTTTATAAAAATAGTAAGGTTTTGTAAGATATTAATTAATTTTATTGCTTCATAGGCCAAACAGAATATTAATTTTTTAGTCAATCATAATTTAGGTAAGTCGAAAGAAGTGAGAAATTGGTTCACACCTCATTTGAAATCCCTTCGCGCCTCGCAGTTTGAGAAACCCTGATCTAAACTACCAAAAATACAATTTCAGACACGTATGAGGCGAAAACTTTGTATGTTGATGAAGCCACAAATTAACTACTACCTATAAGAAGTAAAATCTATTTTATAAATATATATATAATCTATTTTATATATATATATATATATATATATATATATATATATATATATATGCAGTCTTTGCATCAATATTTGCTCGCTTACGCAGAGACATTGTTGAAATGAACACCAAAAGAAATAGTTTAAATTTACTAACTAAACATGAATTAATTTGAAAGAATCACTCTAGTACTAAGCACCTCAGCTTATCAAATAAATTGTTCTGTTAGTAATTGTTTCTATTGGTTTTTGAAAATTTTCCCTTCTCCTCCCCAATCATAATTTCTCTAACTCCCATTTAAACACATAGTTTTAAGAATACTTTCTTTATCTATAGTTGTTCTTCTACCTGCCAGCCAAATTTCGATTTTAAACTATAGATAAAAGGTTTTTTATAACTCCCCCCACCCCTCCCTTGATTTCATGGAGTTACATTTTAAAATGCTCAGACTTATTAGTTATTTGGAGTGGTGCATTTACGGGCATGCCAAAATTAAATTTTTAACGACACTCCACTGAGATGTAGTAGTTTCTATTAATTTTGTAGATTTTGGACCCCTTAATTCCCCAACCCACTTTGAGAAATTTATAGTCTAATGTTATTTTGGCTATCTGGGATTTGATTTATCTTTATTTATCTGTCAAAATTTTATTTTTTTCCTAATCTCAAAAAGTTTTTTTTCTCTATTATACTCCATCACCACTATTTCTCAGAATGCAATATTAAATAATAATAATAATAATAATAATTATTATTATTATTATTATTATGTAAATGTCTATTTGTATTGTTTCCCGTACCTAATTAATAAATTTAAATTCTTTACAATACAGAGAAGTAATTAAATATATTAGTTTTTGAAAATGTTGACCTCCAAGCTCCCCTTCCTCCTGCAATTACTCAACACAATGAGAAATTTCAAATTTTAAGGTTTATTTGGTCATCTTGATGGGTCCTTCCTTATACTAAGGCTACTAGAGTTGTAGGGAAGGCTCGTTCACTTTACCGGCCAGCATTCAGCTCTACCCTAACACGCAGCGCTGCTCTAACGTCTGATCTTAACCTAGCCAAGCTTGCTTCTGTTCAGATCATGTGACTGTGTAGTGCAGCACTTTTTTAAAATTATTATTCAGCACCACGTCTTACTACCCGTTCGGGTTGTACGCCTAAGTACTAATTACGCTAATGGATTAGGAATTGGGAAGGTTGAATTAGTGGAAGTGAACCCGCATTTGCGTGGAGGGAGAGAGGAAAGCCATTGAGGAACCCCCCCCCCCCCTCCAGTTCACTCGACCGAGATTAAAACCTCGATCTCCCCATCCTCAGCAGTAGATCTCAACAAGACTAGCGCGTTAGCTATCTACGCCACCGAGGCGGGTGCGCTCGTTACTAACTTCTTATTTATGTCAAGTATGCTTCCAAAGTCAATGTGAATAGTAAATGTTTGTATGTTTATTGTAAGCTTTCTTATTATTTATGCGTGAAGGGTTACGAAAAGTGTCATACCGATACTAAGAAAATGCCGGGTAAGCGTTGTATCGTTGCCGTATGCAATAAAAGTAATCTAAGAGATATGGTGTTATACACCATGACTTCCCTAAAGATTCTGATGTCAGATGAAGATGTATTCCCTTCTGAACGAGATGGAAAATGGAGTCATGATTCATATTTTATTTGCTCAGAACATTTTTTCACCTAATGAATATGAACTAGACCTTCAGTCCTAACTGCTGTAATTTCCTTAAAAAAGCAAATTAAAATCGCCCTTATTTGTGATGTCTCCGAAAAATGTTAGCCAAGGGGAAAATATATCACCCGTGAATCTAGGCATTGTATTAGATTTACGAAACAAATAGTAAGTGGTTTCATGGCGTGTAAACATGTCACCCCCAATAGTTTTACTTTATGGAAAAGTCCCCTTCTATAGTGAATTTAATGATTTGTTTAAATAGTTTACTTAACTGCAAGATTTCACATATGCATTTTATAACCTTATTAAACAAATCGATCTTGCTTCATTAATGTGGACAGTAGTCTGTAAGAAAAATCTCCCCATGCAAGGTGGATATAGTTTTATGTTATCCGTGCCATCTTAAAACATACTTTAGAAACATTATTTCTAAATTTAATAAATCACGTGGCTGTATGACACACATGAATATGTTTTTTTACAAGAACATAGTTTATTGTAGTACATGAACAAATGTATATAGTAAGCAAGTTAATGAAAGCATTAAGGTATTTGGTGACGTAAATGTTCACTTAAATTATGTGTTAACTTTTCAATATAAATTTAATAACCCTCTTGTAAGTAGGCCTATTCATAAACCAATTTGTAGTATAGTGAAAATCTTGAATTTATATTAATGTTCAACTGAGTGTGTCAAACTATATATTTAAAGGGTAATATTAGATTCAGCTACATTTGTGTTATATAAGTTGGTAATAATATATGCCCCCCTCAAAGTTGGAGACAATATGTGTGTCCTCCACCTATATCCCCCACCCGCCACCCCTCAGTTGGAAATAAAGTTGTCCTCTAAGATTGAAGTTCAAATCCCAGCCGGGTGTAACAAGGGTATTTTTCCCTAAAATGGTACCCCACTCTCAATATACGCAAATGTAGGTACATTCAATCTAAAATGTAACATTCCTCATTCCTGGTTCATTAGGGTAAATTGATGTATGTGTACAACTCAAACGGGTAGTAAGTCACAATGAAAAAAAACCTATTGTGATGACTATCAAGAGTATCGGCGAAGCTTTATTAGTGTTGGGCGAGGTAGTTAGTAAAAACACTATTTTTAAGGAGTTTTTAGGTGCTTGACTCCAAGCCAGTGGAAAATATTTGAAAATGGAATGCCACTAAAAGCTATTTGGGGTGTTCCTTAAGCATTTAGAAATAATAATAGATTGTTATATAATCTTTTTGAAGTTTGATGCAAACCATCTTTCAGCTTCAAATTAAAGTATATCAGAGGGAAGTTTAACAAAATGGAGGGAGGCACATTTCGATGGGGGGAGAAAAATTTGGTAATACCCCACCCTATCAACCCTTCCCTCTTTCCCAGTTCACGCTCAATGAGTGACACTCGATATAAAACTAGTGACAGACACACCGTAGAATGTAGATTATTTCCTCAGAGTCTGACAAACTAACTTAAATCTAGAACAAATACAACATCCAGCCCCCTGACAGTTAATTCATCATTGTGAAAGGGGAAAAGAAAAGTCAACCAATGATACGTTTTTCGGACATTCCGGGAATCGAACCCGGGACCTTTAGCTCAGTATACAAACACGCTACCAACTGAGATAAAGTGTCGGACTGTGTATTGAAATCAACATTTAGTACGGTTTATGTGTTGTTAGCAAAATAATTCTATATTACGTGATAAAAAAATTACACCTCTGTACACAAATAAAAAACTGGTACGTTGGTATTAACGCTATAAACTACCTGATCTCATAAGTCATCGCACTCAAAATATAACTTGTTTTTGAGTGACGCGGAGGTCGGGGTGTAGTGTAGTTCTTCTTTTATATTCATTCAAGTATTAAATTATAAAAGACTTGTGAGATTTAAATGTATTTATTGAATGATCATAATACTAGTGTAAATATTTTTATGAGAGTTCGGCCATTCATTTTTTCTGGTACAAAGGCTCCTTCGGTCTAAAATGTGAGAACCCCTGGTCTAAGTCAATATATGTTAATGTGTTGAATAACACGCTCTGGTAGCTTTGTCAGTTCGAAGTACTTTAGTATTAATTTTAACCGAAATTGGGTGGAGTGCGAGTGATTCTGAAGTCTCTATATAAGCGAGGTCCTCGGTGTAATAACCCATATCTTGTGTTAAGAAACTTAAAAACTAAAACGAACTTAATTACCAGAATGGTGGCTACTAGTTATATACATTTTCTTGTATACAATGTATGGAAGCTACTATGGTTGTGCTTTTTTCAAATGAGAATATAAGTGGCACTTTTAATATGTGTGTGTTTTGAATATAAAGTCTTAAACCAAGTCTTAAAAAGGAGCCTATGTATACGACTCATCTTCTGTGTCTAATGTTTTAGTTATAAAGTAAATAATTTATGTTTGTATTGAAATTATTAGGGATTATGGGGGAAGGTGCCCCGTTTACTCCACCCCAATGAGTGCGCCACTGGTTCTAAGTAAACGCTTAGTTAGAGGTCATTTTATCATAGATATAATTAATTTATAAAATATGATAGTTATTAAAATGGTTTTTATGAACTTATAATGCCCCTTTTTCTCGTCAAATGAAAAAATCAAAAGTATATCCATTAGCTTTTATTTAATTAAAGGGTACCAAACTTTTAGTTCAAAACCCTTTAAAAAAGGTTTAGATTATATATATAGTTAATAATGAATACTTTTTGAGCCAGTGTGTTAAAGGAGTCTCTCATTTTATATTATTAAGTCAATATAGTAAGTATAGTATTTATCTTAAAAATGTTAAATAAAGTTTAAATGTAATTATAATTATACAAAAATGTACATTTGTTATATTTGAATATGATGTATCTTCACTGTCTAAAATATGTTTTTCAAGTAAATAGAGTAAGCTCTAGTAGTGTTGTTTTTTCATTGTATCTTCACGCCAGTCAATGCTTTCCACATTTAATAGCAATTAGAAGGTAGGTATGAGGAAGATAGAATTATGAGAAGTACCCTCGTAAAATACACCTTCATTTTATGATTGATATAAACACATTGTCAAATACAAATCATTTCATATTTATATAAATTATAGACATAGTCCCGAAGACCTGCAAGAGACGTTCACCGGGTGATGGGAAGAGGTTCATCGTTCTACATGCTGGCAGCAGGGAGGGTTTTGTGGAAGGTGCAAGCCTTTTTTTGCATCAAGGAAGTCAAATGAAGATTACTATGGGGAGATGAACGGCGACAACTCCGAGACGTGGATGAAAAAACAAATGCTTCCCTCCCTTGAAGAACCTTCTGTCATTGTGATGGATAATACTCCATATAATTCAGTTCAGGTGTGTCATAACCCTATTTATTTTTAACACACACGTATACATACATATTTACATTTTGTCACGTTTCTTCAATTAAAGATGCAGTTCTTAATAACCCCCCCTCTCAACCCACAAATACATTTATTAAAGCCGTCATAACTTATTTGTTATTGCCTTAACTACAGCAGCCCCATGGCTTCCTTGGTGCTGACTGACAGCTCACAGCTGACGGCTTTGAAAAGTTACTAGACCAAATTATGGATCCCTACGCCGAACCATATGATCTGCGAAAAAACATGTGTTTAGCAGCTGTCAGTCAGCACCAAAAAGCCATGGGGCTACTATATATTGTTACAAAGAGTTGGAGAAAAGACGAATATGCGGCATGGCTCACGAAGTACGACATCAAGTTCGACCCCTCAGCGATGAAAATGGAGCTGATGAGCAAAGCTTTAGCCCACAAACCAGGAAAAAGGTAGGCCTAAATATTTTATAAAAGGCTTAGGCTGCTTTCACTAAATAAATTGATAGCAATAATCAGGTGTTTCAATTAGAGTTGATAGCAATAATCGGGTGTTTCAATTAGAGTTGATGTTCATGTTACCGTCCTTGAACGAAACACACCTTAAAATCAGTAATAAGATTCTAATACATATGTTTTCATATAGGGCGATTCTCACAAAACATGAAAATTCACAAAATTCCAAATAAAAAACTAATATGTTTTACAAATTATGAAAAAAATCAGGACCATTCTTTTAGTGCTATAAATAAACTATATATTATGAGCAGTAAAGTTATGCTACTTTCATACCACCCCAATCCCTTTAAAAAATAGTTTTAAATCTTATAAATCTTTAGTTGGCAGGATAATACTTTGATATCAGACCAATAGCTTAGCGTATTGAAAATATTTTAATGAAAAGTCTTAAAAAACTGAAAATACTAGGCTAAAATACAATATATTAATGTTTCGTGCATAATTTAGTTAGGTTTATTAAATATTTAATTCAAATTTAGGAAAACATTTTTGTTGAGCCCCTATTTTTGTATTGATTGCAGTGTATTTTAAATATATATTTAATCATGAGATTTACTTAATAAAAGATGATCAGTTTTTAAATAATCTTAGTAATTTGTATATGTTTTTGGTTGCTGCAGGTACAAGATTAATGAAATGGTACGAGAGTGCGGACACCAGGTTTTGCGGTTGCCCCCGTACCATTGTCAATATAATCCTATTGAGCTGGTGTGGGGAAACTGCAAGGGGTACTACAAGAAACATACCGGAAGAAACAACAAGTTTGATGATGCAGCTGTCCGAGCCCTTTGGCAAGAAACCCTTGCTAGAGTCACACCTGAAAGGTACCAAAGCTATATTTTCCAACTATCGAAAATATAGCAGTAAAAACCATAAAGAAGTGGTTGTATCTTCACTATCATTTGTTTGTAATTATAATATATATATATATATATATATATATATTTTAAAAAGTGTTCCATTTCAGTTGGAGTAAGAATGTCGACCACACCGAGAATATAATTAATGATGATTGGGCAAGAGAAATGAAGATGGATGCGAGCGAAACCCAACCTTTCATCATACAAATAAACGAAAGTGACGAAGAAGAAGTGTTGGTAGTACCGCTATTGCCAGATTAAGGTAGAAGGTACTAATAACCTAGAGCGTTAAAGCACCTCTAAAATAACAGTTTTATTAAACATGTTTTACAAGCAACATATTACAGCATAAATAACATTCCAAAACCGTAAAAATTAATTTGTGCAATGACTATAAAATATAGGCCTAATATATTTAGAAGCTAAATGTGTATTAAACTTTGTAATAACTCCTTCTTTCATGATATACTAAGAAGTATAAAGTGTTTTTCTTTCAGCTTATACTAATCAGTTTAAAGCGTTTTTCTATTAGATTGTATACAAATAATATTAAAATGTTTTCTTTCAGATTATAAGATGTATATACTAATATACAATAACCGGTTTCTAGTGTTTTCTTTCAGCTTTGCGACTCAAAAATTTCAATCTCAAAATTTCTTGGAGGAATTATATTGGCCTATAAATTACTGTGGTTAACTATCACACATTCATACTCTACATTACCATATGTTTACATTACAGCTGTCCCAAGTGACAGTGACAGATATCAGCTGTTGGCGTAGGGATATATTAGGGACTATTTCTAGTAAATTTTTGAGCTGCCATCCAAGAAAACTTAGGTCGTGAATGCAATATAACCTGGTGGAGGTTGGGTTGAACCCCAGCGGAAACCAGGTCAGGTGCAGACGAGAGATATACTGGTCAGGGCCAAAACCAACAGGCTTGTAACAGGGTCTGGCCAGTTGGCTCCCAGCTGGGTGGGCTGGGAGTGAGAGGGCTGGCGATGATGAGCTAAGTCATCAACAGGACTTATAGCCTCAGTGAGGGAAGGTTACCACCAAAGGAAGGTCTAGTTGAAGACCTATAAGCGGCAGCCGAAACAAACCCATACATACTCGAGAAAACTTAGCAAAATGCTGGCTTGTAAAATAATAATAATAATAATAATAATAATTATTATTATTATTATAATAATTATTATTATTATTATTACCGCTTCTTACTACCCGTTCGGGTTGTACGCACTTACGCTAATATGTAATGATAGGGTGATTGTGAGATGAAATAAAGGACCTACAGTTTAACGTGGGATCCGAACCACGGTGGAGGCCTGGCATTCCACACATTCACAAGTTGTGATTAAGACACGTCTTGTCAGAGGTGAAGGAAGGGTTTGGCAATCAAATAAATCTGTGCCGGGATCGAGGATTGAACCCCGGACCCCAGACACAGAAGTTCGACACCTTACACCTAAATTGCCAGGTCACCTTATAATACTATAAGAAATGTAGATATTTTATTAATGGTAGTTTATGTGCCTGGGAAACAAAGTTTTTTTTCCCCCTTCATATTTAATATTTTTTCATTCCTCTTTGGATCTTAATATATTAATCAACATTCAAACAATCAAAACGTTGGTGGACCAATCCAAATAGGGATCTTTCCAAATTAAAAAAAAAATTGTATGACACAATCGAACAAACTTTCTAATAATGTGTATTATAGTTTAAAATAAATGTTCAAACATTTATTTTTAATAAACAAATCTATAAGTTTTACTGAAAAAAGGTGACCTGGTGGTCTAGGGGTAAGGTGTCAGACTTCTATGCTGGCGGCCGGGTTCAATCCTCGGTCCCGGCACAGATTTATCTGATTGCCAAACCCTTCCTTCACCTCTGACAAGACATCTTGTGAATGTGAGGAATATCAGGTCTCCACCGTGGTTCGAATTCCACGTTAAACTGTAGGTCCTCCATTTAATCTCACAATCACCCTACCATAACACATTAGCGTAAGTGCGTATAACCCGAACGGGTAGTAAGACGCGGTGCTAATAATAATAATAATAATAATAATAATAATAATAATAATAATAATAATAATAATTACTGAAAAAAAACACATCAACTTGTCAATTACAATAATCATTGTTTATAGATAAATTTTGAATCAAATTGTTCAAATATATTTAACAAAATTCAAATTTTCTAAAAAAATTATTTTAAAACTACCCTAAAATTATTTGTTTGTCAAAATAAAAACCTATTCCTATTTATTAAAAACCATTCACATGTTCTCATTTTGAATTCCATCTTCAAGGTCATTTTCCAAAATATTCGCATTTTATATAATTGGTTGTGACTATACTACCCTTAAATTAATTTATTTTAGATAACTAAAGATAAATTATTATTGATATTTAGAATAGTCTCCCTACCCACTTCGGTGACCACATGTTATAGTGCGCTACTCTCGTGTTAGAGTAGACTGACAAAAATGGTGAGATTGGCATTCGATACCAGTCAGGTAGTTTTCCTAAATTGTTTCCCCACTCTCCTTCGAAGCAAATGCGTCTGCACTTCCTCTCTATTAAGCCTTCCTCATCCCTAACACAGTGTAATTAGTACATGGGCGTATAACCCGAACGGATAGTAAAACGCAGTGTTAAAAAAAAAAGTACCCCAAAACCAATTTGGAATCAAATTGGTGGAGTCATCTGTAAAATATTTCAAGTTGTTGAAAAAATCAGTCATGACCTTTCTCTGGTTTTGAGGGTGCTCTAAGCCCCCATTTGTTTAATTTGTTCTTGGAAATTGCATCCACACAAAAATAAACAATCTACCTCAATTGAGCATTGTTATATAAAACTACAATATTATTATCCTGTAGAATTGTGCTAACTTACTATATTATAAACTATAGTTTTTAAAATAAGCCGAGAAATAACATACATTTTTGTGACTAGGTTGACATTTTTGTTATATTTATAGAAACTAAATTCATTTTTTAACCACACTTATGCTGGTATTTAAAAATATTTGCATATAATATTTGCTACTTTAAGTCAACTGATACGTAAACTTTAAAACCATTAAACTTGTAACCGTCGAAAGAAATGTATAAAAGTCTTGGGTTATGAATAGTGCAATACTTTATCTATATAAACACTCCTCCTTGTAAACATAAAATAGATATAGATAAATAATTATATTTTGGTTGGCGTAATTTTTATAGACTTCATGAAACACGTTAGAGAGCTGTGAAGTAACACCACATGAAAAAGTAAGACTACCACGTTTTACTATTTGCAATTTTTTTAAATCCTGTGAATGTTAAAGGTTTTTAGCTTTTTCTTCCGCCAATTCGAATATATGATGAATGATGATGGATGAATACAGGCCCAGATTTAAAGGAGGGAGACAGGGACCAACGTCCCAGGGCCTCCACCAACCGTTATAATAGAAAAGAAAAAAAACTTTGCTCTAGAGACTGAAGACATAGTAAGATCATAGAATAGCTATAGATTACTTAGCCTACTATATGAATTTCCATATATTTCGGTCAAAATATTTTTAATTTACTAATTGCAAGTGCGGCAAACAAATATTTCAGACAGTGATTTTCAAAACATAAACAACACTCCTTGATCGCACCGAATCGAATGACAACGAATGGAATTATACATCTAGTTTAGTGTGGTAACAATATTTCATTATTTAAATAATAGCTTTAAGATTGAGCTTTTAAAGATTAATTTTATATAAATAAAATGATTATGTAAAAACTTTAAAGGTAATAATATTTGTTCAATGTTGGGACTATAAATCTGTCCTTGGATGAATAATTCTGTAATTTTTCGAAAAATTACAGATTAACTAACAATTAAGTATTGTAAAAACTTGTTATCTCAAATTATATTTGCTTTTATAATTAATAATAATATTACTATTTATTATGTCCTACGACAGGTCCATTACTTTTGTCAAAGAACTTAGACCGCCAATCCACCCTGTCCTCTGCCCCCTCCTTCAGGTCCCAAAATTGTCTTCGTTCCTTCAAGTCATCCAATATTTGGATCTCTCTGATTCTATGACGTAATGTAGACAATTACAACTAAGGTTGTGATTGATCCAATTAGCTTTGTACCATATAATCACATCCAAGATGTATCTTCTTCTTCACAACTTGTGAATGTGGGGAATGCCAGGCCTCCACCGTGGTTCGGATTCCACGTTAACTGTAGGTCCTCCATTTCATCTCACAATCCCCTTACCATTACACATTAGCGTAAGTGCGTATAACCCGAACGGGTAGTAAGACGCGGTGCTATAATAATAATAATAATAATAATAATAATAATAATAATAATGTATCTTCTTACCCATTCTTCTTAGGACTTCATTTGTCACCCTGTTTGTCCAACTGATCTTCTCTAGTCTTCTCTAGCACCCAATTCTAAAGCTCTCCAAGTATTTCTTTTCCATCTTCCTGCGAGTCAAAGTTACTGCTCCAAACAACGCGATCTTGTCCTCAGTTCCAAACTCAACTTGCTGGTCAGCAGTAACCTCTTCTTGTTTAAAGCTTCCATTGACCATGGCAATCCTCGGCCTGATTTTCTTGAAGCAGTAGGCATCCTGTGTTGGCAGAATTCAGAGGTACTTGAACTTCTTAATGCTTTCCAACTCCTGATTTCCAATTTTGATTTTCAGATGCTATTCATTTTTGACTTCTCAATGTTGATCTACATGCCATATCTTCACCTTTTCTCCACCGTCTGGTCCATCATGTCCTATAAAACTTTCAATTTTGCCCAGCAATGCTAGATCATCGGCTTATTTAACTTTTGTAAATACATTAATGAAATTTATATATTAAAACAATTATCAATTCAAAAACAATTGATGAATGTTGTCTTGATTTGTTCTAACCTAATTTGTCAATTTTCAATCGCTATATATTTTTTCCTACTGCCCAACAAACCCAGATTATTTATCAAATTCTAGTTAAACTATTAGGTAGGTATTTTATATTAGGTAATTGTTTACTAATGTATTACCTACCAATATTGAACCATAGTTAAATTGCCACAGGAATAATATTTTAGAAGATAAAACAATTAAATATTAACCAGCATAAACAATCAATTTATTTATCTTAGGGTTGCCAAAATTGACACAACTTGTCAAAGGTGCGAGTCACAGAACAAAGCTTAGTGTGTTGTGCCTCACTGTTCAGTCGACCCTTGTATCTTTCCTCCGCACTTGCGCAGGCCACGACACCACACCCTCTCTACTGCCTGGACCACTCCACAGTCCATGTCTTCTTAGCCGTCCCAGTGTACTCAGCGCTAAAGAGAACTCCTCTCTCTATTGGCGCGCGTGATGGTCACTGTCTCTCGCGTTTGCACGCACCAATAGGAAGTCCCCCTTTTCTTACATTGGACAAGGCCAGGCAGTAGCGGAGGATATTTAACCCAGTGGTTCCTCGGTCGAGTCAGCGGGATCAGAAGACCGGAGAAAGGCAGCGGTTGCCGAACTTCGTTGTCTCTCTGACGCCCGGGGAGCACACCGCAAGACTGTATTCCATATCAGTCCTGTGCGGGCTCCGCGTCAGGGTGGAGAAGTACAAGTCTCCAGGCGGCCCGGTTCAGTGCAAGAACTGTTTCCGGTTTGGTCATGTGCGGAGGGATTGCCGCGCTAACCCTAGGTGTGGGTTCTGTGGTGGTGACCACGAGAGGGGCGGGTGCCCGGAGGAGAGACGATCTCCCCCGAAGTGCCTGCACTGCTCAGGAGCCCATTCCTCGGCGTGGCGGGGCTGTCCCACGTACAAGTCCTTGCGGGCGGCAGGGAATGTGCGGGCCTCCAAGCCTCAAGAAGGGAGGACGGATGGGCCAAGTGAAGGCCAGAAGCCCTCGGGGCACGTTGCGGGACGGAGGGCGAAAGTGACTCCAGCTCCAACACCAAAGCCACTGGTACAATCATTCGCCAGTGTGCTGTCAAAGAGAGATACCCCTCCACCCCAGGCCGAGGCACCTGCCGAAGCCACCAAACCTGAACCGGTGGAATCCAGTTCAACCCCTTTGGTCGAGGGCCCGCCCGAGACCGCTCCTCTCCCTATCCCAACCCACACTGCCATCCTACACCCTTCCAACCCTTTCCTTCCACTCCCAACTCCCACCCTTGTCCCCCCTGTAACCCCCACACCCGAGGATGATGCTGCAAAGCTCAAAAATTGCATTGAGCTACTCAAGGGTATTCCGGGACTGGACCCATGGGACTTTTCATCGAGTCTCTTGAGGAAGGTCCAGGAGTCTCCGAGGAGTAACCGTGGCCACCTGGTCATGGAGCACATCATCCTCTACCTGGTCTCTCATGGCAGTGCACCCGAATAGAGGACCACCAGTGCTGAAGGAGCTCACGGTCGCACTCTGGAACGCCAACGGAGTCGCGGGGAAGAAGGCTGAGCTTGAAAGTTTCTTGGCAAAGCATCGTGTCGATGTAATGCTGCTGGGAGAAACCCACTTGCGCTCCGCAATGAGGTTCTCGTTAGCAGAGTTTATCTGCCATCGTAGTGACCGAGCGGGGGATGTGGGAAGGGGGGACGGCGGTTCTGGTCCGAAGGGGCCTTGACCACCACGTCGTCTCACTTCCTCCCCTCCAACACATGGAAGCAACGGCTATCCAACTGGTGACCTCGACTGGCCCAGTGCGTCTCATTTCCATCTACTTCCCTCCCTACCACCGGTTCGACCAGGCCACGAGGGCTGACATGGAGGTGCTGCTTCGAGGTACCACGCCTGTTTTAATCGGTGGTGACTTCAACGCTAAGCACCCTTCATGGGGCTCTAGGATTATGTGCGCTCGCGGCGGATTGCTCCGCGACGTCATAGATCTACACGGCCTGGTGGCTGCCGGGCCTCCGACCCCTACCCACTTCCCTTTCAATCCCGGCTATCTCCCGGACGTCCTAGACTTCGTTGTCTCCAGAGGGATCAGAAGGCGGTTAGTGCTGAAGTCTCTAGCTGAGCTAGACTCGGATCACAACCCCGTTCTCGTGAACCTGGGACGCGCGGTGTCCTTCATAGACCCCCCCGAAAAACCCGACCTAAAGCGCACTGACTGGGACAGGTTTACGAATGTGTTGAGAGAGAGGTTGGGACCCACCCCTACCTTTCGAACAGCAGCGGAAATCGATCGCGGTGCGGAGTTCATAACTTCCGCCATCAAGGGGTCGCTCGAAGCTTCGACGCCGAGGCACCGTCCTAAGAGGGCGCCACAGGCTTCTTTGCCCGATTCTATCCTCAGGCACGTCCGGGAGAAAAATCGGCTGAGGAAGGCTTGGCAAATCTCGAGGGACCCGGTAGACAAGGCCAACTGGAGCCGCAAAGTCCATGCGGTTCGGGAGATGGTCCGAGAATACCGGAACAGTGTCTGGGAGGACAAGATTGAGAGCCTGTGCGTGCAGGACAGGTCCTTGTGGCAAATGACGAGGAACTTGATGCGGGTCCCCGCACCAAGGCCGCCTATTGTGAGTCGCAACGGGGTGGCCAACTCCGACCAGGAGAAGGCCGATGCTCTCGCTGAGCACTTAGAGGCGCAATTTGTACCGACTGACAACCCGTCAGACCCGGTGCACGTTGCGCACGTGGCGCAGGTCATCAGCGCGGTCTCGTACAGACCCTTGGATGAACCCGAACCCACGGAGGTAACAGAAATGTCACGGGCGATAGCCGCTCTAAGACAAAACAAGGCTCCCGGATCCGACGGTATCAGTAACGCGGTCCTCAGAAAGCTGCCCTTGGAGGCGATTAACTTCCTTGTGGAGTTATTCAACGCAGTCCTGTTCCTGAGTCACTTCCCCGAGCTCTGGAAGCATGCCAACGTCCTCTGCTTTCATAAACCGGGTAAGGACCCGGCCCTAGCTTCGTCCTACCGACCGATCAGCTTGCTCGACTGTCTGGGCAAGTTGTTCGAGAGACTAATAATGACGAGACTGACCCGACATGTTCGCGAGGGGGGCATCTTGGTGGACGAGCAGTTCGGCTTTCGGGCGGGACACGCTACGTCTCATCAACTTGTCCGGCTCGTGGAACAGGTTACGAGGAACTTCAACATCAACAGGCTGACTGGTGCTGTCTTTCTTGACGTGGCAAAGGCCTTCGACCGTGTTTGGCACGAGGGTCTCCTTTTCAAACTCCTCTCCCTGAACCTGCCCTTCTACCTAGTTAAGGTTGTTCAATCTTATCTTTCCCATCGCACCTTTTCCACTACCTTTGGGAACGCCACCTCCCAAGTCAGAAGCATCCGGGCTGGAGTGCCGCAGGGTTCCATGGTGGGCCCGCTGCTCTTCAGTCTCTATGTGAACGACATTCCAAAATCCCCAGGCACCGAGTTGGCTCTGTATGCGGACGACACGGCTCTAGTAGCGGAGTCGTGGCGAGGGCAGCTGGTGGAGAGGCGACTCCAGACGCACCTGACGCAGTTGGAGGGGTGGCTGACAACCTGGAGAACAAGTATTAACGTGGAGAAGAGCACTGCAATGCTCTTCACATGGAAAAGAAAGTACTACAGGCCGGCTCCACTCCGGCTGTTCGGAGAACAGATCAGATGGGCGGACAGTGTTAAGTACCTGGGACTTACGCTGGACACAAAACTGACCTGGAGACTACACTGCAACGAAAGACTCAACAAGGCGAGGCAAAGGCTGGGAGTCCTAGGCCCACTGCTTAACAGGCGTAGCGCCCTGTCTACAAGGAACGGTCTGACGCTGTACAAGCAGTTGCTCAGGCCGATCCTCGACTATGCGTGTCCCGCTTGGGGTCACCTGGCGGACACGTATATGAGGAGGATGCAGGCGTTCCAGAGCGTATGTCTGAGGATCATTGTGGGCGCACCTTGGTATGTCCGGAATGAGACTCTTCATCGTGACCTGGATATGCCTACCATCAAGGACCACTTCCGGAAACTGGCGCAGTCTTTCTACGCTAGACTTCCCGGTGCCACCAATCCTCTTATCCAGGGGCTTGGGAACTACGTCATCGACCCTGGTGGGTGCCATCGACGTCCCAAAGCCCTGCTCGGATAAGCGAGATGTGTCAACAGTGGTTTGGGAGGCTCTCACCCAGCCCCCCATAGAGTAGTGTCTCCGCACGTAACTCTAAAAAAAACCCTTAGTCGGTTTCTCAATTTATTACCCCCCTTTTTTACCCCAATATTACTAATATTTTGTAATCTCTGTTTCTTTGTTTCAGAACTTCGCGAAACGCGACAACCCGTTCTTAATTTTTGCAAACCACACGGTGTGACCAATTGGTCGGTACGTGTTGGAACTTGCTCTCGTGCTCCCCTTCTGGAAGCATCGGAGCATGCCTTTTGTCTGTCTGTGTCTGTGTCGAGTCAGTCCGCCACTGGGATAACCGACTAAGTTTTTTACGAGTCAGAGAATAATACTGGTGCCGGAGTCGGCCCCAGATGGGGAATGGAAATGTATCACCTCCAGACCAAATCCCAAGAAAAGAAAATTCTACCAACCCCAATCCCACTCCCGGACTTGACCTAACAACGACCTTCATAGTTCACCCACAATCACCATCATACCTTAAGCACACATTCCCTCATCCCATGAAAAAAAAAATCCTTCCTATACCCGATACCCAGCACAAACACTCACGATCCCCAATTGTCATCTTAAAGTGTAATATATATTAATACTCTTGTAATTCTCTTACAGCTTCATTTCACTGGTTTCATTTCATAAGGTATGTAATTTCATTCACGAGGTTAAGAGTCACGAGAGTGACTCCGTAGTCAAACAATAAAGCAGCCCTTTCTCTAGATGAACTAGATTGGCGCTTCTGTCAATTTAGAGATTATGTTACGAAGGGTCAATCTTGTTTTAACTCTCTCTCTTCCCACCGTCACCCAACATCCCATCGCGACTCACGTTGCCGGGACACACTCAATGACATTTCTCCTACCCCTACCCACACGTGTCTGAACACAACTTCGCCGTCATTGCGACATCAACCAGTTACCCCCGAAGCCGCAAGCGAGGGATAACAAGCGTATTACTATATCAAAATAAATTTAGTAATATTTTCCACTGTGCGATAAAGTTATTTTTATTGCTATATCTATCTGCACTGGTATGCACGTGGTCAAAACTCCCAAGCTCATTTAGGCTGGTTGGCCGGTGACGGGGAGATCGGGGTTAAAACCCAAATGGGTGTATCGAGGGTGGTTTTTCTTACATGGTTTCTCACTTATCCTCCACGCAACTAATGTAATTAATATATGGTAACAGCCCGAAGAGGTTGTGAAATGCGGTGAAAACAATAAAGAAGAAACAATATTGTAATAATTCTATATACTAACATGCCTCGATTATGCCATTGTCTAAGAATATATTTTTCACTGTTAGTTAAAAATAATTTCGGCCTATTTAACGTTAGTCATGATGACTCAACAAAGAGAAACTGATGATAATTGTCTTTGGGTATTTTTTTTTTAGGGTTTGATATTATATACATAATATTTTATGTAAAATTATCTTTATTGTAATTAATTTAGATTTGGGTTCGTGTAACATTATCTATCTCCGCTATTGTTAGAATATTTAATTTTTATTTTAGGTCCCGACATTTTTTTTACCTATTTATTTTAGTGAATTAAACTAGCAATACTAGAATAATTGAACCTCTTTAGTATGATTTATAAATATAGGAGATCGGGGGTTTGATCCCAGTCAGGTGTACTGAAAGTGGTTTTCTTAAATGATTTTCCATGCTACCCTCACTTAAATGCGGGTACACCTCCTCTAAATTCAACCTTCCTAAACCCTATCACATTAGTGTAATTAGTACATAGAAATATAGCCCAAACGGGAAGACGCGGTGCAAAAAAAGGGTTAAAAAGTAGAAAATAATTAATAAGTTTTATATTTTTAATATAAAATGATCAAATAAATATAATCATAATAAAGTATGAAATAAAGTAGTTCACGAAATTATTTCCTTCCACTTTCTTTAAGCACGTTTGCAGTAGATTGAATACTATTTTATGTATGGTTGAGATAGCAGAATTACAGCGTCATTGATCTAGTCTAGACAGTGCTAAGACGTCATGCAATAGCTTGTCCAGGAGATTTCAGTAAGATGCCATAAAACTACTTCTTGATCTAGAATAAGAAAATAATGTTATATTTGTAAATATGTCACAGTGGCTCACACCAGTGACTAGACCGAAACCAGTAGATAGAGTAGTGAGGTTTTAACACTTTGGAACTTCCGGCCCTCCCTCCAAGGAAAGGCTGATGTATTTCCTTACAGGGCAAGAGATATTAACTAAATTATAACAGATTAGGGCCGAGAAGCGTAACTACGAGGAAACGTTATAACGATACCAGTTTTTATGATGATACGGATGTGGACGCGTGCATGCCCCACGGTTGGGCAGCAATTATAGTGATGGCGATTTTTTATGATGATACCTTACTGCGTACTTGCCATCACACAGCTATATTATGATCTGATTATATGTAATTCTGTTGAAATTAGTAAAAATTAATGTTTGTACAAGATTTATTTAGTTGATTACACTTCAATAAAATAAAATTGACATTAAAAATGATACAGGTGTTATTTGTTTAACGAAATGACGTGGAGAGCCAAAGCTAGTGCTGTTACAGACTAAGATTTTATCTGGGTTATTATACGCAGAAGCTGTTTATATATGACCTACCCCTTGCTTCTTGGACCCCTTGTCAACAGTGTTAAAACTAACTAATAGGAGAATGCTTGGCAACCTGATGTTGTGAAAGCTAGCTTCCTATTGTGTAAAGACAGTCAGCTCATCACCGGACTCTCAAATAGAACGAAGCCGGTTTTTTAAAGAAAGAACGTTTTAAAACGTATTATATTGAAATTACTTTTGAAAACGCCTGATCATCCATGGATATTAAAACAAAAATTTACATACAGTTCTTTAGAGAAAAAATACACTTCATCCATGACTTTTTAAATAAATGAGAGGGGTCCAAAACAGTACCATTACAACGTTTATGAATTTATTCGGAAAAAAGAATGTAAGATAACTTTTGTGGATTAATCTCAACTGCACACTCAGCAGGGATTTATAGTTAAATGTATATATACATTTGAAGGATTAACCCTCAACTCCCTAACTCTTAAACATGCTATTTAGAACGCTGCCAATGCGCATGTCTGTAAGATTGTTTTGTAAACAAGAATGAACAAATTGGTATATAAAAATTCCTTTACCTATCCACATTATGCAGGTATGGTGTTAAGTTCACCAGCAACAATCACCACCAGTTTGCAAGCATGATGGGACGCAGTTGAATATAGCTATATACCAGTAAGCCCTTGCAAAACTTTCGCACAGTCAACCTCTTCGCCCCCCCCCCCCCTCCCTCCCAAAGATTTAGTATTTTGTTGGGTTGTTGAAATTAAATACTCAGCAAAGTGTATATACAAAATAGCAAAGAGTTTATTTTCGGTAAATGATACAAAAATATTGTTAGGTTTTTCTTTTTAACTTAAAATTTAAACAACGTGTTTTAACGTAAAGTGAGTATACTATGTGAGAAGTCGGTAAAAAATCCTATCCACTGATACCTTATTCATCGGTGTAGGCTTTATATTAGTTGAGAAAAAGGGATGTTGACAACAGAAATAATACACAGGATCGTCACCGCATCTACCCGTGCGGGCCACACGCATACGCACGCGCACGTACACGCACGCACGCGCGCACACACACAAACACACACACACACACCTATATAGAAGTGCAACTGCTAAAATTTTAATCATCGTGTTATTAAAAAAATGTGATCATGGATTTCCAAAGACTTATTTTTACTCCTCAATTTTTTTTCTCACATCTTGAAAAGCTTTGCCTTAGACCCTTCGACAAGTGGGTTAGCTAAGTTATATTATGACTAGCGAAAATTTACAATCAATATATTTTTTATTTCAGATACAAATATATTTCAGGGTGATATTTTTCGGTTATAAAAAGTAGGGTATTTTTAAAATGCAGTTACACTTCCTTCTACAATGCTAGATGTTGTGTATTTAGAAAATTATAATATGTATCTTCCTGTGCACTCGTGTCATTTTGTTGTATACGGCTTTAGTTAAATTCAAATGATAAAGCTAGCTCAAGCTAGGTGTTCATTTCAAAAGACGTTGTTTAATATGATCAAATGCATTCAGTTCCATTATATAAATTTATTAACTTATAATTGGCCCTGTACTATCAAATCTTACGTGTCAGTCACATAGCACTTTTTTATAAAAAATATCAACTTCTATTTCTTATAGAGAAGTATTAGATCAAAAATCAACGATTTGATAGTTGCTCTCGCTTTAGTGCCCAGTTATTACATTAATGCTCGAACTTCGACGTAAATTGTGATTTATATCGATCCTGGACGCATCGGTTGATCGATCTAATCCATTTTCCAACTTGAACTCACCTTGCATCTCAATTTTGATACATTCTCTTCATGTTCTTGCACTTCCATTGTGGACAATTATCATGCATCCCCATATTTTAGTGGGATGTTGAAACCATGCCATTATGCAGGGGGTTAAATAGGGGCAGAGGTGGGGCCAGACAGACTTGCCTTTATTAATTTTTGCAACGACTGGAAGGTGACTGACCGGAGTCGGATTCGGAATCAGCGTGTTCGTTGGGTTGTCAGGTTCGGCACGGCCCATCATGGTGAAAGCAGCCACCATCATCGAATATATGGGCCGCACAAACCAAGACTTCTCACCGGGAACCAACTTTTCTGCCAACAACACACCCGCATTAAGTGTGGTCTAGACTCAAATAATGACGGATGATCGATCATCCTTATTTTGTAGAATTGACCTAGCTTCAAAAATTGAAAGTGAAATCAAGCAAGACGATACCTAGTGACGGGGAAGTTTAACAAATAACGATTATTTATCCATTTGCAACCTTCCACACATAATGATTATTTCAGATTCAGGTATGTTTCTATCAATCTCCTGCTCAGTATTACCAGAGAAGGTACACTTAGTTTACACTGAAAGGTATGCAAACTCACCACAAACTAGTTCCACTTTGGTGTGATTTAAAATTTAGGGTCATAGTGTAATCTGTCAGTGCAAACAAAGTGTACATAATAAAACAGTAGGACAGTTTATAGACAGCGTGATTTTTTTTTTTTTTTTTTGCTGTAGACATTGATAACATTTTACTATATTGTCAATTTTATTTGTAATGCTGATCTAACTCTGTATTATATAGAATGTGTTGGAATCAGGCACGACAGTCAAGCTCACTGGTGTGTGTTTTTCTCTGAAGTATATAGCCCATGTCAGATTCGGGCACGACAATCTAACTACCTGATAGAGTGCACAAGCTCATACTGTTTGAAAAAGGAAAATTGTGATATATATATATATATATATATATATAAAAAAGACAGATAAGCCGGAAACAATATATTTCCAAATAAATCGCAGTTAAGATACAACCAAACGAAACATATGCCTTTGTGCCTCAGGGGGATTTGATCCCAAATCTCCTCTTCACTGACAACCATGACTAGATGATCCTGACATTTAGTCCACGTGCCCACCGATGCGGGTTTCTTGAGATATGGAAATTCTCGCAAGCTGATTTGATGAGAGGCTTTAAGGTAGAAAAAATGTTAACTATATATGTATGGTCTGTTCAACTCTTTTTTACCCTTATTCTTTTCCCAAATGATCAATTAATAGGACTAACCCTTCCCCCCATAATGTAGAAGATACAATTTTATAGAAAACACATTTAAGAAAAATACCCTTAGTACACTCGGCCGGGATTCAAGCCATGAGCTCGGCAAACCCGAGTAAATGAGCTTGACATTTAGACCACATGGGGAAAGAAGAGTTATTTTAAAAGTGTCAAGTAACTTTAATGAAACTATTGGAACCAATTAAAATTAATGTTTATGCCTTTTGTTTTTAAGTTAATCAGGATAAAAAAAATCTATGGCGTGAGCTCAAGATCGAAATATACCGACCAAGCGGCCACCACCATTAGGGATGATAATGTTAACATTTGCGGATAGAGGGTGTCATTTGGTCAGCACAACGAACTTCTCCAGCCGTTAATCTCAGTTTTCTATACCAGATAAATTCTGGAAGTGCCAAGGATCGAACCCGGGACATCTGGGTTTGTAGCCAGGAACTCTGATTACTAGACCACAGTGTTTTAATCAGAATAGATAAATGATACTAAATTACGTAAGATTTTATACAAAACAAGATCTATTCTAACTAAAATAAAATGTTCTGATTGGTTGAAATAGTCATTTTCCGTGTAGAGCTACTTATTATTACTAGCACCGCGTTTTACTACCCATTCGGGTTATACGCACTTACGCTAATGTGTAATGGTGGGTTGATAGTGAGATGGGAATGCCAGGCCTCCACCGTGGTTCGGATTCCACGTTAAACTGTAGGTCCTTCATTTCATCTCACAATCACTCTACCATTACACATTAGCGTAAGTGCGTATAACCCGAACGGGTAGTAAGACGCGGTGCTAATAATAATAATAGTGAGATGAAATGGAGGACCTACAGTTTAACGTGGAATCCGAACCACAGTGGAGGCCTGGCATTCCCCACATTAGAGCTACTTGAGTGTCTCAAGTAACTGCCACACCGCACAAGACACGTGCACGAACAGGAAGGGATTGGCACGTAATATAGTCGGGTTTTTTGTCACCGCATCTTACTAACCGCTTGAGTTTTGCACATTCGTACTAATTTAACTTATGTATTAGGGATGAGGAAGGTTGAATTTAACGGAAATGTATCCGCGATGATGTGGAGGGATAGGATTTTTTTTTTTAGGAAAAAACACCATCAATACACTCGACCGGGATTCTAACCCAAATATCCCAGTCATTGACAGACCAATTAATGCGATAGTGACGCCTTAAAATATATTTTTAAATTTATGATCAACAATTAAAAAAATATAAGACAATTATTATAAATTTAGCTACTGAACTTTTTAACACAATCTTATTATTATTATTATTATTATTAGCACCACGTCTTACTACCCGTTCGGGTTATACGCACTTACGCTAATGTGTAATGGTAGGGTGATTGTGAGATGAAATGAAGGACCTACAGTTTAACGTGGAATCCGAACCACGGTGGAGACCTGGCATTCCTCACATTCACAAGATGTCTTGTCAGAGGTGAAGGAAGGGTTTGGAAATCAGATAAATCTTTGCCGGGACCGAGGATTGAACCCCGGCCGCCAGCACAGAAGTCTGACACCTTACCCCTAGACCACCAGGTCACCTTTAACACAATCTTAATAACCGTTATTTTAATTATATAATCTCACCTTAAAAAACCTATGGTGTGTCTTGACAATTTTAGCACCTTATTCAATGTGCCGTGAGTTGAAAAAGGTTGTAAATCGCTGCAAACCAATCTATCACCGAAGCGGGTTATAATATGTCGATCCTATTCTTAATCCCATATCGTGACGCGTAAGTTAACCATCAACTAAATTTAAATATTATTATTATAAAGTACAAACACTGTTTGGGACCGAAAGCCTCCACGAGGCAGATAAGATTTACCCAGATACGTTTGCGTTTCTTCAAGCCTCTCAACACAATCCGAGGTTTTTTCTTTTAGCACTGGATCACATTAATAATGAGCTTCGAATTAATCGTGTCCCACTTGGTTTCATACCACGTTAGGATGATTAAGACAATTCTACAAAGATTAGGAATGGAACAAACAAAATGTAGAGAAATGGGTGACAAACACATTCAGGGCGCCACCTACACTAAAAGAATATCCGTTATTTCTTATGAGAATGGCAGTTTTGAGACTTCGAAAATATTAAAACCATCACCTATTAGAATGTTTTCGTTGTGAACCCAATAAAAATGACTATTTTGTTTCAGGATTTTCTAGAGGGCTCCGCTAGACAATTTTACCACCCAGCTTCAAATCCCAGTGGTGGGGGTAGGTGGGGGTTCTGAAACTACCCTGACTCACCTTTCTACGCATACCTCCTTCATTGTGGCGTGAACAATAATATAAAATAACCAACCCCTTATTAAATAAGGAATGATTTCTTGTCGTTCGCAACGCGTCTCAGAGCTCTTATAGATCAGCTCCAATATGGTATTGCCCACAGTACGAGGCCAAAACCTAATTAGAAATAGAATGTTTTGGTGAAAAGGTCAAAGTGAAACAATACAATCAAAACAAGGGTATTTTCTTTGTTGTGTCCACTCAGCGCCGACTCCCGATGCACCAGAACCACCGCAAGCAGGTCACTCACTCACTTCCCTTGCGTAGAAACTAGGCCTTGAACTAACGTCACGCCCTACAAACCGTGTGCATGGAACACATTGCTAATGATTCCAACAATTACTCGGCCAAAGCAGTGTACTGGTATGGACGCGTTTGTGGCCTGATTAAAACAAAGATACTTCTTGTTGAGGAATTAATCAAATGAGCGTTGATTGTTATTAGCTTTGTACATTTATAGACATATTTACACGTAAATATGCAGAGATCCGCTTCAGTGGCCGAATGGTCTAAGGCGTCAATATTGTTAAGACTGTCCTGCTGATGACAGGGATATCGGGTTTGAATCTCGGTTGGGTCTACAGAGGGTGATTTTCCTAAATTGTTTCCCATTCACCTTTCACGCAACTGCTGTTATATTAACTCTTAAATGATTCCTTCTTCATCCCTACCATATTAGAGTAGTAAACATATATTTGTGTACCTGAACTGATGGTAAGAAGCGGTGTTAAAAAATTATTTGGTAAATAAATAATTCTCAAAACCAGGCGAAGTATGCTTGGAGTGTCGAAACTTGTTATATAATGCCTATAAATTCTCTAAGAAAGTCGATATAAGGAAATATATTGCCGCAGAAGAGCTCTGACCGACATAATAAGTTTTATTTTTTACACTTAATGAAGTGAAAAAAGTTAATGTAGGGGATAGGTTTTATAAACGGCTACGGAAACTAACTAATAGTACAAATTATTATTTTTATATGTTTTGGGTTCAATGAACTAACTTACTATTGTCTTTAAGTTCTCCAAAGCTGCGATATAATTTTCAGAAAAGTAATAAAATAATTGGGGGAAAAGATTGAAGAGTTCGGACCTAGTCAAACCACTACTTAAAATCAATGGTACGACACAATCGTACATATATGGAACCAACATTTCAAAAATTAGTTACCAGTAAATACTCATAAAAGAATTTTCCTACAAAAATTAGATTAAGATGTTATTTATTAAGTAAACCAATACCCGTATATTCATTTTTCACCAAAAATTTAAAGCTACTTTCGAAAAATTTCGACCTTTAGAACCCAAGTCGTTAGTAAACTACCCTCAATTTTATAGTTAAAATGATTACAATCACGATTTCATCTCAATGACCATTTAACATCTAAATATGAAGTTTCAAGAAAATCCATTAATAAGTTTTGGCTGCAGCCCCGGGGAAAGATAGGTCGAGATTATAAAACCTAATGTTTTGAATTCACAGGCACATAAAAGTCCATCTTAATCATTAGGCCAAGATTGTTTACGATCATATTTTTTTACGCGTAAATTTAAATATTTAGAGAGAGAAATCCTTTATATTATTTCTGTTGTCAAAATCCCTTTTCTCAACTAAAACAAAGCCTAAAGCGACGAATAAGGTATCAGTGGAGAGGATTTTTTTTACAGACTTTTGACATAGAATACATAGTTTACCTTAAAACACATTGTTTAAAATTTAAGTTAAAAGAAAAATCTAACAATATTTTTGTCTCAACTACCGAAAATAAACTCTCTTTTCTATTTTGTGTATACACTTCGCTGAGTATTTAATTTCAACGACCCAATAAGACTCAATCTTTTTTTTGGGGGTGGGGGGTAGGGGTGAGAAGGTTGAATGTGTGAAAGTTTGTCAAGGGTTTCCTGGTAAATAACTAATGCTTTCTCTAGAAGTGATTGTAAATATATTTTTTACGTATATGTACTAATTACACTAATGTGTTAGGGATGAGGAAAGTTGAATTTAGAGAAAGCGTACCCCAATTTGCATGGAGGGATGGTGGTGGAAAAATAAAAATAAAGAGAAAACCACCCTCATTACACACACCTGGGATTCGAACCTCGATCTCCACGTCATCGGTAGTCTATTATTTTACGAAAGTGACGCATTAGACCATGCAGAAACTGAAGCAGATGATTGTATATATAATTTAAAACGATTTTAATGGAATTATTTGAGAATCTGTCTTAAAAATCAGCGGGGGAAATTCATAATATATGCTACGTTTCCTTGATTTATAGTTTTTGTCTGATATGTGCAGCTGCAGATTGTTTTTATCACCTGTAAAAATATTATATGTGAAATTCTAAGGAGTATTGAGCTAAACAAGGCGTCAAATGTTGAAATTATGTTTTAGCTAGAATCTATAAATGTCATAACATGAAATGTGATACACATAATATTTGGTATAGATATCTTCATATGACTTTCCCTCACTGATCATATTGTACGATATTTTAAATACTGTAGGTGACCTGGTGGTCTAGGTGTAAGGTGTCAGACTTCTGTGCTGGGGGTCCGAGGTTCAATCCTCGGTCCGGCACAGATTTATCTAATTACCAAACCCTTCCTTCACCTCTGACAAGACGTGTATTAATCACAACTTGTGAATGTGTGGAATGCCAGGCCTCCACCGTGGTTCGGATCCCACGTTAAACTGTAGGTCCTCCATTTCATCTCACAATCTTACTATCATTACACATTAGCGTAAGTGCGTATATCCCGAACGGGTATTAGACGCGGTGCTAATAATAATTTTAAATACTAGTCCTACGTGCTTCTCAAGCTACGCCTATTGCTACAGATGACGGAGCTTGGAGTTTGTTCCAGTGTAGGTATTTGAACAAGGCAGTGGCTGCAGATAAATCAATGGGGGACGTTACTAATAATAAACACAAACTAAAGGCTGAGCGAGAAGTTTGCAAGCATGATTGATCCAGGATTTGTTCTAGACCAGCTGATCTAGAGCTCAGGTTTCATTAAAATATGTGGTTTTATGTCCATTCTTTAGGTGAATTCTTGTACAAACCTTTAAAATTCACTCTGATCCAGGGGCACCATAGACATTTTTCTAGAAGGTGAAAAGGAGGGCATATGAACTTTGACTAGCTTCTACTAACAGATATAACCTCAAATTTACTTTACAGACGTGATTTTACTTTGTAAATATGAATCCAAATTATCAACATACACACGATAAAGTATCATACTTCGATTAACTGCACACATAAACAACTATTTTGTAGATGACGCAATTATTCAAAGTATGATTTTGTATGTTGTTTTCTATCCAATCTGCGAGTCAAAATTACATTCTATTCTTTTAGATTTGGACCTCTGAAAAGAATTGTTGCATTAGTCATCAATAAAATTAATACCTAAAAATTGAAATTTATAAGTAAATACGCAAAAAAATTAGCGCACAGGCACAAACATTATTATATAATTAATAGGTCAACGCATAGGAAATTAAAAACATTTCGGCTTACAGCCGCTTTTTAATTTTATAAATATAAAACACTAGGATATGAATAATATTTATTGAACTTAAATATACATAATACCCTAGACTATAGCTAATAAGTGCACCCAATGGGAGTTCGAGCCAAACAAACCCTGGCCTCCTGCATGCAATCCGAAGTCTGAGTCAATCCTGGTAGTTGGTTACTTCCAAATAATGTTATTGCATATTTGAGACATTTAAAAAATAAAATACAAAGATTTTTTAAACAAACAAAAGATAGTTTTACAATTTACGTACAATTCGTTTATCCTACTTGATAGACTTGAGTATGGCCCTATCAAAATATAAGATGCGTCAGTTCAATCATAAAAGGTAAGCTTGCTACCATTCAGGGTAAAGTAAGGGTACGCTTATCCAGTTAAATTTTAGTATCGCGTCTTATTGCAAGTTTGGGCTATACTCTTATGTACTAACTATGCTAATTTTTTAGTAATGAGGAAGGTTTCACTTAGAGGAAGTGTATCCGCATTTGTGTGGAGGGAGAGTGGGAAACAGTTTTGAAAAACTACCCAAGTACTCCCTACTAGGATTCTAACCCCAATCTCCCTGTAAATGATAGCCTAGTCTATTGCGAGAGTGACGCCTTAGACCATGCGGCCACCAACGCGGGTTATTATTTAATTAATGTGGCATGTGTGCTTAAAAAATTATCAACCATTTATAAAATGTATTTTAAATAAAGTATCTATATTTGTTAGTAATTGGCAAATCGAGTTTTCACTACTTTGTTGTGAATAAAAAGGTGCATGAAAGATTTCTAGTTTCTGGGATATCTGTAAATATCTGATGATGTTGATATATTGGGGAAAGGGAGTGATAAAGTAGTTATATAATATTTAGATATAGAATTGTACATAACAAATTATACATCGGAACGGTGTACACAAATGTAGTGTTTCATTTTCTGGATGCTGGAGTTCAATTAATGATTGTATGTATAAAGATATTTAAGAAAATATTAACATAATTTTCTGAGGTCATTTTACTGTATTATTAGTATAATATTGTTAATCGCATTTAATACTATATGTAAAGCATATCTGCAGTTAATATGACGCGTATAGATTATATGAAAGTAGTTTAACTTTCGTAATTAATGATTGACTTTCTTACCTTGTTTTACAATATGTCATGTTTCATTCAAATTTATCCATAATAATTCACAATTATTCCATAATGAAGTATTAATATGTTGGAAAACTCGAATTTTATCTTGAAAGAAAAAGTAAGAATGTTAATACAATTATTTTAACTATTTTATTAAATTATTCAAGTCTTTAAATTAATTAAACATTATTTTATCTTTAAGAACCATTTTGAGCTTGCTCTTAGTGCAACAAAGAAATATAAAAAGAAAATGTTTTAGATAGACTCTTTTGTCACACCTTAATTCCGTATGTTTTTTGACCCGTTTCCAAGATATGTAACTCGTTTGGATTTTCAACGTAGCAATATTACATTAATAAATAATTTTATTCTCTGTGTATGAAAATGATGTATAAAATGGGGAAAGTTAGTATCCGGGGGCCTACTTTTGGTCTCAGATTTAAAAAAGAAATGGGGATATACGTTTCCTTGAATGATTTTTTTCCTTGAAAATGTATAAACGACTTTACAGTACCACTTTGCCCCAAAACCAGGATGGGAAAACATAGAGCAGTTCAAGTACCTGGGAAGCATGCTGACAAAGGATGCCTACTGCACCAAGGAGATCACCATGGCCAAGGAAGCTTTCAACAAGAATAGGTTACTGCTGACCAACAATTTGAGTTTGGAACTGATGAAATGCACCATTTGGAGCATCGAACTTCCAACTTCGCCTTTATTTCCAGGAAGTTGTGTTCGGGATTTTTATCACTCAAGAAAAATCCATAGACCATGGTTGGGTTTGAACGCACGAGCATCGGGTCCTGAAGCAAGCGCCTTACCCCAAGACCACCACGGTCGACAAGTTATAACACTAATGCAACTTGTGGAAAACTTATTTAATTTCCCTCTAACAACTTTTTAAGCTACCACAGTTAAAATCGATAGCAATAGAAGGGTACAGGGAAAAAAGGGGGAAAGTCATATAACATATATTTTCCAGGACGACTTTTATATCTCAAATCCTATAAGGACCCTAGCAAATAATAATATTTAAAAATATATAAACTAAAGTGCACTAGAAAGTTCTCATGATTGCCCAACAGATGCAATGACTCAATTCGAGTTAAAATCAGACTCTCTTCCTTTTTTCCCTGTACCCTTAAATTTTAATTGAATATCAATCAGATCGATAGTATAGAATGTCTCACAAAAGTTTAGTATAAGCTATCTCGGAAGTATTAATAGGTAGGCTACCTACATCATGCAATACGAATTCCATCCCACATCTACATGCCTCAACGATCTTCATAATAGCACAAGAAAAGGAAGGCAGACCCAAAGATGAATTGTGTTCTGCTTGAGAAGTGTTTTAGGTGAAACGTTTATTTCAAGTGAAAAGTTCCGCTGCGTTCACTCCCCTTGCTCTGCAAACTGGAAAATACTCATCGTGCCGCTTGGCGGCCATTTTGTTTGTACTAGAGAATCTTGAGAAGGAGCGTGCAGCTGGGCAATTCGATTCCATCGGAGACTCGCAGCGGAAGCTGTCCAAACCTCTCTACTTACAACTTTGGAACCAGTGATTGTATGGCCCACATTTAAACGCGACGTTGCTGATACAAAGTGTAAAATTATTTTTTTCCTCTACAAAAGTGACAGTAATTTAAAGCATGATCATTAATACAACTAAGTAGAATTTATTTTGAAGAAAAATATGGCAATGGACTCATAAACGTCACTCCAAATATCTCGCTATTCAAGAGTTTTCACTACTTGTATGTTTGAATCATTTCATCTTTACAGCGTTCGTTTCAAGTGTGTACGTAAAAATCGATTAATAAAAACTTGCGCTTAAAAAAAAAAGTTGAAGGGAAATTAGTCATCAGTCGAAGGTCGACCTAAATTAGAAGTGCCGTTTTACAAAACGAATAGAACTGAAATTTCGGATTGGATGTTCCGAATGGAAATTGCAAATCAAACTAGTGAATAAACGAATCCTCGCGAGTGGGTGTGCGCGTGCAAGAAGTGGCTAACGCGCCGTCAACATAGGTGGCGCCCAATCTGCCGGCGCCGAGTGCGTCAGTAGTCACAGCAGCTACGTCCCCGGCGCCGGTTCCACAGTTCGCTATTATGTCTCCAAGCCGAGAAATAAGAGGACAACTAAGGACCGGGAGAAATGGGCTCAAGACCATGAACTACGGTAAGAGATCGATCGCTGCCATAAGCAAATGGTTTGTGTCTCTTCCTTCTCATAATTTATGTCCGCTACACAGGACGGTCTCCTTGGGCGCATTCAAACCAAATTATGTTTTTTAGTGTTTAAAAATTATTATTTGAGTCAAATAATCAGAATAATTATTTCTAAATAAAGAAATAACATCTAAATATTTTACCTAATATCAAGAATATTAAAAAAAAAAGATTGATTGAAAATGTAATCACTTTTATAGTTTAAGCTTTGTAGGTGAATCACTTCGATATTTGATTAAAAGTTTCCGAAAGTATTAAGCGAAATGGAAGGGAAGAAGGAATAATATGTTTGCAAACATTAAGGTGGTAAAAAGGGGGTCTTTAATTATGTTTTGTTTATTTGTCTCATTTATATATGTATATATTATTTTTTGGGCCAGTATTTTGGCATCTTATTATTAATTTTGGATCACGCAGAGCATGTAGTATATCTATACGATACTACATAATACATCTGGGACGCAAGTTTTTAAGTCTCGCTTAGGGTGTGTGAAAACCTTGCGCCCACCCTGCCGCTAGATAAGTATGGGGGTGAGGTATGGGGGCAAAAAAAATAAAATTTAAAAATGGAAAAAATGATAAAGAGTTCGGGATCGAACCCAGGCGGTGCTTCTATGATTACAGTACTTGTAAATGGGGTGGTCTCATCTATCACCTTTAGAGAAGTACACTAAGGTTTAGGCTTTTATCCGACCGGTACAATTTCACACTTCACGAAAAGTCTGTTCCCTATTTGTTTTTTCAAATTAGGAGGTAGCATGATTAGTCTCCGTGGCTCTGCCAAGTTATCGGGATTTATATGTTTAAGTTTTTGATTTTTTCTTCTCAAAATTTACATGCTCCATTGGCCAAAACTACATCTAAAACTAAAGCCACGTGAGCATGGTGCGGTAAACCCTGCAAAAAAATTAACATTCTTAGTAATATTTGTAATTTCAACAATTTTCCGCAAAGATTTAAAATAAAGTAACATCGAAAGTGAAAAAGTCTTCACACAAATTGGTTGAATCCAGTGCAAATCATGTTTGTAATAACGTGACCTATATTTCGGTCCCCCGTTTACTTCCTGTTTGGTGAATACGGAAAGTGAGCTAAGAGACGGGGCGAATCTCGGAGGGGAATGGAAGGCAGTATTTTAGAAGCAAAGTTGCTCCGGTTTTATGCATGATTCGGAGCTTATTTGTACCCTTTAGTAAATATAGACTCAAATGTATAATAAAGCACAAATAAAAACAGGCATAAATTAAGTGCAAGTGTGCAAAGGGTGTGATTCCTGAGTATATTCAGAGCCCACTTTAATGCTTTCCCAATCGAACTTTAAAAGGAAAACCAATCAAGATGGTCACGAATACACTTAGGAATGTTGGAACCGGTATTTTATTATCTTGATACGAGTGTTTGTCAGTACATATTCCTGTATTTACTATTAGTACATTTTTTTGCACTGCGTTTTACTACCCGTACGTGTTATATGAAAATATACTAACCACGCTAATATGTTCGGACTGTGTAAGGTTGAATTTAGAGTAAGTGTGCCTGCATTTGTGGAGGCAATGTGGAAAACCCCTTTAGGAAAATCACCCTCAGTACACCTGGTAAAGATTCAAACCTCAATCTCCCTGTAACCGGCAGTCGAGGCTATTTCGATAGTAATGCCTTAGATTATGCGGCCATCGAAGCGGTTTATTAGAGAGAGTCGCTAATAGTCACCACTTAAAATAAAGCGCTCACCTAAAAATATACACAAATTTATAACTGTAAACCTGTAATAAAGGTAAACAATATAAAATAACAACACGCTTCGGTGGCCGCATGGTCTAAGGCACTACATTCACTATAGACTAGACTGTTGAAAACGGGAAAATCAGGGTCCAATCCCGGTCGGGTGAAATGAGGATTGTTTTTTCTAAATGCCTTTCCACTATCCCTTTACACAAATGTGGGTGCACTTCATCTAAACTAAACCTACCTAATCCCAACACATTAGTGTAATTAGTAGATAGGCGCATAATCAGAACCAGTAGTAAGACGAGGTGCTAAAAAATAATTGAAAAAAGACTGCAACAAGAATTTTCTTTCCTAGTTAGCATATTTTTTTCCTTTCTATTGCCATCCCATGGCATTAAAGAGTATAACTAAAAATGTAAAGATAAATAATCAGATCCGAGTGTTATCCATCGAAACATAAAGCACATACATTTGCATGGTGGCGGAGATAATAAATCATCGACTATAAAACATATTTGTTTCAGTAAAAAATTAATAGTTAAGTGATAAAAATAAACTAAAACATATTTCTATAATGTTGCAATTAATGTCATCGGACTTTTGTCATATTTTTATGTGCTTAGGAAGATATTTAGAACTAGCTCAAGATAAGGATAGGGTGTAATGAGGTGGACTAAAAAGAATTAGCTCAAGATAGTATAGGGTGTAATGAAGTGAAATGGACATAACTAACTAAAGATAGGGATAGATGGCGTACTTTTTTAAGTGCAGCAATGAACCTTAGAAGTTCCTAATGCCATAGAGTAAGTAGGTACTATTATTTAATTATGACTACATGGTTTCCCGAAAAAAAAATTGTTAAACAAACAAATGCTATTTTTTTTCTTGCAGAGTTTTTATGATTAATAGAATAAGTAACAAACCCGTAAGTACAAAGATATTTTTTATATGTCTATCTTATCAATAAGACAAGTTTAATGACCCATTAATAAGCATTTCCATAAAAATATATCTGATAGTTACTGGCCTAGTTAGTTAATTGGCTTAGATGTATATTGTATACGAACAGAACCAAGATATTTTGCAAATACTAAGCTTTCTGGATAATATTTGGTTGACCAGAGGCATATTACATTAATATGTGATTGGAAACGTGCTTGTAATATTTTAGTTTAACAATCACTACTTTCAAAATGTAGGACACCGTTCTAGTGGTTAGTTAGATATGCTGTATAAGTCCCTAAAAGCTTCTTCTTCTTAAGTCAACAACCCGAAGGTTGGTTTTATGGTGGGTGATCTCTGTCCATCCTGCGCTAGGAATGCACTCAGCCCATCGGCTTGTTAGTGCTGCCTGCACCATCTGGTAGAAATACCATGTACTAGATAAGTTAAGATATTGTGGGGGTTCACGGTTACCTTCCATATTGAATTTCAATGCACGAACGCGAAAGGGCCTACCAATTTTAACGTGTAAGCTATTTTCACATACATTCACATATTTTACATGACACAATCGACATGGGCTCGACGGTTTTACTTCTCCTACGGAAATTGTGCTAAGGGTTACTATCACTCAAGAAAAATCCATCACCATCAGTTGGGTTTGAACACATGAACATCGGATCCAAAGAAGAGTACTTTACCCCAAATAGTTTGATTTGCCGGTGACGGGGAGTTTGTGATTCGAATCCTGGCCGGTAGTAAGGAGGGTGTTTTTTCTTATATGGTTCCCCAATCTCAGTCCCCGCAAGTGCGGGTAAATTTACTCTAAATTCTACCTTCGTCATACTTTCCCCATTAGCACAGTTAAAATGCGTTTAGCTCGAACTAATAGCAGTGGAAATACAAACAACGAATAATTTTACAAGCCATTTAAAAACTCGCTTCGGTGTTCGAGCGGTCTAAGGTCACTCTTGAAATAGACTGAACCGCCGGGGATATCAGGGTTCGAATCCCGGTCGGGTGTCCTGAGGATCATTTTACACTCTCCCTCTATGGTACACTTACTCTAAATGACACCTTCCTTATTCTTAACACATTTGGGTAGTTAGAGCATAAACAAAAAAACAAACATGTAGTAAGACGTAGTGTTAAAAAAAGTAACAAACATAGCAAATATAAAATTAAATTTAGAGAAATAACAAACACGGCATTATGTTTTTATGTTTTGTTTGTTAAAAAAGAATCTTGAAGGGAATAGGGAACATATTTAAGGCACTAGCAGTTTTTACCACAGCATCAGACCAAATCAATTTAAAAGGATGCCTTAAGGTGAGAGTGTATAGAACACGAGTTTAGGGGAGTGTTTTTTTTTTACAGTTCTTATAGCAAAACATTTTTGTCCAAAATAAATAAAATATTGCTCCAGTATAAATATAGAGTTTAATTTTCTTCTCGCGGTTATATCAAACGTTGTTGAATATCTGTCATGAGCAGAGCAGCATTAGATGAGAAACATTTAAATGTAAATAAATAGTTTGTCATTAAATTCGAAGCCACCCTTGACCGATATTCAGGAACTGTTGAGAGATCTCCATATGGGTAAAATCAAACTTTGTTTCTACTGGAGAAATATTTGCTTTATTTTGACCCTCCCCAAAAAATGTTTTGATATAAAAAAGCTTCAAAAAATACTGACCTTTTTTCGCGTCCCATCCACCTTAAAGTGTATGGTAGCATTATTATAAGTAAAACTACCAACAAAAGAAGAAAGTACTTTGAATCATATGTTTAAATATAACATACACATTTCAAAACACATAAAATTGACATTCGATTTGTTTTAATTTTATATTTCTATAACTTACTGTGCAACACGAGAAAACGAATTTAAAAATCACTGTTTGGCTATGTGGCGTATTTAGAGAAAAACAGGTGGATGAATACTTTCAATTTGGCCTAAGCAATTTTTTCAGATATTGTACCTTTGTGGGTAAAATGTTGTAGGCCTACATGAGCTACCACGGTGAATCAGAAGAATGGTTTTAAGATTTTAGTTTTAATATGCTTTAAAATTATTCACCGTGGTGGCCAGTTATTTTTTTAAATGTTTTTAGCATCGTGTCTTACTAGCCATTCGGACTAAACGCATATGTACTTATTCCGTTAATATGTTATGGATGAGTAAGGTTGAATATAGATGAAGTGTACCCGCACTTGCGTTGAGGCAGAGCGGAAAAAATGTTTAGGAAAAATCAGCCTCTGTTCACCTTACTGGGATTCGAACCCCAATATCTGCGTTATCGACAGTCCAGTCTTTTGCGAGAGTGCAACGCCTTAGAGTTAAGACCATGCGGTCACCTAAGCGGCTGAACTGTTATTTATTAAGAGATTTTCAGATTGTTCCATTATACTTAGCACCATGTCTTACTACCCTTTTGGGTTATACGATTAAATACTAATTACACTAATGGGTTAGGAATTGGGAAGGTTGAATGTAGAGGAAGTGAAACCACATTTGCGTGGAGGGAGAGTCGAAAACCATTTAGGAAAAACCACCCCCAGTTCACCCGAGCTATATTTGAACCTCGATCTCCCCGTCCTCGGCAGTCTAGTTCAACACGAAACTAGCGGGTTAGCTAAGTATGCCACTGAGGCGGGTCAGACTGTTATATCATTTTTATCCACGTATACTGTTATAAAACAAAGGAGGATATTCTCGTTCTAATGAAATAATTCACTCCTACCTTATATATCGGGTAAAGCCAGAACTAGCCCAAATACATGGCCCAAAATGGTTTAAGATCACTCGTAGTAGCTTAGATGTGTGGATATAACAAGAAACAGCTGATTGAGGGGAAAACTCCATAAGTTTACAATGGAAAACTGACTATTTTGACCTCACATTGTCGAACGGCGGAAAATAAAATATAACTCTTAGTACAGGATGTCCCAAAAGTTACTGTGTGGTAAAGAACCACGTACCTCGTAGCAGTTATTCCTATAGCATATGTTGGAAATGTACCCCAGGGCTTAAAGGAATGTCTGGACACACCTTTTAACATCATAGCATATTAAGAAGCATGTCCCAATTGTCTTCAGTCCTATGGGATACATTTACAAACATCTGTTATAGGAAGAATTAACGAGGTACGTAATAATTTACTGTACATTAACTTTTGGGACACAATGTAAATTCGGTATATACAACTGATATCGATCACACCAGCCGAATTTTTTCTACATGAACAATTAGTTTAAGAAAGTATTTACCGAATTAAAAAATAATAATATTTTAAATGTGTTGTTTAATATTTTCACTAATTGAAAACATAAACGAAAAAAAAAACCTAATAATTTTGACTAGCTGATTAAACAACCTAATGTTATGCCTCTAAACATATGACATGTTTAGAGGCATAACATTAGGTTGTTTAAATCAGCTAGTCAAAATTATTAGGTTTTTTTTTTCGTTTATGTTTTCAATTAGTGAAAATATTAAACAACACATTTAAAATATTATTATTTTTTAATTCGGTAAATACTTTCTTAAACTAATTGTTCATGTAGAAAAAATTCGGCTGGTATGATCGATATCAGTTGTATATACCGAATTTACATTGTGTCCCAAAAGTTAATGTACAGTAAATTATTACGTACCTCGTTAATTCTTCCTATAACAGATGTTGTAAATGTATCCCATAGGACTGAAGACAATTGGGACATGCTTCTTCATATGCTATGATGTTAAAAGGTGTGTCCAGACATTCCTTTAAGCCCGTGGGGTACATTTCCAACACCAGCATTGCAATTTGGTATGGGTGCAGCAGACGAAGATGAGATTACCCCTTTATCTGTCTATGGAACTAACCGGGTGGGACCCCATTGGACTGCTTGCTGCACTCAAGAGAATAATGTTGGCGATGAATCCCCTGGAGTGTTTACTGCATTTGTAAAAAAAGGACTTCGTCGATGGCGCGGTCGATTTCCACCACTATACTTTACAGTGAATGAGGTGCTATAAAAAGAGTAGTCAAAGTAGAAAAATCCTAACGAGGTATCAAATCAGATAGGTTTTGGTGAATTTAGTCCCGTATGTATAATTCTGTGTAATTTTAGTAACTGCCCACCAAAAGAACGGTGTAAAATTAGTCCTTGACGCATGTAAGTTGTGCTCTGCGGCTTCTTAGAGTTTTTCAGGAGAGAACACGAGGAGGTGGGCTGCATCATCTTTCAAATGTTTATTTTATCCACTAATACCAGGGATGTGCAAACTTACTTACAGAAGAGCTAAATACAATTTTAAAAAAAGGCGGACAAAGACTTTGATTCATTATTTTTCTTCGACATTTATTAAAAAAAAAAAGATAAACACACATAACAGATTGATAGGAATAAGTTTAAATACATTGAGAATGTATAATAATCATAAATACATCAGTGACCAGTATGTTTTAAATTCGATTAGAAGATTTTTATGATAGGGTGTGAGATCATTGAAACTGTGAGGAGGTGATTATCAAGAGAGAAGAAAGATGCTTATCATTAAGTCGGTTTCTAAGTTGAAAACACATGTTCATAGCCATATATATTTTTAGGCATGATGACAAGTTTGTAAATTTTGATTTTGGCATGGTTTTATAAAAATACAGGGTTGTATTAAAAAAACGCCTGCTTCACAACTCAACACATTTTTATTAATTTTCCCACGGGTTGGATTGAGCACACCGGAGGGCCATAGTTTGCCCATTCCTGACTTACACCATCTTCGTTGTTCAAAATTCCCGCAGAAATCGTTTCATTTAATCAGCGATTTTTCGTCTCAATAAGAATGAATTTGAAAGAAATAGACCTTACAAAGACAAATTCAGTAGTTCTATTGGTACTGAAACCTGCTTTAGTAGTCGAATGATCTTAGGCAGGCATGCCAAACTTGTGGTCCGCGGGCTGCATGTGGCCCGATCGATGATTCTGCACGGCCGGCCATTATTTTGGGAATTCTAGAAAAAATGGTCGGTGCACCAAAATTTTACTCTTTACTAACCAGAGATCGATTTACTAACATTTATAAATATACTCACCAAATATAAGCAAGGTTTGAAAGCAACTAAGTATGGGAACAGTTGTTTTCTCTTATTAAAAAGAACAAACACAAGAGTTATCAAAGCTTATGGACATGCATTTGTCATCAATTATCAAAGTGACTTCAACACACGAAGTCTAACATTCAAACCCTTTATCTAAAATAAGATTTCAAATGCCCGAGAAAAAAATAATTTCTATTTTGTTTATGTAATACTAATTATTCAAAATTAAGGTTTTTTTTGTTTGATTTTTTTGCTTAAGATGGAGACAGCTTTGAATTTTTTGAAATACGGTTCCCTTAGAACTTTCCATTTTCTATGTTGTCTTTGGGCCTGGCGCATATAGGATGAAACAAAACGTTTCGAAACATGAGGAAACGAAACAGCTTGAAACCATTACAGAAAAAACGTTTCAACTAATGAAATCAAATGAAGCCTGATGAAGCAAAAACACAATGAGACAAAAATGTTTCTGTCTGTGCTAAGATAGCTTATGTTGGTGATTTCAACACTGATTAACTTTTCGCTATAATTCCTGAGAATTTTGTTGGGTAGGAGGAATCATCAAATAGGAGGAACTGGGTTCAGCCTATCCATGAAAAAAGTACTGAGTCTTTGGAAAAAAAGTTTCCTGACAATTTTTTTTTAACTTCACTCGAGTAAGTTTATAAAGTAACACAGCACAAACAAAACAAGAATAATCAACCCATCCCAAAATTTTGAAGGAGACCAGCGTCACGCAAACGGAGTGCCCGGCTTTGCACCTGCGCAGTGGCGTATTTTTCATTAAACAAAAACAAAGTGGATGAAACATGAGAGTAGTGAAGACAGCAGCAGGTTTGTTTCAACGTGTCTTACTATGTGTCATCGTGTCTCATCGAGTTTGTTCCATCTTGTGTCAGGAAGTGTGCGGCAACTCATTTAAAAACATGTAGTCGAAATGGAATGACACACGATGAGATCCCATGGTACAAAAATGTTTGGTTTCATTATGTTTCGAAACTTTTGTGTGCACCCGGCCCTAGGATCAAACGAGATTACACGCCTGGTCTAAGGCGTGCCACTTCCAATAAAGGGTAAATGGAGGTTCAAATCCAGATCGATTGTACTGAGATTTTTCTTTCCTAAATGGTTTTCCACTCTCAGCCCCCCCCCCCCCCCCCCCCAATAAATTTGAGGTATTTAGCGTGCAATTTCTGGACCGACTGATTATATGAGCACACGACTTATAAACTAGCTTAAATCTAGAACAGATACAACATTCATCCCCCAGCCGTTAAATGTTCACTGTGAAATGGGAACCACATTTCATGTGAATTTTTCAGCCATGCCAGGAATCGAACCTGGGACTCTTATCTAAGAAGAGAGACATGCTACCGAATGAGCTAAGATGTTAAACTTTCCACTCTTCCTCCACAAAAATGCAGGTATCCTTCCTCTAATTTCAACCTTCCCCATCCCTTATACATTAACACAATTAAATCATATGCGTTTAACGGGTAGTGAGATGCGGTGACCAAAATACCCCCATAAAATATTAAGACAAAGTTTTTTCCTTGCAAAATTTGTTTTAATAATTATATTGCTTGGTTTACTAGGTTAGATTAGGTTAGCTCATAGCTAATTCAGCTTCAGGTAAACGCCAGGATGAACCGTACGAAAACCTTTAGAACAATTGGGGCGAAATGTACACCAGTTCTTTACGGTCGAACTTATTACGGATTCAATTTACAGCGACCCAATCGAGTTTCATCAAAGTGAAACACAATTATTTTCAAGCAGCACACGGAAAGCATAATGACAACATAATTAGATAATGCATGTTAAATAGAATATGATTACTTAACAATTTATCCGGAGTGTCTCGATAATGCACTGGTCCAACAAACACTCAGGTCTAATCATTCTCACATCATGATCTATGACGTCAATTACCAGAGCTACCTCGTCTCATCACGTGAGTATAACATTTACATAGGATGAAGAAGAAATAGCTTCATTTGTTGACTCGAGCTTAGTAGCAATGTCGCGGTGTGGTTGGTTTAACCGAGCACAATAATTTTATTTCAAATACAATATTTTCTCTTCACTTTGCCGCCAAATAGGTTTTCAATGCATGGATGAAGGGCCGGATTTATAGCCGTGGAGCCACCAGAGATGTACAAAATTGATGATTAAACATTAAAAAAATATATTTTTTTTTGACGTTTCAATATTAACATTTTTTCTTTAACTGTTAAAAGATCACTGTTAAATATTTTATTCAAATAAGGAAATTTGGTAATCAAAATACATTAAGTTTATAATTCAATATGTAGCCACTAGATTCGCTGCGATATAAGGGTGTTGTTAACGTTTTGTAAATCACATTCTGAAATATTTGTTTACGAGTTTATAAAAATGTATTGCTATAGTGCCAATTAGACAGATGACACATTTGTGAATTATGGGCAAGGGAGACCGACACAAAACAATAAGTAGTTTATAAAATACTCTTGAAGTATTTAATTACATGTTGTAAATGAGTTAATTTTAATTTTCCTTATTTTTTAATTATATAACTTCACATGGAACATTTTTAAGCTTTTAGGGATATGTTAATAGCATTCACCTAAATTTTGACGTGAAATATATCATTAATAATAAAAAACAACTTTTTAAAAAACACGAAATTTCTGGACTCTCAGCGCTTCGGTAGAAAACTCCTTAAGAACATCTTCAAACTTAACTATTGCTCGCAAACAAATATTTTAACTTTAGATACTATTGATCGCAAAAAAGTCTTAACTTTACTATTGATAAGAAAGAACGTTTCCATACTTTACTATTGATAAGAAAGAACGTTTCCATACTTTACTATTGATAAGAAAGGACGTTTCCATACTAGTGATCGCAAATAACGTTTCCATACCAAATGATCGCAAAGAACGTCTCCATACCTTACTATTGATCGAAAAAATGTTTCCAAACTTTACTAATGATCACAAAGAACGCCTCCAAACTTCAATTTTGTTCGCAGTCGATCGCTGTTTGCCAGAGTAGTTTCAGGAGCACACATCACAGACGAAACAGTTTTAAAAGGGTTAAAAATAAAATGCCATATTTAATAAGATCATTATGATTATTTCCATGAAACAGTGTTTTTCAGCAGGTGTGCCGTAAGCGTCAGCAGGTTTGCAGCAAAAATTAGAAGAAAGATCGAAAAGAAGCTAGGAAAAAACAAATGTAGTGATTATATATTAAATCCGTGATAACATAACTATAAAAATTTAAGATATTGCACTTTTTAAACACTATCTTAACTATCGTTATTTTAATGATAAAAACATCCCCTTTAAAACGCGTTATGTGCCTTGACACTATTGGTGGTTTGTTTAAGTGTACTGCGAGTTGAAAAAAAGGTTTAAAAGCACTACTTTAGACCGACACCTAAGCTTAGACTTTGCATTTAAGTTTTAGTTCGATTCCCAAGAGGTCCTAAAATGTATTCATGTATGATTACTATTTTTACGAGGACGTTGGGCCACGTTTACATGTTATGAACTGCGTTTGGACGGGTATCATTAGTTATTATTGTTATTGTTATTATTATTATTATTATTATTATTATTATTATTAGCACCACGTCTTACTACCCGTTCGGGTTATACGCACTTACGCTAATGTGCACTGGTAGGGTGAATGTGAGATGAAATTGAGGATCTACAGTTTAACGTGGAATCCGAACCACGGTGGGAGGCCTGGCATTCCACACATTCACAAGTTGTGATTAATACACGGTATCGTTAGTCTCAAAATACAGTTGGGCCATAAGTTCCTTCTCGGGAATTGTAAACAAGGCGTATTGGTGTACTAATTCAGCCCCAGCTGTTGTGGCGCTTCATTTAGGATGGTTGTAAATGTTTTTTCAAGCTGAGCGAAAAACAGGAAGTGGTAGATATTGATACACAACAAAATGCTAAGCTAATTAAACCTAGCCTAACCTAGTATAGGGCAAAAAGATTGGTGGGGTTAAATTAATATCCATCCGCAGGGTGTTATAGTCCTCCCGGCCAGTGAACGTGGCCCGACTGTTCTATGCCGTTTTACACATTTCAATACCCATCCGCGATATCTGCATTTAATTTCACGAATGTGATATATATAACTTACATTATGCAACAGCTTTGTGTGTACCTGCTTCAGTGGCCGCATGGTCTAAGGCATCACTCTCGCAATAAAATAGATTGCCGATGACACTGAGATCGGGGTTAGGATTTCGGTCTGGTGTAATGAGGGTGGTTTTTCATAAATGGTTTTCCACACAAATGTGGGTACACTTTCTCTACTTTCAACCTTCATCATCTCTAACTTACTAGCGTAATTAGTATATGCGTATAGCCTGAATAGGTAGTAAAACGGGGTGCTAAAAAAGCCATTGGGGGTACAAAGTTGAAGATAAATTATATCATATCACTGCTGTAGATTACCGGGCAGACGCTTTGAACTGCTGATATTAGTAGTTGGTAAATACATTACAGGAATACAGGTTGCACGTACGTCGTACACTATACAGTGCTAGTCCAATTTATGAGTCGTGTACACAATATAACATTGTATTTCAAGAGAAGTGTTATGTCACAAGTTTTACAAAGATAAAAGAATGCTGATTACTTTTACAAATTACAAACACATAGAATAAGTTAGCAAATTTATGATAATTGGTACTAATAGACCCTTGTGGATAAAAACATGATATGAAAATGTCCTGATATTTTTCTTGTCTATTTACAAGTTAGAGTTATTAACACCCGATATATATTTCTATATAAACTGGACTTCGACTAATCGTGCCTTGTTTGATACACCTCCATGATAAGTGTCAAATCAGGATTCGGAATCAATATTTTTTTAAAACACTGGACTAGACGTTGGATATTCAACAATTTATTTTTTGTATCTTTACAAAAGCTACTAATGATTTGTCTCATCGTTCTTCCAAGCAGCCATAAGAATACCGTCAAGATTAATATGTCCTTATCCACTTCGGTGACCGAATAGTCAAAAGCGCTAATCTCGCAATAGACTTGACTGACGATGATGGGGAGATCGAGTTCGAATATAGGTTGGGTGTAATGAAGGTAGTTTATCAAAAAAGATTTCCCACGCTCCCTTCATGGAAATGCGGATACATTCCCTCTAAATATAACCTTCCTAATCCCAAAACCATTAGCGTGATTAGTAAATAAGCGTATAGCTCGAACGTGTAGCAAGACGTTGTGCTAAAAAAAAATTGTATCTGAGCGCTGTTTCGAAAATCTTTAATAACTGAGGTACCGCTTAATTTTCGTTGACGCCAATTGTTAATCATAGTTAGATAACTACTCGTTTTTCTCATGGGATGTGTTTTATCAAAGTTGATACAGTGAAAATCCGAAAAAAGTGACAGTGAGAAAAACGTCAAGATATAGTGTTTTGTAGTCCCCATTACTAAACAAAATGGCGGAAGTAAATTTTGACTAGCCTCTATGTTAACCGAAAGTCTTAGCTATGTCCATGAGAAATTTAAGCACAATCGGTGTTATAATTTTTGCGTGAAAGCGTTACAACCAAGAAAAAGGCCAAAAAGTAGTGTTTTATAAAAGCCATATTGAAACAAAATGCTGGAAGTAATTTTAAATTAGCCTCTATGTTAAATAAAGGTCCGAGTTATGTCCATACAACATTTCAGCACAGTCGGTGTAGTGGTTTTTGCATGAAAGCGTAACAGACAAAAACCAATTTCTTTTTATGTAGGCCTAAGTCATTATTAGTAAGAAGTGCACTAGCCAGGTGGTATTTAAGTTTCATTCCATTACACCAATATAATGACCGTGAACACTTCCAAAAGCAAATAACCAAGGACATAAAACTGGGGAGTCTCAGGGGTCTGAGCCCCCTTTGGAATTTATGGAACGCCCCCTAGGATATAAAAACCTTATTGAATAAAGGTATAAACACATTTTCTAGAGGACCCCGCTTAGAAAAGTTAGCTTTCCATGCACTTGCAAATACCCTTTTTCTGTAATGATTATTGCGCAACTTTCGAGGATTGTATTTTAACAAATTTGTACAACGGTGTGATGTATTTGGTATAAAGGGATCTATATGTATCAAATAATTTAAAAATTGTTTATATTAATTATGTCCAGGATGAAAATCAGTTGAAAGACGCGACTTTCAAAAGGCGTATACAAAATAATAGGCGATAGTTTCAATAAGGCTTTCCTCCTCATAACAATTTTCCATAATGGAATTTTTCTTCATTAAGGAATTAACATATTTACACAGTAATTATTGATAAAATTTCAATGAGATCAATAAAAGTATAGCCTACCTTAGACATTGTGAAGATACTACTTTTAAAAGTGTTATCGGAATATGACACAAAATCATTTTATTGTTAAATTGTTGGTTAATTGGAAATAGTAATTTAAAAACTCTTGTATTTATATGTAAAGTCTTTGTTCACTAGTCACAATGCAGGTCTTTAAATGCTTGATGAGACTGCACGGTTATACGATTTTAATGGATGTCTGGACTGAATGAGCTATCCAAATCGTTCCAAATAGCACAAGACTGATCTTGAAACTAGTAATAAAGGCCTAACTACTTTTTAACACATTACTCAGAAAAAAAGTATATAATTATATTTATTTGTGTAAGTACGTTAAACACTTAACTTTTGTGGCACTGCGTCTTACTACCAGTTTGGGTTATAAGCTTATTTACTAATTGTGCTAATGTTTGTAAGGATTAGGAAGGTTATATTTAGATGAAGTGTGCCCATATTTGTGTGGAGGTAGAGTGGAAAACCATTTAGGAAACCCCCCTCAATACACCCGACCAAGGTTCGAACCTTGATCTTCCCATCATCAGCAGTCTAGTTTACTGCGAGAATAGCGCCTTAAACCATTCGGCAACCGAAACAGACTTTAAAATATTGAGATAAAAGGTGTTGTTAGAAATCTCTACAATTGTTTTTATATTAAATTATTCTAATAGCTTTTTAAGGTCGTTTGACAATAAGCAACATTATTTAAAACGGTCACGTGTGGTGAATGTTCCTTAATTTATTTGAAATTACAATTTATCTGAAGAAATATTGAGAAATACATGATCACACTAAATTCTCTTAAATGCAAAATTTGTATAGAACTAGGATTTTCTTGACAAATAAAATACAAAACTTTGTCTTAGAATGGCAGAGCTTGAATAGTAAACGACGAAATGAGCTTTAAAAGAGGACAATTTCTTTATATTGGGATAACTAAGTAACGAAAAAGTTTTTTTTTAACAATTAGCATTTCTTATGTCGGGAAATTGTTACAATCGTTACCCGCCTCGTTGGCGTAGTTGGCTAACGCGCTTGTCCTGTTTAGCTCGACTGCTGAGGACGGGGGAGATCGAGGTTCGAATCTCGGTCGGGTGAACTGGGGGTGGTTTTTCCTAAATGGTTTTCCACTCTCCCTCCACGCAAATGCGGGTTCACTTCCTCTACTTCAACCTTCCCAATTCCTAATTCATTAGCGTAATTAGTACTTAAAGCGTATATAACCCGAACGGGTAGTAAGACGTGGTGCTAAATATAAATATAATATGTTACAATCGTTCAAATGAAAATATTAGCTTAAGCACTCTGTATTCCGTGGGCGACCGCCCCCTTAATTTTTCTCAAGGAGAACGGCAACAACAGGTATCGTCACGGGAGCTATTTGTGACTGATGCGTAAAGAAATAACGTCCTTCAAATGGCCGCCACCTCAAGGAACATTTATTTGTGGCCAGTGTTACCAACGGCGGGTTAGTGTCGCTAAATTTAAAAGACGCCCACGAACTAGTTTAAAAATAATTCTTTAGTTGTACAGGACGGAAAAAAAAATTCACCTAACTACCCATTTGGGCTATACGCATACGTATTAATTACTATAGTGTGCTAGAGAGGAGGAAGGTTTAATTTAGAGGAAGTGTACCCGCATTTGCATGGATGCCGATAATTTGTATCAATTAATGGAAAACCACCCTCGGTACACCCAACAAGGATTAGAACCCCAATCTCTCTGTCATCGGCAGTTCAGTCTACCACGAGAGTGACCATGCGGCGAGTATAATTAAAAGCAAAATCTTTAGATAAAACTAGTGATAAAAAACATGATTAAAATCGCACTAGTTTCAATTGATAGTGAAAATATTAAGGTTCTACAAAATTGGGTCTATCAATTTAGGTGGGTTATGATTACATTAAGATGCCTAACTTGACAATGCTTTTAGTGGTAGTGATATAGTGGCTTGTGAGGTTCCAGGGCCCTACGCTTGTAAATTTGAAGCCCAACATGACTGTAGAAGCTATTTGAAGAAGGTTTCTTTCTGAGTAGCACTTTTTGCTATGTATTTCTTGTGAGTTATTATCTAATGCAGGCATGTCAAACTCGCGGCCCTATCCAATATTTTGTGAAGTCTCCGGTCCTTATGAAGAACCAACATTCAATGCAAATCTATTAGTTTTATAAACGTAAAGAATATACAATATTTTATAATGTGATACTTGGGAATTCAGCATAATAGTTTTGGAGAATTCTAGCGTGTAAGGTTGGTGTGTCAAATCCAAACACTTTCTTGAACATGGATAAATCCCAAAAAATGGTTGAATTTGAATACCAAATATGTGCAATGTTTGGCAGCACATATGTATGATAACAACCATTTTCTCACATGAAATGAAAGCAAACATGCGAAAGTGTGCATTTTGATCTACAGCTACTAAATCCAAAATAAATATAGCTTGTTACTATATATTTGGTTAACCTGAGTTTTTAAAATCAAGAGTTGATTACTAGTTCCTCATGTAGTAAAGTAGTCATAACTCGGTGATTTCGTCGGAGAATATTCTGTTTTATTTTAATAGAAAATATTTAATTAGATCATAATACTGAAACCATTATTTATAATGGAAAATTAAATAACATCTTTGTGACATTATATTTGGATATTGTTCCAGAATAAACTTTGTGGTGGTAATAAATGTGTACACAAATGAACCAAATTGAATAGATTTTTTGATAGTAGAAAAACTACCAAAAATGCAAAGAAGCCGTTGTAAAATAAATATTTATTTTAACTAATGCCACTAAACAATATTAAAAGTTTTAATAAAAGCGCTGATTGTTCAAGAATATAGTTTAAATATATTTTTGTCTACAAGTTCTTTGAAATATCAAAAACCTTTGTTCTGGTAGCTTTATTTACTTTTTTATTTAAAGCACTCACTGGTACAAGATGTTTAGAATTTTCATGTATTTTCATTATTTTCATTATTTTCATCCCCCCCCCCCCCTCTTCTTGCAACTAGAAGTTTGGAAGCATGACGCGAGGAAGTGAGTCATGTCAAAGTCAGCAGTAATCGTGCTCTCATTAGCGCTACGGTGGCCTTCACAAAAATACCTTGGAACAACGAGATGAAAAAGCTTCACTGCGTATACGATTTTATAGCAAATATCTTTCTTAACATTTACATTTTTAGCATATATGTGCATTACCAGTTCAATCTGACTTATTCATGTGGGATGAATGTGAACGAACGTGTCTTCTTCACGCTCTGACCATTTCAGATTAGTATTCCTTAACCAACTACACAAACATTCGATGTCAATATGTTTTCAATGTTAATAATCTGGCTACTAAGTTACACAGAGCTAGCCTCTGAAAGTATAGCTAGTTCACTTTTAGTTATAAGAGGAAATGTGTGTGGTCATCCCTTTTATATACTCGTCGTATTTATTCAATGTCCTTTTCACTCGCCACAAACTCTTATCCCGTGATAAAAACGAGCAGTGTTGAATTCGGATATGTTTCACAGGGCTGGTGTTGAGTAAAAATGAGGAAAGTCTCAAATCAAAACCAGGACCATTTTATTTAACTGCCAACTATTTGTTTTAAAGAGGCTCTACTTACCATGTTTATGTTCCAATGGATACTAACCTAATCTATTTGGCATACATTTCAAAATCTTTGCAAACCAAAAATTGCAGTTATATTTGAACTTTTAAACTTTTAGTAAAAATTTATCAATGCGCAAAGCAAGTTACATCTGCTTCTAGATTGACACAGATTTGTTTTTCTTATCAAATACTAAAATATATAGTTTTAGTATGCAAGTAGTACTAGGCTAACACAAAGAATATATACGAGGGCAGATTGATAGGTCATTGTGTCTATTTTAGATTAAAAAAATACCTATTTTAGATTTTTAAAAATACAAGGAGTAGCACATTTTTTTTATTGATGGTTAAAGTGATGATTGACTAATTTTCTACATAACCGCCACACTAATAAGGCATTTATCCCAACGGCTTATCAGTTTGTTTATGACATTTGTCTGGAACTCTGTTGATAGGTCATAGCTATCAATAACCGCACACTTAAGATCGTCATGTGTGAACTTATTATGTGGCCTGAGCAGATGGCCAGACTGACAAGCGTGCGAGCAAGCGCACGATTGGGCGGCCAAACTGGCGAGCGCGTGGTTAGCAGATAGCTCTCTGGCTCAGTGAACTGAGAGTGGTTTTTGACAAGTAATTTATTGTTGTGGTTTTCTCATCCTCTCTTTACGCTTATGGTGATTCTTATTTGTAAAGGCCTACTTTGATTATAATATTGAAGTATTTTAACATATAAGTTTTACATATATGCATAGGTATGGTTTATGATCTTACCAATTAAATTAGGCCGTTAGTAGCAAGTGTGCTAAACCTATCAATAGTAATAAAAATGTCCAATGAGAAATTTTCCTAGCACTCGATGAACCAACATACAATAATATTGCCTAGCGCCTGTAAACTAGACGTACCGGGTCAAATAGAAAAATAGAACCAGTTCTATCTTTCGAGTGCTTGCGCTCAGTCGCTCCAGTATGGCCTCTCATTACAACCAATGTGTTCTATTTTATATTTTAGTCGCTCGCCCAGTCTGGCCGTCCCCTAACCCACTGGGGCTGTAGGGAGGACGCTGTAAAATTGGCCAACCTTGGGGTTGTGATTTTCTGGATTGTGGTGTTTGCAATATATAGTCGAGCGTTTTCGTACAATGAAATCTCATTTTCTATTGCATGTCACAAAAGCTTTCAATGAATATCATCAGCACGTAGAAGAAAAAGGACTCTACGGTATGAAGTGGCGTTGATTGTGGAATGAAGGGGAAGGAAAAAACACAAGATCAGGGCCTGGGCTATCCCGAAAAACTGTAAGCAGAACCTCCGGTGCAGACTGTTCAACAAGGAACCTTTTCGGAGGTGGGGAGACATGTGTTTTCAGAGCATGCTTGGCTGCTTTTACTCGGGGGTGAGGTCTCCGTGAATAAAATGCCTGTTAATGGAGGGCAGAGAGGGAGTGTCTGGGGGGCTTTCAAAGAGACTTGTCATCTGTCGGAATGCGAGCAAGGAAATCATCGCCTTTGTTCTGATATCGCTGCAAATTTTTCAAACCCCTTATCATATGCACCCCTTTGTTGCGGTCTGTCAGCATTTTATCTACCCAAAAAGCAGACATTTTTCTTGAGCATTACATATTTTAAACAATGTCGAACCTATGCCGTATGGAATATAGAACTCCCTTGCGATTTCGTTGATGTGATTATGTGGTTATTATTCAGACCAAAGTATTTAAATAATACTTAAATCATATTTATAGAATACAAATGTGTTAGGACCCACGCTTTGTATTTTTATAAATAAGAAAATATACGGAAATAATTTTAGATTTGGTCTTGTAGGTTAAGTTTCACTACTTGGTCAGTTTGCAAAGTTTGATCTTTGATTGATGCAATAATTGATTTAAATATTGAATAATCAAGAATTATTATACAAGGGAAGGACTACCCTCTCTCATCCCCTGGGTAGTACATTTATTCAATACTGAACGAGTAAACTCTATAATCTGATAAAATTACGCTATCTCCTAAGTCACTTATGATTTGGACTCGGATGTTTCTGACATATATTTTTAGTTTCACCTCGAATTTAATGCGTAATTAACTACAAACATGTTTTATACTACCCTGACTCCAAATACACATAATTTACTTTGCATTGAAGTGTATATTTTGAGCAATTTTCAATTTTAAGTCATATTTCCACAATTTGGGGAGCATAAAGTCATATTTCAATTAAAATTAATGTGCGTAAGTAACTCATATTTCTAATATCTCTCGTGCTTCGAATTTTATATTCCTCCTAATTATCTTTATAATTTATTATTATTTAGAACCGCGTCTTACTACCCGTTCGGGTTGTACGCTTTAAGTACTAATTACGCTAATGGATTGAGAATTAGGAAGGTTGAATTAGAGGAAGTGAACCCGCATTTGCGTGGAGGGAGAGTGGAAAACCATTTAGGAAAAACCACCCCTAGTTCACCCGACCGAGATTCGAACCTCGATCTCCCCGTCCTCAGCAGTCAAGCTCAACACGACTAGCGCGTTACCCAACTACGCCACCGAGGCGGGTATCTTTATAATGTTTCTGTGAATTAGTTCTGAGCTTGTCAGATGAGTAATTAAATGTATGTCGGCTAACTTCTTTTACTGCAAGTTACTTCTTTGATTTGAGGCATATTTTTAGTATTCATTATTACTAACATACATTTTAGGGCATATTTGTTGGTTTTTAGGTCATATATTGGTTATTTTAAGGGCGTATTTGCATGCCTATTTCGCAATTCTTAAGGTCATAAACATTCGAGCCCTACTTATGATCCACTAGACAATCTCTATTTTACACTTGCATGGTTTTTCTTCTGCCCTGGACATCAATAACAACATCTTTGATTGGGTCTCAACGAGTTTGACTATATAAAAGAATAAAGGGAAAATAGTATAACTATTTTTTATAATTTCAGCATACAAACAATATATTCCCGTTTTCGATCGGTGAATTAAAATAACTTAAAATAAATGGTACGGAACTCTGCACGGACTTTCTCGCTCTATTGTTTAAAACTGGAGATATTTACTTAAAACTCATAATATATGTGAAACAAAATAATATACACTTGCAAACCCAAGCACAAATTGTACTATACTTAAGTAAAACTTTATTGAGTCCTGGTTTTAAATTTTATCATTTTATTTTTAAAGAATAAATGTCATTTGTATGTTTGAACCAATAAAAAAAGATAAATATTGGGTCCACAAGGGTCAACACTTCGTATTAAAATTTAGACTTTCGGTTAAAATTTTGGATATTTTATTAGGTGTTGCACATCATGTCATCGCATTGCTAATCAATTCCTCATTTATAACCATTTTGACCAATACAAAAATGTAAATATTGACTATTGAGTCAACCCGCCTTGGTGGCGTAGTCAGCTAATGCGCTAGTCGTGTTGAGCTCGACTTCCGAGGACGGAGAGATCGAGGTTCGAATCTAGGTCGGGTGAACTGGAGGGGGTTCCAAAATGGTTTTTCACTCTCCCTCCACGCAAATGCGGGTTAACTATCTCTAAATTCAACCTTCTTAATTCCTAATCTATTAGCGTAATTAGTACTTAAGCGTATAACCCGAACGGGTAGTAAGACGCGGTGCTAAATAAATAAAATAAAACAAAAACTATTGAGTCTAAATTGGAGATAGATCATTATTTTACAAACATTTCTCTTGAGAGGTTTAAGGATAACCAACATAAGCTTTTTGAGAATCTTACTTATATTTAATTACTCTATGGCATTGGAGAATTATTGTGTTAAAACTTTTAAGAAGCATCTCTAAGACATATTGTTGGTTGTAAACCAAAGCTCACAAAATTGTTTTAATATATTTGCCAATATCTCAGAAACTGTTGGATTTATGAAAATATATTTCATATAAAAGTTTTTTTTATTTTTAATAGTACTAAATAACTTATCATTACAAAATTGTAGTATCTCAAATAGTTGCGGCGATACGGAAATTTCCGCTACTGTTAAGTACCCTAAAAGTCATTTTCATGGTAAATGAAAATATTCAGTTTATAATCTTAATCAACGCCAAGATACGAATTTTAATCAAACTAGTTAGGGCTGATTTTGAGGAAATCGATTTTTTCTCTTTTCGCCCTTTATTAAACTACTCTTAATTTCAAGTTTAAACAGACACACAGACAGAAGGCATTGTAAAAACAACTTTTTTGGGTTCGACGGGGGAGGAGGGGGGAGGCATGAAATGTCAACATCCATCAACATTTCACGAAAATTTTTTTTTTTACGGTCGCAATACTTAACCTTAAGTGTTCGAAAAGTTAAGAAATATATATATATTTGCGTATAGCTTGAAAGTTATTGATTTTATAAAACTATGCTTAGCATTTTTCTCTTTTTGCCCTTTAGTAAACCATCTTTAATTTTAGGTTTGGATATCCAATTCCAAAAACGCCTCGGGGAAATCCTATGAAAACCTTAGATACCAAGTTTTAGCCCGATCGGTAAAATAGTTTAGGCTCTAGTCGGAGGTAAAGACGGACAGACGGAAATTTAAAAACCACTTTTTCGGATTCAGTGTGTCATGAAACGTCGAGATTCATCAAAATCTCGAGTTCAATTTTTTTTTAAGATCACAATACTTTCTTTACCTGTAAGATAGCGAAGAAGTAAAAATCAAATGTCTGAAATCAGTAGATATTGAACAGGGATCCATAACTGAAATGAATAATTAATTATTCATGTTGTCTTTACCCATAGGTCGTGTTTTGTTTTTCTTTGAGTTTCTTCTTTATTAATGTGCAAGTTTCAGTGCGCATAGATGTTATTAATCCTCGAAATAGTTTCTAACGTCACCAACTTATGGCCTATCACACGAAACTTCTAAAGTGATAAATAAAGATACAACGAATTATTAAAAACCTTTATGGACATTTGTGTTGAGTATATTTAAGCTACAATAATAAAAGAATGGTGGTAGTTTATATTTTAACTTAAAAATACTACCTTGAAGATATAATATTATAATTTTTTGTACTATAAGCAGCATTATAAATCAGCTTTCAGTACCGCTATCTGCGTTCATGATGATGAAAGTTCTTGAACCTCACTTCAATAAGTCTATAGTTGAAAAAAGTTATTTAAAATGTGTTCCTACACATCACTGAAAATATGTCATACGGTCCACACCTAACTGTTTTTCTTACAAAAGTTCAAGTTTATCATCTGTAAATGTAACAATTCCTATGGATATGCTTGCTATTTAATTTGCGATACTCAAAGCTTTGAGTGCTTTTCTCAATTATTGAAGTTCACAAATGAAAGCAATTTACATTATTTAAATTAAGAGAATGTTGTTTATACGAACGAACCAGAGTAAGTTTTAGAAGACTTTGATGAGGAAAATAGTGATTTCAAACTCATCCAAAGTTAATACTTATATTGTACTCGTAAGATGTTTGTAACAGTTTGTTTAGCACAACGTCTTACTACCCGGTCGGGCTATACGCTAACGGGTTGTTGATTATAAGTTTTAATAAATACAATAAAATATGTTTATCGGTTTTTTTACTATCATAAGATTTTGTAGCTATTTGTTAAAATAAAAAGGATGCCCATTTGGGAATTTCTTGATTATAGACAATGTACACACTAATTAAGGTGGGGTGGAAGGGAAGGCGAGTTAAGGACAGTAATTTTGCAATTTTTGTATGATGACCATTTTTTGGTCAAAGTAATTAAAAAAATTCTCCAGTAGAAACGAGAAGGCCTATAGCTATTTTGAATATATATTAAAGGTGTACTGAAATTTCATGAAAACTTTTTATCTTCATTTAAAAAGTTTGTCATCTAATGCCGCCATGCTTATGACAGATATTAAACAAATGTTGATATGACTACGTAAAGAAAATTAAACTACTGTATATTTGTACTGAAGTATTTTTTTAAAATTTATTTAATTCAAAACAGTTATGCTATAAAACTTGCAAAAATACTGCCCTGAGCTCGCCTTCCCTTCCACCCCACCTTAACAGTTTCAAGGTTTATTGATATTTGAGTACAAAATGAACCAAAATCCCAACTAATTATTTCTACCAACTATTCCCGCTTCAAGAAAATAAATTAATACATATTTACAGTGTATCATTTTGTATATATTGCTGAAATATTTAATGAGTAACTAAAATACCGGAAATCCAGATGTAACAATCCTCCGATAAAAGCCATTTATAATAATCTTAATTGCCACTCCGATGATCTTGAAAGGACGCAAGCAATTTTACCTTAACTGATTACACTATGACCCTATCCTCTGATCAAATTTCAAAGAATAGTAAACACTTGTGTCATCCCTGACCGGTTTCAGGAATGAGATAAAATTAAATGTGATTTAGTCATGGACCAGAAAAACACCACTCCCAACCGTTATCACACATATCGTCCCAGGGTATGCTCATGGAGACTGGTCCAGTTCAATTAAAACCACAATTAAAAGGAAATATATCTAAGTTTTTTATCAAGTCAAAACCAATATTTTTTGCTGAAAGTAATATTTTTTAACGGAACTCAAAAACACAGAGAATTAAAACATCATAACTGGATGATAAATTAAACATTTTAAATAGGATAATCTATTATTTTTAATACTCGCACATTGTTAAACATATCAGTGTTAATGGCATTTCTATTTAGTTTTTGATCCGAAAAAATAAGTTTTATGTAAAAGTGTTACTTCGCACAATATTTTCAAGATTGCGAGTGTATAAATATGCTTGTATTATCTTACTGTATACCCCTACATTTCATAACGTAAATTTGATTTGATACTTTATAATTATACCAATTATTCAATTTTTGGAGTTTGCTTTACAAGAATAGAAAAAAAATTGAAAATTTCTAATTACATTTTAACTGTATCAGAACTTATCTGGTATGAGGATGGTAGGAAGATTTTATTTTTTTGGAAAAAGGCTCCAGTTAAACGGTAGGGACCTACCACCAGTTTACTTTGTCATAAAAGACATTATTGGAGCGGTCGTCTCTGCAATATTTTATTATTTTCTATTCACTTTTATTATTTCTTAGCGTTTACTTTATTCAAAGTAAACTGTGATCCGGGCGATATTTTTGATAAGTTTTATAATTTTATAATACCTATTCACACACATAGGGTCTACTTGGATGGTAACATGGCAATGCTTTTTTTCGGTAATATTTTTTTCTTTCTCTTACACCGCTCGGGTTATACGCCTATGTACTAATTACACTAATGTGTTAGGAATTAGGAAGGTTTAATTTAAAAGTGCACCCGAATTTGCGTGAAGGAATAGTGGAAAACTATTTAGGAAAAAAATACCTTAGTGAACCCGACTGGGATCGAACCCCACCCAATCTCCCAGTCTTCGGTAGTATAGTATATTGCGATACTAGAGCCTTAGACCATGCTGCCACCGGAGAGGGTACCTAATACATTTTTGTTATATTCATAATATATTCTTTGCATTTGAAAAAAAATCATAAAAAATAATAATTTTTAAGGGAGCATTATTAGATGTTGGGGCTTATTTTAAATATTGTATAGCTTTTCATGGCATTGAAGCTTCGAGCTTACTCCCTTTAATACCAACACACTATAGAAACAGGATCCCCTCCTCTATCACACTTCTGTTTGCTGGAATCATTTCTACAGCCTTGTTTCAAAATCACTACCTACTATAATTAACAAATAAGGCTCTAATAGGCCAATAGTTTGACTTCCATATCCAAGCCAACCATATATTGAAATTAATAGGGCAGAATCTAAATGAAAGCTTATCCGCATTTCCGTAGTGTATTGGAAATCATGTATGGGAAACCATCTCGGAACGTGAGGCCGGAACTCAACCCCCGACTTTACCGTCACCGGGAAGCCAGACAATAACAGACTGACGCCTTTGTTCACATGCCTACCAGTCCAGGTTTCCCACGAGTTGGTGTGCGATTGTTTTGCTAGCACTTCATACCCGACATTCCAAATAACAGAAAGACACTGGCATATTCAATAGCTCCAATAACAGGAAGATATTCACGTAATACATAACTCCAATACCAGGAAGATACTTGCATTTCAATAGCTATAATAACAGGAAGACACTTGCATATTCAATATCCAAAGTAACAGGAAGACAATTTAATAGTCAATATCCAAAATAACAGGAAGACAATTTAATAATCAATATCCAAAATAATAGGAAGACACTTTTATATTTAATAGTTCTAATATATATAATATATATATATATATTATTAGCACCACGTCTTACTACCCGTTCGGGTTATACGCACTTACGCTAATGTGTAGTGGTAGGGTGATTGTGAGATGAAATGAAGGACCTACAGTTTAACGTGGAATCCGAACCACGGTGGAGACCTGGCATTCCTCACATTCACAAGATATCTTGTCAGAGGTGAAGGAAGGGCTTGGTAATCAGATAAATCTTTGCCGGGACCGAGGATTGAACCCCGGCCGCCAGCATAGAAGTCTGACACCTTACCCCTAGACCACCAGGTCACCCCAATATAGTTCTAATAACATGAAAGTTTAGTAAACTATGGCTTAAATAGCGTGATACTAATATTGTATCGCCAAAGAGCAAGGAGAAAGTTTCATCTTGTGTAGCCCAAATAGAATGGAAATGTTTCCTATTTTATAGCTAAAATCGAATGTAGAAAGTGTAAATATCATAGTCCAAACAGTATGGAGACAAGTCTCATAGTTTTTTCTTCTTTTTATCACCGCGTCTTAACATCCGTTCGGGTTATAAGCCTTGTACTAATTATGCCAATGATTAGGGATGAATAGGTTGAAATTAGAGGAAATGTACCCGCATTAGCATGGAGGGAAAGTGGAAAACCATTTAGAAAACTCCTAACTTAGTACATTCGACCAATATTCTAACCCCTATCTCCCCAACATCGGCAGTCCAGTCTTTCATGAGAGTGACGCCTTAGACCATGCAGCCACTGAAGCGGGTAAAATAATACTTCATTTCTATGGAAACGTATGGACCCACCAAGGTAAATGTTTGTCAAACGTCAGCATTTAAAAAGAGTGGCGTGCTTAATTCGATGGGGGAGCTGAAAAGTATTTAATCTGAATAGTATCCATTAAGGATTTTTATTATATGTTGATGGTTGTAGAAAAATCGGTATTGATGCCATTTAGGATTTTGTTTTAAGGGTATATGACCCAAAATTAAAAATATGATAATATATATATTAGTAGGTCTTCTTAAACCAAACTTAGATCAGTATAGTAAATAAAAATTAAATGTATATTTTAAGCACAGTGTTTACTTAAAGTGTTAAATTTTGGAATAATATGCAACAATTTTTAGAAAAACCAAATGATGCAAAGAGTTCATATTTGGAATGTTAAAAGTAAATGAGGAGATTTATCAATTTAAATAGATATTATTTGAATGAACCTTCAATTAATTGCGTAAATATTTGCCAAATAAATATAATATTCAATTAATTATTTTGTATACTTAAACCTGTGTAATAAATGGGGGAAGCAAATCAATTAAAGCCGGCTTCTTTTAACTTTATAATGGTACTTCATTTACATTAATATTCAATCTGAAACACATGAAAACTAATACGAGCTGAGGAGCTTCATATTTTCCCCCCAAATTTTGAAAAAATATTTGATACAACCCCACAATAGCCGAAACAGAACGGCCTGGTCAGAGTAGAGCAGACAACTCATCCCTTCTCACTCCAAGTCACTAGCTGTCTGTCCTTGAAACCATAAATCTGTCACTAGTGGGTTTGGCTTGTTTGTACAGGTTATCGCCCTGACCCATCACCATCTCACCATCTCTCTTTAGGAATTGTCACCTGGCTCTCCGCCGTTTTCAAGTCAGTGTGGCAAGTGCGACATTGCTGAAAGGATTATTTTCACTGAGGCTGAATGTAATTGCATTTAATGTCTTTAGGGATGCGTAAAGTGTACTAATAGTGGAAACAACATTTTTATTATTTAAAAAAAAGGCCCCACAAAAGTTTAAAGATGGCAGAAGATGTATAAATGGCAAAAGGAATAGGCATTCCAAGGCAATGAAACGCTTTTACGAAGAAATTCAGAAAGCCCAAACCGCTAATAAGTTGGTGAAATTACTTCAAACCTATATTATGTTATTGAACTAATAATTAACTTCTTTGAACATTATTTTGAAATCTCGAACCAAATCTGGAACCTCCAACTTAGCACGTCAATATCTTACCACTAAGCTATCTAGGCCTAATCCTGTGTTAGGACCATTTATCGCTCATATTTTAAGGGTAAGTCGGTAATGGATGTGTAAAATCGTCAGCCATTTAATAACAGTCCGAAACACACCCCATCGTTGATCCAGGGTAGATTTATGCTGCCGATTGAATAATTTGTATTCATTTTAAATGATATCTTTGATAAAACTTGTAGTAAATAATTATGATCTATAATATAATATTACAGCTATTAAGGAGCCATGATCTGCCACACGTCTTTCACCAACTCTGTTTTAAAGAATGACTGATAAGTACTTCTTAGCGTTGTACAAATACTGGGTAGGTAGCTCACTGGCGAAACTTTGGTGCGCCAAACACAAGGGTCCGGGTTCGATTACCATGTACACTACAACAATCATTTTCAATTATATTGAGAAAAAATTAAGTGCGCCCTTGTGAACGGAATTATCTGTTTCAAAATATTAATTTCATGAATTGTTATAAAATTATTATTTAGTCCTTTATAATGAAGAATGAAGAATTATTTCATCTCTTAGTGGCTCTATTCTCCATATATTTTATGCTCGCAGATTTCAATTTTAATGTTAAGAACATATTTAACTAAGAATTAACAAAATATATTTTAAATAAATGAATATTCTACCTTCCTTAACCTCAAAATACTCAACTATTAAACGTTGTAAAATGCTTTCAATTACCAACTGTTCGATTTTTATGTCTTGAATATCTTACAATTAAAGAGAAATCTTAGTATTATAAAATGTATATTGGTTTTTAATAGTTATTATACAAATAATTGTCTGCGTTAAACATTTAACACTGCCAATTGGACAATGTAATTGAACTAAATGTATTTGGAGAGTAAATATGATTAAGCTTTTAACCGTTGACGGACACATGTTTACCTATGATCGGGATGATTCTTAGGCTTGCTACATACTACACTTGTATTCTTGGTACTTGGTTCAATATTCGTCTTGCTCGTAGTCATTCGTAACACAATGTGAGTAAAAAAAAAAAATTATAGCGGGTGTAGGGGATGACAAGACGAGTACTTCCAAGCAATGAAACTTGGGGAAGCGACGTCAAAGTTGGCGCTATATACATCTGGGGTTAGGCAACACATTCAGCACGCCACTTAAACCAAGAGTGGCATCACTACCTCTCCCTCCCTTGATTCAGCAATTCCTTACAGGTACTTGTTATCAGCAAGGCTGAGGAGTCGGTACACCAAGCCTTCAACGCAGACGCCTCTATTTTTCTACTGTCCGATTTGGACTTCTTCATAAATGAGTAATGTATATTAATTAGTAATAACAAAGCTATTGCAGCTAAATGCTCCAACACAAATTATTCATGAGAATCTTACTTGGCATTATGAATGTATATCTAAATAAAGTCAGTCCAAATTATAAAATGTATTTGTCTTAAGTAATAAAAAAGTATAAAATTAAAATGTGTGTTTACCATGTATTGTAATAATATTATAAGTTTTTAGTTAGAAAATAGAGTTGGTAATTTTATACCAACGCTGACTCCACAGTCCTGATTGTCAGGCAATTCAATGCCTGATATTAATCATAATTTACACCACACTCCACTTGCTATGTGGACATAGCGCCAACTTTAACGTATCGTTGCGCCACCATTTGGGATAGGCGACGCCAAGTTCATTACGCAGCAAGACTTGTCTCGTCACCCCCTACAACCTGAATAATTTTTAACTAGATATCTGAAGGACCTTGTATATTTGACAACTGAGCCCTTAACTATTCACGAATACAGACGAACAAGCGAATCATGAATTACGAACCACGAATAATTCACGCATAATCTGTAGCCAGTTTTACTCATACTCATACATAAGAACATGACCCGCCTCGGTGGCGTAGTTGGCTAACGCGCTTGTGTTGAGCTCGACTGCTGAGGATGGGGAGATCGAGGTTCGAATCTCAGTCGGGTGAACTGGGGGTGGTTTTTTCCTAAATGGTTTTCCACTTTCCCTCCACGCAAATACAGGTTCACTTCCTCTAATTCAACCTTCCCAATTCCCAATCCATTAGCGTAATCAGTACTTAAAGCGTATAACCCGAACGGGTAGTAAGACGCGGTAATAATAATAATAATAATAATAATAATAATAATAATCAACTAACTAGATCAAGATTTTTTTCTTCTATTTAAATGTATCTAATCAGTTGGGTGTTCACCTTGTTTTCACCTCCAACCACCCACCACCAACCCTGAACCAAATCAAGCTTTTCAAACATAAGTTTGAATAAATTGCTTTTACCAATCACACTCAATAAAGAGTTATGATATTGTGATAAAATCAATATAAGTCTACCACCCATATTCTCACAGAAATAAAAGAGTTAAAACAACATATATCATACTAAAGGAAGTGTAATAAGTCCCCTTATGAAAATATCTTCAATGCGTCGATTTAATCGGACAGGTTCAAGTCTACGAGATAAGCCACAGTTTTTACGGCAAATAAGTCCTTATAAATAAACTTGGTTTTAAAATCAGGTACATCTCGGTACAGCTCGCTATTAATTTCGCACAATAAATACTAATTTATTATTTTAGGCACGAAAATAACCTTATGAAAATTACAGTTTTTTGTTGTGCCACAAATTACAAGCCTTCCAGGCTATATGAACTTAATTTAAATACACTAGTAGAGTACGGGATGAGAAAGGTAGAATTTAGACAAAATATAGCCGCATTTGCGTGGAAGTTTGTAGAATTGTTTAGGGGAAAAAACATTTTTTTATACCTGAATGGCATTAGAGCCTCGACCACAAACCAGACTAAACGATTTTGAAGCTTATTCAGCTTGCCTAGTTATGGGGGCAATAATGTAATAAATAGCAAACTGGTTAGTCGAATGGTTTAAGGTGTCACTCTCACAATAGACTAGCCTGCTTATGACGAGGATATCATGGTTCAAATCCCACTTGGGTGTACTTAGAACAGTTTTTCCTAAATTGTTTTCCTGCCTCCCACCTCGCTAATGAAAGTACACTTCCTCTAAGTTCAACCTTATCATAGAAACGTAATTAGTGCATTTGTGTATAGCCCGAGAGGGGGTTAAGACGGGTGATACATTAAAAAAGGGGTATTTTCCACCAAGCCGTTATGCAATATTTTTCCAATACCAATATTGGTTGGTTGAAATTGACTTATTCTCCAATCCGTTTCAGCACTAGGAAATGTCCGTTTTTCCAACAGTGAATAATGTTTTGAAATAAACTATTTGACGTGATAATTGTTAAAAAATAAAGTAATTGCAAATCTTTAAAATGTCTGCACAAGGTCAATCATCTTTTCCCTTTCTATGCTATAAAATAACTTCACATTGACTCACTGATACAAATAATAAAATACAATATTAGGGTTATAAGCGCTTGCGATGTTGTACCATGGAGATTGTCTGAATTCATTGTATAATTAAATGCTTCTTGAATTTAAATATTATTGCTACTAACATTTTTAGCCACACGAAAGTGTTTTCTACAGTAATTTAAAGCGCCATTGTCTATTCTCGTTGTTCCAAGCCGGAATTACCTTCCCTCGTCTTCAACGCCAGGTCCACAGGAAATGACGTAGTGTCGCTGCTGGTGCTACCTATAGTTGTTTACGCTCGGCTGAGCTGGGGAAGGATGAGAGTTATGTATCCAGTCCAAACAAATACTTACTGGCAGTGGTGCAAGGTGGATTGATATGTTCTAATAGAATGTGTATCGGTGATTGGCAGCTGTGTAAGAAAAACTTTGTGATATAGTAGGTTACTAAGAGTACCAACAGACCAAGACTTCCTCAACTTTTCTTGCTGTATTAGTCGAAAGGTAATTTTTAAACTTTAGCTACATAATATGTATAATTTGTGAATATTTTAATACCAATGTAAATTATATTGTGTTATAATATGTTACTTAACTGTTAACCAAACCAACATTATTTACAGATGTGTATTTGATTTTGTACCCTTTTTTGAAAGTCCGTTAACATAGCCTTATTGTTTGTTTTAATGCATGTTTAATTATTGTTATGTATAACAATTGAGTGAAACTGAAATTTTATCAATCTAATCAGTAAGGGTATGGATGAAAGCGAAAGTTAATATTTACAATATCAGACAGCTTGAATTATATTTATAATATAGTTTATAGTAACAACAAACTAATTTAAATCCCAACATTTAGTTGGTAAACTTTTTTAAATTAAAATAAATAATAACATAAATAATTTAATTTATAAAAAGATTACCAAAAGCAAGCTAATGTTTTTAAAAGACACAAAACTGTAATTTACAAAGTGATAACATTTTTATTTTAGTTTATAGAAATTACTCAATTAATACAAACAATTTTTAAAATGTGTATGTTTAATCAAACTCAGCATTTGAGTTCTTAGGTCCAAATTTTTCGTCTATTCATTTACGCATCAACATTATGTTATCAAACCAATCATTTTCTTATAAAGTTATTTCCAAAACTCATTAATACTTTTTTGACTAAAAGTGAGAAAGTTTAAATTTCTTTTTTCTAGTTTTTACGGGATAAAAAGTCTCTACAATAATAATAATTATGATTAGCACCACGTCTTCCTACCAGTTCGGGTTTTACGCTCTTACGCTAATGTGTAATGGTAGGATAATTGTGAGATGAAATGGAGGACCTACAGTTTAACGTGGGATCCGAACCACGGTGGAGGCCTGGCATTCCTCACATTCACAAGATGTCTTGTCAGAGGTGAAGGAAGGGTTTGACAATCAGATAAATCTGTGCCGGACCTGAGGATTGAGCCCCGCCCCCAAGCATAGAAGTCCGACACCTTACCCCTAGACCACCAGGTCTACAATAATTAACTGTGGACTACGCTGAACACAATATTTCCCAGATTCAAAGTTTCTGTCTAAAAAACACGTCCAAATTTTGGGGGGAAGTAGGGCTCGAGATATATATGGTGCGATGTTGTTTTTTCCCCGGCACGCCTTAATTCATTTCCGTGGTAACTGCATTTAATTACGTTAACGGTACAGGTATAACTTAGAAAAAATGTATTCACATTTTTGTAAAGATAGAGTGAACTCCACTTCTCCCCAGTAAACTAGACTAGAAGAAATTACGTTTAGTTCGCATGCCTACCGATGCGGGTTGCTATGGTAATTAATTACTGTAGAATCAATTATTTATTTAAAAAATCATTGCATAAAAGATTAATCAATGTAGTTGCCAACAAATTATATTTTATAAATAAATAATTATATTTCATCAAAATATACAATAGAATCTTCGTTTCAAAGAACAATAATGCTAGTATGGACTGCAATGATCTATAGTATATACTGTTGCCCAAAAAGATGACCTGAGATAAATCTGCTAACGAGCACTTAAGAATTTAATTCTGACGATCGGAACGATTTAATAGCGGTTACCGAGCGGTCTGTTTTATGACAAGACTCTCATTGCAGCTGTTTGCTGTTGGAGAGGTCTAGTGCAGTGAAGAGGACTTTCTGCGTTGGTGTTTCGCCCTCCCTTTTACACACAAATGCACACACATTTCCAATAGGTTATTGTTCTCCTCATCATTTATTCAAATAGCCATCGCACAACTTACTAGAGATAAACTATAAAATACTATCGATATGACAAAGTACACACTTTTCAATATTTTATGGAAATTGTTAAATGTTTGTGATTTTTAAATATTCAAGTTTTAACTACTGTCTTGCTCCACAACTTTACAATAAAAGATTCACGGAGGTTCCTTAGAGAAGGAAGAATTAAGGTTGGAACAGACCTGTCTTTATCGCATCGTGTCGGCACGATACGTATTTCATTGGCGGACATTTGTCCATAAAGCATCGAATTGTCCCAGTTCTACATTATTTTGTGCGTAAATGGGGAGCAACTTAAATCGATCATATTTTTAGAGACGTTGCGCAGCGATGCTAGCCGATGAGATACGCCATAATGTGCACCTACCTTTATTTAAAGTAGTTAAATAATGTACAAAGCGTAAACAACTCTGCGTGTAGTTTACGTCACAGATAAAGTGGTTAAAAACACATTCACTATTGTGTCATCTTTTTCTTCTTACGCTTTAATGCCAATACGAGTCATCAGTACGTTAAAGTATCTAGCCTCAAACTACATTAAAAAAAGAGTGGATTTTAAGAGAGAGAGCGATAACTAGAAAACAGACTCAGATTCATTACACTACGGACTCACAGCAGTCAACACAAGGGGGAAAATAAGTGTCAAGTCTTGTCTGATTTGAGCTGCCTGTGACGCAGAGATCAAGGTTCAAATTCCAGTCAAGTATACTAAGTTTTTTTTTTACTAAAAGGTTTTCCACTTTCTCTCCACGCAGATGCCTCTACAATTCCTCTAAATTTTACCTTACTCATCTCAATTCCATTAGTGTAAATGTGCAAAGAGCCCGTAAGATTAAGAAGCTGTTCAGAATAAAAACAGATATTTGGGTTAACCGATACTAAGAAGAGATGCCTTGGGTTTATTCCGGGTGGCACCCAAAATCGACTAGCTGCATTTAAGTTACGTGATCATCCAGAGATTCTATAACATGTTCTGTGTTCAAACTTACGTTATCATCCGTGACTCAAAGATAATTTTATTCATGTACAGTACGTAAAAATATCCTTAAAAATAAGCTTAATTTTTAGGACTCTTTTGGTTTGTTCTAAATAGATATAATCTATTTAAAAATTAATTTGTTGTGGTATCGACACATTCGATTAAATCACATTAATAATTTTAACAGAACCATCACCTTTAACAATAAAAGGTATCCAAATCACTGTCTCTAATTTCTCAAAGGCTCTCACATCTTTGTTTTTATAAGATAGTCAAGATTTATGTCCATCCCCAACCCTAAAAACCCATTAAACCTCAAAAAATGTTTAACACTCCAGTGGTTTTGCTGGGCTCGTATTCTATGCATGTCTACCAAAACGATGAAACTTGCTAAACCCCGAACTACACGATTACTTTCAAATAGAGCTGGGCAGATTTAATGATTAAGGTTATAGGGCCTATATGAGCTAAATCTGCTAGTCGATTGGGCATATGCTGACCTCCCTGTGATTTAAGCTCTCCTTAAACGCTGGCCCTCAGCTGAGTGACTTCCTTTAAATTGATAGGTGCAATCCTGGCCGCTTGGATAGAAAATACCTTGCTCCAAAATAAGAGCTATATTAAAGGACCAGTAGACCCTAAACAGTTTGTGTTTCATAGATTTAACCAACAAACCGTACGCAAAGGGGTCTCTTAAGATATAGTTCAAGAATATCCCAAACATACAGGACTTGACTATATTTTTAATTCCATAATGAATATAGATACTGATTTGCCCTGATTCTGGTATCATTTTTTGAATTTAAAATGCTATAGTTTTTTTTTATCTTAAGCAAAAGATCTACATTTACTAAATCTATATAAGATTTAGTCGTTGAAAAAGTTGTTTTTAATATTCCATAATGCAAAAAAAAGTAAGCGAAAACACCGGGAATTTAGCTTCATCTCACAATGGTCGATGGTCGCAGCCTAAAACCATACAAACTTTATTTAGATCTAACCAAGGTATTCCGTGCACACGATTGCGCTAAATACACCAATTTATTTATTCGCTAGAGTTTGGTTATATACTGGTTACAGGTAGGAACTCGTAAATATAAGCTAATGTAAATTACTCAACCAAAGCTGTTGATTCATGGTTCAACAATTTTTTAATCCAGATCCACTTCCATGTTCTATTTTATCAAAATCTAGGTTTAATGCAAGAGCAACTCTATACGGTAGTAACTATAAAATAGGTGACAAGGTTTATTAACTCATGTGATAGAATTGTTAAAAAAAAGCATTAGTAAAATTAAATACAACCAAACATCATGTCTCTTAACGAGTAGGCCTAACCATTCTTCTATATATTCAGGCTTTTTTTAAATATAGAATAGGAATATTGCGTTTGTAATGATTCTAATAAGTAATCAATTAATTTTATGTCTATTATTACAGATTAGTGAATAATATTTGCACTTTCCGCAGTCTACTATAAAAATGATGAAACTAGATAAATATTATTTTCTCTTTGTAAATTTGTTGAGTACAACATTTTATTTTTAATAATAAATATTTTAACTTAATGCAATATGTACTTACTGTGGCGTCAAAGGTATTTTGAATAGTAATGAAGGAGTCATAACATTTTATGAGCAATTATGTTAATCCCTGCTAAAGTCATATCCATCTCATCCAATTTGGCAATCATGTCGTGTCATACAGAATGGTTGACTCTGACAATTAAGGCTTACTCTTAGAATAATAAAAGCAAACTAAACAGAGTAACGTTGGAGAACCAGAATGTAATACAATTTAGGTTGATCAGTCAAAAGATAAGACAAACCACGCATCCAAACAGCATAATTAGCAGAAGAGTAGGCCACCTGGATAATGTGGTAGACACGAACTTAGCAAGCTGTAACTAGCGTACTCTGAATACTCTGCATAATTTGCCTGATAAGTTAAGGGTCCTCGGCTCGATTCCCAGCAACCTTAACAAATTATCATTGGTGAAATGTGGGTTTCCCCCATTTCACAGTGATAACTTAACTAAGGGAAGGCTGAGTGTTGCGTCTGTTCTAGATAGTTTTTAAAGTCAATTTCTGATATCAATATGTTCAGAAAGTGCACGTTAAATATTTAAAATTTTAAAAAAATCAGAGATTGACATTCTTCTTAAAGTCTAATACTAGTAAACCTATATTTAATTAGAAATGCAGTGCGTTTAACATATTCCATTAAGCTAAATTGTTACAATCGTAAGGGCTGGCATTAATTTGTATTAGTAGAAATCACAATTTTAAAAAGCAAGACCAACATAAAATATTACTACAGAGACAAGGTCGTTTTAAAAATATTGCTTGGATATAATTTAATACATCATATATGTATCCTCTGTTACATCAATAATATTTTCTTTCTTTAAGGCCAATTATATATTAATGCCGTTTGTGTTGCCCACACGGTTAAGACGTCTGACCTAACAGGAAGGTTTTCACATGGAATCGTTTCCTCTCCCATAAATGTTGCCATCCTCACTCCAAATAACATGACCTATGCTCATATCTTTCTCATAAATGCTAAGTTAGCACCAAAGAAGCCATGGGGCGACTGTAGAAGCTAATAGCTATGTATTTAGCATATCAGTAGATTTTTTTGAGTGTTTCAAACAGTTTTTCCTTTGATAAGTAAACAATCAAAGCCAAAGGAGAATAAATGAATAGAGACATGGCCGTACCAATAATACCTACGCTTTTTGATGACCATCTCAAAATATGTCCGAGAAAAATAATTTTTATGGTCTTGGACAGGCCCCTTGAATAAAGTTCAAATTTTGGTAGAAAATTATAAAAAATAGTTGATGCGTAGGTAAAAAAGTAGCCCACAGTGATGTGCACGCGGGCTAAGGCGTATGTCTCATCCGGTATAGTTTAATGATGATAGAGAGCTTGAGGTTCAAATCTCGGCTGGATGTAGTGAGGTTTTTATTCCTCTTAAATTATGTACTTCTCTCCCTGCACGCAAATGAGAACATATTTACTCTATAGTATACATTCATAATACAACCCTGTTACTGTGAATATGCAGATAACCCAGACGGGTAGTAAGATGCGGTGTACAATATATTTATAAACAAATATAATAAGTGCTATTTTAGCTACGAAAGGATGTGTCATATTTTTATTATTATCAAGTAGCATATTAAGCGTGACTGTTCGAATATTTTTTCAGCTCATAATCGTTTTATATTATCTTGCCACCACATGTATTTATGCACTAGGATTTGGGCCTTTCTCCGAAAGGTGCAATTTGATCGCGTTCGTTTATATTTGGGGTTTTTTCGTTTGTGGTACCGGCATCTAGGTGTTTTTCTTATAAAAAAATAATTAAAATGTGTGACCACACAAATAACTTATTTTTCTTTGTTTAGAAAATTTCAAGCCCCCTATTTCATCAAAATTGGACTCAATTTGTATGTTGTGTCCGCCATCTTATAGTTTTCAAGTTTCTGATCCCCCCCCCCCCCCCCCAACCCCCATTAAGGTGGTATGTTCCTTATCATCCATACCAAATTTCAGCTCTCTAGGGTATCGTAAAGTGGGATAAAGAGCCATAGAAGGAGAGAGAGAGAGACACCACATGGATATTTATAGATATTTGTGACAATTATTTACTTTTATTTAGTGTCAAGTAACTATATAAATTATATAACTCACCAAACATGTTTATTTTTGCATGCGTTTCAACATTTTTAATGCGCCGAATATAATGGTAAATATACGTAATATGCACACACACTTCATCAAGAAGCTTTATTAAACATGTTATTTATTTGAGGTACTTAACGATTATATCAGCACACGACTTATAAACTAACTTAAATCTGGAACAGACACAACATATAGCCCCCGACCGTTAATTCATCACTGTGAAAGGATAAACACAAATTTAAGGTTTGACACTTTGCTAGTGAATGTCATTGAAGAGTGAAGGTCTATTTGAAAGCTGAACCAAGGAAACAAAAGAATACAGTCATACTTTGGCGAAAAATAAATAACAAGTGTCTCACCCAAAAGTTCTCACCATTTGTTTTAGACTCAACCTTGAATGTTTAAAGAGGGGGAACTTGACATCAGGTGAGAGCATTGAGAATTCCAAATAGAGAAACCAAGGTTATAGAGATATAATTGAGCATTTTTCTTGCATCTAAATTACATGTTGCGTCATAATGACCTTTTCAATTTTTGTAGCTGTCATCGGCAATATTTCACGGAGTGTCAGTTTATAATGGATCCATACCAATGTAGAATACACAGCTTTTATCTCGCAAAAATCAATGCACAACGAACTGAACCAAAGTATATTTTGGGACATATATTAGTGATGAATAAATCACAACCAAAATTATATTTATCTTGGTGTATATTTAAAAGAACCACTTTAACATAAATAGACTCTGCCGCTTGATAAATGAAATTACAAGTAAATCTGCGTGTGCGAGTAATGGATACCAACATATCAAAGCACAATGTGTCATACTTTCATAAGCGGGCCATTCTAAAGCATTTGGAGGCCAAGCGCTCTCACTTTTTTGAGGCACACCCGACCCCCCTATTTAAGGCGCGTATTTTTATGAAAAATGTTTATAATATTGTACAATTTTAAATGTTTACATCATTTAGTTCCAATGAATGAATTTAAAAACATCTTTATTACTCAGTGTTTAATAGTTCTATATAATATATCCTTTTAAGTTTATGGCTAATGAATACTTCCTTTCCAAAGTGACCCCTCTAATCTGAGGCCCTGGGCTGACCCCATATTCTTCCCTTTCCCCTCTTTAACACAGTCCAACAACGGAAACTTAGCAAAAAATAATAATTGGTAGGTCAAAATTGTATAAACTCTTTCATTTAATATATTATAAATTGTAACAGAATGTTAAAAAATGGTTTATCAGTAAATTACCTTAAGTGATTTATTTTTACAAAAACAAAGTATACAGAGTTATTTATATGTAAAACATTCCTCAAATACCCATTTTGGACAAAGTAGTTAAAGCCATCTAAAAAAAAACAAAAAAAAAACAACGAGATTTCAAAAGTCGATCTTCAGTCAGCTACCCGTAATTTAAGAGATAGAATTACCCTCTTCAGTGGCCACATGGTCTAAGGCGCTAATTTCACAACAGACTAGACTGTTGAAGACATAGATATCGTGGTTCTATCCCATTCAGGTGTACTATTGATATATTTTCCTAAATGGTTTTCCACTCGCCTTTTACGCAAATGCAGGTAAACTTCCTCTAAATTTAACCTTCATAATCCCTAACATTTTACTGTAATTAGTACATAGGAATTCATCCCGAACGGGTAGTAAGACACGGTGCTAAAAAAAATTACGATTGTTCTTAGAGGAATGAACACACATAATTATAAATATCAAGTCTTAACGAAATCCACCAACCGCTTTGGCAGGATTTTCAGGCACAGACAGGCATTACAAATTGGAAAAACAGATATTTTATTTTGGTGCACATAAAACATTCAACAAAATCTCAAGACAAAAAATCTTCACGATTGCAATACTCTGTCTATGAAAAGTAAAAATAAAATTATAAAATATACATGTTGCATCTACTGCTACTTATTAAATCTAGCAGGCCTTTACTGTGTTACCACAATAAGAAAGTGACCAGTTTGAACTGGAATTATTATTTAACATTAAAATAAACTGAATTTATTTAGATAAAAAAGTATATGACATTGTTTTTTTTTTTTTTTTGCGCCACGTTTTATACCGCTCTTAGTAACGCTAGTGAGGAAGGTACGATAAAGGTAGAATTTAGAGGAAATGGACCCATAAAAATAAGTGGAGGGAGTGTGAAAACCATATTAAACAAGCTTGACCCCCGTACCTACCGATATGGGTTAAAAGCTTTTGGAAATAAGTTAGTGTCGATATTTCCTCAATCAAGAGAATACTGAAGCATGAATTTAGCCTTACCAACAAATCGTTATAACGAGGTCTTGTTTACCTAAGCGTGAAATATAAATTTACTACGCGTAACTCATGAATAAAAAAGTAGCCATAAGGTTTGTTAATAAAAGTGTACTTTAAATGTTCTCTTACAAATAAAAACATCTACTGTTAATGGTACCCGCTTCGGTGGACGAATGGTGGCAGCATTTTCATCCGGTGTTCCGCAAAGGCTCAGAAGGTGTGCCACGGGAGTTTAAGGGAAGATCGAAAAGAAGCGAGGACAACATTGAAAAGTAAAAATAAATCTTATGATATCCATGATCAACATTATTTTAAAAGATAGCACAATTACAGTAGAGCTTTTTTAATTAGAAGTCAAAGGTATCGAATAACCATTTTCATGGGTTACTAAGGAGCTGGTACACAATAAATAAGTTAAACCCCTCAAAATATGCTACATGTAATTAAACACAGCTATATAAAACATACATACACAGTATATATATAAAGACGAAAGCCCTGATTGACTCACTCATCACAGTATCTCACGAACCCCTGGATCTAGAATCCTAACATTTTGCATCCGATAAGAAGGAATTTTGCGAAATTCAACCCCTAGAGAGGTGAAAAGGGGGTTGAAAATATAAGCATTTTCCGAAACCACTTAAGCTAGAAACATGAAATTTGGCCTTAAGGTTCTTTATCAAAATCGAAGAAAGTAGTATTCGACAAATTTTCGATATTAGCGTCTTAAGGGGTGAAAACAGGGGTGAACGATGAAGGGGTGGATTTTCTCTAGTTGAGATATCTGAAACAACTTAAGCTATAAACGTGAAACTCGGGGAACTAACTCTTCTTAAAAAACAAAGAAATGTGTGTTCAGCGTTTTTTTTTATAATAACCAAACGTGTCAAACGGGGAGGGGGTGGGTTTTTAGAAAATCCACTATATCTTTGAAACCGCTTAGTCTAGAAACGTGAAACTCAGGAAATATACGCTTCTTAAAAATAAATAAATAAGTGTTCGACGGTTTTTCGAAAAGAAAAAACCCTACCTGAACGAATAAATGGAGAGCGGGTGAGGTTTTCGAGTTGAGCTTTATCTCTTTAACCTGTAAACGTAGAGATGTGAAATTTAGCAAGAATATTCAAAGCTACTTTCCAATGTGATAGAAAACTGATAGCTAAAAAGAGTTTGTTGGGAAAGGAGTTGGGGATTTTCAACATTTACCAAACTAATACAAACACTTTATAACATTTTAATAGCTATAAGTAAATATTTATTTTTAAATAAAGATCGTAGACATGGAGTTGATTGCCATGATCTTTGGTAAGCGGTGTTGTTTCTTTTTTTCTCAATATGTACATTATTATTACATGAATGTTCTTTGGTGGAATATGATGTGCTTTTTTCCCTGAAGTTTATTCAATAATGTTTATTGTTTAGTTTAATTTATATAAAGTTTGTGCATTAATTTTGTGATGTAATGTAATTTTTTTTATATTGGTTCATATATCGAAGTTTCGTACTTGGTCAGCAATAAAGATTTTGTGGTGCGGTACGATTTTGGATTTGGATTTAAGGTTACTTAACAGTTGGTTATAATTTTGTATAATGGAAATCGAAAATATCTTGGTAGATGGTATAGAGGTGCCTAAACGTGTTGTGCGTATGAGCCGCGATACCGGATGGTAGACTATATGTCTGAGAATTGGGACAGATTCAGGTGTTTACCATGAACAATGAGAACAACTTGGTCAGCAAGGAGACGTACTGTGTTTGAATGTCGAAGCTTAGCGCCTAATGATATCACCTGCGAGTTGTACCCCTGGAGGTTTGAAGTGTACTGGAATGGGAACTTATTAGTAGGTTTTGGGAGCCTGGTGAGGGTGCAAGGAGGCCCAGGTTTACTGGTGATCTGTCCGGAGGTCATTTTGATGTGCACCAGCCAATTGCAGAGCTGCCATACTTATCCTAGTTTATTCCACATCAACCCTATACTCCTTCATTGCAATGTCCCGATAACATTCCAAAGAAACAAGGTGGAAAAACCATCGTGCTAGGGTTACGAATACAATAAGAGACCAAAAAAATGTCTGAAGCTACTGCTAAATACGCTAAAAAAAGTCCAGAAGTTAATCGAGCTGTTGTTGCTGCATTTTCACTGAAGCATCTGGAGGCAAGGGAAGGACATCCAAGGTCACCCTGGAGTGAATAAATGATGTTTTAGGTATAGTGTACACGGTTCACCCTAATAACTCTGAGTGTTATCATCTGCACCTCATGCTCCACGAGGTACGAGGACCAACATTATACTCAAACCTCAAAACAGTAAGTGGTCACAGCCATTCCACATTCCAGACCGCTTGCAGAGCGTTGGTTTTGTTGGAAGACGATGGTCACTGGGACAAAACTTTGTAAGAAGCATCCTTATCTGAATCTCCTTTCAAATTGAGATAACTTTTTGCAATCATGTCGGTTTTCTGCTAGATTTCATACCCAATTCTGCTGTGGGAGGGAGAAGCACAAGGACAGTTTAGCCGAGGACATGAAACGGCATATGGAGATGAATTGTCCAGATATTGATGTCCATCAGGGTCTGGACATGATATATAAGTGCCTGATGTTGTTGGAAGATGTGATGGTTTCAATGGCAGGACATACTCTCAAACACTACGGCTTGCCTGGAACAACGCGTGATGCAGATGGTGTCATGAGCAGCCAAGACTACATCAGGGAACTGAGCTAAGACGTTGATGCTCTGTGGAAAACAGTGGATGACAACGAGCCAAGGCTAACGTACAATCAGATGGCGGTTTACAAGAATGTTATTAAAAGCATAGACGATGGAGACGGCAGTATTATGTTTTTGGATGCCTAAGAAGGTAGAAGAAAAACATTCTTGATAAACGTGTTACTAGCCAAAGTTATAAGTAACAGGGGAATTGCTATGGCTGTTGCTTCATCGGATATCGCTGAAAGAATTTTGGAGGGGGGTAAAACTGCCCATTATGCTTTCAAACTCCCCTTCAAACTGAATCATAAAAGAAAAACCTATGTAACATTTCAAAAAACAGCAATATAGCCCAGGTGCTTCGAGATTGCAAACTTATCGTATGGGACGAATGTACTATGTCACATAAAGGGGGGATAGAGGCTCTAAACCATACGCTACAGGACATTTGTCGTTGTGACAAGCTGATGGGTGGTGTGGCGGGGGACTTTAGGCAGAGACTGCCATTAGTACCCCATGGGACCCGAACCAATGAAGTCAAGACCTGCCTTAAATCATCATACCTATGGTCGAAAATTCAAAAGCTGTCATTAAAGAAATATTTGATAGTTCATCTGAAAAGTGGTGGCACGGCTGAGAGTTTGCATACAATCTGCTAGAATTGGGAGACGGCAAGGTGAAAGAGATAGATGGAAAAATAAACCTTCCTTTTAGCATGTGTCAATTAGTTAAGGATATGAACAGTAAGACTACAATAGTTTATCCCGACCTAAATAATATAGGACGGAATCCTATGTCATGGTTAAGGGCGAGGTAAATTCTAACTCCTAGAAACGATAAGGCAAATGAGATCAACAAACTCCTGTTCAGCATATTTGTATCGGAGGAGATGACCTATCAGTCAGTGGACTCGGAGGTGGAGATGAAGGATGCTTGCTGTCCAATACCCGGTAGAGTTTGTGCACACCCTCAATCCCCCTGGGCTCCCTCCTCACACTCTTATCTTTAAGGTTGGCACGCTCATCATGTTGTTGCGCAATTTGAAGCCCCCAAAGCGGTGCAATGGAAGCAGACAAAGTGAAGACCCTCCATCGCAACGCTATCGAGGTAACTATCTTCACAGAGTGTGGTTATGGGGAAACAACATTTATACCACGTATTCCCCTCATTTCTTCGGATTACCCCTTCGAGTTAAAGAGAGTCCAGTTCCCCCTGAAAGTTTGTTTTGCAATATCCATCCACAAGGCTCACGGTCAGACAATGAAGTAAATGGGGGTTGATTTAAGGGAAGACTCTTTCTCCCATGGCCAGCTATATGTATCATTCTCCAGGATGAGCACAGAGAGGAGCTTGGTTGTTCTGGCGCATAAGGGAAGAACGGCTAACATCGTATACCAGTAAGTCCTTTAAAAGTAGGCAGCCACATAGGGAATATGACACGGCAGTAAGCAAGGGGGTCTGACAAACAAAATTCTCCAACCAAATCATGATATGGCAGTAAGAAAGGGGGCCTGCCAATCAAAATTCCCCGACCCGAACATGACAGAGAGACGATGTTTGGTCACCTTCTCGTGGTGTCTCTCGGGTAAAGCTAATAACTATAACAGCTATAACATAATGTCTAAAGTCTGTTCAGCGTAGAAATTGTTTTCTGAAAGGCCCTTTTCCCTACCAGAAATCTATTATATAGTAGGATATTGATAGGAGGAAAAAAAAACCTTTCAGAGAGTAATTCCTACCGTGAATGGAGTATACCAGTATCACACTATTATATATATATATATACACACACACACACACACAATAAACTACCAAAAATACGAAGCCCACGCGAAGCACGGGCTATTGGCTAGTAAATGCATAGTTACAAAAACAATAAAAATTCAAACAGAAAATATAAAGGCTTGGAAATATTAGCATACGAAAATGGCAGACTTAAATCATAATTGATGAAAATCAAGCCAACACACCACCTATTTTAGGAAACCCACTCAATTCCCCGATTTTTCATTTTGTTATAGGCCTACGTCAATAGGGCAACTCCGGCTTTATTTGACGTTCTCGGAATATGGGGGTTTAATAAAGATCACAAAGTTAGGTTTTAAATAAGTACATACTCTAAAAAATTATCCAAATATTTACTTCTAAAATTTGAATTAAATGTTATTTTCTGCCATTGATTTAAAGAGAAATGTCATGGAGAATCATGATGGGTTCAAATTATTCAATTTTTCGAATTAACCAACTTCGAATTGGCCAAATCCTACCGTATTAAAATTTTAACTATTGAACTTTTAAACACAATTTTAATACTAGTTATTTTAGTGATAAAATCTCTCCTTAAGAATTGATGGTGTGCCTTGAAAATATTAAAGCACCTTGCCCAGTGTGTTGCGAGTTGAAAAGGGTTGAAAATCGCTGGTATAAGGCATCACTTTCACAATAGACTGGACTATGGATGACGGGGAGATCGGGCCTCGAATCCTCGTCCGGTTTATTGAATGTGTTCTTTCATAAATGGTTTCTAAATCGCCATACACTTCAATATATATATATATATATATATATCCTATAAATTCTACCTTATTTAGTCCTAATCCAGTTGAGTAAATGTGACCGGCCTCTTAGTATAGTGATCAGCACCCCTGGCTACTATATAGAGGTCCCGGTTTCGATTCCAGCGAGACCACGGGTATTTTTCCCGAAAGAGGAACTGTTTATTCGGTCACCATCATCTGGTTGGTTAGGCTTAAGCTTAGTTTAAGATTTCCACCCGCTCCACACCTCCATAATCACAATCATCATGTATCATCTCATTACGGGTGTGACGTGTAGACAACCTCCAAAGTATATCCTAGGCAACTTTTTGTTCCCACAAAGCGTCTAAAAGTCTACACACACGGCGACCTAACTAGATTCTGCATCTCCCACGGTCAAATAAGCCATACGCTTAAAAGAAGGGGGAGGGGTGGGGTAGATAAGCAGATAGCTACAACGGGTAGTAGGACGTTAAGCAGATACAAAAAAAAAGTTTTTAGTATAAGATGGGCCGAAACAATTAGACGATTAGTAACTTGAAAATTAAAACTTTTTTTAGCACCATGTCTTACTACCTGTTCAGTTTAAACGTCTATGTACTAATTACGCTAATGGGGTAGGGATTTGGAAGGCTTAATTTAGAGGAAATGCACCCGCATTTGTGTGGAGGGAGAGTGGAAACCCGTTAAGGAAAACAAACCTCCATGTACCCGACCGGGATCGAGCCCCGATCTTCCCGTCTTCGGCAAAACCCTTTAATTGAAAAGTGAATATTCACTAGCTAAATAAAAGCAAACTACATAATACACTAGTTCACTTTTTGAAGATAATGTTACTCAGGTAAGCTCCACCGGACCTCAGCACGTTGTCCATCACTTTCCTCAGCATAAATTGTCTAATTGTTTACACCCCACCCTGCATACAGGGTGGCCACAAAACATTTTACAAAATTCCTTGACTTTTCCAAATTTTCGAGGCAACATTTTTCAATTTTACTTAACTACTTTTTTTCAGTTTTAGTGGTGGATGATGACTTTTGTTTGATTTATTATTGATCACATGTTAAAAAAAGTTTGTATCTACTAAACTTAAACAGTTTTATTAGTTATTTTAAAAATTAAAATATTATTTTATTTAGGTAGGCCTATTATTAACTTTTGTTCTAGTGTCTAGTTGCAAAATTAATGGGATATTTCACACATTTTTTAATTCCTCGACTTTTCCTTATTTTTAATTACATTCCCTGACTTTTCCAGGTTTTCCCCGTTTTCCTTGTATGTAGCCACCATGTGTATATCTAAACCTTGCATCGATCTCACGCTTTAACTGACCAACTGGCTGAACCTTGTAACAAAACTATAAAGTGCTTCAAGGCTTCGAATGTATACCACAAAACACTAGAAAAAACTGAAATTATTATTGAGGTTTTATTTAAAAATATTTAAAATTATGTGCGAAAAAAACTGTTGGTTTTATCGCAGGGAAATATCGTTTAAGCCAAATAAACGTAGGAGCGCAGCCTAATTGAAGACACATATTTTAACACTACAATATTTATCATAAGAATGTAGTTTTGAATCTTGAAAACCATTAAAACAATCTTCATTAATAATCAAATCTTATTTTGTGCCCTATCCAAACATGAACATATTTGTACGGGAAGGTTCCGGTTCTATAACTCTTATCAACACCGTAGATATAAGAAGTAAGACATTCAGCCTGAAATGTCACTATTATTATTATTATTATTATTATTATTATTATTATTAGCACCGCGTCTTACTACCCGTTCGGGTTATACGCACTTACGCTAATGTGTAATGGTAGGGTGATTGTGAGATGAAATGAAGGACCTACAGTTTAACGTGGAATCCGAACCACCGTGGAGGCCTGGCATTCCTCACATTCACAAGATGTCCTGTCAGAGGTGAAGGAAGGGTTTGGTAATCAGATAAATCTTTGCCGGGACCGAGGATTGAACCCCGGCCGCCAGCATAGAAGTCTGACATCTTACCCCCAGACCGCCAGGTCACCAAATGTCACTATTAACTAACTAATTTCATAATTGCATATGTTTTCCTAAACAACAAACAAAAACCATAAATTCTTGAATAAATCTAAAATAGTCTTAACAGTGTCATTTTTTTTCTGTAAACGTGTTTTTTTAATCATCTACAACTAAGGATATTTGGTTTATTCAGGAAAATAGTAAGAATCTTTCTGCGAGGATGTAGAGTCAAAAATTCCGTAGAAGTATGTGTCTCTAAAATTGTTAACCATAAAAAGGTAATATTTAATTGCAAGTCAATTCTGTCTAGGCGCAAATAGTATAGTGAGTGTGTAAACTCGTAAGAGAAAAAGGGAATAAGCAGATAAACAAGAGGCCTTACAGAATGAACTGATCATCATCTTCCCTCTCTTTATATTTCGTACATTATTGTATCAATGAGTTAGTGATTAGAGTGCTTAGGTGCGTCAAGTTAAGATGCAACCCGCTTAACGCAAGAGCTTCGAAATCTTCAAATAAGCAACGTTGTTAAGGCAGTTTGTTTTGGAAACTTTGGGTAAAAGTACTCTACATTTCTATTAGTCTATGCTCATATTATTCATGCAACGAGCTTGGCTCAAGATAATTAAAAACTAATTTGAAGAAAATTAGTACGACCATAGATACTGGGAACACATGACAAAAACACATTTAGAATCGAAGTTACAAGGAAAGTATATTTTTGTTTGATAAGTATCAAGGTATTTTTATTTTGCACTATCATAATAATTTATTTATGATTCTTATAGCTTAAAAAGTAAAAGTAATTATACGCAAAAGAATAATTTATACTTGCTTTGCATGGCAAAAGTAAAGATATGTAGGGAATATTGATACTATTTATTAAGTTTTAATGTGCGTGTCTTTAAACTTTTTAAACAGTTATGCCCCCCCCCCCTTAAAAAACGGACCAGTAAATTAATGATCCAGAAAAGAGCTCTACAAATATGCACCAAAATATTATCACTCATTCAGAGAAGCACTTCAAGAATCCATAGCATCGTATCACTTTTACTGGTAGGAAAGATTCGGGCTTACTATATGTCTTCATAGAAAGAAGATTAATGGAAAATTCTGGAATATCCTATCTTTACGAGGGTGAGCTCTTCACATATTGATCTATTTGCTTCACTAAAATAGCGCCAGTCCAGGGTTTCAACCTAATTTTTTTTTAATGTGCCCTGCAGAGCGTTCTACAGTTTTGACGCCATTACACCTCTCATCTGTTTAGGCCCAAAGAGAAATCTGTGTCCAAACTAGTCCATGCACAACTTGTAAAACAGAACGATACTTCATTTTATGATGTTGGTGACAGGTCTGTTTATTGTTTGGAAATGATGTAGTCAATACATTTAGAACTAGTTGGCAAAGCTACGTGAGGGGAGCTTATCTTGGGAGTATTCGTTTAACCGGTGTAGGCATATTCGTGGTAGTCTCCCCTATGGTAGTGCACCCCTTTATCTCAACGAAAATGTTTTTCTTTTCTTATTTTGCAAAAGCCCATATTATATAAATTCTTATTGACCTAAAATATTTCCTTAGAACCACGTCTCACTAGTTCCTCCACGCAAATGAGGGTACAATTCTTCAAAACATAAATCCCTAAACCATTAGAGTAGTTAGTACATAAGCGCGTATAGCCCGTACGGGTAGTAAGACACGGTGCTAAAAATAAATAAGTAATTCTAATTACACTAATGTGTTAGGAATGAGGAGGGTTGAATTTAGAGATACACCCAGATCTGCGTGGAGGAAAAGTGGGAAAGCATTTGGGTAAAAAACACCCTCGGTACATACGACCGGGATTCAAACCCTAATATTACCATCATCGGCAGTCTATTCTATTGCGAAAGTAACACCTTAGACACCGCGGCCACCGAAACGGTCAACTAAGTTAAAAAGCTAGAACACTTGTACAAAGTCATTAATTATACATATATATTTTCCTTTTAACACAAGGTTCGTTAACAACCTAAATACCTGCTTCGGTGGTCTAATGGTCTCAACATAAGGCCTTACTCTCACAGTAGATTAGACTGCCGATGTTCAAGATATCAGGATTCAAATCGCGGTCGGGTGTACTGAGGGTGGTCTCGCCCCCTCCCCCAATGGTTTTACACTCTCCCTCCACACAAATGCCAGTCATTTACTCTAAAATTAAACCGTCCTCAAATAATTGGCATAATTAGTACATATTATGCGCATAAGTTTAACAGGTAATAAGACGAGATGCTAAAGAATATAAAAAGACCTAATCCAGGGATAAGGGATGAGGAGGGCAGCTTAAAGGAAGCACACTCCCATTAGTGTGAAGAGAGTATTGAAGTCAACTGTAGAAAGCCTTCCCCTTTTCAATTCACCTAGCCGGGAAATTAACTTCAACCTCACCGTCTACTTCACTATGTGTGTTATTAACTTCAATAATAATGCGAGCCTAAACCCTCAGAGTGCTTGGTTACCCGATGCGGGTGGACTCATTTATATTTCAGTTCCTTTCAAACAGTAAATGTGACGTGATTATAGGTTCTATCTCCCTATTTTCTCCCCCATCCCGTAAAACACTCTCACTCCACATCGCTTTTGTAAATAACGCACGCGACATTTTCGAGCCGTTTACAAAATAGCGTGACAAAAAAAACTCGAGTATAATGAGCGCGTTCCAAACTCACGTTCATTGATCTGCAAGTGGGCGCGACCAGCAGCGAGACTCCAAGAGGAGGATTGTATCAGTTTGTAAATGAGGCTGGAGGGCTTATGGAATCCCGTCTATCTTATTTATCAACACCGAATGTGAAATAGATTAACAATGGATCCAAATAATACTGATTCGTGTCACCATAAGAAACTATTTCACGACAACTTTCATCAAACCCTCCTAAGGGGGGTATAAAAAGGATCCGCGAAACTAATCTAGAGTTTAAAGTTGTTTTTTTATATATATTTGGAAATCATATACAAAATATTAGTTATTCAAGATCTGTTTAGAACATTTGTTTCCCCCATTAATGCACAACTTAACAACTCCCCCCCCCCATTTATTAATATGAAATAGATTGCGTAGAATTACTAGAAACGCGGGCTTAGGTTTTTAATTTTACCTGCTATGATGGGGAGATTAGGGGTCCACGATATGCTTTAGAGTAGTCAGGACGATTTTACACATTTCACGTTTAGCTAGAGATCTTTTTTTTTAAAGCACCACGTCTTACTACCCGTTCGAGTTAAACGCTTATGCACTAATTACGCTAATCACTTTAGGGATGAGGAAGGTTGTATTTAGAGGAAGAGTGGAAAACCATTTTGGAAAACCTACCTCAGTAGGGCCTACAACCGACCGAGATTCGAACCCCGATCTCCCCGTCATCGGCAGTTTAGTCTAACACGAGAGTAACGCGTAAGACCATGCGGACGCTTAGGGAATTCGTGCAATCGATAACTGTTCTACCCCAGACCTCCTGTCAACGAAGACCAAGTGAAATGTTGGTTTAACGGCTTAGACCACTTTGCCACAGCTTAGGAAAAGGGGAGCAAGGATTATTTACTATCGTTGTTAAGTAATTTATTTGACAATTTCGCAATATTTATACATAATATTTTAGTACAATTAAACTAAAGTAGATTCTAATATGCAGGAGCGCATGAATTTTGAAATTGAGAATATATATATAAATATATATATATTATATATATATATATATATATATATATATATATATATATATATATATATATATATATAAAACGACGGATAAAGTTCAATTTTAAAAGAAAGTACAAAACCTTACTAACTCAGTAGCGTCACACTACTCAACTAGGGATCCCGGGTTCGATTTAAAGCATGGGCGAAAAAGTAACGCAAGAGAAAAGTGGATTTTCCCTTTTATAGTGATGAATTAATGGCCGTGGGGCTGGGTGTTGTGTATGTTCTAGATATAATTTAGTGTTGAAGTCGTGGTCTGATATAATAATTTATTTAAGAAAGTACGATTCAAAAACGTAAACAATTTTATTTTAAGATTAGTCAAATCTTATAGTATAATCTTTCAACTCGGAGATGTATTTTTATTTTAAAACTTCGATAATTTTGTTTACATCATTCGATATTAAAAAAGTCATTTTAATGCCTAAAAATGAGGTGCTTTTTTTTAAAAAAAAAGAATTGTTTGTAACGATATAAATATCAAGCTCGTCTGCTGAAACGCGCCGTTGAGGTAGGAATGAGGAAAAGCCAGTGTTTTTGCAGTTTTATAGCAAAACATTTTTTTTGGGGTCAAAATAAAACAAGTATTGCTTCAGTACAAACAGAATTTAAATTTCTTAACATGGTGATATCAATAGTAGTTGAATATCTGCCATGAGCATAGCGGCATTAGATCACAAACTTTTTAAATTAAGAGAAAAAGTTGTCATTAAATTACAGGACACCCTTTACAGATAATCAAGAACTTTTGATACCACCATGTGAAGCTCTATTTTTGTAATGAAGCAATATTTCATTTATTTTGGCCAAAATATGTTTTGTTATAAAAACTTCAAAAACACTGATCTTTCCTCGCATCCCCTACATCCCTACCCTTAAGGTCCAAACTAGGGAGCTAGGCCTATATTATGTGCGCACTTTGTTCAGCCTGAAAGATAGAAGTTTTACCTTGGCTGATTACACTATGGTAATCTCATAAGCTACATCATAAAGCAAGTTAAGCTTGATACCTTTCATGATAAACTGAAGATAGCTGTCAGTGTATTAACTAACACGTGTACAAAAAAGAGAGATTTTAAGGACACGTTTCCTTTTTTTATTAATTTATGCCCGTAGGTTATTTAAATGAATTGATGCACCAGAAATCCATTATTATTTAAGCCAGACATATCAAACTTGCAGCCCAATCCATGATTCCGAGAGGCCCGCGGATCTTTTAATGAACCGACATTAAATGCTGTCTCATTCATATTATTACTTACACTTTAGATATACACCATTTGAGATTGAGGTATTTGGAAATTGATCAATGTCTGTGGTTTTATAGAAAATGAGGTTGGTACACCAAATTTTTACTCTTTACTCATAAGAGATAGACTCCCAAAAATGGGTAAATTTGCATACAAGATATGTGCACTGTTTGTGAGCACCAATTTATTTTGATCACCGCATATTAACTTGTTCAGGTAATATGCATGCATGATAACTAATCATTTGGGATAGAGATGAGTAAGGGAGCATTTTAGAAATAATTTAAACAAATTTGCGTGGAAGGAAAGTGGGAAACCATTTGAGATAAATAGCCCTCAGTAGACCCAACCGGGATCCAGAACCCAATCTCCCCATCTTCAGCAGACCAGTCTGACACAATAGTGACGCCTTAGACCATCCAGCCACTGAAGCGGGCAATACATAAAATGTTCTCTAATAACAAAAACAAATACACGAGATATCACGGATTACGGACATATATTTGCCATCATTTTATGAAAATGACTTCACAACATAAGATCTTAAAAGTCTAATATCCACACTACACTGCAAAATAAACTTTTCATATTTCTGTGAAAAATATAGTAGCTCTTTACATTTTATATAGGCTTAATTTTATTTTTGGTGATAATGATTTTAAAATAAATTTTTTACTAAAGATGGTGACCATAATTTTTTTTGTTTGTATGTGGCCCTTCTGATCTAACGCCTGATTTAGACAATGATTTGAAAAAATATGACATAGCATGCAGAATTTTTATGAGATGGTTATTATTAATTTTAAATTTTACTCTGCATATTTGCTATTACATTGATTGATCTAGAAAGGCTAATGGACTAATACATTAATAAAATATTTGCACCCACATTTATTCACTGATGTTTACAGTACCAAATCAATATTTTTACTGAGCACCATATAAAAATAATCATTCATACATTCATACTAAATATATTAAATACTAATAAAAACAAACCGTTGGGTAGGAGAACGTCTTCATTATCGAAATTAATTTGATCAAACTATACAATTTAAAATGATAGTAGGCTATATTATGATACGTATTTCCATATGGTGTTTAGGAATAATATCCAAATTTAGTGTGGGTGCGAGGCTAAAGTCGTCATCTTCTCTGGTTTGCTAGTGACGGGGAGGTCTGAGTTTGAGCTCCAGCCTGGTGTAATGAAGGGATTTTTTCCTAAATGGTTTCTCATTCTCCTTTCGTGCAAGTGAGGGCACAATTTCTCTAAACACTACCTTTATCATTTCAGTCTCCTAATGAAAGGGGCTATCCATAAACAACGCAACGCTATTGAGAGGGGGGAAGGTTATACATCATAGTGTTATGTAACAAACGATCTTATACTCAAATTCTAATGTTGTCAAATAATTTTAAAACTTTTTAGCACCAAGTTTTATAACCGTTTCGGTTATACTTTTTTAATTAAGTTGTTAGTTTTCCAGATAGTAGTTTGTATGTGCAGTTAAGCCATAAATAGAAAATAATAAAGTCGAGTTATACAATGTTTTGAAATCATTTAAATTCAGGATTTAAAATATATTCTGAATATTATTAAATCTGAGTCCCACTTTTAGTATCACAAAAGCTTCCCTGTAAAATAGTGACGTAAAAAGCTTTGTAACACAGGTAGGAGGAGGGGGGGTCAAGAGAGATCTCTACTTGGTGTTACATGGAGGGAGAGAAGGGTAAAAAAAAAAGCTAAAGAAAAAGAGTTTCGTGGCTTATGGATGACCCCTAACATGCGGATAGCCCAGACCAGTAATAATGCGTGGTGCGCTCGCGCATACACATTCAAATAGCTCTTATATAAAATAGCTACCCAATAACTATTTTCTTATTTAGAGCTTTTAAGGTGGGGTGGAGACCACCATTGGGCCTCGTGAGGACAAATAAGGAGATACTTGAATAAATAGGTAGCGCCTCCACTCTAGAAAAATGAGATTAACAGCTGGAGGGTTCGTTATCCTGGCCGGTATAGCGCAATCACGGTCTTAAATCATGGAGTTGTTTAAGGTGGGATGGAAGGGGACGCAAGTTAAGGTACATATTTTAGCACTTTTTATTAGAAAAACCTCTTTTTGCTTTAACAAATAAAATATCACTTCAAAATGCTTCAAAGTCCTTCAATAGATTACGGTTAGTTTAATTTTTTTACCTTGAGTTATCAAACAGTTATCGTATATCTACCATTAGGCCTAGGGGCATATATGCATAAACTTTTTAAACAAAGAAAAATGCCCTGTTTAAATTGTGTAACTCTCATAACAGATATTGAAGACCTCTCAAGATTACAATGCGTAGAAAATTAAACTAAATGTATTGACTGAAATCATAATTTATTTATTTATTTCGTCAAAAAAAGATGTATGTCATAAAAACCACAAAAATACGAAACCTTTACTCAAGTTCACTTCCATCCCACCTTAAAGTCACTAGAACTAATTCCGACACTGGGGAGAATGTCTAAAAACATATTTTAAACCTTTCTGAATGCGACAACGGTGGTGTTCGCAGACGCTGTGCAAATCAACGTGCCGCACGAGGGCGCTTCTTGCCTGCAGGCACCACCTCCAACTACAGTCTGCAGCGACACCACGGCACCACCCCTATTAGAACCAGACGCCATCAGGCCCTCGAGGTTATTCGAGAAGAAGCGGTCAACGAGGTCTGCTACACCAAGAGGAGAAAACAGCTGATACCTCGAGCAAGACTCGCCCATTGGCGAGCCCCCTCCAGCACAGACAGCAGAAGGTAAGATAAAGCGTCTGGAAGCACAGGAACTATAACAGATATTTATAGTAAACCCAATTTGGAATTCACTTCCCTGAAATTCAATGCTTTCTTGGATCAATAGCGTGGATAACATAACCATCTCTTAATATTATCTTCATCCCACATCCATTTCAAGCATGACACTTTAAAATTATTATTATTATTATTATTATTATTAGCACCGCGTCTTACTACCTGTTTGGGTTATACGCACGTACGTTAATGTGTAATGGTAGGGTGATAGTGATATGAAATTGAGGACCTACAGTTTAACGTGGAATCCGAACCACGGTGGAGGCCTGGCATTCCCCACATTCACAAGATGTCTTTAAAAATAAAAAGTTAGATAGTATAACAATGTTCTCTGTCTAGATCATCCAATATGTCAAATGTAACTTGCAACGTTGGCAAGATAACGCTTCATATTTAATAGTAATTATTCATTGCTTAATGTTGATGTGTATACTACTTTTTAAACACATGTGTATTTAAGAAAACCACTTATAAGCTAGTTTAATCTACATCACAGCTAGTACTAATAGTCCAACCATTGCACCACGAAATGTAACATCTGGATTATAGGACGAACCCATAAACAAGTTCTAAAAAAATGAACCATTTTAGATATCGGCCACGTGGACATACTGTAACGATTTCCTTAAACTTTGATAATATATATTTTTTTTAATGCTCGATGTGAATTCAGTGTTTTCACGTAAAATTAATGGTACGATGCATCGCATAGACTCTCCCCCTAAAATGTAGACATTTACTTTAAAACTAATAAGATTTGTGAAATTAAATAATAAACACTGTTGTAGACACATGGTGTAAAAAAAAGGGAATCACATTCCACAAAAGAGCATAAATGAAATAGTATTAACTTTTACAGAAACATATTTAGAAAAGCTTAACATGTCTGTTAACCAAAAAGCATTGTAATATTCTCCCATTTTCCAAGACCTCAATTAAAAAAATATATATTTGGCAATAGTTCAGAAACAATTGGTTTTATAAAATTATATTTCAAGTTTAAAGTATTTTATTTTTAATAGCACTACAACTTTATAAAGGTAAATTATTTCTTATCTTAAGAAGATGTGAAGATATTATCAAAATTGGAAGATTTCGCTAGTGTAAAGCACCCTCAAAGTCATTTTCAAGAGAAAATAATAGTTCCCATTTTATTTGTAATGTTATTTAACAGTGCATTAATACGAAATTTAATCAAAATCGTTAAGGCAGATTTCGAGAGAATAGATTTTTTTTCTCTTTTTGCCCTTCAGTGCCCTTAATTCAAGGGCAGGGTGGATAATTCGAAAAACTCCTCTGTGGAACCTTATAAAAACCCAAGATACCAAGTTTTAGCCTGATCGGTAAAATGGTTTCGGCTATAACCTCAGCAACAGACAGACATATGGCGTTACAAAAAATACTTTTTCGAGTTCAGGGGTCATGAAACGTCAACCTCCATCAAAATCTCGAGTTCGATTTTTTTGGACGATCACAATACTTTCTCTACTCGAGGTAAAAGAGAAATTAAATGTCGATGGCCTGGAAATATGAAGCTCACTGAGATATAATCATTGTGTTAGATATATGACATGAAGATGTGATCCACTCACGATTTAAGCTAGCACATCTTTACCAGGCACGTAGACCATTATTATGAGAGTGTAAGATATATTATTATCATGAATCTTATTACTGTGATTAGCATGCTTGACGCTTGACTAATGAATTGAGGGCCTCAGATTTATTGCCTGATCTGATGCACTGAGATGGGGGGTAATACAATGTAGTTTACTCTCTGCCCAAGTGAATGTGTGTGTGGTTGGTTAAAATTGTGTTTAATCATGCTGTTCTTATATTAGAAAATATTATTTTTAGCACCGCGTCTTACTACCTATTCAGGTTATACCCATATGTACTAATTACGCCAATGAGTTAGGGATGAGGAAGGTTGAATCAAGAGGTGTATCCGCATTTGCGTGGAGGAAAAGTGGTAACAATTTTTGAAAAACCACCCTCAGTGCACTCGACCGGGATTCTAACTCCAATCTTCATGTCAGCATCATTCTAGTTCAATACGAGAATTGCTCCTTAAACCATGCGGCCACCGGAGCAGGTAAAAACAAAACATAGTTCACCGGTATCCAACACAGCTAGTAAAGCGTACATAAATCCTCTTTAGCAAGGATAACTGAACATGACACTTCTCAAAGAAGAATCGAACGCTTTGCCCCTAGCCTCCTTCATATAAATCCTTGTGTATTGACGTATCTTCCTTATAAGAGCTATCAGATACAGCTCCATGTTTGCAAGTACGTGAGCTCCCGTTGTTCTCTGAATGAGGCGTTTAGTTATCAAGTGTAGTCAACACGTACAGTTTTAAATAACCTTTTAATCGATCATACAAAGGTGTCGAGACTCATAGTTCTTTAAAAGTAGCATAGGAGATCAAAAGGAGAATTGAACATTACAATTCTTTCTTTCCCTAATCACGCTAAAGTAAACTATATGTTAGGTTTTAAAAAAAAGTCAGAACAGATGCGGCAAATGACACCGAATAATAATCAATACATAAATTATAGGCACCAAAATAGTTTTAAATAGGCAGGCAAATGGGTATTTAAAATATGGGATTTAAGCACAAGAATAGAAACTTAAAGGGGGGAGAAAAGCATATAATAAGCAATATAAAATTGTATTTTAATTTACGTTATAATCTAAAATCTTTTTTGCCCAAGCCATAAGCAAACATAACTTAAAAATTTTCTCTGCAAAGTTATTTAAATCAGATCCACTTTCCAGTCTCTCAACGTAAGCTTGGGTGTATTTGGACATGAGCAACGTTCCATGTCGCTACAACGCCTTAGCCATATTGCCCACCGAGCCATACAATATCAGAACAATTATTTATGACATTTATTTTGTATTAAATAAGATAAGTTAAGCTACTTTAATCAAGAAAATAATACGTCACAAGTGATTTTGAACCCAATTAAAACCTATTTGGATTATTTGTAAAATAAGTGTAAGGTATCCAATTGTTCTGTAAAATGTGACCTAGCTAATAAACGAAGAATAATCCAATAACTTATCTGCTCAGTAACAATTTTTGGTGTTTGTCTTAGGTCATCTATATGTTCTACGCAGAAGCGGACTGAAGTGAAACCATATTCTCAACCGACAGAGTTTAGGCAGCATGGAAATGACATCCCCGAAAATAACTATGCCGAGATAGAACTCCTTGAAGTTCCACCAGCTTTCAGGGACGAAACCGAGACCAGCTACATACAACATACTGAAAGTGGAACGAAACCAGTAGGTCCTGGTTCTTCAGATTTGAAAACAGAGCACAAATCCACAGAAAGCCTCAAAGAAGCTGAGAAGAGTTTTACATATTCGCGTGCAAGAAAAACGGCCAATCAGACCAGCGCCGCAAAAAACAAGCAATCATTCACCAGCAATTTGAATTCTTCTAATATCCCTAGCCCCAAAGGAAACATTGAAATAATCGTCGATGATCAAAGTAAGGAATTAGCAAAGGGTAAAGAAAGCATTACCGAGGACATAAAAATAAACGTATCTCCAAAAGAGATATATAAAAAAAATGAAAGCACCAGTTACAATAAAGTCCTGAAAAACAATAGAACTTATCAATTGTCAAAGGAAAAAACAATTCTTCGTGGCATTAAAAATCAAAATGTCAGCATCATCTCCAAAGAACTTGAGGTAAACAGTGACAATGATAAAGTTTTCAACGCTATTAACAACGAAATAATATTTCCAGAAAAACATCCTTTCAATTTATTAAATTTTCAAAAGTGTCAAAACAAAAAGTCTAAGGAAGTTTATACAAACTTTACCAATGTCACAAAAATAAAACGACACGACACAGAATCAGCTAATATTGAAGGTACTCGTAATGCAAGTGAAGGTATCGATAAAAAGCCACGTTGTGCCAATACTTCGTGTAGTGATAACACCAAAAGTTCAAATCAGTACGTTTTGCCAGCTTTAAATTTGGAAATTTTAGTAAAAAAGACAGCTGGGCATAACAAAATTCATCAATCGCCAGAAAATACATTTTGTAGTGCTGCCTCTCTACAAAAAGAAAATAAGAAAAAAGAGAAAGTACATGACAAACATAACACAGTAGTTGAAAAAAATGAATCATTTAATGTTGAATCAAAATTAGTACCTTCAAGTAAATTACAATACATTCCAAAAATAGAAGACACGAATGAAAGGACGAGAGAAGAAAACTTACCAATAGTTGCATATAAGAACAACGAACGTGAAATGTCACGAAGGCCACAGATTCTCTACATCGTAGATTCGACAAGCAGCAAAAGCGTTGCGAATCAGATAAAGAATGCAAAGAAACAGGTAAATACCATATATATATATTTCAAGACAACTTAGAACAAAATGTTATATTTGTCATGATTTTTTTTTAAATTAATAAACCACCTCAAATATTAACGAGTTGTCCACTATCAAAGTTACATTTTTAGATTTTCACTGTATTTTTTAAACAGTTTTGTTCAGTTAGTATAATATACATCAAACTGTATTTTAAGTTACTGAACTAATATTGCACAAATAGTTCAATCAAAAAGTTAAGCTAATCTTAAACATTTTGAGCACACACGCATCTATACCAATTTCTAAAACCATGCTCTCTATATACCTAAATATATTCTATACAGTTTTGATTTTATTTGAAAATGTATTATATACTGAAATGTATACTTTGACCATAAGTTATTTTAATATAAAGCTACCCACTTCGGTGGCCGCGTGGTCTAAGGAGTCACTCTCGCAATAGACTGGACTGCCAATGACAGAGTGGAGGTTAAACCCAATCGGGTGTACTGAGGGTGGTTTTTCTTAAATAATTTTCCATTCTCCCAAGCAAATGCGGGTACATTTACCCTAAACTCAACCTTTCTCATCCCTAACACATTGGAGTAATTGGTACATAGGCGTGTAACCCGAACGGGTAGTAAGGCACAATACTAAAGAAAGAAAAATTTACGAAGCTGTGTTACTTTGTTTATGATAAACATATTATATAATGCTACGCCTGTATCAAAATTAAATAAACTAAACGGTTCTGTTTTTGTCAGTATTTAATATTGCATATATTCACAATCATGGTTACATCTTAGAATATACACTCAAATTAATTGTATAGGAGTTATTATTCTCACTTTGTGAAAATTAAAGGGAAATCTAAATTTTCCGTTTGAGTGCCTCAGACTTAGCTAATGTTCTCACAATCTTGTATCAGTAGGGCTCCTTGAACAGTCTTTGTAGACAGCTAGATAATTACATTAAATAAATACATTCCACTATAAATGTATCTAGTAGCTTCATCCTTATAACTAATGTTATACTTAAATTAATGTTACAGAATAAGGTAAATCTAATAATTAATCATTCATCAAGAAGAATTTCTTCTAACTAATTAATTGTAACCCGCCTCGGTGGCGTAGTTGGCTAACGCGCTAGTCGTGTCGAGCTCGACCGCTGAGGACGGGGAGATCGAGGTTCGAATCTCGGTCGGGTGAACTGGGGGGGGGGGGGTTCCTAAATGGTTTTCCACTCTCCCTCCACGCAAATGCGGGTTCACTTCCTCTAATTCAATCTTCCCAATTCCTAATCCATTAGCGTGATTAGTACTTAAAGCGTATAACCCGAACGGGTAGTAAGACGCGGTGCTAAATATTATTATTATTACTATTAATAATTAATTGTAATAAATTGGTATTCATTTTTATTTTAACGTTTTATTAGCGAAGTTTAAAATAGTTTAAAAAGTTTAAATGGTTATCTGTGTGTGTGTTGACTTATGAATTAAAAGGGAACTGCATGGCCAAATGTATGATTAAATATAACACAAATATAGTTGAAATATTTACTACAGATTATTAATTGATTATTATATACACCCAAATAAGCGTGACAGACATGAAAGTTAACTTTTATTTATTTAATCCAACTCTTGGTGTTTTTGGCAGGTATAATAATTTAATAAGGTCGCTTATAGCCTATGTTCATTGCAGCTTTACTCTTTCTTCGTTTAAAACGTGTTTTAGGAACGACATAACTAGTGATATGACTGCTGACATACGTCACCAAATATAGTTTTATGGTTGAATCCACAAAATATATGTGTATGTGAGAAAGAGATTAGAGTGAATATTTTAAAGCTCTCACCAGTGGCCATGGGATATAAGATGCATGATTCACAATGCGAAAAGTCACTGTTGGTGATGAGGTTAGAAAGTCTTATCTGGGACCATCGAGGTTGGACTTTCATAAGTGAGTTAGCGCTTTATGTTTCCAAGTCTTTCTCCACGCTAATGTGGGTGTCAGAAGACAATGATGGATTATGGAATTGAAAATAGCTAGGGCTAGACCAAATTTGGAAAAACCAAATGATATCCAAAATGTAAAATGTAGAAATTTTACTGTGCGTTGAAATTTATTCAAAAATAAATACAATCTTCTTTTTTTATTTCTTTTTGGCCTGTTCAGTTTATTCGAAAATTGGGCCTATGAGAGTTTAGGAACGAGGTTTTACTGTGCTTTCTTTAAACTAAATTACCAATTCTTTAAAATTAAAAGGTTGATGACCCATGAGCTAAACACATTAATAATTTGTACTTTGGCCTATGTATAAAGTATGTAAAATCCACAAATTAGTTCAAAATACCCAAGAAAGGAAAATAAGCAGTTAAAATTTAATATATTATTGGCACACACACACACACACATTAATATTTCCAGGGGACGCGCGTTTAAAAGGATATTTTACTTGTTGAGCCATCATCATTCATCACCACGTCTTACTACCCGTTCGGGTTATACGCTTAAGTACTAATTACGCTAATGGATTATGAATGGGGAAGGTTGAATTTAGAGGAAGTGAACCCGCATTTGCGTGGAGGGAGAGTGGAAAACCATTTAGGAAAAACCCTCCCTAGTTCACCCGACCGATATTCGAGCCTCGATCTCCCCGTCCGCGGCAGTCGAGCTCTACACGACTAGCGTGTTAGCTAACTACGCCACCGAGGCGGGTATTGAACCATCAAATTGAGTGTATTCATAGCTATTTATCCACGGCTATTAAATATTATTACATCACATTTATATACTAAATGTTATATTAAATATTTTATATAATCAATATAAAATACTGTATGTATATCTTATTATTATTTGCAAACTTAACTAAAACGTAGTAAATTAGTTAATTTATTATTATTACTGTGCATTCCGTCTTAAGACAGGCCCATTCCTTTTGACAGTGAAATTTAAGACCTCCTGTCCTCTGATCCTCTATCTCCTAGAATTATCTTATTTCGTTCAAGTCATCTAGTATTAGTTATGAGTTTTGATATTATTTGCAATTTTTGTTTACAGGATGTATCAGCAGCCAACAAAATCAAAGATGTAGACTCGCCCAATAATGATATAACACATATCGTAAAGACCGATGAAGAAATTTTGAAAACTCAAGAAGATAATCATGTCACAAGTAAACTAAGAACTTTGTTTGAAGAAAATAGCAACACAATAAAAAGAACACAAACAAGGAATCCACAAATCAATATAGGTTTAAATTCCGTGCAAACTATAACGGAAGGGGATCGTAAACAATACCTTCATGATGAACCCAACACGTATGGTGAAAGTGAAGAACATTTTAAGCCTCGTATATATGCTACGTTAAGTGTTGAAGATGTTGACACGGTTTCAAAAGATTCAAATCATAAGATAGTATCCAGCCCTTTATATAAATCATGTAGCTTCCTAGATGCAGTCAAAAGGAAAAGTCCACCAATGGAAAAAAAACATACACCAGCCTTTAGGGCATTTAGTTGCAGTGGTCAAATAGAAGAATCCCATAACGATTTGCCTATATCACGGATTTTAAGAACAAAAAACTCTTCAGAGTCGGAAATATTTGACCAATCTCACTCAATAAGTCAAGCTAGCACTAAGAAAGGTTACCAAACATTAGAAATGAGCAAAGGCAACGTTAATGAAGGGATTAAATTAGATGACGAATACATGCATAAAAAGGAGAAACAAATTTTACACAAAGACGCTAGCGAATCAACAAAAGCCAAAGTGTTAAAAAGTAGAAAGTATTCACCAGATAATAAAGCAGCTGCATTTGATGGTCTCCTACAGTATCTCCAAGATTATCGTCACGGTCTTAGAGAGTTACTGGTCAACAATAACGTTGTTATAATCGAACCCATTCGAGAGCACTCTGGAAGGATGGAGCATTGTTCTAATCATAAGATAGGTGGGTTCGCTAATAACGGTAAAGCTAATGAACCGAATAATGAGAAAACATGTCGGATAACAGGTGCAACGGTTAAAAAAAGCTACGCTAATGAAAACCAAGATGTTTCTGCGATGTTTTCAAGTACATTACCCAGACAGCAAAAGTTTCAACAGCCAGTACTGAGGCGCCACTTCTTCTATCATCCAAAACGCACAAACCGAGAACTAGTTGATGAAGAACTACCAAATCCTGATACTGTTAAAAATGCTAGACAAGTATTTGAGAAGAGTTTATATCACAAAGGATCAGGGAGTGATTCAGGTAACAATAACAGTGAAAGAAACAAGCCTAATAACAATCTGCATGAAGGAACGCTGAACAAAATTGATAAACGACGGCAAATAAGATACCTGACGGCCGATACAATTCCCCCACAGAGCCTCGTATTGCCAAGGTGGACTGATACAGGAAGCGTGTCATCTGGTGTTAGTAGCGACCTCAGTTATGATCCTGATATAGATTTGTCATCACCTCGTGGAAATATTTTAAGCCGAAATAGCAATCATCATTATGAAAATTTAGATGTATTTAGCAGTGACGATAATGATAACTCAGAAGAGAAACGCAACTGCTACAGTGACGACGAAGACGATGACGGGGATACTGGAGGTCATTACGTGCCTCCAGAGGTTTTAGACAAAATTAGAGCATGTGGTACATCCGTCACTTACTACGGTGGTCACGTTATTGCAAGTACTAAAGGGCCTTTAATGAGTCCCATGACTTTAGCTATAATGGATGAAATCAGAAAAAATAATAGCTCTACAAGAAAGAAGATATTCAGGAACAATTACTTAGGGGTGAAGTTTCGATTAGTTAAAAGTAATAGTTGCGGTAGTCGTCTGGAACTGGCTGGGACAGAAGAAGGCGATAAATATCAAAACGAGATGGAAAAAGTGAGTGTATCTGATAAAAATGTAAGACAAAATTGTCTAGATAATGAAAATAATAGTAAAGCAATCGAGGAACAAAAAAACAAAAACTCAGACGGAATTGAAAACGAAGGGGGAAATAAGTTAAATGAAGCAATATATAAAAAACATCATAGCGCTGTAAATAACGTACTTGTATACGAACACCAAGCAAATATTAATGAAAATGGAAATAAGACAAAGAAAAGCTATAATTCATCTAGTGAGGAAGATTGCTGTTTATCATTTCTACGACCGAAAATAAATAATATAAATGAAAAAGTAAAAAACATAGTCAAGGACGATATTGGTGTTAAAATGAATAAATCAATACCAACTCACACATGGCAAGATTGTAGTAAGCCTAGAGATGATTCAGGAATGTATATTTTATCACTTTACGACAAGGCACCTGTTAAAATACCTACAATAAACGATATAGAGTTCGAGGAATTTGAAGTTTTTGATGAAAATACAAAACTATACACAGAGGATTTCAAAGAGGAAAATGTCACAGAACTGAACAAGAAAGTCCCTTTGTGTAAAACAGAAATGATATGCACGGAAACAAATCAAAACAACAATACAGATATGTCTGAAGGATCACCAAATAATCAAAGGATAAACAATGATAAAATACAAGAAGATAATGATAGGAATGGAGTTCAAATGACTACATGGGCAAAACAAATTCGATTTGTAGAAGATAAATCATTGTGATTAATAAATCAAAATTAACATTAACAACTCCAAAAAACACGTCAAATAAATGAAAGATTTTTATTCTAAATGTTGAAACTCTTCATTAATAATACATAAAACATTTTTCATTGTTTAAACTATAAATCTATTGTAATATTTTTTAAATAATTTAAAAATAAGCAATTTCTGAAAAATAACTTTTTAATAAGACAAATAAAGCAAAATAATTAGATTTCTAAATTTTAACGCAAAGGAAGGGAAGGTAACCTTTGTTTATCCTGAGAGGTATCAAGCTCACTTTTCATACTTCAACTATGGAGCAGTTTATAATATAGGATCCCTATTTAGTCCATCAAGCTAAGACTGCTATCTTTCAGGGTGAACGGAGTGTACATAATGTCTGTAAAATTATCCGTAAATAGTATAATATGTAATCTTCATGCTATATACATCACTAAATCAAATTGTAATGAATGAATGCGATTTACAACTAAAACTGGAGAAAAATTATATTAAATTATAAGCTTTCCTTTTAGTTTTACGCTTATTCATTTTAGAAAATTATAAACGCATGAACATAATATTATTTTTCGTGAAATAATCTAAATAAAAATGTAATATAAAGTATGTAAGAGATAAAGTTATTTTAGTTTTCTTTTTTGAAATTCTTATTAATTTATATGACAAACTACTGCTTGGTAGGGCCAAGGAACTTCTATTATAATTATTCTTAGGCCTTGTATGTTTGAATGAGCATGTGTGTATACATAATAAATAATGTGTATTTAGAGACTCATTATTTTCCTTCAATATCCATTTCTTGGAAGAGTCACCAGCCATAATCTTTTAAACAAACATAAAATCTAAGATGTTAAGTTGGTTTCACACAATTTTAAATAAAGTAACTGACTATAAGAAACAATTATAAATAACTTTTAATGTTCATTTTTATTCGTCTGTAATAGTAAAGTTTGATTTTATAGTCCTGCACTTATTAATGACTAATTAACAAAGACTCTCAAATTAACAGATGGTAACAGATACCAATGATAATATATTTAACCTCGACAGCAAGGTACCGAGTAAACTTGAATCCAAACCGACACCAAAAAGTATGGGGGTAGAAGGGAACGAACTACGTCACTGAACTACTTTGCTCACAGCTAAATGTATTATTAAAAATAGTGGCATGATACACTTTCAGATGAAGGCAAGACACCAGCAGATAGACATAGTTATGAGAGTAACAAGTGCCACATGATTGGATATTAATTATAAGTCTACAATTTAAAAGATTGTAAACCCTTTTTAAAAAAATGTTGAATTCACGAAAATATCAGTATCAAGTTAAAGAAGGATAGAAACCACTTATTAAAACTATATTATGTAATCATTTCGTCCTAAAGAGACGAATAGTTAAGCCTTAAAATTAATTTTTCGAAAAAAAGAAAAAAACAACATCGGAGAGAAAACGAAAAGGTTTTGAAACGGAACACAAAATCCTCAGTTTATATCACGATGACAAGTTGGAGCGCAACACTTTATATAAAAATTCAACTTAGGAAAACCAAGTTATAATATCGTATTTATTAAGGTTAAGTAAAGGCAAATGTCCTTTCTTGCACATATCAAGAATTATATTATGACAAATAATCATAGTTATAAATATATCATATTCATAAATTATTTATAGGCTGATATTCACTTGTCTACAAAACATGATTGAATTCTTAAAAAAAAAAAAAATTAAATGGATTATATAGTTTACCGAAAAATTAAATTAAAAATAATTGGATGGACAAATAAAGGAGAGAAAAGGTGTTGCAAAAAAAATACAGTAACACATATAAATACATACACACACACGTAAATATATAGGTTGTTCAGAAACTCAACGCTCAAGCTGCACACATATTTTGTTTGACCCAAAAGTAATACAAAATCAAGGGTGACGTGGCAGTCTAGGGGTAAGCTGCCGAACTTCTGTGCTGGGGGTCCTGGGTTCAATCCTCGGTCCCGGCACAGATTTATCTGATTGCCAAACGCTTCCTTCACCTCTAACAAGACGTGTATTAATCACAACTTGTGAATGTGGGGAATGCCAGGCCTCCACCGTGGTTCGAATTCCACGTTAAACTGTAGGTCCTCCATTTCATCTCACAATCACCCTACCATTACACATTAGCGTAAGTGCGTATAACCCGAACGGGTAGTAAGACGCGGTGATAATAATAATAATATTAATACAAAATCCCTGTACAATTACAACCGGCAAACTATGCTAATACCATTTAATTGTGTTAAAAGATTCAGCTTAAAGCACTGGGAGAGCAAAGCTGTGCAAACATGCGTGTACACCAGGTTGCATGGGAGCTAGGCAGGCGGCACTGCACACCTCGACCTCTTGGATACCGGCAGCAGAACATGCCACAATTAATATTAAACAGCACACCAGTCCATCTAGAAATGGGAATATGTTCTGAGGACTATCATTAACGGTCCTACAGCACATAAAGTGCTAGCCATGATTACATGTGCAGTGCTGCTCACCTAATTCCTATGCAACTTTTTGTACACGCATGCATGCACAGCTTTGCTCTCCCAGTGCTGTAAGCCGAAACTTTGAGCACAATTTGATGGTATTAGCATAGTTTGCAGTTTGGGCGTTGAGTTTCTGAACACCATTTATACGCATATACATATATATGCATCTATTGTAGCAATGTTGTATCTATTTTGACCCTTTTTTTTTACAAACATTTAAAACTACGGCTCCTAGCTTGCGTTACCTTCCAGCCCACATTAAAGCGTGTTATGTCTCAGCTAAGAGGCATTTTTAATTGTTTAATTCTAATTGTAATAATAATATATTCACATTGAAAATTAAAATAGTTGATCCCGCTCAGAAAGAGTGAGCAATAAAACAGTTGCAGTCTGACACTTTAGCCAAGTCGGTATCCTGTCTGCCTGATGAGCTGAGGGTCCCAGGTTCGATTACAAGCATGGCTGAAAAATGTATGATTGGAGAAATCTTTCAAGGTGATGAATTAACGGCCAGGAAATGATAGTGTGTATGTTCGAGATTTAAGTTAAGTCATGTGCTGATATAATCAGTCGGTTCAAAAAGTGCGCATTAAATACTTCACATAATAATAATAATAATAATAAATAATAATAATGTCCCATAGCTTCAATTCTGTTGATGGACCATCCAGATAAAGTAAACCAATAATAATGTCACTGGTTGGTCGTCGGTTTGATCATCCACGCCCTGACATTGATCCAAGAAGTCCAGGTGGTATAGTGGTCAGAGCTCCTGTATGTTGACCTATAGGTGCCGGGTTCAATTCCCGGTTGGAACCAGGGGACCATTCTTGGAAGGGAAATAATTTACATAGTCATTAAGGTTTTATTAATTAGGCTTGAGTTAGGTTAAGAGCTTCATTGGCTCTACCCCGTCATATTCACTGTCATACTCCTCTCACCTTACCAGGACATGGAAAGAGCCTCCACGGAAACGATGTAGGATTAGTACATTCGGTCGTCCCTTGAGTAACGGTACATTAGTACTGGCTAATCTTTCTGCAAACTGAGCCACAAAGTGATGATGTCCAGACACTCCATTATTATTATTATTATTATTATTATTATTATTGGAAAGGTATGGGTGAGGTTTAATGTGGAAAAGATTAATATTTTAAAGTTTAGACATAGCTTGTACTACCTTATCCTAGATATCAGATGTGCCCTTTGTCTTAAAAGTTAAGCTCGCATTCCATTTGGTTGCCGTTCAAGAATGGGTAGGGTTTTAAATCTCAGCTAGATGAAATCCTGTCTAAGCGACACTATCAGTGAATTTCCTCTAAACTTCCTTTCTCATCCTTAACTCCTTAACCCTTGGATATAATTATATCTAGCAGTTAAACTATAAGAGAGACGAGCTAAAAGAAATAAAGCCATCTTGAACCTATATTATTATTGTAAAGTTTCGATTAAAACACTCTCTCATTGCGTCAAGGTATTTGATATTAATGTGTGTGTGTGTGTATATATATATATATATACACACACACACACACACAAAAATATACTGCTCCATTATGAATTGAACAAGTCTCTTTATTACCCGACCGCCATAAAGTGCCGTATAGCATAAATAATCAAATTCATTCCTACCTTAATAACTGTCTCACATATTTGATGCTGTGTCATAAGACAACATGTAGACGACAAAAGAAAAGGATTTGACAGGGCCTTATAAAATATCTAGTTTCATAAATAGCATAATTATAATGTAAACATAACATTTTCATTGATGATTACAGTTTCACAGACGTTAAAAATAAATTTTAAAAACGCGGTTTATATATTAGGCCGTCAGATTATGAAACAGCACTATACTACTGTACAGCCCATTCGCCACTGGAGTGGTAGTAACTGACAACCAGCAGAAGTGTTTTTTTTGTTAACAATGCTTGAAAGACACTATTATCCAAAAATGATAGTAAACGTTTCTAAATATATTTCCCTAAAGATAAGTGTATAGTTTTCTTTTTAATAACTTACTGAAAGAACAAACACATATTAAAAAAACTATTATGCTTTTTGTTTCGCGATTTTGGCAACAAGAGATATTATATTGAGGAATTAAATAATAAGTTAAAAATTATTATAATCACACTCGTATCTTATTTTAACTGGCCAACAAAATAAATACATATTTTTTTTAAACTTCGGGAAAGAGACACCCAAAACATTGGTTTCATAGTAAAACGTTTTTCTGTTGGAAAGGCATGCTCATGAACACAATCGAATACTGTATGACGTCATCAACCACACTTTTTTGGACTGGTTCGTCACTTTACTTTATTTCAGCTTGTTAATCATCTTAATTTATGAAGAGAAGGCAGGCTTAGAATATATTGTTTGTAAGGTAATTTTAAGTGAACTACAGACGACATTTCTCTCTCTATATATAAACGGTTTGTTTCATAAGTTCGTATTTCACCAATGTAAAAGCGCGTAGAACAAATAACTAAAAACAAAAGTGACAGTAGGTTAACATTTTTTAACTAGGGTCTTGCAAATTGATACATGAGAGTTAATATGGAATGTTTTTTTAACTGTCAATTAACACCACTCCTATGAAGAAAAGACTGTACTATGCATTTTCCGCTAAGGGGGCCGCCTACCGATGCGCTGAAACACGTAGTAAATGTCCCAAAATGCCGTGTTATTTAAGAAGTGGTATGTTAAATGGCAAAATACGTCCCGTAGGATTTAAAGCCTTACGTTTAAGGGTTTGTAGTTTTTTTATTTTAAAACGACAATAAGGTGAAACTTAACTCTTTTTCAACGACGTTTCACACGAACTGTCGCAAAGACCAAGCTAAATGGCTAGAAACCTAGATATAACCCTCATATAACAAATAGTTTTTTTTAATATATTCATAACAGAAAATTCCAAGATGGTTGAGGATTAATTTAGTGGTTTTAAAGCTTCATAACGTAAATTCAAACCATAAAAACCTCAATGTCAAATTATTTTGCTAAAAGTTAGCAGCGTGCTTAGTTCTGGTCTAATTAGATGACTAAATGTGACAAAACAGTGGCCAAGATTGTCTTCTTTCAAATAGTTAAAACATTGGAATTTGTAAAGAAGAAAAGTGGCTACAACTATAAGCAGCATGCAAGAACGAGGCTAAGTAAAGCGAAGGGTGAGTGAGAAGTGAAATGGCGTTGATATGCTATCTAGTATGGTATGTTCGTGCAGACGGCCCCATAGCAAAGCAGATCACCCCGCTTCTTCACTTCTCACTCACCCTTCACTTTTACTTATTCTAGTTCTTGGATACGGGCTTAATTGTTAAAATTGTTTGATTTAGTGTTATAACTCCAAGATTGGTTTGAATTGCGTCTTGTATGACAGACACTAATCGTACTCCATTTGATGCTGAAGGTGAGTCTGTACTAGTTTCTGGATCTAATATTGAATATGGAGGACGTGGATTTGCATTCATTTGTTGGAGTTAAGGAGGAAACTCACTATGAGCAGAGCACGGCAAGAGTTTTAACTAACCCACTATGAACAGCAGGCACGGCAAGGCTCGTAGTTAACCCACTATGAATAGCAGGCACGGCAAGGCTCGTAGTTAACCTACTATGAACGGATAGCACAGACCAGGATCATACCATTTGTAGAAAACTCCTTGCAAGTCGCAGTTGCAATGGAGTGATCATTCAAAGAGGAGTTAATTGTAGTGGGTGTAGTTAGTATGTAGAGCATGAAAAAAAAAGTGCCACGAACACAGTTTCTGGGTGCATGAAATATTTAAGAAGAGGATGGAATATGGTGAATTCTATCATCTTTTCTCAGATCTCTTAAATGATGAAACACAAATTTTCTTATACTTTAGTTCGTCACAAAATTGCGTGTTATACACAAACAACTTCACATCCTCATGGCCACAGACGTTATAGACATTCGAGGCAAACACCATCATCCATCCGGAGTTGGACATACACTTAGTACCTTAGGCTGGTTAGTGCTGCCTGCACCATTTGGTAGAAAGCATATGTACTAAGGAAGTTCGGAGAGTGCGGTCGGTGGTTTCCTATTTCCTTCCGCAATGAAATTATACGAGCTAGTGATAAAAGACCTACCTTTTTTTTTTTTCGAAAGTTCTTTACATACCATTCAGGGCTATTTACATGCCCCTCCAAAGGAAGATGATGTACGGATTTATATCACTGAAGGAACAACCCGGGGATGGGTTTGAAACCAAGAACATCGAGTTCTGGGGTGTACTTTACCCCACGATCACCGAAGTCGAATATTACTTAAAATATGTATGGAAAACGTTGTCTCGTGTGGTTGACGTCTTTCCCATTAGATGTGCTTTGTTGTCCAATTGTATTATGAGTGTTAGATATTAAGTATTCATATTCATAATATAAAAGAGATATAACTAACATATATTTTCTTACATAGGTTTCAATAATATGACTAACCCGTTTTGGTGGCCGCATGGTCTAACGCACTACCCTTCCAGTACACTAGACTGCCGGTGACGCGTAGATCAAGGTTCGAATCTCGGAAGGGTGAAGGCCTACTAATGGTGTTTTTTCCTAAATGGTTTTCCACTCTCTCCACGCAAATGTGGGCACACACTCTTTAAATATAAACCTCCTATTCCTTAAAAACATTGGCGTAGTTTGTACATAAGCGTATAACCCAAACGGGAAGCAAGATGCGGTGCTACAGGAGTATAATAGTATTTTATAAGTGTTTAATACAAATTAGTGTTTACTGTTCACAGATAAAGTGAGATCATGCCAAGAACCGCAACACTTTTCTTTTGTGGTGGAAATAAGATTTGTTCGCATGAAATACTAGGAACATTTCTGCCCCTTTGATAAAAAAAAAACTGTTTGGAGTATTTTATGGTAGTGGTGGATTATCCTGTTCTCTTCTAGCAAGAATAAACACGTTTCTACTCCTTTGTCTTCAGTTTTTTTAAAGATGGCAGAGACAGATTATGACGAGAATCTGTGGGTGCACGATATCTGCGAGCGGGTACAATTTAAAGAGCACTTAAATCCACATACACTCCTAAGTTATGTCTATGATTCCCTTCAAAGAAAAATTAAACTACTTTTAGCCGCATGTCTAAAGCAAATAATACAGAGCGCATTCCATTATATATTTCTGTGTTGAAACACTTTTTTCTTAGCACCACGTCTTACTATCCATTCGGGTAATTAGCATGCTAATGGTTTTAGGGATTAGGAAGGTTATATTTACAGGAAGTGTACCCGCAGTTGCGTGGAGGGAGAGTGGAAAACCGTTTAGGAAAAACCACCCCCAGTTCACCCGACCGATTTTCGAACAGGCACGGTAGTAGTTGTCCCTGTAATGAATTCAGCTGCTAAACATCACCCGTGTATACTCACGGTTCTCGTCGTTTTCCACAGTTGCTGAGTCACTTGTCGAGGTAGAAGCGACCCGCACGGTGGGTGGGGTTTCCGCAGCAAACGTCCTGTGACTTCGTCCCGTGCATAGTCGTCTGCAGTGGTGTGGCCTTCGTGTCCAGCTTCCCTGCAAGCACAGTAATCACAGCATGAAAAGCACTCATCCCATAGTCTATAGCGTGTAGATAAGTCCCAAGCAAGTTCACTGCCACAATTGCCAAAGTACGCCACCTATCCCCATCTAGAGCTAGTTCTATTCATTATACCTCATTAGAACCCTGAACAAGGATCTAGAATCTCCAATTCACACTGCATATCCTTCCCGCCGTTATTTACAAGACGTCTTGATTATCCTAACAAGGTTTTTTTAAGGGTATGTAACTCATCATTATGTAACCTTTTCCCCTCCCCAGTAGCCCCATCCCTTTTTGGACCAAATATATTCCTAAGCACCTTGTTTTCGAACAAACTAGATTTGTTTTTGTCATGTAAAGTATGAGACCACGTTTCACACCCATAGAGAACCGGTAAAATGATTGTTTCGTATATTCTGAGTTTACATTTCTGGTTAGCAGGCGATATGTCTACAACTTACAGACCGGGTGATAGCATGCATTTCCCAAATTTACCCCTCCCCTTAATCTCCACTCTATCGTTATTGCTAGTTAAATTGTTCTTAAATAACTAAACTCATTAAACCTTTAAAATGCTATGTTGCTCGCAATATTCTCTAAATTATCATACCCAATCTGTGTTGTTCTATATGTGATCATTGATCATATACTTAAGTATTTTCAGCGTTCACTTCTAAACCTATTTATTTACTAGCCTCTAATAAAATGTCTGCATTTCTTGCCACAGCTTCCTTACTATTGCCCCAATAAAGCTAAATCATCTGCGTATCCTAACAGCTGCAACGTAATGCTTAATGTAACCCTTCCCTAATTATTGTAATACCCTAATAGTACCCTAATATGATACTTTAATGCTAGATTGAAAAGTAATGGGGAAAACGCATCTCCTCGTTTCAAAATTATCTGATAAATGACATCCAACCCGTACCCTTCCACGCACATCCGTCAAACATGAATATATATTTGAAAATACTAGAGTAGGATTTTTTTTAATATAACAGTAGGAAAGGTTTGCGTTTTTAACAATTTTGGATACAATAGGTTTATTTTAAAAGCTAAAAGATACACTTCGAGATAAAGTCTAATCGCATCAGAGCTTTTCTTATGAAATGAAAAATTGAAAAACCCTAAAATGTATATAATTATAATATTTGTCAAGCTAATAGTTACAATAACTTATGCTTGTGTGCAATTGATTGTATTATTAGCTTAATATTGAGATCTCATGTATTCCTTTAAATCAATAAAATTGTTTATATTCTTGTTGTGTTTTGAAAACACGCTTCTATTATGGTTACGCTCACTTTGTACTATGCCTAGTGAGAAATGGAGACCGTGTGTAATTCCGTGTAATTTTTGGATCCAACCGAATGTTGTTTTTACGTTACTCGCTAACCTCGGGAGACATAGGCTATGGAAAGGTACGTACTAAAGTTGGCGAGTCGTATTATCGTCAATTTGATGTTTCTTTTTACGAGTACTACTTCGCTCTAGTCTCTTTCCCTGTTTGTATCCAATTTTATACTCAAGCTTACAAGAGCATAGTGTGATGAAGAGGAAATAAAAGGGGTTTAAAGTCCAAGTGAAATTAAGACAATGGATTCGAAAAATAATATTGTTATGTCAATAATAGTTATCAGTTACCCATTCAAACCTTCTTTGGAAATAAATGCTTGTCTTTTGTTGTCGAAATAATCTTTCAACAAATGAGTTAGTGAAATGACACAACTTACAATACAGTATAGTAATGATTACCTTGTAATTACTTGTGGAAGAGTAAACTTAAATAAGTTACTTGACAGTGATAAAATTAAATGTCTGGGTGCTATTTATATATTAACAATATTAAATTATTATTGTTATAGAAATAATCAAAAGTCTATGAAACTTTTTAAATAACGTATTTACTACGCAGTGAATACATAAAATAAAACACATGGAAAGCTTAGAGCAACGCAAAAAGAAAGGTTAAAAACACGTGACCTAATTAAAACTATAAATAATAGGCTTTTTACGGTTACTATAAGATTTATTAACAATTCTATATACGGGGTAAGACTAAGAGGAAATTCTCAGACTTTAGTGTGGAGATGATACGAAAACGGGTGAAATTCATATAATTATGTAAAACGTTTCCAGTGCAACGGGCCGAGATTGGTACCCCTACCCCGCAGTCAAGGATGACCAAGAGCAATGTGATGATAGTGGCCTAATACACTCATCCAACCATGATGTTGTAAATAGGATGAGGATCAATAGATTTAGGAACATATATTGTAAGGTTTATTACCAATAAATGACATCCCCGGGTAAAAATAATAAATGTATTGATCTATATTTAAATAATCTTGGGTTGAAAGTTCACCTTAGCTGCTAATTCTACCGCCGCCGCCGCCGCCGCCACCACCACCATTACTGTACTACGGGGCAAGTCGCAAGACCTTTTATAGTAGTTATCCAATAATACAAAATGTGTTTTTCAGTTTATTTATCATAAATTTCATAAGCCTGCGTCTGAAGTAGGTAAGAGAAAGGTTTATCATATGAATTTACAAGTGCAGAAGTTATATAGTGATTTTTTTTATCAATGCATCTTATCACTTGTTCGAGTTAAACGCTTATGTACCAATTACGATAGTGGTTTTAGGGATGAGAAAGGTTTTCTTATATTTAAAGAAAGTGTACCCACATTTGCGTGGAGGGAAAGTTAAAAATCATTTTAGAAAAACCACCCTCAGTACACGCGACCAAGATTCTAACCTCGATCTCCCTGTCATCGGCAGTCTAGCCTACTGGGAGAGTGACGCCTTAGACCATGCATTCAACAAAAAGGGTTATTGTAAATTAACCTTGTGTCTAAAATATTGGTAAGTTAATTACAGGGTGCATTGGCAGTCTTAAGTTCAATGACAAGAGAATTGAACCTGTCATGAGACAAAACACCTAATAATAAGTTAGTAATATGACATCCTTTGTTCTGTCAAATTATATCAAATTTAATATTTAAATGAAAAAACCGCGTCTTCACCTAATAATAAGTTAGTAATATGACATCTTTGTTCTGTCAAATTATATCAAATTTAATATTTAAATGAAAAAACCGCGTCTTCACCTAATAATAAGTTAGTAATATGACATCTTTGTTCTGTCAAATTATATCAAATTTAATATTTAAATGAAAAAATCCGTGTCTTCCTACCCGTTCGGGTTATACGCATTTACGCTAATGTGTAATGGTAGGGTGATTGTGAAATGAAATGGAGGACCTACAGTTTAACGTGGAATCCGAACCATGGTGGAAGCCTGGCATTCCCCACATATATAAGTATATATATAAAATTATAAATATATATAAGTATAAGTGTATATACATATTGCAAGGATAGCTTACACTGTAATAGAAAAACATTAATTATTTTTTCTGTAATTAAACTATTGTTGCTAGGGATTTTTTAGATAAACGATTCGTAGGCCCTGACATTTTTTAAAGAAATAATCTTGGAAATGTTATGAATGACATGTGGCCAATTCAAGAGTCATCAATACAATCAATCAATATACAATAAATGTTGGTCAAATAATAGAATGAAATGGCAATAATGATAGCGGCGAACAAAACAAAATCTATTAAAGGGGTACACACAATAACAGTGTTGTAAATTAAGTGCTAGGCAAAGATTGAGAATTAATGACCAGAAACCTGGGTTAATGACATGGATAAATAGGTGGAAAATAGGAAAGCCTATTTTACAAGCTTAGATTATAGACAAAATAATATTCTACACAAAATAGTGAAACCAATAGCAGAAGAACTACGACCAACGAGGCTTCACATAACACAAAGTGAGACCATACACAGGTTACCTGTCATAATATACAAAATAAAGGATCATTATTTAATTCACCTTCAGAAAATCGGATGTGTGTTTCTATAAAAGTTTAAAAAAAAAGATTACTTCACCAATAATGGTAACAAACAGTCAGTTTAAGCGCAGTCAGTAGAGGAATTAGGTAGAAAATCTAAGTGTGAATTTACAAATAAATAAATATTCTGAAAATCGAAAAATGACACCTGGACACGGGAATCGAACCCGGGACCCTTGGGTTCGATTCCCGTGTCTAGGTGTCATTTGTCAATTTTCAGAATATGATATCTAGATGGAGTAATCCTCACTAAAAAGCATAAATAATAGCTTTGGCTATTTGATTCATAAATAAATAAATCATTAAGTCAGGAAAATATTTTTATTCTCAGAAGCAATCATTAATAATAAAATGGAAAAAAATCGAGGTTCGACTCTCGGTCAGGTGCAATGAGAGTGTTTTTCAAAATTATTTTCCCCTCTCCCTCAACACAAATGCAGGACACTTCCTATAAATATAGCCTCCATAAATCTTAAAACCATTAGTGAAATTAGTATATAAGCGTATAACTTGAACGAGTAGTAAGTAGTAAGACGTGGTGCCAAATGAAAGCACACAAGAAAAATACAGAAAGTATGGTATAATATTTTGAGGTAGATCTAATACTTTTCTATGTTTCCTGAATTTAAGATAAATTAACAAACATTTTGCTCTAAGTATTATATTTTTGTAAGGTATTATAGAAGGAATTAAAGTTTTATTTCATTTACATATGGAAGATGTGAAAATTCAACAATTTAACATTGACGCAAGCTGTAAATGCTGAAAGTGCTGTCTTAATTGAATAATTTTTAAATTAGCTTAATAGGCATGGATATTAAATAGTGCAAACATTAATTCATTAAAATTGAATGGTAGTCTATAATGATGTGAAAACTTGTGTTTAGGAATATAAAGATCGCCAAACTTGAATATATGTATATTATAAAAAAAATTATTAATAATTTAGATCAAATATCAATGAAAGATAAAATGTTTGATAGAAGTGGACATTTACATGAATAACTTTGATGTCGATGACAAATAAGCCATGAAAATAGTCATATAAAAATAAATAAGAGAGGAAATATCGGAGAGTAAGTTAGCTGTACACCATGTTTATATAAGAAATAACTAAATAATAAAAAAATACATATAATTATTTGTACCTTAATTAATATAACATGAAAAATATAAGAAATATATATAGTATGAAAAGAATATCATTTTATAAATTTAACAAAAAATTGTAAAACTAAATTTTAACATATTATCTGGTAAAACATATATATATATATATATGAAATAATGAAATAGTCAGCTCAGTATAAATATATACAGAGTATTCGGAAACTCGTGGCCCAAAATGCACATAGCTTGTTTAAACCAAAAATAATACAAAATCCCTACATTTACATCCGGAAAGCTAGGCTAATACTGTACCATTAAAATGTGTCAAAAGTTTCGGAGAACACCGCCGGGATAGCATAGCTATTCAAGCATGCGTATACAACAGGTTCCATAGGAGTTAGGCACGTGACACTACACACCTCGACATCTTTGAGCACGGCAGCAGCGAAATATATCACAATTAATAGTCTACAACACACCAGCCTATCTAGAAATGCGAATACGTTCATCATTAACGGTCCTACATCATAGAAAGTGCTCGCCATTATTACATGTGCAGTGCCGTGCGCCTAGCTCATATGCAACTTGTTGTACACTCATGTTTGACAGCTTTGCTATCCCGGCGCTATACATCGAAACTTTGAACACAATTTAATAGTATTAGCATAGATTTCCGGATGTAAGTATATAACCCAGATAAAATTCGACCTTGACCTCTAATCAAGGATATCTAGTATCTTTCGAGGCTGTCTCCTAGGTGTAAGAAAATATCGAATGTAATGATTGAGACAGCGCACTTCTTTCCTCAGTGTTTGTTCAATGAACTACAGAAATAGGACACCGTGTATCTTAACAGTACAATATTTACTCACTACGTGGCGTACATCTACGAGGGAGTACGAGATGTCTTGCATTACATCGCCGATATAAGGAGGCGGTGCACATAAAGATACCTACGAGGACTGGATGTTTGGATTTACATCGCCAATATAAGGAGGCAGTGCACATAAAGATACCTACAGAAGAAGTTTAAGTAGTTTTGGTTGTTATTGTTATCTGCATAGATTAAACATCTCGTATGAACACACGAAACTTCATGATTTGTGATATAGTGAAGCACTTCGAAAAAAAAAAACTGGCCACTTGTTTTTGTGGTTTGCAGTAATTTGAGGCTAGTTTAAAATATGTATTTATTTGAATTGATAATTTGTAGTAAATTATATTAAAAATATAGTTATATAATCAATTTGGTATAGTATTAATATTCGTCTTGTAGGTTCAACTAAAATTATAGTTTTATTTGTAAGAAAAAGTGTTTCCTGTATTTTACGAGAAATCACTATTTAAGGGTTTCAGTTTATATATTAAAACCAAACTATTATAGATGAAATATCCTATAAACAAATATGTCCAAGACCTATTACCTGGTATAAGCCTACAACTCTCTGCCAAAATATGAAAATAAAAATGTAAACCTGTGATGAGTATAGTTTTAAATGTATCACTCGGAAATTATGTGGGATACAATGTGAAAGTCTAATAAATTACGGGGGTCGGGGCAAAAAAAAACATGATAATCCTCATTCCAAGAAAAAATTGTGTTAGCAGTGATTTCTGGTAGTTTAACTATTGAATTTCAATCTTTTTTTTTTTTTTTTTTTTCAATTAAGATTTTGAAGATACATCGACGAACATTTTATATTTTTCTTATAGCTAGATTTACGGATTTCATAGAAACTTAAATAGTGAATACATCCCATCTAAATATATTTACTCAACCCTAACACATGTGAGTAATTAGTACATACAAGTATAATCCAAACATATTAAGATGTGGCGTTGAAAAAATAATTAATAGAACAATTCCATTTTAAGTAAAGTTAATAATAACTATGTAATTCTAGTATAAATAAACATGGAGATATATGTAAGAACCGTAAAGGCATCAAAGTATAAGTTCATGAAAAAGTTTGGTAATATTATTATTATTAGCACTGCGTCTTACTACCCATTCGAGTTATACGCACTTACGCTAATGTGTAATGGTAGGGTGATTGTGAGATGAAATGGAGGACCTACAGTTTAACGTGGAATCCGAACCACGGTGGAGGCCTGGCATTCCCCACATTCACAAGATGTCTTGTCAGAGGTGAAGGAAGGGTTTAGGTTTGGTAATACAATTACAAGTCAATATAATTTAGATAAACATATAATAACAAAGATTTAAGCTCTAACCAACATCTGAACGTTATAAAACATGTTAAAAATTATTAAAAATTGTGACCTTTTAGTTACTTACTTTTTAGCTAATGATGCAAAAATATAGTTTTATCATAAAATGTTATTGTTCCACGTTGAATAGAAATAAAACAAAAAAATCTATAAATAAAGAATTTTAACAGAAATGAAAGAGTTGTTGTAAAAATGAATTCATTCCTTAGTTTGTAATCCCTTGTTCCTTAAAAGCTGCATTCCTTGCAACGTGTTTAGTTTTGCTTCAACATGTTTCGATACACAACGGCATCATCTTCAGGACTAATGGATAAGAGACCAAGACCAAATAAAAAATATGGTTCAACCACGCCCTGCCAGCCAATATGATATAACCTGAAAGTTTAATGGAGGTTTAAAAGTTTAATGTCAAAAGCTTCAGATAATGAATTAGCATATTTACCAGAGATGAAAGATGAAGGTTGAGTATTCCAAGTTATGGAGAGATGAAAATAAGGTGAAATTAAAATAACGTGTGTATATAAAGTGAAGACAAAATCGATCTAGAATGATTTAACTGCAAAGTAAAAGAAGTTATATAATAGGGTAGAAATTATATCCAGCTAAAATGGGAGGGATAGTAGGTAGATAAATCTCAATTAGGAAATATATTGTAAAATGTGCATAAGGGAAAGAAACATGAAATGACAAAGAGGGAGAAGATTAAAGGTACAAATCTTCCAGAAACTTGCCCGAACAGGTCATTTACTATTGTAGAAGGATGGGCGGGTGTATACAGGATTAAGGTTTTTTTATTTTGGTATATTGAGGGAGTTTCCTTAGGGTACTGACGAGTATTTGATTTTCGAATTTTGTTTGTTCATTTAGTACGGTTTTATTATTTAATAATGCAGTTTGAATAAAGATATTTTCAGTAGTGTTCATAGTTGTGCCTTTGGATGTATTCAATATTAATTTCTTACTATTTTCCATAGGGGTCGGTTGATGTCCAGAAAGTTGGAGATGTCCATGGTCCATGGTTTCAAAAATAAAAAAATTAAGATTAGTGGATCGGTCTTCATCTGCGTATCAGCTGACAAATGATTGTTTCATGCATTTGTCAATATAAGGGTGATGTATACACCCATTAGCCTAAGAGCTCATATGACATCTATAGTGTAAATTAGTAATAGAGGAGGGTTTGTGGGGTATAATTTTTGAACCAATTGTGTAGATCAGCATGCGCATTGGTGGTCACGTAATTCTTATTATTATTATTATTATTATTATTATTATTATTATTATTATTATTATTAGCACCGCGTCTTACTACCCGTTCGGGTTATACGCACTTACGCTAATGTGTAATGGTAGGGTGATTGTGAGATGAAATGAAGGACCTACAGTTTAACGTGGAATCCGAACCACGGTGGCGGCCTGGCATTCCACACATTCACAAGATGTCTTGTCAGAGGTGTAGGAAGGGTTTGGAAATCAGATAAATCTGTGCCGGGACCGAGGATTGAACCCCGGCCGCCAGCACAGAAGTCTGACACCTTACCCCTAGACCACCAGGTCACCCCGTCACGTAATTCAAAGCGGAAACACGTAATAGAATGGATTACTGGTAATGGAGAGGCTTAGGTTCGAATTTCTGTCGAGTGCAGTGGTAGCCCATCCCCTCTATACATAAATGTATATGCATTTCCTCTAAGCTACCTTCCTCATCCCTTAACCGTTTAAAAAATGCTATCAATAATGTATGTTAAGAATAAAAGAGCCGAAGATATTATTGTGCTTTTAGAGAGGAATTCTCCATCTAGATATCATATTCTGAAAATTGAAAAATAACACCTTGACATGGAAATCGAACCCGGGACTTTTGGCTTAGTACGCCAATGCTCTACCACTGAGCTATCCAGGAGTGAATAAAGTCGACGATTTTACGCACGAATCGTCCATCATAGACTCTGCCTTAAGATATGAGTGAAGAATGACCCTGGACATGGGAAGACTCCTTGCTATCTCAGTGGTTAGAGCATTGGCGTACTAAGCCAAAGGTCCCATGTTAGATTCCCATGTCAAGGTGTCATTTTTAAATTTTCAGGAAATAATGTATGTGTTAAAATATATAAAAATCATATCAGTGATCAATTTAATACTATTACTACTAATAATATTAGTTTACTCTCTAAAACGATATATCACCAAGTCTGCATCCGGCCACGTGGTGTATTGGCTACGATCCTGGCGGTCCCAGGTTCGATTTCCGGCTGATACCCTGAGTATTTTTCTCTTAAGGGAAATTATCCCAACGGTCAAAAGAGATTGGTTAATTAGGCTTAAGTAAGGTTTAAGACTACACTGGCTCACACCTCCATATTCACTAATATCGCATCATCTAATTGCTGGTACGACGTGTAAACAACCTCTATAAGTATACTCTGGGCAACGTTCTGTGCCACCAGAGCTGCGAATAGGCTACATACAGGGGGCCAAACCGGTCAGTAATGCCATACGGTAAAAAAAAGTCTGAATTTAGCCCAGACAGTAAGATGCTTTGTGATAAAAAGCACATAAAAGCAGTCCTTCGCCCGTAAATTCATTCATGTGAAATAAGAAAATCTCAACTACAAAAATAATACATTTTCCCACCAAGATAGGAAAAGAACCCGGGGCCCATAAGGGTGTTTGTTACATGGGAAAGCAATGCGAAGCGTTACTGAAACTTAGAAATCCCAAATTATGTATTAATTGGTTTGGTATTTTTAATATGGTTTTCACCAAAATATAGGCCAAAGTTCTGACCACTTAAAAAGGTAAAATTTAAATTGTTTTTAAAAAATGTGTGATAACTTACACAAAGCCCTATAAAACAATACCACAATATAAAACATTCTCGTGTGTGACCCTATCAAAACATGACTTTAAATGAGAGAAAGTTCAGATCTAGGTTTCTAACTGTTTCCTTTAATCTCAGGAGCACAAATTTTTGCGTCAAGCATCGTTGATTTTTGTTTAAATTTAAATTTAAATTTAAAATTAAAATTTAAGCATTTTAACTGTTCAAAAAATGCTGATATTTTTCGAATACATTTAGTTGAAAACGATATTCAAAATTATCAAACAACTTCTTAGCTAATGCGAGATTTCTAGAGGTTTGCAACGCGTCTTATTGATCTATTATGTAGCACCCTAAACTCGGCAGGCGACTTAAAAGAATGCGTTATATTAATAATGATTAAAACAAATGTTGGTATGTACCTTTGAAAAGTTCTTCTTGGAACACATAGATAAGCGGATTCCACAAGTAGTTACAAATGTGTTGCCATGAGTTTTTCTTTCAAACTCAGCAGAGATGAAGTATGATACATTACAGTTTGAGCTCAAGTAAATTTTCAGGAGGCCGTTTTTTAACCCTGATTTAAAGCTGTAAAATGTAGGTAGGAGAAATGCAATTACTCAGCAGGCGTACAAATATTAACATTTTACCTATAAGTATCCCGGTTGGGTCAGTGGCAGCAGAAACTTACATGTGAAGGGTAGAGGGGTTAATTAACCAAAAAGTGGGGTTTGAGGAACTCATTTCTCGCCCCAAGGCCTAGGCCCTTTCCCAGCAAACGTTTGACGATTGGATGCCTTTAAGATATTGGCGTGGTCCTCACATGTAAATTGGATTTAAAATTATTACATTCTTCTAAACTCAATTTGAAGTAGTATTTCCCTAGATTTAAAAAAATGTATAGATGATGCCCCTAGAAGATATTTAGAATGGTATTCGCCAGATTTTTAAAATTTCAATAAAAATAAACTATTTAGAGTTATTTTTTAATAGATCATATTATAAAATACAGAGTGATTCGTAATTCAATATAATAAAGTGGTGCAGTGGATTCTACACTGATAAAAAAACCAAGTCTCTTAACAACTTTTGTGCGGGACCATTTCGTAATCGAGAGGGCAACATTGTGGGGTAGCATTGCGCATGCGTCATTCAGTGTGCCGGAGAGACAGAACACCACACTCAGTTAATTGCTGTGATTGAAAGTGGCCAGTAAGAAGGGGTACCAATATACAAACGAGGAACTGACCGATATGATTCTGATTTACGGTGAGGAATGACATAATTCCCTGCTCGTACGTTTGCTGCACGTTTTCCTGTCCGAAGTCACCCAAGTCCAAGGACATTTGTAGCACTGAATCGTCACCTGAGGAAAATTGGTCACTTTGCACCCATGATGGTCAACGCTGGTAGACTAAGAGGTTGCAGGGCCATTGCAGTAGAATATGCAACTCTGCATTCTGTGGAATTCTCACAGGATTCAAGTACACAGCGATTAGCCTCATTTCATCACCTGTCACAGACGTCCGTGTTGAAAACACTACATAATAAATTACTGTACCCCTTCCATTTGCAACCTGTGCAGGAGTTGAACCCCGCTCTTGATTTCGAACACTGTAGGACATTCTGCAAGTGACTGCTGTACCACCATGCCACAGATCCACAATACCAGCACATCTGGGACGACACAAATCCAAATGCCGTCCTGAAGGTCTATTTGCAATATAAATTCTCCACCACCATTTGGGCGGGAGTTGTGGGTGCTATTCTGCTTGGACTGTATGACTACGATGTGAAAACTACTCACAATTTCTACAGGCCGTTCCTCCCCAACTACTAGAAGACGTTCCGCGGGGAACGCGGCTGAACATGTGGCTGCTTCAGGATGGAGCCCCTGTACATTACGATCGTGAAGTGAGACGCCATTTATACGCATACTATCCCAGGCGATGGAATTGACGCAACGGGCCTGTTGCATAGCCGGCGCAATCTCCCAATCCTTGCAACTGATTGTGGGGCCACATGAAGGGAATTGTGTACTCCCAACGGCACAACAAGAGAGAGCATCTGTGGAATGCAATTGTGACTGCTGGAAATAAGATCTGGGATATCCCGCAAATCTTCCAATGAGCACGACAGTCATGGTGCAGGAGGTCTGAACTGTGTTGTGAATGTAATAATGAGCATTTTGAATATCTCCTATGAACGTGCAATATTCCACTACCTAGGTCAATAAAAACTCTACGACATAAAAGTATTCTCTGTCTGACCTGTCTCTGTCACTCTCTCGATAAAGATACAGTCCCATCGAAATGATGTAATGAGACTTCTAGTTTCTTTCTCAGTGTGGATTCTACTGCATCACGTTATTGTATACAGTTAAATATCACCCTGAATAAGAGGGGAATGAAATAAATCTAGAGGGAGCCAATTTAGTCCAGGGGAAACATTCTTTTAAGAAGGTGGTGCTGAAAATAGTTTGAAATCCCCCTCTTCCTTAGTTATGTTGCCAATCATACCGAGGCATTTAAATTCGAAAATCTATTTTTCTACGGTATTTTTGGGACACATCCCTCTCAAATACACCTCTAAATGTTGGCCTGGCTACGACCTTGATTAAGGTTATAGTTATTTTAACAAAACAAAACCCAAAACTATGAACATGTAATAGTGTGATCAATTTTTTTATTTATTTTTTATTATAATGAGTTTAAAATTGTATAAATTATTATATGTTTCTATTGGTTGGCACGATATCACGTAATTAATGACAAAGAGTGTGCACGAAATAATAAATATACGGTATTAAAGACTATGAAGATATGAAACTTAGGGGTTTGTAGAATAGTTTTTAAGTGTAACTTCATATTATATAATATTATCTTTTACTTGGTTTATTTTGCACTTAATGTAACCCTGCCAATTTATTTTGGGATATTGTCATTAAATATGAGTTGTTTCAAAAAGCAAGGCAGCCACCTTCAATAAGATAAAAATATCCTGAGCCATGTTGAGTCTTTGAAATGCCTGCCAATCCCAACAGGTGTAATCGGCAGTTCCGAGGACACACGCTTTCTAAAACGGGGTACAATTTAAATATAGTTTAGCAAGATAATATCTCTGAAACTCGCTTCGGTGGCCGCATGGCTTAAGGCGCTACTCTCGCACTGTACTAAACTGTTTATGACAGGGAGATTATGGTTGTATCCCGGTCGGGTGAACTGAAGGTGGTTTTTCCTAAATGGTTCCCCACTCTCTTTTACAAGCAAATTTGGGTATACCTCTTCTAAATTCAACATTACTCACCCCTAATCCATTAGCGAATACATAGAAGTACAACCCGAATGCGTAGTGAGATGCGACGCTAAATATATATATTTCTAAAATGGGGTTAAGAACTATACAAGGTATGCAATAGAAAAAGAAAGCTCGAGATTTAAGTGTCCAAATGTACGCTGAAAAACACCAATCATTGGTGTGACTAAAAGGAAAGTATGAATGTTTGTTATTTAAAGAAATTTGAGGACTTTTAAATAAGTAGTTGCACTCCCTATATTTTATAACTTAAAAATAGTATTGTCTTTTATTACATACAAGCAAGCTAGTAGAAAATATGTATTAAATAAAAAAAACCATTATTGTTAATTTTTTCTTGTGAATACGTAAGGACTAAAGGGATATACAATATTTTTGACTTTAGCAGTTCAATGACAAGCATTGCCCACACGTTTTAGATTATTTAACTATAAATGTATCTTGTATATATTTAATAATAGGCCCTACATACATCATTTATATATATAATTGTACACATATCATATAAATATGTACTCAAATATACACACCATCAATTTTACCTAAACCACCTCGGCGAATGTATGGTCTAAATCGTCACTCTCACAATAGACTAGAGTGTCAAGGATATCGGGGTTGAAATCCCGGTTGGGTGCACCAAGGTGAGTTTTCAAAATGGTTTACCACTCTCCCTACACGCAAATGCAGGCACAATTACTCTAAATTCAACCTTCCTCATCCCTAACTCATTTGCGTACATATGCATGTTAAATGAAAGGGTATTAAGACGCCGTGCATAAAAACAAAATTAAAAATTTCCCCAAAGGAAAATTTATTTCAAAAATTATTATTTGTATATTAAAACTTTGATGTAATAAATTATTTTTTGGCAGAAAAAAAATTATGAATACATCTATAAAATAAAATTTATTTAGACAACTTTCTTCAAACTTTACAAAGAAAAAAAATATGTTGTTAGTTGTCAGGTAACACAGTAATAGTTGACTTACTGAATTATTTACAAAAACATCTTCCGCATGTACTGTGCATAAAAGCTACGTCGTACATCTGCAATAGTGCTGCAGTCCATAGATTATTTACAGAACCTGTTTAGGTGAATGACAGAATTATTAAGAAATAAGACTGCATCTGTGAAATAATTTCGCATCCTATTTAGCAATGCGGGATAAGTAAGAAATTCGAAGTAATAAAAAAATAGTTATATATTTTCTCTAAGGTTTTGATAAGTTAGTTTGTGCTAGATAAAGTTTCTTAAATAGCTCATAAATAATTATTTGAACATAGCCCAAAGCTACTTTGCTCAAAATGATGATTTATTCACGATGTGATACATTTTTTTTCATTTGACTAAATATAGTTGCGCAAACAGGAACGATATTCTAAATATAAAAAATTCCTTTTAAATATTTAATATTAGTACATGCAGCTAGCCCACACGGATAGTAAGACGCGGTACTGATACGTATTTTTATTAAGGCGGCCGTCTTGGTCAGCGGGATATTATCAATCACTGTCAGGCCACACGGCTTAATATATAATTGTCTGAGCCAATTTCTGAAACTACTACTCCTATTATTTCTAAGATTATATTCCCTTTCATCCTTCACCTACAACCTCCCTTACACAGTTCAATAAGAGGGGAAAGAAAACTACAAAACTGCTTATCTCAAGGTAAAGAGAAAAACTCGTTGCTAGTTCTCAAAATAAATATACTAAGATTTTCTTTTGTGAACCTAAAATAAAATTACTGTATTTGTAAGAAGACTAAATTTAAAGCCTTTATTCATCCAGCCTAATCTCATAGCTTCACAAATATGAATAAAAAGTCGTTGAAAGTGAGCTAATGTCACATTTTCACTCTTTTTTTCTAATAATAAAATTCAAACTATTGGGTTGTTAGGTAAAAGAGCCCTGTTAGAATCTTTCGAATTTATTTTGGCGTGAGCTATATTTGAAATAACGCATCAGATAATTGAATATTGCCTTTAAGCTGAACATCCGCAAGACAATTTCTCGTTTACCGGGACGGCAACCTTAATGTTGTATTCTCTGACAGTACAAATGCAATTTATATTCAACCCCTAAAGTACAGGCGGCATCCATGAGGGTTTTTCAAAAGTAACTAGAACAAGAATTCATTGAGTGGGCATGCAGTCTAAAAGTGAAGTTCATTTAGTCTGGCTAGTAGGTGACGGGGGGTCATATCCCTGCCGACTGTGTAGTGCGGGTGTTTTTTCCTAAATGGTTCCCCACTTTGCCTCAATGAAAATGTTTAATTAAACGTTTTACTTAAGTTCTACCTTTCTCGTTTCTACTCCCAAACCGGAGTCAATATGCGTATAGCCCGCTTTGGTGGTCAAATGGTATAAGGCATCACACTCACAATAGACTGGACAGCCGATTACAGGGATATCGGGGTTCGAATCCGTTCGGGTGTACTAAGGGTGGATTTCCTATATGGTTTCTCCACTCCACGAAAATCTGGGTACACTTCCTCTAGATTAAACCTCACACATCCCTAACACATTAGTGTGATTATAACATTATATATATATATATAATGTTATAATAATATAATATATAATATAATAATATAATATAATAATATATAATATAATAATATTATATATATATATATATATATAGCCAAGACGGGTAGTAAAACGCGGTGCCAAAAAATTAATAAAAATATGCTCATAGTCTAAAGGAGTAATGAGACGCAGCGGAAAAAAACGGAACAAATTGTTGGTGTTTTAAGCACCTAGCGCTAAAATCAATGATATTTTACAAATGTGCCTTCGTCTAACGTGTAAGATAGTAAGTTAGCCTTGCATTATTCCACTATGGCATATCTTATAAGATAAGGTCATAGTGTAATCCTTCAAGGTAAGGCTACCTCAGAGTAAACAGAGTTTACAACTCGGTCAATGATCGATCTGTGATCGCCTGGCTGAGATACCTATTTATTCACTGTCCACTTAACCAATCTTGTCAGTCTTGGCAACTAAAAGCTGCACTTCCATTCCCATGTAACACGACAGTTGATATTTTGTTCACTTGGCCCTAGAAGTTTCTGGCAAATAACTGGGGATCTAACTTTGTCACTAAGACGTCACCTGGCAGATCAACTAGTCGAATAAATTCAGAACCGGGCTGACGCAGTCCTTCGTCGAAAAATATGTTTGTATTATCAATAATACTAACCTCCCTCCTCCCCCCCTCAAAAAATGATTTTTGTCTTTTGTTGGGTTGTTTAAATTAAATACTCAGCGAAGTGTATACACAAAATAGAAAAGAGTTTATTTTCGGTAATTGATACAAAAATATTATTAGATTTTTCTTTTAACTTAAATTTTAAACAAACAATGTGTTTTAACGTAAACTGAGTGTGCTATGTCAGAAGTCGGTAAAAAAAAATCCTATCCACTGATACCTTATTCATCGGTGTAGGCTTCGTATTAGTTGAGAAAAAGGGATGTTGACAACAGAAATAATATATAGGATACTTAGCACCGCGTCTTACTACCATTTGGGTTATACGCTTATGTATTAACTACTCGAATGTGTTATGGTAAACATGAGAGAGTTAAAATTTCAAAGGTGTGTAGCAGCATTTTCATCACGGGAAAGTGGGAAACAATAAGTTTAAAAAACCTTTTTAGAACACTATTATGGGATTCAAACACTAACCTCTTCATCACCAACAAACCAAATAATATCCACTTAAGTTTAATCCTTGTTTCCACTATTTCGGGCTAAAAGATATATTTAACTCGTTTTAGTGTCAACAATATAGTGAAACACGGTGTAAAGAAATTACAATAATGCAGGTAATTATATTACAGAACAGATTTTAAATATACTAGAGGCTAGACCAGTTTCCAACAGGAACAATTTTGGACAACAGGGGAAAGACTTCTAATCCACCCAAATCAAACTCAATTGGTACGTTGCATCCACCATCTTGGATTTTTCAAATTTTGAATTTTTCTTATAAAGATGGCATGCTTCATAGCGTCCATACAAAATTTAATCACTCTAGAACTGAGTTTGTAATTTGCATCCACCATATTTGGTTCATCATCTTGGATTTTCCAAGTATCGGATTTTTCTAATAAATGTAGCTTGTTCAATAGCACCCACACCAAATTTCAGCTTTAAAGGACTCAATTACATTTTGTCCGCCATTCAGGATTTTTTAAGTTTCGAATTTTTATCATTAAACCTGCATGCCCCATAGCGTCTATGCAAAATTTAAGACTTTTGGGGTATTGGGAAGCGGTAGAAAATTATTGGAAGGACATACAGACACATCATGGATTTTATTGTAACGTGCTAACTACCCAAGAGCACGAACACTCAAAGAAATACCCAGTTATGAGTATCGCTATAAATCCAAGAATTAATAAATTCAAATAATGTGTGGCAGATATAAACTCACTGTGAAATTGTATTGCTGGAAACGCCCAAACCTGAGGAAAAATTGCCCCAGCTGACTGCTCAACTCTTCCTGGTGTAAGTTCAACAAACAGATACCTTGCTTGCCATAATCAACTGTAATGACTGTCCGCTCACCAAAGTTGTCATCAGCGGCCATCTCCAAGCACTAGTAGGCGTTCTAATTTGTTCTAGAAGAGCACTCCCCGCCCCCCTCCCTTTATTTCCCTTTCCTAATACGTCCATGCATCTTGTATAAAACCACCATCCCTCGCTTCATATTTTGACCAGAAGAAGGCCTATTGCTCTCGCTGAACCCTTAAGAGACACAATTGTACCGACTGACGACCCGTCAGACACGGTGCACATTGCGCACGTGGCTCAGGTCATCGGTGCGATCTCGTACAGACACTTGGATGAACCTGAACCCACGGAGCCGACAGAAATGTCGCAGGCGTTAGCCGCTTTAAGACTAAACAAGGCCTCCGGATGCAAAGGTATCAATAACGCGGTCCTCAGAAAGCTGCGCTTGGAGGCAATTAACTTCCTCGTGGAGTTATTCAACGCCATCCTGCTCCTGAGTCACTTCCCCGAGCTCTGGAAGCACACCAACGTCCTCTGCTTTCATAAACCGGGTAAGGACCCGGCTCTAGCTTCGTCTTACCGACCGATCAGCTTGCTCGACTGTTTGGGCAAGTTGTTCGAGAGACTACTACTGACGAAACTGACTCAACATGTTCGCGAGGCGGGCATCTTGGTGGATTAGCAGTTCGGCTTTCGGTCGGGACACGCTACGTCTCACCAACTCGTCCGGCTCGTGGAGCAGGACACGAGGAACTTCAACATCAACAGGCTGACTGGTGCTGTCTTTCTCGACGTGGCAAAGGCCTTCGACCGTGTTTGGCACGAAGGTCTCCTTTTCAAACTCCTCTCCCTGAACCTACCCTTCTACCTAGTTAAGGTTGTACAATCTTATCTATCCCACCACACTTTCTCTACTACCTTTGGGAACGCCACTTCCCAAGTCAGAAGCATCCGGGCTGGAGTGCCGCAAGGTCCCTTCGTGGGCCCGGTGCTCTTCAGTCTGTATGTGAACGACATTCCTAAATCCCCAGACACCAAGTTGGCACTGTATGCGGACGACACGGCTCTAGTAGCGGAGTCGTGGCGAGGGCAACTGGTGGAGAGGCGACTCCAAACGCACCTGGCACAGTTGGAGGGGTGGTTGACCACCTGGAGGACAAGTATTAACGTGGAGAAGAACATAGCAGTCCTTCTACGACATAATTCCCGGTGCCACCAATACTCTTATCCAGGGGCTTGGGAATTACGTTATCGACCCTAGAGGGTGCCATCGACGTCCCAAAGCCCTTCTCGGATAAGCCAGAAGTGTCAAACAGTGGTTTGGGAGGCTCCCACCAAGCTCCCTATAGAGTAGTCTCCGCACGTAACTCTAAAAACCCTTATTCGGTTTCCCAACATACTTTTTCCCCCACCAATATTAATATGTTTTTCTTTGTTTCAGAAACTTCGCGAAACGCGACAACTCGTATGTTAGATTCCGAAACTACACGGTGTGACCAATTGGTCGGTACGTGTTGAAAGGGAGCATCAGAGCAAGCTAATATGCGACTGCGACTCATATTTTGTATTAAATTCTAACGACTCGTCGTAGGAACATCCTATAAGTCATCTAGGACTAGTGGACTAACACGCGGTGATCACGATGTTTGACGCGTCAGTCTCGCCTCCTCGCCACAGATGAAATAAAGTCTGTGACTATGTGAATTTAGATCTAGTCATATTTGATAGGGTCTTCGTGATCTGTTTTGTCTATGTCCATAAGACATAGTTTTGAATGTCAGGGTTTCTGATCTGTTTTTCTATGTCCATAAGACAGTCTTAAATATCTGGACAATAGCCATACGCCCTATACTGAATGGCCATGTTCCAGATAGTCTAAGCCTTTAGATAAAAAAAAAGGTGGAAATCAGGTAATCTATAGCTTTGTTCCATGACTTAGTTGGGTCTTTGACTGATACCAGTCTCTAATCTTTCTATTGTTGTACCTTAGTACGGTACTCAGCTCGTGGTTTTACTACTAGTTCAGAGTAGTAGCCCACGTAATGTTATTTTGTCCAGCCATCTTCAGGCACTGCTTGAATTAGTTAATGTTTAATTGTTTGCAGTTGTTATAGTCTGTGTCCAGACCTGTGTTAAAATTTAAATATACTATTGAATTACCAGGCAGTACCAATGAGAAATAGTTCGGCCATAGTATATTTACACCCTAAATTCCTGGTAGCTCGCCATTAACTATTTGTAAACTTATTATTCCTAAGGTGACCTAGCGGTCTAGGGGTGGGATGTTGGACTTCTGTGCTGGGGGTCCGGAGTTCAATACTCGGTCCCGACACGGATTTATCTGATTTTCAAACCCTTCCTTCACCTCTGACAAGACGTGAATTAATCACAACTTGTGAATGTGTGGAATACCAGGCCTCCAGTTAATCTCACAATCACCCTACCATTACACATTAGCGTAAGTGCATATAACCCTAACGGGTAATAAAACACGGTGCTAATAATAATATTGTTCCTCTTCTCGGAACTTAACCTTTGTATCTCTTCGCTCAATATGGAGTTTGCTCATGCTTGCTAGATCGTTTAACTACTAACGTTGTAACTCTTTAAACTAGGAATTTCTAGAATTAGATATTGTTAACTATTATTCTTTTATATGCTTATTGGGTTAACATCTAGTAGCCGCAAGGCTGGTGTGGTGTTATGCAATGTTGCTTAACCTTAAATCAATTTTTGTTTCCAATTTAAATTACCGTTGTAATGCGGCAGACGCACCTTCGTTTTAAAATGTGTTTATTAGAAAAGGGTGTAACTTGTTAAAGTAGAACAAAGACACAACCATACTTGTCATGGTTGCAGGTCAAACCAAGGTGCTTCCCACCTAAGGCACCCAGTTGGGGCAGCAATGTCTAAAGTAAGAGATATAATTCCCATCAATAAACAATGGAATGTTTTGTATATTATCTCGTCAAACCATTTGTAATACTTTCGACTTGTTTGAATGTAAATAAATTGATCTGTTCAACTTGTATATCTCTCTTATGTTTCATCCTTCCCATCCTTCTTTGTATATCTTTGTTGCTGTATTCGTCACTTCTATCAGATAGGAGAAGCGGCGATACATTATATATGTAAATAAAAATATTTATGATATAATTGACAATATCGACGGCAATTCTGCCGTCCCCGTAGCAAAGTGAATAGAGGTAAACTAAAAGTTTAGGGGATACCTGATTCTATCACGACCCGATCCTTTAATTGAGGGTTAAATAGGTCCATCGCTGACTGGAATTTTGTTCAATCCATTTGAGATGTTTTTTTTTAAAACTCGTATGTTTTCTTCTTTGTACACAGATAGTACCCGCACTGATGATCCTGTGGTCTAAGACGTCCAACTCGTTCATGACTGCCAGTGAAGAAGAAATAAAGGTTTGGATCTCGGTGGAATATACTGGAGGTGGTTTGCCACATGTAATTTATCACTGTCTTTTCCCCATAGCTTTTCCACCTCAGCGCGGCTGCATTAATCTAACTGTCCTCATCTCTTCTATAGACATTAATTAGCCTTGACTGTATAATTTTCAAAGAAAAAGCCTTTTAGAAAATACACACATTTTATTTTTGCAAAAAAATATAACATTTTAAGATTCCAATATTTTTTAGGCATTATATATCAAAAGGGACACCTGCAGATCACGTGAAAGTAGATCTAATAGCTTCTTTAGCTGTCAGTTAAGGCCGTTCCCACGAACATTGGAATGAAGTATAAGATATGAACTGAAAGACCAGCATAAAGTTCAATTCCCGGTGCTAAAGTTAGGTGTGCGTGTGTGTCTATCATAACAAAATATGAACATTATTTTAGTGATTCCTTTCATTGTATATTTAATTACAGGATACATTACTTATAAAATACAATATCAAACTAGCAAACCTGTGCGAAAATTTGACAGTAATTAAGTGAAAATAGAAAAAATAAATACTATTCTAATAAAGGATTTGTCTAGTTTAAGGAAATAAAAATTTTCTCAAATGAATAAAATATAAAAAGAAGTAAATCTTAGTTTTAAAGACATTTCATTTTAAAAGAAAAAATTTATAACATATTCATGAGGCATTAATATTTACAAAGTGTTTTAGAAAACTTCAGTATGGACAACATTATTCGTTACAATTTCGCCTGTTGGCCAAATATTCTGTTCACCGCCTTTTCATTCCTCGATAAAGATCTTGACTCCTTTGAAAGACCGAGAACGACTCATAGTCTCATAGGTTCCGGAGATGGCGTCTGGGATTATGGGGTGGGGGGTGATAGGGAGAGTGCGGGGGTGACATTTTAGACTTCCGCTAGAGAACGTTGTAATTTTAACAGCAGTCACACATTTTATGATCAACACATTTCTATTAAGGACCACATATGTCGATTTAGACCCATAAGATACGTCGATATTAGGGCTGACAAAACATACCCTTTTGTATTCAAGAAATAGATATTAAATTTGTGGAAAATTCAAGCAAAAGTCTACTAATGTATAATATTGGTTTTATTATTATTAACTATTATTATTAGGATCGCAACCCGTCCGCGTTTTACGCACTTACGCTAATGTGTAATGGTAGTGAGATTGCGAGATGAAATGGAGGACTTACAGTTTAACGTGGGATCCGAGCCACAGTGGAGGCCTGGCATTCTCCACATTCACAAGTTGTGATTAATACAAGTCTTGTCAGAGGTGATAATTTGTTATAATTCAGAGAAGAGAGCAGGACTATTAATTCATAGTAGTATTAAATCCATACAAAAGAGGTAGTCGAAAGAGCCAGTGCTACTTATTATATTAGTATCAAGTAGTTTTAATCATAGTTTATGAACTTAAAAAATGTGTTGTACTTTTTTTTTTAAATATAATTTTAGTATGTGTTCGAGTTATACGCATCCATTAATTAAGCTAGTCAAATAGGGATGAAGAAGGGAGAATTTTAGTGGAAATGTACATGAATTGGCGTGGAGGGAGAGTAGGAAACTATTTAGGATAAACCTGACCTTAGTACAACCAATCAGGATACAAAACCCAACCTCAAAGTCACCGGCGAGACAGCCACTCTAACACAAGTGTGACGCGTTAGACCATGCGACCATCGATGGGGGTGTTTTAAAATTACGAGAACCTTTTTTTTTTCCTTTAGCATTGCGTCTTACTGCAGACATTTAAAATACCGATAGGTCTTAGAAAATCATGAGGTTGCACACATAAGATTTTATTTGTTTGCTCTAGATAAGTTAATGTATATTCTTTTATTTCTTCCTTACACTAAAAGAAGCAGTTATTACATTGGGTTGAGATAGGCCAATAAAATAGCAGATTTGTGTTTACTGTATTAATAAAAAATAGTCGTGGTTAGAGTTAATATGTGAAAAAAAACTCAATAGGCATTTGAGAATCGTGTTTGATTCACTTTTTTTTTTGCCACCGCGTTTTACAACCCGTTCGGGTTATACTCATATGTACCAACTACACTAATGTGTTAGGTATTAGGAATGTTGAATTTAGAGGGAGTGTACCTTCATTTGTATTGAGGGAGAGTGGAAACACACTTAGGAAAAAACCACCCTCAGTACACCCGACCGGGATCGAACCTTGATCTCCACGTCCTCAGCAGTTTAGTCTATTGGGAGAATAGCGTCTTAGTTTACTCATTTTAACTATTCTAATGGTATAATGATAATGATGGTTTGATTTTGAAGAGATTTATTTGCATTTGTATGGAGGAAGAGTGGGAAAACATTTAGAAAAAATAACCTTCAGGACACCCGAGTCCGACATTTTGTCCATGTTCCCACCAATGTGGGTAACACACCTGTCAATGAGATGAGTTTATAATCTCGAAGCAAACACATTAAATATATTCAATACCAAGAAGATTTAAATATTTTCCCACGTAAGTTGTTGATTTAATATACAAATTTACCTTGTAATATACCAGCTTCGATGGCCACATCGTCTAATAAGGTGTCACCTTCGCAATAGATTTAACTACAGATGACGGGGAGATCAAGGTTCAAATCTCAGTCGGATGAATCGAGTTCTTCTTTCTACATGCAAATGGGGATACATTCACTCTTAAATTTAACCTTCTTCCTCTCTCACCCATTAGCGTAAATAATACATACGTGTACGACCAGAACGGGTAGTATGACTCGGTGATAAAACAAAAGTTAATTTAATGAGTGATACGATAATTTTAAAACCTAGAATACATAAATACTTAAATGTAATGGTTTAAAATGGTGAAATGAGGAATACTATGAAAAATAAACAGAAATAATGCAGGATCTTAACTGTCCATGGACTCGATTTACTTGTCAGTGTTATGGGCGTCAAGGGACATCACATCATATTATTTCTGAGGAGAATGTCAATTATAAAGCTTCAAAACAAACAAAACAATACTCACTATTCTAATAATCTGATTTTATGGCACTACTAGGATTATTTTTCAAGGAAGGCTGGATGTCTTTATTACTATTTATTTTGCTCTCAAAATCTCGATATTTCAAGTAAAATTTATTTTAAAAATCAGCTAAATTTACGTCTCAACAGTTTTTTGTAATCATTATATTAAATGTAAAAATACTAATGTAATAGAATCATATTGATACCTTTCACCTTCAATTTTGCGTGAACGATATTTGTAAATAGCAAACCCCTTCTTAAAACCCCGCAACACGTTTCAGCGATCCAGTGGGCCCAGCAATATGAAAAAGTGTATTTTTAGAATTGTTCATGTAATGCACATTATTCACAGACTGGGTTAGTGAAATGGTTGCCAAGCCATGCTTGTTAAAAATAAACTGAAAACTAATAACTTCAAATTACAGATGTCACGCTCGAATCTTCGATTATACGCATCTCTCGAATTCTATGGTATTCGAGAGATTAGAGATTCGTTAAAAATCTTAAAAATATATCTCGAATACATCTATGAAAGTTTTTACCTTAAATCACAATCACAATTGGTAAAAGTAATTACATAGTCGTGTGTAATTGGGAAAATAACAAAATCATAAAAAAGGACAAGATTGTATGAATATAATTAATTTACTCAAAAAGAGTGTTTTTTATGAGTCAAGAGATATGATAAACAAAATAGTGTTTGTGAGTGGTACCAAGCCTTTAATAATTCTTCCTAAATTGTACATTTTAAGGATTCAAGGATTCGAATTTGGATTCGAGATTCAAAAGAAAATCTAGGATTAGGATTAATATTCCAGAAATATAAGATTCGACCCATCTTTACTTTAAAACAAAGCTTTTTTTAGCAACGCATCTTACCAACCGTTTGGGTTATGTACTAATTACACTAATGAAATAGGAATTAGGAAGGTTAAATTTAAAGGAAGTGTACCCATATTTTCGTGGTGGGAGAATGGAAAGCCATTTAAGAAAAGCCACCCTCAGTACACCCGACGCGAATCGAGTCCCGTTATCTCTGTTAAAGGCAACCAGTCTATTGCGAGAGTGACGCTTAGACCATGCGGCCACCGAAACGGGTGAAGCTTTATTCATCTAGGCCTTTCATAAATGGTTTATATTATGACTAATAAGAATGCGACTTTGATGTCTCAAAAGAGAATAAACGATCCTAGTGGGTATTTTGTAAGTTATGCTAGCAGCGTCACTCGCCTAAACACGAGACTGCCACAGAAAACTAACTCATCAAGCATATTTTCAGAGTTGACCAATTTAAACATAATGTTAAGAAGTTACAGTTATATATTTGGATTTTGCACCTTCCTCATATTAATCATTAAAATCACTTTAAAAAGTAAACATGAAGCTATAACCTTAACAAGTATTACGACCCACTTCGGTGGCCACATGGACTAAGGCACTACTCTCGCAATAGGCTAGACTGCCGATGACGGGAGATCGAGGTTCAAACCTCAGTCGGGTGTACTGAGGGTGGTTTTTCCAAAATGGTTTTTTACACTTCATACACCCAAATGCGGGTACACTTCCTAAAAATTTAGCCTCTCTTATGCCTAAGATCCTAGTGGAATTAGTACATAGGCGTATCCAGCCCAAATGGGTAGTGAGACACGGTGCTAAAAAACAAAACAAAAAACCATTACGACACACCCAAAACATGAAGTGACCCCCCGGTTGGAAAACACTGTGTTAAACTAAAATATATTTTACATTACCTATTCGAGCGTGGCTGGTTCGCAAATGTTAACAAGTGCTACCAAAATTACACTGTAAAAGGTTCTCCCTCCCGTTAAACCGATAAAACGTAATACGAGCAATAAACATCCCATTTCGCGAACTTAGGGTAATAGGTTTAGGGTAATTGGCTGTGTGTCTATACAGACGTATAACAGATACATTAAAAAGTTTTTACAACCAGAATTCCCACTCGAGTTCGGTGGTCAGAGAAATGTTATCCTATCCTAACAAATAATAGAAAGGTATTTTAACTGTACTTACTACTAATTATATATAGGAATTGAGAGAGCTATAAGGTTGTACGAGCTATTATTTGCATGTAGACTTCACATTCCACGTCTAGGAAATAACCTTTACCGTCGCACTTTCTCCTCCATTGTGAGCCCTCAAGTTCCAACTAGCCTCAGTTAGTAGTTATATACCATCGTTGACCCCCTTTTGACTCAATGATCATTTTACGCTTGCTAACCGAGCGGACGAAAAAAATATTTGCTTTTAAAATGTATTTATTAATCTTTATTAATAAATATAACAAATTAATAAGAAGTTTTGTCCGTATATGCCTTCTTAATAACTTTAAAATTAATTGACAAAAGCAGCTATTTACAAACAAAGTAGCAGATTAGTACAAACCAGAGCTGTTTTAAGTTTTTTTCTTTTATAGTTAGTAAAGTTTCTAATATAGATATCAATGTTTTAAAATTTAATATTGGATGTGTTTTATTTTGGTGCACCGCGTCTTACTACTCGTTCGCACCAACTACATGTTCTATATTAAGTTATTTGAAGTAATTAGAATATATTTATAATGTAACACATAAAATTATGTTCAAAATATATCTTTACCACAGTACCTGTACCAGTTTTAGATATGATAAATAAATTTAGTATTCCTATAGCACCAAATTATACTTTAACTAATGCAGCTAATGCGGAATCAAATACGTCAGCTATTTTAGGCACTTGTCTTCGAAGATTATATATACAGCGTATTAAAAATCTTGATAAAAATAACTTATAATAATTTGTCTCGCGTCAGTGGGAGTATCACTTTGATAGAATTAAATTATATAATAAGGGCCGGTTGCACAGATGTAAGCTGATCTCTAATCAGTGTCTCAAAACTAATTCTCAGTTGTACCATTAACAATAATTAGGAGTTGATTGTCGATCAAATCTTAGATCAAGAAAATCAGCCAATTCTCTTCCAGCGACTGTTTAATTCTCCGATCATCATGTTGATGGGAAACATAACATAATTAACAATGAATTGATTTTTGCAGCCTTATTTTAGTGGTTAGTAAAAGTAAAGTGGTTTTTTATATTTATTTTGGTTGTACCCTATTTTAAAGGATAGTAGTGTAAATTATGGCGTCTTCAAATGGTTTTTCAACTATAAAATGATATTATAGAGAATTTTTTATTTTAGATCCAAAGCAGTTAAAGGAAAGAAATTAACTTATTTATTTACATAGAAATAAAATTTGGGCTAAGGTCTAGCCCGAGTAAATTATATTGTTTATATTTTAAATATGATTCGATATGAAACTAACCTAAATGTTTAAACCATTATTTGTATAATTTAGCTATCATATATATTGTTTGAGTAATCTTGTATTATCAGATATAAAGAGATTCAAGCAAATAAAACTAGTAAATAAATACCCACAAAGCTAACGTTATGTATTAATTTAGGTCATGTCATAATAAGCTTTTCGATATATAATGGTTTTTACAGTGTTTCCATTTGTTTTAAATGATTATTTTATCAAATCTATGGTCAGTTTATCGGAAGTTTTGATTCCTAATAAACTTTTTGCAACCCAAAAAGCTGATTGCCAATTCGGTGATTGAAGAATCAATACTATGTTTGTTCAACAGGCCTTAAGAATCATAAACTATGTTTGAACAAAAAACTAAACCAATTAAAAGGTCGATTGCCATTGATTAAATTTTAAAGTTAAGCTCTAATGCGTTCCCTTGTGTACCCCATATTTTTACTTCGACTTCATAGTTCAGCTGTATTTGTAAGTAAGGTTTGGTATGACATAAGACTTAACAAAATAAAACAGATTTTATTTGCCATAATTGTATGGCATTATGGAATTCGAGATTTGACATGTTTGTGTCGACACACTCCAGTTACTGAAAAAACAAGTTGCTCCATTAAGAACAGACTATGTGAAGAGTTATCTAGTCTCCTTATTCCCCCTTTTCCTGTTACTAAAGATCCATTTAGAGAATATTAATTAATACCTTCACGAATATCTGGATTTCTACCATTTAAGTAAATCATCTAAAACCAAACTTATCCACTTCGGTGGCCACATGGCTTAACGCGTTACTCTTGTAGTAAGCAAGACTACCAATGACGGGAAGATAAAGGTTCGAATCTCGGTCGGGTGTACCAAGGGTGTTTTTTTCCAAAATGGCTTTCCACTATCCCTTCACACAAATGAAGGTACACTTCATCTAAATATATTATTCCTAATTCCAAAGACATTAGTGTAATTAGTACATAAGCGTACAGCCCGAACGGGTAGTAAGACGCAGTGCTGAGAAAAACCTTAAATAATCGCTAGTAAAATATAAATACCTTTTTTAAAGTTGTATACAAATAAATCACAAAATACACTATGGAAATGTTCTTTTACCAACTTAATTTAAATACAACGCTTTTAATAAAACTAATTAAGGGCATTATTTCAATTAGCTTGTTACACAATTAGCTGTAACAAACAGTCAGAGAAATGTCATATATAGTTTCAGTGACTGTTACAGCTAAGTGTATAGAAAAATTATTGAAATTATTTCCTTTATTATCAATATAGGCCTATATGCTCCTTGCTATATATTTTTTAGAAGGTTTTCTAAAATGCTTAATAAATAATATAAATTTAAAATCTAGATTTTGTAATGAGCCAAATTCTACATGTATTACATAGAAACAGGGCAGTAACAGAATAATTTTGAATTTTATCAACCAAACATATTTCAAACAATTTATGTAGATCACTTACAAGTAAATACAGCGATTGATATTTAAATTCACGAACACAAATTATCTACTAAAGCCTTTGTCGTTTTGTGTTTCGAAAATAAGATGTGAAACTAGTTCAGTTCAAGATATTGAGTATAAATGTTAACTCCCAATTAAGTTTTATACACCATTAAAAAGTCCAGCCAAGGAGGCAACATAATCAATTCTCCAGCTGACCTTGTAGCCTTCCTCATACGTCCCAAACATTCCTTTAATTTCGCCTTTTATTATTGGGAGTGAAATCGTTGTTTTATTGCAAAGTTACGAGCATGGTAGTTTCAGAAGTGTTCACGATAAGGTTACCAGGACAGTCAATAACTACAGACCTTTCATTTTACTCCCTTCACTCGACAAAAGCAACTCGAGACGCGTGTTGGCGGGAGTGTACGTCAAGTGTCACTTTACGACTCATATAGGTCTATAAGCCTAAAGCCAAGTTGATTAAATAGTTTGTTTCGAGGGGAGACTAATGTTTTACTTACATTCGTTTAAGACTACAGGTACTAACTGTTCAATGCCTAATCCATGGCTGGTGAACCTTTTTAAAAATGCAGGTATTTAATATGATCGGATGTATTCTCTCGTGTGACCATGAAAATATTGAGCATTAAAATAGACCAAATAAGTAATTCCCAAGAACAATTTTATTATTAGTAGTAGTTCTGTGAACAGAAGAACTCCCTCCCTCCATGTTCTTATCATGACTACATTCAACAGATTTATCTTTGTACTCAAAGTTAAAATTAGGAAAAGAACAGAGAAGATAATATTTATGCTATTACTCAGTCAATAAGTTGTTGACAACTCGCCTTTATTTTTAAATATATATATTTAAAAATAAAGCAATTGTCTCCTATTACTGTCACCAATTCATTAATTTTGTCTTGTAAGGTATTTATTAAAAGTAGCATGGAGTTTCTAGAGTTTACTATTTATTTATTTACGTTGCGTCTTACTATCCGTTTGGGTTATACGCTGGTACAATTATTATTTTGTATATTCTGATTTTTACATTCCTTGAAACTAGGCGAGTTGTTAACAACTTACTGACCGAGTAATAGCATAAATATTCTCTTCTCTGTTCTTTTCCTAATTTTAACTTTGAATACAAAGATAAATCTGTTGAATGTAGTCATGATAAGAACATGGAGGGAGGGAGGTCTTCTGTTCACAGAACTACTAGTAATATATATATATATATATATATATATATATATATATATATATATATATATATATATATATATAATTTCAGGCATTTAACATGCACTTTCTGAACCGAGTGATTATATCCACACACAAGAATTTCTATGAACAAGAGCGAAAGGGCCTACAAATGTTGCCGGGGAAGGTATTTTCACATACCTTCCAAGGTTCTTTTACATACCATAATCGACACGGGCCCAACGACTTTACTTTCCCTCCGAAGTAAATTGTGCTACGGATTTTCATCACTCAAGAAAAATCCATCGACCCCGACTGGGTTTAACCCATGAACATCGGGTCCTGAGGCGAGCACTTTACCCCAAGAGCATCGCGGTAGAAACCATTAATTAGTTTACAATTAATTAAGATTGTCCTATTGAAATTATAGAGCCTAGGGGAGGATAAAACCCTTGGACGGTATTGAATACCGCTTGGCAAGACGATCTTCTCACCTGCTACGGGTTCTCCAGCCCTGAAATAGGCTGTCAAGTATTAAAAGCTTGACACTGTTGTTTGATTTCCAGAATGATATTGTAGACGTTTTGGAGTTAGCCCAAATACAAATAATATGGCTACCAAGAGTTATCAATTGTTGAGTTAGCTAAGGGTTTCTCAAGAGTGGGAGGTTTCAAGAGTGAGAGGTTGCAAGAGGAGGGGTGAGGATGCGGGGGTCGAGGGCATTGATTTTAATTGAGTGAAGAAGAGGGAGTTATGGGGGGAACGGTCTTGTGGTGAAAATGAGGAAGAGGTTGGAGGAGTGAAGGGAATTTATTTTAACTTAGTGAAGAAATGGGAGTAAGTGAAAGGAGGGGGGGCTAGTGAGAATTAGTGAATCATAAAGGGGGTGAGGAAAGATGCATTGATTTAAATTGAGGCGATAAGAGATAAAGTACGGGGGAGTAAATGGAGGCATAAAAAAGGGTATCCTTTCTCTAGAGTGGAGGGATGGCATGAAAGGCATTAATTTAAATTGAGTGAAAGAGAGGAGTGAGTGGGCGGGGGGGGGGATTAAATCGTGGTAGGGTGTGAGTGAGTATAGGGAGATTAGTTTGTTTAAAATCGAACAGTTAAACTTAATATGAATATGAGATCATCAACGCAAGAAGCTAAGTTATTGAAGGCACTTGCAAACGGGGGAAACAATTGGACAATAATCACAAAATATATTAGTTCCAAATAATGAACGTTAAGCTAGTAAATTCATATTTATATTCTATAGAAAATGCAGTAGGTAGTAGTTATGTATGATAGAGAGGAGGGGATTACGGTTTTTCAGCGTATAAACATGCCAGTTTATTGGGGGAGAGGATTGAGTGGATGGTCACGCATTCTGTTTCTTAAATCTCTATAGGTTAGTTGCGGCCTGATCTTGAAATCACTTACGAATTGCAGCCCACTCACTTGAGAGAGAGAGCTATGAGTTGCGTACACCTAATTAGCAGTGTACTTTCTATCATGATGGCTTACATTTCAGATATAAACTATCATCGTCTCATGTCAACATCCCTCGTAATATCCAAACATCCTCAGTTCTTGTAGTCCAATGGTTTTGGCAAAAAAAAAAATGAAGTTTCTTAGGTTAGGTCTGGTCAGATCAACAGCCCGGACCGAAATTCGTACGTGGCTCTGAAAATTTGGGGCCGCAATTCAACTGCCTCTCTAGAAGTAAACAACTCGTGCGGCCGCAACTCACCTGCAGCCTCTTAAATTATTATTATTATTATTATTATTATTAGCACCGCGTCTTACTACCCATTCGGGTTATACGCACTTACGCTAATGTGTAATGGTAGGGTGATTGTGAGATGAAATGAAGGACCTACAGTTTAACGTGGAATCCGAACCACGGTGGAGGCCTGGCATAGCCTCTTAAATGACTCGCATACATGAAGGAAGAATTGTTTGGTTAAAACTATGTTTTTTCTTTAAATTGAAAAATTACACCTGGACACGGGAATCGAACCGTGAGCCTTTTTCTTAGTACGATAGCTCAGTGGTTAGAACACTGGCGTACTAAGCCAAAGGTTCCTGGTTCTATTCCCGTGTCCAGGTGTCATTTTTTTAATTTAAAGACTATGATATTTAGATGCGGCTATAACCGTAACCAACACATAATAGCTTAGCTATTTAATGTTTTTTTGTTTTGCACTTCTGGCGTATATGTACGATAATTAGGACGAAGAATCGTCATTTTCGTTTCCCTAGTTTTGTCGGCGACTAGGCAGGTGTGAGTAGAGTGGAAAATGGTCCTTTATAGTATTTCTATAGTCTTGTCTTACGGGGGTATGGTGACCATACCTTTCTTTAGAATAAGCGGGGGAGGAGGGGGGGATGAATATATATTTATCAAAAAGGGCGATTTTTTTAGTATACTATGCATATGTTACTAAACAAAAAGTATATTTATTAACATCACTTTTTTATAAGAAGTATAGCCGCATTTGCGTAGAAGAAGAGTGGAAAACCATTTAGAAGAAACCTCAGTGCGGCCGACCGGGATTGGAACGCCGAACTCCCTGTCATCAGTCCGACATATTGCGAGAGTGACGCCTTCGACAAAGCACCACCAAAGCGGCCTCGCCCGGTGAGTTTGATCATTAGTCTACAATGCAAAGACTACATATGTTATCCACGGCTTCTTGTGATTAGGTGTATTGTACAATTGTGTATATGTTGGGGAGGGATGTATCTAAACAAACCCTCACTCGTCACACGCGAAATAATCTATATACAATTTTTTTGTATTGTTTTTAGCACCACGTCATACTACTGATTCAGATTGTACGCATATTTACTAATTATATTAATGCGTTTTAGATGAGGAGGGTTTAATTTAGAGGACATGTACGTGAAAAAAGAGTGGAAAACCGTTTTGTAAAAACCACGCTCAGTATAACCAGCCAGGATTGATTAGAGCTTTACTCTCAATGTAATCGGCAGTCTAGTCTAACAGAGTGACGCCTTAGAACATGGGGCCACCGAAACAGGTTTAATCATTTCAAGGTTACTTTACTTGTATACTATGCATATGAATAGGGCTTTACCCACATCGGTGGACACGTGGACTAAATGTCAAGCTCATCTAGTCTTGTTTTACAGCAACGGGTAGGTCAGGGTTTGAATCCCATAAGGATATACTTGAGGTGGTTTTTCCTAAACAGTTCACCACTGCACCACCAAAAAAATTCAGGTAGATCTCCTCTTATTTATAATTCCAATCATCCTTCATCCATTAGTGAAATTAGACTTTTATAGCCCTGGCAGGTTGTGGAACACAACGCAAAAAAATAAAAGCTTAGGCCTAAAATATTGAGGATTTTACTAGTTCAAACCTTAGGTAATGGTATCAAGTAATACAATCAAGGTATACATCCATAAACCTAAAACGCCAAGCTATCAGCAAGGTACGTTTTAAAGAGTTTTCAAAAAATGTATAAACATATTGGCCTTTGTCAACGTCCATAGGCATTCATATATATATATATATATATATTCAAGTAGGCCATTCATGATTATACTTTTAAATAAATTACACCAATAAGAACTCATACCCACAGTGTTGGTCACATGGTTTAACGTGTCACCCTCACGGTAATACTAACTAAACTACCAGTGATAAGAAGATCGGAGATAGATTCCCGGTCAAGTGTACTGAAAGTGTTTATTCTTAAATTATTTCAGAATTCTCTCATACAAATGGGGGCACATTTACTCGCTTCATCAACTCCACTCTATTAGCGTAATTAACGTTTGCATATAGCCCGAACAGGTACTAAGACGCAGTGGGGGGGAAAAAAGAGGCTATTTGCATCTCATTAGCCAAAATAAAAAAACTGCCACCCAATCTTGAACATACCCAAATCTATTCAAATAAATAAGAATAATATATCAGATTTTATTGAGATGGCGAGGAGCACCACGAAGGATCCCACAGCCTGGTATCAATCTATATCCTATATACCTAAACGTTTGGGCATTTACATACCATTTCAAACTGAGCTTCTTGAATATAGGGTTTCGTTTCAAGATGAATTGAATTTGCAAAAAGTGACAAAACAAGCTTTACCTTGTACAAAGTAAGCTCGTGTGATTGTTAATCAAATTAATAGGATATCATAGACGACCGATTATAACGATTTATTTAACACGCCAATTTAGTATCAAAATAATCCTTAAAGAAAAGGTTAAATAACAATTTCTGCCTTAGCATCTACGCTTATATAAGCTGCTTTAATTGAAATTACAATGAGTAATATGATTTTATTCTGAAATTGTTTCAAATTTATGTAAATTATCTGCTTATTGCTGACCAAAATAACTATTTCAGATTGACTTTGTTTTTAAGTCCAGGAGTATTTAGGTAAACCGCATTTCGTGGAAGTAAACCAAAAGCTAGGCCTATATTCATATTTATTATGGTCCACGTTTGATGATGGAAACATTCCGTGGTGATCTCAATTAATGATTGACGATCACTAGATATTCAATTGATGACCAACTCATGACCACTAGATGAAAATTTGTAGAATTCTAAAAGCAGTGGTTTGGGAAACTTTTCCAGGTTGTAATTAAATACCTGTACTAGGTAATTAATAGCGGTGCCAATATAGTAAGGGGTAGATGAGGCTGGTATATGACCTATATTGTTTTAGTAATAATGATATCTAATGAAATTAGCGTAGTGAAGCTTATTTAATGTGCTTATATAAATTATACTACATCATCATAGTGAATCCAAGGTGTATTATAAACATTTAATGAGCGAAATATTTCCATAATGATGATTAGATTCTAGTCTCTTAATTCCCATAACAATATATTGCATACATTTTAGAGATAGCGTAAATAGAATCAATGCGCTAATAACCTTGATAACACATTATATGGTCCAGGGCATTTTTAAGAACCATATAGGTAGGTGCACACCATGGTGTGTGAAATAAGCTCCCTCCAGCTCGGAAAATATTCCCGATTTGAGTCTTTCCAAATTAAAAACAAATTGTAAATGAGCATATTTAATGCGATACATGTTAGACTATAATAATTTGGCTGTAAGGGAAATAAATACCTCCTACACTTCAAACCCATCCTCAATTAATTGTTAATAACTTAAACTTGTTGCTAAACATCTATATAATAACGACTACCAATAAATCTAATGATAATTGCACTAAATGTAATTAGAAATTGAGACCTGTAGCTCCGGAAGAACAGGAAATTTCAGCAACCAGATACTAGAATAATGGATCAGTAATCTAGTGATCAAGTGATGAATACCCAGTGTATATGTGGATATCATTGTTACGGCAAGCCCGGTGGTCCAGATGAGTATTTGATAAAAGTCCATTCGTTATAGGAGTGGTGGTAACTGACGAGCTAGCAGAAGATGTAAAAACGGTTAAAAGATAAACATAATTAAGAACAAATGGTTTATTGTGAAAGTTTTGACCACCAAAAGTGTCAACAACATACGGTATTGTAGATTATAAGGTTTGGCGAATGGCTACATGGGAGTAGATCTGGTAACTTTTGCTGTCACCACCATTCCAACCGTGGCCGGTATACTTCTCAAATGTCCTAGGAACTCATCAAGGAGGTATACGTAAAATTATATTGAAGAAAGGTGATTAAAGACAAATTTTTCGTTTTTCACAATTACTCAATTTTATAAATTTCTTGAGAGCTTTTATCTTAATAGATGACTCTAAAATCACACACACACACACACACACATATTATATATATATATATATATATATATATATATATATATATATATGTGTGTGTGTGTGTGTGTGTGTGTGTGATTTTAGAGTATATATATATTGATAAGCCCATGCCCAGTGATTGAAATTACGAGAAAACAGCATAAGCAGTTTTGACAAAGACCACTCATTCTTAAGGTTAGGATTCCAGGATGTTAGCAAAAATAGTAGCTTCCAGCGAAAACACTATTTCCCTAGCGCATATCCAGCTTTTTTGCTGTGTCTACAGTGTTTATTCTTTGTAATCATTCCTGGTTTAAATTACAATGGAAACTTTAATTTGGGTAAGATTGTATATAGGTAGATATAATATCCATTTTTGGATAAAAAAATATCAACACAATTCTTACTTAAGTGAAAGGGTGCAACAAATAGATAATATAACTGGGAGAGGGTTAATTTTTAAAGTTCTTAACGTAGTGTGAGAGGGGAAAATATATGCTTTACTTGAAGTTAAACCCCTAAACCTCTAAATCTATGGAACTGTATAGTCTTTGACGAGTAAACCTTCAACTAGAAAGTGGAGTGAGGCCTATGTATATAGAACTTTTCCCAATAACAAGTTTTGAATACTTCTTAGCGCGATAGTCTGTAGTCATCCCTGCAACGATCTACTAGTAAAATGTAAGCAAACGAAAGGTGATTTGTTTTATAGATTAATTAAAGTAATCAATTATAGCTCATTCGAAAATCTCTGAATATGCTGATATCACAGTTAAAAGTGTGCTCGCACAGGGATTCGAACCCTAATAGGAACTTTTCATAGTGCACCATTTATACACTACTAAGATAGCCGGCGAATCATCCAAGTCCGAGAATCAGTTATTCAAATAACTTGCCTTGCGTTTTTTTTTTCAGTTTTTTTTTAGCATCGCGTCTTATTAACCATTCGGGCTATACGCTAATTACTCTAATGTGTTAGGGATGAAGGTTAATTTAGAGGAAGTATCTCTCATTTACGTGGAGATAGAGGAGAATACCATTATGTAAAGCCCGACAGGACTTGAACACCATCTCCCCTTGATCACCAGTCTAGTCTGTTGTGAGAGTGACGCCTTAGATAGTGCGTACACCGAAGTGGGTGTCTTCGAATTAACTATAATGTATATGTGTTCACAGTATAGTAACCTACCAATGTCATTGAATATTTCACCCGCTTGCTCTAGTAACAACCATTTAGTATACCCCACTTTCAGTACACTCTACCGGTATTCAAACCTCAACTTCCACTCCCTCCCCCTCAGCAATTCAGTCTGTTGTCAATATTGACACTTTCTTGGATCATTAAACTGGTAGGGATGACATTTCCCAGCCAAACCTCCAGGTCATTAAATTATAGGAGAAATATATGTAGTCATAAATTCTGATATTATTCAAGTATTAACATATTATATGGCCAACAGCGAACGAAGAATCCCTCGTTTATGACACTTTGACACTCAACCACGAAGCGCTGTAATAGTTACGCGAGTGTCAGAAGAGAACTAGAATCACTTTTATTATAAATATTTAGTGTAAATCATTTGATAATATTTTTGGTATTACTGTTTTAGGACTGATTATTATGAAAAATAAAATTTAAATCTTTGAATAATATATCGAGTGAGATCGTTACATTTAAATGAGTGGAAATGTTTTTAGAAAGAGATTAAAAGAAGAATTCTCCATGACCAAAAATATTTCATCTCTCATTTATAGCCATCATCGATGTGGGTGGTATAATATTATTTAAATTGATTATATTACCCGTTTAGGTGGCCAAGTGGTCTAAGGTGTCACTCTCACAATAGACTGGTTTGCAATTTACGGCGAGATCGAAGTTTGAAACAAGGTCAGGTCTACTGAGAGTTTTTACATAAAATGGTTTTCCAATCTCCCTCCACGAAAATGTGGGTGCGCCTCCAACAAATTCAGCCTTACTTGTCCCTAGCACATTAGCGTAATTAGTACGTGGGCGTATTACGAAAATGGGTAGCAGGACGCGGTGCTAAAAAAATCGCGATAATACATAAAACAATTTTTGTTTTATTACTTTTATGCTCTGATAAGAAAAACTCAACTAATTTAATTGAATGAAATTTATTGTAGAGTTTAAAGTAACAATAGTTTTTAAAAAACCACTCATTCTGGTTGTTGAATGAGCTCGGTAGGGAACTTTATTTCTTATCACTATACCCTTTTCGTAACGACGCAACGCTCCAAGGAAGGTGAAGATAGAACTTGTATGGTTTTTGCCCAAAAAAAGAGACTCGAGACATGATTTATTTTTTGTGTCAGGCTGGCGCCTTCGAAGGGGGTGACCATGCTAAGGTCGATAAAGGATAAACAGAGTCATCTTTGGTGGATAGAGAGACTATTTAAACATTGCTAGCATGTACATAATTTAGAAACAAGATTAGAATTACATCGGTTGAGATTGTTTCAGCATTCAATACTATACTGTAGTTTATAATTTTGGTAACTTGTGCTTTAAAATTATAAGAAAGAAATGTCTTAAAGCAAAATTTCCCATGTTTTTAAAGTGTTTAATTTTCGATATTATAGTATTTACCTAGAAATATAGAAATTATTACAAATATATAGTGTGGTGATTGTGGATTTTGGTCTTTTTTTAGTCAATTAAAAAGTATATTATTATTATTATTATTATTAGCACGGCGTCTTACTACCCGTTCGGGTTATACGCACTTACGCTAATGTGTAATGGTAGGGTGCGTGTGAGATGAAATTGAGGACCTACAGCTTAACGTGGAATCCGAACCACGGTGGAGGCCTGGCATTCTCCACATTCACAAGTTGTGATTAATAAACGTCTTGTCAGAAGTGAATGAAGGGTTTGGTAAAATTAAAAATTATAAATATTATTATTAACTTAATATTGTGGTCAATTACTGAACTCAAAATCACATTTTTTGAAATGCATAATTAATCCATTGTAAAAGTGATTATTTTTATAACGTACACTGAAAGCAGCTAACGACAAGAGCTAAGCTGAATTAAAATGGTTATAGGATCCTTTATTATTGTGTGTGTATATGATGAATAATAAAGTATCATTAAGGTATACAGATCGTCTAAATGATTAAAACTAATTAGTACATCCCTGTATTAGTTTTAATTTTCAAAGTTTTTTTTATCACCACCTCTTACAACCTGTTCAGCTTATAGTCATATATGATACTTACTGTAATGGAGTAGGGATGAGGTTTAAAGCACTTTAGAGGTAATCTACGCGCATTTGCGTAGAAGGAAAGTGGGAAACTATTCGGTAAACTCGACCGGGACTTGAGACCCGATCTCACCGTAATCAGCAGGTCATTTTCAAAGTTGATAAGTGAAATCTCAACGAGTAATTTTGAGGTTTTTTTTTAGATTTGCATAGTATTTTTAAATGATTAATGATGTAAAGGATATTTGATGTGTTTGTATTTAATGTGGGGTTTAAGGAAACACGAGAATAGGTTGGTGTTTTTGCAGTTTTTATATCAAACAATCTTTTCCGGCAAAATAAAAAAAGTGTTCCAGTAGAAACATTGAGTTTAGTTTTCTACACATGGTGATATCAACAGTTCTTGAATATTTGTAATGCACGAGCATAGCTGCATTAGATGACAAACTTTTTCAGAGAGAACGTTCTAATGCAATTCTAGGACACCCTAGAAATAAAATATTTAATAACTGTTGAGATAACGTTGTAAAGAAAATATAACTATGTTTATACTGGATAAATATTTTAATTATATTGCGGAAAGACAATTTGCTCTAAACACTGCAAAAATACTGCCTAAACTCGCATTCCCCCTCCCAGCTTAAAGTGTATTTCCTAAATACAGAACCTATACCAGCAAAAAACTTTAAAACTTGTTTTGCACAACATCTTACTGCCTGGCCAGGCTACCCTAATTTAATTACAGTAATGATATAATTATTTTTTTATTTTGCACCGCGTGTTACTCCCCGTTCGGGTTATACGCTTAAGTACTAATTAGACTAATGGGTTATGAATTGATAAAGTTGAATTTAGAGGAAGCGAACCCGCATTTGCGTGGAGGGAGGGTGGAAAGCCATTTAGGAAAAAAAAAACCAGTTCACCTGGCCGAGATTCGAACATCGATCTCTCCATCCTCGATGGTCTAGCTCAACACGACTGGCGCGTTAGCTAACTACGCCACCGAGGCGGGTTATAAGTAAAGTAGACTTTAAGGGAAACGTACCAAAATGTTTGTGGGGAGAGAATGGGAAACCATTTAGGAAAAATGACCCTTAATTGAGTCAGCCGGGATTCGAGCACCAACTCCGCCCTTCACCGGCAAACCCAGATAGACGAGATTAACGTTTAATCGACGTGTATAATGATGTGGTTAATTTCAAAGAGAATTGACCTAAGACAAAAAGCTATTTTAAATGTTCAACCTTGACACACACACCCCAATATTACCTGGACGGTACCATCCTACTAAGGAGACACACCTTAAATTGTCAAAACGTAGAGTTTGTCAGCGGCTTCACTCGCACTTAATGTCAGATATATTCAATTTTATTTCCATATAATCATCTAAACTACCAAAAACAGCACTTCAGACACGTATGAGGCGAGGAAATGTGTTATATGCCGACAACGCCACACATCAACCTGTAGCAAGGAACCGAAATAGATTGTTAAAATGTTTGCGGTCCTTCCATCAAGATTTACTCGCTTACGCAGGGGCATTGCTACAATGAACTCCAAAATTAATAGTTTAAATTTACTATCTAAGAAACAAAACCAAACAAACCTAATTTACAAGCAAAACCATAACATAAATGAAAAGTATCTAAATATAAGACTCAAATGCAAGAACGCTAATAGTGGCTCTCTTACGTGGAGACATTGTTGCAATAAACACCAAAATAAATAGTTTAAATTTAATATCTAAGAGGGTGACCTGGTGGTCTAGGGGTAAGGTGTCGGACTTTTATGCTGGGGTCCAGGGTTCAATCCTTGGTCCCGGTACAGATTTATCTGATTACCAAACCCTTCCTTCACCTCTGACAAGACGTGTATTAATCACACCTTGTGAATGTGAGGAATGCCAGGCCTCCACCGTGGTTCGGATTCCACGTTAAACTGTAGGTCCTCCATTTCATCTCACAATCACCCTACCATTACACATTAGCGTAATTGCGTATAACCCGAACGGGTAGTAAGACGCGGTGCTAATAATAATATCTAAGACAGAAACTAAACCTAATTCACACGCAACATAATAATATTAAAATTATTATTTAATAAAATTAATCCCTAGGTATTTATGTATTTCTCCTCGAACAGTCGATCACATGAGTGGTTGCCTACACAGTTCTTTCTTATGGACATACTGGTCGCTTTTTATGAACGAAACTACTATCAATGGTTCCCGAACTGTGGATCAAGAGCCAATTTTTGAACAGGTCACGAACAATTTTAAAGTGTGGACATTTTGTAATTATTTGAAATAAGAAAATCATAAAAAAAATTGGAAAGGAAAAAAAGGATGGAAATAAATAAGACAATTAAAGGAATAAAAATCGCATTTTGAAACAAACTGCAAACTGTCATACTCCTTGCATCTGAACACGACTCGCATCGACTTGGATGTCAATGACGTCATCGACAGAAACCGGACCAACTTCGGTTACCACATGGTCTAAGGTGCTACTCTCGCAAAATACTAGACTGCCGATGACAGGGAGATCTTGGTTCAATCCGATTGGGTGTACTGAAGGTTGTTTTTCATAAATGGTTTTCCACTCTTCCTCCAAGCAAATTCGGGTACACTTCCTTTAAATATAACCTTCCTAATTCCTAAAACCATTAGCGTAGTTAGTACATAAACGTAAAACCCGAATGGTTAGTAAACCGCGATGTAAAAAAAAGAAACTGTAAAAACGAGCATCCTTCAACAATAAGTATATAAAAAAAGCGGTAAAAATTAATTTAATTAAAAAATACCACTCCCACCTACACACCATTAAAGCTAGGTAGGTCGCAAGAGTTTGTCGTCGTAAAAATTGGGTCGTGGCTCTAAAGGGTTTGGGAAGCAGCACTGCTCTACATAATTTGGTGTATAATGGTGTACGAGTTTGCAAGTACCGTGTGAATGTACTTGTAACCGTGACCCTTGTTCAATCACAAGCACTAGTGTCAGAATTCAGACGAGATTACTTGTTAAGTAAGGTGCCATCATATAATTATAGCTATTTTTTAATATAAAAGAAAAACGAAAACATTTTAACACCTTGTCTTACTGTTCGTTCGGGTTATATGCATATTTACTCATTATTCTAGCAAATTAGTGATCAGCTAAGTTGATTTGGAGGAAGTGTACCCACATCCACGTGGATGAAGAATGGGAAACTATTTGAATAAAAAAACTTTAGAAACCCCGATTGGGATTCAAACGCCGATCCCCCCCGTCACCGGCAGTCCAGTCTACTGCGAGAGTACCGCCATAGACCATGCGGCCACCTAAGCAGGTAAACTTATATTAAATTATAATTTTAAAAAATTGTTTAATTTTGTTCTAGTTCGTTTGTGCGTCAAACTGAAGGTGATTTTAGGAATAACAAAATATGCGTAAGAAATTATATGATTCAATTTTTCGTTTTAAGTTGGCCAGGTCAACTAAAATCAAACCCGCTTCGGTGGCCGCATTGTCTACTACGCTACTCTCAGAGAATATTAGACTGCCAATGACGGGGAGATCGAGGTTCAAATCTCAGTCGGGTGTCCTGAGGGTAGTTTTTCAAAAAATGGTTTTCCGCGCTTCCTCTACATATAGCCTTCCTAATTCCTAAAGCCATTAGCTTAATTAGTACATAACCGTATAGTCCAAACGGGTATTAAGACGCGGTGCTAAAAGAAACTATAATCAAATAGTCCTGAAATGGTGATGTTGGCAACTCCCATTGTTAGTTTATGTGTATTGGGTTCTCCCTTTTTTATTACAAGCTATATTTATTAACGGCCTCTAAGGCTCGAGCTTAACAGTTTTCATTGATATTGAGTTATAAAAGAAAACAAATGATATCACAATGCATTAGTCATTTAATCTTGACATATAAAAGACAAAAAACTAATCAGTTTATCAGCCAAAAAAATTTTGCTTTTTTCCAATTAGCCTTGAAGGAAATTAAATAGCTTTCTGCCACTGAAGCGAATAGACAGGCCTGTTGCCAATGTTATCAGAGACTTCAACATAAGAATCAAAATAACAATATTGGTAACCAAAAGAGTGGGCATGTGGGCTAGGGTGTCATCTCATCTGGATTGTTTTGAGAGTAAGTGCATAGTTCAGGTGCGGCCGGTAGTATTGAGAGTGGTTTTCCACTCTCACTTCACGTTTACTTTTTCTTAAATGTCTACCCTCTTCATCACTATAACATTATTTTAAATAAGCGGATAACAATTTAAAGTTTAAATATATTTGATCGAAATTGGCAAACTTGTCTTGACCCCCATATTTAATGTTTATTTCGTTCTTATTTAAACTAAATTTCGTGAAAGGGGCCTAAAATGTGTCATCCTAGTTTAACGTCCTAATCTTGATAAACATAACTCATCGTCGCCTATACTCTTTGAGGAAAAACAGTTTATGCCACTTATAAACTGTAGTGATACTAAAGCGTACAAAGAGCTATACCTAAATTATTAATATTAGGGGTGTACTAACACTCGAAAATTCGAGTTAGAGTCGAGTTTTAGTAGCTGCTTGAACCCTACCCAAAGATATTGACAAAAATCTAAAAATTTCCTAGATTGATCAATTTTATTCAATGTTAAGATAAAGTTTCATAGCAAATAGAGTCCCTCAATATCTCCTTTTATCTAGTTAAAACAAAATTATACATTTAGCTCGTTTAGTCTGATTTTCCAATGAATGTTAGGTCGGGTTTCAAATCCCGGCCGGGAATACTGTGGGAAATATATTCCTAAATGGTTAATCACTCCTTTTTCACGCAAATACAACGATATTTCCTCCAAGCTCTACCTTCCTAATCTCTATCATACTAACTTGATTAATTGGTATAAATCTGACACCTTAACTCAGTCGATAGCATGTTTGCCTGATGAGCCGAGCTAAGTGCCCCAGGTGAGATTTCTGGCATAGCTAAAAAATTAATAATTGGTGAAATGTGGATCTCCCCTTTCAGTGATGAATTAACGGCCGGGGGCTGGGTGTTGTGTCTGTTCTAGATAGAAGTTGGTTTAAGTCGTGTGCTAGTATAATAAATTGGTTCAGAAAGTGCACGTTTAATCCCTTCAATAATAAAATAAATTGGTATCGCCCGAACAGATTTCAAAACGCGGCGAAAGAAAAACCAAACTGTTGTACGCACTAGAGGCATTCAGTACTAGATATCTATCGGATATAAAAACCAATGGTATGGTACAACGCAACAGTGGCGACGGAAACTTATTAATATTGGGAGGGAAGATAGAGCCAAGAGGGAGGGAAAAAATAAAAAAATAGGTACTTGCCACCCAATGATTGGAAATTGGAGGTCCCTAAAAGTTATTTGGAGTGGTCTTCTTCCTACCCAATTTTTTATATTTTTTTATATGCTATTGAATGATCTTCCCTTATCAAATTTCAGAAAATTGGCTGCCTCTCTCTAGCAGCCATTTTTAGTAGTCCTTCCTTTGAATTCTTTTAAAAAAACTAGATACTGCTAGAAGTTATTTAAGGTTGTCCCCCCTAAAAATGTTTGTAATTTGGATGGCCTTTGAAGCTATCTAGATCTCCTCGCCTGATTGTTTCTGACAATTAGATGCTTCTAGAAGTTATTTAGAGTGGTCTTATCCAGCAAATTATTTGAAAATTTAGTGCATCTACAAGTCTTTGGAGTTCTATTTAAGGCCCTCTTTCAGCTTTATATTCCATACCCAACGCTCTGAAACTGCAAAAAAAATTTCGCTACTTTGCCTAAGAAAAATTAATATATTATCTTACAACTCAAATAATATGTGAAAAAAAAGAAGACATTTTTGTAGAGAGATTCCCCAAATAGCATGATGAAATAATATAGACTGTCAAGAAAACATTGAGAAAAAAATGTTCATCAGTATTAATCTTAGATTAAAACAATCAATTCCCGATTTCCCAGACCTACATATGAAATCCCATTTGCGTAAAGCTCGGAAACCATTGGTTTAAATAAATAAAATTAAAAAATATTTTTAATAGCTACATATTTGCATTGATAAGTTATTTCATATCTCAAAAAATAAATATTCGTTTTCAAAAGTCGCCTTCTTTTTTTTAACAGTGCCTCGATACGAATTTTAATCAAAATCGCTACAACCGGTTTTGAGAAAAAAGTTTTTATCTTTTCGCCCTTAAGTAAACCACCCTTAATTTTAGGGTTTAATATCTAATTCCATAAATACCTCGTGACAGCCTTATAAAATCCAATCAGCAAAATAGTTTTGGTTCTATGTCGAAATACAGGCCTCATCACGAAAACAATTTTTTCAGGTTTAGTGAGTAATGAAACGTTGACATTCATAAAAACACCAATTCATTTTTTTTTACTAACACAATACTTCTTCTTTCCTAGGGTTCAATAGAGAGAGTAAAAACTATCCAGGACCATCAAGGAGTTAAGCAAAAAGAGGGAAAAGAGAGCGTTAAAAACAACCATACATATATACACCTGGAGAGAGGTTGGGTAACCACATTGTGTCCCTAGTGTGTGATCGAGCCAAGGTCCATTACATTAGTCGTGCAACCAGAGCTGACAGTATTCCCCTCTCTGTGGGATCTTGGTTCTATTTCCGGCTTCAATTATTCGGGTGTGGTTACTAAAGTATGTATGGTGATCAATACAGTAGTGCAAGAGGTGTTCTCACGAGTGTTAACGCCCATTTTAAAGTGGATAGAAGCGGTACACAAGGACAGTGCCCATACTTTAAGCAGGATCAATACATCAAGAAGAGACCATTGAAGGAACCCTCAGGTAGGTACATTTGTAATTATAAATCACGACTACTAACTATACTGGCAGTTCCGTGAACAGCGGAACTTGCTCCCTCCGTGTTAGTATCGTTACTACACTCTTTAGTAGCTCTGTGAGCTGTAGACCTCGCTCCTTCCATGATATTATTGCTAAAATGGTCTTAAGATTTAACTTTAGATTTAAAGTTGAAATATCGGTTTATTTTAAATTTCTCCTCGAATATGAAGTTGATATTTTTCCTTAGTGATCAAGTTAGACAAATAACCAATCAATATTATAATTATATTCAACAGTACACTGTATTTATAGAGAATACCCGTGGTTCAAGTGATTTAAGACGTTAGTCTCGCAATACGTACCAATTTAAGAAAATGCCCTAAGTACCCAAACGATTGTTTAAAACTTTAAATTCAAATCAATTGATGGAAGTTATCAAACAAAAAATCTTTTGAGCGGCTGCCATATTGAAACGAATAGCAAGATTGAAAAAATTTGTTCGACTACCTATACACATTGTTCTGCTAAGGTTTAAATAATGTTCCTGCCAAATATGATTAAAGTTGGTCCAAACGAATCTAGTCATTATATTCCTTTTGATATAGGCTTTGCCCATACACCTTAGCTCAGTCGGCATCGTGTTGGACTACTGAGCTAAGGGCCCTGTATTCGATTCCCGACATGGCCGAAAAATGTATCATTGATGAAATGTGGTTTTCCCCTTTCACAGTGATGAATTAACGGTCGGGGGCCTGAATTCTTTAACTGTTCTATATTTAAGTTGATTTATTTGGTAATTTGGTGATATAAGAATTTAGGCTCTAGGCCAATAAACAGAGACACGGAAATGCGAGAACAACCTTTTGAGGCTCGGGGGGCGGGGTCATCAAACATCAACAGTAATCCAAGTTTCGAATTTAATTTTTCTCCAAGAGTGTCAAGATAAAGTAATTTTTTTAAAAAACATGTATTTTTTTTAAATTGAAATATATATACACAGTGGCACTCCCAGATATTTACTTTGGGTGAAGCGTTCAAGCAAGACTATGGCCAGAATTAAATTTTGAGGGAAGGAGCGAGTTTGGGGTACGGGGGCATTATCCCCCTGGCCACCAAAGGCCGAGGAAATGTATGAATATTAAATGCATTCAGAATTTATTTTTAGAGTTTTTTATAGTAATTAGGGGCATCGATTTAAATAATGAAGTGGCTTTAAATACAATGTATCGAAACTATTATGTGCTATTTTTTTTCTTTTTTTTTAACGCCGCGTCTTACTACCCGTTCGGTTTATACGCTTATGTGCTAATTACGCTAATGTTTTTGGAGATTGGTAAGGCTATATTTAAATGAAGTGTACCCGCATTTGCGTGGAGGGAGAGTAGAAAACAATTTTGGAAGAAACCTCAGCACACCCGACCTAGATTCAAATCTCAATCTCCCGCCATCGGTGGTCTAGGATACTGCGAGAGTAGCGTTTTAGACCATGCGGCCACCAAACAGGGTTACAATTATTGTTAATTTTATAATGGTACTAAGCTTAAGTTATAAGCCTGGTCTTAAAATATAGCTTATATATTAGACATCTTCAGTGCTAAATATGTTAGCTCTCCTTCAGATTATTTAACTTATTTAAATAATAATAATAATTATTATTATTATATTAGCACCACGTCTTACTACCCGTTCGGGTTATACGCACTTACGCTAATGTGTAATGTTAGGGTGATTGTGAGATGAAATGGAGGACCTACAGTTTAACGTGGAATCCGAACCACGGTGGAGGCCTGGCATTCCACACATTCACAAGTTGTGATTAATACACGTATTGTCATAGGGGAAGGAAGGGTTTAGCAATCAGATAAATTTGTGCCGGGACCGAGGATTGAGCCCCGGACCCCCAGCACAGAAGTCTTGACACCTTACCCCTAGACCGCCAAATCATCTTAAATTATTATTCAAATTATTTGCGGTCTTAAGGGAGTCAAATTCCCCCTTTGACCCCCTTCCCCTCACCGTTGGGTGCACCACTGACATTATAGAATCATAGTATCAAAAACCATCCATGATGATAAAAAAATGTATTTTCTCGTAAGTGTTTTTCTTAACTTGTGTGTTTAGCTGTTATCTCTTTTTACATTCTAAATGAGTCACTTGACTTGCCGAGTTGTCCAGCACGATACCAAACAGGGAAGAAACTAATTAAGTCAGTTACACTACCACTGTATCAGGACATCCACAAAGGTTGTTAATTAAAACTTTAATGAGAACTAGAACTACTTGCACTAAATAAAGAAACCGAGAGGGTTAGGCGAGCGGTCAAAGCTACAGACTCGAGGCCCTGATTAATTCTAGACATCTCCAATAGAGATTTTTTTGTCAACAATAACATTTTACATTATCTCACAATGAAAATCTAATTATATAATTTGGTAGCTCCAAATTATTGACAGCGAAACCGAGGAATAGGGTGTAGGAGGGTTTAACTGCCCCTTCTGGAATAAATTAGCCCCTCTCACACCTTATTATATTCTCGAATATGAAGCTGCAAACTTGCATCAAACTGAAAATAACTTCTAGAGGCAATCAATTTTCAAAAATTTGCCAGGTAGAGAGGAACAGTTCTAAATAGTTTCTAGAGGCATACAATTTTTAAAATTTGATGAGAGAGAGGGCCCCTCCAAATACCTTATAAACGCATCCAATTTTCAAAAATGTCCAAGTGAATATCATTCCAAATAGCATCTAAAGACATAATTATTTTGTTTTTACTATTGTTGAACAAGACCATAATTTGGTAGCTCCAAATTATTGACAGCAAAACCGAGGAATAGGGTGTAGGAGGGTTTAACTGCCCCTTCTGGAATAAATTAGCCCCTCTCACACCTTATTATATTCTCGAATATGAAGCTGCAAACTTGCATCAAACTGAAAATAACTTCTAGAGGCAATCAATTTTCAAAAATTTGCCAGGTAGAGAGGAACAGTTCTAAATAGTTTCTAGAGGCATACAATTTTTAAAATTTGATGAGAGAGAGGGCCCCTCCAAATACCTTATAAACGCATCCAATTTTCAAAAATGTCCAAGTGAATATCATTCCAAATAGCATCTAAAGACATAATTATTTTGTTTTTACTATTGTTGAACAAGACCACCTCAAATAGCTTCTAAAGGCATCTAATTGCTAGAAAAAACTAAAGTGAGGATCACTCTAAATAGCTTCAAGATGCATCAAAATTTCAAAAATTTCTAGGAGAGAGCCGCTTTCAAGTAGCTTCTAGCGGAATCTTTTTTTAATTCAAGGCGAGGAATACTCAAATTATCTTCTAGAGGTATCAAGTTTTCATAAATTTGCTGAAGGAAGACCTTCCCTCCCTCATGCATAACACATTAGTGTGATTAATATTTAGCCCGGGCGAATAGTAAAATGTGGAGCAAAAGAGAGATAGTCATATACAAACCATGATTTTGGTAGAAAGCCAGTTCTAGAAGGTCTTATTTAGTACTAGAACCCTACTGAATACTAATATTTTGGTAGGATGAAAGGCCTTCCAGAACGGACTTTCTCTTACCGTTCTATAATACCTTTTATTCTAACAAAATACTATTATAGTAGGATTCTGGTACGAAATAGGGCTTCATAGAACAACTTTCAACCAAAATCGGGAAATAAATAGCTAATTGTATGCAAAATAAAATATGTATTAATCTTACAAACAAAAACTATAGTCATGGTCATATATAGTTTAATTACATGTAAAAATAATTACATACAATCAAGAGAGTACTTTTTAGGAACCTAAAATTGTTCCAGTTATAAAGTGTAGAACTGGCGGTACCAAAATGTACCAAATTCATAGGTCAGTGATAAAGAGTTGGCCCTTCAAGTCTGAATAGGACTCAGTTATTCCAAAAATTATAACGTCAGCTTACGAAAATCTAACTAAATTAACTGCTCTAACCTTAAGTCTTTTTTTAAAAAAAAAATTCATCACACTATTACGTTTAAAAAGTGGTTTAGTTTACCGAAAGTTTAACCAGGCGTTATGTGCAAGCTTCTGTTTCTGACATTACGTGTAAAATGCAGTGACACCTGGTATTCTTGTTAAGTTCTGACCCGGGTCCACGGAGCTCAGATAACATTTTGCGGGGAAGAGAACGAAATAAAGTGAGAGAGTATTGTGTGTGGGTGTGTGAAAGAGAGAGCGAGAATAGAGAAGCGGTGTGTGTGACGTGTGTGTATTTGTAAAGAGAGAAACAGATTCATGTGCGTAAGAGAGAGAGGAGACTGGACGTTGACGCATGCGTACATTGAACACTGCAGTGGCCGGCGTTTGTGACGTAGTTAGTATGTCTCAAAACTAAAATCTCAAACCATGAAAGTTGTGTGGCGTAGACTATTGAGTATGTTACTGGTCCCAAAGTATTTTCTTAAGTATTTCAGTGTATTCCTATTTTATTTTGCTTCGAGTCTAAGGCTGTCCGGGAATTTTTATTTTTCGTCTATTATTTTTTACCGCGTCTGAATACCCATTTGGGCTATAAGCATAGAATTTATGCTAGTGGAGTAGGGATACGGAAAGTAAACTTTTAGAGTGAATGTACTGAAATCATCTTTTGAAGTATAAATAATAAGGAAATGTGAATAATTAGGGCGTTGGGATGCCTGTGGTTGAATGGAGAGTAGAATATCATTGAAAACAAATTTGTTAAAAATCAAATCAAGGTGTTGGATAGAAGTTAGGGTTTTTTTATTCCGCTCAGCGGCATGAAAATCTAGGGATGAGGAAGGTTTAATTTAAAGAAATTGTATCACTATTTGCGTGGAGGGAAAGTGAGAAACCACTTATGTAAAAATACACACTACATCTGGCCGGAATTCGACCCCCGATCTCTTGAGTGAAAGGAACCGTTAGCTTAGTGCAACTGTATTCAAACAGCACAACCAGCTCTTAAGAGACTGGGTTCGATCTCTCACTAAAGTCTAATGGTTGTGGTTTTCTAAAATATTATCTTCAAAAAGGTATGCCCATCCTTCCTTCTGGGATATAATGGGGAGAGGAGGAGGTTACATAATGAGTTTCTAACGGAACACGGTCGTATCCAGCGTCTTTGGTTCGGATCCTATCCGGGTTAGTATACGGCCTGATCGCCACGGACCGCTCGGCCGGTATAGCTCGGTTGCGGGTTTGCGCCATGAAGTTTTTATTAACATTAGACTTGCAGCTTCCCAGTGGCAATGAACTCCTAGCCACTTTTATTCCACCTTGGAAATCTCAACCAGTATTGTTGGCCCTGCGCCAGTCAGCTCGTCTGCTCAAAGGTTGTCGCGCACTGATTTGGCTCGACTCATGAAAGTACGTTAGCGAATAAAACACCGCGTGCTAAATCCGATTGGCTTAGTTCCACTCAGTTTCAATAAGTCCGGTCCAATATTCTCAATTATTTTAATACTAATGTTTAACATTATAACAGTTTATTCAAGGGGTAGAGAAGAGAAAGGTTATTTCAAGGAAGGTCACCCACATAAGCTTGGAAAGGGAATGGGAAAAACCATAATGATAAATGGGATTAGGAAAAACTCATGTGCACTTAGCCGAGATTCGAACCCCAAACTCCCCAATACAGACAGATCGGTCTATCGAGATAATGACGCTTTGGGCCGTGTTGTGAACATCTGTGCGGGCTAGTATTCACGTGGAGGATATTTTGTCTCATTGCAAAAGTTACCTTAAGTCTAAGACTAATAGAGTACCGGTACAGGCCAATTAGGCAGACACTTGCGCAACAATGACGAGTATTATCCAGCCACGACATTTAATGAGAAAATAATATAAATTAGAGCTAAAAGAAGTGGCAAGGTAGAAATACCTTAAGCCTCCAGCTAACCGACTGCAGTTCAAATCTGATAAGTTAATATTGAAGATAGAAAGACTGAAAAGTAAAATTAAATTAAGGAAGTGTATAACAAGAAACATATCAAACCACCAGCCCGCCGAATGAAATGCCCTGCTAAGTAATATCAATTTAACGGAGCCGTGATAGCTTGTTTGGAGTTTGTCATAAATTGATGAAAGCATTAGTGGCAAAAAATAATTTGAGCATATTGGTTAAGAAATATTTTCTCCTTTAGGCTCAACAAAACCATTATTACTTTAACAATATGCAAAGAGAGATTGGATTGCAAAGGATCGCAAAGCCATTAAAATGTCAAAAAAGGCACAACACATTGTATCAACGCTGAATAATTTTGTCATCTTTCACAAAGTCTGGGAATAAATGATAAAAAAAGTTGCTAATTATTTTCTCTTTGCGCTAGTTTAATGTGGCCATAACCACAGATGACGTCCAAGCTGCCCCCCCCCCCTTTTTTTCTCTCTCATTATTCGCATGCAAAATACAGAGCAACAGCTCTCTCTTTGTTTGAAATGTTCATTATGACTGATGGCTTTTGAGTGTTTATGCCGATGCAGTGCGCGGTACAATGAGTGAGCTGCGACGAGCTGAGAGAACCTGAGCGAGCCGTAACAGTGCGTCACAAGCTTAATACTCGGCTCTGTGCTAGGAAATCAGGATTCAGCTTGAGGCTTAATGCATTGGCAATGTTTTTTCATCCTCTGTCCAGGCAGATCATGGTGAATTTCCCTAAAACTAACCCTCCTTCTTATAAACATACCCATATCTATTTCAGCATCGCGTCTTACTAGTCGTTTGGTTTTACGCATATGTAATATTACGCTAATGTGTTAGAGATGAGAATATAAAATAATTTAGAAAAAAAACCTACAGTAAACCCGATATTGCTCAAACCTCGATCATCATCATCATCGGCAGTATATTGCAAGAGTGACGCCTTAGACCATACGGTCACCAAAATAAAAGTGTATTTATATGAATATAAGTTGTGAATAACTCAAATAGGAAGTAAAAGATGAGTCGCTAATAAAATTATACAAAGTTAAGTTTCTGTAGAAGTTAAAAAGTGAAAACCTTGTAAATTCTCCATGATGCAAGGCAAAGCATATTGTGAATGGAATTGACATCCTTGCTTGTTGACAAACTGGGGTTAATTACCTATTGTGATCGAGGCAGACATTACCCTCCGTGTAATCCTCACATTATTTTGCCAGTCTTGCACTTAAACGGATGTTCCTTTATTTGCGCGTTGACACCTTGTTTAGCTACGTTATATAATGGCTTGTAGCTTTTTGTTGCAAGTTGACTGAGTTATGTTCCAAATATGTTACGGTTCGACTTAGTTTTATTGCAAGGTTTATTCTGGCAAAACACACCGTTAAGTTTTGTTCCTTAAGTAAATTGGAATTTAGGGTTTGTTATAATAAACGGTAGACTTTGATCTCTCTATAAACTTAATAGTGGGGATTGCTATACTCTCAGACAGCCTTAAAAGCAGTGGTGTAACACCCAGTCCCACAGGGCCTGCAATACGGAGAGGACCAATGGTGTAAGGGGGTCTGCGAAAGGGAACTTTGAATTACTATAAATTTGGAGTAAATAATTGTAATCAAATCAATTATGTACTGATTATTGACAATTTAGATAGGTGAATATTTTTATCATAAAGTGTTGTAAATTATAGCTATGCTATATCATTATTTCAATCGGTTTTAAATAGCACAGTTTTTTTAATCTTTATGCAGTCAAGCTGACTGACTGATTGATGAAGTTCCCAACACAAGACCGAGGCTAAAACAGTCATTATAAGGTGTAATTAATAAATTATTATTTATTTAGGACAATTAATTCTTTCTTATGGCATTTACTAGGGTGTTAAGATGACTTGGGAAAGAGGGCCATATAAATCTTGCAGGGGGGTCCAAACTAAATTTATTACGCTACTGCTTATAAAACACTGTAGGTCCTAAGGAGAATATTATAATTTCTTTCTCTCACAACTAGCTGCTGTCAAAATATCTCCGATCATGGTGACTAAGGCGATAGATATGAAACAAGGATAAGAATAAGCTGTCCAAATTCTCAATCTGTACTTGTAAACGTAAATAATGAATGACAACCTGAAAATAAAAGACAAATATGTTTTATATTAGTGGACATGAAACTCCCTTTTTGTCAGGACAGTGGATATCATCTCTGAGGGAACTTTATGGCTAATATTTGAAAACCACGTTATTTCATGTTTTAGTGTGGTCAATCCTCCCTCAGCTATGCGACACATTTTGAAACGCAAGTAGCTCCTTCTTACCCCTGGACACCACCTTCAGATATAAAGAAAGCGAGGCGATTAAAATAGATGATACCATGCACCACACAGTCTTTCACTCTCTATCCTAAAACAGAGAAAGTTACTAAAAACTATTGAGATTTGTGAAAATAAATAATCTACAATGTTGCAGAAACATGTCACCGCAGAGCACAAATGAAATGATATATACTGTTATAGAATTGTTGGGAAAGAGTAACATATCTGTCGACCAAAGAGGATAACAATCAATTTCATTCTCAAAGGCCTGGATACAAGAATATATATATATTTGTTTAGAGTTTGAAAACTATTGGTTTTGTAGAAATATACTCGCTACTCTCGTTGGGGCCTCCGCCTCCAAACCCCCAGTGAGTTTTCTTTGCAAGTGGATGTAATCTAATGTAATTCCAGGGCCGTTTTTTTTATGGGTTTTACCGTTTGGCCACACGAGACCTACAAAGAAAGGTCCACATCGACTTTAAAGTTGCTCCAACATTTTGAAGTTTTTCGGGGGTTAAAAATTAAATTGTTTAGCTTTTTGGAATTTTCCCGTCGGTTACAGGCTAGAAGCAAGTTTCTAGCTCATCTGGAAGTGGGTAAACATTAATGTCAATGAGTGAGTCAGCCATGTGGCTTTATAGTTTTATAAAAATTTTAAATAAAAGAGTTTTATATTAAATAGTAATACATCTTTGCAATGACAAGTTATTTCGTATCTCAAATAGTTGCGGAGATATTGAAAATTGCTGCTTTTGTAAATTACGCTCCAAGTCATTTTCATGGGAAAATGGAAATTATAATTTTGTTTGTAATGTTAAACAATGTCTAGATACAAAGTTTAATCAAACCGTTAGTCAGATTACGAGAAAATATTTTTTTTCTCTCTTTTTTCCCTTTAACTAAACGAAAAATCCTGAATTTTAGGGTTGGGTAGCTAATTCTAAAAACACCTCAGGGGAACCTTATCAAAACCCTAAATATATAGTTTTAGCCCAATCGGTAGAATGGTTCTGGCTCCTGTCAATGATACATACAGTCAAACAGAGGGCATCGCGAAATCAACTTTTTGAGTTTAAGAGGGTTAATAAACGTCGATATTTACCAACATTTTGAGTTAGATTTTTTTTTCCAAGACAAAATAAAATGTTGGACCTTAGCTCACGTTCCCTTCCACCCCACCTTAAGTGCCACCAGTGAAGATTATAAATATGATGATCTTAGTATTCGATTTCAATTAAAGCACATTAACTATACAAGCAACTATTCCTGTAGTCAACCAGTGCACCCTACGCAGTGGGATACATTTAGAGTTTGAATCCGGTTTAAAAAATTGAAGCTCTAACGATTGTGTTAAAGTTCAAACCCGTGTTTTGACAGGTTGTGTGATATATATATATATATATATAGTAGTTACTTAGTACAAGGCTCCATATAACAATTTTTTCACATGCAAACAAATAATTTCAAGCAGTCAGAAGAAAATGACCATCAATTTGAATATTTTGTGTTTCATATTCAATCTTCCCGCGCTACTTACACTTACTCTATGGCATTAGGAACCCAGAAGTTCTTTGTCTCACTTACAAAAGTATGTCACCTATCCATATCCTTACCTAATTTTTATCAAATCCCCCTCTTCAAACCCTATCCCTAACTTGAGCTAGTTCTATCCAGTCCATCTCTTTACACCCTATCTCTTCCAGGTCCATTCTAATGTTATCCTCCCATCTACGTCTAGGTCTTCCCGATGGTCTCTTCCCATTGGCTTTAGCAGTCAATACCTTGAACACAGTTATAGATTCTTAAATTGGTGCTACAATGTACTTACTGCCTACTACAATATAAGAGATTTGATTACCCTTAGAAGTCTTGAGATGAATACAGGATATGCAATTCATCAATATGAAACCTCCTCCACGCCAATATTTTCATATATTTTTGGACCAAATATATTTCTTAGCACCTTGTTTTCGAACACCTTAAATTTGTTTTCGTCGTGTAAGGTAAGAGACCACGTTTCATACCCATAGGGAACAAGCGGTAAAATTATGGTTTTGTATAGTCTGACAGCAGAGGAGAGATGTCTACAACTTAATGAGTTAAAGCATGCATTTTCCGACTGTATTCTTTTCCTAATATCCAATATAATATCGTTATTAAAATTGTTCCTAAATATTTAAACTCATTAGCCATGTCAATTGGTAAGGTGTTCGTTGTAATTTTTAAATTATCATTCTCGATCTGTGTTCTCAGTGTGATCAACACGTTACTAATGTATTTTTATTTAACATTTTTTTACTATTTGATGACTCATCTTAGTACCCGTTCGGGCTATACGCATACATTAATTACACTAATGGAACAATGATGAGTATAGTATAGTTTTAAAGTCAATGTACGAGAATTTGCGTTGAGAGGGAGGGAGAAACAATTTAAAGGGGGAAAAACCTTAATAAGCTGTACACCCTACCAGGATTCGAACTCCGATTTACCTGTTCACGGCAATCTAGTCCAACACAAGAGTGACGCATTGGTCCAAGCGAATATCGATGTTGGTCCTAATTTACTATTTATTTAAACTTATACAAATAATATGTATAAATGTGTTTAATTCAAACTATAATTTTGTAATGTTTATTGAAATTACTTACAACGAATAGCCAAGACTTTTTCCCGCTGGAGGACTCCGCTACCGACATTCATTATTTGCTAACTTTTTGTTTGAAGTATTTAACAAGCACTTTCTAAACCAACCAATTATAATAGCACAGAACTTATAAACCAACTTAAATTTATAAAAGACAACACCCAGCCTCCTGACCATTAAATCATCATGGAGGAAGAGTGAGGCCCAATTTCACTAACGATAAACTCTTAGGCCATGTCGGTATTAAAGCCCTGGAGCCTTTACACAGTATGAAGAGACGCTACAGACTAAACCAAGAGTTAAGACTAGTAGTTAGTCTTAACGTATTAATTACAGAGTATGAATCTAAGGGCCAGTTTCATAATAAGATTGAGTACGTCTCAAGTGGGGTGATACATTAATTACAAGACGACACCTAACTAGATCAGAATGGAATGGGCCAATTTCGCATATGAAACTGGCAGATTCAATTTTGGTCTCGTAAGGTGTCGTCTTGTATTTGTTATATTATATTTAGCACCGCGTCTTACTACCCGTTAGGGTTATACGCTTTAAGTACTAATTACGTTAATGTTTTTAGGGATTAGGAAGGCTATATTTAAATGAAGTGTACCCGCATGCGTGGCGATTGGAAAACCATTTTGTAAAAACCACCCTCAGTATACCCGACTGAGATTATATACTCGATCTACCCGTCGTCGGGAGTCTAGTCCACTGTGAGAGTAGCGCCTTAGACCACGTGGCCACTGGAGCGGGTTCGACGATAGCTCAACGTGGGCAGTGTTTATTCTTGGTTTTAGTGGAAATGAATCAAGCTTTAGATGTGGCTTTGTCTAGGAATGATAGGATCATGATGTGACTACTTGGGAACGAATGAGGTTGTTCCACAAGCCTTGCCACGCGGTAGACACTCTAGCTCGCACACTACAGCATTGCTGCTGCGTCTCTTGGACGATCGATCCTGGACGGTATACCCCCTAGCTCCCTTATCCCACATCTTCTTAAGTTCTCTTTTCCTCTTTTAGACCTTTCAACATCTTCGTCTCGTCGCGAGTCCTAAGACAAACGCTACTTACCTATATCACTCAATCTTTTAGCATTTCTTTCATGAGGTCATGCGAGTTTTTCGTTCAAAAAGAAATAGGGTTATTGACTATGATTATTACTCCTGGGTTCGAATCACGGTCGAATGTAGTGAGGGTATTTTTCCTAGATTGTTTACCACTCTCGCTCCACGTGAATTCGAATGCACTCCCTCAATATTTACCTTCTTCATTTATATTACATTAGCGTAATAATTAATATACATGTATATCATGACAGGTTATGAGTGGGCGCGTGGGCTACGATGTTAACCACTTCTGGTCTGGTTTGCCTGCGACAGGGGTAGGGGAGTGGAGGGGGTCAGAATTTGAAGCCCATGAATGAAGTTAATTTCCTAAATGGTTTTCCCCTTTCCCTCCACGCAAATGCGGGTGTGTTTCATTTAAAAACTACCGTTTTCATCCCTTCGCAATTAATTTAGATAACCAAACAACCAGGAGGGATAGAAATATGCTGTGTGAAAAGATCACATTTACACAACTAGGACTTGAACTAAAAACAAAAATTACAGTAGAGCATCGTTAATTCGAACTGAGACTGAAGCTACTACGAATTAGCAGAAGAAAATGGACGGGTATGCTGGGAGACAGCTGAGTAAGCGTTCCCTCACGTCCGTAAAATGTACATTCGTTTAAAAAAATGTACAGCACGTAATATCTACTTCAAAAGTCGATTTTCTCAAAATCGGCTATAACTATTTTGATTAAAATTCATATCTAAGCGTTGAAAGAGATTATAAATAAACTGGCTATTTTCATATTCCCATTAAAATTAATATTAGGTTACTTTACAGGAGCAGAAACTTCCGTATCTCCACAACTATTTGAGATACTAAATAACTTTTCATTGCAAAATTGTAGTACTATTAAAATTAAAAAAACTTTTATATGAAATATATTTTTATAAATCCAACAGTTTCCGAGATATTGGCAAATATATTAACACAATTTTGTTAGCTTTAATTGTAAAGAGATACTACTTAAGTTTTAACGCAATAATTCTCCAATGCCATAGAGTAAATAAATATGTCTCTCAAAAGTGTTTCTTAGGAGAAATGTTTGTACAACAATGATCTAGCTCCATTTTAGACTCAATAGTCAATATTTACATTTGTTATTGGTCAAAATTTATAAATGAGAAATTTAATAGCAATGTGATGACATGAAGATGTGCAATACCTAATAAAATGTTAAAATTTTAACCGGAAGTTGAAATTTTAATACGAAGGGTTGACCCTTGTGGACCCAATATTAATCCTTTTTATCTGTGCAAGCATACAAATGAGGACGTTAATTCTTTAAAAATAAAATTATAAAATTTAAAAGCGCAACTCAAAAAATGTTTTACATAAGGATAGTGGAAATTATTCTTGGGTTTGCTAGTGTATTTTATTTCGATTCTCATATATTACGAGTTTTGAGTAAATATCTCCATTTTTAAACAATATCGTGTGAAAGTCCGTGCGGATCTCTGCACCATTTAATTCTTCTGTTTTTCAAAAATCATATTCGGATTATCAGAAATTTCAGACTAGAGGGTTTGACTGAATTTAGGAGGTTGTGGGAAAGCGCCTAAAGACGTAACCACATAGTGATTTACTATTTTTATCTAAAAAAATAATTATATATTTGCCAAGAATACCTAAAAAAAGTTTATTGTGTACCGTACCGAGTCATCAGATTGTAATTTAGGAAAAAAAATTATAAGTTATTTTGATTCTTAGTTTGAGCACCACTTCGATGGCTGCAAGCTCTAAGGCATTACTATCGCAATGGACTGGACTGTATATGACTGTAAGATCGGCGTTCGAATCCCTGTCAGATGTACTAAGGGTGTTTTTTTCCTTAATGGTTTCCCACTCTTCCTCCATGACAATGCGGCTACACCTTATTTAATATTTAATCGTAACCTTCCTCGTCCCTAGAACATTAGCGTAATTAAAACACGAGCGTAGGAATTAAACGGATAGTAAGACATAGCGTTAAAAAAGAAGTTCAAGCGAGGGCTATAAAACAATATGCTATTTTATGACCAACAATCTTATATAATAATGTATTAATACATTTTTCTGTGCGTCATGTATTGCTATCCGTTCAAGATATTTTCATAGATACACTAATGGAACAGGGGCGTGAGATAGAATTTGGGGGAAATGTACACGCATTTGGGACACCCGGTGGGGATACGAGTCCCAACCTCTGCATCAGTGGCGAACAATACTAGACAAGATTATACATATTACATTTATTTTATTAATATAGGCATTTACAGAACATGACTTGTCCCAAATTCTAAAACATTGAGGGCCCAAGATAAAATAAATATATATAGCCTCGGCATGCTGTTTCCATGGCGATAAACCAATAATAATTTGTTGTCGTTTACATATTTTATGTAATTTAGGAGGGGCTCTATTGTCATTTTTATCAATTAAATACTGTAAAAAAAGACTTAAAATCATATTTAAAAATATTCAGGGAGAGTGTCGATTCATTTGCAACTAGTACCTTTAACACCATGGTTAAAAACTAGAGACTAGAAGCAAAAATCCCTTAAATACTATGGTATACGACGGATTCAAGATTCATAGATATTATATTAAAAAATACAATCATGAAGACCTTGATTTGATATAACAATTTTAATAAAATGGTAAAATGAGCTATAGAAACTTGTTTATATAGACAGGTTTAATAAATATATCGTTGCGGGGCGCCACTAACATCTATGTTTAATAAACTGCCAGAATAAGATTTTCTTATTGCTTTTTGACTCCAGCTCTCAGTTTTCCAGAGATTCACTTTATTGGCAAAGTTAAAGGTTTGAAGTGGAGCGTTTATAGGCATAATATAGAGATGGATGGTTCATAATCCACTAAAATCAGAAGATCCTGAATGATAGTAGCAGAGGTGTGTTAAATTCCTTAAAGGGGCCGCCTAGGTAAGCGAGAAATTGCCATACAAACGTTCAGCGCTAACTCAATATTTATTTATACGATGCGTTATTTCAAAATATGGTTCACGCCAAAAAAAATTCGAAAGATTCCAACAGGACTGTTTTTCCTTAACAACTCTATAGTTAAAGGTTATTACAGATGCATGAATATGTGGCATAATCTCATTTTCAACGACTTTTTAAGAGCATTTGTGGAGGAGCTATGAAACTAGGATTGATGAAAAGGGGCTCTAAATTAAGCTTTCCTTTTAAAAACACAGTCATTTTTTGATAGGATCAAAAGAGATTTTTATTTAGATATTTGAGGACTAGCAGCGAGCTTTATTTACCTTGAGATAAGAAGTTTCGTAGTTTTATTTCCCCCTTAGTGACATGACAAAGGGTGGTTGTAGAGTTAAGGGTGAACGGGAGAATAAGTAAGCTTAGAGAGAAGAGAAAAGTTGTTCCAGAAACGACACAGACTATTTTATTTTTAGCCGTGTGGCCTGATAGCAATTGATAATTCATCGCTGACCAAGGTGGCCTCCTTAAAATAGTAATTTTTTAAACCATGAGGAAAATTATTGTGAAAATTAGTATCATTCAGATTAGCACCCGTACAAATTTTTCACTCTTAAGGGAAAGATTTATTCTATCCCCTTTTTGTAGAAATATTATTGGAGAAATTGTAACATTTCTTAATGCAAATACAGCCACGAAAATTAAATTCTAAGAAGCCAAAACATCTACATCAAATCTCCAAAAACTACTCTAAATAAAATATAATACGTCAATAGATCAAATATTTTGAAAAAATATCTGTGAAAGACTGACAAAAACCTTTCAGTTACGTTGGAAGAATGTCAATTCTTAATCCATCAAAAGTTTTCGTTGGTAGACGAGAGGTGTTAGGAAAAAAACAGAAGATATACGGTCTCTTGTCAGAAGGTACCAAATGTGTGAACGAGATTTCAAGTCACATAAGATCATTGCTAGAGTGATTAAACCCAGCATTAACACATCTTATATATTTCAACCAAACCTAACCTTACCATTTACATCCATAAAGAGCAATACAAATAAAAATTAGCATGGAGGATCAGTTTAACATCGACTCTAGCCGTATTTTGAAACAAAACTATAACAAAGGGATGCAGCTAATTTGTAACCAATTATCACTTTAAGATAGTCTGAAAAAAATTATTATGATAAACCCCTTATAAAATATTTTCCAATGAGAAAAAGCTAAATAACTTATGGCAATTTAACAATAAGAAGACAACCCCATTTATAACATTTTTGAAACACATTTGTAAAGTTTAGTAGGGAGAGGTTAATATATCATATTGAGTGAATTTTAAATATTCCATTTATAACAATTCAACAATGAGAAGAGTAAAACCCCTTCTGGTAATTTAACATTGATAAGTTAAATTAATTATTGACAGTAAAGTTATATAACCTTTTTTATTCCCTTTTCCTTATTTTATATACTTTTCTTCTATGACGACATGTTTCGATGATTTTTCACCATCTTTAAGTCTTATTTGTACTAAAGATGAATGATTTTACTTAATACTCTTGGAAAGATTGTGAAATTTTTACTAGACTAGATTAAATTTTCACAAACTTTCCAATCGTATGAAGTAAAATCAATCATCTTTAGTACAAATAAGACTTAAAGATGGTGAAAAATCACCGAAACATGTCGTCGTCATAGAAGAAAAGTATAGAAAATAAGGAGAAGGGAATAAAAAAGAAGATATAACCTTACTACCAATTATTATTACTCCTTACCAAGTAAACACGAACATTACTATAAATTAATTATAACAATTCAGCGATGAGCAGATAAACCGTTTATAAAACTTCACCAATGAGAAAAAGAAAAACTCTTTCTGTCAATTTAACATTGTGTGAGAGAGAGCCTTCCAGTGTTTATTGGAACTTGTTTGTGTGTGTGTTTTTCTAATTTAAATGGTTCCTGATCCTCCAGAGTTAATTATTTCAGTCATACCCTCATTCTCATCATTATCAAATAAAATTATCTCCCAAGCTATAATTTGTAGTAAATATGATAACATTATAGTAAGTAAAAAACGCGATTAAAGATATTGCTTATATAATACATGTATTTGACAAGATCTCAATGTACACTCAATTTATACTTATAAGGTAGCAGCCTTACTTTGATGTACTACAGTATTACCCATCTTATAAGTTATTCTATAGTGGAAATGCAAAGTAAGCTTTCCCCTTTCAGGATAAACGAAGGGTACAAAGTTCTTCTGACATACTCGTATTTCCATAATTCAGTGAACATAAATAGCTTGCTGGTCGACTTTTCGATGAACGGGTAATACATATTCGGCGTACTCTCTCAGTGATAAGATAATATATACGAATATAGATCCCATCTATAGAGTTTGATTAATTAATCTATCTCAAAGCTAGAGACAAAAAGTGTGATGATTTAGACTAAACATTATTATCAGTCGAACCTTATTACATAAATTATGATAAATGGAAATCACGATTTATTTAGAACAAATTTAAATTAATTTGAATAGATTTGACCATTACCAATTAAATTTAAGTTGTGTATAAAAATATGTATATAAAGCTTGTTTACGATATTTAATATGCCAACTGAAATATAAAGTTCTTAAAAATACGCCATAACAAACATTATTCGGATTAAATGTTGCTTAGTAAATTGAAATTGTATTCACTATATCATCAATTGGGAGATAGTATATTTCTTGCTTATTCTTATATAAATATTTGAAAGTACACACTATGAATGGAAGGCACTCTGTGATATCTGGGTGATTTTAAAGTTCTTTCAGAAATTTCCCGTAGGTTTAAATATACATGATTTGACTAACAACAAAATGATTAAAAATATACTTAGAAGGATTCATTTTTCTTTAGCTAAGAAACCAAGAAAAAAGGCCTTAGTCATAACCTTGCGTTACTAATGATTTGGAGAGCGAATTGACTTTTTAAAGTGCACACAATAAACAGTCGAGGGATAAATGAGATAATCTGTTGCTCAGATTTAGCCGAGTGTTTTAATGTAGAACATCCATAATCTTCCATGTTTATGTTTATGATGTCATACTCATCCTTTAGTAATTTGTTTGTACCCAAGGTACACGAATTAATCGTGAAACTCTAAGATGATAACTGATGATGCATTATGTCCCCAATCTGCCGAAGTGAAACCATGATATTTTACAGTTAGTTACTCAATGAGATAATTTGTTCGGTCTTCTATGGATGATATAGTTTGTATACTATAATTATGGAGGTAATAAAATACAAATGAGAGTACGCACAAACTACCTCCTTGAAAATAAATTATCTTCCTAACAAGCATACTTAACCATCGACAAACATTGTAAAAGGTATAGAATACACGTGTTGTGTTTGTATTCCTTCTTTACAACCCTATTCATTGAGAATATTCCAAATTTCTCTTGTGAAAAAGTAAAGAGAAGGGGGATACATTTGCGGGATTGTTAGCAGCAAGTTCAAAATTCATTAAAATGTTAAATTTGTCCAATTTAACTGCCTCATTATATTTAGTTAAGGTTAAAGACGATTGGAGAGGTTAGATATGAATTGGAGAGGTTAGATATGAATTGGAGAGGTTAGATATGAATTGGAGTCAGTGAGCGTAGTTCACATGGCGATAGTTATTTGGTGATAGTAAGTAGATGTCGTGAAAGTTGTGAATATTTCACTTTCATGATAGGAAATATACACAGTTCTATTCTAGCCAATAATTTAAATTTACACAGCTAAATGTCCGAAGTGTAAGTGGTTGAAGCCATAGGCAGAGGTTTATAGACATTTTCCCTTCCTTGCCCGGTCCTTTGATAATTTTCTACTTTTGAAAGTTCATGATTATACATACACCGCATATTTCGTATTTTAGCCCTCAATTCCTTATTAATAGGTAAACCAAAGGCCAAAAGAAGTGTCTATTCAACAGCAATTCTCTTATCTTGAACTCTGACTCTGTATTATCTCACAAACATGGGTATTGGTCAATATCCCCAAAATGTAAACGCCAAATCGTAAAATTGGTGTAGAAAAAACATGACAAACTCGACAACAAAACGAGCATAACACGCCCAACGCTTGAAAACATCACTGGAAATAACACCCAGCCAACATTAATGTGCCTACGTGACTGTGTACACGGCGACAGTGGCGCAATAGTTCTAGGAACTCTCACGACAGTACTGCTACAACATCAAAATTTGCAGATATCATGATAGCTAGCTCTCTCATGATAAATGATTGTTACTTTCATTCTATTTTTTCAATCTAATGAGGAAATTTATTTTATTCGTAATCAACTCGATCAAATACGTCAAGTATTCAATTACAGACCTAACCTTCTATGGATGAGAATGAAATCAGATTTTGTGTGTGTGTGTGTGTGTGTGTGTGTGTGTGTGTGTGTGTGTGTGTGAGAGAGAGTGAGAGAGAGTGTGTGTGACAGAGAAAGTGTGAACGAGAGTGAAAGTGTAGAAGAGAGTGTAAGTGTGAGACAGACAGTGGTAAATTCAGAGCGTGGGTGAGAAAGTGTGAGACAGTGAGAATGTGTGAGAGAGTGCGCTTTATCACAGAAAAATAGCTTATCTATCAAGCCTGGGTTACAAGGGGCTAGTTTAAAGTCCGTTAATATGAGCTGCTTTTACTGGCAAGACCTACTAGCCAGTTGTTTTTTAGCACCGCGTCTTACTACCGGTTCAGGCTATACGCATATATACTAATTACGGTAATGCGTTAGGGATGAGGAAGGTTTGAAAAAGGAGGAAGTGTAACTACAATTGCGTGGAGGAAGAGATAAAACTATTTTGTAAAAACTATCCTTAGTACTCCCGACAGAAATTCAAGCCCAGATCTCCCTGTCATTGGCAGTCTAGTCTAACACGAGAGTGAATCCTTATACCGTGCTGCCATTGAAGCAGGTACGTGGCTAGTTAAACTAGAGGCTAGTACAGTATTTTCCGGTTGATTGCTATGTTAAAATGTCGTATGTGGGTGTAAAGCGTGATGTTTTGAGACGTATGTGTTCGATTTCTACTAGCACTATTAGCGTATAACCCGAACGGTTAGTAAGAGGTGGTGCTAAGTATTATTATTACTAGCACTATGTTATGGTGAATCCTCGCTTCTCCTATCAAGTAGAAGAAGTGACGATTACAATTACAAACAATGTTAAATAAGGAAGTTTTGGGAAGGTTGATACATAAGAGAAATAAATAAGTTAAACAAATCTGTTTAATAAAATGTAAACAAGAGAAAGAGAATTACATACGTTTTAAATAAATTTTAATTCATAACCCATTGTTATTTATGGTAACTGTATTTAGTTATCATAGTCGTATACTTCCCGATAGGCAGGAATAGAAATAATCACCTTGATGACAAGGAACTAACAGAAGATAAAATATATAGTTTAGTTTAGTAAATATTAAAATGAGGATCAATGCTCATTCTCCTAAGAAGGAGCGTCTGCCTCAACATAGCGGCAGTCACAGATAGGCAACAAATAATATATGGATAAGCCACAATACGTAAAGACAATCCTGCCTAACTATTCCCAGACTAAGACCTGAAAGGTATATTGATGAATAATAGTGAAATTATAGTGAATAAAAACAAGGGGTATTTCATCCTAATTTTATAGAGTTACTATGATGATAGTTATATAAGCTAGCTAGCTTGAGGTAACTCCACTGAGAGTTACATAAACCAAAGAACAATCTCCTTGAAGAAAATACTATGGCCGATCAATTCCTAGTAAGTACTGCTTGAATATTCAATAGTGTATTTATATTTCCACCCATTACTAGGGCACACAATAAAGAGTACAAACAATATTAGTAAAACTTGATACAAACGACGCCTACAGGGGCCGAAGACAAAACACTATCCCCGCGGGCCACAAGCTAGTAGTGCTCCCACAGGTTGCACACCCTAACTAGTTACACTAAAAAGAGACAATAGTGACTACTATTTGCCACTGACCTAGGCCATTAAAGAGATCCTAAACGTGGTCATACCATTTAGGGAATCATAATTTCCGAATACAACTATGTCTTAAGGACCTAAAAAAAGAAATCAGACACACTAACCCTGTATATAAAGTCGTCTGGACATAGTTAAATAGAGCATTAAGACCTTTAATCTAAACTACGCCATATGGGTATAGGAAAATAAAGTCAGATATTCTGACACAAAAAAAAATATGTCTGATGGACATAGATAATAAAGTCCGATATTCTGGCACAAAAATGATCTCTTATGGACAGAGCAAAAGAGGAGTTACGAGTAATATCTAAAACTAAGCCTTATGGGCATAGTGAATAAAGTCGGACATTCTGACTGAAAAAACTATGTCATATGGACATAGCAAAGAGGAGTTTAGAATCTAATCCAGATTCTAAATTGAAGATACTTCAAGTCTCAGAAGAGGCTTCCTCTGCGACGGTGCGGCGAGACCGACGCCTGACACATCGTAGTAACTAGATGATTCTTCGGTGATGTAGGTTTACGTCCTAGTCCTTCCTCCGTCAAATTGATACAATAAAATATATTATGTGAAGCGAGCAATGACGCTTATATAGTAACGCAACTGACCTACTCAGGGACAGGTTAGCATCAGGACATCTAAGGGGGTAAGGTGGTGAACTTGCAATAATTGCACTGAATGACCACTAGCGTTCTTTGATGGTATGGCGCCCAGAGAAAATTATCTGCCTTTTCCTAGGAAGCGTGGCTTGTGAGTAAGACGACAAATTATTGGTGGTGCCGGCATGGTCATCTGGGGCGCTTCCCGGCAACATAAGTCTACAGTATGTTAACACGTGCCACATATTATTTGAATATATTAGCACTTGTAATCATTGTGTTAATAATATTTATGGTATTTTTTATTGTAGATGTTAAACAGCCGGTTTAACATCTACAACGATGTACACAAGGCGATAGTTGAGCTATAGTTGCTAGTGGCGAGTCGGTCACGTGACCTTGTGTCATCGATTAGCGCTAATAAAGTTGAACATGTTTAATTTTACTAGCCGTTAGGGAAACACTTGGCAGCAAGTACAACTAACCGCTAGTTAATTTATTTTACTATATTCTAGTAAACTAGCCCCGTGTGACCGAGGCTTTAGCAACCAAGCCAAGAAATCTGTCAACTTTATAGAATATAACGAGGCACCGCAAAAGAGTAGAGGGCAAACAGAGGAATCGACTCTTTTGTGCGAGGGTTAGTTTCCTCTGCACAGTCATTGTGAAAACAATCAAACATGGAGCAGTTGATAGAAGTTGTAAAAGAATACCAAGTGCAATACGACACCACTTGAGCACAAAGATTACGCGAGAACGAAGTTAAAAGACGAGATATGGAGCGTTTGAATTCCCTTCCTTTGATATCAAGTTCAATTAAATTGTGAATTTCATCAACTTACTTTTAACTACAAGAAAATATTTCTGAAATTCAGCTTCAGAAAATTCATTACATAAAATCAACTCACCGTGACTATTGCTTTTCCTCAAAATAAAATTATTTCTCATTGCACGGAGACATCTATTCCTGTCACTATGACTATGTCCCTTCCACTGTGTGGTACTGCCCTCAATATACAGCCGGTATGCGGCCATTTCAGAAAAATATAGTTACTTTAAATATCATGTTTGGCTAGGGTGAATTCGTATCTGAAGCGTGCAGGGTTTCCGCCATAGCATTATAAGTAAAAAGAGAAAGCAAATTCGAAATCGGCAACCTAAGAAACAAGGGCATTCAAACTCTTAAGCTGATCCGACCAAAAATAAGAGATAACTATATTAACCCCTATTTTGAAATAAGCTGAAAAAATGTCATCAGCTCCTTCCCATACCACTTTGTTTCAGTAAATGAGAACCTATTTACCGCAAACACTACAACAATATAATGCCTCTCCAAACAACGTGGTGCGCTATTGGGGAGTTGGAGACTTGTTCGTGGAGCTCTACTAGCAGCGACGAGTGATTCGATTCACGTGACCGGCTGGTGGCTGTCAAAGGTTCAACATGTCCAGCTTTGCCAGCCGCTGGCAAAACACTCTCGCCAGTTGGCGGAAACGCCCACTGTTTTTAGTTCAGACCACGCTGCTGGACGGCTGCTAGCAGTGGCCAGCGGCTGCTAAGTCATCCTAGTCTGATCGCGGCTTTAGAAGACCTTAAATTACGTAAGACTTTTTTTTTCATTATTTAGACCCACATAAGGGATTGTAAGATTTTTCTGTCAACCCCTGTATCCTACGTATTTTATTAAGGATTTCGTAAACTAGATTATTTTACCCATTTAGTTATTTTTAGACATAAGGATTGGTGATAAAATGAGTGATATGAAATTTTAGAATACTTTAATTGCAGAAAAAAATAGGTTTAACATATCATAAGTGAATGAAATAAAAGTGAAATTCTATAATTAATAAATTTATTTTCTGACAAAATGATTTTTTTTTTTTTTTTTTAATTTTGTGTCTCACCATAAACATTGACAAAGAAATTTACTTAAGATGAATCCCCTCCCGTAATAAAACGTAGAAAATACTGATCCCCCCAACCCTTATGTAATTTAAGGACGTCTCCTAATATCTGTCTATATCAAGCTCACTGTGATTCCAAACTACTTTGTCCCCCATTCAAATTTTCTATAGAAGCGAAGAGGATTCTTTCCCTATATTCGGTGCAGTGTGCGTAGATCCGTAATACAGCTAGCTATCTCTAAACTACGCCACTAAGGTATCTGCAGTATTGGCATTGGCACGCATCAGTGCCGCATACTGGCACACGGCAAGCCACGTGGCTACATGCCAACATTGTCTAGATCGCGCATACAATGTTAGGATGAGCAGCCCGTATACAAGACAACTCTCCCCTATGGGCTACATTCGCCGGTTTGACTTACTGGTTCACACTAAAACATTCGTCACGAAACAAAGGCAAAGAAAGGTGTATCTAAATATAGGGATATCGAGTCTAGGTATAGAATAGTTGGGTTCGAACCTAGAGAGTGTCTAAAATAATTCGTTATATTAGAATATGGACCATATTCTTAAAAATCTTTATTGCTTTTGTTCGAATAATTATGATACCTGATTTGGTGGCCAAATGGTATAAGGTGTCACTCTCACAAAATACTAAAAGTTTTTTTCCTAATTAGATTTCCACTCTCCTTCCTAGCAAATGCAAGTACACTTACGCTCAATTCAACCTTACTCATTAGCGTATTAGTATATATGTGTTTAACCCGAACAGGTAATAAGACGCGGTGCTAAATAAGTTATATTATAATTATCCAAGATATAGGTGGTTGAAATACGGACCACCGAAAGAATTAGCTCCTCATCAAATGGAAAATCTTTTTAACATGTCTTTTCAGACTCAGGAGGTCAATCTTGGTGATCACCAAGATTGACCTCCTGGGTCTGAAAAAACATGTTAAAATGTTTTTCCATTTGATGGGGAGCTAATTCTTTCGGTGGTCCGTATTTCAACCACCTATATCTTGGATAATTATAATATAACGTTCGGGTTATACGCCAAGTACTAATTACACTAATGGATTAGGAATTGGGAAGGTTAAACTTAGAGGAAATGAACCCGTATTTACTTTGAGGGAGAGTGGAAAACTATTTAGGAAAAACCACCCCCAGTTCACCCGACCAAGATTCGAACCTTGATCTCCCAGTCCTCGGCAGTCTGGCTCAACCCGAAACTAGCGTGTTAACCAACTACGCCCCTGAGGCGACTTATGACCTTACTTATTAGCTTTGCCAGAATGTAACTGTGCAAGGTAAGCTTGCTAACTTTTCAGGATAAACCAAAGATACCTGCAAAATTAAGATGGTTTTACCTCACTGTTTCGCTTCATTCATGCAAGTCAATTTAATTGTATTTTATTTAAATGCCTTCAAAATCCCAATTTTAATAATAATAATTATTATTATTATTAGCACCGCGTCTTACTACCCGTTCGGGTTATACGCTTTAAGTACTAATTACACTAATGATTAGAAATTAAGAAGGTTGAATTAGAGGAAGTGAACCCGCATTTGCGTGGAGGGATAGTGGAAAGCCATTTAGGAAAAACCACCCCAGTTCACCCGACCGAAATTCGAACCTCGATCTCCCCGTCCTCAGCAGTCGAGCTCAACACGTCTAGCGCGTTAGCCAACTACGCCACCGAGGCGGGTCCCAATTTTATAAATTTAACCAAATGGTCACGTACATAATTAAAATAATCTAAATATATATACCTAGCATTGTACGCCAAAAATTGCAAGAGGACTCAATCCTATTTTTAAATAACACCTTTTTTCATGGAGTATCATCGCCAAAATAATTCCTTTGCATGTATGTGACGAATGGTATATTAGGTCTTGAAAGAATGGGAGGCAAAGAATTTTGAAATAGTAAGCTTTAAGAAATAATCAATAAAACCGTAATCATGTGAATATCAACTAATTTAAGAAAACATTTATTTTAATTCAAAGAAGTGGACAATGTGAATGAACACTAAAATAGATAGTGTTTTTAAATATACATTATTATCACAGTTGAGATATCTTTTTGAACTTTATATCGCCTATTTTAACGAAAGGAACAAGCGCTGCACTGAATAAAAGACAACACCTACCTAAACTCGAATGGAATGGGCCAATTTCACATATGAAACTGACCCAATCCATTCTGATCTAGTTAGGTATCATCTTGTATTTAGTATAGCGCCGAACTTGAGGCGCACTAAGTGAGACTATGGATCTGGCCCTTATGTTAATAATAATAATAATAATAATAATAATATTTAGCACCACGTCTTACTACCCGTTCGGGTTATACGCTTTAAGTACTAACTACGCTAATGAATTAGGAATTGGGAAGGTTGAATTAGAGGAAGTGAACCCGCATTTGCGTGGAGGGAGAGTGGAAAACCATTTAGGAAAAACCTCCCCCAGTTCACCCGACCGAGATTTTAACCTCGATCTCCCTGTCCTCAGCAGTCGAGCTCAACACGACACGCGTGTTAGCCAACTACGGCACCAAGGCGGGTCTTAAGATGTTGATTGACTTCATTCAGCGCTCCATGCGCTACATATTTTATATAGTCTCAATCTAACAATAAATATTAATCAAACATGAACACTTTACTCACCAGAATTTTAAAACACAAACCACTTCATGTTGCAAACAAGTTAGGGGGGAAAATGATAATAGTAGATCCAAGAAGGTAATGTATTTTTTTGTTGCTTTAACTTTAGGTTGACGATTTCTTTGAACCAATGTGGTGTGACTAAAATTAAATGACCAACGTTTACAACTGTCATCTTCAACCTAGTCATCCATGCTTACCTGAAAGAAAAATCGAACTTTCCTTGATCATATTTGAAACATTTCACTGTCTACTTAAAAAAGACAAAGGACAGATGATAACTAGGATTGCAGTGAGGAGAAGGAGGCAAAAAAAAGCAATGATTGTCAGAGGGAATAAAATAGATTATAATAAGATTATTTTCAATATTTTTACATATTTATTAAAAAATAAATTAATAAATCTTTCAAACAATAAATTGTTGATATCTTCAATTTTATTTTTTTAAATCTATAGAAACAAAAAATAAGAACATTTTAAAATATGTCAAACAAAACTCTTTACAGTACAAATCGACAACACTCCATCGAAAATTACTGCTGGCCTTTGTCAGATCTCCCTCACTAACAAACGAGCAGTGGGCGATGCTCCCCTTAGTGTGTATCAAATTTTGGTGGAGTTTCGCAAACATGCCCCTATTTTCCCAGGCCGCTTTTTGTAACGCGACAGTTCGGATGGAGTCATTCGTTTACTCAGTTTTGTTCGCCAGTCGAATATTTCAAATTCCAACCGAGTTCCACTCTTAATAAATGCTTCTAAGGGACTATCTCATATTGAGAGTAATTTTTAACATTTAGAGTGGCTTTTATATCCTTGTATTGTCCATTTAATGTGGTATATAAACACATTATCTAAAATTATTGCTATATTATTTTATTTGCCGTTTTGGATAAGAGGCTATGAAACCTCCACCATATCTCTCCTTTGGATACGGCCATATAGGATACCAGGTTTCACCTTGACAAAGTGCAATGGGCAAACAAATGCTGATACATTTTGTTGTAATTTACTCGTAATTTGTTTACTAGAAAAACAGCTTAAGCCATAGAGCCTTTTAGTAAAAAAAAAAAAAAAAACTCCCGCAATTAGTGTTGTTTCTCGGTGGTTTTACACGAAGAGCTAAGTATTTTAAAAAAAAAAATTTACGAAATGAAAAGAGGATTAAAATTTAGTGCGGGTACCTGAGTTACTGTACTTCATATTTTCAGTGGGGAATTTAATTTTAAAAACTACGCTCAAGTATTTTTTTAATTATATTTGAGGAATTCTGTAGAACAAACTGAGTCAACTTTTCCCATTGGAATAGCATAGATAAACCCGCTTCGGTGGCCACGTGGTTCAAGGCACTACTCTCACAATAGACTAAACTGCCGATGATGGGGGGATCGAGGTTCGAATCTCGGTCAGGTCTACAAATGGTAATTTTTCCAAAATGGTTTTCCACTATCCCTTCACGTAAATGAGGGTACACTTCCTATAAATATAGCCTTCCTCATTTCTAAAAACAATTAGCGTAATTAGTACATATCCGTACAACCCAACTGGGTAGTAAGACGCGGTGCTAAAGGGGAATATATATATAAATATATATATAGGCGTATAGCATAGATCCTCCTGACTCCTTCCCAACTGAAGAGCAATCCTCTTTACTCTTCATAGCTGAGGAAGATCTATTTATCCCAGCGTTCAGCTTAAAAGAAATCTCAACCAGGGGTATACACTTACGTTTCCTTGTCCTTGGGGAACTCCCCTACTCTGCGCACCTCTCCAGTGACTAGCCTCCTCCAGTCCTGCTTCCGCACTTACCCGGATTGTAAAATCAGTTAGAAACGAACCCTTACGTCAGAAACATGTCTACTGTACTAACAAAAGAAAGTGTATCTTGAGTCGCGAAAGATTCGAAATTATTCGTGAGTCAGAACGTGCTAAGAAAAAATGTTAAGTGTGTAAAAAGTTTTCTTTCTCGTCTTCAACAGTCGACATAGTGGAAGAATAATGATTGTTTTTAGTATTAAGTGCAAGTGATATTAATACAAAAAGTAGGTATGTATAAAATAAAGTGCATTGAGCAAAAACAAATTGTAATAAATAAAATGATAGCGTAGTAGGAAAAAAGTAGAACACAAAAGTAAAAACACTAACACATATTTACACACACTTTAACAATTCAATGTATTATAGCATCTTCCTCAGGAATTAAAAGTAGTACGAGTCTTACTACTACTCCTTCCTGCTATAATAACATCGAAATATTTAAGTGTGCTTTTATTTATGTTCTACTATTTTCATACTACTGTATTCTATCATTTTATTTATTACAAATATGTAGGTATGTAATTAAATTTATATTTGTCTATCTAATGTTTCTATAAAAAAAAACTCCATGGTGTGCCGTGTGAGCCCTCAAGCGAGTTATACTGACCGAGCGGCCATCGCCGTAAGCGATGCTAGTGACAACATTCGCGGACAGAGGGCATCATGTGGTCAGCACAACGAGCCCTTCGGCCATTAATCTCATTTTTATAGACAGGAGCTGGGAGTAGCTTATCATCTGTCCTCAGGAGGCAGAGTTTGACCCCGTTCCAGACCCTCTGCTTCAAAGAAAAATTCTGGAAGCACCGGGGACCAAACACAAGACCTTTGGATCAGTAGCCATTTATCAAATTATTGAGGATTAAAAAATGTGAGATATTTAACACATAGCTGTTATAGATAGTAATGGTTCCAAGGAGGAACTTTTGTCGGTCCAATGGTTATCGTTTTAACAAAGTTCCGCTGTATATAAATATGTTCCAAAGTTACCGTTTGTTAAAATAAAAAGTTTTACAGATAGCGGTAAAAAATATGTATTTGCACATCGCGAATATCACTCAAAATCTTTGCTCCTCCCAAATAATAATAATTCGCACGTATACCTACTTGAAAGTGAAGAGGTTTTCTTGTTAACATGTTTGAACACTTAAAGATTGTGAACAAGCCACTTCAAACTCGTACAATTCATCAAAGTTACGAACAAATTAATAATAGGACTATAATTCAAAATGACAATGTAAATTAGTTTAGTAACGGAAAGTTTTTTCGTACTTAAAATAACGATACATAAAATAATAATGATGATACTAATCTTATCTTATCTTATTAGCTTTATTCTCTAAGTAGGCTTGTTCTTGTGCAAGGGCCGGTCGCGTTATGTTTTACATAAGAAGCCATCAATTGCAAGGAAAGAGTACGATAAATAGCTACTATCAAAACGTTACTCCTAGTTCACCCAGTTGGTATTTAACCTAAGACACCAGTAATAAGAATGTATTTAACTATTCTTACAATTGTGACCATTTATATTACTTACTTGGTCCAAAAACAGACGAGTCTACTGGGAAGTAGAGAAGGTTACATAATGATGAGTTACATAGTCTGTACTAATCACAAGACATCGTTAGGATAAACAAGTCTCGTAGAATACGGTGAGCAGGACATGCAGAGCTAATAGGAGATTCTAGAACCGTTATCAAGGTATCGACTGGCAAACCCAAAGGGAATAAGCCATTGGGGAGACCTAGATGCGGATGGGGGGATGGCATTAGAATGGATATTAAAGATCCAGGGTGTAATGAAGTGGATTGGATAGAACTAGATCAAAATAGGGATGATTAGCATACTTTGTTAAGTGCGGCAATGAACTTTCAAGTTATTAATATCATAGAGTAAGTAGGTATATATTACTTTATATAGAATACCCCTCTTCTCTAATGTAACCATATGAACCAACTGAATAGGTTACCATAGAGCAAAGCAAAGACTATTATGGATATTTTTATATCTCAAGCAGGAGAGCCCATCCCTGAGGAGTCTTTTGAGGCTGGGGATCCAATCCCGATCAGGGACGTGTCATGGATACTAGCTAGGTGTAATCCGCTTCGGTGGTCGAGTGTTCTTATGCCAGGTATCAGATTCTCGTATCGTATCCCCAACGCTCATCTTGAACACGTCATTTTGAAAGGGACTCTCTATTCTCGACGCGATCATGAGAGCGATAGGAGTTATCAGATCGCTGTGTCGTGCTTCTAGTCGGTATTTCACCTTCATATCAAAAAAAGCTACCGGGTGAGGATACCACTGCCTGGACGTGCTACGAACAGACTACTCCCGCGGGTCATGAACATGTGAATGATGGTAATTATGGGTCATATCAATGAGTGCAGCGGAAAGAGGATCGAATATGCTGATATTTCATATCACACGTGTCCGTGTGTATCGCTAAATGCTCAAGCCCTGACAGACGGGGATATCGTACTAATGTGGACCCAGCTTCAGGCAGGCATGTAGAACTCGCGGACTACATAAAATGTCCATATCAATTTTTTGTGCGGCCTGCACCATCATACATTGCGGCCCTATTCTTCTTTTGATAAACGTCATGGAAATACAACCTTTCTAGATGGGATATTTAAGAAAATCGTCGGGTCGGGTATCAGTCCCTAACAGCTGCAATGAAGTTATTTTTTATTTAATGAGGTTTGACCCCCTTACCCCACCTTCACTTCAAATGTGTGTCAATGCAGTTTTTAAAATTACATTTACATATCTTAGTATTTTAGGCTTGATAACTTTAATATTCAATAGCATAACTTAATATGAATAACAAAATAGTTAAAATTAAAAGCATCAGACTCTCATTTTCGCAATTTTTTCCAAGCAATATAATATTAAGTTTACTATATTCACATAACTAGTGTTAAAGATGGCAAAATTTATTTTCTCAAAATGTTCCTCACAACAACATATACAAAAGTATATATAAGTTATGTAATACATTCACGAGAATAAGTTTATTGCTTAAATATTCACTTTTTTAACTTACCTTACTGGGATGTATTTTATTTATATTTTAGCAACACACCTGGTTGAATATAGTTAAATTAAATTTCAACCTTGTGAATCAGTATTTGGGAGGCCGACTCAAGAGGCCATATATCCTCATTCGTTACCAGGTGGGGTATAAGTTACAATTAGGTATGCAGGCTTGGGTGAATAGTATTAGATGTGTTGTCAAAAATTTAATAAGTATATACCCAGGTTTAGAAGCTTATTATATGGAATATTCTAGGGTTGATTTAAATTCATAAATGGTTAAAAATGTAATACACTATCATTTACATATTAAATATAAAAGCATAGTTCAGGCTTATTCACTTTTAGAGCATATTTCGATCAATTTTAGGGGATAGAATTAATATATTGTATATTTTCTTAAACAATAATATACTTATATACTTACCATGGCATTAGGAACTCGAAAGTTCATTGCCGCACTTTTAAAAGTACGCCACCAATTCTTCCCTATCTTGAGCTAGTTCTATCCATTCCACCTCATTTCACCTTATCTCTTTCAGGTCCATTCTAATGTTATCCTCCCAACTGCGAATGATTCTTTTCCCATTGGGTTTTCCTGTCAATACCCTGAACAAAGTTCCAGAATCTCCCATGCCTGTTGCAAGTCCTGCCCAACGTAAGTTAAGAGACTTTATTATCCTAGCAATAGCTTGTGATGAGCACGAGATATGTAACTCAACAGTGTATAACCTCAACTACCAAATATCTTCCTAAGCACCTTGTTTTCGAACATTTGTTTTCGTCATGTAAGGTAAGAGACCCATGTTTCAAAACTTTAAAGAACTGGTAAAACCATTGTTTTGTATATTATGAATTCAACATTCCTTGACAGCAGTCCAAATGTCAACGATTTACTGACAGATTAATAGTATACATTTCCCGGTTGTATTATTTTCTGAACTTACAATCTAATATTTTTATTGGTAGTTTCTTTTTTAAAAGCGCCACGTCTTATTACCCATTCAGGTTCTAGAATTATGTATTAATTACACCAATGATTTTAGGGACTAGGGAGGTTATATTTATAGGAAGTATACCCACATTTGCGTGGAGGAATAGTGACAAATAATTTTGAATAAGACCACCACTAGTAAACCCAAATGAGATTCGAACCTCGGTCTCTCAGTCATCGGCAGTCTAGTCTACTGTGAGAGTAGTGCGTTATACCATGCTACTATCGAAGCGTGTTATTTCTAGTTAAAATTGTTCCTAAATAATTAAACTTGCTAACCATGTAAAATTACATGTTGTTCACAGTAAGGTCTTAATTATCGTCCCCAATGTGTGTTCTCTGTGTGATCATAAACTAAGCCCTGTCAACGCTTCTAAACTTATTTCCTTACCATCCTCTAAGAAAAAGTCTACATTTATGTCAGTTGTATATTTAATTAATTTAAAAAACATATAACCTATAGAATCTATGTTTTTGCAATGGAGTTTACTAGAAAGTTTCATTCCAAAAACGTTCACACGCCTTGATATAAAGAACTTCCTTCTATGAAACTGTTTGAGTTATATTTCGATCCTACAAATTAAAAAACTTGCGAATGAACATCATTGTTAAGTGTGATAATGCCATCGAATGAGATGATGAAGATTAAAGGTAGACCTATAGGCTATAAGGAATAGGCCTACTCGTTAGGTGACTTAAGTCTAAATACATTTTAAAACACTGAACCAATATTTGCAAGTAAGAGAAAATTCAAATTCAAATTATAGAAAAACCAACATTTGTTCCACCGTATCGTGACCAAACCACGGATCGATCTCGAGGGTCTTGGGGTAAAGATCTCGCCTAAGAGTTCGAGGTTCGTGGGTTAAAACCCAGCTGGGGTCAAGAGTTTATTCTGGAGCAATAAAAATTATTAGCACAATTTCCTTTGAAAGAGAAATAAAGTCATCGGTCCCAAGTAGATTGTGGCATGTAAAAGAGCCCTGGAAGGTATGTTAAAACACCTTTCCGCCAAAATAGGTAGTCCTTTTGCTCTTGCTCGTAGAAAATTCTCGTGTGCTGGTGGGCGTGCGAAGCTTCGATAGAGTTGAAGGTCAAATATACTTTGCTTTGACTTCGCCAATCGCAATAACCTTCGCATCTTTGAGACATTTCTAAGGAAGAAGTAAACTTCGATAGTTATACTATCTACAAATTTGGAATATCTCACTAAATGACATATTTCAACAAATAACTTTTTTAGAAAAGATACTTAAAGAATATTTTAACAACGACTTTTCTATGCTGGCGGCCGGGGTTCAATCCCAGGTCCTGGCAAAGATTTATCTGATTACCAAACCCTTCCTTCACCTCTGACAAGACATCTTGTGAATGTGGGGAATGCCAGGCCTCCACCGTGGTTCGGATTCCACGTTAAACTGTAGGTCCTTCATTTCATCTCACTATCACCCTACCATTACACATTAGCGTAAGTGCGTATAACCCGAATGGGTAGTAAGACGCGGTGCTAATAATAATAATAATAATAATAACAGCGACTTGTGTATAGCGTAAGCATAGATAAAGCAGATAAGTACGCAAATGAAAATAGATTATAGTGTCCACCATGAAACTCCACTAAACAGATTGTATATGCTTAAATGTTGGAGTTTCATGGTAGACGCCGCCCTGTATAATACAATTGAAACTCTTTAGCCCGGCACGTTTTGAATCTTCCACTATTAGTTTGAGGGGCGGCCACTAGGACGGTGCTATCAGCAGTACAAATGGCGCCAAAGTTGTTTATATCTGTCGCAGTGTGTTTTGGTTATACATTCTTCTTTTGGTTTGTATTCTGACTGTATTTTTGGCCCTTATTTATATCTTCCATAAAACCAAGCGTTGTTAAAGGCGGTGTGTTATTTTATATTTTAAGCTTTATTCTACCTTGTATGACACAACAAAAAGTATGTAGAATGATAAGGCAAGTGCAGGGCCTAGACATATAGTGTCTGTAGATAAAGGGTTCTCACGAGTCGAATTCTGTGTTCAGGTAATTTCTGAGGTCCAGTACTTATGTCCCAAGGGTGCCAATCTAAAAAGATTCAACGTTATATTCAATATCCCCTACAATATTTTGTTGAAAATTAAAACACCTTCCAAATTTTAACTGACGGTCACTGGTACGAAGCAAAGAAAATTTAGTATACAAAGCTTTTTAGTTGTGTTATCTTCCTTAATTACATTCAATTTATATCACACGTATCCAAGATTTAGTATTCAATATTTTATCTCTTTGGAATTATTGACAAATTTACAAGTGTATTTTTAGTACAGAAGATAAATTCAAATGTCACCATAAAATAATATGAAGAATCAAATAGCCGAAGATATTGTGTAAGCATTTAGTGAGGGATTACACCACTTAGATATCATATTCTGAAAATTGAAAAATGACACCTTAAGTGGTGTAATCCCCCACTAAAATGTTTACACAATAGCTTCGGCTATTTGATTCTTAATATAAGCATCCCTTTACAATTATAATAATTGTATATGTGGCATCAATATAAGCCAACTACAGAGTCGTAGATGGATGAGTTATCTGATAGCTCGTGATATTATTAGAAATCACACATTTGTAGCAGACGATTTCTCTCTGCCTTAAAATATGATTGAAGAATGACCTTAGGAACGGGACGAATACTGGATAGCTCAGTGGTAAGAGCGTTGGCATACTAAGCCAAAGGTCCCGGGTTCGATTACCGTGTCCAGGTGTCAATTTTCAATTTTCAGAATATAAAATATGTTATTTGTTGTTTTTATCTAAACCTTTCTATTCATCCTAAATGTCATGAGTGAATAATTAAATATTTAAAAGTAGTGCTATATGACAACAACAAAAACATATCTTACACTTCAACTTTGCTTATTATGTTTCAAGTTTATTTTCAACATCGCTTCATTTTTAAAACGTAATCTTCAAACACCCTTAATAAATTCTTTGCCTCGTGTCTTCTAACAAACATGACATTTTTCACATAAAGAACGACTCCCTTAGTAAGAGGCGGGAGTGGGTATGTGAAGGGTTAGCACAACCGACTCTGGCCCAAAAGCCTACAAGTTGGATAAAGATGAGATTCACTGGAATTTCAATTCCCCGGGTGAATGGCGATTTAGTTCCGTAAAAGTCAACCTTCTCCTGATTCTTAGGTTACATATTTTATGTCAATGATCAGTACCACACTAGAACATAACTCGCTGTAGAGAGGGGGGGGGGGCATAAAGAGGATCGCGCAAAGTTAAGGTGCTGTTCGTTTTTTGCCAGTGGTTTTGAAACATTTATAATACCGGTATAACATGTTATGTTTCATAATACAAAATGATTATAATACTTTTTTAATGTTAATTCAGTATGTGTGTGAAAAGTTATTTTTTTAAATAGAAAATGAAAAGAAACAATGATTCACTCGATAATTATAAACTATATTTGTAACGTAACCGGTTTAGTGAGTTTAACAACTACTCTTACCACTTGTTAGACACGTATCCGTCGTGGTTGAGGAAATATTGTTGATGCGTGGTTTCATTGTGGTTGTTTTTTGTCGTCTTACTAACCGTTCGGGTTGTACACAAATCTACAAATACCGGTAATGTGGTAGGTATGAGGAAGGTAGAATTTAAAGGTAGTGTACCCACACTAGCGTGGAGGGAGAGTGAAAAAGTATTTAGTAAAACCTACTTTAAGTTCAACCGAGCGGGATTCAGGCCCATACCTCCTACTCACCGGAAAAACCGACTAGGTAAGCACAACTTTTAGCCCACGTGTCCATCGATGCAGGTTAGTCGTGTTTAATTGAGGCATTTAACTTGCACTTTCTGAACCGACTGATTAGATCAGCACACGACTTATAAACTAGCTTAATTCTAAAACAGACACAGCACCCGGCCCCTAATCTTTAATTTATCACCGCGAAAGGGGAAACCCAGATTCCACTAATGATCATTTATTTCGGCAATACCTGGTATTGAACCCAGGACGCTTATCTTAGTAAGCAGACTCGCTACCAATTGAGCTATGATGCATTGTGTAAATAATTATAAGGGCCGGTTTTGTGATACCTGGGTAAATATTAATCTGTCCGATAAATATTTTTATCTGGTCGATAGTGCGTCTTATGACTGCTAGATAGCATTTATCTGCCAGATAAAAAGTATTTATCCATCACATTTTAATCGGGAGGTTTAAATAACTGATAACTTATACCTGAAAGTTAAAATGGGCGTTGCCATTGTGACGCGTTGTTTTTCATGGGGTTTTGCCTATTAGAATCCGTTTTTAGGTTAAAATCTTGGTTCACGTGTTTAGTTAGTAGGCACAGAACCAGGCTCTAACTATATATATAAAGTTAAAACATTTAATTCGCACTTTTCTAAAAACTAACAAGCTATTTGTAGAGTTATAGTTAAGAACAAATTATTTAAATTTGAGTACAATAAATGAAAGTTTGTAAACGTTGTACCAAATTATTGACCACATTTTGGCAGACACCGAAATTAGTACTTGCAACACAATCTAGCTACTGCGCCCACGTGACTCCATCAGTTTCCTCGCACTCGTTTAGCCGCCATTATTTAACACATGTTGAGCGTTGTAGAAACTAGCCAGGTTGTCTGGCAGCAGCAGGTTTTATAGGCATGCGCGCACCAGTAAAACCAATACCAACCTGGCCTTTTCTGCAAAAAAATGTTTATCCTACAGATAGCTATTCGGCAGATAAATTCAGTCCATAATACTCGTAAAATATTAAAGTGGCTGATAACCTTTACCTGGTTGCTAACTTTAACCTCCTGATTGCAATATTCATCCGGTAGTCATAAGACCGGTCCTTAGTAGTTTAGTCGGGCGGTTTCTTGGTGGATCTATTATTGCACCGCGTTTTACTATCCATCCAGGTTAGACGCGTTTTAACTACGATAATCGGGTAGGGATGAATTAAGGTGTAATTTATAAGAAATGTACCCACATTTGTGAAGGTGGATATGGGAAAACAATTGTTATGTAAATTCAGTAAACCCAGCCGGGATTAGAGCCTCGACCTTCCAGTCCCCAGAAATCCAGACTAGGTGCGTCCAACATTTATTCCGCGTGCCCATCGATGCGGGTTGGTCGGGTGTTGTTTATTAGTGAGAAATTCCCTGAGTTTCGACTAAGGCAAACATGAGCGTGAAGGAATGTAATCCGGAGAATGTCGCTCCGAGAAGAGACACGAGTCTCAATGCATTGTTCTTGGTTTGGAGATGTTTTGTACACAGGCAGGTTTCTAGACATTTATCCTGGGTACAGAATCGGATGGCGGAACCGGGTAGGACAGGGGGGCAATATGTTAGGATGTACGCAGCCCGGGCCCATATCCCATCTATTTGACGAAGGGTGGATTCATATAATTGACTCATCTCCATGTGAGACAGTTAATTTGTGGAACAATGGTTAGAGAATGATGTAGTAAATGGCATGTGGATCTACTATGAAGGACACAAGACCACCAATGCAGTTGAAGAATGGCACGGTTTGTCTAAACAGAAGCATTGGTAAAGCCAAAACAAATATTGTCGAGTAGGTAAGATTCTAAAAGAAGATGCAATATATTACAGTTACGAGACGACTAGAATTGTACGTGGCCCCGGTGAATAAACGTAAGAAGTATATAAAGCCATTAATCAATAAAGCCATCACAGAGCTTGTTAATGGAAAAATCAGGGTTTACAGGCCTTCCCCTTAACCTACGCTGTTAAATTGTAATAGAGTGGACATGAACGTGAAAAACTATGCAACATATCTTGTCAAATAAATTGCCAATTATTAAGCTTTGTATTGTTGTAGAAGTGTACTAGAATTCTTAATTTATTACTAAAGGTTTGCCCATAAAAATTAGTTTTGAATTCAATTTCACTTCCAGGCCCCGCCCGTACCTAGGATATTAATTACTAGAATTTATATCATTAATTGACTAAGATTCACTACTTTGCATATGTTTGAAAAGAGTTATCTGTTAAAATAAAATAGTGAATTTAACTATTTCTCTTGTATTTTACAGCAGAAAGTTCCATTTGGCACTCTCATTCGTACAAAAAGCAATAATTTAGGTATTTAACCTTATATTCCCTCTCTACATTACAATATTTATTTTAAAATATAGCTTTTTTTTTAGTACTACGTCTTATTACCCATTCGGGTTATACGCTTAAAATATTGTTCCTACCCCAATGTATGATAGGGGGACACTCAAGCTATAGGGGGGAGAGAGGAGATAGAAAAAGTTGCGAGTGATTCAAAGCCGTAATAGATTATTTTTTCTTGTTCAGTGAACAAGATTGGACAAATTCTGGTATAGATTCCCTGTGGCACGAGATGGGATTGCACGAGGTAGTACGTCACCGAGAAAACTACAGTGAAAATTCAAGAGTGGAAAAACACTCAATGCACCAGAACGACCTCCTTGTCACTTGCAATCTAATATATTACGAGACTGGAGTCTTTGAACCAGTGACCATTAGTGCGGGTCCTTTTAAATCAATATAATTTTAGAATTATTTAATTATATTCCTTAATAAACTACTTTACCTTACGTTATAACGCGATCGTATTTCCCTCTAAGTCATTCAATTACAGTTCTCCCTTGTATAACGTGATAAATGGTGTCTTGAAAATTGGGTATTTAAAAGGTTAATCAGATCCTAGTATTTTATTTTTTCAAATTGACTGTATAAGATATTTAAGATTTTATCAGGCTAATAAAACGATAATATATTTGACTTTAAGGCTCCCAACTAAGAGAATGGGTGTTTGGTAATGGGTAAAATGAGCATACATTGAATTAACAATCAAAAGGCTCACAAATATAAAATGGGGGAGGTTTTTTAACCATAATAAATAAGTTAAACAATGCTATTAATATACCAGAACTATTTATTTCTCATATAACGTTACATTTACAGTTGTAAAATATTTGTACAAAAATAATTTTCATAGAAATAAAAAATAGTCAGGGTAGTATAGTGAATTTGAATTTAATTACTACGCTATGTAGTTGACCCCGCTTTTTGTAGCGTAAGTATTAGATTTTAAGAGTCCATTTAGTGTGAGTTGGGTTATTATATAAATAATTTATCATATCTGTGAAACAAAAACTTAATGCAACGATCTATTCAAACATCAGAAAAGCTAGTGTAATATTGACTAAAAAAATTAAATTGAAAACGTTTTTGGAATTAAATTACTTGAAAATGTCTTTTCTATTTGAGATACATAATCTTATATGTAGGTGAAAATACAAGAAAGAATTATAGAAACAAAGAGAAAGTAAACAATGTTATTTTAACAAAGAAAGGAGGAACATGGTTCACACTTAACAATGTTGACACTGGAGGATGAATTAATGGTTGCCTCGTAAAGAAAGTAGACCTCTGTTATTTAATCTCTCAACACTGGTTTATTTTATTTGAACTCTAGAGGAGAGAGAGTGAAAAGCGTAAAAAGCTGTTCTCTGTGGGAACAAAACAAAAAATTACAAAAAAGGAAGCAGGGGTAGGTAAAATTTCATGACAAAACACAAGAATAAAGGCATGTAAAAGGGCAAAGGTTATCATAAAGAAAGAGAGGAAATGTAATGGAAAAGAAATAAAATACCCTCACCACCTTTGAGAGAAAACAGCCCTTTGGAGACAAATTATTTTAAATCGGTAAGAAGGTATAAGAAAAAATAAGAAATAATTTAAAATATCCAAATGCATTAAAGTGAATGCATATATACACTCAAACCATAAATACATTACAATTTAACTGATAAAATATAAGACGTTTACTCTTTAATTAATCATAAGTGTCATAAATGAGATGTAAAAAGGAAATAAAACAGTGTGGTTATGTTTCCTAGTATCTCACTATAATCAAGCTGTGAAAACGTTGACCTTAACCAATGGCCGGCGAGATGGTTTGATTAATCTTGTGCAAATGTTTGTCCAAGTTTCAGGTTGTTAAAATAGTATTTTTAGCTAATTATAAACATTAATTCAGTTAGTAAGTTATATTAAGGACATTAATCCTTATATTTTCTACTATATAAATGAAGAGTATAGTAAGAATTGTTAAATGAACAATATAGCCATATAATTTAGATTTTATTAAACTACAAACATACATTTTTTTTTTCCATTTACACTTATTAATATATTTTGAATGAAAAGGCTTACTGCAGTAAAATAGTCTTGTTATAAAAATTATAATCTGAGTTATTTTATTTTGCATTTAAAATACATTGATAAACACACAAAAAATACTTCATCCAGATTACCACCAAGAACGAGTAAACCAACTTCATGATTTTTCCATAACTTTGTGAAAAATAGGTTTTATGACCCAAAAATGAACAACTATCCAATAATTATACCATAGGTATCATTGAATATAGTGACAATTAAATCCTACTAGCCCTTAATCACTAAATAATGATTGTAAAAAATTAATCTGTGTAGATCTAGCCTCAAGAAGCCCACCTTTAATTATGTAATACAGTGGAACCTAACAAATTCAAAAGTCCGTAATTTGAAATCGTCTTTAATTCGAATTTTTCGCCCGGACCCGTGAATTTTGTATTAAAACAATGTTAAAAATTATGGATTATTCGAATTTTGTCTTGGTTAGTTCGAACTTTTCCTAAGTTGTAATGTACTGTGCAGTATTATTTTCCTACTTATAGTTGCAGCGCCGTGTTCTATTTTTTTAAACAGGGGAGGCGACGTTGGAAGGCTGTCAGTACCCTTCTTCACGCTCCTACCCTCCCCCACTCACCCATACGCCTTTGTTTGTACGTAAAGTTCTGTATTCCGTTAGTCAAGGTCGAACCTCTCCAGCGGTTACGTGAGCTGTTCTTAGCGATTCGGTCGTAGTGATATTCTTGTGACGTGCGATTTTATTTTATTTTGTTGTTTAGTTTTTGTTTAGTTTTAGTTTTATTTAGTACATATTGTAAAGTTGTGTTTGTTTGTTAACTTTGGCCGAAAAAGTAGCGGTGATAAAGGAAGTGGAAAAGAAACTTAAAAAGAAATCAGAAATTATAAATCCCTTCGGAATTCCCCCTAACACACTTTCAACATTTTTGAAAACTAACAAAAAAAATAGCAATGAAAATGAGAGTGGACAAGATAGGGAAATATTAAGAGAACCGGAAAAACCATATGTGGACAAATGTGTACTGAAGGGGTTCAAACAAACGCGGGATAAGAAAGTCCCAGTGAGCAGCCGTCTTCTTAGAGCAAAGGCTGAACATTTCGCATCTGAATTAGGCAAAACAGGCGTCAAAGCGAGTGCAGGGTGGCTAGATTGTTTCAAACAACGAAACGGAATTTCCTTCAAAACTGTATGTAGTGGTGGAGCTTTTGATATGCGTTCTGCCGATAATTAGAAGGAAGACTTGAAAGAAATGCTCCAGGATATAGAACCAAAAAGCATTTTTAACGTCGATGAGACAGGACCTTTTTACAAGTGTACTACTGGCAAAACTCTTGCATTTAAAGGTGAATGGTGGAGCGTAGGAAAGCTTAGTAAAGATCAAACAAAACTGTTAGTTGTATCAAATATAAATGGTTGTGAAAATCTGCCGTTGTTAATGATAAGAAAATCAGCTAACCCACGTTGCTTCAAAAATGTAAAATCGAAGCCAGTGGAATACAAGTCAAATAGAAAAGCATGTGATCCGTTTTAAAAATTGCTTTTAAAAATCGACAAACAGTTTGGCAAACAAAATCGGACAATCCTTTTATTCATTGACAGTTGCACTGCTCATTACATAGTTCCCCTTTTGGAAAATGTCAAGGCTATTTTTTACCCCCGCCAAATATGACATCGGTAATTCAACCTATGGACCAAGGAATAATTAAGAACCTAAAACATTTCTACATACGATTGTTGGTTGAAAAAATTCTAGCTGATGATTTGTATCAATTTTCCAGTCAATAAATCAATTAAAATCTTACACTATGACTGAGAGACTTAAATAAGGAAAACAGATTAAAATCTCTGGCTTTTAAATAAATTGTGACCATATTATGTCTAAATACGTTAAATAAACTTTTTGAGCTTGGTTGCAAACTCAACTGTGTTTTTTTTTTCAGTTACTTTTAAGAAACTTATTCAATTCAAATCTTTGGATGATTAAAAATGTTTCGAATTATCTAGGTTCCACTGTATTTGTATTTTCTTCCCTGAATGTTGATTTGTACACCAACAATTCCAGTTATCCACATATTTACATTTATATGCTATGCATGAGGAAATAAATCTAGAATAAATGAACTCACATTTGCATGGATGTAGAGTGCGACACCATTTAGGAAAACCACTTTAAGTACACTCGAATGGGATTCGAACCCCAATCTCCCTATCATTGGTCATAAATCCAGTTTATGGTGAGAATTACCTTAGACCAGGGGTCCCCAATTATTTTTTATGGATGTCCGTTTTAAAAACTCGACATACTTCCACAGTCTGGCAAAAATTTAACAGTGACTCAAGTTCAAGCCCTATAGGACTGTTCTAATTCAAAAACGTGATTTTCTTTCCTTTTAGTTATTTTTTATTTATTTTTGTTGGCTTTCCATGTCTGCTTTCCATGTCTACTACCCGCCCATCACCGAGATACAGTAGCATAATTTATTTTGTTTAACGCTATCTCGACAAGGTCCTTAAAAATGTATCTGCGGTCCGAATGCGGACCGCCATTTAGTGATCACTGTCTTATACCGTGAGACCACCGAAGCAGGTTTGGATGTAGTTATATTTAACTTAAAGTAATCAGTATTTATTTGTCAAAATGCCTTTAAGACCTTTGTTTCATTTACACTAACTGTTTAGTTACTTTTGTGATCACTTCCCTGATTTCCCAACTTTTCCGTGGCTTTCATGATTGATAGATACCCTGTTTATTGTTTAATCTCTCGAATCTAATTTGCTATTATTGTGGCTCCTGCAGAAAATTTAATAAAAATTGTTCGTGGTTATGGTCAAGGTTATAAGAGTTGACAACAATTCGAATTTAAACCATTATTCTACCACAGATATTGCTGTTCATATAAACGATAGCGAAAAGTGGTTCCAAAAGTGAGTGCTCAGAGGCAACGATGCTAAAACATACCCAAACATATATTTTTTCACTTTTAGAATAAGCTTAATTAAAATTCACATTTCTAAGAGGTGTCCAAACAAAACTATATTTTAGATAGCACGTGCCTCTCGAAGTGGTTCAGCACCATGATTTAAACAATTTATATATAAACTAGTCCTCGTTAATGGTACGAATAGTATGTTGGTGGTGATGGCTTGAGTCCCAATGGAGGTGATAAAAATCGGGACCAAAGAAATGTTAGAAATTCGGCGACCTGAAAGAAAAAGAAAACCATCTCTGAGTTCGGAAGAGGATATTTTTGTTTTCAAATGCTATAGTATGGCAGTTATGTCCGCTAGGTGCACACCGTTATAAAATCCAAGTTCGTAAGCACTAATAAAAATTCAGGAGAGTGCAATGCCTTACTATTTTTATTTTAGCACCAGGTCATACTACTTGCTCAGTGTTCAGGTTATACGCTTATGTACTAATTATGCTAATGATCTTAGGGATGATGAAGGTTATATTTAGAGGAAGTGTCCCCACAATTGCGTGGAGTGAGAGTGGAAAGATATTTTGACAAAATCACCCTTAGTGCACCCGACCGAAATTCGAACATCGACCTCCCCGTCATCGGCAATCTATTCTACTGCATGAGAGACGTCTTATTACCTATGGCCACCAAAGTGGGTTATTACTATTTAAATAATTATAAATAATGATATTAATGAATAACTATTTTTAGTATAATATATTAGAGTTAGTTTATTTGATGAAATATCACTATTAAAATCATAGAATAGTGGTTTCACTTGCTAATAAATATTTTAGAATTAATAAGTTATTTCACACAAGTTAACGTAGTTAAAACTAAAACTATTTGTCGCTGTTAGATTTGTAGACAGATAAAAAGAAAGCGATACAAATAGAGAAATATGCCACTAAAGACAAAAGAAATGAAAATTTCGAGAGAGATTGAAACAAAGGAAGAAATCTTAATAGCGATAACAGGTGAAGTACGACAGAGATATAAAGATAAAAAAAGGACGGTAAGCAACCGGGAAGCAGTGAAAGAAAAATACATTGAGACACCGAAAAGATTGAAAGAAATGAAGATATGGAAAAAGTGAGAGGCAAGGAATAAAAGAGGCTAAGAAAGTTAAAGAGAGACGAATAAAGAGAAATAGCGGCGGAGATTAGGAGAAGGACAAAGAAAGAGATATAAAAAGATGAACAGCTAAAAGTAAAGTGCTAAGTGATGAAGAAATAGAGGAAAGAAGAAATATGAATACTAGATATAGAAAGACCAGGGAAAATTGAAAGGGGACGGAGTAGATAAAAAGATATAGAAACAATGGGAAGAGGATATAAAAATCAAGACAGAGACACAAACAATGAGATTGAGAGAGAAAACTGCGATATAAAAAGTTTAATAGCGTGATAAGGAAAGAGAAGAACAGCGAAACGGAAAGAGTGAGAGAGAAAGAAAAATACAGTGAGACCGAGATAAAAAGACAATGAGACGTGGAAAGAAAGAGACAGTAAGATAACGTGACAGACAAACGAAGTGTGAAATAGAAATAAACACGAGGACAGACGAATAAACAGGTAGATACCAACGAAAAGAGACCAATATGACTACGGAGACACACAAAGGTGCGTACGTATGTATGTACGTATGTATGTAAAGACTGAAAGAGAAAGACGGAAAGTCAAAGGCGAAGAGAGACAAAGCAGAAGAAGGAGAGCGAAAAATACTGGAGGGGAGAGAGAGAGAGAGAGAGAGAGAGAGAGAGAGAGAGAGAGAGAGAGTCAATATGCATAAAAAGACACACAACAGACAAATAAAGATAGATGGAAAGAAAGAGAGAAAGAAACGGAGAGATAGCGAGATGAGAATGGATAGAAAGAGAAGAGATGGAGAAACAGAACTAGAAAGGACATAGAGAGGCATGGACAGAATATCAGAGAAAGATCTATAGAAATATATTATTATTAATACTATATTATTATTATTATTATTATTAGCACCAGGTCTTACTACCCGTTCGGATTATACGCATATGTACCTATTACGCTAATGAGTTAGGGATGAGGAAGGTTGAACCTAGAGGAAGTGTACCCGCACTTCCATGGAGAGAGTGGTAAACAATTTAGGAAAAAACACCCTTAGCTCATCCGACCGGGATTCGAACCCCGATCTCCGTCATAGGCAGTCTGGTCCATTGCGAGAGTCACGCTTTAGATAATGCGGCCAATGAAGCGGGTCTAAAAGGATTGAAATGGTCATCTGTTTCCACTCACCAATCGTAATCGAATACGCTAGTGTAGGTAGCCCAGAAGAGACGTGATTAAGTTCCATCTCAGACGACGGGTTCATATCAATGGTCGGTGACCAGTCATCTGAAACATAACCAGAATCCAACGAGTTTTCGTAAAGGAGCTGGCTATGCTTCGTGTGATATCTTAGATCAACACTCGATTTTTTTTTTCCTTGTAAGCTCAATAGGATAATCCCGTCACCGATGCTTTCAGCTAATAAAAAATGATCAGCCTATACTGAAAGAGTTAAATTACCTTTTGATGTACTCATATGTGGCATATTCTGCATGAAGGGTATTAGAAGAAACCATCTTAATATAATATCGACAGTATTCACAAGATACCCCATAGAATGTTTGTCTAATCATTCAATTTGAAGCACCCATGCAGTATTCTAATTATGTTTCATTTCAAGAGAAACTGTTCAACATAAAACACCCCCCACTCTGCAGCAATCTCTTCGAACTAACCCGCGTCTACGTGCGATGAGGTTAAACTATCTTGACGCATGAATTGATATTCCTCAGAACTTGGGGATATTTCTCAACTTAGAAACATTCGTATATCCTTACAGTTGGAGTTATTTACTCAGTGCAGTTATTGTATGTTTAGATTAAAAAGTATAGATAAATTGGACAAGCCTCACACAACATGTATTCAATTTTTTAAACTCAAGGCCACGTCAATAGTCGGCCATAGTTTTGTCTTAATAAAAATCACTCAGCAGTAGTGTTATTCGGACGGAAATTATTCCATAGACTTATACATTTTAAGACTATTTTAGCTACACATTGGTTGAAAATATATCAGGTGTGGTAGTATTTTCATCAAGAAAATAGGCATACTATTTTAGTTTTTGAATTAAGGATATGAATTAAATAAATCATGTATAAAATATAGAACTTGTGTTCCTACGCTTCTTAAAATGACGGTTTTGTGATGTGAGGGCTTCCGGATCCGAACCTGTCTTGTAGAGCAGCGTGTTTAACTAACATTTCACCCTAATAATAAATAAACACAAGCCAAATTGGGTGCAAACATTTATGTCATTATTGTTTTAGTTTTTATTAATTTCAGATGGTAACTGATAACCCATGTAATTGAGAGGAATCAAATAGTCAAAATATTATGTAAAACATTATGAATAGGTAAAAATAGATATTTTTAGCATGCTTTTTAATTCTGTGTTCATCAGTATCTAATTAAAATTGCTGTATTTATTTTAACCCTTTATGACTATTTCAACATAATGTGACGTTAATATATTCAATCATGCAATATCAACCATGCAATACAAGTTTGCTGCAAATACCCAAGTAAATAATAAACATCAGTGTTTTTGCTGAAAATTAATATGATTTTCTATTTTAAAATATATTGATTCAACTATTAAATATGTAAACGTCCAAAGAACTATTCTTATTACCAATACTACTATATCGATGCTATTTATGTGACTTTATTTTTAGTTAATGTACACTGAAAAATTTTTGAATACACGGCAGGTGCAAATAATTGTATTCCAATATAAAAAACCATCAACTATGAATACTTTTTTAATCAGATGTGGTTTTACTAATGCAGGAATTTTGTGCGCCTAGTTTCTTGAAAGTACCTGTTTTCAAACATTTTCACCAACTAATTTTTTTTCCCAGTTATTTGTGGTATTTAACGTGCACTTTCTAAGCCGAGTGATTTTATCAGCACACGGCTAATAAAATATAAACTAACTTAAACTTAGTAAAGACAACACCCTCGCCCTTGGCCGTTAATTCATCAATGCGAGGAAACCCACATTTCACCAATGATAAATTTGTCAGTGATGTCAGGACTCGAACCCGAGACCCTTATCTCAGTAGATAGACACGCTAACGACTGAGCTAAGGTGTCGGACTCCCTAATTAAATAAATTTAATGCTTATTATACTATAGTGTGAACAAAATTGTTAAAAAGTTTCGTTCTCAAGCGTTGCTCAACTACTGACTACACTAGGTGGAAAATGACGGTTTATTCATTTAAGTAAATTTAAATAATGTGTGTATGAAAGGAAATAAAGAATTAATATAGTTTTAGTTCTGCATAAACAGTATCCAAACAAGATAGTAAAAAAAATGTGCGTGTGTGTGCGCCACACGTTTTACTAAATAAACGTTCGAGCTATCAGCATATTTACACTTATATAATGGAGCTAATGGAAGATACACGTTTAGAGGAAATATACCAGAATTCGTGTAGAGCGCCCTTGAAACACTATTTAGGGGGAAATGCCCTCAGCACATCCAGCTGGGATTCTAACACATAACGGGCCCTTCACCGGCAATCCAGTCTAATGCGATAGTGACACCTTAGATCATGCGACCAGAGATGCCAGCAAACAAATTACTATAGCAGTCTAATTGTTAATACTAGAATTTTTAATTTTTTGCTAGGAGTTTTGCTATCCATTATCTTACAATTATTATAAAAGCAGACGCAACACCAGCTCGATGTGCAAACGAAGAGGGGGACTAATGAGATGTGGCTCGCTGTGGACGCACAACATAAGGTAATGCTAATTTGGTAGCGTGTTCCCTCATTATTTTAAATACTATAACTAAATAGACCCAGGCATACTAGCAAACATTTCAGTTGGCTAGTTGATCTACGAAATTATAAAAGCCCTATATCCACCAAATAATCGACAAAAAAAACTTTATATCAATTTAATTAGAGACAAGATATCGTTATTTTCATGCATTATCTGATAACATAGTACACATGTTTAGTTCTGCGTTAAATACAAGCACAATATAAATGAGAGATGCTATTGGATACAAAATTCTTAAACAAAATAAAATTAAAATGTCAAACTCGAAGAATAACATAAAAGTGATTGTTGATGATCTGGGTGTATACAATATAAACTCTATGGCTTGATCCTGAAAGCGAGCTATACCGACCGAGCAATCGCCACAATTTTCGATAGCGTATATACAATTTTTTTTAGCGCCGCGTTTTACTGCCTGTTCTGTTTATGCGCATAAGTAATAGTTACGCTAACGAGTTGGGGATGAGTGAGGTTGAATTTAGAGGAAGTATACCTGCATTTGCATTGAGTGAGAATTTATCACCATTTAGGAAAAAACCACCTTCAGTATATCCTACCGAGAATCAAACCCCGACCTCCCTGTCATCGAGAGTGACGCCTTAGACCAGGAGGGCTATTATGACCACGACGTAAAATGAATCTGCGACCATTAGCAGTGAAACGCTAGACTTTGCGTCAAAAGCTATTATGGCCGACCACTTTGCGAAAGCAAAGTCCTTGCGAGCGCAAATATTTTCCTAGTAGAGTGACGCTAAGTTGCGCAGACATTTTACTTGTCCTTTGGTTTGCGTTACGAGGTTATGTTTGCTAGGTTTAGTAATTTATTGGGTGTTTTGTGTTACCTGATAAAACTTGCCATCTCATTAGCCCAATATAATAATCTCAAAACGTTTTTGTGTGTGTTTCCCATGATCTAGCTTTGAATAGGCCTATATCATAATGTAGGCCAAGAGTGGGGATAGTACGCTTACACTGAATGTTAAAAGAATTTTTTTTAAACATAAAACTATCAAAATTAATTATTATTCACCATCAACACACGGATAATTGGAATATTCCAATATTAAGATTAAATGTTAGTGGGTTTTATAGTAGGTGGAGGTTAGTTAAGCTTAAACATACTTGGGATGTTAGTAGTCTGTTGACCCACCCCATGGGGCAACATTTACCAAGACGTTAGTTTCTTTGGTCTAAGTTTCCAGTGGTGGGGAGGCTGGGATTTGATTCTTAGCTGGGTGTGGTCATTGGTTTAAATTTTCTTAAGGTTTTTCCACTCTTCCTCTACACAAACCCAAATACTTTTATTCTATAACACAACTGTTATCATCTATACCCTATTAGGGTAAAATACGTGGACAGACTAGTTGACAAGACAATCAAAATATAGGCCTAATCTGTTTAAGATGCCTCAACAAAACCTTAATAATGTAATCCTATTTAAACTGAATCATACATACAGTAGTAATTACTATTTTTGAAATAAACTTACCTAATTTCTAGCTTCTAACTTCTTAAAAGGTAATATTCTTTGGAAAGGTGTTGCCAAGTGTTGACGCAAACCGATTTTATTCTGTGCGTTGACGCTAGAAGCCAAGTCGAAGCTAAAACTAGCGGACAATACAAAATGTGGTAGTCATAATAAGCGAAACGCTATCTTTTTCTGGAAAGCGGAGCTAACTAGCGGTAGCAACTAACTTTGCGTTGAATGGCCATAATAGCCCTCCAGGGGTCTTCAACCCGCGGCCCATGGTAAAATTTTTTGCAGCTCGCTGGTTCATGGAAAGTATAAAATTGTTTCAAGAGAAAAAATGACGCATACAAATTTATATTTTACATAATTAAATAATAAAATAAATGCGTATTTAAAGTGATTTTGTAAACTATTTTTGCTTTAAATGTGGAGAAAAAATATTACGTTTTTATACAAATTCACCTTGAACCGGCAAATGATTAATCTAGTAGACAAGGAAGAGAGTGCTATTTCGGGTGCGTTCGCTCCTCACCGTTGAGACACTCGAGACGCCAGAAGAAAAATAATATTTTCAATTATAATATTTGTGAATGTGGGGAATGCCAGGCCTCCACCGTGGTTCGGATTCCACGTTAAACTGTAGGTCCTACATTTCATCTCACAATCACCCTACCATTACACATTAGCGTAAGTGCGTATAACCCGAACTGGTAGTAAGACGCGGTGCTAATAATAATATTATTATTATTTTGTCGGTATAGTATTTCAGCTCGCGATCCAACAAGAGACAGAAACTTTGGCCTTGGGACATAAAAAGGTCGAAGGCCCCTGCCTTAGATGGCACGCGTGCCACTAGGTGGCAGGTGAACACGATTCATGTGGCACGTAACATGAGGAATATATTATATATCTATAGCACGTTGGGAAAAGTTTTAAGTCAATAATGTTTCTAAAGCCATGTCATTCAATGTCATGTCTCAATCAAATTTAAGTCAATGGTTATAAATCATCTTGGCTCGTACTTAGGTGCGTTTCGTGTGCTTTTGAATACAACAAGCTATGAACCGAAAATAAATATCTTGGATAGCAAAATACAACATGTTTCAAACTAATATGGAAAAAAATTATATATGTTTTTGATTTTAACATATACATCTAGTTAGTGAGTTTTTTTCACTGAAGGTGTTAATTTCAATGATATTACTTTATTGAAAATAATGTAGTCTAAGACACTCACTTTGATAATTTAAAGAATTTTCTTTCTTTGAAGTATTAATGTATTAATGAAATATGAAGTATTAATAAAATATTTATAATTTGATTGAGTCATTCATTACATTTCATAATATTAAATATTTTTGTATTTTTAAATACTGATTACTAAACATATATAAGAGGTGGCAAACTAGACTAGTATAAAATTCAGCTAGTCCTTAATTGGCACATTGGTCGAAAAAGTTTCATCATCCCTGCCTTAGACCATGCAGCAACTGAGGCAGATCTATATTTATATTAATCGGTACAAATAGATTTGTTATAAGCCTACGGTCAGCTATGTTCATGTCCGTAGCGATCGATGGATAGTGAGGCAGAGAAAAAGAATTACAAAGTGAACTGAAATGGAAACTCGCTTATAAATAACAAACTTTAATTTATAACAGCGCCTATAATGCCTATTTGGACTATCTAAAACATTTACAAATTTAATGACACAAGATGAATATTAATTTAAAATAAAATGCACCAACATTCGCCTGGAGGGTGATAAGGCCTTTATTATGAAAATCACAGTTAGGAAAACATTACCCAGTACACCCGACTAGGACGTGAACCAAGCTGAACATTCCAGATAAAAACTAAGCCCATCTGTTGAGTTCACTAACATACATCTCTTAGTATTCAAATTATATGGCTTGCTATAGACAAATTATTTGTATTTAAATGACCATAAAACATAAGTATAACAAATTGTTAAAGACTTTCACAAAATAGATTTTTGAATAATTTTAAATTCCCAACAAGGATAGGATACAAGTAGAGCTCGATTTTATTACAAATTGTCCATCTGAAAGGCCTCGGTAGGGTTCTGGTAGGATAAAAATCCTTCCAGATGGTTGGTTACTCGTAAGAAAAATTGGACTTTAACTTCTAGATGTTCACTTTTTTCACGTGGCTTTTAAAATATACATGATTTGATTTTGCGTCTCTGTATTATGATATAAATCATGATCTCTCGGTAACATTCATTAATCATAATACTCAGAAATCCCCTAATTCTTCCCATTTCAAAAACAGGGTCATTAAAATTATTTTATCACAAAATATTACGTAACAAGTAAATAAACAAACATCAAAAGGCAATCGAGTGGATATCTGAATTTATTTGGTGAGAGAACTGCTGGAATTGTTGTAGGTGCTGCGATCCAGCGGCAAAGTTTGGCAGTAAACATCTCCCATTTGCATTGGTGAGCGAGGTGAGATGTGTATGGGGCCTACTATCTATATCCCAAAGGACAGTTTGTTGAATTCCCCACTTCTGTATGAGAGAGAGGCACCGACACGCTTTTCTTGACAGTACTGCAGAACTATTTTAGTTTGTTTGCTGAAATCTGAACACCTACTCTAGAGGGAAATAACAGCTACCAGAATACATATTCTCTCACTCTGATATGATCAAATGTGCTAGCCTTCCCCTTAGGGATGTTTGCTTTGAAGAGGACAAACGAAATTTCCTCGGGATGGTTATAGATAGAGCACTTGAAGAGGGACATTTTTCACGGTCAGTTGAGAGTTGATGTCTTTTTTTTTATTCGTGTTTCGAGCCGGCGACACGCAACTCTTTGATTTATGTTGGTTCTCTTTTTTACCGCCCTCGAGTGGTTTCGGGATGAGTTAATCATGATTTAATAGCTTCCTTTATGGTATGATATAGAACTCGTATTGAATAAACCTAATTCTAAATGTAAATGGATGATAATTCAATAAATGAATGTAATATAAATTCAAATCAAATAAACCTTTTATGTTTTTGATGGAATGGAAAATTGGATAAGCTCCTGAGTTCACTAACATACTCGTACAGGATAAATCAAACCATCTACTAACATACTCGTACAGGATAAATCAAACCATCTATTTTCATTTGATGTTGATGAAACCAAAAGCCTTGAGTTCAAGTCTCAAACACTATAGATCTAACCAACTATTCTAGCTCCCTCAGACCCACCCCTTTAGCGCAATTAAAGTATAGCCCGGACAGGTAGTAGGAAGGAGACTGTGGGAGGGAGAACAAGATGAGGGAGTTGACGCTAAGCTTGTTTGACATAGTTGTTTGAATGCTATGTATTTAAATGGTGACTGATAGTTTTGGGCCCGATGCCAAGTTTTAATCTCGACTTAGTACTGTCATTGAGTAAATGAATTTATTAAAGTAAACTTAAGTAGTAAATACATTGTTACAATCCCTTCCCCTGGTTTTATTTACATCCTTTAAATACCACATATTGAGTGAAAATCCTTTAAATTACCCATCTTACGTCAGAATAATTTAATGATACATATTATGCACAAATCTTTTAAGTGATTCATCGGTGTGGCTACAAAACTTTTACTATAAAATTCCTCGACTCTTCCACGATTTCTAAACAACATTTTTAAAAAACTCTCCATTTATTCTTTTTAAAGTTTTACTTAATGAATGGCATTTATTTATAACATTGATTACATATTGTCAAAACAGTCCTAAAGGCTACAAAACATCAACATTCTAATGTTATTTTTCTAGTATTTCATTTTTACAGTATTATTTATGTTCTTGTGTAAATGTGGTTTAAAACAAACCTCTAGAACATCTCATGTTCACAGAATGCTATATCTAGGCCACGTCAAGGAAAAAAAATCTCAATTTTGTTTACATTTTAGTTTACTAGGTATTTAAATTCCCTGTCTGTAGCCACCAAATGCATCTTGCATATAAATCCTCTAAATGTCTTATCTTATGACCAAATCCTCTAAATGATACATATTACGTCCTTTATATCACACACTTTAACTTAGCCAACTTTTACCCCTTCATTGACAATTTTTAAATAATGTTCATAATTATTTGGTAAGAAGTAATAAATGATAAGAGTTATATCTAATCTCAACCCTAAAATTCAATTTTTCCAAAAGTGGTATCTACAAATTTATATGTGAATGTAATGCTGTATACATCGGACAGACCGGAAAAACCAATTCAATATGCTGAACATCTAAAACTTTACGGGCATCAACCAACACCAATCAATAAATGTATGATAATTTTACAATCCTCTTTTGAAGGTCTCAAAATGGACATATCTGAAAATCTACACATTCAAACAGCCATTCTAAACAACAATATTTTAAATGAGCAAACCCATTTTGAAAATCAATCCCTCACTAACACAATTGGAAAACTACCTTAGCATGTCAAACTAAAAAGTAACACCATTCCAACAATTCTTGCTACCCCTCCATCTCAACTTAAACCTATTCGAAACATAATCAATAAGATTAACACAGTAAATTCACCTACCTCATCTTATTTCAGTTTCAGAATTTTGACAAAATTAACAATAATAATCTATCTTTATTTACTCATCTTATAAATTACACTATGTTACATTAGCAACACTATCTAATTTATAAACACAACACCTCAAAATTCACAAACTTCCCGATAGTAAGAATTAAATAATTAAATAAATCATCTTTATTACAAATAAGGTATTTTTAAGAGTGTTAATTTAAGTGAGTATTTATTTAATATTTCGTATATGAAAATGAATCACATGGACAACGTAAGCTGGAGAGCCTTGATGGTTATGAATGGGATAGTCAGTATAGGGCAGCGTAGTTCCATCTGCCCTTAAAAGTGATTAGACTATACCATCAGGCGTTGCTTGTGTCCATAGTGGGATATGGATCAGGAGTGTGAGCACAACAACTGAGAGGAGACAAGAGCTAAAAGGAAACTCAAAGGCCTTCAGAGGAAAATTATCATGATACTTTCTGGGGCCTACAAAATTGTACCAACAAACGCGTTGTGTCACCCTAGGTGTCTGGCTTCTAGACTTAGAGGTACGAAAAAGGGCCGCTGGATATTGGCTTGGAAAAGGGAAGTTAGACAAAGTAATAGAATTAACAACTAATGGTAAGTACTAAGGATGATATAAGAGAGACCCTCCTGCGGGAGTGGCAAGCAGACTCGAAAGAGAGTACCACAGATAGAAGGACATTCCAGTTATTTCCGAACGTACAAGAAAAGACTGAGAATGAAGCATCTTCAACCTTCCCAGGGACTTGTCCACTATATCACAGGGCATGGCCCTTATCGAGCATCCCTCTTTAGGATGAACTTGAATGAAACCAGTCTTTGCTGTTGCGGAGGAGAGGCGACACCGGAACACGTGACCTTGGAATGTATATTTACGGAACGGGAAAGAGCGGAACTACTAATGCCTATACAGGCCAATGCCATATACAACATATTGAGCGATATGGACCGGTGGAGCTACCTCGATGAGATAGCAGACAGGGTATTGACAGCAGAAAGGGACAGACATATGGACGAACTAAAAGAAGACAAAAACAGAACCAAGACTTGAGACAAAACAGACAGGAAGAAACAAATGAGGAAGAAGTGACACGTGAAGAAGAGGGAGACTGAGAAGGAGAATAAACACCAGGCTTAGACGAGACTTTTCCAAAATGGTGAAACAAAACACAGAAAGTGGAACCAAAGGGAGGGTGGACTAGATTTTGATGGACTCTGGATATATATATATATATATATATATATATATATATATATATATATATATATATATATATAGAGAGAGAGAGAGAGAGAGAGAGAGAGAGAGAGCTCTAGCCGAGGAAAGGCATCTCAGGGATACATGCCAGTGATTAATATCGCTGATGAAGCAGGGACACCTGAAATACCGGCTAGGGGAGAAATAGAGTAAGTGGATACAAATGAGGCGTCGGAAGTTGTTCCTTACTCGAAGAGCCCTGCTCGCTTGGAAACAATCGTGATGCTGGGATGGAGCTATCGAGCACTCCAGGGATGTCGACTGGCCACGGTAGGAAGTGACCAGAGAAGAAAAAGAAAATGAGACTTTCTAAAAGGAAGATATAAACTGTGCAGACGACGACACTAGGTATAAGTTAGATTTAAGTCCAAAGGAGACATAATCAAAAGGAAAAAATAAATGTATATAGTCAAAATAACTTCAATAGGGAACGAGAGACAAGTATAATTATAAATTATCATTAATTAAATAATGATATTGATATATAGTAGACAGAGCTGCTAATAGGCCCATGTCGAGGTAAATTGGCAATGATCAATAACAGGACAAGTAGTGTTAGTAGTAGTATATTTTTATATCCGAGAAAGTTTATGAGTAAAGTTTTTAGATTAATTATATAGAAGGCATATTGTAATATGAACAAAGCAGAAAAAAGTCCTGATTTATAGTAAAATAAGATATCAGGACAAATGTTTAAAGAAATTGAAAAAAAAAAAGTACGGCCACCCAGAGGTTATTCTTGTAACCAGGGTAAGTAATAAATCAACGGCGCACTAGGCCAAAAGTCTCTGATTACGCAAAGTTATATTTATTTGTGAGCACTAGTTATACGTAGCAATTGTGTCCATAATATTTTATTCAATCGATTTTGATATGATAGGAGAACACTGTCTGGCGACCAAACATGATATAACAATATCCTGGTGAAGGATACAGTCAATCCCATAAACCAATAGTGGTACAAGAAGCATATTCGAGAAGGACGAATCCTCTCTGGAGTTATAAAATGTCATAATCTTTCCTAATCCACCACCACCTTATTTTATTTCCAAACGAAATACAGAACATAATCATTATACACAAATGGATATGAAATAATAATAAAATCATCGTTACAGACAAATTTTCCGATTGAAATATACACAATAGTGTATTGATAATGTTAACATTATCAATGAACAGAGAAATGAGGAAAGATCTGGATGCATCCCCAAGCTTATTAAGGATAATCAAGGTGTGAAGCCTGAGGTAGGGTGGTCACGTGGCGCGTCTAGGCGATGACAACCGTGTACACAACATTTTAGTATATAAACCTGAAGATACAAAGAGCCCTTGGCAGGCAAAGACGTTAATGAGGTTAATGTGAAAATATATTTGAAGGAGGTTGGATGTCAGGTTAGGGATTGGATGGAGGTGCCTCAGAATAGGATGAGCTTAAGCTTAGTTTCCTTTCGAGTTCCTTGAGGCCAGAGAGTTAGTTAGTATGCCTAGGTTTATCTTCCTATATTCATTACACAAATACTATTTTTACTATACAACTTTACCCCCCACAAATCTTGGCAATATTATAATTTATCAGGTGTAACTAATAAAATGACAAATAAAAATGATTAGAAATAAGACAGGGAGGTGTTATAATCTGCTACGCACGAAAAGGTGAAGAAATAGTAAGGTTGATTCTACAACCGTGCAGTTATTCAAGTGCCAAAAGCTCGGCTTGGTTGTAGAGCAAAATTGAGATTAAATGTTTTGGTTGAAAATATAATGGTTCAAATTGTCTTTAAATTAAACAAAATGAAGAGCAAAAGGGATAGTACAAATTATAATCAAATAAATATTTAAAACGCTAAACTTAGGCTACAATAGCTCATTCATTTATCATGGCAGTTGCCGGGAAGACGTGACCTATAGATACTGTAATTATTTCTCTTTGTATATATAAAAAGTAATAAAAATTCACACATATCAAAATATAATAGGAATTAGTAATTGTTGCTCAAACAAGACTTAAAAAAATTGTTGAGAAATTAAAATTAAAATATATAAAAATTGGTGGGGGGAAGAGAGAATGTACGTATTTAAAATCACCCCCTAGCCTGTACATAAATTGACGAGCATCAGTGGAGGAAATGACTTTGCTTAGCTAGGACCTGCTTCGGTGGCCACATGGTCTGAAGAGCTACTCTCGCATTAGACTAGACTGCCGATTACGGAGAGATCGAGGTTCAAATCTCGGTCAGGTGTACTGGGGTGTCTTTTTTTTTTTAATAGTTTTCAAATCTCTCCAAGCATGTGGGTACACTTCCTCTAAATATAACTTTCCAAATCCCTAAAACCATTAGCGTAATTAGTACATAATTATGCTTATAGCCCGAACGGATAGCAAGACGCGGTGCTAAAAAAAACTACTTAGTTCGGCGTCTCAGTCACCAGTGTAGCCGCACTCAAGAGTGATAACAAATCTAATTTTTATCACATTTTCACTTGGCAATGTGAAATGTCGCGCATGTATGGTCTTGTACCCAGGTTTGTAAGTGGAAACGCTTGATATGCGTTCAATTAGGAGATCGACAAGAGGGAATATAATTACACATTCCCCTTAACTCGACTGTCTCTTGATATAAAAAAAGAAAGCTATCCCTTTCAACTGTTGTTACCTTCCTTAACACTGGATACTAGCACAAAAGTGACAGCTATAAATCACATGACTTGACGTATACGTGAAAGTATATCTAATAACTGTTTCAATCTGTAGGATATTTAAGTTAATAAGAAAATTGGTGTGTGTGTGTGAGCGAGAGAGAGAAACTTAATACACGTTGGGTTATACAGAAATGTACTAATTACGCTAATATGTTAGAGGTGAGTAAGGTTGAATTTATAGGAAGTATACCCGCATTTAAGTGGAAATAGTGAAAAAACTTTTAGCAAAAACACTAAATACACCCGACCGGGATTCAAACCCCGATCTCTAGTCCATTGCGAGAATGACGCTTAAATCATGCGGCCACCGAGGCGGGTAAAATGTGTTATATTTTACCAGTATCTATGTTAAGCAAGGATAGGTAAGGTTGGAAATTACCAACACTGTAAGAAATAATCATAAATTTTCCATACAACAATATTGTATTTCTCCCATACTTTTTAATATACCATACGGACATCGGAATTTTCCCATATGTCTATGGAACATTTCCAATGCACCCAAAAGTATCCATACATTTATATGGGAAAATTTCAACTTGAATGGGAAACACCGATTCGTAGCTCAGTGCGCATGCGCTATAATAGAAAGAGAGATAGAGAGAGAGACACGTGTGTCTTCAAGTTCAGAAGTAGTTCGCCATATTTGTTTAGAGAAGAACATAGTGTAAATACACAAGTTATCGAATTATTAATTTTTTTGTTAAAGGAGTATATTTGCTGCTGTATTTTCTCACCATTTAGTGAAGAACAAGCTAATTATTTATTAATATAATTCATGATGTGAAAAATGGAGGAATTTCGCTTGTTTAACCTAACTTTGTAATAAGAACAAAACACCACGTGGCAGTTGTTTATTTTGTGATTAAAATTGTTTTCATCTTGTATAGAGATTGAGCTATCATTTTCCTACATGTAACTAAAGCTTAGTAAAATAGGTGTATCATTTGTAATATCGAAAAAGATTAGGTATCTTACCAAACTATTTTATTAACTTAAAATATAGGCTATTGCTGAATAGTAGCGCACTTTTACCCTAGTGCACTTTATTTATTTAAAGGGCGTAAGTCCTTTTTGATGTTGTCTGAATTCTTTTAAAGTGATCTGATGTGATGTGCTCCTTATGTGCACTTATAGGTAAAAAGATTTTAAAGTGCCTAAATAAGTATTATTTGTATGGTATGGGAAAAATACCAATCAAGTATATAAAAATCACAATCTTAATGGCGGTCAAATATTAATTTTTCCATACACAGGTATGGGAAAAATACCAACGAAGTATAAGAAAAATACAATCAACATAAAGGAGAAATTGTATTTTTTCCATACCCAAACATTGGAAAAATACCGACCCAGTACATGAAAATTACTACCGATGTGTGGCACTTTTCCCATGACTGTGTATGGGAAAACTTCAATACTTGTATGGGTTAATTACTTCCAATACATGTATGGGAATTTTACCACAGATTTTTCTTACAGTGAAGCCTAGCATCAGATGTTAAAGATATATCATGGATAGTTAAGTGTAATAGTTATAGAACGTGGATGGACAAGCTAAGTCGCAAACACTTGGACACCCTTGGCTTTTAGGCTAAGCCACTTTTACATTTAGGGCTGTAATACACCAGACACACACACTCCTAATAACAGCCGAGTCTTACGTGGGCAGGAGAATATTGGGCCGCAGCAAGTGGCAACCAGGCGCGGACTAATTCCTGGTTTCTAACACACGCGGATTAACTCTCCTAGCCTGTCAAACAAATGGACCGATTCTCCGCATCCTCCCCGCTCCATTCAAATATCACTAGAATAATAACTAGTAGGCCTCTAGGAGTTTTAACTCCGCGGTGAAATGTTAATAAAGACTATATCACACTCACCTCTGATTTTTTTTACTGTGCATTTAGTTCACTTTCACCTATCTGTAGTCTGAGAACTTCAGATAGAGATTTTTTTTTAAATACGTAGGACAGGGTTGACAATCACATTAACATGCTTCTAGCTTTGACCAGAAAAGCCATTTAAAAATGTTAGACACGACTTTCATGTATTCACACAAACCTATCAATTTTTACTACCAATACATTACATTTTCTTCATAAGCAAATTTAAATCCAGGCACATTCCAAACTGATCCCTTACTTCATTTAGCTTTCACTTTCAAGTAATAGCAAAATGTTGGTTTTTAAATGTTATATTAGTAGAATTCAATCGTGTATATATAATAACTTACCGTCTAAAAGTCAGTCATAAAAATAACATAGCCTGGTTTAATAATGGACACTAATGACACAAATAAGAAATACAGATTACAATATTTCATAACAAATTATAGTAGATTCTTTCTAAAAATTTAATCTTGTCGACCAAAGATTGATATTTAATTTTGTCCCAAAAAACTCTACATTTTAAAACAACTAGAATTGATCTGGATAGTAGTTTATGTCTGCAAATTTTTAAGAGAATGATTCATTTTGTAAAAATAAAATTTGCATCAAAAATTAAAAAGATAAGATATTAAAACACCCGTGATATTAAATAAAGATTTTATTTACAAATCTAAAATAATTGACGGAAATTAATAATAAATTAATAATAAATTGACGGAGCTCAAGACAAGATATCGTCATTCAAGAACATTTTCCTATGTTCGATGGATGTGAATGAAAATCTCATACTTTCATACCATGTAAATATTACAATTGGAACATTTGTGAATATTTCCTAAAACATCCACATAACTTAATGTAAATATGACAACTAATACAGCGATGACTGGTTGAATAAAACAATACAGAAATGCATTTAAAAACATACGTGGTTTAATAAATTCATATTATACAAGAGTACTGCTACACGCTTCAATGTCCTAATGATCAGAAGTCACTCATGTTGGACTGGCCTGCTGAAGACTGGGAGTTTGGGGTTCCAATACCGGTCAGGTCTACTGAGGGTGGTTTTCCTGAATGGTTTCCCACTCTCTTTCCACGCTAATGCTGGTATATTAGTAGTCTAGTGCGGTGAACCAGCCCACTACGTCACAGCTGTGTTTTTTTTACCGTTATTCCGCCCCCCTCCCGCCCCTTTTCAGTCTAGTGCGGTGAACCAGCCCACTACGTCACAGCTGTGTTTTTTTACCGTTATTCCGCCCCCCTCCCGCCCCTTTTCCTCCTGCCCCTCCCCAACAAACCCTGGACATGTTGGTTCTTGCTGATTGTTAATTGTTAGGATAGAGGTGTTGTAGTTTTTTATTGCTGGCATACGCTGGACATGTTGGTTGTTAATTAATTGGTAGGATAGAGGCGTTGGGGTTATTATTGGTAGGATAGAGGTTTTTTTATTCATCAATTAGGCGCTGTAGTTTATTTGCTGAAGCATAGAGCCACCCGGGGCTCGCGCTCCACGTCTTTCTCCTCCGATTGGTAGGATAGAGGTGTTTTTTATTCATCAATTAGGGCGCTGTAGTTTATTTGCTGAAGCATAGAGCCACTCGCGCTCCACGTCTTTCTCCTCCGATTGGTAGGATAGAGGTGTTTTTTATTCATCAATTAGGGCGCTGTAGTTTATTTGCTGAAGCATAGAGCCACTCGCGCTCCACGTCTTTCTCCTCCGATTGGTAGGATAGAGGTGTTTTTTATTCATCAATTAGGGCGCTGTAGTTTATTTGCTGAAGCATAGAGCCACCCGCGCTCCACGTCTTTCTCCGCAGGCTGACCGATAGCAAATGACGCCAGCTTCTCCAACAGTGGCAATCAGCCTTTCACTTTTCCCTCCCCACCCCTCCCTCAGAGCCGGGGGTTGTTCATCCTGGTTTTCCCCCTTCCCCGGTCATTACCTTCTGGGGGGCGACGTACCGAGCAATAACCTCCATTCACCTTGAGGAGTCATTGTGTTTCTCAAAATAGACACCTGTAAGGCAGCTATGAAAAGTCCCGTTACACGGCAGATTCGCTTTTACATTCCGTGAAAGCGGCAGGCCCAAGTCAGCTCTCAACGGAGGAATAATATTGAATTTAATGTTCGCAACTATATCCCTATGAAAGTTTAAGCCCACACATCAATGCACTCAACATTTGCGAGAGTACCTTCAGATGCACTGAGGGAGGGTAGATTTTAGCGACGCCCGTTTTGCACGGTGAATTTACTGTAGTTTGTAATTCGTGTGTCTAGATTGGATTCGAACCAGAGACCATCAAATTACTGAGCGCCTTACCGACGGCCCGATTAGTTAGTTACCCCTTAATAGGCGATAACACCGCACAACTTCGACTCAATGTTAATAATTCTCTCGCCCTCTGCAAGAGCGGACTAAGTACAGATAAATTAAATGGCTAATCCTCGGTAATTGTATCTGTATAACGAATATGAAAACGGGTATTTAGCATTTCATTGCACGTAACATAAAGAATGACCACATGGTTTAAGGCGCTACTATAGCAAAAGACTATACTACATAAGCACCGTGATTTTTTTCCTAGATATTTTACTTATAAACTTATGTAAAAGTTATTATTTATGTTATCAAAATATATATATAGCCGCCATGATTTTTTTCCCGAGGTATTTAACATAGGAACATGTGTAAAGGTTATACATTATTTAATATTTAATATTATATTAATTGCCGTACAGGGTTTGTCGTGCTTGCTTATCGGCCCACTAGATGGCATTGAAAGCCTGTTTAGTTAATGTGAGGTTTCTAGGAGAGTTTACAAATAATAAATAAGGCAATGTAAGGTTTTCTTTAACAATTTGCTGAGTATTTATCATACGCCCGGCCATGTGATATTTTAAACGGTCAGAACCCCGTATTCATACGTCAAGTCAGGTGATCTGCAGTACAAATAATTCTAGGGTAGAAAGCAAATAAAAGTTCTGTCTGAATACTCACTATTTAACATATTCATACGTCTCAAGTCATGTGATATACAGCATATACTTTAAACAGGCAGAATCCCCTATTCATACGTCAAGTACTCACAGTCGGCAAAGACCTAAATAATATTGCGCTTGTAAATTAATTGTTGATTGTCAATAAAAAAAAAACTAGTAAGAATATGTTGTTAATATTTAAGGTAAGGTGACGAGTTCACACACGGTATTTAATATCTTGGGATAGTGTACCCGCATTTGCCTCAGTGTTCGAAGTCAAACCAATGATGAACCCCGCTAAGTAGATAGGAGGACGGAAAATGTACCCGCATTTTCACGAAGGGTGCGGAAAAAACACCTTTGGTCTACGTTTGCGGGAGGGCTGACACCTAGAATGGTCATGTACCAGAACGGGAATCAAACCCGCGACCTCCCAGGCATTGGCAGTGACGCCTTAGACTACGCTACCTGTGATGCAGGTGAATAACAAACGCATACCGAGCAAGTATGTTGATAGATACTGACCGCCGGTAAAGTAGCTATATGCTCTTCATACTATAGTTTTGGTCTTTCTACCAAACAAATTAAAATATTTAAGGTAAGGTTTCAAGTTCCAAACCCGTGACCTCTGGCTTAGTACGCCATTGCTCTGACCACTGAGCTATCCAGGATTCGTTCCGTGCTCAGGGTCATTCTTCACTCATATTTAAGGCAGTGGAACAGAGCATCGAGCAGGCACCTCCGTCCACTTCGCTGGGTCGATGCCGACTACTGAAATAACGGGATTTACAAAGGGACTTATGGACAGGTCTGTGTTGCGCATGCGCAGAGACACATTAGAGTATTAGGTCATTACAGACGGCAGGCTCTTTGAAGAGGGTATAAATAGAACCCGCTCATTACATTTGGTCATTTCAATTTGTGATTGACGCCGCCGAACATCAAAAAAATGAGTTTCGAGTCGCTAGAAAATTTTCTAAATTTAGGTAAGTTTTTTTCTGTATATTTTAACTGGTGTTTTTTTTGTTGCCTAATACAGCTGGGGTGTACAATGGTGTTCTTCTTTTTTTGTTAGTTGAAGAGCCCCCGGTGATTGGAGGGGATTTACAACCGGAGGATCCCAATAGCCTGGACCAGCTGCTACTGTTCGATGAAAACGGAATTTGCAACGCTGATGCTAACGCGTCAATGGGTAAGTAACAGACTAAAAACATATATATTGGAGTCTTGTTGGTGTTTTTTTTCCTGTAAATGCTAATTAATTTGTATTTATTTAATTTCAGACTACTGGGATCCGTACGGTTTAGACGAAGGGCTTCGGGGGTGCATACCGTCAGTTGTAGAGACATCGACTCCCCGGAGGCGCCCTTACGAATCGGTGCCACTCACGACGCCACTGATGTCGCCCCCAGGCCCTCTCCCTGTATCTTTGCGCCCGCGCCCCTACCACCGGTACCCCTCGTCGCCATGGGAAATGCACCTCCCGCTGTTTGGGCAGATTTGGACACCCTTGACCGACTGCTATGTAAGTACCTTCTACATGTAGCCAGTAGGCAGTGTAGCTTTCTCTCTCTCGCACAAATCCTGTTATATCGCCCCTCAGAGTCGAAAACAATTGCTAGCAGTGAGCTTGTACTACATCGTTTAGTGTATAAAAGAATGCGTGTGTTTACAGTTTAGAGCAAGGAAAACTATATTGCTACTTAAACGTTTATTAAAAATCCTACCTGTATGATTTATACTGAGCCATTGGGAGGGAGTCCTTGGTTCAATTCCCTCTTGGGATAAGCGAAAATACTGGTTTAGTCAACTATTTTGTTCAATAAAGGGTCCCGGGTTCAAAGACAGAAAATTATAATTGTCGTTTTACAATGTGATCGAGTATCATTTTAGTGTCTCCTGGTCACGGGTTCATTTCCTGTACAAAGTCAGAAAATTGTAATCAACACTTTAGACAGTCACGTTTCACTCTGCATAAACATAAGTCCATACACTTTAATTTATGATGTGTAATAGTAACCAATTTAAAAAACTATATGTATGCAGTGCCACGGGTTCGAATCCAAACAGGGGTTTAAAATGAGAGTTTATTCTTCTTGTACTAAATTTGTGTCTGGCTGACACTTTAGGGCGTACTTTTTTTAATTCCAGTCTAAATGTTTACGTGTTCTTATGTATGTTTACACGTTGCAGGCTTAATATAGTAAAATGTATTTTAGTTAAGGGCTGTACATTTCCTCTGTCAATTTATTACCGTCTTTTGTTTACCGCCAAACATAATCTTAAAAGTTGTGCTTATTTTATAAATAAAGTAATGCATGTTAAGGATACAGCTGCCTCTAGATACATATTTCAAATATAGGAGGCAGCTAGTAGCTTATGATAACCAAACAAATGTTTTTTGAAAAGGGTTGAACATATTTTTCCCCGATTTAAAGAAAGCTGTTATAAACTCAAATTTTACTACCCCTTTTAAGGTGTCTAACTTTCGTTGTGTTAAGTGCGGCGGGCTGTCTATCCACTCATTATGCAGGCGTTAGAAACAACATCTAGTATCATAGCTATCAATTCATTACGCGAGCATAATCTCAGGCGTTTTTTTTCAATAAATTGACACATTCGTAGTTGAAACAATTAAAGCGAAAAGTATCTTAAGACGTAATCTCCGCTGCTAAAATGATATAATAATAATAATAATAATACAAAAAGTATTAAAGAGATGAGTTTGAGCTTCAAATCTTAGCAAGGTAAACTAGAGACAATTTTTTTTCACTCTCCCTCCACCGCAAGTGTTGACGCACTTCTGTAAATGTCGGTTACGTCTAAAGCAATTGAAAAATTGAACATGCTATAGTAATAATAATAATACAAAAAGTATTAAAGAGATGAGTTTGAGCTTCAAATCTTAGCAAGGTAAACTAGAGACAATTTTTTTTACACTCTCCCTCCTCTGCAAGTGCTAACGCACTTCTGTAAATGTCGGTTACGTCTAAAGCAATTGAAAAATTGAACATGCTATAATAATAATAATAATACAAAAAAAGTATTAAAGAGATGAGTGTTAGGTTCGAATCTTACCAAGGTAAACTAGAGAAAAATTTTCACTCTCCCTCCCCCGCAAACGCTGACTCACTTCTGTAAATGCCTGTTACGTCTAAAGCAATTGAAAAATTCAAACATATTATACATTTTAAAGAAAAAAATATGCGCCTGTTGTAACAAGGCTTACTTTGACATGTGTTATAGTTGAATTGGAGGCCGGAAATGGCGGGATGACCACAGAGCCACCATCACCAGCGGTGGGACCCCTCCAGCCCTATGTAGCCGCATCGCCCCAGCTCCAGAGAGAAGGGGTTCGAGCCCCTGTGTCCCTGCAAGCCGGAACATCTTCACTCCGGCCTCTACAGCAGGGAGACGGAGTTCGAGCCCCGGCGGCGGCGGCGAGGGAGATGGGGCCCGTGGAACTGGCGATAGCGGGACCGTCGTTTGCCCCTCAAAACGGAATTAGTGGCCAGGTGAATCAGGTAGGTGGGGAATTGCAAAATGGCGTCCCTCTTCGCATCATCGAAGAGAGGATTAAACAATTGAGGCGTTTCTTTTATACTGGTAGAGAAATTACCGTACATCTTGGTGCACCAGCAAGCGATCGTGACGCAATAAGCTGGCTTGAAGAACAAATTACTAATTTGCTCCATCGGTTGCAGGACCATGGCGTTAGCGCCGATGACCACGTAGGCTTACTTTTGAGTAGCACTGACTCAACGTTAAGCCCTGTGTATGTCTCATTTAGACGAGCAGACCAGCTAGACGCTAGAGCAGTGCTTGATAACGTAAGTCGCGTGCTGCAGAGTAATAGTTTGTTTTTGAGTACTGCACCATTGTACGTTAAACTCTCCCACTTTAAGGAGCCTCGCGGGAGTGGACGTTATTGTGATAAACTCTCTCCCGCAAGCACATATAGCCGTAAAAACCAAGGGATCATTACGATTCAAAATGACGACATACTTTGTCTTGCCCGTGCATTGGTTGTCGCCAAAGCTATATGTGACAATAAAAGAGAACCAGGATGTATGGACGTGAACACCGTTAAACAAATTAAACAGGGCCGTCAAATTCAAAAACTCAAAGCAGAATATTTATGCCGTGATGCCCGTGTGAATCTTTTGAAAGGTGGTGGGCTCACTGAGCTGAAACAATTTCAAGCATACCTTTCCGAATACAAAATCACCGTGTTCAGGGAACGTCGGGGGAGACAGGTCCTATATGAGGGGCCTACTCCCTCCGAACATTCCTTTAAGGGGCACCTTGATTTGTATTTTCACGACGATAAGCAAAACCATTTTGACGTCATAACATCCTTGACAGCCGCATTTAAGTGCTCGTACTTTTGCCGCGAATGCCGTGTGCCATTTGATCATAAGAATGCGCACAAGTGTCAATCCGCGTGCAAAAAGTGCCACGCTAAAGCGGTTTGTAGCGGAGGCCGATCTGTGGTCTGTAAAGACTGCGGGCGTTGGTTCACAAATCAGACGTGCTTTGATAACCATAAACGTCCCGGTTTTTTCAGCGGTCACAGGTCGGTCTGTGATGTCAAAAAGGTTTGCGAGGTATGCGGGCAATTTTTCAGTTTGGAAAGATCAAATTATTCACATAGGTGTTATGAGACTTTTTGTAGAGTATGCGATTCATATCGTCCTTTTGGTCATTTCTGTTATATGAAGCAGGCCCCATCCAAGCCGTCACTGGAAAAGAGCAATTTCATGTTTGTGTTCTATGATTTTGAATGCAGACAAGAAACGCTTCTTCAAGGTGCGGCAGGCACGTACTTGCACGAACCTAACCTATGTGTCGTGCAAACGTGTTGTAAGGCTTGTGTTCATATAGATGCAAATGACTATCATTGCACCGACTGTGGGGCGATAGGACTCGCATATTCAAGGGTGATACCACAATGGCCCAATTTTTTAAATTTATAGAACAAATTAAAGCTTCAAAATTTAAGGATATCACCCTTCTAGGCCATAACGCTAAATCCTATGATGGAAATTTTATTTTAAAATATATGATGGAGGTTAAAAAATGGACTCCAGAACTTATAATGAACGGTGGGAAAATCATGTCCATGCGTTACGGCCCGCTCCACTTTATTGACTCACTGAACTTTCTCCCGATGTCGCTGTCCAAATTGCCCAAAACTTTCGGCTTGGACGAGTCTTTGGCCAAGGGACATTTCCCCCATTTTTTCAATAAAAAAGAAAACGCGGGGTATAGGGGTCCCTTGCCGCCAAAGGAGGACTACGGCATCGGCGAGATGTCAGTTGAGGGAAAGGAGCACTTTGAGAAGTGGTATGACGCGTTGGTCAAAGATAACTATGTCTTTGATTTTAAACGCGAGTTGGAACTGTATTGTGTGAAAGATGTAGAGATCCTACGGAAGGCCTGCCTGAAGTTTAGAGAGATGCTCATGGAGAAAGCAAAGGTGGATCCTTTCAGAGAGGCGTGTACGATAGCTGGAGCGGCCATGTTGGTTTACCGCCGAAGTCATCTTAAGGAGAATACTATCGGTATTATCCCTAACGGTGGCTATCGGTGCGCAGACCAACAGTCGCACGTCGCTGTACAATGGCTCTGCTGGGAGGCCCATCAACGCGGTGTCTCTATTCTTCATGCGGGTAACGGCCGTGAGGAATATGTGTTAGGGCGACGTGTAGACGGTGTTGTTAAAGCTGGAGATACCACCACCGTCTTCCAGTTTTGGGGCTGTTATTGGCACGGGTGCCCTCTCTGTTACCCTGACAGGACCACCCAGGTCAAAAATAGCCCCCACGAGACCATGGAGACGCGTTATGAAGCGACCATGGCTTGTTTGGAAAAGTTTAAGAATGCCGGCTACACGGTCGTAGAGATGTGGGAGTGCATGTTTAATGCGATGAAACGCACAGACAAGGACTTGCAGCAATTTGTACTCCGGCACGAGGTGTATACCAAGGAACCTCTCAGTCCCAGGGATGCATTCTTTGGCGGGCGTACAAATTGTATCAAGCTCTTCCACGAAACAGACCTTTCTTGTGGGGAGAAGATCAAGTACTTGGATGTGTGTTCATTGTATCCATACGTTTGCAAGTATAAAAAATACCCAGTCGGCCACCCCAAAATTCACTTGGAACCAAATTGTCCGTCTATAGATCAAGTAGAAGGCATAGCCAAAGTTACAGTGACGCCTCCGCGAGATTTATTCCTGCCCGTATTGCCTACCAGGATGCACGACAAGCTAATGTTCATCTTGTGCAGGAAATGCGGGGAGGAGAAAAACCAAGGCGCGTGTCAGCACAACGACAAAAAAGATCGCTGGTTGACAGGCGTCTGGGTGATTGACGAGATCCGGAAAGCCGTTGAGAAAGGCTACACCGTTGAAGCAGTGCACGAAGTGTGGGAGTACAATGTATCTGTTTATGACCGTCAGACGCGTTCTGGCGGCCTGTTTCACGGGTACATTGATACTTTTTTGAAAATTAAACAAGAAGCCAGCGGATGGCCAGAGTGGTGTACCTCACAAGAGGAAAAGTTAGCTTACATTCAAAATTATGAGGAAAGGGAAGGGGTAAAACTAGATTTCGGCTCTGTTTGTAAAAACCCTGGTCTCCGCACTCTGGCTAAACTTTTTTTAAATTCACTATGGGGAAAGTTTGGGCAAAGACCCGATTTACCACACGTAGCCGTTGTCAACGACTATCAGGGCGTCCACAAGTACCTGACGGATCCGTACATCACCGTGGACAGCGTCATTGATGTAAATGATGAGGTTATGTTCCTCAATTACAAGGATGCGCGTGACGCGTTGCGCCCTAACCCTAACACGAGTGTGGCGGTGGCGTGCTACACGACTGCTATGGCTAGGTTGCACTTATACAGCATCCTTGAACAATTGGGGGACCGCGTTTTATATCATGATACAGATAGCGTTCTATTCACTGAACGCCCCGGCGATTGGAGTCCACCGACCGGAGACTTTTTAGGTGACCTCACTGATGAACTTCAGGATTACGGTCCGGAAAGCTACATTAGCGCCTTTGTATCTGGCGGTCCCAAAAATTACGCTTACCGAGTTTGCGTTGGCGGTGATTCTGCCAAAACAAAAACGGTGTGCAAGGTTCGCGGGATCACCATAAACTATGGCAACCGGAACGATGTTAATTTTGAAGTTTTGAAAGCGATGGTCACCGAACAGGCTGCGGAAAGATACATACAGATACCGCACAAAATTGTAAGAAAAGGTCTTGCGACTGTATGTACCGTTTCGCAGACTAAAGTCTACCGGCCCGTGTACACCAAACGCCGGATAACAGATGATTTTAATACGTTGCCGTTTGGGTATCAGAGTCCTTGTAAACGCGCTCGCCACGAATAAAAGGTGATCATTTAGACGGGCTGAATAGTCATCTTTTTTTTCTTTCACTCTAGACAGTTCCACTGACATACCATTTTTCAAAGATTTGAGATTTTTTTTTCATATTTTTTTCTGCATGAAACAAGCATATTTTTTTATATTTTTTTATGCACCCGGGTTACTTTTTTTATATTTTTTTTTATTTGCCAGTACAGTCCTCTGCCTACCTGATTTTTTTCTAGTCAATTAGTTACTTGTATATATTTTAATTCTAGCCAAATGTTTGTATATATATATTTATTTTAAATCTAATACATTGTTTGTATATATATTTTTTCTGATAAACTGATTGTATATATTTTTATTTTAAATCTAATACATTGTTTGTATATATTTTTTTCAGTCAAATATGATAGACTGATTGTATATATTTTTATTTTATTCTATTCACATATATATTTATTTTCTTTTAGTACCGAGGCCACTATTCCCCCTATATTGTAAATATTCACAGTATACTTTTCACTGTGTGTAAACAAATCCAGCTATGTTTATACTAACAATTATATATTGTAAATATTCACAGTATACTTTACACTGTGTGTATACTTTTTTCCTGATTGTAAATAAATATTGTAAAAATTGTTATGTATGTGTTTTAACGTCTACACCCGCACCTCCCTCCTATCCTATAAATACAAGCTCATATAGCTTATAAGCTCAGTCTCAAACATTATGGACAAGTTGAAACATCCATTTTCGGCCATCATAAGCGGCCCGTCCGGCTGTGGAAAGTCACATTTTGTAGCAGACTTTATCCGTCACTTGGACACAATGTGTGACGTTAAATTTGATAAAATCACATGGTATTATGCTTTATGGCAACCGGGATTCGAACAAGACGGGACAAGTCCCCACGTCATATTCTGTAAGGGTTTGCCGGAAATGGATGACGTCTGTAATGACTCTCCACAGCTGATTATCTTGGACGACCTGATGCGTGAAGCCAACGAAGTGGTCGTCGATCTTTTCACCAAAGGATGCCACCATCAAAATATTAGCGTCATGTACCTTACACAAAATATATCCATCAGGGCAAGGGCCAAAGAGACATTTCCTTAAACGCACATTATATCGTGCTTTTTAAAAATCCAGGGATAAAGCTCAGATTCAACACTTTGCACGACAAGTCTGTCCTGAAAATCCCCGTGTTTTACAAGAGGCTTACACCGATGCTACAAGTACGCCTCACGGCTATATATTGCTAGATTTCAAACAAGGTACACCAGAATGGTTCAGATATAGAACCCGCACAAATGTCGGCTGCTGCGTGTATCTACCGCGCAAAAGCTATAAAAACACCGACACTTCCCGCTTACAGATCATTTCATAACCATGAGTCCCAAAGTGCTGAAGCAGGCACCTCTGCTACGTGCGATGTATCGCATGAACCCGCAGCAACGAGTCGCGTTGATGAAAACAGCCGACAAGAAACTGGTTGACTCTGTTTGCGAGTGTGCCTACAACACTTTAAAAGGACGGGTACCGCTGAAAAATGCGCAGAAGACAAAGTTACGTGCTCACAAGCAGGTGTTGCGCAAGCTGGTCAAACGAGGAGAGTGCTGGAAGAAGAAGAGACGACTACTCGTTCAGAAAGGAGGAGCGTTCTTGCCCTTACTTTTAGCCCCTTTAATCAGCGGGGTCCTCGGTTCCTTATTCAACAAGTAAATAATGGAACACACGAAAAAGATGATATTGGTGTCCCCGGAAACATTACACCGTTACGAGCAACACCACCAACAAACGGCTTCGGCAACAAATCTAGTGGTCTCCGAGTTGGACAAGGAAATGGAAAAAATCCTCGCTTCAAAACTTGACGACAAGTCTAAATGGACTTTATACCAACAAGTGCTACAGCGCTATCTACACTTTAGTCAACACCCACCGCCATCTGAAACCGCCACCACTACCACCCCTGAAGTGTCTGTACTTCCCATCCCAACTGTACTTAATACTGTACCAGCACAGGCACGTAAAAAAGCTGAACTTTTACTAGAACATATTAAGGCCCGAGGCGGCATCTCTTGGGACTCAAACGGAGAAGTGAGTATTCAAGATACGCCTCTTCGTGGATCCAATATTGTGGATTTAGTCAACGATCTGGTCAGAGCAAGAAGACACAGCGAACCGTCAGGGTGGCGAGAGTTTCTCACGGCGCTGCAAAATATAAACGTTCCAAAAGAATTTATTGTGAACCCGAAACGTTTGGCGCCCATTAGAGATCCGACGCCCGTACCACAACCACTTACACCGTCGCAACGCCCAAAGAAGAAGAAACTGAAGAGAGTGGACGAAAACCGGTGGCTGCCGTTCAGAGCTTAATGGAACGTCTAGCCGACATCTACTACGACCCTTCTCATCCTGCAGGGTTTGCAGGGGCGGCGTCGCTCATAAAGGCGTCCAAAAAAAATCCGAAAAAGTACGAGAATGGCTTCGTGCGCAGGACGCTTATACCTTACACAAACCTGTGCTAAAAAAATTTCCACGCAACAAGTACGTGGTGTCAAACATTGACGATCTCTGGCAAGCCGATCTCAACGATATGAGAAGTCTCAGAAAATACAACGACGGTGCAGTGTACTTGCTCACCGTCATCGACGTGTTTAGTAAGATGGCCTGGGCGAGGACGCTTCCATCCAAGAGGGGGAGCGTAGTGAGAGACGCCTTTCGGGACATTTTCAAGCAAAGCGGCCGTAAACCTCTAAGCATACAGACGGACAAGGGGACAGAGTTCACGGCACGGCTAGTCCGGAAATTTCTCAAGCAAGAAGGCGTGCATTACTACACCACTCATAATCCAGACGTGAAGGCAAGCATCGTGGAACGGTTCAATAGAACTCTGAAAGGACGCATGTGGCGCTACTTTACCAAAAATAACACGTATCGGTATGTGGACGTCCTCCAAGCCCTAGTCGACGCTTACAACGGGTCCAAGCATTCCAGTATCAAGATGGCGCCCGCCGCCGTTTCAGAAACTAACGTGCTTCAAGTCAGAGATAATCTGTACGGCAAAAGGCGTCCAAGCTCGAAGCCTAAAATAAAAGTCGGTGACACGGTGCGTATTAGCAAATCCAAAATGCTGTTTGAAAAGGGCTACGAAAGCAATTGGAGCGAAGAGATTTTCAAAGTCAGTAGTGTCGTGTTGCGACAACCTGTCGTCTACAGACTCACCGATCTTGACGGCGAAGAAGTGGAGGGGACGTTTTACGAACCTGAATTGCAACGCGTACGTCTCCCTGAAACTTTTAAAGTTGATAAAATACTACGTGTCAAGGGTAAAGGCGCCAGAAAGAAAGTGTACGTGCAGTGGAAAGGTTACCCCTCCAAGTTTAATTCCTGGATTCCCGCCAGTTACGTCAGCGCACTACCATGAAGGACCAATTTTACATCACTTTGCCGAGCGACAGCTCTATGGGATATTTCCCGAAAAATACCCTCACGAATTTCACCACGCAACTTCCTTACCGTCTTACACTCGAAGGGCGGTGGGAAGTCGCTCTGGCTGAATTTCAATATCCCTGTTCTTTCACCACCGTACCCGAGGGCCAAAATATTGTATGGTACAACTGGGTGGACGCTAACGGCGTGGAACAAATATTCAAGGATCATATCCCTGCTGGAAACTACAGCACTATCCACGAATTGATCAAGGCTCTAAACGAAGTAGAGGCTTTTAAAGGGGATTCCGGAGTTGTATTCAAGTACACAAACCCCAACAAAAAAGTGGAAGTTATCTCTTCTTCACCAAATATACAGCTGTTGACTCTATCAAGCCAACTAAGTCTGCAGCTCGGTTTCGATCCTAAGACTAATCTGATAAAAGTACCAAAGTCTCCGTACGCCGCCAACATTCTACTAGGCCTGCCCTCGCAAATGTACATATACACGGATATTGTCGAGCCTCAGCCCGTGGGTGACATTGTGGCACCGCTGTTACGTATCGTCGGCATCAACAACGTAAACTATCTCTACGGCATACATAAGACAGTTAGCTACGACCCGTTGCACTACATGCCGGTGCTGAGAAGGAAATTGAAAGCTTGGAAATCAATATAAGAACCGACACGGGTGAACCTGTACCATTCGAGTTTGGAAAAGTGTGCGTGAAACTTCATTTTCGACGCTGCTCAACATGAACTGTCCCTACCAAAGATACTACATCAACCAGGCTGGAACAGGAATATCTTCGATCTACCACGGTGTTCCCTATCAAAGAGGGCATGGGATAGGAAGTTTTTTCAGTGGTCTTTTCAAAAGCGTCGTACCGTTGCTGAGAAGTGGCGCTAAAGCCATCGGAAAACAGGCGCTTCATACGGGTATCGACGTGCTCTCCGACGTTGCCAATCAAGGGCGTCCTTTCAAAGAGGCCCTACGGCAACGTGTCGGCGAGGCTGGAACAAACTTGAAACGCAAGGCTGAACAGAAGATCAACACGCTGATGACCGGCTCAGGCTATAAAGGGCGTCGTAAGAAGCAACGACGTCATTCTAAGGTCGTCACCCGACGTAAAAAGGTCAAGAAAGAAGCTAAAGATATTTTCAGTTAAAATGTCGTTTCTACACCCCAGTCCTGCGAGTGTGCCAGCAGTGAACTCGATCTCTTTTCCGTGCCACCCACTCAAACCAGTCTTGAAAGTGGGCAATGGCTCCAGTACAAACCTGTCTCTTCCCTCACCGATGATTCACCCATCGAATTTACCGTTACCGGCCAGGGCGAGTTCTATATCGATCTTTCACAGACTATGCTCTATCTCCGTGCGGCCATCATGAAACCCGATGGTGGCGCTTTCACAGAGGTGGATCAGATCGCTCCCGTCAACAATTGGCTGCATTCTCTATTCACGCAGGTGGACGTGTTTTTAAACCAAAAACTAGTATCACCGCCCAGCAACACGTATGCCTATAGAGCGTACATTGAGACGCTGCTCAATTACAACAGCGAAGCCAAAAGAACGCATTTGACTTGCGGTCTGTGGTTCGCAGACACCCCCGGAACCTTTGAGGAGGCTAACGCCAACAACAAGGGATTTGAGGCCCGTCGCAGTCTCACCACAAAAAGTAAGACGGTGGATCTTTTGGGGTATCTACACGGCGACGTGTTTAACCAAGAGAAATACCTTTTGAACGGCGCCGAACTCCGAGTCCGGTTGGTCCGTTCCAGAGACGGGTTTAGTCTTATGGCGGTCCCTGAACTCCCTCACTTTAAGGTTCACATCGTTGAAGCCGGCCTTCTAGTGAGGCGTGTCAAAGTAGCACCTTCTATACTGTTGGCACACGCCAAAGCATTAAATGTCAGTCCCGCAAAGTATCCCATCACCCGTGTGGAAGTAAAAACACTCACTATTCCTACAGGCGTGCAAGGGAAATCGCTGGACAACGTATTCACCGGCCAGTTACCCAAACGGTGCATCGTGGGATTTGTGTCAAACGCAGCGTTCAACGGAGACGCCACCAAGAACCCGTTCAACTTTCAAACCTATGGCATGAACCATTTCTCGCTGTACGTGGACGGGGAACAAGTACCGTCGAAACCGTTACAGCCCGATTTTTCAAACGGACACTATGTCATGTCCTACCACACGCTGTTTTCTGGAACGGGTATCCATTTCATGAACGAGGGTAGCGACATCACACGAGAAGCCTTCCCCAAGGGATATCATCTCATGGCTTTCGATCTCACTCCTAATCTGTCCGCCCACATGACATCACATTGGAATTTGACGAGACACGGTTCTCTGAGCATCGAAGTGAGCTTCACCCGAGCTCTCACCGAAACCGTCAACTGTATCGTGTACGGGGAGTTTGCCAACATCATCACCATTGACAAGGACAGAAACGTTGTGACCGATTATGGAAGCTAATATAAACGGCTTCCCTCCCCTTACCCCCTTCATTTAAGCTATGGACGTCATTGTGGATTTCCAGAGCTTCATCGACGACAACAACGAGTTTATCGTCAAGGAACTGAGTGTTTTATCTGTATGCGGCACATTAATTCAACACTGGGTGTTAAAACCTCCATACGCTATCGAAGAACTTTCCACCGATGCCCGAAAGAAAGCCGACTATATAGTCAACAATCTGCACGGTATCACCTGGGATTACGGTGATGTGGATTACAGCCTGCTCGAATCCCTCATCTCCCGTGCCACAGCGCGTGCAGAAACCGTCTACGTCAAGGGTTCAGAAAAGAAAAAGTTTCTAGTCAAATACACGTCTACGCCATCGTAGATCTGTACGACAGAGGTTGTTCGTCACTGAAAACACTTAAATTGGGTCGCACCATGTGCATGGCACATAGTTCTGTATGGAATTTCTGCTCTGCCTCTATCGTCTGGGGACTTCGAGACTGGATGATTGAAGATGGACACGCACACCATAAGACGTGCGCTGAAAACAAGTCCGTGGTTCCGTTCTGTACGGTCGGGTGTTTTCCCTGCTGATCAACTACCCGCAAGAATAGCTCGACCTGCCGCTCTAGTCATCAACACCGATCCGCACACCAAACCTGGGACGCATTGGGTCGCCATCTTTATCGACAAGAACGGCGTGGGAGAATACTTTGACAGTTATGGTTTTCCACCGCGTATAAAGTCACATCTGGCATTTATACGCAAAAACACTTTTCGCACGTCCCATAGTAAGCTACAACTTCAAAGCATCGCATCAGACGTTTGCGGCCATTACTGTCTCATGTACCTTCTCTATCGCGCCCAGAACATTCCGCTGAAAACTTTCCAAAACCTATTCTCGCCCACCAATCATACAGCTAACGACGCTAAGGTGGTGAGATATTACAATAGATTTTTCAAGACTGTAGGGGCATGTCGCCCTTCAAGAGGCCGTGTCCAGACGGCGTGCGCCTATAAAAAGGGCGTCCCGGCGGTGTGCCGGCCATAACCACTGAGCATCATGGAAGGTCAAGACGTTTGCGGTAGCAAAGCAAAACCTGCGAAACCACTCGCCGTCACCAGTATTTTCAACACATTGTTCCCGCTGGATGGAGTCGACGCCAAGCGAGTCATCGTCGGCATGAGTGTCAAGAACAACTTTACGCCCTATGTCCAACTAGAAAAATGTGGAGGGAACTGCGCCGTGTTTAACCGTACAGAATGGCAAGAACTGAGCACCTACAAGTCGGTCATATCAAAGTTTTTCACCAACACTCAACCTCCTCAGAAGATTAGCCTGACTAATCACGAAATCTCTCTGAGACGTATGTGTGGTGACCGTATGGTCGTCATCAACGAGAAACAAGACGCCGGAATCAAACGGGTCGCCTATCTAGCACCTAGCTGGGCGCGTCTTTGTGAGGTGTGGGACCTCATCGACGTCGCCGTCGACCGACGGGACATGTGGTCGACACCCGTCGCGCGCTATTGCAACAATTTGATCGACACACTCGTCGTGGATGTATGCGACACGCTAACAGAATCGACGGATGTCATCGACCTAGAACAACCTACGGTGGAAACGCACATCAAAAACCTGGATCTTATCAGTGCTACTTACTATACACGTCAAGTAATCGGTTTGGACTATTACATGTTGGATTGTGAACTAAAAACAATTTTACTAACGCATCTAAGAGACACGGTAGAAAAACGTATGAACGAATATATGCGTCATTCCTGTAAAAATGTATAATTGTGATGTTTAATAAATAAATATATATTTGTAACATCTGTGTTTTATTTACGAGTCCCAACTTGTCTTGGCTGCCCGACAACCCGATGCCCCGGGTCAATATCTAATCTTGTCTCAACATGTCTTGTCTGCCCGCCAACCTGGCGCCAGGGAAAACCCACTGCCAGGGTCAATGACCTCAATATCTATTCTTGTCTCAACATGTCTTGTCTGCCCGCCAACCTGGCGCCAGGAAAAAACCCGCTGCCCGAGTCAATATCTATTCTTGTCCCAACTTGTCTTGTCTGCCCGCCAGCCCGGCGCCAGGGTTGCGACATAACACGCAATGATTACGTCATAGGGAAAAAAACCCAAGTTGTCCGGTGCGATAGCTGCGGTAGGAGGAACATTTCCATGCATTTCGACAGACGCTACCAAACAAACAATTTTAGTAGATTGTGACAGGGGTAGTGGCCCCTAACTGTGGATTCCGAGGCCCTGATTGTGCATAATTAGAGTACAGGTGTCTATTTTGAGAAACACAATGACTCCTCAAGGTGAATGGAGGTTATTGCTCGGTACGTCGCCCCCCAGAAGGTAATGACCGGGGAAGGGGGAAAACCAGGATGAACAACCCCCCGGCTCTGAGGGAGGGGTGGGGAGGGAAAAGTGAAAGGCTGATTGCCACTGTTGGAGAAGCTGGCGTCATTTGCTATCGGTCAGCCTGCGGAGAAAGACGTGGAGCGCGGGTGGCTCTATGCTTCAGCAAATAAACTACAGCGCCCTAATTGATGAATAAAAACACCTCTATCCTACCAATCGGAGGAGAAAGACGTGGAGCGCGAGTGGCTCTATGCTTCAGCAAATAAACTACAGCGCCCTAATTGATGAATAAAAAACACCTCTATCCTACCAATCGGAGGAGAAAGACGTGGAGCGCGAGTGGCTCTATGCTTCAGCAAATAAACTACAGCGCCCTAATTGATGAATAAAAAACACCTCTATCCTACCAATCGGAGGAGAAAGACGTGGAGCGCGAGCCCGGGTGGCTCTATGCTTCAGCAAATAAACTACAGCGCCCTAATTGATGAATAAAAAAACCTCTATCCTACCAATAATAACCCCAACGCCTCTATCCTACCAATTAATTAACAACCAACATGTCCAGCGTATGCCAGCAATAAAAAACTACAACACCTCTATCCTAACAATTAACAATCAGCAAGAACCAACATGTCCAGGGTTTGTTGGGGAGGGCAGGAGGAAAAGGGGCGGGAGGGGGCGGAATAACGGTAAAAAACACAGCTGTGACGTAGTGGGCTGGTTCACCGCACTAGACTGAAAAGGGGCGGGAGGGGGGCGGAATAACGGTAAAAAAAAACACAGCTGTGACGTAGTGGGCTGGTTCACCGCACTAGACTACTTATATTGCCTTTAAAAGACTTCCTTCCTCATCCCTGGCCCATTAGAATAATGATCATATATTGCGTATTACCTGATCAAGTAGTAAGAGGCGGTGATTAAAAAACGTGCTAAGGTACTAAAAAAAATATTTAGCTTATTAAGCATGAAAAATATTGGTTTCCAGATTATTTAAACCAAAGCCACAAGAAATTTAAATCAAGTTTGGCAATTATCCCAAAGGTGTACGTCATAGAATTTTAAAAAAAACTATTATAATTATTAAAGTTGTATGCTATGTGTAAAGGTTAGTCATACAAATTGGACAGAGAAAAAAATATATACTTGAGTATAGGCTATTTAAGTTTGTCTACTGATAAACAAGATAGGGATTTTAAATGGATAAATAAACATAATACCACATTACAAGATTTTCATTCCAAATGCAAATATATTATCAAGAATTAATTATTTAGTAATTTTTAAAGAAATTTTAATTTACTATATTCTTGGACACTGAATTGATTCCAAAGAAATTGTAGGGTTGGATAGTATAAATGTTGTCTCAAGTGGGTTGACTCTGGGCCATTAATAAACATTCCAGAATCTTTAATTTTATTTAAAACCTGTCTTGCATAATGCAGGTGTGATATTGAATAATATTAGTTAATTTTTGAGGTTTCTCAATCACAGGGTTGACAAGTAAAATAATCACACAGTCAAACTTTCCTAATTCTAGACTAGATCAGGGAAATAAAAGAATATATAATTAGAGAAAATTTAACTTGACAGTTAAACATAGGATATTTTGAAAATTAAGCATATTGTAACCAAAAGTTTAACAAAATGAAAATAAATAGTTTTCACGGTATTTATTTTAGCGCCACGTCTTAATAACCGTTCAGGTTATACGCTTATGTATTAATTACGCTAATGTTTTTAGGGATTAGGAAGGTTATATTTAAAGAAAGTGTACCCACATTTGCTTAGAGGGGTGGAGAGCCAATTTGGAAATCCCACCCTCAGAAGAGCCGACTGAGATTCGAACCTTGATCTCCCCGCCATCAGCAGTTTAATCTACTGCGAGGGTAGCACGTTAGACCATGCGGCCACAGAAGCGGTTTCACGGTAATTAATTTAACGACTGAAAGATAATTTCAACCTTCAATAGTTCCAGTTAGGTAACAATTTGGTATCCTCTAGTAGCAGATTAAATCGTTTACCTGTCAAAACGATTCAAAATTACATCGGAAAACAATCTACAAAATATTAACTCTATTTTTTTTTCATTTGTCAGTTTTACACTATTATTTTACCTTTCACGTTTCAATGTGTCTTCACAACTCCACTTCTTTCTTCTAAGTTGATTCTTCAAACATAGATCTGTGAATCTTTGAACTCTAAATCTGGCTGAAATACAGGTTCTCCGATTAGTTAGGCCTTATGGTATGGTAAAAGCTATACCTTTTTCGTGGCTAAAATAATCAATTAAATATAGGCCTATACTTAAATATGTGTTAAAATTATTTGAGCCTATTATATTAAGTTATCATTATGTTATGCTTTTGATATCAAGTTTTAGAAAGTGAAATTATTTATATGGTGGTAAAAGTAGTTTGAGTGCAAACTCCGGAACATCTCTAATCTTCATATTTTTATAATTCTTTTATCACTACGTTTTAATACCTGTTCAGGTTGTACGCATATATAATCATTATTCTTATGGGGTAGTGATGAGGAAGGAGGCATTTTAGAAGTAATTTATCCGCATTTGTGTAGAAGGAAAGTGTAAAAGATTTAGAAAAAAGCCGCCCTCAGTAGATCCAACCTAGATTCAAATCCCGATCTCTCTGTCATCGTCTGTCTAGTCTAACACGAGAGTGGTGCCTTAAACTATGCGGCCATCAAAGCAGGTTTTTTGTGTTAAAATGTAGGGTTTAAAGCTCTAGTAAGGTTACTATCCATCAGCGACACAAACTATCAAACTTCGGGAAACACTAAAAAGAGTAAGTTAATGTCTTTGATTTTTATTACTACGTTCAGGGAGATTGAATTGTAAGGGTGGCTTAGAAAAAATACACCCATTTTGTCTTGGGAAAGGAGTGGAAAAACCACTATGATAAATCAGATGTGAAAAACAACCCGCAGAGAATCAGCCGGTATTCAAACTTTGACATCCCATTAATCCACAATCCAGTTTATTACAATAGTGACACCTCACTCAGACTAGGGGACTGATCACCATTTATAGTCTGAGTCACATTGAATTAAGTCAGTTTAGTAAGATTAAATTCATTGAGGTTATGATCATTTGTTAGGTTCATATTAGCAAAGTTTATCCTAGTTGCATTATTTCGTAGCGTGGACTTTCTAAACCAACTGATTATATCAGCACACGACATATAAACTAACTTAAATCTAGAACCGACACAACATCCAACCCGCGGACGTTATTGCATCAGTGGGAAAGGGGAATCCCGCATTTCATCTATGATAAAATTTTCGACTATGCCAGGTGTCGAACTCGGGACACTAAGCTCACACAGACACACTACCGACTGAGAACTATGGTATCGGATTGCCTTTTAAATGCCAGACCAATGTATCATTATTATCATTGGTGGTTCTTAAAGGCTTGTCGAAAGAAATGTTATAAGAAGCTTCTCAGACTAATTATATATAACCAGTAATTGTAATTTATAAACGATAAATTTTACTAAATTAAGATCATAACAAATATTATAAAATCAATAATTTTCATTTTTTCTAACAATTTATTCAAACAGAAATGGAATCCGTAAAAGGTTCTAAAGATATTCAAAAGAATCATGTGGGAATTAAAACTTGGGAAAGCCGATTTCCGTCACGTCCATTTCGTCAGTACCATCAGCAATCATCCAGAATAGTTCAGTCATGGAAAATATTAGCTTATTTAAGTTGTTTAAATTATAGGAAATAAAATAACCCCTTACTTTTTACAATAATTACAATAAAATAATAAAACTACAGGGTTATATTAGGTAAAGTTAGGATGCAAACACAATACAACTCAAATTTAATTAAAGACGTGTCGTTCATGAAGGTGAACATGAAAACTTTCTTTAATTTGATACCTCATGGTGGAATTGATCCATGGCATAACAAACACGGTGAGAACTAGTCTATGCTCTCTGGAAAGTAATTAAAGGGCAAGCTCCTCGTGACGGAGCTCGCATACGCCCTTAAAATTCAACTAAGGTCGATAGATAAACAAGATATCCGATAAAACAGTCAATCCCGTGTAAACACCCGTATAAAAGCGAATCTGATAAAAGATTAAAGGGCATATTTAACGGAGCACTGAGAAGCTTTGCAGATGTTTAAAAATCATGAATTTTTTTATAGTTTAGTAGTATACTACTAGTAGACTGAGTTATAAAGCTAGAAAAGTATATCAGAATCCGGATAAGTGTTATTACCACTTCCTTCCGTGTCTTTAGGCACACTGAAAAGGAAGAGCTCTGATGACACGTAGTTTATTGGCGGATGTCAGTGAATGACACATCTTTGTAAATACTGTTTGACATATACCACTTATAAGTTGGAATGGCCAAGTCATAACAGCAAGGCCGACATATCCCGGAACCCAGCAGAAGACAATATGAGTGTACATCCTACGGATGTCTGATAACTGTTGTTGAATTGAATAAACAAGATTACATGGATATAAAAAGGAGATAAATTGTAAATGCACTCATGGATAAAAGCACTATCGTAAGTGATAAAAGCACAAGTATAACTGCTTGACGATAAAACGTAAGGCTTTTCAAACAGTAAAACGTTCGTAAGTAAAAACACCACACGCAGGGTGTATAGTGTAGAACAGGGGGTCGACAACTGGTAGTGTGGCAAATTTTTAACGTGTTCCATTAGGTTAGTATTTGTTATCCTATAGGGGTGTTCAAATGTCACTTTTTAAATACGAAGCAAGTCAAATATATGATATTTTTGTTGTCACATAACACTACCGTTAATTTTTGAGTTAAAAATTAAGAGTAGAGAGAGAAAACTGGGCACACTATTATTTGATTCTGAAATCTGAATGTATCTCTGCTTAAGTTATAGATGCCATTTAATCAAAAGTGTGTGTTAAAATAGTGATAAGAAGGTGTTCTAAAAATAATTATATGTTTAGATATGTCATATTTAGTGAGCTATCTCAACTTTGTTCGTAAGATATCAAAATATTCCTTTAACTTCAAAATTTTTTCGAGGATACGAAGGTTATTGTGAGTGTTAACCGGCCCCGTGGTATAGTGGTGAACGCACCAACTAAGGGGCCCTGGGTTTGATTCCCGGCTGGTGGCAGCATGGGATTTTTCCTGAAAGGGGAGTTATCTCAACGATTACCATGGTGTGGTTAGTTAGGCTTAGGTTAGGTTAAGAGATTCTACTGATTCCACGCCCTCATATTCACTATCACCATCACCTCGTCTCATCGGGACATGGAAAGAGCCTCCACGAAAAGGATGTGCTATTGGTAATTTCGGCCGTCCCCTGGACAACGATACATAAGTACTGGCTAATCTTCCACCACTGGGCTAAGAGTGATGTAGCCAAGACACGCATACATAAAATAAATTGTGAATGTCGATGTCCAAGCGAAGGAGATGCTCCCTTTTACTTAAACATTTCGAAGCTTCACGTACCCTGAAATACTCCTTATAATGAGGCCCAGAAAGGTAATTAATAAATAGGTTTTGCGTTTTTAAACAGTGTAAATATGTCAGAATATCTTAGGTTCATTCAACCAAACTTGCCAATATATTAGGAATAAATTTAACATGGAATAAACCATTCCCCCCCCATCCCAAAAAAAAACACGTTCGACATGAATGTATAGCCTAAGGCCAGGAGAGACACGCTGGGGGTTGGTTAAAAGCTTGAAAGTTGGGAATTTTGTGAGATTTGAGCTCTGGAGTTGCGAAATTCTAGGCTTATTCTGTATTCCAATACTTTCTATTATGAAAGTCCTTAACCACAGACTTGTACAGAAAAATTTAAAATTTCCCAACTGTTGATCCCTATTCTACAAAAAATCCCAACTTCAAAAATCATCAAACATTGAAAGGAGATTCCTTCTGTGGTAAATAATAATTGTAGAGATCTTAGTTAATCAAGTAGTCTAGTAGCGCCGTTATCAGTAGACAGACAACGGCCCAACGGCCAGTGAGTGTTTGCTGAATGGGGTACGGAAACGAATCGTAAGGGAACATGAGCTGCCCAGTAGCAAAATTTCACTTAGCCAGCAATTCTTGAAGTGACAGCATTGTCAGCCAATGTTTTATTTATGGTTTAGTGTTTTTAGTTGTGACTTTCGTGGTTGCTAGACTGTCACAGTTTTATAATTCAAATTATCATGTTGTTCAGCCAATGCCTTAATTAGGGCTTTATTAAATTTTGAAGGAATAAATGCAGTGAATGTTACGCAACATTTTATTGTTTTCTTATCGAAAGCTCTGACTGATGAAATGAGGACATTGATATTAGTGTTAGTGTTTGACTTCTGAAATACACACTAATTTTTCTAGCGAGTTTCCATACTAGTTTGAATTGAACTGATGTTTCTTATTTCAATGTTTATTAAAATAAGCTTTCATGAAAGCAATTTAAATAGGCTCAAAGCAATAATGAAGGAAGAGGAGTAATAGGGCTGTGTTACATTGTTACAACTCTTGTAATTTTTTACTTGATTAAGTAGACTAAATTAAACAAAAAATAAGTTTTTTTTCACCCTTTAACATTTTTAAATTGGGGAAATATTTTTACATTCGTTATTTAGTGTTCGATTTGTATGAAATTTCGTATAACCATGTTGTTTAGAGTGCCGATTTCGAATTTGCCATTGGTCCCTAAGTTATTTAATAAAATATCAGGGAAAGCCCCTTCACCCTCATGCGCTAAATTACAATATGTTTTGAATAGTTTATTGACGTACCAGTATTAACATTTTAGGGCGACTTTCATGAGGTTATGAAGCAGTACATTGGTATACATGTATCAAAATACTGTAGAAATATCGATAAATTCCGTTTTTTATTGCTTTATTTTACACTTTAAAATTTTTTTTTAATCAATATGGCCAAATTGCTAATTTGTTGATAAAGTGACGAGCGATTCCTACATCTCCGGGAGCTTACTAGTTAAATATTGCTTCCAAGTGTGTTATAATAAAGCAGCGGTTTCTAACCTGGGGATCGTGGCGTATTTTGGGTGGGGTCACAAAATACAGGTTGTAGCTTTATATTTACTTTTTCAAGGATTTTAATGTCTATAAGATGGGAAATTCCAATAGAAATGTAAGTTATTAAAGTGCTAAAAACGAGCTAGTTACTGCTTAGGTTCCTTTTAGCTATTCCATTCTGATAGCTTCTTGCTGACTTGTTTAACGTGGCAGCCTTGTTTTTAGCATAATATAAAATCATCCCCCAACCCCGGGCTTGTTGATTCTATTTTACTACATATTAGTTGTATATAATCATTATTATAAACAATTATAATAATTAAAACAAGGATTAGTGGAAATGCGGGTTTAATATCACGCTCTTTTGGTTTGGTTTGTTGGTGAAGGTGAACTAAATATTTTAATTCTGGCCAAGGGTAGTCTATCCTAATATCCCTCCAAGCAAATAAGGATACATTTCCTCTAAATTTTACCTATCCCACTGGTGTAGTTAACTGTAGATAGTCCAGGCTGGTAGTAATACAGTGAAATAACTTAAAAACTAGGATTTTAACGCTTTTAAGTTATCAAAGGGTCTGATGGCCGCAGAGAGAAAAGTTGTGGTCACACACTACAAAATGCTGGAAACCACTGTAATAAAGTCGGTTAAATTTATTAATATAAAATACACGATTTGAACAATATTTGTAAAAAAAACTGAAATAAATAATAATTCAAGTTCTTTCCTTATGCGGTAAAAAAGCCTTGTAGATTTAAAAATCCAGTTATGAACAAATAGATTAAAAAATACTGTTGTCTAAAAGCTCGGTTCAACGATTGATTATCAACCCAAATTTAAAACAAATTCTGTGAGCCTCCTACTCCCCCTCCCCCCGACCCCACCCCGTACTCAACATTGCCCTTCTTGTACTCTCCTTTGCCAATTGGGAATTTTTCTAATTTCGCAATGCTTAGAGTTGGGAAAAACAATGGTCTTCACCCCCTCTCCTCCCCAAAACATATTTTGTACAACGCCCCTGCCAAAGGCATCTGTTTGTTCTTTAATAAGAACCCCTCAGTAAATCTATGTATTTAGAAGTGAAAGCATATTAAAAATAAAAGGTATACCCGTATGTTTTCATATTTGTGAATAGCTCTTTGTTTTCAAGATATTGGCGTCAAAAAAGTTGAACTCGCGCATGAGCAGCTCACGTAATCGAAACTGTCCTTTGACAATAGGCGAAAGCAGAAGAAAGGAATAGGATAAGAAACTAGAGAGAAGGGCTACGGGTTCATGTATTTGTACACTCCGTTTACCCTGAAAGGTAACAAAACTTATTTTGACAGCGTATATTTTGATGCAGCTTATACGATAGGAACATAGTGTAGTTCGCCAAGGTAGGATTGCTACCTTTCAAGGTAAACGGAGTGTACCCTTGAGCTTAATCTGTTAGGAAGCAAATCTACCTTGCGTTTTTCCATTATGGTGTAGCTTAAAACTTAAGATAATGTCCTAGTGCATGCGTCAATTTTAGACTGCTACTTACAGGATAAAAGGAATGTATGTATGTATGTATGTATGTATGTATGTTTAGAAGATTAATTTATTATATAAACCGATAAGAGTAATTTAAATAATTCGTTATTTCCATGCAATATATAAATAAATATTTCAGAATGATTTAGTCCAAACGAGACTAAAGCTATCCCAACTCCTCCATTGAATATATAATTTATTTCAAAGAAACTCGTTTGACCATTTCATTAAACTGAAAATTGCTAGCAATTGGTCGTTTTAAGTTTCTCTTTAGCTCATACATAAAATAAATGTATACATACTATAACATACTAAACACTACCCTAGAAACAAATATATAGAAATAAATTATCCATACAAAAAATATATATATTATCACCGCGTCTTACTACCAGTTCGGATTGTACGCATTAATAAATTAATTTGCATTTATTTTTATATCTTAAGAACGCAAAACATAAATTCAAAGAGATTTTAAAATATTGAGCGAGTAGAGACTAAAACTGAATGTATTCATACCGATTAGAACAAAGACCGAATGACAAATACGGAAGTATACGTGTTCATTAATTGTTCATTTACTTTCACCCCAAAGAAATATTTAGTTCAAATTCACGCACAGAGATTTTCGATATCTTTTTATATTACCTCTGTTTCCAAAACACACACAGTGAATCAAAAAAATCTACAAAAATTGAACATAAATAGTTTTACTGGAATAATAAAGATAATACACTATGTATAATAAACGTTTATTGCCCATAAACAATATATAAAAGAGCTTCAACATTTTTTAGACCAAAGAACCAAATTAGATAGTGAAGGTTTAAGAAACAAGTATTCTTAAAAAAAACTTAAGGACGCTGTCTACCTGTGACGTCACGGCAAGTCGATAGGATTTCCAGTTTTAATATATGTTCTTTTATTCGGTGAATTTTAAGAATATAACTATGAAACAAAAATAATGTATTGTTGAATCGTTCTAAACAAAAGTCTTACATTGTGATTGAAAGATAAGTCTTACCTCGATGGATTACACTATGACTATCTTATGGGTTAAAGCAGAGTGGAATAATACAAGGTACGCATGCTACCATAGAGGGCAAACGAAGGGTACACATAATTCAAATTTGAGATTGGTGATAGATGAGTATAAAATTATGTATTTTATCTAATCGTATTCTAATGAAAGTAAACAAATAATCAGGTTTGCATATATTTTAATACTACTGAATTCCCTGTTTTCCAGAAGGAATTACCCTTTTTACAGGCAGTTTATATTGAAGAAAAGTTTAAAGAAATTTCATTTTTCATCAACATGACTAGTGAGCCATGTGACATGTTTAAAACAGGATGATTTAATTAAAAGATTGATGGGTAAATATATCTTCTATCACTTCACAACCCTTGTTTAATGGGTTAATTCTTCGGTTCACTTTTTAATCTCTACAAAGAATATTTTAATATTTCAGTTAAATGACCCAAATTAACAAATATGTCGGTATTTTTATTAGATTTTTCAAAAATCCCTGTATTTTCCTGGTCTTGTAAGTGCGTGGCAACCATGATAATGTACAAAATGGTTACATAATATCAAGTCCTCTCATCTGAATTTTTTTTTTGTACGCCACGTTAAACTGCCAGCCATGCTTCGCGTACAGGGAACGGAGGAGGGTGATCGGATTTAGAGGAAACCATGTACCCACATTTAGGTGCAAGGATAGGGAAGAAACTATTTAGGAAAATAAAGCCCTGACCAGGATTCAAAACTCAACCTTCGCGCCAGCGGCAAACCAAACCAGACGAGATTGTCGCCTTTGTCAGTGTCACCGGTGCGAGTAGATTTAATCAATCCTTTTCCATTCAAATGAAAGGTAGGTCAGCCTACTAAAGTTGGCTGATATTCAATCAATCTACGTGCACGCGCGTGTGTGTGTGTTTGTGTGTGTGTACGCGCGCACGCATGCATGTACGAAATGAATATTTTAAATCAGAAAAATAATTTTCAATATATTTACTTTTTATTAAAGTTTATTTTAACATGAACATTTTGTTCTTGCCTTATCAAGAGTTATATGTATATACATTTATTTTAAATCACAGCGATATTCTCAATTATATTTACATTTTATTAGAATATAATAGTAGTATGAAATACTAATTCAGACAGGGACCAACATGTTCATCGAAAGTACATTTTGATAAGTATATATATATATACTATATCTACACATAAAACGAACAGTTTGTCCCTGCCTGAGCGGGAGTGCTTTATAAAAAGATATTAAGGCCAGGCAGGACCAAATTGTCCATTTGAAACTATATTTTAATAAAAAAGTAAATATATTGGAGAATAGGATTGAGATTTAAACGATTTATTTTGTACACAACAGTATTATCGAAAATAAACATCCAATGGACCCAATTATGATTCCATGTACGTACATGTAATAAAGAGTTTAATGGCACAGCAGTTAAAACACTTGGGTTAGTGACTACAATTAAAGAGGTTTACTCTACCAGAGTTAAAGTGATTTTAGGCACAATATTATGATGCAACTTGAGATTAATGTTGGTTTAATAAGGCCTACAACTAATGAGAAAATAATCGTTCTATGTTACTTCAATAAAGATCTGAGACCTAATATCAGCACATTTATTATAAATTAACCTTATAGAAAAAACAACACCCAGTCCCTGATCATTAATTCATCAATGTAAAAGGGGAACTCCCAAATTCAGAAATGATAAAGCTTACGAAATGTCAGGAAATGAATCTGGGGCTCTTAGCTCAAGAGATAGACGCAATACCAGCAAAAAAAAAAAAAAAACGCGGCGGGACTAGTATAAATGTAAATATAGCTATAAGCGAGCTTTTGGGGAGAAAAAAAAGTTAGTAAAAATACAGTTCTGCGAAAAAGAAAAGTAAACATTCTCGAACAGCTATAAATCCACTATAAATAACTGAAGAAATGTTCTAAATAGAATATAAGCCAATTCCACGGTGACCATTTCCAATTTAGTCTAATCCAAAGGCGTATAAATATTGTCCTAGTTTCACTATGGGAAGCGAAAAAAAGTTATACTACATCCCTAAGTGTATAAAACAGACCACCTACCAGTATGTATTTGATATTAACAACAGTTAACATGCAACTGTTTGGTTCAACAACATTTCCAGTCTCACAACCGACCACCGCAATGATGTTTTGCAAAAAAAAAAAAAAAAACTAATCTCCCTATTTATTTCTATCTCTCCCCCTGGATGAAACTACACCGTGACGTCATGTGCGGTGAAAGAGCTCTATATAAATAGAAATGTCTAAATACGTCAAGCGCCAGGCTTGCTTACCCTACCACTTACCGACTCAAAATGGCCCAAATTATATATCTACTAGAGATATTAGGCGAGTCTCAGACAGGTGCAGTTTTGGATTTTGAATGAAGTCTGTTCCCTGTTGTTTCTATATAGTTTTACATTTTTCAGAAACAGGAGCGTGATTTGTGTCTATGGATCTAACGGTTACAGAGATTTTATTTTTTTCAAATTTCTGATTTTTCTCGTAAAGCTGGCATGTTCTATAGTCCAAAATTATATATAGAATAGAGCCACGTGATCGCGATGTGCTGAATCCCTCAAGGGGCCATTCCCTAACAAAATTTTCCATTTTAAGAATTTTGGCGATAGCTACCACACTGAAATTATCAGTGTGCAAAGTTTCAGTTTTATACCTTATCGAGAAGTATGATAAAAAAAACTGTGGACAGAAAAACAAACTCCCAAGTGGATTTTATTATATGGATACTCTTCTTGACGATGGACCGTTGAATAAGATTTTATCAAGGTTGAAAGGACAAGAAAATCTAGCTTTACAGAAGTGATTGCCCGTATCTATTTGATTTAATTGACCGGGCGAAGCGAAGTTCTATTTTAGCTTTACTATTTGGCATTTCGTCCGTTGTTTGTCAGGATCTTTGTCACGCTATTACTGTAAAATGCGAAGACCAATTTTAGCAAAACTTGGCAGGAACATTCATTAAACTTTGGCCGAACAACGCTTTACACATGGTTTTCGATCTCCTTTAACGGTTTTAATATGGTGGTCGCTCAAAAATAATTTAATTTAAAAGCTCATCTCAAATATTTGAATTTATAATACTATGCAAATGATCGAGTCCCTATGGCATGTTTTTAATGTTGACATATAATGTGAGACTAACGTCTTAAGCCACGAGCTCAACGGTTATATTTTATGAATGAAATGTGATGTTGAATATATTATTAATTGGTTTTCTGTGTAACTTGATCGCTAAGGGAAAATATAAACTTCAAATCCAAAGGGGAATCTTAAGACTAATGAAGATAATAACATTACATACGTCTTAATATGAAGTAGGCCTACTTGGCATTTTTTGAATGGGGCAGCGAGGTCTGCTGTCCACAGAACTAGTTAAAAAAATAGCTAGAGGAAGTAATTTTATAGTAGGCCAATATTGGTAGTGCAAAAATAAGTATAAGCTGTACAATTTTAATAACAAAATAATTAAATAATGTGTGTAATTTATATTTTAGTTTTACACATTAATGTGGCTATAAGTCCAGATACAAATGTATCTTATTTTGTAATTTAAAAAAAGTAGGACTGTATGCCCTTCTTTTTCCTTCGTGTTGTCTGTATGGGTTAGGTTGGTAGGGGGTAGGAGTGATGGGGAGGGGCATATACTTGCAATCTTAGGCTCTCGCCCGAAGTGAAGGGTGGTTTCGTTGACGTTTGTCAAGTTTCCTCAAGGGCCGAAGCTACAGGTTTCATAAACCTCTCGGCTTCTAGGCTACATCTTTTAATCAGTCTTCATACCTTTGCGTTCACATTTAAAATAAGTCCATCATTTTTCACAAACAAATAGAGCTTAGCCTTTCCCTCGTTTTCGTGTGGTCAATCTTGCCTCAAATGTAAGACAAATTTTGCAACGCTGGTTCGTCGATGCTGCCAGTAGGCCCTTCTTATCCCCCACATCACATTCCGAAATAACTGAAATCGAGGAGATTTTGCAACAGTTAACCGAGAGAGATAAAATGATGCTTTTCGCCAAAAGACCTGTGTTTCCATCAGAGGTGATCAGTGATATAAAGTACAATGAGAGGCATATGGTAGGGGAGAGGAATGGTGAGTCAAAATAAGGGGTTACAATAAGTCCGGGAATTCTCACAATTTTAGTAACTTGGAGTGACTTAATCCTCTGTTGTCGTTCAAACTATGATCTTCACACGTTACTTAAGTGTGTTCATTCTGGTTAGTGTCCGAAACACCTCTGTTAGGGTAAGGCCAGACTGAGCGAGCGAGCGCGCGAGTGACTAAAATATAAAATAGAACACATTGGTTGTAATGGGAGGTGGCCACACTGGAGCGAGCGAGCGACTGAGCGCGCGCGCTTGAAAGATAGAACTGGTTCCATTTTTCAAGCGCGCTTGCTCTACCCGATACAGTCTAGTTTACAGGCGCTATGCAATATTATTGTAAGTTGGTTCATTGAGTGCTAGGGAAACTTCTCATTTTGACATGATATTTGACTTTTTTCTATCAGTGATAGGTTTAACAAACACACTTGTTATTAATGGCCTAATTTAATTGGTAAGACCATAAATAATATAATGTATATATGTAAACCCGATATGTTAAAATACTTCAATATTATAATCAAAGTAGGTCTTTACAAATAAGAATCACCATTAGTTTGGAGAGAGTATGAAAAAACCACAACAATAAATAAGTTTTAAAAATCACCTTCAGTTCACTGAGCCAAGATTCGAACAATTGCCTCCCAATCAACAGCAAAGCACCATTCCACCATTGGTGCGGCTAATCTGATTTTAAAACACTTCAATACACGAAAAATATTTGCAATGTTACCGAATCAAACGTTTGCACTGACATCCGCGTGTACTCAAAAACCTATCAGGGTAACTTCTCAGTTGTCTCTATAGATGGTGGAACTCCCACACACATTTCTCAATTTATTAATTGGTAATATGCACTCCTACTTTTTTATTTTTTATAAATACACAATATTTGTTGTAAGAAATTTCGAGAAGCAGAGATGTACCAAGTGTCTTTGACAGAGACATCTTCTCTAATGAACTAGGGTCTGCTAACATGGTGTCTACTAAACTTGACCAATGAAATCCCGACCTTTTCCCTGATCATTTCTTATAATTCCCGACTAAAAATTATTTCACATCTTTGCCCCACCCCCCGGCTCCCCTTCTACCCTCGTTTTTCTATTAATCTTCTTTTTTTAATAATAATAAGTTTTAAAATTTAAATTAAAATTGTTTACTAGGAATTAAAAATATATTACACAGCTACAAACAAACAAAATTACATTATAGTTTACTGATTATTGTATTTCATATTTTGAGTAAAATATCATTTTCCCGTATTTTTATTGTAAGTTACCAAATTCCCGACTTATTCCCGTTTTTTCCCGATCACTTCAAATTCCCGGCTAATTCCCGTTTTCCCTGATTTTCCCGGATGGTAGACACCCTGGCTAATTACGCGCTCGCCAGTTTGGCCACCCAGTCGCTTGCGCGCTCGCTCGCACGCTTGTCAGTCTGGCCGAACCCTTACACTTCACACTACATAGAATGTAAAAGTAGACAAGATTTTCAAGCTTTTATTTGCAGAGTTTGTTGCAAATGTGAGTTAGCACTGTGATCGCTGTTTATCATTGTTATGAATATGTGAAGTGTAAATTTAAACAGCCGATTGTTGTTTTAGACAAATAACCTATTAGAAAACCTTAGCGCAGCAGGGATAGAGAAAGTTTTTTTCATTATTATAATGTAAATCTAGTGATATATCATATTGATCTATACTAATATTATAAAGAGGAAATATTTGATTTTGTTTTTTGTTTGTAATTGATAAACACAAACACTACTGGACCTATTTTAAAAATTCTTTCACCAATATAAAGCTACATTATCAGCGAGTAACATTTTAATTTATTCCTCATGAAAATGTCGATAGTATATTATATAGTCGTTGGGGGAAAAAAGTTGTTAAAGGGAAAGTGGGGTTGGTGAAGGGGGTGGGGGGGTAGTGGTGAGGAAAGAGGAATGAGATGAAAATAGGAGGGAGGATAAAAAGAGGGAGGGGGCTATACAGTGATGGTAGGACTGTATTTTTTTAAGTAAAAAAGTTTTGTTTTTATACTGACATGATGGATGATTTGAAGCTTTGTTTTACAGGATTCTTTATAATATTTTTTACGGGAAAGGGGGCTAGTCATTTATATAAATGACATATATAGAATGAGCGTGAATTTGATTTAAAACATTTGTGATTGGATTGAGCATTTCTTTTCCTTCTTGGGTTATAGGCCTGAGAGAGTTCTAAAAAGTTTACTCAATCACTTAGGTGGTTTATAATAATGCCAATATTATGTCTCTAATTTCAGTTGTATGCATGGTTACAAAAAATTTAATTTCCTCTTCGCTTTTAAATGCCATTATATTTTTTACTGGTCTTAATATTCAGACAAACTACCCAAAATGTCACTCGATAGGATTCCAACACGAATTCTCACAGATGTCGTAAGCTGTCCTCAGCCTTTAATATATTTGATTTATAATAATATTTTTACAATTTAAATGCTAAACAATATGTATAAAGTCAACTCCCAGTGTACCGATCTTGTCTTGATTAAATAATATCTTTATAAGATTACCAAGGAAATTTAAATGCTTTCACAATCATGAAAAAGCAATTATTATATAGATATGTAGTTTACTAATAGAGTCCTTTTTATGTGATATTTATTTTTTAGGGTCAACATTTGTCCTAAAACCATAAAATGTAAAATTAGTGCTCCAAACTAATATCTACAATATTTGAATTGCGCGTGTACTAATATGCAGCGATACTAGCACTTTCTAGCTTCAATGTCCGATCACTAGAACTAAAGAGTAGCCAGACCCATTTATCCTTGGTTTAAACATAATGTTAGGCTGGTAGCCATAAGACATATTGGACAAAAATGGTTGTCACCACCTAAAATCTTACGCCTTGTGCAAATAAATACACGTGTTGAACCGGAGAGTTTATAATTTTAATCATTTGTTCTACAATTTCACTATATCCTTAACCCCCACCAACCCACTATACTTTTAAACAATCAAATGTTTATGGTTTGAATCGCTCGTTCCGCATTTTTTCTAGCCAAAACACCTAAGTGAAACTAAGCCAATTAGCTTCACAATTTCCTTCCTCCCCCTCCACATTTCTCGCTACACAAACACTGTAAAAATACTTTTTATTATTTAAATAATTTGAAAGATATAGGAGAAAAGTGGGGAAAAGTCAATTTTATAAGTGAAATGGCGTTAGTGCTTCCATCTGTTAGACAATCATGAGACCGTTCTACTGCATTTTATACTCTGTATAAGGCCATTGAACCATCAAAATGTTAATGGACAATTTCAACAAGTGTATAATTATAAGATATTAATACTGATTCAATGATTTTAAATCATTATAATTCACGAGCTACAAGGCATTAAACTTGCTATTTTATGTTTTTTGCAGACCATTGTTAAGGTAGAGTAATTAATGTAGGGGGCTGAAATTTAGTAAACTAGACATGTATAATGAGGTGTACACAATTAAATATTTATAGTAATTTTAAAGACAAACATTTATAATGTACAAGCATTTTAAAAGTGGTAAAATTACTATAAATAAAGATAGTTTTTTACCTCGATGATTTGTTTTTATCTCATTTGTAGTACACTATGTCTTTATTATAAATTAATTTGGTTATGCAAATATAAAAGAAACCCCGACTCTACATGTGTAATAGTTCCATATTATCATTAATGAGAAGGTTTTTTTAAGGAATGTTTGTAAAAATAAGTAAAACTTTTGCACTATTATAGCTATTTCCCTATTTATTTAACGACTTAAATATTATAATGATTTAACCACAAAATTGTAAACCATCGTTTATTTCGATACCGATCTGAAACCATGGTGTAAGTACTATTAAGAGTTAATATATTGAAAAATAGATAAGAGTAAGAGGTTGGGAAAAAATGTGTGGTTTGACTAGAGGTTTAATCAACAATCATAATCTAATTATTGTTAATAGTGCAACTGAATTTGAAGTTAAAAATAATGATTGGCTATCAACTTACTTCTGATTATAGTTTGTGCAACTGGACCTAAGTGGTGTTATGTTTATAACAGTAATTTGAAAGCATTTTGTTTAGTACCTACGCTAAAAAAAAAGGGTATAAAAACTTGTCTTCAGGTTCCACTTGTATTATAGTTATTAAGGCGGCCGCCTCAGGCCACACGGCTTAAAATACAATGGTCGTTATCTAGAACTACTACTCTATTGGGTATAAGCTTATAATACCCTTTCAAGTTTCACCTGCAACCACCCTTTGTCATCAATAATAGGGGAAAGAAAACGGCGAAACTTCTTATCTCTATGTAAATTAAAGCTCGCTGCTAGTTCTCAAATAACTTATTTTCTGCTGTGCGCCTGTCAAAAAATGACTGTTTGTTAGAAGAAGGCTAAGTCTAGAGTTCTTTTTTTTATCAAGTCTAGTCTCATAGCTCCGCAAATATGATTAAAAAGTCGTCGAAAATAAGCTGGTCACACTTTCACATATTTTTTCTATGAATAAAACTAAAACTACAAAGTCGTTAACGAAAAAGAACCCTGTTGGAATCTTTCGATTTTATTTTGAAATAATGCATCTTAACCGAATTTGATCTAAAGAAAGTGATACTGAATATCCCACCCAAATCACAGAAAAAAACTTTAGTTTCCTTAAAATTTATAGTTTTTTTTACACTAGGGATGAGGCCTTTGAATCCTCGAACCCGTGAATACTTAGTGATATATGAGATTCGAGGATTCGAGAAAATATCAGAGTTCATGATCCGAAAAATATATAAATGTGTTTATTTTATTTGAATTGGATTTTTTTTTTTCTTATTGGTGGATCAGTCCCTACATAGGGTCAAGAAAAACTTACCAAACAGATACCAGGAGATTAATTTAACATTTGATTGAATGTATGGTTTTTTTTTTTTATGTAACAGGACTATATCCTTCGTTAATCAGTTTGTGGCAAGATTAGCCTCTATTAATGTATCGTTGCCCAGGAGACGCCCGAATGTACCAATCATACCTACATCCTGGTGACCTTTTGGATAACTCCCTGGCTTAAAAATGCCAAAGGTGCCATCCGGCAAACGAACCCGGGACCCCTAGGTTGGTAGCCGGGTGCGATGACCACTATACCATGGGGCCGGCTAATGTATGAATGATATAATGAATGCATTTTAACAACAACAAAAATTTAGTTACTATTTCTATATCCTGGTATTCAGTTATGTTCATATTTTTTTACAAGATTCGAATTCGAAGGTACATAAAAATGAAAATTCGGATTTGTAAGATATTAGATTCGACATATTTCTAGTTTTAACACTTCTCATTAGTGAGGTTTAGTGTTTGTAATCCAATATATACATTTTTCATAAACTAAAATAAAATACCAAATTATGTGTCCCGCGTGTAGCATCTAATATACAATAGGTGTGACAGTTTACTTGTAACGGTTGTGACAATAGAGACAGCTAAACTGTCATTTTATAGATGTTGGCCTACTGAACAAACACCAAGCTAACAAGTTAGGTATAGTAGAACATGGTAGGAAGTAGATAGTGGAAAATACAAAGTTGTTTTTTTTTTGCTGTTAACATTGATATCTTTTTATTATATTACTAGTTGGTGTGCCCGTTCTTCGCACGGAGAATCTAAGTGCTTTGTTCTTTATTTTTTTAGAATATATTATCATTATTACCGCATCTTACTACCCGCCCGGGCTATACGCACTTACGCTAATGTGTAATGGTAGTATGATTGTGAGATAAAATGGAGGACCTACAGTTTAACGTGGGATCCGAACCACGGTGGAGGCCTGGCATTCCACACATTCACAAGTGATTAATACACGTCTTGTCAGAGGTGAAGGGTTTGGTAATCAGGTAAATCTGTGCCGGGACCGAGGATTGAACCCCAGCAGCCAGCACAGAAGTCAGACACCTTACGCCTAGACCACCAGGTCACCTTTATAGAATATAAAATTAACCAAACGGAGAGCTAGCCAAATTTAAAATATTATCCCTTTAATCATTTGAATTATGTGACTAGACGTGAAAAAATGGGCTGGATGATTAAAACATAATGCCAAAATAGATATATAATCTAAAAATGTAGTTATCTATGCCTTAAGGATATCAAGAGAGAAGTAAAAGGAGGGAATATACATTGTCATTAAAAATAGTCGAAAAACGAGCATCACAGCTTAAACAGAATAAATGAAATGAAGTGTTATAGATACAGAGTGGTCCCTGCAATTAACTACCATATCTAAATTTTCTACCATACCAAGCTGGTTTTGTACTATTAGTGTGAAATTTTAAGCCCCTCACTTTTTGGAACCAATTTTCAGTAGGCCTATTTACATTACCTGGGGTGATCTTCACAGATACTTGCAAATATATAAATTATAGGCCTACCACACCAAAAAGTGCTTTTCTTTCTATACACTTTGAAATTTTACATCTAACCTCCCCGCCCCCCCAATTCACTGAACCTTCTTTAAAAATAAAGCAATTTAAGGCTTTTATGGATATTTGGGATTGTCCCTCTAGAATTAGGTAAATATTTCGATTTTCTACCATACAGGAAGTGTTATATTATATTAGCTTTGGAAATATTTTAGGAAGACCTCCCCCCCCCCCCTTTCCTAATTTTCTGTTCTCCGTTTTGAAGTTTAATTTGTTTTCTGAATGTTTGAGGTGGGTGGCTCTTATACCTGCCTGACAAATAGCAATCCTCCACCACAGAGAGAAGTAGCTATTTATATAAGTTTTGGAAATTTCAAGCGCCTTGTACCCTATATTTCGAAAAGATTTATTTATAAAATGTATATACCTAGTTGCTTATATAAATTTTGGAAATTTCGAAACCCTCCCTCTGTTTCACTAGCTTTCAATTAAAGTTTACAATGATTAAAGAGCATTAGAATCAGTCATTTTCAAAGACCTGAATTAAAAAGTACATATATTTGATTATAGCTCAGAAACTATTAATTTTATAAAAATATATTTCAAATAAAAGATTTTTATCTTTAATAGTACTACAACTTTACTTTCGTATCTCAAATAGTTGCGGAGAATTTATTAGAATGCGAAAATTGCCCTTAAAGTATTTTTCATAAGAAAATTAGAATTGCCATCTTGCTTATAATAATAAAAAAAATAGTGTCTAGAATTCAGATATAGCATTTAATCAAAATCGCTTGAACGAATTTCGAATTTTTTTTCTTCTTTTTGCCCTTCAGTAACCTACCCTTAAATTTAGGGTTGGATATATAATTCCAAAAATCCCTCCGAGGGGTCCTATGAACATCCTAGATACCAGTTATAGCCCAATCTGTAAAATATTTTAGGCTCTAGACAGACAGATGGCATCGCGAAAACAACTTTTTTGGTTTCGGGGGGGTCATGAAACGTCAACGTTTATCAAAATCTCAAGTTTGAATTTTTTAACGATCACAATACTTTCTCTCCGAGGTGTCGAGAGAAAGTAAAGAGTATTGGCTATTAAAGATTTAGTAAAATTTCCTAGCGGACCCGGCTCCTCCCTTTAAAAATTAGTTTTCAACAACCTTGTATGCTGCCCGTTCAGGATATCTGTTACCAACGCTAATCTAAACACTGGTTTAGGAAGGTGGGTTTATGGGAAAATAGATCTCATTCTTCTCAGGAAGGGGGAAGAAAGAGTAACTCAGTGCGCTCGGAAAGTTTCATAGATTGAGGGCTGCAGGTGAGTTGCGGCCGCAGGAGTTGTTTACCTATAAAGATACAGTTGAATTGCGACCCGGGCTGTTGTCCTAACATAACATAACCTAACAAACCTTCAGATTTTTGCCAAAACCATTGAACGGCAAGAACTGAGGAAGTTTGTATATTACAAGGGATGTCTACATGAGACAATGATCGTTTCTATCTGAAATTTAATAAAGCATGATAGAAAGCATGCTGTTAATTAGGTGGACGCAACTCATACCTCTCTATCGAGTGAGTGGGCTGCAATTCATACGTCTCTCTCAAAAAGACAGGCTGCAACTCTTACACTATTTCAAGATCAGGCCGCAACTAACCTACATAGAGATTGATTACGCCTCAAGTGTGGCACCAAAGGCCGATACACACAGTGCTAAGCCTTTGTCAGTTTGGTTTCACGCTCATTGCTAATCTAAGCTAAGCAATGGTCCCTCTTTTCACCCCTGAATTCAGTGTTGTTTCTTTCTGGTCCGCTCCAGCGAAGTTTAATTATGATGGCATTCTCCATAATATCGTGTTTGAGTTCAGGTGATAGTACTGAGGAAGAAAAGATGCTGCTGTTAGCAGCTGTTTTGGAAGATGAAGAAAATTCAGGAGTTGGAAGTTTACTTGTTCAATTAACGCTTCCATTTTAATATAAAAACATTTATTAAATATAAAACCTAAATAGAATATTACTTAAATACACGTGAAACAAACTAAAAACAAAATTTAAACACTACTTTAGTTATTTTCACAAAACCAGCACTGCGTCTGTTCAACACGGACCCAAGTTGCGTTATGCGCATGCGCAACGTAAGATGGCTCAAGATGGGATGGAAAAATTGCCCGGCCAGCAATCGGAAAAACATAGCGCGGCGTAGCAGGCAGGGCATAACTTAGCTTTCTGTGTGAACCAGCACATTTAAATATATAGTCAGCTATTTTTCTAAAAAGTTAGCAAAGCAAATCTTGGCTCGGCGTTCTGTGTGAATCTGCCTTAAGGTTTACAGGACACCTCCTAGATCAGAATGGAATGGGACAGATCCTAGGTAAGTGTCATATTAGTATAGCACCGCACTTGAGGCATACTAAGTAAGGCTGACAATGAAACTGGCAGGGAAGAGAGAGAATAGGAACTAAGAGGAGAGTAGGAGTTGCGTGAAAAATGAAGGAGAGGGAACGGAGGAGGGGGAAAATATTAAGGGAGTGAGAAAGAAGGGGTAAGAATATTGGATAAGAGGGAGTGGTAAGAGGAAAAAGAAGAGGAGTAGTGGGAAGTATGT